>CM060904.1:576643150-578027525 GCA_030737815.1 Allium fistulosum | reverse complement strand
TTTTTTATCATAACCAAAGACTTTTACGGGTTCATAAAAAATCAAACCATTTAAACCATGATCATGAGCAAGTGCATAAATATACTCCTAAAAGAGTAACGGATATAGGAAATATTGTTGCCAAGATCTACCTTTTTCTAAATATCCTTGTAATTCTTCCATTGACTTCAATTTCTACTTGAACCAGAAACAATAGGTATTTCTTGTATTATCAAATTATACATAGTGCAATACGGTCAGAACATAGTATGTATCATGTATGAAAAAAGTATATACCCCGGAAATACAGAGTCCAATCAACAGATCTAATTCCTCTCTCCTTCTACTATCCAATAGGTTTATCTTCGTTCTATTAAATAAATTATCAGAGGATAAAAAATCTTTTATTTTTGCAACCCGATCGCTCTTTTGACTTTGGAAATTTTTTTTGTCAGTATACTGTTTCTTCTACACATTAGTTTCCAATCCATAATAGAAAATAGGTAGGATTTTTTTTATTCTTAAAAAAAGAATCAAAGGTCCATTTACAAGAGACCTCTTCCCCACATCAGGAACTAAGTTATTTTTAACGTTTAATTAGATCGGGAAATTATTCAAATTAAGAATAAAAGCTCGTTGCTTTTCTTTTTTTTACCAGAATTAGAGCCGTAGAGCTCTATCCATTTATTCACTAGACCAAACTCTAACTGTGAATTTCTTAAAATAAAATAAAAATAAGAAAGAATATAATAAGAAAAATGAAAATGCAATTCCATTTTTCTTATTATTTTATTTTATTACGACATGCGTTTTTTTCCATCCATTACCTTTCAGGATCAATCGTGGTCTTATAGACTCTACCAAAAGTCTGGACGAATTCGTTACTTCATTCAAATGTGTAAAAAACCATAATCGCACTTAAAAGCCGAGTACTCTACCATTGAGTTAGCAACCCAGATAAATATGTATATACAAGTGGAAAAAATGGAATTGAACTATACAACTACGTAAAAACATTGAATTTTGAATTCAAAAGAAATATAAAGGAAAGACTAGATGATCAATTAAACAAAATAGCAAAGTAGATTGGATTAAATTAAAGACAGATAAAAAAATGTAAAAATTTACATTTAAAGACCACCCCCCTTTTTTATAAAATAGAAAAAAAAATTGATTTTCGTTAAAAAAATATATCTTATATAACAAATAGTAAATTTGGCAAACCCATAATTTGAATGAAGTAAATGAAAAACCCATAAATAAATAAATAAGGATCGAAATAAACAGATCTATTTATCTACGATCGAATTATATTTGTTCGACGCACCATTGTCAATATTAATAAATTGTTGAGAAAAAATGAGATCAATTAAATAAAAATGAAATAAAATAAGGATTTGTGTTGGATTGGCACAACAAACAATAAATATGGTAAATATAAAACATAATATAGAACAAGAAAAGAGAAATTGTGAGTAAATAATTACCACACAAATTTATACTAGTTACATTTCTTTTTTCTAATTTTTTTTATTTAGTTTATGAATTCTTTTAAAAATTCTGTTTTTCTTAAAATATCATGAACAGTTCCTGTAGGTTGAGCACCTTTTTCAAGGAAATAACGAATAGCAGGAACGTTTAAATAAGTTTGATTTTTCATTGGATCATAAAAACCCACCTTTCAAAGATCTCTTCCTTCTCGTCGGGATCGAACATCAATTGCAACGATTTGATAGATCGCTCATTGGGATAGATATAGATAAATAACCCCCCTAGAAACGTATAAGAGGTTTTCTCCTCATACGGCTCGAGAAAAAATGATTCTAATATTTCTGTATATAATGTAATATATATAAAAAAATTATGAATTAGACTATGATTTAAGTTTTTTTGTTCTTACTTACATAAAAAAAGAAAAAAAAAGAAATATCATTCGTACTCATGACTCAAGTTGGGTAATTCTGAAAAAGTCCGAAGGTAAATCCTTAAGCATTTCTTGAGTCGTCTCTAGCCTCTTTTGTTTGTTTCGTCTCAAATCTTTTTTTAGTCGCCATCATTATACTAAAAATAAAATATTGAGACAATTGAAAATAGTGTGTCCTTGTTCCGGAATTCTTTCTCTTTACTTTTTTAAATCATTAGGTTTAGACATTACTTCGGTGATCCTTATCCCCTTTTTCAAAACAGCAGCAACATACCTTTTGTTTTTTGTTATTTCCTTCTATGGAAAGATAATATGAATGATTTTTTCCCTTGTAATGTAATATAAAAAATATTATTAATTTTATTTCAATCTTGTTGGGATTTGAATCCTGCAATTTAAAATTTTAATTTCTATATTGAGGATATACTTAACAAAGTAGTCTAATTTATTAATTGTTACTAACCCTAGATTCGCCCCCCCCCCCCCCGATAAATGAATCAATACGTTTTGCTTGAGCTCCATCATGTACTATTCCTATTTACCAACCCAATACAAATTGGGTTCCTAATAGGAACAGAACAAACTATGTCAATTCAAGAGCATCTTCATTCCTATAGAAAATGACTGATGTAAGAATCCATAGTGAATTATGTCCTTCAAGTCGCACGTTGCTTTCTACCACATCGTTTTAAACGAAGTTTTACCATAACACTCCTCTCATTTTAAATTTTATTTTGAAACGGTATGCAATTGATTCAATATGGAATCATGAATAGTCATTGGCTCAATGATACAAAATATTTTTTATGTATGTATCTAGGGAAAGGTAAATAATTATCTAGAAAAAAGTCTTATATTATAAAGGATTTAAGTTATTTCGCCCCTCTATCCTATGGGGTGAAAGAAATTTATAAAAAGGAAAAAAGAAAAGTGAATCCATTTCCTTAAATCTAATTAAAAGCTTCAACAGATCATTCGGGATGTTATGTTAAATTATGGAAAAAAATCTTCTCGAACAAATAAACTCTAAATCTAAAAAGAACGGCCCTATGGATTTTCCAATTCCGGAATAAAATTAGTTATTAACAAAATATAAGCTATTCCAATAACTCGAAAAAGTCATAAGTTTCTCTATATTTATAATATAGATTTTTCAAATTTCTTCGAGTACCCAGGTTCATAAAAAAAAAGAATTTTTGTTTTCATGAGTATGAAATAGAAAAGGATCTCTTTTTCTCTTTCAATTCAGAATTCCATAATAAATTACATAATACGAGAATTCAGATTTCATGGAAAAAAGAGTTTTCCTAACTAACTTACTTCAATATGACTATTAAAATAGTAGTCTCTAAATGATATACCCAAAAATTGTTTTGAATTTAGAAATCAATGAAATATCTTTATTTCTACCCGTACACTCAATCACATTTGTGAAAAACTAAATGATTTTTTTTTTATTTTTATAGAAAAATCAGAACAAAAAGTGACACTATATCCAAGATTAAAGAAAAAAATTTCCAAACTTAAAGAGAAATTTGTTAAAGAGAAGAATCTTTCCTTTCTCATGTAGACGCTCTAGGATGGAAGGATTCGAACCTCCGAATAACGGGACCAAAACCCGTTGCCTTACCACTTGGCCACGCCCCATTTCGATTTCGAATTTCTCTTTGATACTAATAAAGACTAATATTGGTATTAGTCGTTCGTCAATCCCAATTCAAATATATATGAAATATATTACTGCTAGGGTTCAACACATGAAAATATAGAAAAAAATGATTGATCATTCCATAAAATTAAATTAAGATATTATATGAAACTAAAATTCCTTGTATTCTCATTTGAGAATGAAAGGGAAGATTTTTGATTTGAGAGCGTTCGAAGAACAAGAAGGTTTTTTGACCTACCTTTTAATTTTTCCCTCATAAAAAGAACTCAATAAAAATCTAATTTTCTAATCTACAAGAATGAAATGTTTGTTATGCTTAATATCTTTAGTTTAATCTGTATCTGTCTTAATTCTACCCTTTCTTCGAGTAGTTTTTTCTTCGGCAAATTGCCCGAGGCTTATGCCTTTTTCAATCCTATCGTAGATGTTATGCCTATCATACATGTACTATTTTTGCTCTTAGCCTTTGTTTGGTAAGCTGCTGTAAGTTTTCGATAAACTTTTTAATGCTCCGAAAAATTCATGATTTTTACGAAAAAAATTTTCTAAAAATTTATAAGATCTTATAAATTTTACATTATGAACCCTCCATTCGAAAATAGAAATTCTTGTTCTTGTATTATATTATATTGAATAATCGCACGGTGATAAATTTTGATCAACTTATTTCCTAGTTCTGACCTTCCAGTAAACAAGGACTTTCTAAAGACCCCACAATCTTCAAGGCATAATATTGAGAATGCTCATTGAATGAGCAATTCAATAACAGATTTCGGATCTAATCAATATTGATATACCGAGTATCTTATCTGTTGATACGAAGTATTCCGGCGATCCCCACGATCCGAGTCCGAGCTGTTGGAATTGGAACAGGTTCGGCAGCAGATCACGAAATCTTGGTGATCTTCTATATCTAATGAATGAGGAGTCCGTTTGGAAATCGTCCGCCCCGCGCCACCCCCCGAGTATATGATTCAACAGGAATCACACAGGGATTGATAGAAACCTCTAGTAAAATACCCACCAGTACCCGTAACCCAGTGGATAAAATACATTACATAGTACATTTTAGGGATTGGCGACCTACCCATTTAGTGACTTTGGCACTGGACGTTCCCAAAATGGGTACTATCGGGTTGGGTGAATTAGAGAATAGACAGACGCATGTTGGCATTCCAGCTTTCCTTCTCTTTTCAGGGCCTATCCGAAAGAGAATCCAGTACCTCTTGGTCGTGAATAGGACGAACCACCTCCATGGATATCTTTGCTTTGGAACAAAACAATTAGAATTAGGCTCGGTCAACCGGAATATGTATTATCCATATGGGAGATCTTCCAATTGAGAAGATCCATCGACCTGAGACGAAGAGAAAGGTCTATCTATTTTCTTTAGTTATTCAGTTAAACCAATGATTCGTTATTGGAGCAGATAGCAACAATCGTTTCATCGGACATGCGTATTTTTTCTTTTCCGACGGATTTCCATGGTTTCATTAATGGAAATTCTTTGATGTAGTGAGTAATAGGCTTTGGTTGTTCACCGTTCAAGAATTCTTGTTTAGGCAGTTCATATCATCCATACATAGTGTTTTGATCTAAGATTTCAATTCTTCCATGCTTCAGCAGTAGCATATTGCTCCATGGAGCTAAGGTCCAAAATATGGAATAAACAAGTGTTTCCACGACTCTACCACTCGGCCAATTCTGTTCCACTTAATCCCCTTTTCATGGCCATATATCTTTACGGCTAAGGAATGGGAAATCTTTCCCCTGTTACATGAATCAAATATTTCATTTCATTCGGGAAAAGCCATCTCTTTCTCCAGAATGTCTTTGCCATTTAATCCAATAGTGTTTCGTTAGATAGGAAGAGATTTGATAAATACTGATAACTCTTGGATGGAGTATTAGAACGGAAAGATCCATTAGATAATGAACTATTGGTTCTAAGCCATCTCTGGCAATGAATCAACAATTCGAAGTGCTTTTCTTGCGTATTCTTGATGAACCAATGTCTAGATATAGATGTAGAAGAATTTGTTTGGGAAGTAATAAGCCCCTTTGACATCTCTTCATCTGCAAAGAATTCTCGACGCGAAAACACAGAGACAAAGGGTTGATCTTTGAATAGGAAAAAGAATGGATCTGCAGGGCCCCAAATGAATTGGCTTATTCGAAAAAAGCTTTGTTCTTTGGACGATCTATCTCATGTCTGGTACTGCATGGTTCCACTCTGCAAGAACTCCGAATCATTCTCTTGAAGCTCATCCTTTTTATGATAAATGATCCGCTTGCCCCGAAATGACCCGGCCCAATAGGGAAATCCCAATTCAGTGGACCTTTCGATACAATCAAATAGATTGCCACAAGGGCGCCATATTCTAGGAGCCCAAACTATGTGATTGAATAAATCCTCCTCTATCTGTTGCGGGTCGAGGGCCCCTTCCCCTTCTTCAAACTCCGATTCGTATTTTTCATAGAAAAATCTCTGATCAACGATAGAAAAAGATCCATTTTGCATCATATCTAACGGATTCCTTGGTTCGGACCGAAGAAGTAATGTCACTAGATTATTATCAAACTGACTGCAATCCTTTTCTGTCCGTGTGGATCCCGCCAGAGCGCCTTCTACTTCTAATAGGCCACGAACTAGATCAAAAGCATTCTCAACGAATCCATAAGAAGTGATCCTATTTTTTTCACTGGATCCAGGTCCGGGTGAAGACCAAAGATCTTGAGCGACCAATCCGGCAGAACAACTCAAAAGATAAAGAAGTATCGTTAATTTTTTCATGCTCGTTCCAAGTTTGAAGTACCATTTGTACAAATAGGAATCTCCTTCCTTACACGATTTCTTCTTCATATAGATAGATATAGGATCTATGGGGCAATTACTTAGAAGTACATTTTATGCAACAACCCTTCCTATCTGATAGAAAAAGACCCAATGATCCTGAACCGATCTTACCTGGGATCGCAAATCCCAAGTTTGTCTATGAAGAGCGGATCTAATTGTATTAGTTTCTATAATTGATTTCTTCTGTATAATACTAATTGATAGGGCCTCATTGATAAGTGCTACAAGATCTCGTGCATTAGAACCCATGGTTATGGACCCGAATCCGTTAGTATGGAACATTTTCTTTTCCAAGTGAAATCCCCTAGTATATGAAAGAATGAAAAAGTGCTTTCGTTGTTGTGGAATAAGAAGCCTTCGTATCTTAATGCATGTATTTAATTTATTCGGAGCTATTAGAGCGGGATCCACTTTTTGGGGAATATGAGTCGAAGCAATAACAAGAATATTTCTAGTGGAACATCTTTCACAATCCCTAGAGAGATAGTTCTCTAATAGACCAAGGGATAAGTAATTCGACTCATTCACATACAGATCATGAATGTTTGGAATCCATATTATGCAAGGAGACATTGCTTTTGCTAATTCGAATTGAAGGGTGATATCAAATCGGTCTATTTTTGGCGTCATATACATAGTTAGCACATTCGTCATAGTTAGCAGCTCCGTATCAAGGTCATCATCAATATCGTCACTATCATCAATATGGATATCGTCACTATCATCAATATCGATATCATCAATAAGATACTCTTTAGGCTCGTCATCCAGGAACTTGTTCGGAAATACCGTAATGAAAGGAACATAGGAGTTTGCCGCTAGGTTTTTGACCAAACAGGATCGTCCAGTTCCTATAGAACCTATCACTAAAATACCCCTAGAAGAGGATAGGGCTAAGCAGAGCGAAAAGGGTTTTCCATGAGATGGGAAATGAAAACTATTAGCCCCACACGAGGTTTGTGAATAAGTGATTGTCTGATAATGAGCAAGGAATATCCATTTTTCTACTAAACAGAATCTATTGAACTCATAATTCATTAGATACTTTTTCTGAATGTCAACTAAGTATCGTAAGTAAATTGATCCCAGTTGTTCAATCATTTGATAACCCGAGTCATTCTTTGATAAAGGATCACTATGAGTCAGACTCAATAGAATTTGATCAATCCTTTTTTCTGTCATTAAGGTGGAGAACTGAACCAAGAATTCTCTTTCTTCATCATCAATCGAATCACTGTTCGCGACCTAGGATTCCATTTTATCATCAATCCAATCACCGTTCACATTTTTTCTTTTTCTTATCAATGAATAGATCTCTTTACTTGTACGACTTAGATGTCTCGTATTTCTCGAAAAAGTGATTTGATTGATGGAATTTGGTATGATACTTATGAGATCGATGAGATTTATATTCAAATATTTCTTCTTAGAACATATTGATTTGACCCCATAAGTGGGACCACCACCCAATAGCATGTTGCCACCAAAATCTGAACCCCGTATCTCTTCCAGAGAATCTCCTAATTGTTCCAGAGCAACTAGAAAGAGATTCTTTAACCAAAAAGAATTCAGTTCAGATGTAGGATACCTATCCAGAAGTTTTTGCAACTCAATCATGTATGATGGAATCATCAAAGATTTTATCTTTTCTAACTCTGTCTGTAACTCACTAGAGGCTCGGGAAAAAAAGAGAAGATGGATACGAACGAGATATCCAGCAACAAGAAGAAGGAAAAGGATTGAATAGAGGAACTCCCAAGCATTTCTTGATCTCAGATGTGCCCATATCAATGGAACGGGTGACTCATTATTTCGATGAATCATTTCTTCGAACAGAAGAAGATTCTGTAAACACTTATTCGAAATCTCACTTATCAGAGTCCATTGTGGAAGAATCCTCTGAGGAATTGGCCATGATATATCTTATCCATACATAATATCATGAAAAATGGATACAAATTTTTGACTGCTACTTAGTATTGGCAATGGGTCTGAAAAAGTATATACAAGGGAGAAATTTAGATATTTGCACCCTGTCGAAGTAAGGAACCATGGCATATATGTTTGGAACAGATTCCATTTTGAGAGATTTGAAAAAGCACTATCTCGTTGAAAGGTTCCATACATCTGCCCTTTCTCAACGTATTTCTTTAGACAAAGACTCTGTTTTTTCCTCTTTCCGGATGGTAAATATTTCTCGGAACATGGAGTGTGAATCAAACCCATTTTTGAATTGAAACTAAGATACTGATGCAAGTTCTTCCCTTTTGAATCAGATAGATTCATATCTGAAAGAGGCCGACAATAAGTTCTTTCAAAATTGACTATTCGTTCCTCTCTTAGAAATGTTGCAGAAATGTCTGCGATCGAGTAAATAGCACTACGAATGACCGGATCAGATCGAATTGGAAAATGGAAAGATTTGTACAAGTTATACGTTTCATCACCACTTTGTAGAAAATCGTTAGGTATGAATATATCAGATACTTGTGACTCGATTGGTGAAATAGTCTCTCTCTCCAAAAAAATATAAATTCAACAAATAACTTAATGATTATTTAATAATTAATCTTTACACTTTATTTAAAACGCCCATTTCATAATTAACATCCTTCTATCACTAAATTACTTGAGCTTTCCTTTGCAAACTAAATTTCTCATTATAAAGTTAAGCCATCTTTAAGTTACAATTTCCATTTTAAAATCATAATTATTTATTTTACAAAACGTGACCATAATAAAATATTTTATCATGGTAATATATCAATCAAATTCTCTTTATAAATCTATCCATTTAGACATCAAATAACTATGATTTCAAATTACATACATTTTATTACCAAAGTCCAATCAACTGCATTTCGTTTTATCACTTCAAAATACATTACTTATTATACAAACCACATTCATTTCAAACTAAAATTGATTTCAATTACCAGGTTAGATTTTTTAAATTCCATATTAGTCAACTTCAATTATTAAGTTATTTCTCAACATTAAAGTTCTTTAAGTTACCATTTAATACCAATTAAAGATTTTAAATTACAATTTACAACCAATCATCACTTAAAGAATTTTAACTTGTTGGAAACCAATATCTCTTTATATTTTAAATCATTAAATCAACTTTTTAAATCAAAATTCCATATATTTAAAAATTCAAAATACTTAAAAAATTTAGAAAACTATTATAAAAATTTATCCATGGGCCAGTATAATATTTCTAACCTAAGTCAAGTGATACGAATATGTATCTTTTAAATCCGCAATTTAAAAGAAAAATCCGGGTTCTATCATTTCAAACCCGCAATTCCAAGTAAAATAAATACAATGAAATCACTCGAGCCTATAATTTCAGCCCATAATGATTTTTCCTTATTCTAAAGTCTGTTCGGGTATGTATCATTTCAACCCATAATGATAGGGAACTTGCAGTGTGAGATACAGTATATAAAATGAATAGTATATCGTATAATAACATATTAGATGATGTAACAAATATATAAACAACATTTAACATCATATAACATATCACAGGCATATATGGACATAGTATATAAATTTTATACAATTCACTTGTCATTATTTCACAATAATATAAGTACATATGTCTAGAGTGATAAAAACTCACCTTTTAAAAGCTAGAATTGAAATTCAAACACAAATCTAAACTCCGCAAAGCACGAGAAGGCACGACAAAGCACGACTATACTCTTTTGAGTGGATGAAGTGTCGGATCCAAATCTTGTATAAAAACAATTACACAACATAAGAATATAATTCTCAACACAAAGATTAGAATTTAAACAATGGAAAAATATGAAACAAAGTGACATAACCTTTTGATAAACCAAAACAAGATGATCCATCACCAAGCAAGTGGGCTCGGCCATGGCTTCAATGGCTAGACCATCATGTTGTGCTCGGCCTCAATGGGTTTGAGGCAACCTAGGCTCGGCTATGGTTGTAGAATAAGAAGAGATGGAAGGTTTCAAATCAAGGGAAGACAAGAGGCAAGGGTTTTGGAAGGTCACAAGCCACATAGGCTCGGCTAGGGTTTTCACTTGGTTTTGGTGATGGATCTTGGGTCCATGGTCACAGCTAGGCTTGGGAGGTGATGAGATGGTGGAGTGGTGAAGGTTAGTGGTCAGCAAGGGGTCAACAAGGTGGTGGTCGAGCAAAGCATGAAGACAAAAGTGAAAAACAAAAGAACAATGGAGGAAGAAAGTAAGGAGGAGCCATGAATATAACTTGGATATTTTTCTCACGCAATTGAGATTTGAGATGAGAAGTTATTCACGTGAATTGCAAATATGATATGGCGGCTAGGGTTTGGGGAAAAATGAACGGCTATAGATGTGGATAGGTTAGAAAATAAAAGGCTAGGAAATTAAAAAGGCACAATTTAAGGAGGAAGAATCTTGTAGATTTTTTTCTTTGTTTGCACGCAAATGAAAAGAGGAGTTTGAGAAACTTTGTACGTGATTGAAAAAGGAGGAGGCGGCGAGGGTTTCAAAAAGAATGAATAGCTATAGAGATGGGTTTTGAACGGCTAAGATGGTGGAAGGATAGGGAAAAGGAAAAGGCCCAAAGTAAATACAAGTAGCTTAAGTCTTTTGAAATTTCCAAAGCTATTATTGAAAATAAAACCAATCCAAAAATCAAATAAGTAAAATCAAAGTTTATACAATTAAAAATAGAAAATAAAATTAGAGAAATAAACATAGAAAATAAAATGAAATATAGAAAATCATTGCAGGTAAAACCCTGTAATTTATCTATTTTAAAAAGTATACAACGGAATTCAACGAAACGAAAAGCAGAATTAATATTAAAATAAAATACATTTTCAAAGGAAAAGATTAGAATTTAAAATTTAAAATTTTCAATTGTGGTCAAACTTTGCCTTTCCGTTGACCAAAATACAAAATTTTCAGAATTTGTTCATTTTATTGAAATTGGAAAGTAATTTACAAACAAATTCCAAAGTTACAATGGAAAATTCCAGAAATTAAAATCTTAAATAATTTAAAAATTAAAGTTTTCAAATAAAAATTAAATTTAAAATATTTACAAAATTATGGACTGTTATAAAAAGGGACATTTCACAGCTATGTGTAGGGAGAAGAGAAAGAAGAAGAGAAGGGAAAAGGAGGACGCACGTTTTCGCTCTGAGATTATATGCTTGATATGTCATAAGGAGGGACATTTTCGAAGTCACTGCCCTAAGGCGAAGGAGAAGAAACACACTCCTACTATATCAGTTGACAAATCTACCATTTGCTACCATTGCAAACTAATAGGACATATTGTAAGAGATTGTTCCGAGAGGCAAAAAGGGAGACAAGCTGTGATGCGCCCCTCTCGAGCGACATGCATGAAATCTATTAGGGAAGATGGAAGTATAAATTTCTTTTGTAACAAGTGCAAAAAGTGGGGACACATTGATGTGGAGTGCACCGATCATCCTGGGGCAACATCTGAAAGGGTGAATACTAAAGAATTGTCCTTCAAAAGAATCGAAATGGAAGAAGAAGCGATGTAGGACTCGTTGTTTTTTTTTGTTTTTTGGCTAGTTGTCTTTAGGTTAATGACTTCCTTTTTATGTTACTCTATATATGGAAATGTGATCCTGCTCTAAATTGCTAAGTAGTTTAATGCATCAAAGTTAATGACATGTGAAATTAAGTTCTGAATTTTTTCTTTAGGAGAAAGGTTTGGAATGTCCATGAGTATAGAATATTTATAATAATATATTATTATTTTCTCTTAATAAAGAAGGAATTGAAATTGGTTATATAAAAAAATGTGTTTATAAACTTAGTTAAATTGTATGAAATGTGTTATAAATAATTTGAGAAGAAAAGAAACAAGAAGAGAATACTAATTGGATAAACAAAATATGAACTTAAGAAAGTGAAATGATTTTAAGTAAAGTCATGTCTTGTAAATTATTTATAAAATAATGAATGTTATAATCATTTAAAAAATTAATGTTATGTTAATTATAATCTTGATTACTATCTTATAAAAGAAGTTAAGACTTTATAAAATGGGTATACACTTAAAGAATTTTCTTATGAAATGATTCGCAAATAAATTTAGCATTAAATGAAAAATACTATACGCAAAAATGAATGTAAATTAAAATGAAGAGAAATGTAAGTACTATTATGAGAATGCATATACTAATGATTTTGGTATT
Source organism: Allium fistulosum (assembly GCA_030737815.1). Classification (NCBI taxonomy): domain Eukaryota; kingdom Viridiplantae; phylum Streptophyta; class Magnoliopsida; order Asparagales; family Amaryllidaceae; genus Allium; species Allium fistulosum. The sequence goes on along the minus strand of CM060904.1, from coordinate 578,014,891 downwards.
GAAGGAAGAAAAATTTGTGAAAACATAATTAAGTAGTATCGTGTAAATAAATGGGATTTATAAGGATGTGAATTAAAAGGGTGAATAATAATGAAACAAATTGGAAATAATACGTAAGTTGTACGTATATTGTTTTATTCGCATAATTGATTTTATCTAGATTCAAATATACAATTTTGAGATAAATTACACCAGTCCGAGTTGGGATTTTTCACTCGATTCTTGAAGGCGAACACTTGATATAGATTTTTGATTTGATTCTAAAATTTTCTATCATAAGTATATGGCTTTTTTATGCGAGTAATTGAATTTGAAAGGAATTTTTGATTCTTATATAAGATGGACTTTATATAAGTATGAAGCGATTTTGAAGACTATAGATTTAAAGGTATTCGATTTGGAAAGTGATAATCTTATGTAGAATGGAACTTATATAATTATGATATATTTGAAGTTTATGGTTTTAAAGGGTACTATGTATAATATGATACATTTTGAAATCGGAGATATGTGGAGTACCCTCCATGATTCAATAATCCACTAAGTGGGTTCATTCCTTTGATTTGGTTCTTAGTTGTCCGAACACAAATTCATGAGTTCCTTCGAATTCCACAGCGTAACCTATGGTCTTATGATTTGGCGTAATCTGAGATTGCAGTGATTTCCTATAGTTTATGATCTTTTCGTTGGGATAGCGACGTAACCATCGAATAAACTGCGGTCCACATAGCGTAATTCGAGATGGTAGTGATTGCTTATAGTTTACCGATCCTTTCGTTGGGATAGCGACTTAACCATCGTTAGTAAACCGCGATCTATGGAGAGTAACCCATGGCGTAATTCGAGATGGCAGCGAGTGCTTACAGTCTAACATAAACATTGTTAGTAGACCGTGATCCATGGTTGTTGTTGTTTTTTCGAGTGGTACTTTCCATATCTATTTTTTCAAGGTTTTAAGTATTTTCACTAGGTGTCGAAACAGGTCTATTAAGTACTTAGAGATTTCTAGTTTTGCGTCTGATCAACGTATTACTAGATTCTGTAAGAACGAGGATAAACTTGTTAAGACATCAAGTTATAACAAGTATTTGGATATTATAATAAGTAGTCATATGTAATTTGTAGGTTTTTCACTATTTATATAATACACCTAAGTAAATAAACTTAAACATTTCATAAGTATGAACTTGTGAATAATTGGAAGCTTATTAGAATTTTAAGAAAATGTATACATTTTGAAATAAAATTTTAAAGACCTTGTTTTAATTAAAGTGTAAACATTAAGATTTAATTAGTTAACTTAAAAGGAAAAATGAATGGGTTATTATGTATGTCCCCTCTTTGTAAGAATTTAGTCAAAATTTTCAGAATGTGATTCAATAAATTTAAATAGTAATCTTTCTAAATATAGATAATGATGTAAATATTTTAAATGTATGTATAGGGATGTCTATGGTAGATATATAAATGATATTTTGAATGAAATTACCTTACATAAAGTAAGAAATTTTACAAATACATTCTAAAGTATGCAAATTTAGAAAATGTATTTTGAAAGAAAAGTTTGAAGTATTTTACGTGGTGTTAAACAAATCTACCATGTACTTAGAGAATTTTAGACATAGCCTAGCTAACATATGAATTATAATGTTTAAGAACAAGGATAGATGAAACATCTCCCAAGGGATTGTTAATATTACTGGATCCCACTCTAGTCGTTTGAAAATAATTCTAATGATGATTGCAACATCATCGGTGTTCATTTTTGGTTCTTGAAAGTTAGAAATCAATAATAAACGGGTTAAGACATCAAGTATATATAAAATTATTTCAGAATGGTAATTGAAAATAAGTCTAGATTGTCTAAGTTTGTACTAAATCTAAATATGCAAGTTTAAATGTTTATTAATTAATTATTTTGGTAATATATATATATATATATATATTAAGTGACTATATTCTTTGCTTCGTTCCTTTTCGAGGACGAAAAGTTTTGAGTGGGGGTGAATGTAACGATTCCGAAATTTATCGTTCTATTAAAAAAACTCAATTAAATCTGACCTTGATTTAAGTTGTGAATTTAAAATTTAAAATTTAAAATTTATGCTGCGTACGATTGATTGAATAAATAAAATGAGAAATAAATTTATAAAATGGAAATTTTAAACGATTTGAAATTCAACGTAGAAATCTGTTGTTAATATAATAGTAAAAATTTGTTTTCGGAAATATAAATATTTTACACAAAAATATTGTAGAAAACTTTATACTAAAAACGTCAACGTTTGTTTCGTCAAATTCCGATTTCGCTAGCTCGGTTTAAATCGATTTATACGGTCAATTTACGGTGGCGAAATCGATATGGCGTGAATAATGAATTTTTGACCGAGGGTTAAATAACTAGTTTTCTGTGTTCTACCGTGTTCGTATCGATACACTGAGCACAATGGTGTTTCGTTTCGCATGTTTGGACTCTCGGTTTGTTCGATGCATTGTTTTTTATCCGGTTAACGGTGCTTGCTATTATATATATGCGGGCATTATAAGTTGCTGGATTTTATAATTTACATTTAAATAGCAGCAGTGGTTTCAAAGATAAAAAATAAAATTTTATATATATGGATTAGTATATATGAATTGGTCGGTGATTTTAAATTAGCACGTTCTTTTTTCCTTTTGAATTGGTGAAAGCTCTATTAACATAGATAATTGGGCAGTCCCCCCCATATGCACGTGGCCACGTTTTCCATCTTCTATCCTTATCACTTCTGCAAGTCATTTATTATTATTATTATTATTATTATTATTTATAAAAAAGAAAACATTAAAAAGCTCATGGTAAATATAACTCCAAACCTTTTTCCCTCCACCGCCTACCACCGCTACCATACCAGCCGCCGCACACCTCCTTTCACCGCCTGCCTCTCCATTACCGCCGCTGCCGACCCTCCCTCTCATAGCCACCACCTCCGCTGCATATAAAAAAAAGCAACAGCCGAATCCTTTCCCCCTCCCCCGAGCTCCTCCTTACCACCGCCTATTAGCGCACCACCCACCTTCGACCGAGGCCCTCATTTTCCCCTACAGCCACCACCATCTTATATATATATATAAAAAGAAGCTTGCTGCCATGCAAAATCCCACCCGCCTACACCAGCCACCTCTGCCTCCTATAACCCTCCCTTGTCGTCGCCACACCATCCTTAGCCGACCACTTGTTTTCCCCTCCTCTCCTGTGCTTAGCAGTGAGTGTATATATATAGTGTTATATATATACAATATAAAAAAAGAGAGCTTTTATAAATAAATAAATAAAAGAGGAGAAGCTGCTGTCTGAATCGAAGTATAGCATGTGTACGAGTGAAGATTCGTGTTGAGGAAGATCGTGTCAAGTGTCGTAGGCTGTTCGTGGATTGTATTGGGTTATCATTGTTGAGGTGAATGTTTCAACCCACTCACGAAGTACTATATTATTCTATTGCATATATATTAAATTAATATCATGATGTGATAAAATTATTTGGTTGGTTGTTTGTGAATTTAAATTAATATTAAATTAAATATGATTTTCTAATTGAACACCCTAATATGCAATAGTTTATAATTATTGTGATATATGTATGGTTGAATTAATTTAAAATTTGAATGCATATGTATACCCATTAGTTGACCGTAATTGGTGATCGTGTGATTTTCTTCCATATGTTGACCATTGTTGGATATATTTCTGTTGTCACCCTGTTTGAATCATTGGAGTTGTATTGATTATTATATGGATCATTAGAATATTTAATCGTAGTATAAAAACCCTTGGACACCTTATGCTGATATGTGGAAAAAGTTAGAATAGATAATTTTGTTGTTTTGACCAAACTGTGATTGTTACAAATAAACTGTTGTTTTGTCCTTATTTAAATTTTTTCCATGAATGTATGTATTTGTTTCCAAAATTCTGATATGTTAAAAAAAATGGCATTTTAAATAGCGTAGTCCAAAATTTGATCGTAAGTTTACGTCTAGATTTTGTCAGAATAAATTATTTATTTAAATATGAAATAAAAGGCGTTTGGTAAAATAGTGTTTTTTTACTTGAAATTTCTCTATAACTCCATCCCAACAAAACAAAAATATTTTGTAAAGAAACCCGTATCAAATTCTATCATTTATTATTTTCTATATTTTATTCTTTGAAAAATAGGATTATTAACAATTTTGAATTTTGCAAATCATTATTTTGACATAAAATTTTTTCTGTAGATCCTTCATATTATTTTAAAAATATTTTGTAAATGGAACAACATTTATTTCGATAATTTGGTAATTTTTAAAATTCAATCTTAGAAATTAGACGTTTAAAAATTTGGGAAAATTATCCATTTGATTTGGAAAAAGACGAAACTTTCTTGGAAATTCTAGAAATTCGACATATCGAATACAAACTCAAAGCTACTACATAGTGGCTATGTGGCCTTCGAAAACAAATATAAAATAAGCATAACATAAACCAATCACAGATATCCATATCACTAAGGCGAAAATAGATATAAATATAACACATAGAAGTGAACTTCAAAGTAGTGGTCATACAAGATCCATTACATCACAAAAGAATAGGTACAAGTGCTAGACAAAAGAATATGTATACATCAAGGAGTCTCTATCTTGAATGTATAAAAAACTACTAAGCTAAAGTAGTTAGCCAAAAGTCAGAAGCGAGTCCCTACTAAGAAGTCAAGTGGAAGCACCTGAAATACCTCGGTCTGATCCGAGTATTATTTAAGAAGAAAAATGATAAACAGATCGGTCTAGCTATAAATATCATATAAGATAATGTAGGATATGAGATATGAAAAAAAATATGATGACAATAATGCCATACTGTGACAAGTATATATTTGATAACAATGAAAAGTCATATAATATCTCAAATCTTTTCAGATACCCAAAAAGAATATCATATTCTTTAGCTTATTCACCAAACCTCAAATATTGACAAAACATATCAATGCAAATCGCAAAAATTGGTGAAACGCAAATTCTAGAAATCGTCAATTAGAAATCTAGAAATCATAAAAAGGGGGAGGCCTATCATAAACGGGAGCATGAAAACTCACCAACACGTGTATCACAAACGGGACGCTATCCCATGGGTCGCTAACCCATAGAGCCGGTGCAACGACGTAGTACAACGGTACGCCCGAGGAACCTGAAACTCAAATAAGTCGGAACAATGACGTAGTACAAAGGTACGACCGATGAACCGAACTCCATAAAAAGACCATGGGTTGCTAGCCCATAAAAATGAGACGAAACTCCACAAAACGGGGTACAGTCCCCCACGCGGACTAAGATACATCGCATATCGCTAGTCTAAACCTCAAAATGATCATCATAGATCAATAAAAGTGTAAATTACACCAAGCTAGTAAATAAATGAGTTTAGCTTCATATCCCATAACCACTGTCTTAACTTAAATATTTACGAACAAATTGTAGATTTCCACTCGAAAATTGTCACAAGATTTCAATCGAATAAGTCTAAGAATTGACCGACGAAGTAAACTATGACGACTCGGAATTTTAGATATTTGAAAATGAAATATTTAATTGATTTTAAATATTCGAAAGGTAGTTTTAACTTGAATTTCTAATATCACTGTTTATTTGGTAATTAAATTATTAAGTTAAATAATTTGAAGTTGGGTAAAATGTTGAATCTGGAGTTTTAAGCCTGTTAAAAATAATTTGAAGGCTTGGAAAATTTACATTGTTAATACTGAAGATAGTAAAAGTGTTAAACTTGAATTTGGAAGCGTTTTGTTAAGTTTTGAAATTTTATCGTTTAAGTTGATATCTAAAAATAGCCTTCCGAGGCACAGTCTCAGAATTTGACGAAACTAGTTCCATTGGATCCATAATAGTGTATTATTATTGGATTTCAATTTTCGTAGTGATTGGAGTTATTGTGTGAGCGTACGATATATAAACACGTTTGAATTTATATCGAATTCAATATTATAACTGGGTCCAAAAAGCTATCTTCTCCATACGATCGAATTAGGACTCGTAACCTTTTCCATTTCATTCGAAATAGGGGTATAACATTATAAACACCTAGCGGCACGCCTCAATAGGAGGTCAAGATTTTGAGTTGCTTAATTCAAGACAAATCTGAATTTGAATTTAAATTTAATATATATCTATACAGTCAACTCCAGCTGAAATTCTATCCACATCAGTGCTTTCCACATCACAACTTTTTCGAAATCACTGTAGCTATTCCTTCTTCAGCATGCCAACATCTCGTCCCTTATTTTTCAAAGTAGAGCATGACATCTCCTATTCATTCATTCAATCAAAAAAAATACAAACCAAAAGAAAATCAGTTCAAAGAAATCTATGGCCGAATAATAATAATAATATATATATGCTCTTCTCGTTCGAACGCTAATCGAAAACCCCAAATTAAGATCCATAAAATCGAAGTCGAGCTTAGCTTGGGATAACAAATGGGTTTGCATTCGTAGGCGAATCTCGAGCTACAGAAAGGAGGTCGCAAGGTCGATGGAGAGGCGCGATTTGCATGACAAGGCGGAGTGTTGGAAGCGAGGCCGATGGAGGCTTCGTTCTCGAGGCAATGGCGATTCGACGAGTTCTTTATCGCGATGATGGGGCAGGGTAGGGCGAGGATGGGCAGCTAGTTGAAGGTAAATTCATATTAGCTTACTAATTAAGTTAATTATATAGAGTTATTTAACTAAATCTCTGAAGAAGAAAAATGATTTAGTTAATTTCAAAACAGAAAGTTTGTAGCAGGGTAGAAATCAGTTGATTTTAATATTGGTCAGCGATATATATATGTATATATATATACATATAAAATAGCAATGGTAATTTGGTTTTAATTAAAATTATAAAAGGGTGTTTAATTTTAAAATTTCATTTTGATTAAGGGATAATTAGTTAATTTAGGAAAAATATATATAGGTTCTTAAAGCTGGGATCTTAAAAATATATATAATAAAAGGATATACATATACACATTTTAAATTTACCAAGTTATTTAAATTAATTTATTAGATGGAAATTGATTTGTCCAATTGTTTCAAATATTAATCAACTGTATAAATATTTATACAAGGTCAAAATCTGAAAAGAAGCAAGCCGGATTGGAAATGGAATTTCAAACAAAAATCAAAGGTGAGTTAATCTCACTCATCTGGGTTACTTAAATTTAAATAGTTAAATTTAAATTTTGATTGAATGATTGAATTGATTGGATGTGGTATATTATATATAGTAGTATATATATATATATATATTGGAGTGATTGATTTCCCGCATTATATAGCGGATGAGACCCTATGCGCCGCATAATAGCGAATGATATTTTATAAACCCGTATACCGTGATATTCCACCTCGAAGTGGAATTGGTATTGTGCTAACATCTGTGGATGCAGGGAAACAGGTTGGAGGGATCCAACTAGATTCCTTAAATTTATTTAGATTATTTTATTATTCTGTGATATGATATATTTGGTGATCTGTGATAGATTACATTGGTAATTGGAAATGATGGATGCTATGGTTTGATTTAATATATTTTGGTATACTGAGTTATCTAAATCTATAGAAGTGGATCTTTGAAAGAAAATAAAAGAGAGAATTTTTAAGTAAAATAATTTTAGAGAATTTGAATAAATTAAAGAATGAATTGGAAAGAATAAAAGTGATTTTTAAATTCTAGTAAATAAATTCCGAGTATGGAAAGGAGATTTTGAATAAAATGGGAAATAATAAATTTTAAACTTAAGTGATATTATTTAAAGGAATAAATAATTTATTCTAAAATTCAAGGTTTAAATTTATTTGAAAGGATAAGGAAGGAATTTGGGAGAAATAAAAGAAATTTTTATGAAATTGATATTTCAGTTTAAATATGGTTTTTAAATCATAATAAGAAGTCAAATATGGAATTAATGGAATTAATAGGATTTTAAAATAAATTGGGTAAATAAAAGAATTTATTTTAAAAATGGAGTTGATTTGGAAATCGGTTTGAAATTTGATAAAGTGTTTGAAATTGTGTTTAAAAGATGGATGAGACAATCAAATCTGTAAACTGGGTTTATAAAAGTGAAGTAATATATCAATGGATATTTGGAAGGATAAATTCACGGTGGAAATTTATTAAAGGAATGGGTAAAGTTGTTTAAAAATAAATAGTGATTTATTTTTAAAGATGTGAAAGAAAAGCATATTTCCCTAGATAGCCAAGCACGTTTTCAAAGCGAATTTTTAAGTATAAGTTAAAAGTTATAAAGTTGGGGATAAGTGATAAAGGTGTGTGAAATGATAAGTGGGGATAAGTGAATAGAAATCAAAATAAATGTGAATAAAAAGGAAATTGATATAGCTAATAATCAATTGAAAATAAATACGTAGGATGTACGTATATTATTTTATTCTAGCGATTTGATCCAGATTCGAGCACAAAATTTCGAGATAGTTATATCGGTCCGAGTTGGGATTTTTCACTCGATTTTCGACGGCGAACCCTGGATATGGATTTTTGATTGATTTTGGAAATTCTCTATCATAGTATATGGCTATGCAAGGAGAATGACGGTTTCTGATCAGGAAACCAGATCTGAGTCCACACTAGAGAGTCGGGTGGACGATACTAGTTCGGAAGTGAAATTGTGTGACCAAGTGAGCGATCAGATTTGATATTGCGTACGGATGACATGTGTACATCGTACGACTTAAGTAAAGCAAATATTGAAAATTTTGTAAAGAAATGAGTAAAATGGTTTTGAATGCTTTAGATATTATTGCTAAGTAGGATACAGGTAATTAAAAGCAAGAGATAAATTGGTGTTTCAAATTCAGAAGATAAATTTTGAATTGGCCGACAAAAAGGTATGTATTTAAATTGTCATATGAAATTTGATTATTTTTTGATCTAGCCACTTGGCTTTTGTTTTCTTTTGGAAATTTGGGGCCCGTAGAGGCATTTTGTAGTTGTTCCGAGCTAGTCGCGCAAAGGAGATGCTGGCGAAATTTTTCAAAATTTTGGGAGTTAGAAAAATTTTGAGAAATTTTAATAGTTTAAAATTTGGATTTAAATTAAAATTTGAAATGATTGAGTAAGTGATATTGTTTGGAACCTATGGATGAGTTTAGGAAGTTAGTAAGAAGGATAATGTGTCGTTAATAAAGGAATTGTTTTGAAAAGTAATTGAAACTGTTTGATTTGGGAAATAGTAAACGGGTATTGGACCATTCTTCCTAACTAGAAATTTCGGGGACGAAATTCTTATAAGGGGGGAGGAATGTGACGACCCAGAATTTTGGATATTTTAAATGAGAATATTTAATTGATTTTAAATATTCAAATGTGAATTTTGAACTTGAATTTCAAATATCAATATTTATGGGATAATTTAATTATTGAATTAAACAATTGAAAATTGGGTAAATAGTTGAATCTGGAGTTTTAAGCCTGTTAAAAATAATTTGAAGGCTTGTAAAATCTATATTGATAATACTGAAGATAATAAAAGTTCTAAAATTGAATTAAAAAGTGGTTTGTTCAGTTTTAAAAATATATCGTTTAAATTGATAATTAAAATAGCCTTCCGAGGCACAGCCTCGGATTTCGACGAAACCAATTCCATTGGATCCATAATATTGTATTATTATCGGATTTCAATTTTTATAGCATTTGGAGTCTTCCGGTGGGCATACAGAATATAAACGCACTGAAATTAATATTAAAATTCAATATAATAATTGGGTCCAAAAAGCTATCTTCTCCATACGATCGAATTAGGACTCGAGACCTTTTCCATTGCATTCGTAATAGGGGTATAACATTATAAACGCCTAGCGGCACGCCTTGATAGGAGGTCAAGATTTTGAGTTGCATTTATCGAGACAATTTGAATTTAATTAAAGATATATATATTTATATAATGGTCAACTTTCAGCTGAAATTCTGTTCACATCAGAACTTTTTGATTTCAATCCAAATGTCACTGTAGCTAGGCAATTCAAACATGTTAATATCAAATCATGTCCTCTCTTCCTTTATCTTTTTAATAGCACCCCAGTTCAATTTCATTTCAAAAGAAAACGAAGCTGGCCAGTAAAAAATAAAATATAAAAAAATTTGTTCCCTCTCTTCAGTTCATTTTCATGAAATCGTTCTCAAATCAAAATAGAAAAAAAAAAATGGCCGCACTCTTCCTACTCAGATCAAAACAAATTCGCCTTCCTCCCAAACTTCAGTGTTCGTGAAAAAAGAGGGGGAATGGCCGCGAGTTCTTTTCGTTCAGACAAGAGGGGTGACAACCTGGTCTCGAGCCGATTTTCGAAGTAGGGGTTGGAGTCGCGCGCAGCCGATTGGAAGGCGAAGGGGAAGTCAGCGATGCTAGGAAGGTTGCCAAATGGAGGAAGTGATTGGCAAGGCTCGATGTGTTCAGTAGCGATTGTTGAGGCTCGAGCTCGAGCACGGCGGAGTCGCGAGTTATTTAGGGTTTTGGTGAGGCTGTGGAATCGCTGATGTCTGGAGGAGCTTGCGTGAACCACTACAGATCGAGGGAGAGTGTCGACAGCTTGTTTGGGTGAGTAATCTTCGATCTGTATATGTATATATGCATATCGACTTTGGGTCTTCAATTTTAGATGTGAACTCTGAACATTTATTTTATTACTGGAGCAAAAAAATAGAAATATATTTTTATTATAAACTGTTTAAAACAGAAAATATATTGCAGGGAGGTATATCTGCTTTTGGTTTTCGATTTAATTCAAAACATATATATATATATATATATATATATATATATATGCAGATTAGAAAACAGATAATATATATATATACCAACCTGTTGTAAATTTGAAAGAGTTTAATCAAAAATTCAGATGGGTAGGTATAATAACAGTGAGGCATATAAATGCAGTTTACCAATTTATATATATAATCAGATGCAGGAAAAAAATATAGTAAAGTATAAAATAATTCTGTTGTAAATTAATAAATACATATATATATTCACATACATATTTTAATTCTAAAACAGTAAATAAATATATAGAGATAAGATTTTTGAAAATGGAAATGTTTAAAATGGTTGTAGAGTTACATAAAGAAATTAGATTTTTTTTTAAGTCTATATAGATTATTTTAGTATATATGTAGTTTCAAAAAGAAAAATAAATATACATATACACATATTAAACCTACTTGTTTATTTTAAAATAACGTATTAGGGAGATTAACTAAATTAATCATTTTGTAACTTAAAATTTATTTATTATAGGAAAAAAATTAGTTTAAATAAAAGTATGGGTTAATTAAATTTATTAGATGGAAATTGATCATTCGATTAGTTCAAATATTAATAAACCGTAAAATGTTTATACAAGGTCTAAAATCGTGAAGAGACAAGCCGGTTTGGATCGGGCTACAAAATTAAAGGTCAAAGGTGAGTTAACCTCACTCAAATTGGATTGCTAGTTAATTTAAATGGTTAAATTTAAATTATTGGATTGATTGCTTGAATTGATAATTTATTATCAGTCTGGATGTGATATATTATATATAGTAGTATATATATATATATTGGAGTGATTGATTTTCCCACATTATATAGCGGATGAGACCCTATGCGCCGCATAATAGCGGATGATATGAATATAACCCCATATACTGCGATATTCCACCTCGAAGTGGAATTGGAATTTTTATATTGTGCTAACATCTGTAGATGTAGAGAAAACAGGTTGGAGGGATCCAACTGGATTCCTCAAATGTTGGAAGTTATTTTCATATTCGGTGATATGATTTTGTTTGATAATCTATGATTGATTATATGGATTATATTGGGAATTGAAAATATTGAATGCTATGGTTTGACTGAATATATTTTGGGTATATTAAGATATCAAAAATATAAAAGTTGGATTTTGAAGGAAATTAAAAGAGAGGATTTTTAAGTAAAATAATTATAGTGAATTTGGATAAATTAAAAGAATGAGTTGGAAAAGGATAAAAGTTTGATTTAAAATCCTATCAAATAATTCTGGGGTGTGGGAAAATAGGGATTTTGAATAAATGGGAAATAAAGAGTTTTTGAAAACTTAAACGATATTGTTTAAGAATTAGAGGGATTTATTTTAAATCCAGGATTTAAAATGGTTTGAAGGAAATAAAAAGGGGGTTTTGAAATTAAGTGTGGAATGGGTGTTTTCAGATTTAAATAAGATTTTAAATCGAAAGAGGCAAATGGATTTGAAATTAAGGGTTTGAGGTAATTTTGATAAATCCAAAAATAAATTTCAAAATGAAATTAACTCAGAGAATCGATTTGAAATTGTTTTAGTGTTTGAACGGTGTTCATAAAGGAAAATGAGGCTAAGAGATTTATAAATTGAATTTGTAAATAAGGTGAATATTTATCAGTGGATAATTTGGATTTATAAATTCATGGTGGGAATTTATAAGGAGATGTAATTTGTTTTAAAAATTAAAAGTTGGTTTTATTTTTTTAAAGTGTGGAAAAGAGATTTACGGGGTTGGGACGTAAATTAAATTGGGATAAATCGAGAAGGATTTATAAATGATGAGACATGTTATATTTGAATGGGAAGCGTAATTTCCTGAAAAGCTAAGTGTATTTTCAAAAGAAGATTTATGAGTATAAGTTAAAGGGTTTAAATTGTTTTAAAAGAATGTTTTAGAGAAATTTATTATTTAAATTGTTTTAAAATTTTAAGGGTAAATATTTATTATGTTAAGTAGTTTTACTTTAAATGTTTTAAGTATATATTTTTGGATAAAGTGATTTAATTTGTTTAAAAATCTAATTCAATAAGATTAGGCATTTTCTATGGAAATAGACAGATGGTTGGAATTTGTTCAGTAGGTAAAAAAAAGAGATTTGTAACTATTTTTCAAAGTGTTGAAACGTGAATATAATATCTTGGGAAGATATTTTTGTGATAAATAATTTGGGAAATTATTTAAATCTGATGGGTGCGGTGGATGTTATATGATAGTTAAATAACCGACTATCAATATTGGCCAATGCGCTGATCGTTTCGAAGAGACCGAGATCAAATTTAATTTTTCGAAAACCACTTCGATTCGGTTAGAACGTTTGCGAATGAATACCGTGAAGATGATGAAGACGGTATTCTATTTGTCCAGACCCAGGGCAACTTGTATGGATGAATGCTATCAGACCATCGTTAGGAGGACGATGAGCATTCTAAGTGAAATGTGTTCTAAAATGGTAACTGTAACGACCTCGGATTTTATATAAATTTAAACTGATTATTAATTTAATTTTTGAATAAAAATTGGGAAATTTAATTGATAAATTGATTCGAGTTTCCCCGAATTCAAATAGAATATATGTTAAATCGTTTAAATTTAAAATTTTGTATATATATGTGAATATATATGTATATGTGCATATATGAGTAAATTTAAATATATATGTATATATTTGATTTGAATTTAAATCTTAAATAAATGGTTTAAATATTAAATATAAGAATTTTAGACTTTGACACAAGAAAGAAAACAAATAAATGATTTAAATTTAGGATTGATGGTTAATATATAAAATAAATACAAGACAATAAATAAAAGTAATAATAGTAATAAATTAAGCTAGAAATAGAAATCAATAAATAAAAGATAAATATTAAGTAAACACATTAATAAAGCATAACGACATGTTAAAAATAGAATCTATTTATATTGCAAAGCAAAAGAAAGAAATATACATTCATGTTTTCAAAACTTATGTATAGATAAGTATGCAAGCTAGAAACAAACACATATGTATACCAATGAGCTTGCAAAAGGAGATAAGTTGTAGGCTGAGGAAAAAAGAACATAAATATTTATGTAAGCTAGCAAAACAAGGAACAAGATAAATATATGAATGTACAAATAAATTAAGTACAACAAGACAACTCAACCAAAACAATATTGTGACGCCCCACCTCTATGCTCACAATAACAAAGAGTATTAAAAGAAATACTGTCTGTTATTACGAAGAATAAGGCTGGATAGGAGCGGCCATCTGTAGTTGGCCTTACACTAGTATTGGTTACCTCGATAGGAGTGGTATACATTTTTCAATTTTCATCTCTTATTTATTTACTCCTATCGACATACCCAATTACCAGTATAAAATGAACTACGATGGTTCATAATAGTTTAGGACAATATATATAATAATAACGCAGATACAAAAAGAATGCGGAACATAGATAACAAAGTCTCATATATATATAACTGATGTTAGTTAAAATACAATTGACACAATACATATGATACAACTACAACTGTCGACTCTGGAAGTTATATATACACGTACATTATCAACTAATATACATGAATACATATCACCCTATACTATGACACGACTACTCCAAAAGATGTGAAAAGTCTTCATAGCTCAAACAGCAACTCAAAGTAGGAAATCTACAACCTGAAATAACTCGGGTCTGACCCGAGTATTAAATTCAAAAGAAAATAATACACGGGTCAGTCTAATTCAAACTCAGTTATTAATGCATAGAAGCAATAATAATCAAATAACAAATAGACGACGGTCACAGAAATCTCGTATAGCCGACTCCTCGATAAGGGAATCGGATAACGGCAGATGTAACACTAAACGGTGTTAAACAACATATCAGCAGATCCAAATCATTAATAAAGATAAATAAAAAGATTATCAATGAAGATAATTTAGAAAACAACAGAATTGTCTAAACGACAATTAACAACAAAATCTAATTATTAAATAAATAATTAGAAACTCATAATCCAATTATTAAAAAGATAATTAGACAACAACAAAATGATCAAATCAAACTAAATCAATTCAAACAATTGAAATGTCACTTAAAACATCAATACTGATTGGCTGCAGTACACGCACGCGTGTACTGCCTCGCCAATACGGCATATGAAATACGCAATGAACCAGAAACAAATGGCCTCAACTCAAATCAAAATGAACCATCAAATGAAAAAAGTGCTCATGAAGGCACGATGAAAATTCACAACCAATCACAAGGTCAAACCCAAAATACCGGATTCAACTCAAGTGTAGTCAGAAAACAATCCATTTGCATCAATGCAATGCAAAATAACAAGGGCCAAAACTGCATATAAAACGAAACTGCAGTCATAAATGAATACGAGGGCAATCTGCAACAAAACTGCAGTCACCACAAGATCACAAAGACGAAACTGCAACAAAAGAAAGCAAGAAACAACTGCACAATAAAACTGCAGTTGAAACAAGCGATTAACCAGGAAACTAAATAGTCAAACAACGACAACTCAAGTGTCGAACTCAACTGGACAGCACAACCTGGTCAAAATATATAAAACAGTGGCATACCAAACAAGAACGGAGTAGTTCAGGCTTGAAGCCATCAAGTGGACAAAGTACAAACTCAATTGAGATGCAACAGTAGTGAAAATAGAATGCATCAGAAGGTATACTATAAACATACCACTGAAGTCATGGAAGCAAGACTATATGAATTAGACTCAAGGCCAGATTCAAACAACACAAATGCAACACTTCAAATATCAACGCCGATGCCATTTAACAGCAGGCCCAAAGTCAACACAGCAACAACCAAAACATTTAAGCCTATGAATGCAAGTAAATGTCACTAAGAAACAATGTTTAGCATACATATGAATCAATTTCATATGTACAACAAAACACCAAGGACACCTCAGTAATGTAAAGGCCAGTGATGTAACTCAATGCATATACCACTACACTGCAGATACGAACCTATACAGTGAACTACATGATGAACTTGTATATAGTGACCAGTGAATAACACCAGATTCAAGTGAAGACTACATAGTCAGACTGCACCATATCAATGCCAACATGAAGTGCTCACATACTCAAAGCTCAACCATGAAACCAACATAATATCAAAGTCCAGACCGAGCACTAATGGAACGGTCAATCGACCAAACAACTTAGTGCAGAAGCAAATGGAACTGCTCATCAAACACAAACCAAAAATATCAAGTAAATGTGCAGACTCAACCAAAGAAAGAAGAACCAAAAATGACACTGAAATAATTGAACTACAAGTATGCAGTAATGCAAAATCTTTGACATCATCGGCAAGTTTAAAAATCAAGTTCGAAGCACAACAGAGAAGTGAGAAATGCACATGTATTAGTGAAACAGAATGATAACAAATCCAACTTATACAACAAACAACATAGCATATTCAAATGCATCAGAACAACAATGTCTGGACACACATGAATACAAACCAAATGCAAATACAGACTCGAGTATACAATGAAGACTACAAGTTCAAGTCCAGTTACAACAAAGACTATGGCACTGGCATATGAACAACTGAACATGGTCAGAAAACAACAAGTAAATTCGAACAAGATCAACATCACAAAAATCTAGTTTGCAGTCAAAGACAATGGCAGGTCAAAATCAATGCCGTAGGGATGAACGAGCAACAGGAAGCCAGAAAATCACGCAATCAAAAATGGCCAAAGTCAAAAAGAATTCAACACCGTGATGACCACGAAATAAATCAAAATCGTGGTAATCAAGTAATTCTCGAATATACGAGCAAGACAAAGTCAAGAAATCATCAACATCCAAACGAAATCTAACTGCTGAAATAAACAAGAGACGAGAAATCGAACCACAGCAAAATCAAAATCAAAAATCATCACCGATGAAGCCAAATCAAACGCAAGGCATAGTACTAAGTCAAATTAGATGTGAGTGAATTAAAAATCACTCACCTCTATCCCATAACACGAAGCAAGGATCGACAATTCAAATCGAAGCCGCGTCCCTCCAGATTCAGGCGGAGACGAGCCCTAGCAGCCAACGCAGTATCGAAGAGACGATCTTCTATCCGAGCTTTAGATCGAGTCTTTGAAGTCGCAGCTTCGAGATGAACGAATGAAGGAATAACACGAGACCGCCATTTTTTTCGTTCGATCTTGTTTGTTTTAGGGTTTAGAAAATGAATAAGGTCAAAGGGGACGGGTTGAACACTTAGGTGGTTATCACGGCAAAACCAATATGGGCCACGATAACTTTCTTTAAAGCCCGCATAAAAATTTTACAAATTCAAAAAGAATTTCAATTCGATTAAAATTTCAAACTTTAATCGAGAATTTATTTTTATGAGTAGTATTCTTTTATAGAAATAATTTGAGAGTGTTGGGTTATCCATCGAGTAGTTAAGAGTTCTGGTCGATACGCCTGATCAACGTTATCGATAGGAATCTCCTAAATGCTATGATGAGGCAATCTGACACGATGGTTTGTGTTTTAAAATTGAGATAGAAAAGAAAAATCATATTGCATTTATCGACGTATTCGGTAGATGTTTAAGACAAAGTTATAGATGGTCGCTCTTAACCAGCCCTATTCTCTGCTTTAGTAGACGGAATTACTCGTTAATTCTCTTTACTAAGGTGGGTCTCGGGGTGGGGCGTTACAACATGGTTAAACGACGATTATAAATTGAATCTAATCCCGGGTTGTTACAAATATCATGTACAGCCGAAATGAAGAAAGGAAAATATCAATATTGTACAAGCCTAATTAATGCAAATATCTCTAGTACACTACCATTTATCACTTCAGCCACAATATACAACATATCAGCTGCCAAAACAACATTTCAGTCAATAAAAAAAATCTATAAACAATATTGTACAAATTTTATTACCTTGTACAAAACCAATAACAATACCCTGTAAACTTCATTTTCTATATACATATCAACTTTCTCATTTCAGTCTCGTTCCATTCCAAACTGAGAAAACTAAAGTATATCATCTCAAATTTAAACCAAGCTTCAACTACAACAACACAAACTCAAATCAATGGAATCCAGAGATCAAAAGAAACTTCAGCTTGCAAGTTTCAGGCTTTGTTCTTTTTCTCTTGAAACACTGTGAGTAACTTCTTTTTAAATATGGATCTGTTGCGAGTTAAAGCTTTGATAAGTATGTTGATATATATATTTAAACTCTCTGTGTATAAGTGAATGGTAGAGGAATTGTGTGCAGGCTTTTGTTCATATGGATGTTCTCTGTTTTAAAACTCTGAACATAAGTTTGCTTCAAAAAAAATTAATTTCTCTTGATCTAGTGACTTTTTGAACTTGGGATCAAAATAAAAATTGTTTGTTATAGTATATATTAAGTTTTAAAAATGTATACAAGTTAAAATTACTTGTTAATGTTTCTGGAAATTAAAAGAACAGAGAAAAACTTTAATTTAGTCAAATTTCAAACTTGTTAATTCATGAATTCGGGTGGGTAATTTGAATTCGTATACTTTAACTTGATTTTTAAAGCTTGAATCATGATTTTTTAGAGTTAGGATTTGAGAGCAGTTCGACGTTGAATGGGAAATTGTTTTTTGTCAAACGGCGGTGGTCAGAGGCATTAGAGAGGCCGGGGTTCCTCGTGAAGGTGTAGGAGCCTACAGTGGGGTTGGAAAAAATGGCTGGAGTTGTTCTAGTTCAACGAGGCGACGACGGCGAACGATTTGTGTTTGTAAACCTAGTTTTACCAAGGCTAAGAAATTTGATTCGTTCGACGTCCACGGTGGATCGAGTGCTGCGTGCTTTTGGGAGATGGTGGAGGAGATGTCGACGAGGTCATGGCTGGAGTTTCTTGTTGTCTGGTGGTCGGAGCTTCGTGGTCGAGGCGAAGACAGGTTTGGTGATGAGGCCAATTCGAGTTCCAGGTATTGAGATTGGCACTCGATTTTGTTTTCGAGATGATGAAGGAGTTTTGGTGGTTGGGGAGTGACTCGTAGGTGATCGTCGACGTGCTCGACGTCGTGGTGTCGCTTGGAGTTGGTCGGCGACAACGTGCACGTGCACCGTGCATTTGTCTGGAAGCCTGGAAGAACTGGGTGGTTTGGGATGAAGCAGGGAAAAGACTCGAAGCTTTACTCGAGTATTTTCGGGTAGGACTCGAAGCAGGGAATGGTGAGGCCCGGGTAGCTTTGTTCCAGGTTTACAAACCTGTTTTTGTCTTTTGAAATTCAAACTGAAATTTAAGTTTTTAAATCAAGGTTAAAATGAATTTCAAATCTAAGTGTAAATGTAAGTTCAAGTTTGATTTGGATTTAGTTTGGAAACAAATAAGGTTTTAAAATTTGGTTTTAAACTTTATTAGAAATCAATTGGTATTTATTTTAAATTTTGAATTTAAAATGAATTAGAAAGTGAATTGAATATAAATGTCCCAACATATTTAGAAGTGACAATAAAATCATTAATAAAAATGAGATTGGTTTTAAATTAATAAAGATTTAATGATGATTTATTAATGATTTGGATTAATGAAGTAAGTAATTAAAGGGTTAAAATCATTAATGAAGAATTATTAATTAAATATCAATTAATCATTAAATTTGATAAATCGAGTGATTAATCAATATTTAATACAAAGTATAATGTGATAAATTAATTAAGGTAATTAATTTGAGATTAATTAATTTAAGAAATGGTTAATTAACTAATGGAAATGATTAAAGATAATTATTTAGTTAAAAGAAATTGATTAATGGTTAGAATTAATTAAGTAATTAGGGAAAATTAATTATTATGATTGATTAAGGATAATCAAATAAATGGAGATTAATTTAATTAATATGATTAATTAAGTATAATTGAATTAATTAAAGTAATTAATAGATAATTACTGAATGTAATTAATTGAATGATGATTTGATATTTGAGTAAATTATTTGTTAATAAATTAAAGAATTAATTAATAATGGTAATTAATTAAGATAAATTGATTCATTAATTAAGAATGATTAGTTAATAATTAAGGGTTAATTAATAAATGATGAAAGGGAAATTTATTTCAAACAATTTGTAATTAACTTATGATAATTAACCCGGATTAATAATTGATACATCTGATTTAAATGAATCAGTCGATTAATAAATGTACTTGTGAATGTTTGGACTCGACTAAATGATTGAATTGTTGATATTCCCTGATCTGTGATGTTGTGTGATATATTCTGATTTGTGTGTGATCTGTACTGTAGTTTATTAATCTAGGAAGAATGTAAATTATAATCTATGACTTACATATCTGTGAATGAAAGATAAGCGTTATAGTTTATACCGCTTATCAACTATATTTCTGTATTCTGATCTATAATGATTGAATAATGTTGCACTACTGTGTGAAACCCCTGGACTACACCATACACACACAAATATGGATTTCACGTGGAAATCGGTTAAGTCGTAGATTTTTTGACAATTGTAAAGATTGAATTCTTGAATCCAAAATAGTTTTGGAATTTGAATTGAGAGCTTTGCAAATGAGGTTCAAAAATAAAAGTGATTTTAAATGACTTAATAAAATTTGGAATCTTAATAATTTGATTTAAATTTGAATTCAATATGAGAAATTGAATTCAATGATTTGGGAACTATGGTCTGATAAGGCCATACCAGTTATAAATGTGTTTATATGAAATTAAACCATTTAAAATTATGGTTTTGGAAATTCAAGAAATTTAATCCAAGTTTTATACTTGAATGGTTTTAACTTATGTAAATTGTAATTAGTTTCCAGAATGGAAACTAATTGTTCAAAGGATAAAAGCTCTCATATAAGAAATGAATTTCCAATTTGAATTAAAGGAATTTCAAGTTGAATTGAAAATAGTTTTCCAAGTTACGAGTAAATCTTTGGAAACGTGCTTTGAAAGCTATAAGTTAAATCTTTGATTTAAAGATTGATGAGTTAATCCAATTGAAATGGAAATTGATTTGGAAAATCTATGAATAGATCTTTGTGAAACTGGGTGAACTTTGTGAAATGAATCTTTTTGTTTTCAAAAGATTGAAAATGGTAATTTTTTTAAACCATTTGAAGAAAAGTTTTGGGTAATAAGTTGTGACTTAATTGAAATCCCAATATCCATATGTTTTAAAATATTGCGCTCATTATTCGGTTTAGCCGGGAGAGGACCTTTGTGTCATATAACCCATTCCGAATAGTGATACGATGTAAATGGATTGCATTTGAAGACCGGTGGTGAAGACCGGGTATTTGTAAGAACGATAGGATGACTTATCGATTGTCTCTACACTGAGTTGCGCCGGTATAGAGATTTCCTAAGTGATGGGAAGTCTGATCGGGATTATGAATACCCGGATTGCAAGGACTTCTTTAGAAGTGCCTTCGGTTTTGTTCGAACCGGGGCAGACTTGTATGGTTGTATGTCTAACATTACACTTTGAGATATAGAGCTGATTTCTTTTAAATACATTTCTATTTGGTGGCGGAGATTTATTCTCTTAGCTTAACACCCTTCTCTGAGACGTACGAGCTCAGAGGTTATGTAGTTGAAGGTTATCAGTGATACACTCCCAATTTGGGAGTGTGGCATGCTGAGTGTTGTTGTTTGTTGATGGTCATTTGTTGATCATTTGTTGATCAAAGCATGGCTTTGTGAAAAAGCGTAGCTTTGTGGACGAGACCGCATCAGGACCTCACAACCCAGAAATGGTCGAAACAGGAATGATGCGGCAAGGTTATGAGGGTCGCTCCCTTTAGGGTATGTCATTTCCTTTTGGAAAAAGGTGATATCATGGTATGGAGCCTAGATATTTACCTGTGTGGTTGCTCCAATCTCATTTACTTTGTGTGATTGTTGCTTTGTGATCGAGGTACCTCGGATAAAGGTCCCAAAGGACTGGGGGGTGGCATACTCGAGTAGTGGTTACCTACTGTAAGAGGTAACCCGGCCTTTTGTTGGCAGAGATCCAGGTATTTTCTCGGGACGTCCCTCCAGAGGCGTACCCATTGGCAGTAGGAAGTTCCTTAGCCTGACCATTTGTTGGAAAAACAATCAAACAATACGAACCCAGTACGGTTTTAGTTGTAGAATCTGCCATTTACTTATGGTGGTCACCACTGTTTAGATGGTAGCTATAGTAGGCATACAATAATGGTTGTATGCTGGCTAAGATTAATATTGTATTTTCAAAATGATTTCCTACACTATGCACTAGTAATAATATCAAAAGAGTTTTCTTGCGTAGTAAGCATGTTTGACTATCATAAGAAGAAATCTCCTCCAATTCTGCATTTGCATTGTGTGTGTGGCGGGAGGTCTTATGGTAGTTTCATTTTCCAAAAGCATTGCGGATTTCAATGTTTAAAAATTCCTTTGTTGTTTGTTTAAAGATAAATTGTTCTTGTTTTGCTTAGTGCAATATGATAGGGGGTTCTCGCTTCGCAGTTTGGTGGCGAACGGGAGACTCTTACCCCTACATGTCCCTGAGTGGGAGGGGTTGGTTAGCCGCAAGGTGTGACAGCCGAAAGGCTGGCCGTAAAAGCAAGGACAGGGTACCATTGTATGCCACAGTGGGGCTAGGATGGTTGCAAAGCCTACCGGTCGCCACTGCCTCGTGTGGGCTCATACAAGTGGTATCAGAGCTAAGGTTGAACTTTAGCTCAGGAGTATAACACATTAAGTAGCTCATTAGAGATAGGGTGAAGTATACCCTAGAATGAGTAATCTATAAGATATCCGTTTGTATGTCTCAGTAAATTCTCTTACTATTCACTGATAGTGAGTATGAGTGCAAGAAGAGGATGAGATAGGGGACAGGGGAATACGACTATAAGTGGCCAATACCCTGTAACAATAAGGAAACAATCTTTTCTCTGTCAATCTCTTTTGTTCAACATCTTTTCTCTATTCTTTGAAAGTTCCTGGTAGATCCAGGAAGAGATTCGATATATTAAAATGGGACGTAAACTCCAAATAGGCCAGAATTGTTTGTTTAGATGAATTGGTTGCTCTGGTTGCTATGGTTGATAGGTATACTGTAGTTCTAAACTGAAAGTTTTGAAATTGTATCTATATATCTATACAATTTGGGTCCCAATATATTCTACGAATGGTTAGTTATCCCTTTGAACTAACCGATGCCCCTGCATATTTCGTAGATCTGGATAACCCGAGTATCCTGTGAAAAAATCAAAAGATTCGTTCTCATATCAGTTATTGATATTCTGATTTGGTAAGCCAAATGCAGAATAGATATTCAGTTTGAATTGATGAAATATTTTTCATCTATCTTTGTGTCTCCCTGGCAAATTTCGAGGACGAAATTCTTTTAAGGGGGGAAGGTTGTAATGACCCCGGATTTTATATAAATTTAAACTGATAATTAATTTAATTTTTGAATAAAAATTGGGAAATTTAATTGATAAATTGATTCGAGTTTCCCCGAATTCAAATAGTATATATGTTAAATCATTTAAATTTAAAATTTTGTATATATATGTGAATATATATGTATATGTGCATCTATGAGTAAATTTGAATATATATGTATATATTTGGTTTGAATTTAAATCTTAAATAAATGGTTTAAATATTAAATATAAGAATTTTAGACTTTGACACAAGAAAGAAAACAAATAAATGATTTAAATTTAGGATTGATGGTTAATATATAAAATAAA
This sequence comes from Allium fistulosum, assembly GCA_030737815.1. NCBI lineage: Eukaryota > Viridiplantae > Streptophyta > Magnoliopsida > Asparagales > Amaryllidaceae > Allium > Allium fistulosum. The sequence continues at coordinate 577,991,301 of CM060904.1, read as the reverse complement.
CACAAGACAATAAATAAAAGTAATAATAGTAATAAATTAAGCTAGAAATAGAAATCAATAAATAAAAGATAAATATTAAGTAAACACATTAATAAAGCATAACGACATGTTAAAAATAGAATCTATTTATATTGCAAAGCAAAAGAAAGAAATATACATTCATGTTTTCAAAACTTATGTATAGATAAGTATGCAAGCTAGAAACAAACACATATGTATACCAATGAGCTTGCAAAAGGAGATAAGTTGTAGGCTGAGGAAAAAAGAACATAAATATTTATGTAAGCTTGCAAAACAAGGAACAAGATAAATATATGAATGTACAAATAAATTAAGTACAACAAGACAACTCAACCAAAACAATATCATGTACAACCGAAATGAAGAAAGGAAAATATCAATATTGTACAAGCCTAATTAATGCAAATATCTCTAGTACACTACCATTTATCACTTCAGCACAAATATACAACATATCAGCTGCCAAAACAACATTTCAGTCAGTAAAAAAAATCTATAAACAATATTATACAAATTTTATTACCTTGTACAAAACCAATAACAATACCCTGTAAACTTCATTTTCTATATACATATCAACTTTCTCATTTCAGTCTCGTTCCATTCCAAACTGATAAAACTAAAGTATATCATCTCAAATTTAAACCAAGCTTCAACTACAACAACACAAACTCAAATCAATGGAATCCAGAGATCAAAAGAAACTTCAGCTTGCAAGTTTCAGGCTTTGTTCTTTTTCTCTTGAAACACTGTGAGTAACTTCTTTTTAAATATGGATCTGTTGCGAGTTAAAGCTCTGATAAGTATATTGATATATATATATATATATATATTTAAACTCTCTGTGTATAAGTGAATGGTAGAGGAATTGTGTGCAGGCTTTTGTTCATATGGATGTTCTCTGTTTTAAAACTCTGAACATAAGTTTGCTTCAAAAAAAAAAAAATTTCTCTTGATCTAGTGACTTTTTGAACTTGGGATCAAAATAAAAATTGTTTGTTATAGTATATATTAAGTTTTAAAAATGTATACAAGTTAAAATTACTTGTTAATGTTTCTGGAAATTAAAAGAACAGAGAAAAACTTTAATTTAGTCAAATTTCAAACTTGTTAATTCATGAATTCGGGTGGGTAATTTGAATTCGTATACTTTAACTTGATTTTTAAAGCTTGAATCATGATTTTTTAGAGTTAGGATTTAAGAGCAGTTCGACGTTGAACAGGAAATGGTTTTTGGTCAAACGGCGGTGGTCGGAGGCATTAGAGAGGCCGGGGTTCCCCATGAAGGTGTAGGAGCCTACAGTGGGGTTGGAAAAAATGGCTGGAGTTATTCTAGTTCAACGAGGCGACGACGGCGAACGATTTGTGTTTGTAAACCTAGTTTTACCAAGGCTAAGAAATTTGATTCATTCGACGTCCACGGTGGATCGAGTGCTGCGTGCTTTTGGGAGATGGTGGAGGAGATGTCGACGAGGTCATGGCTGGAGTTTCTTGTTGTCTGGTGGTCGGAGCTTCGTGGTCTAGGCGAAGACAGGTTTGGTGATGAGGCCAATTCGAGTTCCAGGTATTGAGATTGGCACTTGATTTTGTTTTCGAGATGATGAAGGAGTTTTGGTGGTTGGGGAGTGACTCGTAGGTGATCGTCGACGTGCTCGACGCCGTGGTGTCGCCTGGAGTTGGTCGGCGACAACGTGTACGTGCACCGTGCATTTGTCTGAAAGCCTTGAAGAACTGGGTGGTTTGGGATGAAGCAGGGAAAAGACTCGAAGCTTTACTCGAGTATTTCCGGGTAGGACTCGAATCAGGGAATGATGAGGCACGGGTAGCTTTGTTCCAGGTTTACAAACCTGTTTTTGTCTTCTGAAATTCAAACTGAAATTTAAGTTTTTAAATCAAGGTTAAAATGAATTTCAAATCTAAGTGTAAATGTAAGTTCAAGTTTGATTTGGATTTAATTTGGAAACAAATAAGGTTTAAAATTTGGTTTTAAACTTTATTAGAAATCAATTGGTATTTATTTTAAATTTTGAATTTAAAATGATGTAACAACCGGGGTTTTTCCCCAGTCAGTTATCGACATTAGTCGATTAGAATTGTTATCAAATACATATTGGAAATTTTAAATTGGGTTATGATTTTGAGAATTTGATGAAGGAATTGTGTGGGCTTTTAGATGCAAATTTGGTCCATTTTATTTGTTTGTTTTGACTGTGATTATTACCGAGGGCAGAATCATTTTTCCCTTATTCATTTTTCTCAACCACAAAACGAAAAGAAGAAAAAAAAATGGTGACGGCGTTTGTTCCCTGAAAAAAAAATTAGGGCTTGAAGATGTAATGCGATTTTTCGTTCGTCTTCAAGGAATTAGGGCTTCTACTGTATTCGAAGATCCCGACTGTGGTACTTTGTCGATCGATTGGTTCCTGGTCTCACGCTCGGCTGTTCCTCGATTGAGATCGAATTCGTTACCTGACTTCGTCTAGAGGTATTGGGGTTTTGAGGGTCGAGTTCGTCTCCACTTCGAACAAGGTGAGTAATTTTCATTACTCACATCTAAATTCAGAGTCATTGTTTTTGGGTTCTTGGTTTTCATGAGTTTTGATTTCGGTTGGAAATTGTTTCTTCGGCCTTAACTCTAATTTTGTTTTCCTCCGAGACTCTAGCATTGTCACTGCCAGTTTGATATTCACTCTGTTTTGCTCGAGACTGCCATGACTGGTTGGTGTTGTTGATTCATTTGTACTTGTTGTTGAGACTTTCAATTACATCTGATTTCAGTATGGTTTTAGTGTGTGTGATTCCATGATTTGTTCGGTAGCCCACGGCTTAAATTAAGTTTGTAAATTTTCTACTGCTCTTGCTGTATTTGCACTTTTGTGCACGTGTGTTGTTGGGAATTTCTTTATGCCCACGGTTTTGATTTGATTACGGCATTGACATTTGGTTATCACGGCGTTGAATTTTCTCGTTCCTTTTTGACTTCGGCTAGTTGTCACTGCTTCGTTCTCGTTCTGGTTGACTTCGACTTTAATGATGTTGAATTCGTTCGATTTTACTTGGGCATTTGCAGTTCATCCCTGTAGCATTGATAATCATGTCTGCACTTGAACTTGGATGATTTGAACTCGATGGATAGACTTCACTTGATCATATATTAGTGTATATTTGCCTTGCCACCATGGTTATTGATTTTCCCTCTGTGACTTTTACACTGTCTGCATTGTGTACTCATACTTGTATCCTGTGCTTTAGCGTCACTGTATCTCGTGCTTGCTGAGTTTGATTGTTGAACTGGTTTCAATGCCATACCATATGCATGTTCATTTTCAACTTTTGCTTCACTTTGAACTTGTCTGCATTGTTGTTACTTTGACTGCTTGCTTTCACATGGTAGCTGAACTTGCTCGAGTTGTAATCATGAGTTTGTTGTGTTGCCATATCTTGATGTCTTGTTTCTGGCCATTCTCGGGTCTGGACTGCATTTGCATTATTTTGGTTCATTTTGTTAGTTGAGTTGCAGTGTTTCATCACTTGAGCCATGTATGTCTGCACTAATATTTATAGTGAGTTGTATTGTCTTGGGCTCGAACTTGCAAGCTTCATGTTGCCTTGACTTTGGCTGTTGCATTGTGTTGAGTCATGACTGCAGTGACTTGACCTTTGCATTTTATTTGTTTTTCAAATTTCACTTGAGTTGAACCCAATATTTGGGTTTGACCTTTGCAGTTTCGACGTACGGTAGTGGCGAGGCAGTGCACGCGTGCGTGTACTGCAGCCACACCGAGATTTAATTTAATTTGATGCCATATGTTTCTGTTTTATTAAGCGTATTTTGAAATGGTTCATTTTGATTTGAGTTGAATTTGTTAGCTTTTGGATTCATTTATCTTCTGAGTATTTGATAGACTGTATTGGCGAGGTAGTACACGTTAGCGTGTACTGCAGCCAATCAGTACTGTTGTTTTTTTTTTATTGACATTTCAATTGTTTAAATTGATCTGGATTGCTGATTTATTGTTTAACACTATTTAGTGTTATATTTGCCGTTATCCAATTCTCGTATCGAGAGTTGGATATACGAGATTCCTGGGATTGTCGTCTATTTGACTATCTGATTATTATTGCTGCTATGCACTAATAACTGAGTTTGAATTAGACTGACCCGTGTATTATTTTCTTTTGAATTTAATACTCGGGTCAGACCCGAGATATTTCAGGTTGTAGATTTCCTTCTTTGTGTTGCTGTTCGGGATATGAAGACTTTTCACATCTTTTGAAGTTGTCTTTGTCCTTTTGTAGTAGTCGTGTCATTGTATAGAACGATATGTATTCATGTATATTAGTTGATAATGTACTTGTATATATAACTTCTAGAGTCGACAGTTGTAGTTGTATCATATGTATCGTGTCAACTATTTTGTAACTGACATCGGTTATATATATATGAGATTTTTGTTAATCTGTGTTCCGCATTTATATTATCTGTGTTATTGTTATATCTAATGTCCTAAACTATTATGAACTATCGTGGTTTGTTTTATACTGATAATTGGGTGTGTCGATGGGAGTAAATAAATAATAAATGAAAAATAAAAAGTATATACCACTCCTATCGAGATAACTAATATTAGTGTAAGGCCAACTGCGGATGGTCGCTCCTATCCAGCCTTATTCTTCGTAATAATAGACAGTATTTCTTTTAATACTCTTTGTTATTATGAGCATAGAGGTGGGGCGTCACAGTTGGTATCAGGGCTTGGGGTTTATGGACATAATATAAAACATAACTTGGATAGAACATATGTTACAACTATTGGTCGATGTTTTATTTGTGATTTGAGTCAAAACTAAAGTTTTGAAATTTCGATGAAATTTTTAAATATCTTTATTTAAAAATAAAAGGGGAATTGTGTTTTGTTGTTTGATGAAATTGTGTTCCGATGATTTGATTGATTTGTGTTTTATTTATCAGAGTGCGCAGCGGAAACAGTGAAACTGTCTTCGTTGAGTACAACTGATAATCTTTTTGATTTACAAATCGAAATACGAAATCGATGTGAATTTCATTTGTTGTTTACATAGCTGTAGTTATTTTTTTTCTTTGAGAATTTCGAATCCGAATTGAGGATTCGAAGAAATTACAGTTATGTGATTTTTGTTGAAATTTCCGCTGGCTTTGTTTCGTACTAATCATCTATTGATTAGCTTGTGCTGTTTTGAGTTGTCTTCATTGAAGATACACTCTAATGATTTCCTTGTTTATATTGTAATGTGCGTGCAATTGAATTGCACGTTACTGCATTTATATTACGTTGAACCGATGCTAGGTTATGAAACGTATTTTGTTGCCGTTATTTTTATAACGGGATTTTTACACCAATGCTAAAATTTTTGAAGCACGATGTTTTGTGGCATTTTGATGAATGAAAATTCTCTGATAGTACATTTTGATGTAAATTGTTTTGATGTGATTTTGACGTTTTAAAATTACTGTCGCTTTGGCTTCAGTAACCGTCAAATTTTAAAAGTGGATTTTCAAGCGGTTATTCCGCAATACTGATTTGTGACCGTTTTTACGGTATTTTGAGAAGTACAATTTTCTTATCGAAATTGTTACTGATTTGCTGTTTTAATCACGTGATTGGAAAATCGTTTTAAAATGAAAATTGTTTTATAAAATTTTAGCAGTTTGTGTTTTCAAAAGAATGAGAAAGCGACTTAAACGATTCAGGAAAATCGAGGATTATGACCCCTTTCTTTTACTGTTTCTCTTAACTCCGGACTTGTTCAGTTGAGAATGTGAATTGTTATTTTTACAAAATTAATAAAAATTGTTTTCAGAAATTTTACAGTTTACGATTTCAAAAGAATGAGAAAGAGATTTAAACATTTCAGCAAAATCGAGGACTATGACCCCTTTCTTTTACTGATTCGCTTAATTCCGGACTTGTCCGTTTGAGAATGTAAAGTGTATTTTTACAAAATACACAATTTTGCACTTTCAAGGAAACGATGAAGTGATTTAAACGATTTAGCAAAAGTGCGGAGTATGGAACCACACTTTTACTATTTCGGTTAATTCCGGACTCGTTAATTGAATATCTGTTGTTTTGATGATTTCACACTTTCAAGGAAACGATGAAGAGAATCAAACGACTTAGTAAAACACGTGGTATGGGACATGTGCGTTTGCTATTTCGGTTAATTCCGGACTCGTTAATTGAAATATTTGATGCTTTCGTGTGCTTTCGAGCCACTATGTTGGACCTTCGGGTCATATGTTGGACCTTCGGGTCAAATACCAGTACTAGACCTTCGGGTCATATGTTGGACCTTCGGGTCATTTGTTGGGCGCCAAAATTATATTGAGTACTTGGTAGGCTTCGGCCATATGTTGTTGCACGTGCGGCGAATTAAAAACTCGCCATCTGATGGGATCGATCCAAGCTTTTATGTTGATTTTCTAGTCTTCTTAATTGATTTCTAGATATTTGTTGCTTCCAATTATCTACAGGTAATTGGATATTTGTTGATATGAATTTTGATTATCGTTTTTGATAATCAGATATTTGTTGTTTCTAATTATCGCTTGTGATAATTAGATATTTGTTGATATGAGTTCTGATTATCGTTTTTGATAATCGGATATTTGTTGTTTCTAATTATCGCTTGTGATAATTAGATATTTGTTGATATGAGTTCTGATTATCGTTTTTGATAATCGGATATTTGTTGTTTCTAATTATCGCTTGTGATAATTAGATATTTGTTGATATGAGTTCTGATTATCGTTTTCGATAATCGGATATTTGTTGCTTTTAATTATCGCTTGAGATAATTAAATATTTGTTGATTTTAGATTTAATTATCGCTTAAGATAATTAAATAATTGTTGATTTGAGATTTAATTATCGCTTGAGATAATTAAATAATTGTTGATTTTAGATTTGATTATCGCTTTTGATAATTAAATATTTGTTGATTTGAGGGATTTAATTATTGCTTTTGATAATTAAATATTTGCTGATTTGAAATTTAATTATCGCTTTTGATAATTAAATATTTGTTGATTTGAGATTTAATTATCGCCTTAGATAATTAAATATTTGTTGATTTGAGATTTAATTATCGCCTGAGATAATTAAATATTTGTTGCTTTGAGATTTAATTATCGCCTGAGATAATTAAATATTTGTTGCTTTGAGATTTAATTATCGCTTGAGATAATTAAATATTTGTTGATTTGAGATTTAATTATCGCCTGAGATAATTAAATATTTGTTGATTTTAGATTTAATTATCGCCTGAGATAATTAAATATTTGTTGATTTGAGATTTAATTATCGCCTGAGATAATTAAATAATTGTTGATTTGAGATTTAATTATCGCCTTAGATAATTAAATATTTGTTGATTTTAGATTTAATTATCGCTTCAGATAATTAAATATTTGTTGATTTGAGATTTAATTATCGCCTTAGATAATTAAATATTTGTTGATTTTAGATTTAATTATCGCTTGAGATAATTAAATATTTGCTGATTTGAAATTTAATTAACGCTTTTGATAATCGAATATTTGTTGAATTTGAAATTTGATTATCGTTTTTGATAATTGAATATTTATTGATTTGAAATTTTAAATTACCGGTTGTGGTAATTAGATATGTGCTGATTTGTCTTCTGATTATCGTTTGAGATAATTAGATAATTGATGTTTGCTGATTTTATTGATATGAAATTTTCTAGTCTCCAATTGATTCTAGAATAGGTTGATTATATTGAATTGCCATTTTCTATCTATCACTGTTGATAGTTAGTATTTGTTGATTATGAAGTTCGTGTTTTCTATTTATCCGTTAGACAACTAGATATTTGCAATTTGCGAATGGTGATTTGTGCTTTCTAATCATCTCTGTTGATAATTAGCTTTTGTTGTTTTTCTAATTATCGTATCGATGATTAGACATTGTTGCTTTATGATTCTCTGAATTTTAATTATCTTGTTGATATATGAATATCGCTGATGATTGCATTTATTCAGTTTCGTTGTTTTCTGATTATCTATCTTGATAGTTAGATTTTGTTGAAAATTTGTGAATCTCGTGTATGCATTTGAAAGATTTCTTTGGTATTAGGTTCTCGATCTTTATTTTTCTAACGTAACTAGTTTATGTTAGAAGAATAATAATGGTGGACAACCTTAATTGTGAAAATTGCGGGGACGCAATTTTTATAAGGAGGGGATCTGTAACAACCGGGGTTTTTCCCCAGTCAGTTATCGACATTAGTCGATTAGAATTGTTATCAAATACATATTGGAAATTTTAAATTGGGTTATGATTTTGAGAATTTGATGAAGGAATTGTGTGGGCTTTTAGATGCAAATTTGGTCCATTTTATTTGTTTGTTTTGACTGTGATTATTACCGAGGGCAGAATCATTTTTCCCTTATTCATTTTTCTCAACCACAAAACGAAAAGAAGAAAAAAAAATGGTGACGGCGTTTGTTCCCTGAAAAAAAAATTAGGACTTGAAGATGTAATGCGATTTTTCGTTCGTCTTCAAGGAATTAGGGCTTCTACTGTATTCGAAGATCCCGACTGTGGTACTTTGTCGATCGATTGGTTCCTGGTCTTACGCTCGGCTGTTCCTCGATTGAGATCGAATTCGTTACCTGACTTCGTCTAGAGGTATTGGGGTTTTGAGGGTCGAGTTCGTCTCCACTTCGAACAAGGTGAGTAATTTTCATTACTCACATCTAAATTCAGAGTCATTGTTTTTGGGTTCTTGGTTTTCATGAGTTTTGATTTCGGTTGGAAATTGTTGTCTTCGGCCTTAACTCTAATTTTGTTTTCCTCCGAGACTCTAGCATTGTCACTGCCAGTTTGATATTCACTCTGTTTTGCTCGAGACTGCCATGACTGGTTGGTGTTGTTGATTCATTTGTACTTGTTGTTGAGACTTTCAATTACATCTGATTTCAGTATGGTTTTAGTGTGTGTGATTCCATGATTTGTTCGGTAGCCCACGGCTTAAATTAAGTTTGTAAATTTTCTGCTGCTCTTGCTGTATTTGCACTTTTGTGCACGTGTGTTGTTGGGAATTTCTTTATGCCCACGGTTTTGATTTGATTACGGCATTGACATTTGGTTATCACGGCGTTGAATTTTCTCGTTCCTTTTTGACTTCGGCTAGTTGTCACTGCTTCGTTCTCGTTCTGGTTGACTTCGACTTTAATGATGTTGAATTCGTTCGACTTTACTTGGGCATTTGCAGTTCATCCCTGTAGCATTGATAATCATGTCTGCACTTGAACTTGGATGATTTGAACTCGATGGATAGACTTCACTTGATCATATATTAGTGTATATTTGCCTTGCCACCATGGTTATTGATTTTCCCTCTGTGACTTTGACACTGTCTACATTGTGTACTCATACTTGTATCCTGTGCTTTAGCGTCACTGTATCTCGTGCTTGCTGAGTTTGATTGTTGAACTGGTTTCAATGCCATACCATATGCATGTTCATTTTCAACTTTTGCTTCACTTTGAACTTGTCTGCATTGTTGTTACTTTGACTGCTTGCTTTCACATGGTAGTTGAACTTGCTCGAGTTGTAATCATGAGTTTGTTGTGTTGCCATATCTTGATGTCTTGTTTCTGGCCATTCTCGGGTCTGGACTGCATTTGCATTATTTTGGTTCATTTTGTTAGTTGAGTTGCAGTGTTTCATCACTTGAGCCATGTATGTCTGCACTAATATTTATAGTGAGTTGTATTGTCTTGGGCTCGAACTTGCAAGCTTCATGTTGCCTTGACTTTGGTTGTTGCATTGTGTTGAGTCATGACTGCAGTGACTTGACCTTTGCATTTTATTTGTTTTTCGAATTTCACTTGAGTTGAACCCAATATTTGGGTTTGACCTTTGCAGTTTCGACGTACGGTAGTGGCGAGGCAGTGCACGCGTGCGTGTACTGCAGCCACACTGAGATTTAATTTAATTTGATGCCATATGTTTCTGTTTTATTAAGCGTATTTTGAAATGGTTCATTTTGATTTGAGTTGGATTTGTTGGCTTTTGGATTCATTTATCTTCTGAGTATTTGATAGACTGTATTGGCGAGGTAGTACACGTTAGCGTGTACTGCAGCCAATCAGTACTGTTGTTTTTTTTTATTGACATTTCAATTGTTTAAATTGATCTGGATTGCTGATTTATTGTTTAACACTATTTAGTGTTATATTTGCCGTTATCCAATTCTCGTATCGAGAGTTGGATATACGAGATTCCTGGGATTGTCGTCTATTTGACTATCTGATTATTATTGCTGCTATGCACTAATAACTGAGTTTGAATTAGACTGACCCGTGTATTATTTTCTTTTGAATTTAATACTCGGGTCAGACCCGAGTTATTTCAGGTTGTAGATTTCCTTCTTTGAGTTGCTGTTCGGGATATGAAGACTTTTCACATCTTTTGAAGTTGTCTTTGTCCTTTTGTAGTAGTCGTGTCATTGTATAGAACGATATGTATTCATGTATATTAGTTGATAATGTACTTGTATATATAACTTCTAGAGTCGACAGTTGTAGTTGTATCATATGTATCGTGTCAACTATATTGTAACTGACATCGGTTATATATATATGAGATTTTTGTTAATCTATGTTCCGCATTTATATTATCTGTGTTATTGTTATATCTAATGTCCTAAACTATTATGAACTATCGTGGTTTGTTTTATACTGATAATTGGGTGTGTCGATGGGAGTAAATAAATAATAAATGAAAAATAAAAAGTATATACCACTCCTATCGAGATAACTAATATTAGTGTAAGGCCAACTGCGGATGGTCGCTCCTATCCAGCCTTATTCTTCGTAATAATAGACAGTATTTCTTTTAATACTCTTTGTTATTATGAGCATAGAGGTGGGGCGTCACAAATGAATTAGAAAGTGAATTGAATATAAATGTCCCAACATATTTAGAAGTGACAATAAAATCATTAATAAAAATGAGATTGGTTTTAAATTAATAAAGATTTAATGATGATTTATTAATGATTTGGATTAATGAAGTAAGTAATTAAAGGGTTAAAATCATTAATGAAGAATTATTAATTAAATATCAATTAATCATTAAATTTGATAAATCGAGTGATTAATCAATATTTAATACAAAGTATAATGTGATAAATTAATTAAGGTAATTAATTTGAGATTAATTAAATTAAGAAATGGTTAATTAACTAATGGAAATGATTAAAGATAATTATTTAGTTAAAAGAAATTGATTAATGGTTAGAATTAATTAAGTAATTAGGGAAAATTAATTATTATGATTGATTAAGGATAATCAAATAAATGGAGATTAATTTAATTAATATGATTAATTAAGTATAATTGAATTAATTAAAGTAATTAATAGATAATTACTGAATGTAATTAATTGAATGATGATTTGAAATTTGAGTAAATTATTTGTTAATAAATAAAAGAATCAATTAATAATGGTAAATAATTAAGATTAATTTAATAATTAAAGATAAATTGATTCATTAATTAAGAATGATTAGTTAATAATTAAGGGTTAATTAATAAATGATGAAAGGGAAATTTATTTCAAATAATTTGTAATTAACTTATGATAATTAACCTGGATTAATAATTGATACATCTGATTTAAATGAATCAGTCGATTAATAAACGTACTTGTGAATGTTTAGACTCAACTAAATGATTGAATTGTTGATATTCCCTGATCTGTGATGCTGTGTGATATATTCTGATTTGTGTGTGATCTGTACTGTAGTTTATTTATCTAAGATGAATGTAAATTATTATTTGTGACTTATATATCTGTGAATGAAAGATAAGCGTTATAGTTTATACCGCTTATCAACTATATTTCTGTATTCTGATCTATGATGATTGAATAATGTTGCACTACTACGTGAAACCCCTGGACTACACCATACACACACAAATATGGATTTCACGTGGAAATCGGTTAAGTCGCAGATTTTTTGACAATTGGAAAGATTGAATTCTTGAATCCAAAATAGTTTTGGAATTTGAATTGAGAGCTTTGCAAATGAGTTTCAAAAATAAAAGTGATTTTAAATGACTTAATAAAATTTGGAATCTTAATAATTTGATTTAAATTTGAATTCAATATGAGAAATTGAATTCAATGATTTGGGAACTATGGTCTGATAAGACCATACCAGTTATAAATGTGTTTATATGAAATTAAACCATTTAAAAGTATGGTTTTGGAAATTCAAGAAATTTAATCCAAGTTTTATACTTGAATGGTTTTAACTTATGTAAATTGTAATTAGTTTCCAGAATGGAAACTAATTATTTCAAAGGATAAAAGCTCTCATATAAGAAATGAATTTCCAATTTGAATTAAAGGAATTTCAAGTTGAATTGAAAATAGTTTTCCATGTTACGAGTAAATCTTTGGAAACGTGCTTTGAAAGCTATAAGTTAAATATTTGATTTAAAGATTGATGAGTTAATCCAATTGAAATGGAAATTGATTTAGAAAATCTATGAATAGATCTTTGTGAAACTGGGTGAACTTTGTGAATTGAATCTTTTTGTTTTCAAAAGACTGAAAATGGTAATTTGTTTAAACCATTTGAAGAAAAGTTTTGGGTAATAAGTTGGGACTTAATTGAAATCCCAATATCCATATGTTTTAAAATATTGCGCTCATTATTCGGTTTAGTCGGGAGAGGACCTTTGTGTCATATAACCCATTCCGAATAGTGATACGACGTAAATGGATTGCATTAGAAGACCGGTGGTGAAGACCGGGTATTTGTGAGAACGATAGGATGACTTATCGATTATCTCTGCAGTGAGTCGCCCCGGTATAGAGATTTCCTAAGTGATGGGAAGTCCGATCGGGATTGTGAATACCCGGATTGCAAGGACTTCTTTAGAAGTGCCTTCGGTTCTGTTCGAACCCGGAACAGACTTGTATGGTTGTATGTCTTACATTACACTTTGAGATATAGAGCTGATTTCTTTCAAATACATTTCTGTTTGGTGGCGGAGATTTATTCTCTTATCTTAACACCCTTCTCTGAGAGGTACGAGCTCAGAGGTTATGTAGTTGAAGTTTATCAGTGATATACTCCCAATTTGGTAGTGTGGCATGCTGAGTGTTGTTGTTTGTTGATGGTCATTTTTTGATCATTTGTTGATCAAAGCATGGCTTTGTGAAAAAGCGTAGCTTTGTGGATGAGACCGCATCAGGACGTCACAACCCGGAAATGGTCGAAACAGGAATGATGCGGCAAGGTTATGAGGGTCGCTCCCTTTAGGGTATGTCATTTCCTTCTGGAAAAAGATGATATCATGGTATGGAGCCCAGATATTTACCTGTGTGGTTGCTCCAATCTCATTTACTCTGTGTGATTGTTGCTTTGTGATCGAGGTACCTCGGATAAAGGTCCCAAAGGACCGGAGGGTGGCATACTCGAGTAGTAGTTACCTAGTGTAAGAGGTAATCCGGCCTAATGTTGGCAGAGATCCGGGTAGGTTCTCGGGACGTCCCTCCAAATGCGTACCCATTGGCAGTAGGAAGTTCCTTAGTCTGACCATTTGTTGGAAAACCAATCAAACAATACGAACCCAGTACGGTTTTAGTTGTAGAACCTGCCATTTACTTATGGTGGTCACCACTGTTTAGATGGTAGCTATAATAGGCATACAATAATGGTTGTATGCTGGCTAAGATTAATATTGTATTTTCGAAATGATTTCCTACACTATGCACTAGTAATAATATCAAAAGAGTTTTCTTGCGTAGTAAGTTTTTTTGACTATCATAAGAAGAAATCTCCTCCAATTCTGCGTTTGCATTGTGTGTGTGGCGGGAGGTCTTATGGTAGTTTCATTTTCCAAAAGCATTGCGGATTTCAATGTTTAAAATTCCTTTGTTGTTTGTTTAAAGATAAACTGTTTTTGTTACTCGCACCAGTCCCATGACTGACCTGGAGTTTATTGTTCCCTTCCTAAACTCTGGGTGCCCACAATTTTCCACACGGGCAGTCTAGAGTTGGGTGTTTCAGATAGTCTGCTTTAGTAGATTATATGGAGCTAGTTCAGTTTTAGAGTTCACGCATGACTGACGTTGCTTATTTGGTGCAACGTGATGGTGGTTCGAGCTGATGTTGGAGTTATTGGTCTCATTCTCTTTGTCGGATCATTTGGAGTTATCACTTCTGTTTTTCGCTGTATCATTATTTATCTCTGATATTCTTGTATCATATTGATATCATTGTTGTATATCATTCTGGATATTGTATTCATTGGAGTTATATATGATATCATTGATTTCTTTATTCCGCTGTGTTGTTATACTTACTGTGTTATAAGCTCCGGGGAGCCAGATTCGGCGTTTGAGTCTACGGCATTTGAGTACAAGTGAAGTACGAGTGCCAATTTTCGAAGGCCGAGTTCAGCAACCTTACAGTAACGCATAACCTTAAGCCTCATCAACCGGGAATGGCTAAAATATGGGAGGTGTAGCAAGGCTAAGTGGCTAGCGACCAATTAGGGTAAGGTCATCCCTGTCTAAATGTCCCTTTTTGATTTCGGCTTAGTGGGCAGTTGTTGATCCCCACCGCGGGGTGATCTTATTCGGACTATCCAGTAAGGGGTAGTCCAGTCTTGTGTTGCAGGGGGTCGGGAGTGATCCCCGGTACTCTGATCTAGGCTAGGTACTAAGATGGGCGGTATCCCAGTAGCCCTACCATTGTATGGAATCCAATCTCCAATAAGTGCCTGTACAGTTTTGTTGGTGCCCAACTATTGCTGGAACGTGAGATGCAAGCATTTCAACTAGATTCTATTTTACTTTCTATAGACACTATTATAATATCAGACAGTTTTAATAAAAATGTTTTGGTTATCGTAAGGTAAAAACCCGGCATGTTTATTTGTGGCGTGGTCTTACGAGATACCTTTGATTTCAAAGGATTTTGAAAACTTTAATAATTCAATTGAGTGTGTTTTCTCACGTTGGTTTTCCAGACTGACTCGGGTGTTATTTATTTATAATGCTCGGGTCAGACCGAGTATTACAAATACAGGATAGGATGCTGTGGAGCTCAGGAGACGAGCTGGATGGCGAAGCGTATTTCCATAGATTTGTATATTCCACTGTGTAAGGACAGGTTACTATAACTGTCCAGATTTGGTTGCGATGATTGTGTACTCTGATGGTTGTAAGTATTAAACAGTTACAGATTCCTTTGTATAAAAATCTGTTGTTATATATTATATGTTGTTCCGCTGCGATTGTGAGATTCTGATGTTGTTTTCTATTTCTTCTTCTACCTCTTTCTTCTTTAAACCTAATGGTTCGTATTTCCGTCAAATTTGAGTTGAACCGATGGAGAATATTGTCGACTCAATAGGGTACAGAACTGCGGGTCGTTTCATCTTTAATGTTACACTTTTAGTTTATACATTCATATCATATACGTTTTGTTGTTAAATAACTTTTATATTTCATATTACTTATATGATAGTCTTATGTATAATATTTCATTAATTAAATCTTATTTAATTAATTTTAATTAATTAACTCTTTAATTAATTTTATATTAGTATTCCAATACAATTTTTATATTAGACATATCTACTATAACCTTTATAGTGTAACACATATATCTTATATATGTGTATTTTTATTTAATTAATTAACCTTTAATTAATTTATTAACTAAACAATTTTAATTAAATTATATTAATTTCAAAATTTTATCTTATATACATATATGTATGCTTATGTTATCTTAAAAACTTTAAAATAACATAACATATATCAACATATAATACATGCATATAAGTGTTAATTAATTAACTCATTTAATTAATTTATATTATTAATCTTATTAATAATTTTAAATTTTTGAAATTAATATTTACATAGTTTCAAACATTTTGAACTTTTTCATTACATTTTCAAACAATTTGAAAATTTATGTTATATTATAACCTTTTATAATAAACATGTTTTTATTTTAAATTTAACTTTTAAATTTAAAATCATGTCTTAGTTTTCAAAACTATTTTGAAAATTAGCCCAAGGCCCAATTCAAATTGGGCCCTTTTCTATTAGGGGCAACCTTTCGACTCACATCACCTTTCGGGCCAGGCAGGTAACCAGGTAGGACATGGTACTTGATTGCCCATTTCCAATCCTAGACATCACATTTCTAGGCACCGTACTAAGTGCACAAGCTTAATTATTTAGCCCTAACATGACTATTTTAGATCGCATATGCTATTGGGCTTCATACCATTGTTGGAACTGGGCCAGAATTGGGTGAATTTCGAAAAAAATTACCATTTTGGATCTTTAATAGGCCGAAATCTAAATATACTTAGAACTTTTCTAATTTTCTTTTAAATAAAATCAATATTTTATTTAACTTTATAAATAAAGTTTCACTTTAACTTAATGTGTATGTGTAACGACCCCGAAATTTAAATTTATTTAAATTAATAATTAATTGAGTTTTTGAATTAAATTGAGTAATTAAATAAATTTTTGGATAAAATTAGTAAAATAAATAGATAAAATGGAAGCGAGTTTCCCCGATCGTATATGAGTGAATTTGAAAATAATAAATATATTGATATATATTCTATTTGAGTTTAAATTGTAAAATAAATGATGATGATAATATTAAAGTAAAATGTTTGAAATAGAATAAATTAGAAATTCAATTACATTGTAAAGTAATAAAATAACAAATACAACTTGAACAAAAGTTAAAATAAAAGAGGAATAAAAATAAGACAATAAAACAAAAAGGAATAAACAACACATGACAAAAAAATTTAACAACAAAGTTTCAACTTTAAAATGATGCAAGTAAAAACAAAACAAAACAAAGGATAAATTACAAAATATAAAACAAGCAAACAAGAAACTGTACATACAATAAACAAAGTAGCAAAGGTATGAAACAAAATCTTCTCCATGTAATAATCAGCCGAGTAAAATAAGAACATCAAGTACAAATGTAACGACCCTGAATTTTAAACAATTTAAATTGAAAAGATTTAATTAATTTTAAATATTTGAATGATGAATTGATTCAAATTTCAACTTTTCAGAATAAATTTTGCGATTAAATTTTAGGATTTAATCTACTGAAAATTTAATAATAATTTGAATCGGGATTTATAAATGAATGTAAAGAAAATCTGCTTTTTAGTTTAAAGAAAATCAAAATTATCTTATTTAATTTAAAATTAAGAACTCTACATTTTTGATATGATAAGGTATAGGCAAGTTAAGATAATATAGATATAAATGATGATGTTTAAAAGGAAATAAATGTTATCTACAAAATTTAAATAGCACAAGTTTATTAATAAAAACAAAATATATAAAAATAATAAAAACAAAATTTAAAATAAGAAAAGAAAAAAATCACGTTTAAGCCCATACCCCCTCACGATCACCTTACCTTTTTTTCCTCTGCTAAAACACGTCGCCCCCTTCTCTCTTCAGTCATACGAAAGAAAACCTAACCCTAAATCGATTCGCCTCTTCTTCAAATCAATGGCTGCTCCTCAAATAACTTTCGATGCTTTTGCCACCCACGCTAATGCTATCAGCTGTCCATCGTGTTAGCCTTGGAGCACCATTCGAATCATACAAGCGTTTTCGAAATCACCTCGAGAGCATCGTCGTCTAACCCAGCTAGCAACAGTGAGTTTTTCTCACGATTAATCTTGTTCAAGTTTTTAAATTTGGTTGAGTTGGGTGTTTGGTTGTATGCTATTATTTGTGTTGCTTTGGTCAGATGTTTTTGCGAGTGATTCACTTATATATGGATATTTGGTTGCATGTTTATATCTGGAAGATGTGAGCAATCCCTCTTTCATTTGCCTATACTCTTTGATATTGTATTGATGATGCTCTGGAATGATTGTTAATATGCCTGGATGTTGTTTAAGTGTGAATGGTATGTATATATGTTGACACTTTTGGGTGTGAATGGCTGATATCAACTCTGTGTAGTTACAGAGCTTAAAATCTAATCAAATCCCAATATCTCATTTTCAAATCTATGATAGACTTAGGAATTCAAAAAGAGATTTGTTTGTTTAAACATAAATGAAGTTTAAAACATATAAAATTAAGTAATAGGGGTTTGAAATTTATCTGGATATAAGAAATACAGAAGAAAAAAAAAGAGAAAAAAACTTTGTAAACTGTTAAACTCAAATATCATAATTGTTTGGTTCTCTGTTCAAACATGACTGGTGAGCAAATTTTCTATTTAGAACTTTAAAAATCTGGATGTGTGATTGGAAGTTAAGTTATTATAGAAATGCTTGATGTGCCTGCATGATTATGTTATGTATGCATATATATGATGATATATATGTGTTCAGGTATACACATATAGTTCCCTGTTATAGTTACAGGTTTTCAAAAAAAAAATATAAAATAAAAATAAAAATCAAACTCTCTCTGTCCAATCAGTATTAGGCTAGGGAATTTGAAGAAAAATGATAATAGTAAAAGTAACTTCATTGTTAAAAGCAAAACAATTCAAACCATCAGATCAAAAGCCTGAAAAACAAGCAAGATTAACTTCAACAGTATCAAGTTCCAGGCCTAAATTTTATTTATTTGTTCTCTGTTATGTATCAAGTGAGTAACACTTTAAAAAAAAAAACTAAAGAATCTGGATTTGGTTGCATTGATTCTTATACATCACTGTGATGAAAAAATATATGATGAGGACAGACACTACATATATGATTTTTGCATAGACCCATGTGTTCATGTGTGTATAAATGGTTGTTGGGTGTTGTTTGCTTCCTTTTGCTCTGTTAAGTGAATTTAAATTGATGAGAACTGATACTATACTGGGTCATAAGGAAGAAAACAAAACAGGTGCTTCATTTAGTCTTGGCATACTTCCCTGTTAAATAAATTTAACTGATATGAACAGACTACCCACTTGATTTGAGCTGCCATTGTGATGTTATAGGTTTTTATTGTAAACTGCACTTATATATATGTCCATACATATACATATACATTTCTGTGTATATGTGTATGTGTGTGGCTGTGTACTTTCATGATGGACTGTTATGATGCACTTGTTATTAGTACATTATCCCTTGGCACATTTGATCCATTTCATCTGATCCTAGCTACTGAATTGGTCCACTTGTGTATGCCATATATACACATATACTTATGTGTATATATGTGTGTTTAGTGGTTACCTTTGCTCCTTTTACTTGCCAGTTCTGTTTTGTGCCAATATTTGTGACTTCTTTTTAAGGTTGCATTTCAACCCAGTTGCCTTTGTTAACCATGTTGCTGCCTATATATGCATACTCTGCTAGTTTAAATTTTTGGTCATATTCACCCCCTCGGTCTATTCTTGGTTGCACCAGTTTGTTTGGGTTGATCTAACCCTGGGAGCTGCTGTAGCATTTTGGTCCCATGACTTTGCCGAGTTGTGTTTTGTTTACTGAATTTGGGCTTTACATTTGTTAAAGGTGCATACATGTGTACATTCACATATACATGTGTGTGTATACAGGTATGTGTTGTTTGTTGCCTGTTACTTTTGAGTATGCTGGCTTTGTTGTTATTTGTTTCTATGACTTGTGTGCGATCAGTAGTGGTTTTCGATTTGTTGGGCCTTTACTTCATTTACACTTTCATTTATGCGGACTGATTCAGTCTACTTTGTTATCTCTGCTATCTATATTGCACTATTAACCCTGTTGGGCTGTTACCATTATATTCAGTTCATTGCAAATTTATTTACTTGAATTAAGATTAATCCTGACTCGAGTGTTTTGTGTTTTGCATAAAACGCTCGGGTCAGACCGAGTATTTCTACAGCTTGAAGATTTTCGAGCAGCGAAGTTAGAGAGAGAGAGTAAAGAATCACTTTAGTTTTCAGAAGAAAATTGTATTTTAAGATATTCCGCTGTATCAGTATAAAAAAAAATTTGTATAAACTCTGATGTATATAAAAGATTTATAGTAATGAAATAAATTCTCATTTGTTTTAATTAATTGTTATTATCTGTGTTTCTGTGGCTGATTCTGTTTAAACCTTATAAACTAAATAACAATTCGTCTTTTTGAACGTTTCTAGTTGGTTTAATCACCGACTGGAGGCGGTCAAAAGGGGGAATGTTACAGAGTGGTATCAGAGCTTTGGTTTACACAAAGCTTAGTTTATGATGTTTAATATGAATAGTTACTAGAAACACTTTAAAGGAGAACGTTTTTCAAATTCAAAGAAGTATAAAATTGTTTTTGAAAATGAAGATTTTTAACTTAAGAAAAGTTAAATAGAATTGAATTAGTATTAATAAATAATGGATTTGAAATTTAACTAAAAGGAAAGTTAAATAAATTTAACTAAGGAAGTTAAATAAATTGAACTTGATTTGAAAAATTATTGAGATGAAAATTTAAACATGAAAGATAAGTGATTATATGATATGAATTGGGAAGTTTAAATTAATAAGTTGTTTAACTTATAAAATGAGAAAGTTTAAGTAAAACCAGTTGTTAAATGTTGAACAGTTTTGTTAAGTAAAACAAAATCTGAATTTTGAAATGTGGTATGAATTTGACTTTAGTAAAGTTAAATAAAATAGAATTTCAAATAAATTTGAGACGAACTTAAGTTTTGTGGTGAAAATAAATGCAAGTGAAGATAAATAAAACATAGCTTAAGTAATGTTGAATCAAATTGAATTTGATATCAAAATGAATTGATAAAGTGAAGAATGAATATGAATTTGAGTTATAGAAAGGGAATTCAACTTTAACTGTAAAAGCGAATTAGTGAATATGGTGAGTATAAGAATTCAATCAGAATTGGAATATAAACCAATTGAAATTAAGTATGTTGAACCAGATTGAATGTAAGCAGAGTAAATAAATTTGGTTAAATTGAATAGATTTGGTTTTGTTAGTTGATTGTATGGAAATTCATTAAGTATTAATGAAATTGAATTAATGGAAATTGAGAGTTAAGTAAATTGAATTCAAATTGAAAGATAAGTAAATTTAAAGAGAATCAAATTTGATTTGAATTGAAGTAAACTAACTTGAATATGAATTAGTGAATGTGAACTAATTGAATATGAATGAATGTTAGTAAAATCCAATGTGAATAAATCAAATGTGATTTAATTGAAAATCAATTCAATGAATGATTTACTAAAGAACTAGTTGATTATCTTGGAAATGGAAAACTGATAAATTTATATAATAGTTTAAATTGGAAATTTTGAATTATTATAAACGGCTTAAATTGAAGATTTGAAAGTGTTAATAAAATATTGGATTTGTATAAGTGTTAAAAGTGAAATATTTAATGGATTTCATAAGTGAATGGAAATTACAGGATTAAAAATTGTGAAGTTATAAAATGATTCGAAGTTGCGAAATAAAAGAATTTATAAGTAATTTACTTGTAAATTAAAATTTTGATATAAAACTGAGCTATAAAGGAATGGTTAATAAAGCAATTTTTATAAATTGAAGTCTTTATGAATAGGAACAGGATTTATAAACGTTGTTTATAAATTCGAAACTAACTTATTTTGATAAGTAAAATTCTGTATAGTTTGTTAAATGAAGTATATTCACGATTTTGGACAGTGAATATATTATTGAATAAAATGGACATGTTTGGGAAAGTGATATTTTAAAACGAAGATAATTGTTTTAAAAGATGTTTTAAAAGGCATTAAATATCGAAACCATAGATTTCAACATTCATTGTTGAAATAGATGTTTCGAATATAAGGAAATGGTGGACTATAACACTGTTGTTATAGTAAATGATTTCCGAAAGGAAATGTTTTGTATAGTATTGGGATTTATACATCTATCTAAATTTCGAATCCCTATACTAGTGATTTTGAGTTGTCGTAACGATGTTTTACGTAACATTCGTTTTGACTCAAATAAATGTGTGAAAGAGAATGATTTCCTTAAAGATGAAATATATACTTAATTTTGATTTAAGTATATCGAATATTTTCAAATGTTGAAAATAAAATGGATTTGTGAATTACTTATTTTTAAATAAGTATGGAAATGTTTTTCCAGTATGAAATGAAATGTTGTGAATATATTCCGTAAGGGATAAATGATTTGAAATTCATTTTTGAAGTCGAAGTTGAAAAGTTAAATGAGAATTTGAACAATTTGTTCAATTTGAAATTTTTCAAAAAGATTGAATCGTTAAGTTAAAATTGAGTTTAACTTCGACATCAAAGACAATATAAGTTGAGCTTTGAATTTCAGATGATGATTTGGATTGCATGTCTAACATTGTGAATTGATGACATAGCAATTGATCTCTATTAAATATATATCTGTTGGTGGCGGAGAATTTATTCTCTTAGCTTAACACCCTTCTCTGAGACGTACGAGCTCAGAGGTTATATATCGATAGACATCAATTCTGTGTTGAGAATTGACGATGTAAGCGTGAAATCCAAATTGAATGTGAAAGTCGATAATAAATGGAATTATGAATATGAATTAGGTTTGAGATAACCTTAAATTTCCAAATCGACTTAGAGGAAAATTTTGAAATCCTCTATTTTGTTATGAATATGGAATATGTAAGTTTTTAGAACTTATATATATGAATACGGTAAATTTGAAACCGTTAGTTTGGAAAAGTAATTGTTATGGAAAACCTTATGTAAGCTTACATGGATATGATATGTACGAAATGTGAAATGTAGTACTACATATATATGATATTATGTTTTCCAAATTGAGGATATGGAAAAGTACCTTCCATTTATTATTAGAGAAGGTATTGGAACTCGTGAAGAGTGTCCATTTGAAATTCGTAGCTACGTAAAATTTTAGTCAGAGTGACTATTTGAATCGGAAATCCTTCGCGATAGTTCATCACGATGAGATTAGATTTGATTGATGATTAGCGTAATTTGAGGGGCGAGATGCCCACAGTTACAAGCGATTCCACTGGGATAGTGGCGCAACCGCCGAGTAAACTGCAATCTAATGCCAGGCGAAATTTGAGGGGCGTGATGCCTACAGACACGAGCGATTCTACTGGGATAGTAGCGTAACCGCCGTGTGTACTGCAATCTATGGCGAAAACCATGGCGAAATTTAAGAGATGAGAAATCTACAGCCACAAGCGACTCTACTGGGATAGTAGCGTAACCGCCGGGTGGAACTGTAATCCATGGGGGAACGTGCTTTCCATATCCATTTTTAAAAGAATTTTTAAAAGTATTTTCACTAGGAATTGAAGCAAGTATATTTAGTACTTGGAGATTTTTAGACCTGCGCCTGGCCAGCGTATGTCTAATGTCTGTGAGAACGAAGATGGACTTGTTAAATTTCGAGTTAGCAAGTATTTTCAAACTGTAAATAGTGAATCAATAGTTTGAAAGTAAAATTTCAAAATTCCTACCTAATAAACTAAGGAAGAGGATCTTTGTAATGTTTTGAAAGTCCACAGCTTTGGAAGAGATATATTATATAAATCTCTAACGTGAAGAATTTTAAGTTTGAATCTGAGTTATAAATTAAAAATGTTAGTAAAAGACTTTTGCGTTTTGATTGTAGAAATCAATGAACAAAAGGAAATTAATAAACAAAACTAGTAAGATTAAATAAATGGAATGAATCCTATATTCGTTTATTTGTATTGAGTTTCAAGCTTAGGAAAATTGAGTAGAGTATAAATATTAATGAAATTTTAACAACCTTTCCTTTTCGTGGACGAAAAGTTTTTAAGGAGGGGAGTTTGTAACGACCCTGAATTTTAAACAATTTAAATTGAAAAGATTTAATTAATTTTAAATATTTGAATGATGAATTGATTCAAATTTCAACTTTTCAGAATAAATTTTGCGATTAAATTTTAGGATTTAATCTACTGAAAATTTAATAATAATTTGAATCGGGATTTATAAATGAATGTAAAGAAAATCTGCTTTTTAGTTTAAAGAAAATCAAAATTATCTTATTTAATTTAAAATTAAGAACTCTACATTTTTGATATGATAAGGTATAGGCAAGTTAAGATAATATAGATATAAATGATGATGTTTAAAAGGAAATAAATGTTATCTACAAAATTTAAATAGCACAAGTTTATTAATAAAAACAAAATATATAAAAATAATAAAAACAAAATTTAAAATAAGAAAAGAAAAAAATCACGTTTAAGCCCATACCCCCTCACGATCACCTTACCTTTTTTCCTCTGCTAAAACACGTCGCCCCCTTCTCTCTTCAGTCATACGAAAGAAAACCTAACCCTAAATCGATTCGCCTCTTCTTCAAATCAATGGCTGCTACTCAAATAACTTTCGATGCTTTTGCCACCCACGCTAATGCTATCAGCTGTCCATCGTGTTAGCCTTGGAGCACCATTCGAATCATACAAGCGTTTTCGAAATCACCTCGAGAGCATCGTCGTCTAACCCAGCTAGCAACAGTGAGTTTTTCTCACGATTAATCTTGTTCAAGTTTTTAAATTTGGTTGAGTTGGGTGTTTGGTTGTATGCTATTATTTGTGTTGCTTTGGTCAGATGTTTTTGCGAGTGATTCACTTATATATGGATATTTGGTTGCATGTTTATATCTGGAAGATGTGAGCAATCCCTCTTTCATTTGCATATACTCTTTGATATTGTATTGATGATGCTCTGGAATGATTGTTAATATGCCTGGATGTTGTTTAAGTGTGAATGGTATGTATATATGTTGACACTTTTGGGTGTGAATGGCTGATATCAACTCTGTGTAGTTACAGAGCTTAAAATCTAATCAAATCCCAATATCTCATTTTCAAATCTATGATAGACTTAGGAATTCAAAAAGAGATTTGTTTGTTTAAACATAAATGAAGTTTAAAACATATAAAATTAAGTAATAGGGGTTTGAAATTTATCTGGATATAAGAAATACAGAAGAAAAAAAAAGAGAAAAAAACTTTGTAAACTGTTAAACTCAAATATCATAATTGTTTGGTTCTCTGTTCAAACATGACTGGTGAGCAAATTTTCTATTTAGAACTTTAAAAATCTGGATGTGTGATTGGAAGTTAAGTTATTATAGAAATGCTTGATGTGCCTGCATGATTATGTTATGTATGCATATATATGATGATATATATGTGTTCAGGTATACACATATAGTTCCCTGTTATAGTTACAGGTTTTCAAAAAAAAAATATAAAATAAAAATAAAAATCAAACTCTCTCTGTCCAATCAGTATTAGGCTAGGGAATTTGAAGAAAAATGATAATAGTAAAAGTAACTTCATTGTTAAAAGCAAAACAATTCAAACCATCAGATCAAAAGCCTGAAAAACAAGCAAGATTAACTTCAACAGTATCAAGTTCCAGGCCTAAATTTTATTTATCTGTTCTCTGTTATGTATCAAGTGAGTAACACTTTAAAAAAAAAAAAAAACTAAAGAATCTGGATTTGGTTGCATTGATTCTTATACATCACTGTGATGAAAAAATATATGATGAGGACAGACACTACATATATGATTTTTGCATAGACCCATGTGTTCATGTGTGTATAAATGGTTGTTGGGTGTTGTTTGCTTCCTTTTGCTCTGTTAAGTGAATTTAAATTGATGAGAACTGATACTATACTGGGTCATAAGGAAGAAAACAAAACAGGTGCTTCATTTAGTCTTGGCATACTTCCCTGTTAAATAAATTTAACTGATATGAACAGACTACCCACTTGATTTGAGCTGCCATTGTGATGTTATAGGTTTTTACTGTAAACTGCACTTATATATATGTCCATACATATACATATACATTTCTGTGTATATGTGTATGTGTGTGGCTGTGTACTTTCATGATGGACTGTTATGATGCACTTGTTATTAGTACATTATCCCTTGGCACATTTGATCCATTTCATCTGATCCTAGCTACTGAATTGGTCCACTTGTGTATGCCATATATACACATATACTTATGTGTATATATGTGTGTTTAGTGGTTACCTTTGCTCCTTTTACTTGCCAGTTCTGTTTTGTGCCAATATTTGTGACTTCTTTTTAAGGTTGCATTTCAACCCAGTTGCCTTTGTTAACCATGTTGCTGCCTATATATGCATACTCTGCTAGTTTAAATTTTTGGTCATATTCATCCCCTCGGTCTATTCTTGGTTGCACCAGTTTGTTTGGGTTGATCTAACCCTGGGAGCTGCTGTAGCATTTTGGTCCCATGACTTTGCCGAGTTGTGTTTTGTTTACTGAATTTGGGCTTTACATTTGTTAAAGGTGCATACATGTGTACATTCACATATACATGTGTGTGTATACAGGTATGTGTTGTTTGTTGCCTGTTACTTTTGAGTATGCTGGCTTTGTTGTTATTTGTTTCTATGACTTGTGTGCGATCAGTAGTGGTTTTCGATTTGTTGGGCCTTTACTTCATTTACACTTTCATTTATGCGGACTGATTCAGTCTACTTTGTTATCTCTGCTGTCTATATTGCACTATTAACCCTGTTGGGCTGTTACCATTATATTCAGTTCATTGCAAATTTATTTACTTGAATTAAGATTAATCCTGACTCGAGTGTTTTGTGTTTTGCATAAAACGCTCGGGTCAGACCGAGTATTTCTACATCTTGAAGATTTTCGAGCAGCGAAGTTAGAGAGAGAGAGTAAAGAATCACTTTAGTTTTCAGAAGAAAATTGTATTTTAAGATATTCCGCTGTATCAGTATAAAAAAAATTTGTATAAACTCTGATGTATATAAAAGATTTATAGTAATGAAATAAATTCTCATTTGTTTTAATTAATTGTTATTATCTGTGTTTCTGTGGCTGATTCTGTTTAAACCTTATAAACTAAATAACAATTCGTCTTTTTGAACGTTTCTAGTTGGTTTAATCACCGACTGGAGGCGGTCAAAAGGGGAAATGTTACAACAAACAAATAAAAAAAATAAGTATGGCCGAAGTAAACAAATCTTTAGCACCCTACCTCTAAAACATCTCCAGCCATGCCTATATTGTACAAACAAACAATATAACCTGTAACATCTTCCTTTTATATACATCAAGCTTCTCCTCTCTGTTCGAACCCTGTAACCAAATTTTCATCAACCTGAGAACAAACTAAAGTCTGGATAATCGAGCCTGGAATCTCAACAGCAGTTAGCAATCTCTAATCAAAATACAGATTTAAAACAAATGCAAAGATAAGCAGATCATCTCAAATCAAGTTCAGGTTCAACTGTAAGTGAATTAAAGATTTCAAAAAAAACCAACCAAGCTCAGATCGAAAGTATAACTTCTAGATTTCAAATAAATCATTCCCAGGCTTGTTCTATGTCTTCATTTCAAAGGTGAGCAACTCCTATTTTTAAAGCCTACCCTGTTTTGATTTCTTGTTGCTTGTGAGTAAACATGTCAAATTTTCTTTTCTTTAACCTGTACATCAGTTCATAAATAAATTTTGTGCTTCACTGTATATTTTAGCTAGGTAATGCCGAGTATAAATTATTGTACTGGATAGTTTGACATAGTTTGTTCTTGTTGTTTCTGGTTACAGAGTTACCATAAACTGGAAGATTTAATGTATTATCCTCTAGCCATCATTGGACTTAAATTATTCAATAAACAAGTCTGTTTAAACTTGAATTTTAGTTCAAAGTTCATTGTAAGCTAGATATAGAGGTATTGACTCTGTAAACTTAGTTTACAGTGGAAGGGATGAACATTTGATAAATTCGAACATTTCAAACCATTGATTCAATTACATAACTTGAATGCCTACTGGAATTTATGATTTTTAAAACTAAAACGAGGATTTTTAGTGTGAGATTTCAAGAGCAGTTCGCATTTGAATAAAATTTGAATTTTTATCAATTTCTCGAAATTAAATCAGTGATAAATGATGAAACTTGAATTGAAGCTTGCTTGATCCTCATGGAAGTCAGGAAAAATGTTAAAGAAAATTTCGATTGTGTGGATTGAGGGTACGAGATTAAATTAGGGTTTAAGGAGTTAGTTGTTTGGGTCTGGAAAACGAGGTGATCACTTCACCTCTATCGAATCGAGCCACGCGAGTTTCTGGGAATGAGTAGGAAATGGGGTTGGCGTGGTGTAGTCGAAGTCGCGGCGTCTCTGGTGGTATGAGGAGCGGCGACGCGAGACGTTTTGCTGATGATGGTTATGATGGGTGTTGGGTCGAATTGCTCGATCTCGAATTCCGTTCGAATGTGTCGAACTGGGTGATGGATGGGAATGAGTCGATCATCGTTGACATGGGGATGAAGCCGGCATCGATTGCCGAGGCTCCGGCGCCTCGTGCATGTGCACGCGTGTGCACTTGTGTCTGGACCATTGTGTTGTTGGGGGAAGAAGAGATCGTTCTCGAGCTTGAAAACGTGCGAGCCTGGGAAAACTCGGAGCAAGTGGGTGGAGGACTCGAGTATCATAGGGATGGAATCGGGTTTTTGGTCAAACTGGAATAATATGTTGTAAAAGTGTAAAGTTAAAACAAAGTTTGAAAGAAAAGAAATAAATCTGATTTGAATTAATCAGACAATTAACTGACCTTACTTATGAGTGTTTGGATTCTTTTGAATGTGAATTATTTGATATCCCTGATATATAATGCTTTGTGATACACACTGATTTATGTTGTGATCTGTAGTTTACTTACCTGTGATATATATCTGCGATCTGTGAATGAACGATAAGCGTATAGTTTATATCGCTTATCAACTATATCCTGTATTTTGTTATGTGATGATTGATGTTGCACTATTGTGTTGAACCCCTGGACCACACCATACACACACTAATATGGATTTCACGTGGAAATCGATTAAGTCACAGATAATTTAAATTTGATGTTTTTAAAATTGAAATTTTAATTTCAATTGATTTTGAAATTAGAAATTTGGGGTTTAAAGTGAAAAGCTTTTGAAATAGAATTTCAAATATAAAAGTTATTTTGAATAACTTAATCGAGTTTTGAAATTTAAATAATTAGATTTAAATTTGAATTCAAGTTTGAAATTGAATCCTATGATTTGGAAACTAGGGATAAAAGATGATATAAATGTGTTTGTATGAATTAAACCATTTTAAAAGTATAAGTGGGAATTTGAATTTAAGCCAAGGATTTCAACTCGTATGAATGAATCAGATTTCCAAATTGAAAACTGTTGTTTTCGAATGATAAAAGCTTTTAGATAAGAAAAGAAATTCCAGTTTAATTAAAGGAATTTCAAGATCGAATTGAAAAATTGTTTTTCCAAGTTATGAATGAATTCTTTTTGAAAGCTATGAATCAAATCTGTTATTTTTAACAGATTTAAAATGATGTTTTGTTTAAACCATTTGAAATGGAATTGTTTTGAAAGCTATTAGTTAAATCTTTGATTTAAAGATTTAACGAATTAATTAAACTGAAATGGAAATCGATTTGGAAAATCTATGAATGAATCTTTGTGAAATTAAGTGAACTTTATGAATTGAATCTTTTTGTTTAAAGGATTAAAATGGTAATTTGATAAACCATTTGTAAAGAAAGTTTGGGTAATAAGTTGTGACTTAATTGAAATCCCAATATCCATATATTTTTAAATATTGCGCTCACTATTCGGGTTAGCCGGGAAAAGACCTTTGTGTCATATAACCCATTCCGAATTAGTGACACGTCGTATATGGATAGCATTTGAAGACCGGTGTTGAAGACCGGATATTTTTCGAAAATGAAAGGACAACCTGTCGAATGTCTCTGCACTGAGTCGCGCCGGTATAGAGATTTATATCACTCTTTTTGTGACGGGAAGTCCGGACGTGATTGAAAGTTATCCGGATTTGCAAGGGCTTCGTGAGAAGTGCCTTCGGTTCTGTTCGAACCCGGAACAGACTTGTATGGATACATGTCTGACATTACACTTTGAGATATAAAGCCGATTTCTTTCAAATACATTTCTGTTTGGTGGCAGAGAATTTATTCTCTTAGCTTAACACCCTTCTCTGAGACATACGAGCTCAGAGGTTATGTAGTTGAAGTTATCAGCGATATATCCCAATTTGGTAATGTGGCATGCTGAGTGTTGCTGTGTGATGATCAGTGTTTGATCATTTGTGATATGATCATTTGTTTGATCATTTATCTTTGTGATCATAGGTTGATCATCCGTTGATCCAAAGCGTGGCTTTTTTTGAAAAAGCGTAGCTTTGTGGACGAGACTTCGTCGAGCCTCACAACCCGGTAATGGTCGAAACAGGAATCGTGCGGCAAGGTTTTCAGGGGTAGCTCCCCTAGGGTATGACCATTCCTTCTGGAAAAGGGTAGTATCATGGTATCGAGCCCAGATACTTACTCAAGTGGCCACACTTTATTTATGACGTGTGATGTTGGATTCGAGGCGCCTCGGTTAAAGGTCCCAAAGGACCGGGGGTGGCATATCTAAGGTTTCTTTTATCCCTTGGGAAAAGGGGTTGCCGGCCTTGTTTGGCAGAGAACAGTTGGTTCTCGGAGCATCCCGCCAGAGGCGTTTCTTTCGTGGAATAGGAAGTTCCTTAGCCTGACCATTTGTTGGAAATCCATCTTCCAAATACGAACCTTGTACGGTTTTAGTTGTATTACCTGCCATGGAATGTGGTGGTAACCTGCTATTGAACATGGTAGCTATAGTAGGCATAAGTGCGAAATGCCTATGCTGGCTAAGATTTATATTCTACTTTCGAAATTGTTTTCTGCACTATGCACTAGTAATAATATCAAATGATTTGATTTTGCGTAGTAAGCATCTTTGACTATCATAAGAAGAAATCTCCTCCAATTCTGCGTTTGCATTGTGTGTGTGGTGGGAGGTCTTATGGTAGTTTCATTTTCCAAAAAGCATTGCGAATTGACTTTAAAAATCTCTGCTATTTGTTTTTAAAGATAAACTGTTTTTGTTGCTCACACCAGTCCCATGACTGATCCGGAGTTTATTGTTCCTTTCCTAAACTCTAGGTGCTCATAATTTCCTACACGAGCAGTCTAGAGTTGGGGTTTTCAGATATTCAGGTTTAGTAGATTTTCTGGAGTTGGTTCAGTCTTTGGATCAGACTGCACTTGCTTATCTTTGTGCCTCGTTATTGAGAGTTCGAGTTATTTCTGGATCGTGCTTTGGAGATGAAGATTTTCCGCTGCTGTTGTTATCTTTTCTTTTCCGCTGCTATTTGTTGTATCATATCTCTGATGTATATAGATATTCATTGTATCATCATTGTATCTGGATATTGTATCAGATATTGTATATCTATATTCTTTTATTTCCGCTGTGATATTTACTTAACTGTGTTATAAGCTCCGGCGACTCGGATTTGAACGGTCGAATCTACGGCATTCGAATACGATGTAAAGTATGGATGTCGATTTTCGAGCGCGAAAATCTGGGACGTTACATTTGGTATCAGAGCTAAGGTTGAACTTTAGCTCAGGAGTATAACACGTTAAGTAGCTCATTAGAGATAGAGTGAAGTAAACTCTAGAATGAGTATTTCTCATATATTCATTCGAACGTCTCAGTAAATACCCTGCGACAGTGGAAACAACTTTCTTATCAATATTCTTTGATTCGTTTCCAAAATTCTTTTCATTGCTTCTTACCAGCTACAAGAAGAAGTTTCGATATGATGATGGTTCTACACGAATCGTTGTAGAGAATCCTTACTTCGTATTTCATCGGTTTCTTATCTGCTTTTTGATTTAAACCTTAATAAATTTGAAACTGGAAATTTTAAATTGAGATAAATTGATTAATAGAATATGAAGGCTAAATTGAATTGAATCGATAAAACGATTTCGTTTGAAACTAAATTTGAAATTCTATTATAATTTCTCGGGTTGATCGAAGTCCGAAGAAGGACAAATTGGTATGTAATTTGAAATATTTCGATTTGAATTCGGAATTCATATCGTAAGTTTGAGGAGTTATAAGGAGATCGCATCTGTCTATCTCTGTGTTATTTTCGTGCCTGCGAATTTCGACGACGAAATTCTTTTAAGGGGGGAAGTTTGTAACGACCCCGAAATTTAAATTTATTTAAATTAATAATTAATTGAGCTTTTGAATTAAATTGAGTAATTAAATAAACTTTTGGATAAAATTAGTAAAATAAATAGATAAAATGGAAGCGAGTTTCCCCGATCGTATATGAGTGAATTTGAAAATAATAAATATATTGATATATATTCTATTTGAGTTTAAATTGTAAAATAAATGATGATGATAATATTAAAGTAAAATGTTTGAAATAGAATAAATTAGAAATTCAATTACATTGTAAAGTAATAAAATAACAAATACAACTTGAACAAAAGTTAAAATAAAAGAGGAATAAAAATAAGACAATAAAACAAAAAGGAATAAACAACACATGACAAAAAAATTTAACAACAAAGTTTCAACTTTAAAATGATGCAAGTAAAAACAAAACAAAACAAAGGATAAATTACAAAATATAAAACAAGCAAACAAGAAACTGTACATACAATAAACAAAGTAGCAAAGGTATGAAACAAAATCTTCTCCATGTAATAATCAGCCGAGTAAAATAAGAACATCAAGTACAAACAAATAAAAAAAATAAGTATGGCCGAAGTAAACAAATCTTTAGCACCCTACCTCTAAAACATCTCCAGCCATGCCTATATTGTACAAACAAACAATATAACCTGTAACATCTTCCTTTTATATACATCAAGCTTCTCCTCTCTGTTCGAACCCTGTAACCAAATTTTCATCAACCTGAGAACAAACTAAAGTCTGGATAATCGAGCCTGGAATCTCAACAGCAGTTAGCAATCTCTAATCAAAATACAGATTTAAAACAAATGCAAAGATAAGCAGATCATCTCAAATCAAGTTCAGGTTCAACTGTAAGTGAATTAAAGATTTCAAAAAAAACCAACCAAGCTCAAATCGAAAGTATAACTTCCAGATTTCAAATAAATCATTCCCAGGCTTGTTCTATGTCTTCATTTCAAAGGTGAGCAACTCCTATTTTTAGAGCCTACCCTGTTTTGATTTCTTGTTGCTTGTGAGTAAACATGTCAATTTTTCTTTTCTTTAACCTGTACATCAGTTCATAAATAAATTTTGTGCTTCACTGTATATTTTAGCTAGGTAATGCCGAGTATAAATTATTGTACTGGGTAGTTTGACATAGTTTGTTCTTGTTGTTTCTGGTTACAGAGTTACCATAAACTGGAAGATTTAATGTATTATCCTCTAGCCATCATTGGACTTAAAGTATTCAATAAACAAGTCTGTTTAAACTTGAATTTTAGTTCAAAGTTCATTGTAAGCTAGATATAGAGGTATTGACTCTGTAAACTTAGTTTACAGTGGAAGGGATGAACATTTGATAAATTCGAACATTTCAAACCATTGATTCAATTACATAACTTGAATGCCTACTGGAATTTATGATTTTTAAAACTAAAACGAGGATTTTTAGTGTGAGATTTCAAGAGCAGTTCGCATTTGAATAAAATTTGAATTTTTATCAATTTCTCGAAATTAAATCAGTGATAAATGATGAAACTTGAATTGAAGCTTGCTTGATCCTCATGGAAGTCAGGAAAAATGTTAAAGAAAATTTCGATTGTGTGGATTGAGGGTACGAGATTAAATTAGGGTTTAAGGAGTTAGTTGTTTGGGTCTGGAAAACGAGGTGATCACTTCACCTCTGTCGAATCGAGCCACGCGAGTTTCTGGGAATGAGTAGGAAATGGGGTTGGCGTGGTGTAGTCGAAGTCGCGGCGTCTCTGGTGGTATGAGGAGCGGCGACGCGAGACGTTTTGCTGATGATGGTTATGATGGGTGTTGGGTCGAATTGCTCGATCTCGAATTCCGTTCGAATGTGTCGAACTGGGTGATGGATGGGAATGAGTCGATCATCGTCGACATGGGGATGAAGCCGGCATCGATTGCCGAGGCTCCGGCGCCTCGTGCATGTGCACGCGTGTGCACTTGTGTCTGGACCATTGTGTTGTTGGGGGAAGAAGAGATCGTTCTCGAGCTTGAAAACGTGCGAGCCTGGGAAAACTCGGAGCAAGTGGGTGGAGGACTCGAGTATCATAGGGATGGAATCGGGTTTTTGGTCAAACTGGAATAATATGTTGTAAAAGTGTAAAGTTAAAACAAAGTTTGAAAGAAAAGAAATAAATCTGATTTGAATTAATCAGACAATTAACTGACCTTACTTATGAGTGTTTGGATTCTTTTGAATGTGAATTATTTGATATCCCTGATATATAATGCTTTGTGATACACACTGATTTATGTTGTGATCTGTAGTTTACTTACCTGTGATATATATCTGCGATCTGTGAATGAACGATAAGCGTATAGTTTATATCGCTTATCAACTATATCCTGTATTTTGTTATGTGATGATTGATGTTGCACTATTGTGTTGAACCCCTGGACCACACCATACACACACTAATATGGATTTCACGTGGAAATCGATTAAGTCACAGATAATTTAAATTTGATGTTTTTAAAATTGAAATTTTAATTTCAATTGATTTTGAAATTAGAAATTTGGGGTTTAAAGTGAAAAGATTTTGAAATAGAATTTCAAATATAAAAGTTATTTTGAATAACTTAATCGAGTTTTGAAATTTAAATAATTAGATTTAAATTTGAATTCAAGTTTGAAATTGAATCCTATGATTTGGAAACTAGGGATAAAAGATGATATAAATGTGTTTGTATGAATTAAACCATTTTAAAAGTATAAGTGGGAATTTGAATTTAAACCAAGGATTTCAACTCGTATGAATGAATCAGATTTCCAAATTGAAAACTGTTGTTTTCGAATGATAAAAGCTTTTAGATAAGAAAAGAAATTCCAGTTTAATTAAAGGAATTTCAAGATCGAATTGAAAAATTGTTTTTCCAAGTTATGAATGAATTCTTTTTGAAAGCTATGAATCAAATCTGTTATTTTTAACAGATTTAAAATGATGTTTTGTTTAAACCATTTGAAATGGAATTGTTTTGAAAGCTATTAGTTAAATCTTTGATTTAAAGATTTAACGAATTAATTAAACTGAAATGGAAATCGATTTGGAAAATCTATGAATGAATCTTTGTGAAATTAAGTGAACTTTATGAATTGAATCTTTTTGTTTAAAGGATTAAAATGGTAATTTGATAAACCATTTGTAAAGAAAGTTTGGGTAATAAGTTGTGACTTAATTGAAATCCCAATATCCATATATTTTTAAATATTGCGCTCACTATTCGGGTTAGCCGGGAAAAGACCTTTGTGTCATATAACCCATTCCGAATTAGTGATACGTCGTATATGGATAGCATTTGAAGACCGGTGTTGAAGACCGGATATTTTTCGAAAATGAAAGGACAACCTGTCGAATGTCTCTGCACTGAGTCGCGCCGGTATAGAGATTTATATCACTCTTTTTGTGACGGGAAGTCCGGACGTGATTGAAAGTTATCCGGATTTGCAAGGGCTTCGTGAGAAGTGCCTTCGGTTCTGTTCCAACCCGGAACAGACTTGTATGGATACATGTCTGACATTACACTTTGAGATATAAAGCCGATTTCTTTCAAATACATTTCTGTTTGGTGGCGGAGAATTTATTCTCTTAGCTTAACACCCTTCTCTGAGACATACGAGCTCAGAGGTTATGTAGTTGAAGATATCAGCGATATATCCCAATTTGGTAATGTGGCATGCTGAGTGTTGCTGTGTGATGATCAGTGTTTGATCATTTGTGATATGATCATTTGTTTGATCATTTATCTTTGTGATCATAGGTTGATCATCTATTGACCCAAAGCGTGGCTTTTTTTGAAAAAGCGTAGCTTTGTGGACGAGACTTCGTCGAGCCTCACAACCCGGTAATGGTCGAAACAGGAATCGTGCGGCAAGGTTTTCAGGGGTAGCTCCCCTAGGGTATGACCATTCCTTCTGGAAAAGGGTAGTATCATGGTATGGAGCCCAGATACTTACTCATGTGGACACACTTTATTTATGACGTGTGATGTTGGATTCGAGGCGCCTCGGTTAAAGGTCCCAAAGGACCGGGGGTGGCATATCTGAGGTTTCTTTTATCCCTTGGGAAAAGGGGTTGCCGGCCTTGTTTGGCAGAGAACAGTTGGTTCTCGGAGCGTCCCGCCAGAGGCGTTTCTTTCGTGGAATAGGAAGTTCCTTAGCCTGACCATTTGTTGGAAATCCATCTTCCAAATACGAACCTTGTACGGTTTTAGTTGTATTACCTGCCATGGAATGTGGTGGTAACCTGCTATTGAACATGGTAGCTATAGTAGGCATAAGTGCGAAATGCCTATGCTGGCTAAGATTTATATTCTACTTTCGAAATTATTTTCTGCACTATGCACTAGTAATAATATCAAATGATTTGATTTTGCGTAGTAAGCATCTTTGACTATCATAAGAAGAAATCTCCTCCAATTCTGCGTTTGCATTGTGTGTGTGGTGGGAGGTCTTATGGTAGTTTCATTTTCCAAAAAGCATTGCGAATTGACTTTAAAAATCTCTGCTATTTGTTTTTAAAGATAAACTGTTTTTGTTGCTCACACCAGTCCCATGACTGATCCGGAGTTTATTGTTCCTTTCCTAAACTCTGGGTGCTCATAATTTCCTACACGAGCAGTCTAGAGTTAGGGTTTTCAGATATTCAGGTTTAGTAGATTTTCTGGAGTTGGTTCAGTCTTTGGATCAGACTGCACTTGCTTATCTTTGTGCCTCGTTATTGAGAGTTCGAGTTATTTCTGGATCGTGCTTTGGAGATGAAGATTTTCCGCTGCTGTTGTTATCTTTTCTTTTCCGCTGCTATTTGTTGTATCATATCTCTGATGTATATAGATATTCATTGTATCATCATTGTATCTGGATATTGTATCAGATATTGTATATCTATATTCTTTTATTTCCGCTGTGATATTTACTTAACTGTGTTATAAGCTCCGGCGACTCGGATTTGAACGGTCGAATCTACGGCATTCGAATACGATGTAAAGTATGGATGTCGATTTTCGAGCGCGAAAATCCGGGATGTTACAGTATGTTAGTTAAATTATATCAAATATACTCTTATATACAAATTTGTATGTGACATTTACTTTTCAAATTTATCCAGAGAAGGAAATATATCATATTCTTTCTCTTAGTTATTCAATTAATGAAGGGACATAAATTTATTTGGAGAATGAAACTTCTCATTTCCTTCTACTTAAATTATCAATTAATGAGGGATCATAAATTTAGTTAGAGAAGGAAACTTTTCATTTCCTTCTCTTAATTAAATTAAATAATTGATTAATAAAATAACGTTAATGACTAATCTAAATATGACATGAATTGTAAAATATTCACAGTAAATATTATGCAAGTGCAACATATAGGGAGTGTGCATAGTTAGTGGTAATTGATATGTATACATAAAATAAACAAGAACAATTTGAATGGTTATTGCATAGGAATTGAAATGGAAATAAGTAAGGGATGAAAAAAGTGATTGATACAGTTTCCCATTTAGTAAACTTAATTAATGCAATATACTAATGACAATCAATAGGTACTATAATGTAAGAATAAACAAGGTAAATAATGAATTGTATGTAGGCATTATTGTCTTAATTAAAAAGAGAAATGATTTCATACTATGACAACATGTGTAAAGAAAATAAATTTTATATGAACACATACAAGTAGATCCAAATATGTATATACGGAATTCAATCAAATCATTCTAATAATATAGATTAGATAGTTATTACAGTCAATTTCAGAACTTTGATTTGTTGTTATAATTCCTTTTATTCATGTGAATATATCTAATGCAATAAAAAGTGCAAGTAATACATGCATATATACAAACATACATTAAAATTCAAAACTAAAATTACTATTTATTATGAAAGATTAGAATATAGATCTACAATTGAAACATTGTATTGATTCCATATAAATTTCATTTTTAACCTTAATTTAATCAATCAACATGAAGATGTAAATTTTCAGATTTAAGGAATGGAATTTAAATTAAATGTTAAAAAATAGAACTAGAATAAAACGTTGTATTTTAACATATATAGATTTAGTTTTAATTTTAAAAGGTAAAGAAAAACAACTAATCAATTTGAACATGTAAGCATTCAGATCTGAAGAATTACACTTTAATTATAATTTTTTAAAATATAGATCTTCACTTAACTATTATTTTAAAACATAAACAAATTTAATTTTGATCTATCAAATGAAAACTCAATCTTGTCATTCAAAAAATAATTCAATCTTCATAAATAATTTTTTTAATTAAGCACGACAATAATACATCATATAAATCATGAAAGTTAAATTAAATTTCCATCAAACATTGCAAAATCACTATCTATATATAGAAAATGGCATACCTTGCTACCCAATTCTTAAAATGCGCATTGTTGATGTTGCCTTTGATTTGCACCTTAAATGAAGAATGTTTCTAGACCCGATTGAATCACCTTAGGATGTTGTCTAGAAATCACACCTTGAATGAAGATGTCTCCTCAGATATTCAAGATCCTCATCCTATCCTTACATGAGATAGATGAACCACTTTTGATTTATTTTATTTAATGTTTTTATATGGAGTTGAAATAATTTTGGAATATCTTTTTTTGTTTTCTTCCATAAAAAGTAAGGAGGAGAGAAAGAAACGGACTGAACGAGAGAGAATGAATTGTACGTACAGAATGGATTAGAGAATATGTTTTATTTGAAAGAAAGAAACCTTTCACATTCTTTAATTAAAACTTCTCTAATTAATTCTCTTGATTAACTTTCTCTTTTCACTCCTATTTCTTTACATGGTATGGCTAAAAATTATGTGCCATCGAATGATATAACATCCAAAAAATTAAGGCATGTAATTATCTTTTATTTAATTATAATTATATCATATATCAATGCGTGCAAATATAACTTTTATAAATGCATTCAAATAATAACAAATAACTCCCAAACATCAAATAAAATAAATAATAATTAATATTTCTTAAATACTAATTAATTTAATTAATTTACAACTTTTTATAAATTAATTAAATCATGTGGTTTTTTAGAGAATTCATCATTATGGTTGTGCGACTCAAAGGGTAAATTCAGTCAGTGATTAATATTGAACAGTTCAAATATTAATGTTTACACATCACTTAGCAGGTGGTGTGATATTTTGACTGAATTCACCGCTTACACATCTTTTGGTAAAATCCAATTTTACTTATTATAAGCGGTACCTAATAGTGACAATTATTTACACAAATTCTCTTCGTCAAAACTATATCACTTTGGATTTATGAAATTTGGTAATGGTTAAAATTCCAATATCATCCACATTCAACTTTATAGTCCAAACACAAAGTTCTTGGTTCAATAATAATAATTATTATTAATCGAAATGCTCTAGCAAGAGACTTTGACTTTAAGTTGACTTCAGTTGATTGTGATATTAACCTCATATAACTGAGGAGATGAATCCTCTCTTGGATAGTGCTTCACTTCCAATACTTCCACTCGATCCAACTATAGTCACTCGATGGAATACCATGCCATGATTTGACTATATCAAAGCGTGGCTTTCATATTGAAGATCCACGGTATTCTTAAGTCGAGAGAACTGTATAAATCAGTCGCATCCATATTTTCTGTTTGACCTTAGTTATATTAGCCAATAGAAAACTATCGAGTGTGTCGTTCCATAGTTATCCAATAATTATCAATATCCCCTTGGTGCCCGTAATAGTCATGAGTAATACATTGCCCAACATTTGGAGAGTGTTACATACTCTATTCTCAACGGATGCATCAATATCCAGTCTCGATGCATCTTGACTAGGGACATTTAAAATGGTATATTTGTTTCATTGTGATAAATTACTCACGGCTACAACACTTTGTAACTACTATCATAAAACATACCATTTATGGATTTTCTATTAAATATACTTTTAATTAAATTGATTAAATAATATAACCACATAATATCAAGTATATAATATAAAGAAAACACCTTTATTTTGAACAAGATTGGCCAACGAATTAGATATATGTAACAAATTACATAATTGCCCCTAAGGCCTACCCCTAACACTATCATAATGTACACTTGCACTACTAGAAAAGTCAATTATTCCGACAGCATCAAGCGATGGCTTCCGACGACCAATTTCCGACGGCTTCCGACGGGCCATCGGCTGCCGTCGGAAGCCATCGGAAAATCGTGAATTACAGGGCTCAGCCGAGCCTTCTTCTTCCTCATTTCCATACGAAATTTTTTAACCCAAAATCCCCAAATCTCTTCCCCAAGCTTCCAATCATCAATTTCGAGCTTTCGGATCCTCCCCGGCTGCGTAATCAATGTCTATTGCTCTCTAGCTCAGGTATAATCTCTTATTTTCGCCAAAAATCTAATTTTTACCCTAAATCCAGATTTGCATAAGTTGATAAATTAGGGCTAATTGGTGATTGAAATTGTTTCCAATAGTGTTATAATAGTTTCTAGCATTCCATGGTATTCTTATTTCATCTTTTATCGTGAAATTGTGAAAAACATGTATAATTTGTGGTTCTTCGTGTATCTGTAAATCGTTGTGTATGCCTTGATTCTATGATTGTATATGTGTGTAGCACTGCTATCATTGTATTGTGTTAGTTGGAATAAGATAAAATGAATGCACGAGCTAGGAATATTATGTTGTGCACGTATTGACTTATGCAACAAAAAAAAGCATCGAACGAGCCTTAAGTTGATGTAATACGTCGAATAAATGTGTTAAATTAAAATATATTTTTGTAAATGTGAACAGTTAGTAAAACTGTATTTTTTTCGTAAAATGCGCACATCTAATTGACAAATGTCCCTTAGAGAGTTTTTGGCCCCGTTTGACGAGTGTTGTACATGATCATTGTATAAATAGTCGTTTTTTTCGAAAAAAGACCATTTATAATCATCTGGTACAATGTTTGTTGGATTTGTCCCTGTATTGGACAAGTTATGAACACAGTAAGCATTTACATTTTGTATACTACTTCGTCTCAAATGGGTCATAAAATTTCGGCCTAACTTTTCTTTTTTGTTTCCTGCGTACACGCATTGTGTACAATGTAGTGAACAAAAGGAAATGCTGCCGAAATTTTGTTGAATCGTTTGAGGCGAAGTAATATACGAAATGTAAATGCTTACTGTGTTTGTAATGGGAAGTAGGATGCTTGACCATGGAAAAAAAAATATTTTTGTACAATTTTTTGTATCGATATGTTAAAAAATAAAATGTGCCCTACTTGAAAATATTTTTAAATTGTGAAGTAGTTCTTTAAATTAAAATATGATACGACCATGAAAATAATCTTTTTCGAATTTGTATTCTTGAAAATAAATATTAATTTTGAACTTCTCATTTTCACAAATAGGAAAAATGATTGATTATTTTGTTGATCGGAGGAGATGGATATACCAAAGAAAAGGACCGAGGGGCTCAATAAAAGAAGATTTTTATAATGATATAAATGTATTTGTTGAATTCGCTTTAAGTAATAATGGAAATGATCCAGAAATTCGTTGTCCATGTAGTAGGTGTAGACATTTGAAGTATTTGTTACCAGATATTGCGAAAGTTCATTTGTGCCAAAACGGTTTCGTACCCGAGTATTATGTTTCGGATTGGTATGGAGAAGTTGTAGCAAATACTTCTGTAGAGTCTGAAAGTGTTGTTAACGAAATAGTTACGACGACCCGTATAGAAAATATGGTCGAAGATGCAGCACGATCAATGTTTCCTATGGTTGAAGTTGACGACGATGATGGAAATGTTGAAGAACCAAATATTGAAGCAAAAAAATTTATGATTTAAAATGCTGCTAAGAAACCTATTTGGGATGGTTGTAAAAGCGGCACTCAGCTGTCAGTAATCACAGAATACATTGGGATGAAGTCAAAATACAACATCACTGAAGCTGGGTTTACGGCTGTTGTTCAAGCTGCAAAATGACATATGTCGCCCGATAATCTAATGTGTGAAAATCACTATAAAGTTAAAAAACTTATGTCGGCTTTTGGTTTACCTTATCAGAAAATAGATACATGTTTAAAAGGTTGCATGTTGTTTTGGAAAGAAGACGCAAACCTTAGAAATTGTAAAATTTGTAATCAAGAGAGATACAAACCAAGAAAAAAGAAGGGGAAGGAAGTTCTGTACAAGCGTATGCATTACTTACCCATAACTCCAAGGCTTCAAAGATTATATGCATCTTCTATAACTGCATCTAATATGAGATGGCATAGTGTGAGAATGGAGGAAGAGGGTACGTTGACACATCCGGCCGGTGGAGAAGCATGGAAGCATTTCGATAAAACGTATCCAAATTTTGCAGCGGGGAGTTGAAATGTTAGATTAGGATTATGTACGGACGGTTTTTCTCCATTTTCTCAATTTGGTTCTAAATATTCATCCTGGCCCATTATCGTCACACCGTATAATTTACCTCCATGGATGTGTATGAAAACGCAATATATGTTTCTTACTATTGTCGTTCCTGGCCCCGACGATCCGACACAAGGAATCGATGTATATTTAAAACCGTTGATTGAGGAGTTAAAAATACTGTGGAACGAAGGAGTAGAAACATACGATGTGTCCAAGAAGAAAATTTTTCGTATGTTTGCTTCTTTGTTGTGGACTATAAGTGATTTTCCTGCCTATGCAATGCTTTCAGGATGGAGTACTGCCGGCCGTCTAGCATGTCCATATTGCATGGATGAAACACGAGCGTTTTCTTTACCTCATGGTAAGAAAATTTCATGGTTTGACTGTCATCGATATTTTCTCCATGTAAATCATCCCTTCAGAGGAGACAAGAAAAACTTTTTAGCTAATAGAGTAGAAACCAGACAACCACCGACGATATGGTAAAGCGAAGACTTATATGAACTTGTTAGGGACTATCCAAAGATATATGAAACTGGAGAGCAAACAGAAATTGAAGGCAAAACAGTTATTCATAACTGGTGCAAACAAACTATTTTTTGGGAGTTGCCGTATTGGAAACATCTTCTGCTTCATCATAATATAGATGTGATGCACAATGAGAAAAATGTATTTGATAATGTTTTGAACACAATTTTGAATGTGAAAGGGAAGACGAAGGATGATTTGAAATCAAGACGTGATATAGAAGAATTATGCAAACATCCTGAGCTTCATATGAAACCAAATAACAGTAAAAAACCCAAAGCATGTTACGAATTAGATAATAATCAAGTTAAAGCTGTGTTAAAATGGGTGGAAGGGTTAAGATTTCCTGATGGGATATCATCAAATCTTCGTAGATGTGTTGACTTTAAAAATGGTAGATTGAGCGGAATGAAAAGTCACGACTGTCACATAATGATGGAAAATTTATATCCTGTTATGTTTAAAGAACTACTATCGTTAAAAGTTTGGAAGGTAGTAACGGAGCTTAGTATGTTTTACAAAGAGCTTTGTTCGACTACTTTAAAAGTGCAACGTTTATGTAAACTTGAAGTGGAAATTCCTATATTGCTTTGCAAATTAGAGAAAATAATTCGGCCAGGTTTAATTAATGTAATGGAACATTTACCTGTTCATCTCCCATCTGAAGCACGACTTCGAGGTCCTGTCCAATATGGATGGATGTATCCATTTGAAAGGTATGTAACATGTTATCAAGTAATTTAATTGCATTTGAAAGATGAAGTTAATATAAATTAATTTTGCATAGATATTTGAATCATCTGAAGAAAAAAGTGAGGCAAAAAGCATGAGTTGAAGGTTCGATATGTAAATCTTACATCGAAGAAGAAGCTTCATTCTTTTTCTCTCACTATTTTAGTGACCATGTGAATATTTCATTTGAAAGGGTTCCTCGTAATGACAAAGGCGACGAACAAGAGTCCTCTCAAGCAATGTTATCTATTTTTAGACAACATGGTCGGCCTTTTGGAAAATGTGTAGAAATATGGCTAGAAGATAGAGATCTTCATGTAGCACACACTTATATTCTTCTAAATTGTGCCGAGGTTGCACTGTTTGTTAAGTAATATGAAATAATAATTTGTGTTTTATTCTTTTCTATAATGCATGCGCATGTATAACCTAATGTAATAATTTGTTTATATATACAGTGTTTATGCATGTGAACATCCGAACGGAGATCTCAATAAAGAATTTTCCGGTTGGTTTTCAAATTACGTTTATGAGCCAAGAAATTGTGTTGTTGATGAAGGGTTGAAACATCTTGCGATGGGACCAAAAAGAGTGGTCAAGACATATCCAATATATTTTGTCAATGGATATAAATTTAACACCAAAGAATACGGTGCAGAAAAATTAACAAATAATACTGGTGTATTTGTTAAAGGTAGTGACGATCTAGAAAATCACTTAAATGATTTTTATGGATTTCTAACACAAATTTTGCAACTGACATATTTCTCACGA
Source organism: Allium fistulosum (assembly GCA_030737815.1). Taxonomy (NCBI): domain Eukaryota; kingdom Viridiplantae; phylum Streptophyta; class Magnoliopsida; order Asparagales; family Amaryllidaceae; genus Allium; species Allium fistulosum. The sequence goes on along the minus strand of CM060904.1, from coordinate 577,946,674 downwards.
CCCGCGGAGGAGGTGTTTCTATTTAGATGCAATTGGTTTAGCAATGTTCCAGGTTCTGGAATTAATGTGTACAAGAATTATAATCTTATCGAAATAAAGCATACATCGCACTATCACAAGTATGATCCTTTTGTACTAGCTAAACAAGCATTGCATGTTTATTACGCTCCTTATCCGTCTCTAAAAAGAGATAAAGCACATTAGTCTGCAGTTTTTAAAACAAAGGACAGATTCACATTCGATGGGAAGAATATTCCGAACGAACAAACTTATCAGGCAGATCTTGAGCAAAATAACGAAATAATAATTACAGACGATCATACAGATTTTGGTCCTTTGATCGATGAATCAAATGTTTTGGTAGAAGCGTTTAACAGTGCAGAGGAAAATATCGTAGAAAACGAGACCGAATCTGAATCAGAAGAAGATGATGACTGATATAAATCTGAATCTGATTTTTTTGCAATTGATGTAACTATGTTGAATTCTTGATGTGTTATGAAATTGATGTGACTATGAAACCAAATCTGTTTACCATTATTTACATGTTTTATGTCATTTCCATTTGTCATTTATTAAGCAATTTTTATTAAAAATGCAATGAAATCTGCTTATCGTCGGAACAGTAGACCCATTATGAATCAGGTATAACACACTTCCATTTCTATTTCCATTTCAGTCATTAATTATGCAATTTATACAGTTGATGTCATTTACATATGAAATATATTTCATTATCATGTTATTATTGTCTTATATAATGATGTGTATATATGTCACAGTTTTATCATAATGTCATATAGAGGTAGGTGCTCTTCCCGATCATCAAGAGGCGATGGCAGTGGCCCATCGCAAGATTCACAGCGTCCAGTAGTTTCGTTAGTCCCTAGAGCAGAGGGGTAAGAATTAAATTTTATTCAGCATCTTATTTTTTTTATGATATACGTACGTACTTATCTGTATCGTATTTAAAAACAAAGGGTTCGACCTACTTCCCTCGAAGGTTGTGCTGGATGTCTCTAGAGCTTCTTATCGCAGTAGGATGAGTGCTTGCTGGCCGAAATGGGATAACATCCCTCCCCACATTTTATGGCAGGATGTCCTAGTATGTATATTTTTCTATTTTCCATTTTTAATTCTTTTTTGTCGTTTTTCTACTGTTTATCGTTTACAGTGTAATCTTTTTTTGCTTTTTATCGTGAAACACAGGCTGAGATAGACATCCAGACAGACGATATGCTGCTGGCACGAGGATACTGGATGAAGAAAATGCGCAAGAACTATAGGGACTCGATATCTGAAATTAAGAAACCTTGTAAGAAACCACCTGTCATAGCGATGTTATCCCACTTCGGCCAGCAAGCACTCATCCTACTGTGATAAGAAGCTCTAGAGACATCCAGCACAACCTTCGAGGGAAGTAGGTCGAACCCCTTGTTTTTAAATACGATACAGATAAGTACGTACGTATATCATAAAAAAATAAGATGCTGAATAAAATTTAATTCTTACCCCTCTGCTCTAGGGACTAACGAAACTACTGGACGCTGTGAATCTTGCGATGGGCCATTGCCATCGCCTCTTGATGATCGGGAAGAGCTCCTACCTCTATATGACATTATGATAAAACTGTGACATATATACACATCATTATATAAGACAATAATAACATGATAATGAAATATATTTCATATGTAAATGACATCAACAGTATAAATTGCATAATTAATGACTGAAATGGAAATAGAAATGGAAGTGTGTTATACCTGATTCATAATGGGTCTACTGTTCCGACGATAAGCAGATTTCATTGCATTTTTAATAAAAATTGCTAAATAAATGACAAATGGAAATGACATAAAACATGTAAACAATGGTAAACAGATTTGGTTCCATAGTCACATCAATTTTATAATACATCAAGAATTCAACATAGTTACATCAATTGCAAAAAAATAAGATTCAGATTTATATCAGTCATTATCGTCTTCTGATTCAGATTCGGTCTCGTTTTCTACGTTTTCCTCTACACTGTCAATGGCTTCTACCAAAACATTTGATTCATCGATCAAAGGACCAAAATCTGTATGATCGTTTGTAATTATTATTTCGTTATTTTTCTCAAGATCTGCCTGATAAGCTTGTTCGTCCGGAATATTCTTCCCATCGAATGTGAATCCGACCTTTGTTTTAAAAACTGCAGACCAATCTGCTTTATCTCTTTTTAGAGACGGATAAGGAGCGTAATAAACTTGCAATGCTTGTTTGGCTAGTACAAAAGGATCATACTTGTGATAGTGCGATGTATGCTTTATTTCGATAAGATTATAATCCTAGTGCACATTAATTCCAGAACCTAGAACTTTGCTAAACCAATTGCATCTAAATAGAAACACCTCCTCCGCGGGTCGTGAGAAATATGTCAGTTGCAAAATTTGTGTTAGAATGCCATAAAAATCATTTAAGTGATTTTCTGGATCGTCACTACCTTTAACAAATACACCAGTATTATTTGTTAATTTTTCTGCACCGTATTCTTTAGTGTTAAATTAATATCCATTGACGAAATATATTGGATATGTCTTGACCACTCTTTTTGGTCCCATCGCAAGATGTTTTAACCCTTCATCAACAACACAATTTCTCGGCTCATAAACGTAATTTGAAAACCAACCGGAAAACTCTTTACTGAGATCTCCGTTCGGATGTTCACGTTCATAAACATTGTATATATAAACAAATTATTACATTAGGTTATACACGCGCATGCATTATAGAAAAGAATAAAACACAAATTACTATTTCATATTACCTAACAAACGGTGCAACCTCGGCACAATTTAGAAGAATATAAGTGTGTGCTACATGAAGATCTCTATCTTCTAGCCATATTTCTACACATTTTCCAAAAGGCCGACCATGTTGTCTAAAAATAGATAACATTGCTTGAGAGGACTCTTGTTCGTCGCCTTCATCATTACGAAGAACCCTTTCAAATGAAATATTCACATGGTCACTAAAATAGTGAGAGAAAAAGAATGAAGCTTCTTCTTCGATGTAAGATTTACATATCGAACCTTCAACTCGTGCTTTTTGCCTCACTTTTTTCTTCAGATGATTCAAATATCTATGCAAAATTAATTTATATTAACTTCATCTTTAAAATGCAATTAAATTACGTGATAACATGTTACATACCTCTCAAATGGATACATCCATCCATATTGGACAGGACCTCGAAGTCGTGCTTCAGATGTGAGATGAACAGGTAAATGTTCCATTACATTAAAAAAACCTGGCGGAAATATTTTCTCTAATTTGCAAAGTAATATAGTAATATCCACTTCAAGTTTACCTAAACGTTGCACTTTTAAAGTAGTCGAACAAAGCTCTTTGTAAATCATACTAAGCTCCGATACTAACTTCCAAACTTTTAACGGCACTAGTTCTTTGAACATAACGGGAAATAAATTTTCCATCATTATGTGACAGTCGTGACTTTTTATGCCGCTCAATCTACCATTTTTAAGTCAATACATCTAGGAAGATTTGATGATATCCCATCAGGAAATCTTAACCCTTCCACCCATTTTAACACAGCTTTAACTTGATTATTATCTAATTCGTAACATGCTTTGGGTTTTTTACTGTCATTTGGTTTCATATGAAGCTCAAGACGTTTGCATAATTCTTCTATATCACGTCTTGATTTCAAAACATCCTTCTTCTTCCCTTTCAAATTCAAAATTGTGTTCAAAACATTATCAAATACATTTTTCTCATTGTGCATCACATATATATTATGACGAAGCAGAAGATGTTTCCAATACGGCAACTCCCAAAAAATAGTTTGTTTGCACCAGTTATGAACAAATGATTTGCCTTCAATTTCTGTTTGCTCTCCAGTTTCATATATCTTTGGATAGTCCCTAACAAGTTCATATAATTCTTCGCTTGACCATATCGTCGGTGGTTGTCTGGTTTCTACTCTATTAGCTAAAAAGTTTTTCTTGTCTCCTCTGAAGGGATGATTTACATGGAGAAAATATCGATGACAGTCAAACCATGAAATTTTCTTACCATGAGGTAAAGAAAACGCTCGTGTTTCATCCATGCAATATGGACATGCTAGATGGCTGGCAGTACTCCATCCTGAAAGCATTGCATAGGCAGGAAAATCACTTATAGTCCACAACAAAGAAGCAAACATACGAAAAATTTTCTTCTTGGACACATCGTATGTTTCTACTCCTTCGTTCCACAGTATTTTTAACTCCTCAATCAACGGTTTTAAATATACATCGATTCCTTGTGTCGGATCGTCGGGCCCAGGAACGACAACAGTAAGAAACATATATTGCGTTTTCATACACATCCATGGAGGTAAATTATACGGTGTGACGATAATGGGTCAGGATGAATATTTAGAACCAAATTGAGAAATGGAGAAAAACCGTCCGTACATAATCCTAATCTAACATTTCGACTCTCCGGTGCAAAATTTGGATACGTTTTATCGAAATGCTTCCATGCTTCTCCACCGGCCGGATGTGTCAACGTACCCTCTTCCTCCATTCTCACACTATGCCATCTCATATTAGATGCAGTTATAGAAGATGCATATAATCTTTGAAGCCTTGGAGTTATGGGTAAGTAATGCATACGCTTGTATGGAACTTCCTTCCCCTTCTTTTTTCTTGGTTTGTATCTCTCCTGATTACAAATTTTACAATTTCTAAGGTTTGCGTCTTCTTTCCAAAACAACATGCAACCTTTTAAACATGTATCTATTTTCTGATAAGGTAAACCAAAAGCCGACATAAGTTTTTTACTTCATAGTGATTTTCACACATTAGATTATCGGGCGGCATATGTCTTTTTGCAGCTTGAACAACAGCCGTAAACCCAGCTTCAGTGATGTTGTATTTTGACTTCATTGCAATGTATTCTGTGATTACTAATAGTTGAGTGCCGCTTTTACAACCATCCCAAATAGGTTTCTTAGCAGCATCTAGTAAATCATAAAAAAATTTGCTTCAATATTTGGTTCTTCAACATTTCCATCATCGTCGTCAACTTCAAACATAGGAAACATTGATCGTGCTGCATCTTCGACCATATTTTCTATACGGGTCGTCGTAACTATTTCGTTAACGACACTTTCAGACTCTACAGAAGTATTTGCTACAACTTCCCCATGCCGATCTCAAACATAATACTCGGGTACGAAACCGTTTTGGCACAAATGAACTTTCACAATATCTGGTAACAAATACATCAAATGTCTACACCTACTACATGGACAATGAATTTCTGGATCGTTTCCGTTATTACTTAAAGCGAATTCAACAAATACGTCTATACCATTATAAAAATCTTCTTTTATTATAACGACCCGGAATTTTGGTCGTTAGATTTTGAACATTTAATTCATTTTAAATGTTGAATGTGAATTTTAATTTGATTTTGAAACAAGAAGATTTTGGTTAAATCAATATAATTAGTTAAAATTTCAAATATGGAAGTTCAATTAGATTTGAATAATAATAATTTAATATTTGAAATTGGATAATTTGTGAATCTGGGTGTATATGGATATAAAAATGATTTCTAAAATGTATTTAAGTCTAGATGGATTTAAATTTTAGTATTGGAATTTTGGATGGAACCAAAAAGTCGATGAGTTAAATTTGGAATTTTTATATCAATTTAATAATGGAATTTAATATTTTAATAATGTAAATAATCAGATTTTGATTCGAAATGAATCAGAATAATTTCTAATGAGATTATAAATTCTGTATGATTTATAATTAAGTTAGTAAATTTTAAAAGTGAAATTTTAAATGATTTCGACAATTCTGAAAATCGTTCAAATTAATCGACAAGTTAAAATAGCCTTCTGGGGCACAGTCTTGGAATTCGACGAAACATGTTCCATTAGATCTGTAATAGTGTATTATTATCGGATATCAATTTTTATAGCATTTGGAGTTACTGTTTGCTCGTACGGGTGAGAAACGCGCTGAGATTTAAATCGATAATTAAATATTTTAAATCGATTCTAAAAGCTATCTTCCACATATGATTGAATTTGCTTCTGAAACATGTTCCATTGTGTTCGGAATGCGGGTAATACATTATAAACGCAAGGCGGCACATGTTGTTTGGAGTTCGTTTGAGAATGCTGGTTAAATTGGAGATAATATTAAAATAATATTAATTAACTTTTATATATAAACGTTCAGAAGCAAAACCCTAACTTTCATCCTCTCGGCCGCCACTTTCGAGTTCAATGGCCGACATGCTTCCTCCTTCTTCTTCAAATTCCTCCTTATCCACCAATCTTTAGGAGAAACTCCCAACTGGAATATTGTAGAGGGCTGTTGGATCTACCTATTCAACGGTTGAGATGGAAAATAACGTTGTGGATCGTCTCAATTTTGCCCGCGTTTGTTTTGGGTTCATGCACGTCGTTCGAGGAAATGGAGGCGTTTCTGGGGTGCGGTCTCTGGCCAAGGACGCGCATAGGGTAGGTGCACGTATAGGCGACCTTGGATCAATCTCCGGTCGACCAGAGGAGGTGCGGCAGTGTTGTTCGAACGGCTTAGGGTTGGGTTTCTTCAGTCTGGAGACGTTGGGGAGAAGAAGATTGGTGCGGCCTGGATTTGTGAAGCAAAATCAACGGCCTAGATCTAGGGTTTATTTATAAATTAAAATAAAAAGAAATTATTTTATAAATTATATTAGAAACCTTTAAAAATTCATATCTAACGCATACGTTGTCAAATTCCGACGAAACAGGAAGCGCCAGAATCGCAGCGACGAGATCTATGCTGCAGTGCAGATCTAGGCACGTTTGGAGCAAGCGAGAATTTTAGATTAAATCGAACCGGCTCAATTTAACTTGAGATTGGAACGCTCGGCGTTTAAACTCAAGGTGAGTTAATCTCACTCACATTTAGAATTTTAGCTGATTAAAATAGTTAATATTTAAATAATTGAGTGATTGGTTGAATATGAATATTAATATCAGTCTGGATTGATATTTACTGTTGTGCTAACATCTTTGGATGCAGGGAAACAGGCTGGAGGGATCCAACTGGATTCCTCACAATATTGAAACAATATTCATAATCTGTGATATAATTCACTGATATCCTATGATAGATTGATTTGGAATTTTGTTATGTTGTGTTATGGTTGGATAATATAATTTGGTATTTTTAAATATCAGTAAAATGAAATGGGGATGTTAGAAGGGAAATGAAAAAGGATTTTTGAGATATGAATTTAAGGAAATTAAATTCAGGAAATTGGTTTGGGAATTTGAAGTGTTTTTGAAATGGTGTTTTTCAAAAGGAAATGAGGAATGGAAATTTATAGACTGGTTTTATAAATTAAATGGAATATTTATCGATGGATAAATTTTGAAAGATAGATTTCTGGTGGGAATTTCTATAAGAGGGGCAAATTGTTTCAAAAATAACAGTGAGATTATTTTTAAAGGATGGAAAGTGTATTTTCCTGGGAAATGAAGTATGTTTCAAAGAGAACTTTCATTGTTTAAACCAGAATGTTTAAATGCGTTTCTAAAATATTTTAGAAAATTATTATCTTTAATTATTTTAAGGGAAAAAAATAAGTATTTATTAAGTAATTATGGTATTTAATTAATTTAAAGATAAATTAGCATTTTGATTTCTAAAGGAAATTTTATTATAAGTATTCGATATAATAACTTTATATTAAAAGGAAATTTTTGATTTAAGTTACCCAATATAAACTTTTATAGTTTTTTTTCAAAAAAAGTACATTTTGAATAAAGAATTTGGAAACTTATTTTAAATAATGGAAGCATATATTTTGGAAGTGATTTCTAGGAAATGGGAAGTGTGCTTAAAAATAAAAGGTGTTTATTTTTAAAGTGTTGGAAGAAATTTACGGGATTCAAACGTAAATTTGAATTGAGATAAATCAAGCAGGATTTACAAGAAGAATTCTTTGGTTTATTCTGAAATGGAAATGTATTTCCCTGAGAAGCCAAGTATGTTTTAAAGCAGATTTTTTTTTAGTAAAAGTTAAAAGTTTTAAATTTGTTTTTAAAAGAATATTATTATTATTTATATTTATAAAATGGATTTATTTAAAGATAGTTTGGTTAAAGTTTTATTTGAAACTTATATAGAAGTTTGTAACTCTTATCTTAAAATTTAGTTTGACTTAACTTTTATTTTAAAATTAGTTTTATATTTTATAAAATAGTTTTACCTTATATATTTTTAAATATTTTTTTTTTGAATAAAGTGTTTAAGTAGTTTTAATTTAAATATTTAAGATATATTTTAGAATAAAGTGATTTAATTGTTTTAGAATCTAAAATGTTTGGACTTGGTTATTTTCAGTGGAAAAACAATATTTGGGAAATTTATTCTGTAAAAGAAGATGGTTTGAAAAACTGTTTCAAGGGTGAAATTGGGAATATATCTTGTGAAGATATCTTGAGATTAATAAATAATTTGGGTAATTATTTATTGTTTGATGGATGCTTGTGGATGTTAATTGATAGTTAAATCACCGACTATTAGTATTTGGCCAATGCGCTGATCGTTTCGAAGAGACCGGGATCGGGATTTATTTCTCGAAAACCACTTCGATCTGGTTTGTACGTTTTCATGGAAAAACAAGTTCGGAGTCGAAGAAGGAGCAGTGAAGTGCAAGGGCTAGTCGCTACTAATCCTGAGGGTGATTCCAAAATGGATTTAGTAGGAGTAGTGCCTTCGGTTCCGTTCGAACCCAGAACGGACTTGTATGGATGAATGCTTTCAAAACATCGTCAGGTGGATGGTGGGCATTCTAAGTGATATGTTCTAAAAAGGTAACGCTTAGCCTCAAGCCACATCAACCGGGAATGACTGAAAATCAGGGGTTATGCAGCAAGGCTATGTGGGTCACGCCCATTAGGGTGAGGTCATCCCTGTCTAGATGTCCCTTTTTATTCGGCTTAGTGGTGCGGTTGGTGATCCCAACCGTGGGGTGATCTTACTCGGAATTATCCAGTAAGGGGTAGTTCCGACCTTGTGTTGCACGGGATCGGGCGTGGTCCTCGGTATGCTGATCTAGACCAGGTACTATGACAGGTGGTACCCCAGTGCCTAGTCATTAGTTGGAAATCCATTTTCCCTACGCGCCTGTACGATTTTGATTGTGCCCAACTATTGCTGAAACGTTAGATGCAAGCATTTCAGCTAGATTCTATTTTACTTTCTATAGACACTATTATAATATCAGACGGATTTGATAAAAAGTGTTTTAGCTATCGTAAGGTAAAAACCCGACATGTTTATTTGTGGCGTGGTCTTACGAGACGCTTTTGATTTTCAAAGGATTTTTGAAACTTTAATAATCAGTTTGGATGTATTTCTCTCACGCTGGTATTCCAGACTGACTCGGGTGTTATTTCATTATAATGCTTGGGTCAGACCGAGTATTATAGATTATAGGAAAGGATGTGTGGAGCTCAAGAAGCGAGCTGGATGGCGATACGTACTTCTGTACTTGTTTTAAATATTCTGCTGTGTTGATTAGCTATGTATTCAGTTTTGTGAGGACAGGTTATGATTACTGTCCAGTTGTGTGTTATGAGAACTCTGATAATGTATTGTATAAACAGATTTGCTTTTGTGTAAAGATCAGTTATTATCTATTATATTTTATTCCACTGCGATTGTGAGATTCTAATGTTGTTTTTATCTTCTTCTTCTTCTACCTCTTTCTTCTTTAACCCTGAAGATTCGCATTTCCACCCGTTTTGAGTTGAATTGGTATGGAATATTGTCGGATAAAAGAGGTACGAATTTGCGGGCCTTTACGGTTGGTATCAGAGCATAGGTTGGCGGTAACCTAGGCTTTGGTGGGGAAAATTACTCATTTAAATTAGAGTCAATAGTACTCTATAATGAGTTTGAGTGTATTAATAGACATGAGCGCGTACTTGTTAGTGAATATAAAAAACTGTTTTATATGTGTTGACTTATCGGTTGAGTGCTTATGAATTCTGGTCGGTACGGGAAGTACAACCGTATCGATAGGGGTTTCTAAACTCTTAAACAAGATAAACTGACATAGTATTGCTTTTAAAAGTGGGTAAATGAAATAATTTTACCCAAATTTATATTTTGATATGAAATGAATAATTTTCTGAAATTATTATATATATTTGGATGTTTGGTTGTTAATATTGTAATCAAATAAGAATCTAAAATTTGAAATGGTTATAACCAAATAGAATTCTATAAGTATGACTTATCCCAAAAAGTATAACTAAGATTTGGTTTAAACCAGAATTTAAATCCTGGGAATTTTGAAAGGGTTTTTAAATGAATTTAAACGAAAGGTTTGGGAATTTAAAATCTTGGGAATGTTTGAAATGTTTTCCGATGTGTTTGAAGGCAATAATGGAATATTATTTTGGGAAATATTTTTGGAATGGAAATTGTTTTGAAATGGAATTGTGGAAGTAAGGAAGCACTGAACTCACTTCAGTCGCTGGAAAATAATCCTGATGATGATGGCCACATCATCAGAATTCATTTTTGAGTTTCTAAGTGATGGATTGCTACCGTGGTGATTGGTTATGATATTTGTTTGGACTTGTTGGGTATACAAGTTGTTTTAGAAATTTCAAAATGGAAATTTGTTTTGGTAAAACCAAGTGTTTTGGAATCCGGAGATTTGATTTGATATACCAAGTAGGTATGTGTTGATTATTATTTCAAGAATGGTTTGAAATAAAACCGGGCAATTGAATTCTGGAAATTCTATTTAAATAATGGGAAAAGTTAAGGTGAATCAACTATGGAATTTATGAAGTGAAGTTGATTTAAATGAGAAAGGGAAAATGAACTCTTAATCATGGAATTAAGATTTCACTTGAGTAAATGGAAGTAAATAAGATATATTTGAATTTAACTCAAGATAAGTTAAATAAAATTGAAATTGAAATTGATTTGATTTGGATAAAGTTGAAATATAAAATGATATAATTATGGGTTATAATTGTGAAATGAAATTTATTCCCTTAAGCTATTAAGTGATATATATATATATATAATCTGGAATTGTGATTATAAGATGAAAATGACTTAAATGAACAATATAAGCTTTTAAGTGAATACGTTGGTGAACTTATAAATAGAGAAATGGATTGTGAAACCAGAATAAAATGGTTGGTAATTTTATGGAAAATTCAAAAATTTAATTTGTATGGGGAAATAAAATTGGATCGAATTGGATTTAATTTAAATTAAAAGAAATTGAGTTGAATTTGGATTAAATTGAAATCAAATTTTCAGTTGTGTTATAAATAATATTGAATGAAATCTAAATCCTTATTTAAATTAGTAAGGAAATGATATGGATTTAAATTGGCTAAATAAAATTTAGTTGGACTTGAATTAAATTTGGGTAAGAATTGAATTGAGATAAAGTTTAATTTAGTTGAAATGGTATTGAATGAATTAAATTCTCACTCAACTAAATTCAAAGGAATTGTATGAAGATGAATTTAGCGTAAGCTAAATTAAATAAAGAGAAGTTGAAGATGAATCTAGGGTAAACTAAGTTAAATGGAATTTGTATTGGCATGGATGAAATTTTGGTAGTTTGTTAAAAATTTGAAAAGTAAAACAGAACCCAGTTATTTAAATGGTCATATTATTAATAAATTCAAATTGAATTGAGAAAGTGAATTAAAAATTAAAGGGATTTCAAGTAAACTAATTGAATTAAAATTTGTAATGGATTGGAATTTGATTGGATGAGAATCAGGTTATAATGAAATAAAATTGATGCAAGAAGGAATTGGAATATTATTGAATTGAAATAATTTAAGAAGATAGTGAAATGGTTATTGTTGAGGTTAAGAAATGGCCTTGAATGAACCTGAATGGATAATGAAATTGAAATGTACGAGTAAGGATTTAGTTTAATGATTGTGATGAAATAAGAATGTATGAGTTGTAAATAATCCAGAATGGAATGATATAGATTGAGATGGAATTAATTGGAAATTGGTATAAGTTTATGCAATTGTTATTTGTATAAATAACATTTGAATTTGTTTAAGAAAATGGCTGTTATCGTAAACAAAGCAAATAAATTAAAAGAAGCAAATAAAGTTGGTTTTTAAACCAATTGGAATAGATTGAAATTCAATTTAGTGGTTTTGCATATAAATGAAAAGTGGATAAAAGAGATGCAAATGAATCAAATTGTAAATAAAAATTGGTTGTGAGTCAATTTGAAATTGAATGGGAGTAATTTATGTAAATAAGGCTTATAAACCAATTTGATGTGAATATGAGATTAATTGGTACAAAGTTGAAATGGTCGTGTTAAATATGAATTGTATATAGTAAACTTGAATGTAAATCGTTCGAGTGGAATAAAAATGAAGTTTAGATATGTTAGGAAAACTAAAATAGTATTGAAAACTTATGGTTGCTTATAAAGATGGTTAGAATGTAGGATTATGGAAATGTGTTGTTTGGGCTATGAAATTGATGTGCTTGGCTAGTTAAATGGATGGAATGTTGTTAAAATTTCATATTTATTGAAAACTCATGTGTTTGTTTGAGTAAGTACAGGTATGAGAGGCAATCGATAGAATTGGAGCGTGTATATGCAGTATAAATTAGCCGCTCGCTTTAAAATGCTAATCAAAAGGTACGCCTACGCAATAAAATTGGAAAATGGTATATATATTGTGAAATATTTTGTTTTCCGACCGTGTGGGTCGATGTATATATATTTATATCTATTGTGATATTGTGAAAGGCTCTCCGTACAAAGGAGACGCTGTCAAAAAATTTCAAAAATTTTGGGAGTTAGAAATATTTTGAAGGTTTTGGAAATTTTGGTTTAACTAGTAAAGTTGATTTTTGAAAGGGTTTTGAAAATAAAGCTTTTGAGTTAGAAAATAAAAGCAAATGGTTTTGGAATTTAGCTAAAAGGTTTGGTGAAGTGAATGTAAGTTTTTAACTAAGTGGGTTTGGGTAAGTAAATGAGTTTGGAAGCATTTTCCAACCTTAGCAAATTTCGGGGACGAAATTTTTATAAGGGGGAAGGAATGTAACGACCCGGAATTTTGGTCGTTAGATTTTGAACATTTAATTCATTTTAAATGTTGAATGTGAATTTTAATTTGATTTTGAAACAAGAAGATTTTGGTTAAATCAATATAATTAGTTAAAATTTCAAATATGGCAGTTCAATTGGATTTGAATAATAATAAATTAATATTTGAAATTGGATAATTTGTGAATCTAGGTGTATATGGATATAAAAATGGTTTCTAAAATGTATTTAAGTCTAGATGGATTTAAATTTTAGTATTGGACTTATGGATGGAACTAAAAAGTCGATGAGTTAAATTTGGAATTTTTATATTAATTTAATAATGGAATTTAATATTTTAATAATGTAAATAATCAGATTTTGATTCGAAATGAATCAGAATAATTTCTAATGAGATTATAAATTCTGTATGATTTATAATTAAGTTAGTAAAATTTTAAAAGTGAAATTTTAAATGATTTTGACGATTTTGAAAATCGTTCAAATTAATCGACCAGTTAAAATAGCCTTCTGGAGCACAGTCTCGGAATTCGACGAAACCAGTTCCATTGGATCCATAATAGTGTATTATTATCGGATCTCAATTTTTATAGCGTTTAGAGTTACCGTTTGCTCGTACGGGTGAGAAACGCGCTGAGATTTAAATAGATAATTAAATATTTTAAATCGATTCTAATATCTATCTTCCACATATGATTGAATTAGCTTCCGAAACACGTTCCATTGTGTTCGGAATGCGGATAAAACATTATAAATGCCAGGCGGCACGTGTTGTTTGGAGTTCGTTTGAGAATGCTGGTTAAATTGGAGATAATATTAAAATAATATTAATTAACTTATATATATAAACGTTCTAAAGCAAAACCCTAACTTTCATCCTCTCGGCCGCCACTTTCGAGTTCAATGGCCGACATGCTTCCTCCTTCTTCTTCAAATTCCTCCTTATCCACCAATCTTTAGGGGAAACTCCCAACTGGAATATTGTAGAGGGCTGTTGGATCTACCTATTCAATGGTTGAGATGAAAAATAACGTTGTGGATCGTCTCAATTTTGCCTGCGTTTGTTTGGGGTTCGTGCACGTCGTTCGAGGAAATGGAGGCGTTTCTGGGGTGCGGTATCTGGCCAAGGACGCGCATAGGGTATGCGCACGTATAGGCAACCTTGGATCAATCTCCGGTCGACCAGCGGAGGTGCGGCGGTGTTGTTCGAACGGCTTAGGGTTGGGTTTTTTCAGTCTGGAGACGTTGGGGAGAAGAAGATTGGTGCAGCCTGGATTTGTGAAGCGAAATCAACGGCCTAGATCTAGGGTTTGTTAATAAATTAAAATAAAAAGAAATTGTTTTATAAATTATATTAGAAACCTTTAAAAATTCATATCTAACGCATACGTTGTCAGATTCTGACGAAACAGGAAGCGCCGGAATCGCAGCGACAAGATCTACGCTGCAGTGTAGATCTGGGCGTGTTTGGATTGGAGCAAGCAAGAATTTTAGATTAAATCGAACCGGCTCGATTTAACTTGAGATTGGAACGCTCGATGTTTAAACTCAAGGTGAGTTAATCTCACTCACATCTGGAATTTTAGTTGATTAAAATAGTTAATATTTAAATAATTGAGTGATTGGTTGAATATGAATATTAATATCAGTCTAGATTGATATTTGCTATTGTGCTAACTTATGTGGATGCAGGATGCAGGGAAACTCAAGGTGAGTTAATCTCACTCACATTTGGTATTTTTAAATATCAATAAAATGAAATGGGGATGTTAGAAGGGAAATGAAAAAGGATTTTTGAGATATGAATTTAAGGAAATTAAATTCAGGAAATTGGTTTGGGAATTTGAAGTGTTTTTGAAATGGTGTTTTTAAAAAGGAAATGAGGAATGGAAATTTATAGACTGGTTTTATAAATGAAATGGAATATTTATCGGTGGATAAATTTTGAAAGATAGATTTCCGGTGGGAATTTCTATAAGAGGGGCAAATTGTTTTAAAAATAATAGTGAGATTATTTTTAAAGGATGGAAAGTGTATTTTCCTGGGAAATGAAGTATGTTTCAAAGAGAACTTTCATTTTATAAACCAGAATGTTTAAATGCGTTTCTGTTAACCCTTAATTGTATACGACTCAAGAAGTATACGACTCAAGAAGTATACGACTCAAGGAGTATACGACTCAAGAAGTGTACGACCTAACAACTCGGGATACTGAACGACCTACGACTCATGGTCCAGACGACTTAACGAGTTAACATGTGAACGAGTTAACGGGTTAGGGTATCAACGACTCAAGTATTGCACGACTTAAGTGGATAATACGAATCAACGACTTAAGGCCTAGACGACTCAGCGAGTTAAGGATTGTGTGAGCTAACAACTCAGAATACTTTACGACTTAACAACTTAAGGACCAAACGACTCAAGGGAAGTTCCGACCTAAGGTGTTAAGAAGGTCCATGACTTAAAGAATTACCGACCCATGGGAGTTGATGACTCAAAGGACTTACGACTTAAGGAACTCACGACTTAGCTTAAGTCGTCCACGACCTAAAAGCTACCGGGTTAAAACCCAATGCCTGCACCAGTGCTACTTTCATCTAATAAGTCGGCCACGACTTATGATTCATTATAAGTCGATCACGACCTAAGACTTGACTTCGGCCAAGCCACAAACTGAACTCAGTAAGTCGCCCACAAGTTGCTTTAAGTCAACCACAAGCCACGACACATCCTAAGTCGGCCACGACTCATCTTGAGTCGGCCACGACTCATGATTGGCAGAAACCACTATTCTGAATTTGACTCCTATAAATAGACCACCACTTCCAACATGAAAAGGACTTTTGGCGGATCATTTCTAAAAGCGTCGTTACTCTGCCGAACTCTCAACTCACTCGACAATTGAAGATCTTCATACATTCGTGACACTACAACAAACTTCGAGAGGAATTTCTTGCATTCTACACGGATTCATCAAGTTCCACATCGGAGTTTGAGCTAGTAGTCGAGTTTGTCTTTAAGATCAAATTGTATTGTTGTCATAAGTGGATTGTATCATCTTGTAACCAGATTCAATAATAAAGAGATTCAAAGTGGACGTAGGCACAATTTCAAGCCGAACCACTATAAACTGCTGTCTTTTACCGCTTTTTCGCTACTTTACTGCTTACTTTTTGTTCCCGTCACACGGGTGGTGCTTTCACGATTCTACAACACACACCGGGTGTTAGCGTTCACTTTTCAACGTTAACATTTTGGTGCTTTCACTGAGAACCCAACTCAGGCTACCACTCACCATTGCTTCACGGAAGTTTGTTGAAAGAATTTCCTACAAAACCAGAAGTCTATCAGACATAATGGCTCCTGGAAGAAAACGAAAGTCTGTCAGAACTGATGATGACCGCGACAATACTGCGACTTCTCTTTCTCCAAATCAGGCAGCTCCAAGCGTCGGTGTGACGCGACAAGAGTTAGATGCTGCTGTATCCGGACTGTACCAGCAGATTGAAACTCAGAATAATCTGATGATGGAAAAGCTGAATGCTCTACTTAGGGCTAATCAAAGACCAGTAAGTAATGAGGAAAACTTTGCTAATGCTGCTCCCAATTCCGAAGGGAGAAATATTCCTCAAGGGGGATCGGGTGCTGCTGAAGGGGCACCCCTCCAGGCTGAAGGATCCAGGCCGTCACCGGTTCTCCGTGAGCATTTACCTGGACAAACCTCCGAAAAGATGGCCGAGGTCTATTCCGCGAAATCTCTAACCAATGAGGAATATCTCTCTAGCATGGTTTGGCAAATAATGAAGGAAAGCATGCAAAGAAATGAAGATGAGAATGATTGGGGATTCGCTCCGAGTAAAACTCCATTCAAGGATCTTAAAAGCTGAGTTTCCGAGAAAATTCGTTCCTCCCACCATTCCTTCTTATCGAGGAACGAGTGATCCAAATCAATTCCTATACAAATATGATTGGCACATGACTGGTGCCAGAGCAACTGACGAGATTAAATGCCGGTATTTCCCGGTATACTTAGAAGGAGTGGCGTTACTTTGGTTCACCAAGCTTCCTGTGCGATCTGTTGACCAATTTTCCAATCTGACCCGAAAATTCAAGGAACAATTCAGATTATACATTTCAAGAGCAAAGGATATAATGTCTCTCTCAAGTCTTGAACAGAATCTTGGAGAGCCCATTAAATCCTTCTTGAATTGCTTTAATTTAGCCCTAGCAGAAGTTGATAACGCGGAACCGCGAATGATCTTAACCTACTTAATGCGGGCTATTGACAAGTCTAGCGAGTTTGGAAAATGGTTAAAAATGAAAGAACCAAACTCGCTCGAAAAATTCTACAAAAAGGCTGATGAGTTCATGCGCTTAGAGAATCTCTCCGCGTCAGCTAAAGTTGTGACAACGGTGGTGGAAAATAATGCTACAGTTCAGAACAAGAAAGAATCTGCAAATCGGAAGAGGGAAAGTAATGGTGGAAAGAAGCAGAAAGATCTCAAAAAGCCCCGCTTCCTCAAACCTTCGGATTTTACTCCTCTGACTGATACCCCGGAGAATATTTTCATCGCCACTAAGGATGCTGTTGATTTTCCAAAACCATCAGCAGTAAAAGTTGGGAAAAGTGCTGTTCAAAGCGGAAGATTTTGCAAATTTCATAATTAACCAGGCCACGATACCAACGAATGCCGCCACTTGAAAAGCCTAATTGAAGAATTGTTGAGAGAGAATAAGTTGCAGCAGTATGTGAAAAGAAATAGAAAAGACCCGTCTTCATCTAACCAGGGGCAACTACCCCCAGCTCATTCGTCTGGTTCAGGAGAGAGGCCTGCTGAAAAAGAAAGACCTGTTATCAATGTGATCACAGGAGGACCTCATCCAGCTGGCAGGAGTTGGGGTGAGATGGAAAGGTATGCTAGAGCTTTGAAGTATGCTCCAACTGAAGAAAGTGTCTTGATCTTGGAAGATGCTGCACCTCTAAAGCAGCAAAAGACTTTTCATGATGATATTATGTTCAGAACCAGGGATTCTATTGATGTGGAAGCTCCTACTGAGGACCCTTTGGTTGTCTATGTCGGTATTGGGCCGGCTATTGTCAGAAGAGTTCTGCTTGATGGTGGTGCTTCGTGCAACATACTCTTTAAAAAGACATTTGACCAAATGAAAATTCCAATGACAGAAGTACAAGCCTCTTCACACAAAATTGCCGGATTTACAGGAGAGCTGAAACAGCCAATTGGAACGGTGGACTTGTTTGTTGAAATGGGCGAAGGACATAAGAAGTTGGTTCGAAAGCAAATCTTTGTAATTGTTGATGGATTCTCCGCCTATAATGCTTTCTTGGGTCGGCCTACTCTTGCTGCTTTCAGGGCCGTCCTCGCTCCGTGGTGCTTAACAATGAAATTTCCCACTGATAATGGGGTTGTTGTCATTAAGGGAGATCAGAACGCGGGGCGAGAATGTTATCTTGTAGAGCTCCGTGAGGCCAGAAAAAGAGAGATGGGAAAAGATGCGGCAGCTCCGCTCCGCATCAAAGAACCAACCTTGTAGCAGCTATGGAGTGGCCCCTGTACTGGCGAACACAGCAATGTAAGGAAAGAAATGGACCCCAGAAAAGCCAGTACAGGGGAGAATAGAGTGGTACCTGTGGAAGTAACGGTACCAATATCTGTTGATTCAAAAGACCCAAACAAAGTACTCAATGTGGGTTCACAGCTAAGCATAATAGTTCAAAACACGCTGATATCATTCTTAAAAGCCAATCTGGATGTGTTCGCCTGGTGTCATGCTGATATGTGTGGGATCTCCCCGGAAATTGCTGTACATACTCTGAACATTGATCCAAAATTCATGCCAGTGAAACAGAAAAGAAGAACTCAAGGCCCAGAAAGGTTGACAGCACTAAAGGAAGAAGTCGATCGACTCATGGAAAACGGCTTCATCAGAAACTCCACTTATCCAAATTGGGTTTCAAATCCGGTACTGGTTAAGAAGGCAAATGGGAAGTGGAGGGTATGCATCGATTTTTCGGATCTAAACAAAGCTTACCCCAAAGATTGCTTCCCACTGCCCAGAATAGATCAATTGGTGGATGGAACGGCTGGGCATGAGTTGTTATCATTTATGGATGCTTACTCCGGATACAATCAGATTATGATGCATGACCCGGATCAGGAAGATACAAGCTTTATCACAGATGTGGGTCTCTACTGCTACAAAGTTATGCCTTTCGGATTGAAGAATGCTGGGGCAACCTACCAAAGGCTCGTCAATGCAATGTTCAAGCCTCATATTGGTAGAAACATGGAAGTTTATGTCGACGATATGTTGGTAAAGTCAAAGAAAGCTGTAGATCACATGGGTCACTTGGAGGAAATGTTTGCAATTCTTCGAAAGTACGGAATGAAGCTCAATCCATTGAAATGTTCATTCAGAGTAGAGTCCGGGAAATTCTTGGGTTTCATCGTGAGCGCCAGGGGCATTGAAGCCAATCCTACTCAAATCACAGCTCTAAGGGAGGTCAAAGCCCCTAAAACAAAGAAAGAAATGCAAAGTCTCAATGGAAAAGTCGCTGCTCTGAGTCGTTTCATTTCCAAGGCCACAGACAAATGCATTCCCTTCTTTGATGCTTTAAAGAAAGGAAAGAAAAATTTTGAATGGACTCCCGAATGCCAGAATGCTTTCGATGAACTAATTCGTCATATGGAAACACCTCCGGTTCTTTCCAAGCCTCCTGACGGTGAAGACCTTTTTATCTATTTAGCAATTTCATCTCACGCCCTCAGTGCAGCACTTGTACGGGAAGATATAAAAGTACAGCGTCCAGTCTATTACATCAGTAAACGGTTCACTGGGGCAGAGATGAATTATTCGAAGATAGAAAAGCTCGCCTATTGCTTGCTAATTGCTTCAAGGAAATTGAGACCATACTTTCAAGCTCATCCTATCAAGGTTCTTACTGATCAACCTCTAAAGCAAGTCCTGTTTCGTCCTGAAACTTCGGGCCGTCTTTTGAAATGGAACATTGAACTCAGCCAGTATGATATCACTTACCATCCCCGAAGAGCAATCAACGGACAAGCTTTAGCAGATTTCATCATAGAATCTACTGACAAAGGTGATAGCGAGAATGAAACAACTGATGGCATTCCAATCCAGTGGAAGTTGTATGTTGACGGATCGAGAAATGATTACTGTTCTGGGGCAGGGGTTGTGCTCGAAACCCCCGAAGGACGATCGTTGTGTTATGCATTGAGACTGGAATTTCCTTCAACGAACAATGAAGCAGAGTATGAGGCTCTTATTGCTGGTTTGAAAATTGCCAAGGAGCTAAACATCAAAGTGTTACAAATCTTCAACGATTCTCAACTTATTGTTTGCCAGGTAAAGAAAGAGTTTCAGGCTAAAGGTGGAAATCTACCCGCATACTTATCAAAGGCATGTGAACTTCTCGAAGATTTCGATCATTATACGATAAGTCATATTCCTCGGGTAGAAAACATGAAAGCGGATTCTCTTGCGAAGTACTCAAGTTCTGGAGAAGCTCAATTACTAGGATTAGTTCCTGTAGAAGTTCTTCCAGCTCCAAGCATTGATGAAATGGATGTTGATTGGATTATGGCTACGTCTCAAGAGCATGAATCATGGATGACTCCAATCAAAGAATACCTACTCAATGGTTCCCTGCTAGAAAGTTCTAAGGAACGTCGAAAACTATTGAGGAAAGCGTCAAGATATATAATTCAAGATGGTCGATTATACAGACGGGGATTTTCAATGCCACTGCTCCGATGTGTAACTAAGGAAGAAGCCAAGACAATTCTAGCCGAGATACACGGAGGAGAATGTGGAGATCATTCAGCCGGTCAAACTCTAGCCAAGAAAGTCCTCCGATATGGGTATTTCTGGCCGGATATTAATCGAGACGCTGCTATTTACTCAAGAAAGTGCGAAAAATGTCAAAGATTTGCAAAAATCCCAAAAGCACCTTCCACCGAACTCACACAAATGGTCAGCCCATGGCCATTCGCCATTTGGGGGATAGACTTGATTGGACCTTTACCGATTGCTAAATCCGGAATCAAATATGCTATTGTTGCCGTTGATTATTTCACCAAATGGGCTGAAGCTGAACCTTTGGCCACCATCACTTCTAAAAAGATGATAAATTTTGTAACGAAAAATATCATTTGCAGATATGGTGTGCCACAGAAGATAATCATAGACAACGGTACTCAGTTTGAAAGTGAAGAATTCCAGGATTTTTGCAAACGATTCAGAATTCGGAAAAGCTTCTCAGCAGTGGCCCATCCGCAGGCAAACGGGCAAGTGGAAGCAGTGAACAAAATCATCAAGTCAACCATCAAAAAGCAACTCGAAAAAGCAAAAGGTGGTTGGGTTGATAAGCTTCCATTAGCACTATGGGCGTACAGAACTACTCACAAAACTGCGACTGGGCACACTCCATTTTCACTAGCATACGGATCAGAAGCAATGATTCCAGTGGAAGTAGAAGTTCCTTCACATAGAAGAGTTCATTTCAACGAAGCTGAAAACGAAAAGCTGCAACTTGAAGCACTTGATTTTCTTGATGAAAAAAGAGAAGAAGCTAGGCTCAGAGTTTCAGCTTATCAGCAAAGGATAGCCAGGCACTTCAACTCTAAAGCTCGCCAACGCAGCTTTGAGGTCGGAGAATTAGTTTTGAAAAGGATCATGACGGCAACTGGTGTATTTGGACAAAACTGGGAAGGACCATATGCCATTGGCAGTAAACTTCTTGATGGCACTTTCAAACTCATAACTGTTGAAGGAGATCCCATTCCAAGGGCCTGGAACAGCAACCACTTACGTCCTTATTTTACTTGAAAAAAAGCTTTGCTCAAAATTGTAAAATAGTGATGAATGTATCAGTTGTATTGTAAAACATTGTAAATCAGTGTAAATGAATGAAAGCTATAAAGTGGATGTAGGCCCGATTCTTGGCCGAACCACTATAAATCTTGTGTTCTTTACTATTTCATAATGCCTGTTTTATTTCGATATGTAAATAATTTAAATGTATTGCTAAAATGTCGATTCAAAATTGCAGGACATTAAAACAACGCTTGCTCGTCACAAAGCCAAGCGACCTCTATAAACCACCTATTACGCAAATACCAAAAGACAAAAAATTCCAAATTCAAATCCTATACAAGGAGAACTTCAAATAAAAAGTTGGCGACTCCACTGCGGCAAACCTTTGTTAACTGGTTGAGATTGTCGAT
Source organism: Allium fistulosum (assembly GCA_030737815.1). Classification (NCBI taxonomy): domain Eukaryota; kingdom Viridiplantae; phylum Streptophyta; class Magnoliopsida; order Asparagales; family Amaryllidaceae; genus Allium; species Allium fistulosum. The sequence goes on along the minus strand of CM060904.1, from coordinate 577,924,268 downwards.
ATGAACAGACATCCAACTAGATAACTTGCGTTTGTCCCGTGAAGTCGTTCAACAGTGAAGTCCACTTCTTCGGATGAGGCAATTTACTTGAAAAAGGAAAGAAGATGCGCTTGGAAACGATAATAAAAGATTGCTAATAGCAGATGATGAGAGAACATTGCCAAGGAAACAAAGAAGCAGCCAAAAGGAGGTATGCCTCTTAATAAAAGGGCCGGTAAGAACCACCGAAGGGACACCTTCCCAAGCAGAAGGAACAGGGCCCTTGCTAACTGATCGTGATGCATCCGATCAGGCAGCTTGCGTCCGTCCCGTGGATCTACTCGCCCCTGAGACGCAACCTTCCTGGCACACCAACCAACCAACGCTCCTTCCCAAAGGTCAACAAAGCCCTCTAACGAGGCACGCCAAAAAATGAAAGTACTTCTCTCAATCAAAAAAGATTGGTGGAACCACCGGAGGGGCACCTTCCCAAGCTGAAGGAACAGGGCCCTTGATAATTGATTGTGATCGTTTGTGCAAACGAACATCCAATCAAGCAACTTGCGTCCGCCCCGTGGATCCATTCACCATGAGAAAGTAACTTCCAGGCAATCAAAAAGCCCTCTTCGGAGGCACAAGCCCTCTTCGGAGGCACAAGCCCTCTTCGGAGGCACATGACCTCTTCGAAGGCAAAAGCCCTTTCCCAAGGCACCACAAGCCCTCTTCGGAGGCACATGACCTCTTCGAAGGCAAAAGCCCTCTCCCGAGGCACCACAAGCCCTCTTCGGAGGCACAACTCTTTAAGAGGAGCCCTCTCCGGAGGCATGTCCCAAAATAGAATACTCAAATAAAAAGCCTTCTCCGGAAGCACAGTTCAACTCTTAAAGGAAGGATAACTTGTTCATCTCAAAAAGTTCCTCCTAAAAAAGTTAAAATGCTACAAATTTTTTTCAGAAAAGTTCATTTCACTGCATAGGGAAGTCTACTTTCTTTTTTGACAAATGAAAGTGATCATCCCCGAAAATTGAAGTGTTCTTCAGAAAGAAAGAGAAAATAAAAATTTCTCCAAAAAAACGAGATATGATCTATTAAAAGCAGAATAATTCTTCCCTTAAAAGTGGAATAGTTATTCTCTGAAATAAGATTATCAGTCTTGTGAAAGTTAGAAATGTTGCAATGCACTTGTGGTATGGGGGCAACACTATACAATTCAATTACATTAATAAAAGGAATATGCAAGCAACATACCGCAAGTTCATTGCAATATCAAGAAAAATAGATGTGGAATAAATGCATTCTCAAACACTGACCAAAAAGTTTGTACAAGTAAGAAGAATTGTTTATTCTACACTAAAATGAGAAACAAATGCATTCTCACATACACAAGAATTTGTACAAGTAAAATAGCTATTTTATTCAGTACTATGAAAACTTTTTACATTGTACAGATCGCAAAAAAGAAGCGGGGACCGGTACCTGCACAATCTCCGGTCGATACATGCAAAAAGAAAAAATAAGAAGTAGAAGATCCAGCTTGCTATTCCTTCTTCCCACCACCTTTGGAGCCTTTACTCGGCCTAATGATTAGTTTCTGAAGCCGTTGTGAACGGGTCGGGGCAGAAGGAGAAAGAGGCACGGCTGGATCAACTTCTGCTTCCTCTCCAGCGGAAATATTCTTCTTCTTCCTTATGGCACGCTTCCCCTTCCTCTTCGAAGAAGATTCACTCCCCGGAGTAGCAAGCAATGTCGAAAGCTTCGTGTCATCATCTAGAGACCGCTCCGGGGTCTTCTCGATGTCATCAAGATCCTCCGCCTTCTGCTCCTGCGAAGCGGCCGGATCATCTAGGTCTTGAAGAGCTTCAATTTTCTCTGCCTGTGATCCCGGTTAGGAAGCAGAAGGAGAAGTAATTTGCGAAGATGGAGGAACAGCAATTAAAGGAGTGGAAGTTTGTGCAGTATTCGGTACCTCCGCTGTAGAAGAAAAGAAGTTAAAATCGGTATCCTCCGAGAAAAGAGAAGGTATCGGTTCACCAAAGTTTAAGTAATAAGTAAGAAGGTCATCAAACTCGTTTAAATCAAATAAATGATTCACTGAACTCGGATCGATGCCAAAATTACCTGGAGAAGTCGGTTTTGACAAGACAATTTCAAATTTATCAGCCTCAGTGTCTTCTTGGCTCTGCTCCTCAATATGAGTAAGGGGAGATTCTGTTGTGACGGGCTTGGCCTCGACAGTTTTTGCAGGAGAAGAAAAGTGAGAGCTAGAACCAACGATATCGACGTCAGTTGAAGTCGAAGTGTGGACAGGGGCAGTTAAAGATATTTTCTTCTCTAGATGTTCTTCTGCCACTATTCCAGCTCTGGCTTCAGCAAGTTGCTCTTTTCCCTTGGCAAGAGCAGCACGAGCTTCTTCGTCAAGGTAGCGTGCCTCGAGTTCCGCCTCATCATAGCCGACCCCGCCAAGCATGTCAACTGCTGCTTCCCATACTTCGGCCAGGGTAACCTCAAAGTCAGGACCCAGAAAAGAGAGGCTCCCATGACCCAGAACGCTATGTAGATAAAAGTCAAATAAGGTGGAGCTGATGCTAGCTTTTGTTGTCTCATGCGATTGCTCGGCTGCCTCTTTTTCGGCGACAGCCGCAGCTCGACCAGCAACAGCCTCATCACGCTCTTTCTCAGCGTTAGCAAGTCGGGCCTTTAGCAATTCAATCTCCACATTCTGGGAGTTAACTGTTTCCCGCAATTGAGTGTTGTTTTTGCGGTATTCTTCAATAACGAACTGCTCAGCTGCAAATTTCATCTCAGCATCCCTCTGAGCAGCGTGCGCATCCCGCACTTGTTTCTGAAACACTTCTTCTTTTTGAGTTTGTGAAGCAGAAGAAGCAGCGAGATCTTCCTTGAGTTTTTTAACCTCGGACTCAAGTCTCGCATTATCATCAGCAATAATCGTCATCTCGGCGTCATGCTGTTTGCAGATTTTGTCCCATTCTATCTTGTCGTTTTCCATGGTCAGCATGGCTTCAAGGTTCGCATGATTGACTCTTTGGAGTTCATCGACGAGTTTCTGCCATTGCGACATCCTCTCAATGTTAAGCCTAACTGCATCAAGACTTTTAAGCATGTCTTGCTTATCGATTGGGACCAAATCCAGGTCAAAACGCACTCCTTTTAAGCACCAGTTTGGAAACCGGCTTTGAAGCGTTGGAGGGCCGTCTTTAACCTGATAATGGGGCCTGCTGATGATCGCTTGGATATCGGATTTCTTTAAAGGAGGAGAGCCGGCCGGAATATCAGGAGAGATTGGAGCATCAGTCTTCTTAGAAACTGCAGATGCATCACTTGGCTTGGATCGCTTGCTCGATTCGTCAGCAATATGAGTCTTCCCCTTGTCATCATAAGACTTTCGCTTATGGGAATCGTCACTTCTGTGAGAAGAATCATATCGCTCAGTGTCTTTTCTTCTCTACCACTGCTCATAATCCCACCTTTCTTGAGCCTTCCTTCGAGCCCTTTCCTCATCTGTCTCTCTCTGGTCACCAAGGTATTTCCTGAAGTCATAAGATCCACGGCCTCCATGGCGCTGAAATGAGTCATAATACGAGCCAGTTCGTCCCATTGTAGAACCTGAAATTGAAGAAAAGACAAGTCTTAGAAATCTTCAAATTAAGGAGGCTAAGTGCATATAAGTGCTAAGCATCCTAAGTGTGTGTGATGTGCGAACTACGCGCGTCAAACTACAAACCACTCTTTGGTTGGGGAGTGATAGCAGATTGAGAAACGAGAGTTGATTCTTGAGCCGACAAAGTTTGCTGCAAAGTAGATGTTGCTTCTGTTACAGGAGAAGTGACTTTAGTTATGTCATCTTTAAAGAGCTCTCGAGAAGTTATCATTATATCACTTAAGCCATCGAAGGTGTCATCACCATGGTACCCAGCAGAGCTTTCCTTTTCAGCCTCCACATCGGCTGACTTTTCAGAGATTCGAGGATTTTCTTCCTCTTCGATAATTGGGGCAAGTGCCAGTTTGCTAGACGGGCCCGCAACATCAGTAAGTGTGGGACATTTTACCAGTGAAGTTTCAGTGGCAGTTTCCTTCAATGTGGGGTCTTCAACAGAAAGTGGGGCATTTGCTGCCTTCGAAGGAGAGTTGGGAACTTCGTGAGGCTGAGTAGAGCGAGAAGAATGAAGAAGTCCGAACTGATGAAGAAATTCATCTTTCAACAAAAATTTCGCGTCCCGCTCTTTAATCGGTACAGCCATAAGCCTCTCCAGAGTTTGCTTGTTGCTGGGATTCCTAGAAGGAGGGGGAAGCGCTGAAATGAGAAAGCAAAGTTAACACTTGATGATTCATACTTCATAAAAACTCAAAAAATAGGAGAAGTAAAGATAGATAATCTTACTTCCTTCCCTCCACACAGCGTAGAATCCCGGGGGACAGCAAACATAAAAGAATTGAGTCAAGAACCCGTGAGCACTATCGGGAAGGCCAACAATCAATTTACGGTTTCTGGCACTTCTCACGATAGTAATAGAAGGATGGTCTTTGGTTTTGGTGAAAGAGCACAAGTAGCATATCTCGTCGAAATTCGGAAGTCGTTCGAGAGTTCTCCCAAATAGCACACATAGCCCCATTAAAATGGCGTAGCCATTGGGATGTAGCTGAAATGGGGAAATGGCCAGTTGTCGGAGAATATGCTGGAGAAAGTTATTGAAAGGTGGAACGGCTCCACTAAGGCACATCCGTCGATTCACTACTACAAAGCCAGGAGGCGCTACATCAGCAGTGCTATTCTTCTCAAGGAGGACGGCATCAGCTTCAGCAATGCCGAACTGAGTGCACAATTGCCGAAAAACTCTGTACGATAGAGTGGTAGAAGCTCTTTCTGGGGGATTGATTAAAGGAGCTGGAATAGGAGTGGACTCTCCGGTCTGGACTGCTACATCTCCTTGTTGAGAAGTCATTCTACACAAGCAACTGGATATTCAAATATGAAGGTGCACGTTTCCTAAATAGTGTGAAGTGTTGTGCAAAACTAGTAAAGATAACAAGTAAATACAATTGGAATTAAGATAGTCGATAATTGATCGATTATCGAATTTCAGGGCTTGTTAATTTAAAGTTCAGGTACAGTATTAAGTGTAAACCGGTCATTTTTCAGTTGACTGTTTTAATGTTGCTTTAATACTTTGCTTGAATCTATTGATTTAGAGCACTTCGTTCACACAATCTATTTATGTCAATTATCTGTTATTAGCTAATCTGTCATTTGATGTGGGCGGTCAGTGACAGTATATTCGTCCCAATTATCTGTAAATGTGGTATTAAACAGGTTGATTAATTTGCAAGTTAGAATGATCTGTGAAAAGATGCAGCAATTCAAAGTTCAGCAGTTCAAAGTTCATGCAAAACACAAGTCTTGAGTCGCCAACGACTTATATGTTAACTCGTCCACGGCTTAAGGACTTTAAGGCAAGACAGGACAGGTCATTTCGATTTTAGGTCGTTGATGCCTTGAGTCGGCAGTACTTCAAGTCGTTAAGTCATGTAAAAGAGGAAAGAGACTTCAGGTTAAAGCGAGGCAATTTCCCAAGTCCTAAGTCGTCCACGACTCAAGGCTTATGTCGTGACAGGCTTAAGTCGTACAAGGCTTATGTCATAACAGGCTTAAGTCGCACAAGGCTTATGACGTGATAGGCTTAAGTCGTACAAGGTTTATATCGAATGAGGCTTATGTCGTAGGTCGCAAGACGCTACTAAACCGTGACCATGCTAACACCTCACTCCATTGGACCCATTGACTTTTCTCCTAACCCGTTATCCTCCAAACCCGATAACCTCTCAATCAACTATGATCCTTATCCTCATTTCACCACACCATTGAATCACCCAAGAGCCAATTTCAGATCGCCAAAGCCTCGCCAACCTAATCAATTATTAAACCTGAAATACAGTAATCCCTCATCTCCATCACCCCATTCATCTAAAAGACAAAATCAAGCAAAATCAGGCTCACGAACTGCCAATGCAGTGGAACTCGCAACAAGGCATTGCACAAGAGGGTGGATTAAATACAAGGAGGGGAATTCGTGAATTAATGATGATTAAGGATCAAGAAGGAAGCGGGAGCACTTACGCAGTAAAGGATCAAGGATCGGTGATCAACTGATTGTTGAAAAAAGGGAAAAAATTGCCTTGAGAAAGCTCGGAGGAATATTAATGGCAGATACGACTTAGGGGATAGATAATGAATAGAAGGAACGACTCAAGCTTTTTATACCTCAGGGCAGTGGAACACGAAAAGGCACGCACGAGTTAAGATAAGTCGAAGTACACGACCTACGACTCAGGCGTGTACTTCGAGGGGCAAATGTTAACCCTTAATTGTATACGACTCAAGAAGTATACAACTCAAGAAGTATACGACTCAAGGAGTATACGACTCAAGAAGTGTACGACCTAACAACTCGGGATACTGAACGACCTACGACTCATGGTCCAGACGACTTAACGAGTTAACATGTGAACGAGTTAACGGGTTAGGGTATCAACGACTCAAGTATTGCACGACTTAAGTGGATAATACGAATCAACGACTTAAGGCCTGGACGACTCAGCGAGTTAAGGATTGTGCAAGCTAACAACTAAGAATACTTTACGACTTAACAACTTAAGGACCAAACGACTCAAGGGAAGTTCCGACCTAAGGTGTTAAGAAGGTCCACGACTTAAAGAATTACCGACCCATGGGAGTTGACGACTCAAAGGACTTACGACTTAAGGAACTCACGACTTAGCTTAAGTCGTCCACGACCTAAAAGCTACCGGGTTAAAATCCAATGCCTGCACCAGTGCTACTTTCATCTGATAAGTCGGCCACGACTTATGATTCATTATAAGTCGATCACGACCTAAGACTTGACTTCGGCCAAGCCAAAAACTGAACTCAGTAAGTCGCCCACAAGTTGCTTTAAGTCAACCACAAGCCACGACACATCCTAAGTCGGCCACGACTCATCTTGAGTCAGCCACGACTCATGACTTGGCAGAAACCACTATTCTGAATTTGACTCCTATAAATAGACCACCACTTCCAACATGAAAAGGACTTTTGGCGGATCATTTCTAAAAGCGTCGTTACTCTGCCGAACTCTCAACTCACTCGACAATTGAAGATCTTCATACATTCGTGACACTACAACAAGCTTCGAGAGGAATTTCTTGCATTCTACACGGATTCATCAAGTTCCATCATCGGAGTTTGAGCTAGTAGTCGAGTTTGTCTTTAAGATCAAATTGTATTGTTGTCATAAGTGGATTGTATCGTCTTGTAACCAGATTCAATAATAAAGGGATTCAAAATGGACGTAGGCACGATTTCAAGCCGAACCACTATAAACTGCTGTCTTTTACCGCTTTTTCGCTACTTTACTGCTTACTTTTTGTTCCCGTCACACGGGTGGCGCTTTCACGATTCTACAACACACACCGGATGTTAGCGTTCACTTTTCAACGTTAACGGTTTCTAAAATATTTTAGAAAATTATTATCTTTAATTATTTTAAGGGAAAAAAATAAGTATTTATTAAGTAATTATGGTATTTAATTAATTTGAAGATAAATTAGCATTTTGATTTCTAAAGGAAATTTTATTATAAGTATTGATATAATAACTTTATATTAAAAGGAAATTTTTGATTTAAGTTACCTAATATAAACTTTTATAGTTTTTTTCAAAAAAAGTACATTTTGAATAAAGAATTTGGAAACTTATTTTAAATAATGGAAGCATATATTTTGGAAGTGATTTCCAGGAAATGGGAAGTGCGCTTAAAAATAAAAGGTGTTTATTTTTAAAGTGTTGGAAGAAATTTACGGGATTCAAACGTAAATTTGAATTGAGATAAATCAAGCAGGATTTATAAGAAGAATTCTTTGGTTTATTCTGAAATGGAAATGTATTTCCCTGAGAAGCCAAGTACGTTTTAAAGCAGATTTTTTTATAGTAAAAGTTAAAAGTTTTAAATTTGTTTTTAAAAGAATATTATTATTATTTATATTTATAAAATGGATTTATTTAAAGATAGTTTGGTTAAAGTTTTATTTGAAACTTATATAGAAGTTTGTAACTCTTATCTTAAAATTTAGTTTGACTTAACTTTTATTTTAAAATTAGTTTTATATTTTATAAAATAATTTTACCTTAAATATTCTTAAAATATTTTTTTTTGAATAAAGTGTTTAAGTAGTTTCAATTTAAATATTTAAGATATATTTTAGAATAAAGTGATTTAATTGGTTTAGAATCTAAAATGTTTGGACTTGGTTATTTTCAGTGGAAAAACAATATTTGGGAAATTTATTCCGTAAAGGAAGATGGTTTGAAAAACCGTTACAAGGGTGAAATTGGGAATATATCTTGTGAAGTTATCTTGAGATTAATAAATAATTTGGGTAATTATTTATTGTTTGATGGATGCTTATGGATGTTAATTGATAGTTAAATCACCGACTATCAGTATTTGGCCAATGCGCTGATCGTTTCGAAGAGACCGGGATCGGGATTTATTTCTCGAAAACCACTTCGATCCGGTTTGTACGTTTTCGTGGAAAAACGAGTTCGGAATCGAAGATGGAGCAGTGAAGTGCAAGGGCTAGTCGCTACTAATCCTGAGGGTGATTCCAAAATGGATGTAGTAGGAGTAGTGCCTTCGGTTCCGTTCGAACCCGGAACGGACTTGTATGGATGAATGCTTTCGAAACATCGTCAGGTGGATGGTGGGCATTCTAAGTGATATGTTCTAAAAAGGTAACGCTTAGCCTCAAGCCTCATCAACCGGGAATGATTGAAAATCAGGGGTTATGCAGCAAGGCTATGTGGGTCGTGCCCATTAGGGTGAGGTCATCCCTATCTAGATGTCCCTTTTTATTCGGCTTAGTGGTGCGGTTGCTGATCCCAACCGTGGGGTGATCTTACTTGGAATTATCCAGTAAGGGGTAGTTCCGACCTTGTGTTGCAGGGGATCGGGCGTGGTCCTCGGTACGCTGATCTAGACCAGGTACTGTGACAGGTGGTACCCCAGTGCCTAGTCATTAGTTGGAAATCCATTTTCCCTACGTGCATGTACGGTTTTGATTGTGCCCAACTATTGCTGAAACGTGAGATGCAAGTATTTCAGCTAGATTCTATTTTACTTTCTATAGACACTATTATAATATCAAACGGATTTGATAAAAAGTGTTTTAGCTATCGTAAGGTAAAAACCCGACATGTTTATTTGTGGCGTGGTCTTACGAGACGCTTTTGATTTTCAAAGGATTTTTGAATCTTTAATAATCAGTTTGGATGTATTTCTCTCACGTTGGTATTCCAGACTGACTCGGGTGTTATTTCATTATAATGCTTGGGTCAGACCGAGTATTATAGATTACAGGAAAGGTGTATGGAGCTCAGGAAGCGAGCTGGATGGCGATACGTACTTCTGTACTTGTTTTAAATATTCCGCTGTGTTGATTAGCTGTGTATTCAGTTTTGCGAGGACAGGTTATGATTACTGTCCAGTTGTGTGTTATGAGAACTCTGATAATGTATTGTATAAACAGATTTTCTTTTGTGTAAAGATCAGTTATTATCTATTATATTTTATTTCGCTGTGATTGTGAGATTCTGATGTTGTTTTTATCTTCTTCTTCTTCTACATCTTTCTTCTTTAACCCTAAAGATTCGCATTTTCGCCTGTTTTGAGTTGAATTGGTATGGAATATTGTCGGCTAAAAGGGGTACGGATTTGCAGGCCTTTACATTTATTGAGCCCCTCGGTCCTTTTCTTTGGTACATCCATCTCCTCCGATCAACAAAATAATCAATCATTTTTCCTATTTGAGAAAATGAGAAGTTCAAAATTTAATATTTTTTCAAGAATACAAATTAGAAAAAGATTATTTTCATGGTCGTATAATATTTGAATTTAAAGAACTACTTCACAAATTTAAAAATATTTTCAAATATGGCACATTTTATTTTTTAACGTATCGATACAAAAAATTGTACAAATTTTTTTTCCATGGTTAGGCATCCTACTTACCATTACAAACACAGTAAGAATTTACATTTCGTATATTACTTCGTCTCAAACGATTCAACAAAATTTCGGCAGCATTTCCCTTTTGTTCCCTACATTGTACACAATGCGTGTACGCAGGAAACAAAAAAGAAAAGTTAGGCCGAAATTTTATGAACTGTTTGAGACGAAGTAGTATACAAAATGTAAATGCTTACTGTGTTCATAACTTGTCCAATACAAGGACAAATCCAACAAACATTGTACCAGATGAATATAAATGGTCTTTTTCGAAAAAAACGACTATTTATACAACGATCATGTACAACACTCGTCAGACGGGACCAAAAACTCTCTAAGGGACATTTGTCAATTAGATGTGCGCATTTTACGAAAAAATACAGTTTTACTAACTGTTCACATTTACAAAAATAAATTTTAATTTAACACATTTATTCGACGTATTACATCAACTTAAGGCTCGTTCGACGCATTTTTTTTGTTGCATAAGTCAATAAGTGCACAATATAACATTCCTAGCTCGTGCATTCATTTTATCTTATTCCAACTAACACAATACAATGATAGCAGCGCTACACACATATACAATCGTAGAATCAAGGCATACACAATGATTTACATATACACGAACAACCACAAATTATACATGTTTTTCATAATTTCACGATAAAAGATGAAATAGGAATACCATGGAATGCTAGAAACTATTATAACACTATTGGAAACAATTTCAATCACCAATTAGCCCTAATTTAACAACTTATGCAAATCTGGATTTAGGGTAAAAATTAGATTTTTGGCGAAAATAAGAGATTATACCTGAGCTAGAGAGCAATAGACGTTGATTACGCAGCCGGGAAGGATCCGAAAGCTCGAAATTGATGATTGGAAGCTTGGGAAAGAGATTTGGGGATTTTGGGTTAAAAAATTTCGTATGGAATGAGGAAGAAGAAGGCTCGGCTGAGCCCTGTAATTCGCGATTTTCCGACGGCTTCCGACGGTCACCGACGGCCCGTCAGAAGCCGTCGGAAATTGGTCGTCAGAAACCATCGCTTGATGTTGTCGGAATAATTGCCTTTTCTAGTAGTGAACAATTGCTTTTGGTTTCATAAGTAGAGTTTGTTTGCCTTACAAATAGGTACGTTTTTAGATTACAGCCTTTATAGAGGTATTTATTGTTTTTCCCATGGTTGGGATGCTTTATTTTTGAAATAAGATATATACAATGTAATTATTGATATTATTATGTTTCCGGACCTAGTCGCGCAAAGGAGATGCTGCTGAAATTTTTCGTAAATTTATGACTTAGAAATTTTTTCATGGAAATTGGGTTATTTTCAAAGATATATTAAAACTAACTACGTAAGTTTAATTGTTTATTAATTGGCTATTTTGAATAAAATATATCAAATTTCTTGATTCTTTCTTTTCCTCTTCGGGGACGAAAAGTTTTGAGTCGGGGAGATCGTAACAACCCGTATTTTGATAACTAAAAATATTAAATTAATATGAATTTGGAATTTAATATTGTCTAAAATTTATGATTTATAAAAAAAAATTGTTAGAATATATAAGTTGATTTTAAATGAATTCTAAATCAACAAATCTCAATGAGGTAAAGATGGTAATGCATATTTGAATATAATTTAATGATATTGATTTGAATATAATTAATAAATATTTGAATGTAATTCCATTGATTGTACTAATAAATGTTAATAATGAATGGGATAAACAATAAATTTATAAATGCGTTTAAATTACTTAAATGTAAATATTTTTTTTATTTCTTATCTTATTATTTAATCCATTTTGAAATTAAGTTTGTAATCAATGGGATTAAATGTAATTGAAATATTGTAGTTACTAGTAGAAAAGAGTTAACTGTGGAGTAATGAGTGTAATAAATAAAAACTTATGTTTAATGAGCACATAAGATAATAGTTGATTTAATATAAGAACATGTAAATCAAAATAAAAGAATTTGTTTGAAATTAAAAATATAATAAACGGATTTTATTACTGTTGAGATCAAATGTTGAAATTAATTTAATATTTAAATCTTGGATTTGATATGAAAATTTTAATTTTAAAATATTATTAATTCCTGTGTAAGCAAGGAGGATGATAGAAAACTTTTAATTTAGAATTTGAAAGTGATTAAATCGGTTTAATAAAAATTTGTTTAATTAACGTATAAAAATAAATTTAATTTGATTTTTAACACTAACTTCTATATACAATAGAATTAGGGTTCGAAATTAGTTTCATTGAGTTTAAAAATATTAAAAGCTTACATTTTGATATATACAATGACCTATTTTCGTTTCGGGAACGAAACGAGTTTACGGGCCTTTGTCATTGCTTTGGCCTAATCGATATCTATTCCATCTATTCATGTCCATCTTTGTCTATATATATATATATATATATATATATATATATATATGTATATATTATTATGAAACCCTAGCAGCCTTCTGTTTTATCTTTCTATACGTACTTTTAGATCTAACTTGTTCCTTCTCAATGGTCATTATCCTAAAACCTTAATTGCTGATTTCAAAATTCAATTCAAAATTCAAACTGCTCAAAGTCTACAAATTATATATCGTTGCAAAGCTCTTGACGAATGAAATCTGCTTTTGTAATTATTTTTTGCAATCGAAGCTCGGTTTGACCGAAAATTGGTGATCTTTCTCAACGGTCCGTTTTAGGGTATCACGTTTAACCGTGGATCGTTGATTATACGACGATCGGAGGGTATCACGATGTAGAGCTTGGCGATGGTGTTGATTTATGCACTACAAGAAAAGTCACCTTTGATGGCATAATATGACAGCGTGTTAACATGCATTGCAATCATTAGTTATTTGACAAAAGTAAAAAGGGTTTAAAACGCCTTTAAAAAGGCTTAAAACGCTGTAAACAATAAGGCGATGAAAATTTTATTCCTTCCCGCTAACAAATTCTTTCCCTCCCACCGCTTACCACTTAAGCAAAAAAAATTGTTCCCCCACGCTGCTGCTTTATCAAAACTTAGGCAAAGAAGTTCATTCCTTCTCAAATCTAAACAAAACTCACTGAAACCTAAAATTATCTTAATTCCTTTCATATTCGAAGACGCCTATAAAAGAATTATCATATTTGTTGCTGACCTAATTGGATCTTATAGGAAACCTAATCGCCCCTCGCATGATCTTTGTTAATTGCACAGAGAAGAAGAATATGCGACTTCACATATTCGATGTTAGGTAAGTATGTAATATAATTTATTGTCTTCTGATTTGTTTGATTTTGTTTAGAATATTTAGGTCTACAAGCCCCAACTCTAATCTTCTTGTGATGTGATTTTATAACGTAATCACTTGAGTTTGGTTATTATTATCATTGATCTGGGAAGATATCTATTTTAATCTAAGTTTGTAGTATGAATAGTTTTGTGCACTTAATTTTTATTGAACTAAGTCATTTAAGATTGGGTTAATAAGAGTTTTTAGAAATTTAATTTTAATCATTTAGATGTTCATAGTGCATGATTGCCTGCACATATTTGAGTGTATAAGTTGTAAGATATCTGGCGGCACTGAAGGTACATATATGTATGTTAAGTATCACTGAGCCTGGAGCTCAATTTCATTCAATAACGATGTAATATACTGCTCTTTATTTTAATGCCCTTGTACTGATTTATTTCTGTTGCTACTACCTGGTTCAGTCATAACAACTTTTAATTTAGTCTGTATATTTGTTATTGTATACAGGTAGATTTTGAGTATTATATGTGGAGAATAAATGCATTTCCTTGATAAGTATAGAGTCAAATGGGCATCACCAAACATAAAAGTTATATAGGGATCTTCTACAAATCTAGACTAGGCAAATAAAACTAGTAGCTAAATTCACTTCGTAGAAAACACACATACTACGAGCAAGCTTCAGCTAGTTCTATCATGTTCAATATATGTCTTATAGTCTCATTCATTTTTTGTAGCACAAACAAATAATAAACAGAGAAACAGACAGTCCTTTCCTCTCATGCCTTTGCACATACACCTTGTATTTAGGTAAGGTTTGGTGCATATTATAATAAGAAGAAGAAAAAGGAAACATGAGTGAAGTTGTGATTGTACACTGACTTTTCAACCTAGACAATTCAATATTCATTTATCCAGGTTTCTAACTTTTATATACCGTCAAGCAGAAAGTCTTTTTTTTATATAAATTATGTTCATCTGAGTTTTTAGACTCAATGTCTACACCTCGTATCATCTAATGCATGACTAGTTTAGTTATATACATGTTTATCCTCTGTATAATTGCTATTTTAATTCATCTTTGAATCAGGCCACATATACATGGTGAAATGTGATGCATAATATGATGAGCAGTGAGGAGTCATAGTTCACTGCAAAGTTTGAATTATGTATGTATTGCATTAGTATTTCTATAGTATATATAGTCTGGCCATGTCAGCATTGTAATATTATCCTTTTGATAAAAGAATTGAGTTCATACATGAGTAAATGCAGTGACATTATTAGCTGAGTAGGGTAGGGTAGGTGACTAGATAGATTTGCCAAGCTACAATTAGAAGTAGTCATAATGGTGACATAATCGGATATTAAGTGATGTAGACAAATAAACTAAGCAATTAAGAAACGCATTTTTGAGTAACCCTCCTCACTTGAGTAGAATTCTTTGTCCTACACATTTTAGTTAGTCTTTGAGTTCAATGGATGCAGTAAAAAAAAATATCCAGGCTATAACTCATGGTTTTTATTTTCTATGGTATTAAATAGGGAATGCTAATGAAGCACAGGTAGAAACCTAAATTTAGTTAAACGATTAGGGCACTGTTCTATCAACAAATTCATGTCAAATTAGATCAAAGAAGACTATCTATTTAATCATGGAATTTAAGATTGCAAATTGCTTAGGTGCAGCTGAAGGCCTGTCTCATTTTCATGCAGGATTAGTAGTTCAGGTCATTTTTTTACTAGTAACTGTTGTCTTTGTTAAATGGTTACAGTTCTTTATTTCGTATAGAAAGTTTATAGGTTCCTTTACCGGACATCAATCACATAATTGGTAATGAGTCGACTGGTTTTGTTGTTGCTTGTGTCCATAGGCCAGAAAGATTTTCTGCAAACCGAACCTGTAATTCAGAATCTATAATAGGTATAACACAGATAATTTTATGTCTTCTACCATAGATTCATTGTTTAATTATCCTTTGTTAAATCAAAGTTCTATGATGTAACGTACAGAACCTTTAATATCTACCATCAAATGATGAACACTTACTGCTGGTAAGACTGCTTTCAATGGACTTTTATCATTATATCTTTATTTTTGTACTCTATTACCATTTTCTTTTTTTTTTGTTTTCTTGAGATGTGACCACAATGTTGCAAAGTTGGTTGACAAATGTCTAGCTAGACATCTGATAGAAGATGGAAATGAGTGAAGTTGTAAGGTGGTTCAAAAAAATAGTGCTGGTTAGTGAAATTCAGTTAGGAGCTAGAAGCATATAGGAAGTGATGATTTGATTCTTCTTAAGTCATGATTTGTCATCGCTATCCCAAGTTCTATTTCAGTGCATGTCTTATCTCTAATAGAATGTTGTTCTGTAGCTAGAATTGTTTAATATTGCTCAATAATTGATTTTTACAGGCAAACAGTGTGGTGAACTAAGCACTAATTTGTGGATAAAGTTCTACACAAGTTGCACAACTGATTGTTTTATATTCAAACCCCCATGAGAAAATATGCTTTCAGTTTACAAGTGTTCCAATTTACAAAAACTCTGGCCAAGTGACATGTTTAGCAGTGGCACATAACCACATAAGTATCAATACTTTATCTTCTAATTGGTAGTCTATAACTTGGTAATCGAAATCTTTTTACTGACAAGTTGGATATGAATAGACCTAATAGTTGTTGTGCTGTGATTGAAACATCCAAGAAACCACAAATACAGTAAAGATGTCAACTAGCTTTTTTTTACCTTGTGGCTTTAGGTAAGTTGACAATTAGGATCCAAGTTTCTGTCAATTGGTCAAACAGTTTTCATAGGCACGCTACTTTTTTAAGAGGCCATATATAATTGCATTTAAATTGTTTTAACCAAGCAGGTACATGAGTTCATAAGCTATTTGACCCTATGATGTTAGAGCAGAGCAAACGAAGCTGCTGATATCATAGATTCAACAAACAAGTAAGTCAACCATCTTTGATGTTTATCATTAACATTTAAATAATGCAAGGATTCTAACATGTACTAGACTATGTGCTTCAATATACCAAATTACGGTAAGTATTTTTCTTTTCTTTGTGGGACAACACCTATTTCAAAGGTTATTCAAGGAATTTAATTGAATTTTATCTTTGTTAATAGTGAGTATTATCAATTTAAACATCTCCCCAAACAATAAGTTTGCACTATCTTAAAGAACTGCTAACTACAAACATCATGTTAAAGTTTGCACTATTTTCTATAAGCTGGCATTGTAAGTTTGTCTCTTGAAACAAACTCTAACTTTGTGTTAAAGACAAATTTATGTAATAAATTAATTATTATTGTTTTAGTACGTGAATATACCTTTTCAGATGTCCTCACTATGTATTTACACTTCTTTACAATACAGGAAAAGCGGTTGGTGGCTGAGATAAAAAGGACGGCTAAAATTGGAAATCAAGTAAAGTTTTGTCACAGTATATTGAAATTATTCATAAATTGTTTAACTCTAACCTTTTCATGCAAATTTTGTGTTCACAACTGCAGTCTGCAACTACAGTTCTAGCACGCCAGTTAGTGCTACACATACTCAGGTTCACTTATATATATTTAATTGTTTATTTCATGTCCACTTGATATGTCTGTGTGTGCACGTGTGTGTGTGTATACTATGAGATATACCATTTGCGTGCGCGTGTGTGTACATAGTACATACCCCATTTTTTATGCTATACTCACTATCTGATCTCTAACAAATTTAGGCAATGCATGCCAACACTTCTATTGCTGTTGGTATTAAAGGTGCAAGTAAGGCAATGGGAGCAATGAATAAGGTATTGCGATGTTCTATCCATGGAGCTTTTTCTTCTATTCCTTTCGTTTTAATTGTTTCAGTTTTCAAATCACATTGCAACTTTATTTCTTCTGCTTCAGCAAATGGACTTGAGTGTGTTTTATTTGCTTTTTTGTTATTGTTTGTTCATACTGTAATAGAAAAATGTCAAGCAGTAGGTCCCTGTCTTGATGTTGTACCTTTCTCATCACTGATAACATACAAATTGGCTAATTGGCTATCGTTTCATCCTTGGCATGCTTCTCATTTTTTATGTTTTTTAAATTATTATCCAACTATAGTTAACGTAAGCTAATAAGAAAAATGTAACTTGAGGGGACACTATTAATACCTAGGTTAATGTTTGAAGGCAAATGGTGGGCTTAACTTCACAAACCCGACCCATCATTATTTCAAAGCATTATATCTGTACACTATAACTACAATAGAGATGCGAATGTACTAGTTTATCAATTCTGTAATGTCATTACAAACAATAAAATCATTTTTCTGTCTCTCTCTCAATTATCAAATTATCGTTTCTATTATATTTCTAATAAGACTGCTAAATGTAACTAGTTAGTTGATGGGGATAGAACTACCATATTTTTCCACATCAAACTGTCTGTCAACGAACCAGCAATGGGGAGCAGACAGTTAATAAATGAACATGGCCAGATCATTTTCTCCTCTGACCAAAGTTATTTCTGAAGCTGTTAATTATATCTTAATAACGTTCATACATATATCTTAATAACGTTAATGTCCAGGTTACTTGTACAAAGGTGCTCACTCAGCACTTTGAATTATACACTTCAGTTCTACATTCAGGGGCATGTTTCAACCAGTTGAAACACAGATTGAATTTTGGACCATAAACTTCTCTAATCAGTGCATGTAGACGACGCATTCCATCTCTATATCATATACTGCCCATATTTGATTGGGTGCAAACTTGCTCTCTTTCCTTTCCTTTCCAAAGTCGTAAAATTCAGAATCAGGGTAGCGGGTAACAGAATTATATTCTTCTGAAGTTTGATCTTCATCACTTTCTACCAAATTTATTTGGTTTGTGCCTTCTTTCTTTGACTTTTTAGTTTTCAGACCCACAAACTCATCGTCACTGTCAATTATTGCTTCATTGTAGCAAATATCTTGCTTCTGCTTTGCAAAATTTTGACTGCTAGTAGTTCCAAAACTAGCTGCAACATTGCTTGTAGGTCTAGAATAACAAAAATTAAGAACTTGACCGTTTTGCTGAGGAACCCCACTATGATTCCATTGTGGTGCTGATGGTATGGGCTGGGCATGTACATTATGAGCAACAAAGGATTTCTTGCAATTTAAACAACTGAGTGCTCTATTCTTTAGCTCTTCACAATACCTATGCGGGCCATACCACATACTACATCCTGGACGCATTGTCCAAAACGTATGCATCTGCTGATTAAAACCATTAGGCTGAGTACAGGTAGTATTTGAGACATTGTTTGGGTTTCCGTAACATTGACTTGCAAACGGTGCATGATTTGGCTGAAGTGGTGGTTATACTGAAACTGTTTTGAAACTTGCTCTTTTCATATCATGCAATGCACGTAAACTACTTTCTGATTTAGTAGTGGTTGACTTATTGAATATCATTTTTTTCCCACGTAATTCAAATGTAATTTTGTCATATCACATGAATTTTGCAAAAGGTTCAAAGGTATCCTACCTAATAAAAATTTCTACCCATGTAAAAGTCCTTTAGCTTTCAAGCTTTCAGGTTTGGAAATTAATCAATTGTTAAAAATAGTTTGACATCCTGGTTGTTCTGGATATAGTCAGATCACTCCTTTAGTTATATTTACTATGTTGTGTGTGTCAAGTATTTTTGATATTTGATCCAAGATTATTAGGCCTATTGTAGACATAACATTGAATTATTAACCAAATTTTTTTTTCCACCCCTATGCTACTTTTACAATTACAGGTTGATTGGCATTTGCTATTTACAAATGAATTGATGAAACCCACTACTACAATTACAGGTTGATAGGCATAAGCACATCAACAAGCCACACAATATTAGTTTCATTTTCCAAAAAAAAAGAGGAAAAAATCCAAATTACGTTACATTTGTACAACTAGCAAAGTCTAAAAACCAGGAGAATTGATTTGGGTGGTTATTAAAGGGAGGAACAAATTAGGTAAGAGGCATGATAGGCTACGGGGAAAGTTCTGAAGACAGGATAATTTGATAAGGAGAAAAACGTTAAAGTGGCTATGTTGTTTCTAAAACAATTATTGACCAAGATATCCTTATAATATTTTAGTTTAAATGATATGATGGAAAATGAAAACTTGGCTTACATATGCTAATGCGATATTGCTGAATTGTGTTTATGCAGGTTGCAGACTATTGTATAAGAGAGTTTACCAACAGAAGAGATTACAACTGCCTGTATCACAATTCATAGATCACTAGCTTGGACTTTCTGCAAAAAATCATGGTAACAATTTGGTTTGCAGTGACGTAGTCAGACATTACTATATCTAAAGGACTGGCATTTTGTTAAGGTATAATTGAGCAACTTTGTCAACAAAATCACTGGTTGGCCTTTCCATAATATTTGGGTATTTTATAGTAAGATTTAGTTGTATCTATCACTGATTCCAACCTTCATCCTGCAACATATTTTGTATATCAGAAGATTATGTGAGTGCAAAAAGCACAATAAAGCAATAGGCTGTTTATCTGGAATGCACTCAATAAAGGAATGAAATCATATTTGTTCCAAGTGGGTGGTATTATCAAGTTCACAACTTGGTAACGTTTATATCTGTTCTAATCTTTGTTTTCAGCTTAAATAAATGACATGATGTTGTTCTAAAAAACTTGTTCGGAAACATATAACATTCACATCTAAATCTAGTTATATTGCTTCTTTGTTCCAGTCCAGTTTCCAAAGTTCCATATTTGTTAATCTTGATGTTCACTACAGGAAGATACAATCTCGATAAATCATAATTGGTTCAACGGTTATAATCTTTCTTAGGTGGTAGGTCTATTTATAAATGTATATTAACAAACAGTTACAAGAATATCACTTTTCTCAAATGACTCATGTATCCTTTTTCTAGTGAAATCTTCTTGTGAAGGACTACAAAGAAGCAAAAGAGTATATAAGAGATATTCGTGATATTTGTGATGACTTTGAGAGCCTTTGTCAAAGAAATCTTGCTGCCAACACAGGTAAACCTTTGATTGCTGAATTATATATCTATAAGTTCCGCAGAACTTAAAATATTACTGCAAAAAAATCCTGCCAACACAGCTACACCATTTTTACTTATTCTGCAAAATCAAACTATTCTCGTTGATATAATATTTCCTGGTCTTTTGATCCATGTTAAGATGGGAATAGTACAAGCTTGTTGTTGCAAGCTTGTTGTTGCAAGCTTGCTGGAGAGCAAACTTGCAAGAGCAGCAAGCTTGCATATGGTTCACTGTGTTACCCACACAATTTGCTTTTAACCTTATTTCTGAAGCAACTATCCATATTCTCCAACATTCCAGTTCAGCTACTATGTGTAGGTGTTAGTTTCAGTAACTTAGTCTTTGGCGATGCATCTTTTGTACTTATACATACTTGTATATATTGACTAACATATGTATGTTTGTGTTTCTTCTTCACAGGTGTTGTATGATGCTTTTGAGGTTGATACATGATGTCACACTCTTTCTCCTTTAAATCGGTCATGCTTATCGATGGTCATTAAAATATTTTTAGTATGTATCATTTTGGTATGCTACACTCAATTTGTGTACTTATGTTTAATTTTTATCACAAATATTTATGTTTAATTCTTCATGTATGAAATATTATGGATATATATATATATATTTTGTGATTTGGCTTATGACTCAATTTGTGTACTTATGTTAATGTGATGAATATGGTTTTTTGAGTTATAATATATAAGTAGAATTGAAAATTGTAAGCTTTGAATGTTATGGCAGCAAAAAATGTGCAATAGAATTTTTTATAGCGTTCTAACTATGCAATAAAAAGAAAAATTGTTCAGCTTTGTTATACTATAGCATCATGTTAGTGCTATACAAAATATTTTGCAAAGAGTAAATAGTTTTCATAGCAATAAGACGGTGCTATAATAGATATTAATGAATTTTCTATAGCATTTCAATGTGTCATAAAAGGTTGACACGATGATTCCATAGCGCGTTCAAATGCTATAATAGTATAGCATGTCGACATATTTATAGCAACTAAAATGCATCATAAAAAGTTCTATAGCACGTTTCATAATGCTATAGAAAAGCAGTTGCACCAATATGGCCTATTTTAGATGGCAAGAAAATACATTTTCCATTGCAAGTATGACACGCTATAGTATCTACCAGACTTTTTACAACATGTTGATCTATGGCGATTATAGAATCGCTATAGAAAGTTTTTATAGCGGTTTTTACACGCTATAAAAAGTCCTTTTTGTTGTAGTGATGGTGGCCGATCATCAAGGATTGGCCAAATTTTGCTAGAATTGACGATGGAATGGAGGCGACGGCGGGTTCATGCGGCGGCACTGGAGGAGGTCGCATGGGCATGGGGAGGTGCGCTAGGCGATGGCGGTGACGGTGGTGGCTTCGAATCAGGGTGAAAGCGCATGTAGGCACGGGGGTTGGATGGTGAAGGTCGGTGGCTATGCATGGATTCTGTTCGTTCGACGATAAGGTAGGTTTGGGGAAGATAGTGTAATTACCATTTTGCCCTTGTGAATATTTTATTTTAATTTTTAAATTATCAAATGTCCTATCCTAACCTTCATAACTTTTGCATATGAACTTCGACTGACGTGCGTTTCTTTCATTGGACTCGTATTGAAATTCTGGACAATATGAAACTGGTTTGGTTGAATTTGTTGATTGTCAAGATTTTGGGCTTTTGTTGGATTTTTGATGGGCTATAAATCAAATGTGAGCGAGTAAACCCACTCACGAAATACTAAATATTCTGATGGTAGTTAAATTGAAATTATGAAGTGATAAAATTTTATTAATTGTTGTTTGGTATAAGTTGACATTTAAACTAAATTTGAATTTACATTGAATTAAACTGACATTTAAATTAATATTGAATTTAATTGCTAGTTAAACGCCGACAAGTGATAACTAGTAACTGTTATGATATATTGTTTGATTTGGATGTTGAGTGAAATTGGTTGCCTATTGCTTGATGATGGATGAATGGTTGTTATTTATTTGTACATATTCCTATTATTACCCTATTTATTATTTGACATCTTATAAATTGTCACTTGTAATAAATTGAATGAACTAAGAAATAAGTTGAAATTATATATACCTATTTCATTTAATTACGAGTTGAAATGATATATATCCATCCATGTAATTAAATTGAAATAAATGATCACTTGGCCATATGGTATAAAATTATATACGGACACCGAATTTGGTTAAATTAAATGGTTACAAATCTTAAATTTGAATCGGTTTAAATGATATTGTTTTAAAGAAAATAATTTTTTTGATTTATACGAATTAAATTATTTTCTAATTTGAGATTTGAAATGTTGAAATTGAAACTGTTTAAATGAAATTGTTATAGAATTTAATTTTGAATCTTTAAGTTGAAATTGAAATATGATGTAAATTTATTGAAATTTAACTATTTTAAAGGGTTGAAAATTTTGAATTTAACTCTAAAATTTATTAAATCAAAGTGGTTTAAATTGATATTTCGAATCTTGGATTTGAAATTGATTTCGACTGATTTTCTTTAAATGAGAATCTGAATTGAAACCGTCAGCCATTTGATTAAAACCGTTTAAATTGAATTTGAAGTAAAGTTGAAATCGTTTTGAATTGAGGCTGATTTAAATTGAAATTTGAACATGAAATTGACTTGAATTGGAGTCAGAAAATTTAATTCATTATGATATGAATTGTAACATGAGTTTAAGTTGTATGGAAGAAGAAACAGTTTCAATATAAACTATTTTAATAATCAAAATATTTTAATATATAAACTATTTTAATTACCAAACTATTTTAAAAATTAAACTATTTTTATATTCAAAACCATTTCCAATCTTTAAAACTATTTAAATTATTCAAACCATTTTTAGTATTCAAACTATTTAAATTATTAAAAACCATTTTCAATATTCAAACTATTTTAAAGGGAAACTATTTAGATTTAAATCATAGATTTAAATACGAATGTTGATACGAAGGTATAACCTATTTTTAAATTCAAAATGATTTTAAAGTGAATTCGATATTTTGATATGAAGATGATTTATACTATTAAAGTGAATTCAATATTTTGATATGAAGTATGATTTATACTGTTAAACTGAATTCAATATTTTGATATGATGTATGACTTGTTCTTGAAATTTAAAAGAACCAACCGGTGTGAAAAATGATGTTTGGTTGTTAAAGAGACCGGGGCCGAATATTGGCATACTCTCCGTCAATACAGGAACCACTTTAACAACTGTGTATGTGGTGGATGATCTAGAATGAAGTGGTTGGATTAGCGAACGTTTGCTGGATTTGAAGAAAGAGAACGATGATGGATAGATCCCAAGACTTGTGTCAATTAGAAATGACTAAAACAAGACGACTTGTCCTGACCAATGAGGCTAGCTACCTCTAACGACATATGTTCTTCGTATTATGGGATGGATGTTTGATTTTTGATTTGATCAATGAGGCTAGCTATCTCTAGCTACCAACCGGTGTGAAAAATGATGTTTGATTTTTGATTTGATCGGTGCACCTTGATTTGATTATGGGATGGATGTTCGCGGTGAGCCGTTTGGGGTTACCACTAGTCAAGCGACTCGAATTGGTAGTATCCTACCTTGGAAATTGCCTTATGTGCCTTGTCATACTTTTATCCTTATACGCGCCTACTACGATTTTGTTTTAGTATGGTACCTATAGGGGACTCACTGGCTACCGACGTTACTGGTTGTGTTACGGGACCTACATAGATTACCTGCTTAAAAATGTATTAAGGGGGATCAATGTAAAGCCTTAACGCTATTTTAATACTCTACTTTATTGATAGACACTACATATATAGAATATCTTACTACATATAGATAGCTTGATGGATTCTTAGGAGATGGAAAATCTCGTAACGCCTCTTAAGTTATTGCACTCACGTTGTACACTTGATAGGAGATGGAAAATCTCATAAACATCTCTAAAGCTATTATACTCATATTTATTTATTATTGATTTAACTTACATAAGAACTTTTAGTTCTAACTCGAGTGTTTTGTCTTCTCATTACGCTCGGGTCAGCCCGAGTATTTCAGCCTTTGAAGACATTATTTTTTATAGAAGAAGATGAAGTTTGCTAGACCATATTTACTATTATTATTTCGCTAATATGTTTGTTTGTTGTACTCTGATTATGTCGTAAAATTTATGTAATCAAATGTATATTGTAAAACGGCTTTATGAACTATTTATTTAATTGTTACATTTTGTCATTCCGCTGCAAGATTCTGTGTTATGTTTTTCTACTTTTCTCTTAATTCCTTATTAAACCCATTGATAATCTACTCTTTTGAATCGTTTGGATTAGACATGTGTGGTTTATTGTCGACTCGAACCATCCAAAAGGGCCCGTCACACCTAGTTTGTGCTCTAATAGGCCTACTATACTAAGCTTATTAGTGAATAACATGTTACCTAAATCTAACTTCTTTTAAGGAGAATTATGTCCCCTAACATTCCGCGCAATCATGGACATTATTATAAATCAGAAGTAAAATAATAGAAGGAATTTAATAAGGATACTGAAAGGGTACTATTTGTGGTTACAAAGAGCCTCTGTAATTGCCATTATCAATGCATTCAATTTCCTTAGTCCCTTTCTTTTTGCAAGCTTTAGTATTTTGCACTCCGAGCTACTCTTTCCATAATGGGCTTTTCTTGATATATTTTGCTTTGAAGTCATTTTGCTTTCTGTTCTCTAAGTTATTTCTTGAATTAATGTCTTTTAAATTCTTTATTTTGCATTTCTTCCTCCTGTTCTTGGTTGAAGGGGATGTAGAAACTAAAGGAGTTTAGCTGCATTTTCCAATGATTTTGGAGATATACTTTCTGTAGATTTAACTATTTTTGAAGCTTTGAAACCCAAATTATTTATTGCTGTAGTTTTTAAGTGATTTGTTTCAGAACATATCTCCATTCAATTTCTTCCATACTTACCTCTTTTCCTAAGCGATCCCTCAAAGGGATATTCTATACATTTTGCATGTCTGTACTTGATTGTGAATTTACAATTTTTTTTGCTGTTGTATTTCCCTTCTCAGTGAGATCAGAGGAAGCTTGTTCAAGAACTTACCGAGTATACTTTTCACTTTGTTGCTTATCATTAACCTGGAGATTCGTGCCAGTTTCTTAATTTTGAGTGATTTTCATTTGATCGGTGGTATCATTGCTTTGAGTGTCTATAACTTATGCATCCAAATTTGAATCTTTTACAGCTTGAATATTTTTAAAGTATTGAATTTTCCCAGAAATTGCATTATTTGTTGATTTGTCTTGGTTTCTACTTAGAATTTTCTTGAAGAATTCCATTTCCAATATTTTCTTTTACCCGATTTGTATTTTCTTAAGCAACACTATCACATTCTTTGTTTGCCATTTTCCCTGTATTAGTTTTTCTTTCTATATCATTTTTATATGATAAATTTTTGTATAATTGTTTGAAGAAAGCCTAAAACATACATAGCTTAGATATATTGGGGGAATCCATTCGTATTCTATTTTCTGAGTTGAGTTTTATATGCTTCTTCCGGCAATTTAGTGCTAACATTTATTCAAACAAGTATTCTTGCATAATTGAGTCTTATCTCATGTGCCGTTTGCTCATCAAGTTTTAATGAGATCCCAACAACACTTGTTATAACACTGAATACTTCCTTGCCCCATAATTTTAAACTCAGTTTTGGCAAATGGTTGAGAATAAATCTCTATCAAGAACTAGTTTTTTGCTTCATCTTTTCATAATTATGAGTTTTCCATTAAAAAAATATGGTCCCTCGTTTACTTTTTTCTTGTAATCAGCAATATTCGACAATCTGATTATAAAGAACCCATTATTTCTTATGTGTATCTCAAAATTGCCCGATGGATTCCAAGTTCTAGAACAAATACCTTGAAATGATGATAACAAAAGCGGTTTCCAAAAATATAAGAGATAGCTAAGTTAGCCCATTGTTTTCGGTTTTTTTGCTAACTGCCTCTTTCACTATCACCATTTTCTTATTGTTAGTGGTAATAGGAGCAACAAATTCCAAATCAAAATTAGAATTCATACTTCCATTTTTTAACATTTCAGCATAAGATGACGATTTCTTGGTTTGAGCATAATCTTCGACTAGATGATGATTTAGATTAGGTAGTGCTGAATTCATCTTGATTCTTGAGTTTCTGGATTCAACAAATATGTTTCTAAAACCCTTATTTTGATCTTTTGCAGCATTTTGAACAAAGCAGAATTGTGTGCATAATTGTTGGTTTTCTTGTGATTTTTTTTTTAAAAAAAAAAAACTCAATCCAGAGCCCTGATGAAATTGAAGGGATAAGATGAGCTCCCCCCTAGCCTGGTCTGACCACAGACAGGAGGGTTTTAAGCCAGCCCAACACAGAGATTTGATGCCCCCCACCCGTTTTATAGGTTTTCTGGGGACCCACCTCCGCGCCTTGAAATTGGGAGTAGGGCAGACGAGAATCGAACCTGCGACCTGCTTACCAGGAAGCGAGTATCTTACTACTGCGCCACTACTTGCAGACATTTTCTTGTGATTTTTGACGAGTCGAAAACCCTCGTTATCAATATTTATAGGTTTATCTTTATGATTTGAAGAAGAAAGAGGATAAAAAGCTAGCACGGCGTCGAAGACGGTAGTTGAAGAGCCCTTATTCTTAGGGCTGTTATGGTAGTGGTTACCGTTACCATTGACAAATACCATTACCGTACCATTTTTACTGGTAGTCTAAAATTGCTTACCGTACCGTTACCGATCGACCTATATACCGAAGACTTGTATACCGATAATCTGGTAACTGTTACACTGATAATAGTAAATTACCATTTGTCCAAAAAAATCCATAACTTGACATGTTTCTATACTATAGCGCATCTTCGGTATACTATTTATTGTGTTATTTAATAAAAGACATAAATGAGAAAGAAAAGAAGTGTATTTGGCATTATTTGACCTGATTATTGAATTAAATTTAGTCATTGTTTGGTGCTAAATGTCTATATTAAAGCATATCACATGAATATACATGTGTTCTAAATCGACTGGTAAATTTATCTTTACTACGGTTTTGAAGAAATGTTATCGATAATTTACCGTAGAAAATGGTAAATCTATCATTACCATACCGATTAAACTGGTATACCGATATCAATCAATAATGATAACCGATTGACTAGTAATGCTATGATAATGATAAATTTACGGTTACCATAACAGCTCTACTTATTCTGATCTCCGACGGTCGTTTTTTATTTTTTTAAGAGCTCAAAATTCAATGTAATTTTCTTATTGATGGCTTTTCTTATCTCTATTATATTGATTTACATCTGCATTTAAAAATACAAATCTACTTTTATAAAGGAACCAAAGTTGTGTTATAAGCAACATTCATCATTCTCGTTATCTTGGAATGAATTTCCTCAAACTCACGGATTCCAAAGTTTCAAACTCATTAAAAAAAATTATTTCTTCCAACTCCTCTTCCACGCTAAACCCTAATCCCATATCCCTTTCTTCCATTTTTGCGGAAAATTCATCCAGATATCCCAAAAACAACGAACCCTCCACATCTAAATCCAGTAAATTTCGGAAAAACACCTCAGTGGACGGTAATTTGAAAGTTAAGGAAAAAGCGTCCTCAGAGAGTAAGAAATTGCTAGTCGAGTGTGCAAAGAAATTGGAAGAGAGTGAGTTCCCAAAAGTGCTCTCAGCAAGGGCTATATTGCTTATTGATAGATTGACAAAAGATGGATATTTAGAAGTTGCGAATTTTTCGAAAGGGCATGAGTTGCAACCTAATACCGTTCCCAAGAATTTTTATTCTAGGCGTTATTTAATGATGGCTGCTGAGAAATTTGGTAGAAAACATCAGCAATTTGCCAAGTAAGTAGCATTTAAAATAGAATTTTTGGAGCTAATTAGTTTGTACATGATAATTTGATGTGTTGATAAATGTATAAAGATCTATACCTAATGAATTATAAGTTAACCATCACGTAAAATACCTGCCAACAATACTTTGCCAAAAATTTAGTAGTCAAAGTTTAGTGTTAGATAACTGCAAAAGAGTCATATGTTAATTTGACGGTCAACTCCTTTGATTTTGTTTTCCAAGTACATAGTTTCAGAGTTGTTAAAATCCATAATTCTAGCACTGATTAGAATTGTGCATAATAAAATATTTAAGTAGTATACTTTTATTTTAAAAAATAAAATAAGAATTTACCCAAAACAAGTAGAAAGGGAAAAAAAAAAGTGGGGAGGGTTGATCATTATATTTGCTTGATCCTATGGTTTCTTAATCTGTTGACCTGATAAATTATCAATCTTTGGTTGTCTTAGGTACCATTTGTTTAATATGTTGAATGTTGGTTGCCGATTAATGCTACATTTGTTTGTATTAACTGATCGCTTGTTAGAGTAAAACCAAGTGTTCATAAGTTTGCAACTTGTTTGTTCACAACAAGTGGTAAGTGAAATTTTTATCGAATCAGTTATTTTGTAGCAAGCTGTAATTTTTTTGCTTTCTCAAATTCTCAATGTTGATTGCTATTTTCTACTAATTTTTCCCTCGTTTAAATTTGTAAGTTCCTTTTGTTGCTCTGCATCTAAATTTTCATATACATCAGCAATCTGGTCAATTACATTGCAAGATTTTTTTTAAGAGCTATTCAATCTGTTTCAGACATTCAACATCACAACTGGAATGGTAGCAATTTTATTTTTCCTTCCATTTTTGTATTTTTGCTGTATTATTGACTGATAATATATTTGCTTGATAAATTCATTAAACGACCAATTATATATTAGGGTTGAAAAGCACGATAGTTATTAAATAAAAATTCATTGACATGTTTTATCTTTTGTGTAATTGCTCAATTCAATAACAATATCATTGCACTTTTAAGAATAGACTAGTTGTCACTAATCTATGTGGTCTTATTATACTCTACAAACAACTTATGAAGAAAAGAGAAACATTTGTATGCATTAGACATTTTCAATAGAAATTATTTTATTTATTTCTTATTTGTCATTTCAGAGTGAGGGATAAAGTTGTCACAACTACTATTTATGTTAATAAATAAAATTTTGATAACTGAATTAAAGAAAGTAATCATAACAACTTATGCAGCTATTGAAAAATAGCATGTTGTAATTACTCAAATTTGAATCAATCATTCAAGCAAATATATTGGCTATCAATAATACTACAAAATTTAAAAAATAGAATAAAAAAACTAAAAATTTGATACCAACTATAGTCGAAGATGAATAAATCACCACATTTTCCAATAGTGACGTTAGATTTCTAAACTAAATTGTATGGCCTTTGAAAAATAGCACTTTGCAATGTAATTAACACGGCTGTAGATTCATCATAGGTAAATATTGATGCAGAACGGAAGTAGTAATTTAAGAATATAGACATGGGTAGAAATGACAAAAAACACCAATCAATGATCATAATTCGGTAAAGTAGAAAACTATCTTGTAAGCAATTACAAGTTGAATCAACAAAAACTTCTGAAATAGGCGTTAAACTTCACTTACAAATTGCAAACTTCTTAACACTTGTTTTTCCTTAATAAGCAATTACATAACAAAGATAAACATAGACTTAATTTGTTTTTATTTTTTTATTTTGGTGTATTGTGTATAAGTGTGTCATGCCTACTTCATATAGTTTATATTACATTTATTAGTATAATTTGTATATTGAGAATATAAATTTACTATTTGATGTTCAAACGTAATTCAAATAATGTAAATTGATGATCAATCTGTAATTTGAATATTATTTTAATTTGAAAAAATTGTGAAAATTTGTGCTAACAATCTTTACTTTTGGAAGTTGATAAACTGCATGAAATAAATATATTCGAAGCAGTAGCTAAAATTTTGTGACAACATAGTTGTGTTATACCAAATTGTATAAGAAGAATATTTATTTAAATTTTATAAAGAAATTGGGAAAAATATTATAAATATTTAAAATCTTGAAAATTTTGTGATTTTTTATGTCAAAATTATACATGAATAGTTATGCAAAATAAAAAATTGATTTCAAATATCATCATATCATAGGTATCGTGCATCCTACTTTTATTTTTTAAAGTACATTATACAATTTTTTGTTGCCCTTACGTTATTTAACAATTGAAAAACAATCGTCCAGAGTTATAATGATTTTTTCTTATCTCGTGACTGAATTGCGAAAGCACATCATATCTCATAACAAAAAGTAATATTGTAACAAAAATGCAGTTTTCTGTTAGATAATGTGGTACACAAAAATAAGTTCAGGCGTAAGTGGCAACAAAATTCAACTCTACCCACAGTTACAACGCAATCAAAGATATATTTATAATTATCTAGAAGTGGTATTTACGCTAAGTTAAAGAGTCTAAGACCTGTATAACAAAAGGCTAAAATAAGCATCATTTTACGAATCTATTGAAACATGATATAAGTACAACCGATAATGTAAGAATGCCTGTGCGAAGTCAATTATTTACTATACAAAATGAAGACCTAATTGCGCCTCTAATAGTCGTATACAAATTTTGTGTTATGAAAATTTGATTTACCTACTATCTTGAAATGAAGTTCAAACATTCTCAATGCATGATGTATAAATCTAGTTGAAAGTAGATCTTGGTACTTTGGATCTTCAAACATGTATCCCTCAATTCTTTGAATTTTTAAACACGCATACACACATACAAACTATTAGCATACAAACTATTGCTAATAGTTTATACACAAAAATAGTTCACATACAATTTTTTATAACAAAATATGCCTGGAAAATTGAGCATGATTTAGCATAAACAATGTAGGTAGGAACTATGGAAAAGTAGGACCTAAATGTTCACTATGAAATAAAAGAAAACTAAAATATAATTAGTAATGCAATTGGTTGAAAAATAAACAACATGCTATTGAAAGATTTACTGGTCTATTTATATTATGATGGGCGAAATGTCATTATGCTATGCACTATATTTGTATATTCGTTCGACTATTGTCAAAGGGGATGAGCGCTTCTAGTCGTTAATCGACAATGGATGTTTGACTGTTCATTTGTGCTAATACATTGGCGGTTTACACGTTTGTTTTTGTTTAAAAATTATTTTTCCCTATATTTGCATGTGTATTTCATTTTTGTTGGATATGCAAGTAGTCTATTGAATTCATGGGGAGATAGGTCCATTTAGTGGCAAGGAGAGGTTTATGCCCGATACCCCCATCAAAATTTGAATCTTTTACAAAGGACTATAAAAATAATCTAGTATGGTGTTATGATGTTAAGTGAAAAAGAAAGATGAAAATAGTAGGTGATATGTGAAATGTTAATTCAAATACAAATGCCTAGATAATAACATATGCTACAATTATATGTACCGAATATTGTTTATATATTTTCACGTATTGTTCTTTTCGTATTTAGTGAAATTTAAAATCATACGGGACAATATTTATTTCCATATTAGATAAATCACATTATTTTCATGCAATGTGTAATATTTACAATTTTTTGGTTAAATTTCACAACTTGTAAAATAAGAAAGCATATTCTATCTATATACATTGGTATTTTACTAAATTATTAAATAATAAAGAAAAAGTTACAAATATTAAGTGCATCGTTTGGAATTCACAGCTCAATGACTAATTTGTGTACAACATAAGCACATTTAATTTGCAAAATAAAAAAGTGATTGGGATAAAGTAAAATTTGAAGAACTTCTACCATACTTAATGTTGTGAATGTAACATGAGTAGTATGAATATTTTATTTTTTTATTGACTTTTAGCTTCCCCACTCTCCACTAACCACACACACTAGCCTGCTTTAAACCTTGTGATCTACAACTGATTTAATTAGATTTATTATTATTATTACTGCGAGATCTAATGCAAGCGGTTTGCTTGCGCAAGAAAAAATGAATAGTGATAGATGATCCTCAGATAAAATACAAATAATGCAAATGTGATGCTTGTGGAATACAATAATAAATGATACAAAAGGTGAAATTTAAAACATTACAATTTGAAATATAAAAGCTTAAACGTCTATTTTTAATATCATAATATCAGATCAATGCATGTGCATATGTAGAGAAGTTTAATATAAATGTACCGTTGTGGTTATACTCATATTAAATATTGTTGAAACAATTGTTTTATCTACTTTTTCTGTCTACAAATCGATGTCATTAGCAAAACAAAATTATATATGACAACATTTTAAGGGTATTTTGATGTAAATTATAATGCTAATTGAACTATATTTTACTTAACAATTATTTTTCATTTTATTAAACTTATATCACAATTCTTCATTGTTTACTAATTGTAAAAAAATAAACTAATTCGATTTGGAAATCGTTTACGAATGAGATTGAAAAGAATGTAAATATTTTCTACTAGGTTGTGAATACTTTGACATGTGCATCGAGCGTGCATATAAAAAAATACCTTTAAAAAAAAAATATACTAATAGAAATAATCAAACATGCAGTTTTAGTTCTTATTTTGAAATTTTTTTATTATATAAAAGCGTATGGTTAGAAATGATTTCAAAATATTGATTTCTATAATAAAATAATGTATTGAGTACAAATGCAAACACACATTCTATTGTTTTTTCTTTTCAAATTCTGAGGTACGAAAAAAAAGAACGTTATGCATAATATTACCTAAAGAGGATTTTATATTTGAGAAAGTGAAACAGTTTTTTCTTATTAAATATATATTAAAAAATATGTTAAAATTATACAAAAAAAGAAATAAAAAGTGTATTCGATATAGCTTACATAGTTATTGGTACTCAGAAAAAACATCAGAAAGAAATTTTGAAGAAAAAATAGGCATGGAAGATTGGCATTATGGATATTCGAACCTATAACTGTAATAATATTCCAAACTCTATGAATAATAATATAGATTTTTTTTTGCAAAGAGTGGGATTGGAACTTGTGACTTCTGGTCCTTGTTTGTGTATAGTAAGGTTATTTTCGGAACTTCGTAGTCGAACCAAAAAGAAGAAGTTGTTATTATTTGATTTACATATTGACCATGTTGTTATTATTATCTACAATAGCTACAAGTCTGAATATTAATAGTAAGCACATACATGTGAAAATAATTTATTAATTGGCTTCCAGAGTCTCATTAATTTCAATAATAATTTTTTACCAACTATCATAACAATCCATTTTGAAATTAAAATTGGTTTCATAAGGAGAGATGAAATTCAGTTTAGACACTATCCGTGCAGTTAAAGCGCGTTTAACGATTCTATAGCGGTGGAGGTGCAAAAAGTTATAGCGGTGATATATCGGAAAACAGCGGAGGTGCAAAAAGCTTCATCAGATATAAAATCAAATATTTAAAGTTAATTTATTCTCATTCTGGTGGAGTCTTGGCGCAATGGTTAGGTCATCTGCATGGTGATCTGGGCGTTCAGGTTCGGGTCCGAAAACAGCCTCTTCGCAATGCGAGAGAAAAGTTACATACATTATCGACCTTTCCAGAGTCCGCTATTGTGCGGGAGCCTCGTGCACTGGGTTCCACCTTAATTTATTCTTATTCTCATATCATTTGTATAGGAAAAATAAATATCGTTTAATCTTATATAACAAAACCAAATAATATCATGATTTATGCAGACTATATTTGGTGACTACGGTAAATTTCTAACTTGTATTGAGCTCTTATCCCTTAAAATTAGGTCTTAACCCTAATTTTGTTGATTTGGTTTAAATGAGAACTAGTAAAATCAACCTTTGTATATTAATGTTGCTAAAGCGAATGCTAGAATGTCTTGATTTAGCGGTCGTAGCGGAAAATAGTGGTGCTTAGAGCGGATCTACTGTTTGATAACGTTAAATTGAAATAGCATAGGGGTCGAAGAGCACCATGGGCTATAACGGGAATTTTATAGGGGCTTTAGTGGACTTTAACTACATAGGGCATTATTTGGGCTTCACCCAGACTTTGAGGACCGCCTTGCCATCAAACCGTCCATTGTGCCCAAACAGCATAGGCTATATGCTGAACATTTTTAAAAGTGTAAAGTGTCAACCAACACTAGCCTAGGCTGAGGCAAAATGTTGGAGACAACAGTATAAAGTGTCAAATATGGGGTCTTTTGACAACAGATGCAAACTGTGGCTTGTAGCCTGTAAGCAATGGAACACATAATAAGAGAGAGGCAGCACTGAATTAACTCAGCAACTCAAATGTATAATAAAATTTCATAATTTCACACTTAATTAGGATGGAGACATGCAGAGTTCATCATAAAAATACCTGAGAATCTGGGATCACCAACAGTACATATTCACCCACTTCCTAGCAGCTAACAATAATCGTATGAAGGATTCATCAATAACAGTATAATTTAGCAAAATGGCCATGGCATTGATATGGCCAATAACAGTATAATCTGGTTGAAAGTGGGTAGGCAATGCCCTATATCAATATCAATGGTTCGATTCATTGTGAATTGTATCTTCTTTTCTGGGTATTGTGCAATAAGTATTTTTTTGCTCTTTCCATTATGTGTGCACACGCGCTGGCTTGGGACATATTGCCCTTTCTTCTGTCTAATTCTATTATTATAATCTTTATTTAATGGTATTTTGTTGTCAGTATTGTTAAAGACTAACCTTCAGTTGCTTTTATACACAGATGGTTATCCGGAAGGGACCTGAAAGTGATGGCTAATTTCGGCTGCCCTTCAATTGAAAAGAAATCTGTATATGCTGCCAAAAGACTACGTGCATTCTTACGCATTCAAGAGGAAATTGTAAGTCATTTCGAGTTTTCCACTTTCTTCACGACTGTGTCAATTGTGAATATTTATCAACCACCTTTCCAGACAAATGCTATACTCCTTGCCTTTATTAAAGTGAAAATTAGGGTCACATCCCTAAAACCAAACGTAATTCACAAAAACTCCTTCCATTCGAAACTTTATAAATCCGGTCCCTATTTTTGTTTCGGCTTAATTCTTTTCCATAAATACCCTCGTTTATACCGTGCTCCATTTTTTCTATCTGTGATTATTTGGTTTATATTGAACGATAAAATTATCTTTGCTTAATGATTTATCTGTTTGCAATAAAAGATTTTTACTGAAGTACTCTGTAAGTTCGTTTTCTGCAACTATTTGCAATAGTTGCAGAAATGTCTGCAACTATTGCATATAGTTGCATTTCTGCAACTACTATATGCAATAGGTGCAGACATTTCTGCAACTATTTGCAATAGTTGCATCTGCAACTATTTACAATAGTTGCATTTCTGCAACTATATGCAATAGTTGCAGAAATGTCTGCAACTATATGAAATAGTTGCAGACATTTCTGCAACTATTTGCAATAGTTGCATCTGCAACTATTTGCAATAGTTGCATTTCTGCAACTATATGCAATAGTTGCAGAAATGTCTGCAACTATATGAAATAGTTGCAGACATTTCTGCAACTATACCATATAGTTGCAGAAATATCTGCAATTTTTATATATTTGAAAAAAAATCGAAAATGTTCAATATTTGCTGAATCGTCTGCAAATATTTGAAATAATTGCAGCTTTAATACAAATTTAAATTTTTGGTATCAATAATGGATCTCATTTTAAAGATCATAAAATTTGCGATTTTTTGGTGAAAACGTTATGTTGATCAGGTTTTTGTAAATAAAGTTATACACGTTTGAAAAGTTAAAAACATAAAGGGTATTTCGGTCTTTTTGCGTGCGTGAATTTGAAAACAGGGAGCGGAAACGTAAATGTTGGTTGGGAAGGATGTTTTCTCTATTTTAAAACTTGTTAAGGATGTGAGCCAAACTTACCTTTTATTATATATGTTCCAATGAAATACTAATATGCCATGGTGCAAGAAATTCTCAGTTTAGTATCTCAATCATTTCCCTATAGAACCCTCTCTCTCATCGAGAAACATTCCTTTGTTCTTTACTCAACATAGTTGGGGCCATAAACAATTGTCGTCCCTGTAAAAGAAAGGAGAAAACTAGTAAGAATATTTTCCTTGCAATATAAATTAGGTTTAAGGGCCCTCCAGCAATCCTTCTTTACATACTATCCAAATTTCCTTAGTAATTTCACGCTGCTCAACTAATTCATGTATCAGGGATCACAAAGTTATATATAAAATTATTGTTGTTGTTGTTGTTGTTGCCGCCAACGCTGCCACCGCCAATTCTTAAATATTACCGAATTGTGAGAACAAAGTGCCTAATGGTGATAATCTTGAGTGCATAATTATTAGAATCCATGAATTTATGGATCTACTAGTCCATGCAATTAATGTACATGAAACAAAAAGATACCAAGTGAGAAGATTCGTGTTACTAGCGCCTTTCATCAGAAATCAACCAAGGTTTGAGAACTCGGTTTCGGTCATTTGAAATTTTCATAGTTTCGGACGATTTTGGAAATTTCGGAAGTTTCGGTTTTTGTTTCGGTTTTGGTCTTAGTTACAGTTTTATCATAGCTTTTAATGTGTGTGTGTGTGTATATAATAATCCTTGTAAATGTAATTGTGTTTGTTTGATAGGTAAAAATATTTGTTAGATTAACCCAACACAATCCCAAATAAATGTCCAAATAGTCACAGTCCAGCCCTAATTAATCATGGGCCTCAACTACATTCCAGCCCTAAATTACTCAATTACATTTCAACCCTCAATTACCGAAGCCAAATTAAACATCGTCTCCTCCTCTTCCTTTCAGTATCAACATCGAGTAATATGTCGCAGCCAAATTCGAAGTCGTCATAGCCAAAATCTCGTCGCCGCCAAAGTCGATGCTATCTGCGAAACAAAAATCGATGTCGACATGGGTAAGTCGAGTAATTTTATTCTCTGTTCAAGCACGAGATGAGCTTTTTCGATTGTGGATTTTACATATGTTTTGCTGTTGCTCTTCTCCTTGTTCTGATTTCGATTGCGTTTTTTTTTTGTTTTTTTTCTTCGATTGTTTGAACGGGACGGGAATTCGCCCTAATCCCGTCCCAGTGACGGCCGGAACCGATACGAGTTGGTCGGAATCTCGTGGTTCCGGCCGGAACCTCAAACCTTGAAATCAACACAGTTAATTCCTAAATGCAATTCATTTTTTGTTCCTAAATGCAATTCATTTTTGAAATGGTAAATTTTATCCGTGTCCACAAGGCTAATTAGTTAATCCACAATAAAGTTTTAGTAAATTAATCCACTAAATTTATTTTAAGTTAATCCTCTGAGGATTAACTAATAAATTTGTCTTCTTTTCCTCATTTCTTCTCTTTCTGAAAATTACACCCTCTTCTTCTTTGTTTATCATATCAAGTCAAAATCACCTGCGTCCATGTCGTAATTGGTCTCGACGATCCGAATCTCTTGCACACCAACCACAGCTGGTACCTCTAACTTGCCATCTTCACCTTCATTTCTAATCCTCAAACTCCATTTAATTTTCCCAGAAACATGTAACCGTCCATCAAACCACAATCTTAATGTTATATTCAAATTTCTGAATGGTAGGAAATATCCTCATGGTTCAACTCAGTTCCTAATATGTAATTCAAGTGTCTCTAGCTATATGTTTTTATAGAGATCACAATGAATAAGGAGAACTAATAGAGAATATTCACAGATACCATTGGTTGGGGTGGTTGACCAACACAGCAAAGATTACCTCTTTAAAATTGTTTTAGTCGGTGGTTCTGTTGCTGATAAATGAAATTTACTTGATTGCTCCTGATGAATTCTACCCGAATTCAAAATATATGATTGGTGTAGAGTTCCGACTCAGAAAATGGGTATAAATGGGAAAGCAATTAATGCTCAGACAATGATACTGCTTGACAAGAACTTAGACCAGTGGCAACGGTGTAATATAGAGGAGAACGCTGGAGCTCTTGTGGCTTATGGCATAAACACAGGCCATAATTTGATAGTGTTGGGCAATGGCCTAACGAATTGCATACTTATCCGACATGAACGTGGTAACTGTATTAATAGGTGGTAACTATATTAATAGGCAACAGAACCGACCTAAGAGGCATGCATTAAGTATCAAAAACCGGAGGCAGTGCCTCTACTGCTCCAATGTAGCTGTTGCTATTCTCACAGTTGTAAATGAAACATATGATGTACTAAGCAGAAAAGCCTTTGAAAAGTTTTCCAATCACAAGGTGAAAAGAAGCGAACCATCCCTTGAAAATGTAAAAGTAGTTATATTGTGCGATGATTTGAATTATGTGAATGATGACACTGAAGAAGCTTATCGTTGTTCCTCATATAAAACCAATATTGTAAAACATTTGTAATTGTTAAGGTTATTTTTCCATTATTTTCTTGACAAAATGGCATTTCCATGCTTTTTAATAGAGGAATTTTTTAGCAAAGCAGCATATCAAACACTTCTTCTGATTAGAGGTAAACGAATAAAATTTCAGCCAGTATCCAGATCCCAGTACTATACCTAGTAAGAAGATTTTGGTCATTACTTTCATTGGCAATAAGAATTTGCATGTTCACTTATGTTTTCACACAACAATTTTGTCATTTCATGAATAGACTTGTAAGCTTATTGTACTGTGCATCATCAGCGTGCTAACCCTTATTCATGCTTTATCATATATTTGGTAATTATTGGACTAGACATATACACATGATGATTTAGGAGCGTTGATGAGGAAAAAGCAAATCTTCAAAGCTCAATTCATTAGGTTTTAGTTGTGGTGCTGATTTACATAGGGAGGAAAAGGAGGCAGTAGTATTTGACCTAAAAAACTTGGAGAGCAACAAGAGAGAGAAGCAACATCGTATTGTTTGTATTTAGTATGTGGATGAACTGAATAATTTATATTTATATAATGAAGTCAAAGAATGCCAGATATTAGGGCGTATCAACTAAAGTGCTGGATGTGAATAAAAAAATTTACCTGTGAAATTCACTAAACTGAGGTGGAGACTTGGCGCAACGGTTAGGTCATCCACATGGTGATCTGTGTGTCTAGGTTCGAGTCCGGAAACAGCCTCTTCGTAATGCGAGGGAAATGGTGCGTACATTGTCGACCTCCACAGAGCCCGCTATTGTGCAGGAGCTTCGTGCATTGGGTTCCACCTTTTTGAAATTCACTAAACTGATTGTTGTCAACAAATCAGGAATTATCTTTTATTTCATCCATGGTTCTAAAAAGATTTAATTCCTTGTAATTTGTACATGGTCTTGGGTAATTGTTGATTTTTGGTTTTCAGAATTAGGATAAATTTCCGTTGATCATTTTATTTTGGGTTTCCGAACCCTTTCGATGAATTTTGCTCATAGATTTGTCGCTGTTCTGCTTTTGCATTATTTCAGGTATGTCGAGGATGCAAGTTCAAAGATTCATGCATGTACGCCAACAAAAAAGTGGGCAGAGTAAACCAAGTGATTATGGAAGATGCCATGAGACTTTTCACCCTCTACACTTTGGATTCAGTGCCACCCCAACTAGTTATACCTGATGAAGTCAACTCTGCTGTCAGCAAACTGGTAATCGAGGCGGTTAACTTGTGCGAGCCATGAATTTGATTACGACTTGGGAAACTGGCATTGCGAAATTTAAGTATGTTGCAGAAAGATAGCACATTAAGCCAAAAAAGAAAAGAAAACGAAGACGTTTTATGCATCGTCGAAGTTCGCAGCCTGTATTGCTTTAGTTATTGCTAGTCCTCGAGAACTTTCCAGTCCTTTTGAGAATCATGATATGATTATGGACATCACAGATGCAAAAAAAAAAAAGGCATTAGAAAATTATATAGCGTTCTTTGTATGCACTCATCTGGCTATGATATGAATGTAGCAGCTTTGGCAATTATTTTCCCTTTCATTTTAGTTGGTATTTTGTATTTATTCAAAAAGCGAGACAGTACAAATGAATTTATTTTGAGCTAAAATTTGGGCAAGTGTATAATTTAACTTATTTGGACTTTAGGCTTATATATATATATATATATATATATATATATATATATATATATATATAATTCTTTGAGATTGAGACATTGTATTGGTCATCACTTTTGATGGGAGACGAATTAGAGGTCCTTTATGAAAAATAAGTCGATTCACTTTTGATGATTATGCAAACGTAGGTTATCTGTAGGCAACTTCAAGATGAAGTCATGTGTTGCCCAAAAATTTTGTATAACAATTCAATATCAATGAAATTTTAGTCAAACAAATATAAAAATGATGAATCAAAAGGAAAACGAACAAAACACAATATTTTTATTGTGGTTCGGCAAAATCTTCAACCTACATTTGCTTAATTGTTTTTATTGATGAATTCTTGATGGAATAAAATGATTTACAATCAAAATTGTGTTACGATCAAGTAGATCTTGATTTTGCTCAAAGTCTTATGAGGTAGAAGAAGAAGATTATTCCCTTTTCTAGTTGTAGAAAACTTGCTATTTATAGACACCCCCACAACAAAATTGCCATAGCAGCTCTGAGCGAGTCTATTTCTTGAGATATGCAGTTCCACCACGAAAAACAGGTCATTGTGCATGTTTTCCAAAGCAGTCAGATGGATCGATACCGACTTATTTAGGTCGGTACCGATCTGTATTTGTGTGCCCAATCTTCTAGATTTCCTTCATGGCTCGAGTCCCATCCCCTATGCACACCTAAAAATTCCAAATTGGTTTAGCTTTTATGCTTCTTATGTTACCTCCAAGCGCAGGAGTCAGTGCATATCACATTAAGGTGGCCCCCCGACCTTTCCAAAATCGTTCAGTTCCGACCTAAAATGAATCAGTTTGAGGTGTCCAATATTGTACCAATTTTGTCGTACTCACTCACTTTGTCATTCTTGATGGTTTCTCAGCTCCATCATCCATTCCATAATCATTTTGCAGTATAGTTTCTCTAGTTTAAGACTAATCTGAGACTGTAAAATTTGCTGGAAATAGTTGCTCTTCAAAACTTGCTTTTCTAAATACAAAGCTTACATTGATCAAGAAATTTTATCGAGGCTGACAAACTGTCATCAGTTGCGCTCTCTGGCTATCTATTGAGACAATCATGCTGAATCATCTGATCCTTCGTATTCATCTACAAATCAATGGTCGTTCTAGACTCTGCATGGTTGAGAACTCGAGTCCTTGCCTAGAAGTTAATCATAAATCATAAACATCCCGCGTTCTCTTGGGATTTAACATATCATAAATCATATATCATGCTATCAGGCATTATAAATCATAGTGGTGTGTTGCCCCCTTGAAGCATCACTTATAAATTGTCTAGCATCGTCTAGCATCCCATTATAAGTTCAACCGAATCAAGGCAATGATCCACATCAATCACTCGGTAATCATTATCAAATCATTTCAAATCAAAATGCATCTAAACCTTAACATTAATTTCTGATCTCTTCGAACGATATAATAGTTAATTCATATTAAGTCCATAGGCTCAATGTTTACCCATCCACTCACTCTTTGATGAGGGGACTTGCTATTTTATACAAGCCTATCCACTCGCTCTCCAGGGAGGTCATCGCATTTCATGGTTCTTCACTCCCTCTCTTTGGTCGGGGGAATTATGATCCATCTGTTTATCTATCACTGTAAGGGAAAATTATGTTCCAATAGCATCCTATAGTAATATCAAAATCAAATTTCATTCAATATTCATCATCATATCATCCAAATATCCTTATTCAAGTCAAAATGCATCAAGCAAAATCAAAACATCTAATCCAATCAAGGATCACTCTTCGACTTTAACTCAAAGCATGCATATAGGATCGATCGAGATCCTCTACATGTATAAGTAGT
Source organism: Allium fistulosum (assembly GCA_030737815.1). NCBI lineage: Eukaryota > Viridiplantae > Streptophyta > Magnoliopsida > Asparagales > Amaryllidaceae > Allium > Allium fistulosum. The sequence goes on along the minus strand of CM060904.1, from coordinate 577,881,966 downwards.
CCAGTAGTAATCCCTCATAGTTTAATTAAAACAAAAACAAAGTGCATAAAATAAACATATAACTGTAATCCATCCTAATCATAGGATAACCATACCCTACCTAAATTCTCGATTGCATCTGGGTATATCCGTCACAACCGATGATCGCAGTTTGTGCCACTGTTGTTAGATTTCCCACATATTATTGCAATGAGTTACTGTGAATCTACTCTTCTATCAAATCGTGCAGATGCATACATTCATTCGTCTCATGCCCATCCACCTCATGGGATAAGCAGTACTTTCAAGACTTTCTCTCCCAATCCATGAGCTCTCTTTGTGGGTTTCCTGTAAGAAATCCGCCTTCTAGTATCAGGATAGGTCCTCTCTGGGGTCTTTGTCAATTCACTGTAGGAGTAAAACATCAGTTCCCACTTCTGTCGCCTCAAGCCTTCAAAGCCATCATCGGCTTTTCTTTATCCTTTACATTTTCTAGATCATGCGTTGGATGGTCATCTATCCTCCACTGCATTAACTCACCATTTTTAGCTTTTGCTTCCTCTTGCACTATGGGAAAAAACGCATCAGACCATAGATATGCTTCATTATCTGATTACATATTTATCCGTCGTTAAATCCCGTGCCATCTCATTTTACATCAGACCATAGATATGCCTCATCGTCTGATATGCACTAATACAACAAAAAAACTATATGTTGTCTAATGTTGTAGTACTATTTCTAGAATTTCCTATTATACAGCATATTGACCGATATACTTACCGACTACGCTTTTATTATACTTGTAAATTGAAATAAATGAATCGCAATTTTATTTAAACAAATATTTCATTTCAAATTAAATTCAAATGCGATACAACTTTCACTATCACTCTCATATATACAACTTTTCTCTACACTCTCATATATAAACTTTTTTTACTCACTCCCATTCATACTCACTCGAGTTTATTTTTGAGTGTTGATCTTGATTTGCTTGCTCTAGCTTGTATCCAGCCATCTCCTACATTTGTCAAATAAACAAGGCAACAAAATGGAAAAGGAAACAAACCTAAATTGCATAATTAATTTGAATTTGAATATTACCTCAGTTCATGGGCTTATTTTCTCTTCATATTTTAGATATGGACAAATATACATGCACGGATAACTGATGATATGCAGTGTATCACTGTGAATATCAGAAGGCCGGTTATCGATTAAATCTCACGTATTGTTGCACAAACAAGTAAAGGCATACGCACATGAAAGTGCACAAACCAGATTAGCCACCAACGTTCACTATATATACATACATATGTATGTACATACATGGAAATTCAAAGCAAAAACAAGTTTCAACAATTCAACAACATGGACCAATAAAGATCAAAAAGTGCCAGTGTGCATTGCCTTGAACAGGGCAGTGGCAGGGCACCATTAAACCAAAGCAATGCCTCATCAAAGCAACAACAAACAAAGCTTCAAAGTCACAAAACAAAATTGATAGCATATAAAAGAGTTAAATCAGACTCATAGGTTCAAACATGTCAGTAATTTAACATGTGCCACAAATTGAATAATAATAAGTCCATATCACTAATAATTTCATATCACTGCCTTGAACAAGTGCCACGAATTAACAAGGCACAAATTGAACAAGTGCTACAAAATTGAATAAGACAATAACTAACCATAAATTCGAACCACCATTCACTATATATACATACATATGTATGTATATACATGGAAATTAAAAGCAAAAACAAGGTTCAACAATTCAACAACATGGACCTGCAAAGACCAAAAAGTGCCAATGGGCACTGCCTTGAATAGGACAGTGGCATTGCACTATCAAACTAAAGCAAAGCCCCATCAAAGCTCCATCAAATAAATCTTCAAAGTCATAAAACAAAATTGACAGCATATTAAATAGTTAAACTAGACTCATAGGTTCAAACATGTCAGTAATTGAACAAGTGCCACAGATTGAATAATAATAAGTCCATATCGCTAACAGTTTCATATCACTGCCTTGAACAAGTGCCACAAATTGAACAAGTGCCACAAAATTGAACAAGACATTGACACTAACCACAAATTCGAACCACCAACATTCATAGATATATATATATACACACACACACACATATGTATGTATGTATATAAATGGATGATATTGGAATCAAAGTGCACAACTTTACCTTGGTAGGTATTTGAACTTACTGCAAAGTACTAATCCAAGTAAAAACAAAGTGCAGACAACAATGCAACGTGTGAACAAGTATCAGTTTTAGGCTAAACTATAGAATAAGGCTAAACCATAGAACACATACATACATGTATACATGTATATACATGGATGAACCAAGATAGCATAACTATTATACACATATACACATATGTATATGCATGTATATATGTACATAGTGAGCAACAGGCAGTTCAAACCATCGAATTAGTAAAACAGAACATGAATTAAAGACACGAGTGCCACAAATTGAATAAGGCAGTGCCACAAATTAGCATCAAAACAGATAAGGCAAACAATGCGAACTTTAGTTTTAAACCAAACCGCAAACCATACATGCATTAGTTCAAAGAATACATGTATATGCAGTAAACAAGTGCAAGTGCTCATGTGCAACATGGATATACATGTATATGCGGTAAACAATTCAAGTACAAGTGCTCAGATGCAACAAGTGCAAGTTCAAAGCATACATGTATATACATATATATGCAGTAAGCATATATGTATATGTAATAAACAATTCAATAATTCAACTCAAGTGCAACACGGACAATGCACTGGAACAAACCATAGAGCAAGTTACAAATGCACATAAACAAACTCAGGAAAAAAAACAAGTGCCGAAGCTATACAAGTTCGAGTGTACATATGAATATACAAGTATATACAAGTGTGTAAAAATATATAAAACTACATACAAGTATATACAAGCACATACAACTACATACAAGTATATACTAGTGCACTATCTTGACAAGGCAGTGATGTGCACTGTCTTGTCATGGCAGTGCACTGGCTTGTTACAAATTGAATAGCGAGCACAAGGCAAGACTAGCAAACCAGAAATAGCACACACAGGATTATAAGTGCATATAAACAAACCTGGGCAAGCAAACGTGTATCAAAGCTTCACATATAGCTATATAGAAAACAAGAAATGGTATGACATATACATACATATGTATGTATATATATACATATGTACACACAGTTCAGCCATCATGAAGTACATAGTCCAAGTGCAAGTGTGCGTAAGTTTACATAAATGGAAAAGCATTTCAGAAATTATCAAAAAACTCAAAAAAATCTTTGGAAACAAAATCAGTCGGAAACAAAGCAAGTTGAACTTAACTTCCCAAAACAAGGCAGTGCCGCAAATTAAAACAAGGCAATGCCACAAACATTCACACATATATAGATACATATGTATATATGTATGCATATACATGGAAGTTCAAAACAAGCAATATATGAGTAGAAATACATTGCAATCAGTCATGAACGAAACCAAATTGAACTAGTCATTGCAAGAAATACAAGGCAGCACATTGCAAGTTTCAGGTAGTCGAGCACAAGGCACTAAACAAAAGTTCAACAGAAACCAAATTAAACCAAATTGCAATTTCCAACAAGTTTCAAAAATACAAGGTATGACTGAAATCAAATTAAACTAAAAGGAAAACAAGGCAACGCATTGCAGATAGTCGAGCACAAAGCAAATCGAGAACAAAGTAAAATTGAACTAGTTGGTAGAAATATTCAAACCAAAATATCAAAATGAAAATATAGGGTTTCAATGCTTATAAATTTCACCCAAAATCATCATTGGCAAGTAGTCGAGCACAAAGCATAAAATCGAAAACTAAAATCAGAGAGTCCATACCAAATTTCAGACCAATCTTAGTCGACAAAGAAGCTACCAAAGAGGTTCCTCATCTAGAGAATCAAGCACTGCAATTAATCGACGAAGAGGAGCTAGGGCGAGATTAGGGTTTAATCAATCGACGCAATCAAAATATAGTAAATATGGGTGAATAGGGTTTCATCGTTTGATTCTCTAATTTGAGAAATGAGGGGAAAATAAATGAAAAGGAGGAGGGGATAATTAGTGAATACATGGGGTAAACAAAATAAAAAGAGCGGCCATGAAATAATTGAAGGGGAAAAGATGGAGCCAAAACTAAAATTTTTGATAACTTAAATTAGATGAAAAATATAACTTTGTCTAAATAACAAGCATGTTCATAGAGATTTCATAGGCTATCAGACAACAGATGAAAGATTTCAAGGCTCTTTAGACAACAGATGGTTATTTCTTCTATTGCGTGAAAAAGTGGGATAATAGAAAATCTATCTTATGTTATGTGATCACTGTTGTCCGATTCACTTTGTGGCATAGTGCTATCACAAATACCTTTTTGGTTAATAGTAGGAATCTGCAAGATCCACTAATAAGTCCATTTCCAAGCCTTCTTGAACTCAGTCCAATTGGAGACCCTAACACCACTGCCACAAGAACAATTAATGGGTCTGGTTTCTGAACTACAACGACTACTGCATTGAATCTGGTTAAATAGCTCTATAAAGGTTCACATTCCCTATACTTCACACTTGAGAGTGTCATCACATTTCTCGGTCGAACAATATGAACTCTAAATTGGCACATAATCCATTCCACTAGCTTGATTCACGTGCCGATGGCCCATTATCCAATTAGTGAAACCATATGGTAGGAAAATTAGTCAAAATATTGGGAAACACCATCACATCACTTCCTTCGAAGCTCCTAACACTCCAATGTTGGATGTATCTCATTATGTGAATTGTTGGATCCATCCTATCAGACAGCTCCAAGGTAGGTAGTTTGAAATATGGAGGATTCCTAACATATTAGATGTTTGGGGTGAAAAGGTTCCTATTTACATCCTCTAAACTTCGATTTGGAGCTCCAACCCTAAGTACCTATCTTAGTATCTTAGCTAAACGATCATTTGGATTCAGCTGAAATCTTTGAGGCTCCATATGCCTTTGGTAAATCCTCTCCCCACCACCCATTCATATGCAGACCTTTCGGCTCTAGTCCTTGCGGTTGTAAGTTTCCATTCTGGTCTTGATCCCAAGACTTAATATCACCTCTTTGACTACTCCACGGGGTCCAACATCCAAATCAATTTTCGCCCCTTGATCCAGATCGGTCAGTACCGATCGATATAAATAGATCGATACCGATAAATTATGGTGAAGGCGGTTGGTCGACTTTGTTCTACAACATTCCTTTGTGCATCTGCTCGTCTTATAGTGTCCTATTCTGATTTCTAGTAACACTACCTACTCTTTATTCTTCCATCCTTTTGAAGAGCATGTTACAGTCGAAATTTCCACAACCTTTAAACGGTCTCGAACAGATGGATTAGACTTCAGAAAGATAAAGGGATGGCTTCAGGGGCTTAGAGGCAAGATTCGAATGACACTGGAAGAGATTTTAGGTAGTTTGGAGTTGATGGGACTAAGGAAAAGAGATTGGCATCAACATGAAAAGATGTCAGTACCGGGCACTGTTTGGGCAAATTCCTGGATTGTAGAGTGATGGTCAAAGAATGGTTGGCTAAGGTGAACGTCTTGGAGCTTGTTTCTGGAGAAGTAGTTGAACCACTCCATAAAGCTTAGTAGAAAAGGACAATTACTAGATGTATCAGAACTTCTCGGCAACAACCTAATTTCCAAGAGGAATGTGCTTGGAACTTAATGAATCAAAGCTAGAAGACAAGATATAAGAAAGAAAAGTGGTTTGCAACTTGCAAATCATATAGGTACGGACTTGATCATGTCAATACCGTTTTGATTTTATGGCATAAGGGACATTGTCTCCTCTCTTAATTTCTCAGATCTGGAATTTGACTTGGTATTTCGTGATCCAACGACTTCGTTGGGCGGTTCCTCTACAAATAGAATGCCTATAACAACTATGAAACGAACTTTTTATTTGGACCTTTGTCACACTTTGGATTTTATTTATCTTCTTCTTCATTCATCAACTTAGAAAACCATATTAAATTCAAGGTCTACTAGATCTCGGATTTGTGTTGTGTAACAACCTAGAATTTTGGACACTTCGTATTCAAATATCTGAATTATTTAAATATTTGAATCTTAGATTAAATGTTATTAAAATGATGTAATGAGCTTTTAATCCCCTTTTAAATCATTGGTAGTTATGGTAAACTTGTATTGAAATTTTTCTACAAAAATATATTCTTTGGAAAAATATCGATAATCTGACCGAAAATCGTTTTATCGCTAAATAGTTTTTTTCTTAACGAAAGTTGTTCAAACTTTTTTTGCATGTCTAATTAATCATTAAGGAGATAATTAGCAATAAAAAATATTTTTCATATTTATAGCTAACTAAATGGGATGATGTCATGCATGGCATAATAGAGGATAAAATATTTTAAAATGAGAAAAAAAGGAAAATAAGCAAATATGGAAACACTCAACCCTTAAGCATATGTGACATAAAGTAGTCATGATAGACGTAATTAATGCTAGTAGGGTTTTGAGGGGTTTTCGGTCTTTTCCCATCATATTCCTATACCTATATACGGAAGGGTACACCCATATGAATAAATCACAAAATTTACAAAGCTCGGAATGATAAAATCAATAGCTTCTCTTCTTTTTCCTCTCTTATGTTCTAAAAAGAAGTATTGCCAAATCAACTCCAAATCACTTCAAACTTTGCCACAATGCTTAGTATAATATTAGAAACCCTTTCACCATGCCAAAACATGAAGAAACGAAGCCAAACTCACATGGGAAGCTTTAGCCATGAGCATTGTAAGAGGAAGGAGGCAAATGAGCAAGTGCAAGCAATGAAAGGAGGAAGTAGGTTGTTGCAAGTGGGTTAAGCCTTGATTCTTGGATCTTGGTTATGGTTGGTTTAAAGGTGAGTGAACAACTCACATTAAATGAAAAATATGGCACATATATGATGTGTTTGATTGTGTTAATGTTAGCTGAATTGTTGTTAACTTATTTTAAAACATTGGTTTTAAATTCTTACTTTAAAAGTAAGTGACATATGTGATCCACGTACATGGACTTGAACAAACTTGGAATGGGCTTGTATGACATGTAACTAGACCTTAGAACAAAGCACGTAGGTTGTAGTTGAACATAGGTTATAGATGGACCTTTGTTTAGATCAGACTCGGATTTGAAAGTGCATTTATAGCGATAGTCGCTATAGATACAGTTGTAAATTGCCTTATTTTTTAACAATTGTTATGGAACTTTGTAGAGAGATCCTAAGGGGTTTCTCGCCATATTTATAATGTTATACACACACACACACATTTATTGCCATTAAAAGCTTGAATGTAAAAGGTTAAGTAACATCTCGAAAACGGCTAAAACATCAGTACTGCAAAACTGCCCCGTTTAACCTTGATTTTTGGAATTCAAATGCTTCAAAAAGGACTTTAAATTTAATTACTTTATTTCATTATTTTTAAAAGTATTCCTTAACTCTTATTAGATTATTTTAAAAGTTGTTTGAGATCTTTATGAGTGTTTAAGAATTAATTGGGAATTTTCAAAGAGGAGATCTTTGTCCGCAAGTAGTGGCGTAGTGATTGAGACACTTGCCTCCTATTAAAGAGGTTGCGAGTTCGATACCCGTCTGCCCTACTCCCCTCAAGGCGTGGAGGTGGATTCCCATAAAACTAATAACTCGGTTGGGAACATCAAACCTTTGTGCTGGAGCTGGCTTAAATCCCTCCTAGAGTTGGCGGACTCACTAGGTAAGGGCTCTTCCCTTCGGGGTTGAGTTATTTAAAAAGACAACATATTGTTTTCAAGTTTTTAATGAATTTTCAAACTTGTAATTTTCAAGTATTATTTTAAATGACTGATTTCAAATATATTATAAGTATTTTGAAGTATAAATATCTTTAAAATATCTTATATAAATATCTTATGCCAATATCTTGCCTTTTAAATTGTTTTAAATTATAACCAAAAGGTTAGAAAGGGGTTAGTAGCCTCTTAATGGCCAAATGGTTTAATTACTTATTTGAAAAGTAATTAATTATGCTTAACACTAAAAAACCGACGACGTAATCTTATCTATTTATGAGAGTTAAGATTGATGTCGAGTAGGGATGGAGCAATAGAGCTCTAACCTACCAGGCTTCCCTCTTTACTGAGGATTAGGTAAGTGGAAAATGTTGGAAACATGTTAATCGTATTGATTTCTTATTGTTTATTGAAATCAGTAATACTATACTTAACACTAAAAGCCGAAGAGATAGACTTATCCATTTATGAGATTTAAGAATGAAGTGTCTAGACAAGGCTTTGATGCAACTAGTGCTCTAACTTACCTGGCTTCACTCTTAAACGAGGAATGGTTAAGTTGGAATGTTAGAAATGAGCTAAGCATACAATTCGTGATTTCTATAAGCAATCAGTTTTAGAACTTCAAAGTTAACTTGTCAAATAATGAACTTGACAGAATATGAACTTAGATCTTGAAAACAAATATTTGTAAAGATAGTAAAAAGTAAGAAAATGGTTTGGGTTTTGTAACGATCCGCAAATTTATCACATTGATAAATTATATTTATTTTAAAAATATTTAGATATGGGTTTAAAAGTAAGAAATAATCATGTTTGAAATGGTAAATAATAATAGTTATTTTGTTTGGAAAAAATATTTGTGGACAAATCACCGAGATAAAATGTTGATAATTTGTAAATATCGTCATAGGTAAAATATCGATAAAACAGCTGAAAATCATTTTATTGAAAAACTGCTTTTAAACAACAAGGATCGTGCATGGCTCTGGATTCATACACTAATATATGTATTCAAACAAGATTATAAAATAAAATAGTTTATTTTATTTTTGGAAAGTAAAGTGTATTTATGACCTCGACAATTGATATCATCAGTTTTATATATTTCTTCGGGAATTCATGTTAAGGTTAAATAATAAATAAATAGGTTTTTATTTACAACTAAACCAACAATAATTATTTAATAATGATAGTAAAATCTTTTTTAAATTTTTTTTACCAAAATAGATAGTTCGTAGAAAAATAAAAAATGTGATCGAAGTTCGAAATTTTGACTTTTTGACACCAGAGAGTTGTCAGAAATGTTATTCGTCTTTGTGCACTATATATACACATATATAAGAGTTAATTAACCAAATAATGATAATATACTAATAATATATTATCTTATGTTAGTTATGTTTAGCAAGTGATGTGACAAGTCATGGTTTTAAAAATAATAACTTATATATATATATATATATATATATAAGTATAAATCATTATCTCTTGTCATATCTTAGCATTATCATCATTATCCATCATGACCTAGAGGATGTGACTAGAGAGGAGGGATGTGACATATAAGGGGGAGGATGGTGGTGATGCGACTTTTCAAAATAATGACATGTTACGATATTTTAAGACTAAGGTTAAAATGGTAATTATCCTACTTTCTTTCATCTACAAATACACACCCTCACACACACATTTTCATTTATATTCCAACTTTATTTTTCTAAACCTTCTTCTCTAAAAATTCCATGGCTTCCACAGTTCAAAAAAATAAGAAAATGTTAGCCTTTTGTGATGTAACTTGCTTCCATATCTGGTATACTTCTTATACTCTCATTTCAACATCCTCACTTCCAAAAACCAATACCATCACTATTTCACAAAGCCCTAGAAAAGCCAAATCACCTTTGGTCGAACCTATTCTAAGGCCTTAGTCCCTTCAAAGTTTCAAAATTTTAAGCTGGAGTCAAGCGTAGAGGTGTTGCCGAGTTATAGTCGAAGTTCGGGCGAAGTTAGTTAGCATGAAGTTGAGTAAACTTCTTTATTTTGAAAAAGTTTTTGACTTTACTATGATGTGTTATTGTGGTGATAATATGATAAGAAAATTGAATGGTTATTATGTTGGTCGACGGTGATTTGATGGATGTTTGCGTTTGGTGTTGAATTTGAGATTTGAATATGATGTTGTCGAGTTAGCAAGCATATAACCTTATGTTTATGTGACTTTTCAAAATAGTGACATGTTAGGATATTTAAAACTAAGGTTAAAATGATAATTTTTCTACTTTTTTTCATCTATAAATACACACCCTCACACACACATTTTCATTTACATTCCAACTTCATTTTTCCTAAACCTTCTTCTCTAAAAATTCCTTAGCTTCCAAAGTTCAAAAAAATTAGAAAAAGTTAGCCTTTTGTGCTGTAACTTGCTTCCATACCTTCTATACTTCTTATACTCTCATTTCAACGTCATCTCTTCCAAAAACCAAAGCCATCACTATTCCACAAAGCCCTAGCCAAGCCAAATCACCTCTGGCTGAACCCATTCTAAGGCCTTAGCCTCTTCAAAGTTTAAAATTTTTAAGCTAGAGTCGAGCGTAGAGGTGTTGTCGAGTTATAGTCAAAGTTCGGGCAAAGTTAGTTAGCATAAAGGTGAGTAAACTACTTTATTTTGGAAAAGTTTTTGACTTTACTATGGTTTTTTATTGTGGTGATAATATGAACAGAAAATTGAATGGTTATTATGTTGGTCGATGGTGATTTTATGGATGTTTGCGTTGGTGTTGAATTTTAGTTTTGAATGTGATGTTGTCGAGTTAGTAAGCATATAACCTAATGTTTATATATATGTTTCATTGTGATGTTAAAAGTATGGTAGTATGGACGTATGGTTCTGATCTAAGAATCAAAGTATGTTGAGTTGAAATAAAGTAAACAATTTTATGTGTTGCGACGGACGTGAGATCCAATTCGAAATCAAAAACTATATTTTCTTGTTTTAAAGTTTGGAAATTGTTTTAAAGTTTCTATCTTTGTTTCTAAGTCTCAAAATCGTTAAAAATTATGTTTCTAAACATGAAATAGAAATAATAAACAAGTGTTTTTGCTTAAAGTGTGTTTAAAAGAACTACACTCATGGCGATAGTCGCTATGGATGCAGTTCGACAAAATTATCGATTTTCGTTTTAAAGCGATTTCTTTTGAAATGGTTTTGCAAAAGTTTTCAAACTTAATTAGGAATATAAAAAGAGATTATGTTTAGTTAACTTAATATTGTAACAGCCTAAAATTTGAGCTATAATAACTAATTAATGAATTAATTAAATAATAAAATAAGTTTGTGAAATTGTCAGAATCGAGCTATGGGAGTTACAGCATTGAGTCCGTGGCGATTTTCTGATGAATTTCCATATATAACTTGTCAAAATCCGAGCTAGTATGGAGAAGATATGAGAGAAATAAGAAACGAAATTAAAACGAAAAATAATAATACAAAGGGCTAAGTCGATCCAAGCCTAGGTCAGGTCGACCCTAGGGTCGACCCCAAAAGACCATAGGTTGACCTATAGGTCGACCCTCATAGATTATAGGTCGACCCGGCTTATTACTTGGATGCAAATTTGTCTAGGTACAAGCCGAACACGTTGTTTTACAATTTTCTTCAAATCCTATGTGTTCGTACTTCCATCCGACGGTTCCCAGTGAGCCTATGACGTGGTTGCACCAGATTTAATCTTCAAATCCAACGGTCTGAGATTTCTAAGTCACACAAGAAATCGAACCCTAGGCCTAGCTATTTTTCTCATTTAGATTTTCTCCCATTTGGGTTCATTGCTAGAGGCTGGACCCTAAATAGAAAAAATTTCTAGGCAGAAAATCTTTTTGATAAAAATATTCTACACCCTATAAGTGGATCCAGGAAGGCCAAGGACTAGAGCTAAGGACCACAGGTGAGTGTTTTGTAATTATTTTAGATTTTTAAGTAACTTAAAATAATAAGGTTCTCAATAGTTGTAGTTTTCTGCAACTTTGAGACAGTTTTTATATTAGTTATTTATAGTTAGTTTTTAAGTAAATTTCAGAAGTTCTTTTCAGTCTATTTTATTCAGCTATTTTTATTCAGCTATTTTATTAAGTTATTTACAGTTATTTACATTTATTTACATATGATTTAAAGTTAGAATTTAACATGTAAATGTTAATTTCTTTTTATTCCTTTTACGCGAATAAGGTATAAAAAAGAGAAGAATTCGCTAATATGGATTAAAATAGAAAAACACTAAATTTTCAAAAATCAGATGTAAAATGAGAATGACTGTAATAAAATAGAAATGGACTGAAATAAGCAAATTTAAGGCATTTTCAAGCATAGCTATAACAAATGGTTATAACTAAAAAGAGAAAATAGAAGAGTAACAATTATAACATAGGTTATAATTAGAAAGAAAGAGATAATAGAGAAATGCTTATTTTAAAACTTAGATTAAGTTAATAAGAAAATATAGCAAAAATAACGGAAGAGGCTTATTTTAAACTACACTAAGTTAATAAGCAAATATAAAAAGTAGGGCCCGTACAAATAGCATTACCTTTCAGTCAGGAACTGATGGTTTCACAATAGTTAGGTGAGGCTGGGACACACTTTTGCTAATTAGGGTAAATAAGTGGCCAATAGATAGAAGCTCAAATTTGGGGATTTAGGCAAGGGGTGCAAACTAGAAATTGTTTGTTAGGACCAGTACCGACAACATTCTCTTTTAGGACTAGGTCTAATGGTCTTACAACAGTTAGGTGAGGCTGGGAAGCATTCCCTTTCAGGTCTAGGACTGATGGTCTCACAACAGTTAGGTGAGGTTGGGTATGGTTATGCTGATTAGGGTAAATAAGAGGTCAAAATAGGGGGCGACAGTAAGTGTGTACCGACGATGACCGATCGTGTGACATCGATAAGGGTAAATAATTCGCTACAGTGTTTCAAGCACTAAACATGTGTCTTTTGCTGTGACCAACAGGATTGGTTCACAGTGGCACAACAGAGATAGAAGGCTAATCAACGGGTAGAATTAGGATTTCATCCTAATCACAGCAATCTAAGACAAGTGCAAACAATCGAAACAATCCAAGCAAACAGTTAAACAGTATTTTATCCTAGTTTTATCTTTCCTTTTTTTCCTTTTAAACTAGAACTGTTACTTGGTCTATTATCTTTATCTTGCCTAGAAATGCTAGTAATTACTTTCAATCACCAGACTTATAGTCTGACCCACTCCTCTATTTCCCCTTTTCCCCCCCTTAGGCCAACAGAGACAAGGACAGTAGATTCAGATTTCTTGGAGATATATCCCCGGAGCTTTTCATGTACTCTTCTTCTTCTTTTCAGTTTTCTTTCATTTGGCTTTTTGATGTACTGGTACTTATGAGAGGGATGATTCTTATGTACTCTGATGATGTGACTGAGATTGTATTTTTCATAAGACATGTATATTTGGTTTTTTAGAGATACTCTATTTTTATGACTTATTTTATAAAGTTCAATTATGAATAATGAATTACAATTTAAATGTTTCCACTGTTTTATTTATTTGTCTTGTGAGTCTTAGTCTCTGTGATGCTTTAGTTATATCTATAATGCACCATATCTTTTAGTGTGCCCTTTTTGGGTATACCAAGGGGTGTGGAGTGTTTCACTTGGTATCAGAGCCTAAGGTTACAGGATTCCTAAAAACTTGTTTTAAAAGTAAAGTATTTTTCAAAAGTAACATATCTTCAAACTAGAAGTATTTTTCAGAAAGGAACTCTTATTATAGAAATGGTTTTCAAGTATAAGAGAGTTTTTTTTAAAAAATCCCCTCAAAGTCCAGTTCAACCTTCTTTCGATTCTTTCGAGCCTAAATTTTCTTTTCTTTGCATAGAATAACAAACACCCTAAATCTTCCAAAGGGTGTCCAAGTCCCTGGTTGGTTCTGTAGATACCTTCAAGCTATGGCACCAGAGGTGCAAGGGAAATCGCCCAACACAGCACCGGTAGGTGGAGATCCCATTAATCCACCTGCAGCAACCAATTTTTCTAAGCTATGCAAGGACTTCGTTAATCTAGGAGGAAAGAAGTTTTCCGGCATAGAGGATTTCATGGACGCACGAGCTTGGTTGAGGAATACAGAGCCGATATTTGGGCTATTAGGTTGGAGGACCGACAGAGAGTTCAACTTGCATCTTGGTAGTTGAAGGGAGAAGCTTCTTACTGGTGGGAGATCTTAGAAATGGAAGGTAGAGACGTTGGTCGCTTTGGATTTCGGGAAAGGTTTGAGAGGAAATTCTTGTCGCAAGCTGAGAAAAGCATGCAATTGGATAAGTTCATTAGTCTGAAACAAGGAAGTGTTTCGGTGAAGGAGTATATAAATTAGTTTAATGAGTCATCGAGGTTCGGGATGGAGCTTGTTAATACACTGCATAAGAAGGCCATCAAGTTTGCTAAGGGTTTGAACCTACCGCTCCAAGGGTTGGCCTTGATGCATGTACCTATGGGAGTGACGTATGAGTCACTTGTGGAAATGGCTCTCATGTCAGATGCCGTTAAGGAATGAGAGCTTAAGGAGGTTCCTAAATTAGAAAACTATAAGAAGCAGTGGTGGAATAATAAGAAGGGTAAGGACAAGAAGAAGGGAGGAGGACCTCAGAAAGGACAGATCAAGAAGGGCGAGAAGTGTCATAGTTGTGGATTGGTTAGGCATTTCACAAAGGACTGTACAAAGGACACGATGAAGGGGAGGTGCTACAACTGTGGGTAGTCTGGTCACCTTAGTAGAGCTTGTCCTCAGAAGACGGGCAGAGAGCAGGCGCACATATGGCGCAAGTACAGACTTTGGATGCAGCACCCTCTAGTAGTGGACCAGATCGAGGTAGGAAAGTCTCTGTAGAAGGTTTGATCTCTATTTTGGATTTTCCTATATAGACTCTTTTTGACTCCGGAGCATCGCATTCTTTCATTTCTAGTTTCTTGGTTGAATTTTGCACTTAGATATTTCTATAGTAGTAGACTTATAGTTGTTTCAAACCCCGTAGGAGGATCGGCACATTTATCCATGATTTGTAGGGGTTTGAAAATTTTTATATTAGGCGTAGAGTTTGACTGTGATGCCTATGTACTGAGATTTTCGGGATATGGGGTGATTTTGGGGATGGACTTGTTATCCACTTATAGAGCGATATTAGACTGGGAGAGGAGAGTCGTTAGGCTAGAGACATGTAGCGGAAGGACTCTCGAGGTTTCTTGCGACCCACAAGGGTCGGTCATGTTGAGCTTCCTTTATTCCCTTGATTCATCACTAGGAGAGTTAGATTCAGTTCCTGTCATTAGAGATTTCCCAAACGTTTTTAAAGAGGTTAGGGACTACCCCCTAAGAGAGAGATCGGCTTTAGGATCTATCTGAATGACAATGCTAAGTCAGTGACATTGCCCGTGAGATATATGGCTCCTAGGGAGAGGAAGGAGTTAAGTAAGCAGATTGGTGAGCTATTAAAGAAAGGCTTCATCAGACGGCGCATATCTGGGTGGGGAGTGCCAGTCATCTTCGCTACAAAGGCGGATGGTTCCCTTCGACTTTGCATAGACTATAGAGGGTTGAATAAGCTCACGAAGAAGAACTGTTACCTACTTCCTAGGATAGACGATCTCTTTACTAGCGAGTTTTGAAGGAGCTTGCAAGAGGCTTTAGGGACGCAGCTTAGATTGAGTACAGCCTATCACCCTTAAACGGACGGCCAAACGGAGAGAGTTAATAGAGTTCTTGAGGATTTGTTGAGGATGTGAATTCTTGATTTTGGAGGGACTTAGGAGGAGCACCTTCCTTTAGTGGAGTTCGCATATAATAATAGTTTTCAGGCTAGCATCGGGATGGAACCTTTTGAAGCCCTTTATGGAAGACCTTGCAAGTCGCCTTCGTGCTGGTTGGAGTCTACATAAGGGTTGCTACTTGATCCCAACATGGTTAGAGAGACTTCAGAAAAGATTGATTTGATTAGAAGAAGAATGAAGATGGCCTAAGATAGTTAGAAATCCTATGCAGATAAGCAGAGAAGGGATATTGAGTTTGAGGTAGAAGATTTGGTTTTCATTAAGGTGTCTCCGCTAAGAAAGCTAGTAAGATTTGGATCAAGTGGGAAACTTGCTCCCAGATTCGAAGGACCATTCCCCATTATGGAAAGAGTATGGAAGATGGCGTATCAGATAAAGTTACCAAAGAGGCTCGCGGGAGTTCATGATGTTTTTCATGTTTCGCACTTGAGAAAGTGCTTACATGATTCAATAGAGGTAGTGGAACCTAGTCAACTTGAAGAAGTCGAAGTGGAGAGAGAAGAATCGGTTCGTCGCATTCCTACCAAGGTCGTTGGACATGATATCAAGAAGCTCAAGGATAAGGAAGTCTCATTGGTTAAGGTGCAGTGGGGAGACAGTATTGAGGATGCAACGTGGGAGGCTAAGGAGAAAATACGTATCTCTTATTCACATCTTTTCGATGGTCTCACAACAGTTAGGTGAGGTTGGGCACACTTGTGCTGATTAAGATAAATAAGAGGTCAAAATAGGGGGCGGCGGTTAGTGTGTACCGGTGATGACCGAGCATGCGGCATTGATTAGGTTAAATAATTCGCTACTGCGTTCCTAGCACTAAACATGTGTCTTTTGCTGTGACCAACAGGATTGGTTCACAGTGGCATAACAGAGATAAAAGGCCGATCAACGGGTAGAATTAGGATTTCAGCCTAATCACAGCAATCTAAGACAAGTGCAAACAATCGAAACAATCCAAGCAAACAGTTAAACAATATTTTATCCTAGTTTTATCTTTTCTTTAGTTCCTTTTAAACTAGAACTGTTGCTTAGTCTATTATCTTTATCTTGCTTAGAAATACTAGTAATTACTTTCACTCACCAGACTTATAGTCCGACCCACTCCTCTATTTCCCTTTTCCCCCTTAGGCTAGCAGAGTCAAGGACAATAGATTCATATTTCTTGGAGACATATCCCCAGAGCTTTTCATGTATTCTTCTTCTTCTTTTCAGTTTTCTTTCATTTGGCTTTTTGATGTACTTGTACTTATGAGAGGGATGATTCTTAATTCTTATATACTCTGATGATGTGACTGAGATTGTATTTTTCATAAGACATGTGTATTTGGTTTTTGAGACATACTCTATTTTTATGACTTATTTTATAAAGTTCAATTCTGAATAATGAATTACTATTTAAATGTTTCCGCTGTTTTATTTATTTGTCTTGTGAGTCTTAGTCTCTGTGATGCTTTAGCTATACCTATAATGCACCATATCTTTTAGTGTTCCCATTTGTGTATACTAAGGGGTGTGGGGTGTTTCAAATATTTTATTATTTAATAAATTAATTAAAATTAATTAGTACTTAGTTGATAATTAAGTAAGTGATTAAGGGTTAAATAACACTTAAAGAAGGTTAACGACTAATTAGTGATTAATAAAGTTTTAATTAGTGATTAATGAGGTTAAGAAGTAATGATTAATTATTATTTAATTAAGTTAACTAACTAACTAATTAATTAATTAATAATTTAATTAAGTGATTATTTAAATTAGTTTTTAATTAATTACTGTTTTGCTAATAATGAATTGATTTAACCTTAACTAAGATACAATAGGAAGTTAAGTAGGACTTAACTAAGTTCATTAAGTTAATTAAAGTTTAATTATGAATTAATCTTTATTTAATTAAATATGAATAGGGTTTAAGCTAATTAAATATACATTAATCTTTTCAAAACTATTTTAAACTTAATTGGCTATGTTTTAAATCAATCTTCTTTTGAAGTTAAGTAATTTCAAATCAAAGGATCTCATCGTCTGGACCGTTAAGAAGCTAATGAATTAAAGTGGTGATTATAAAAGGCTGACACGTTTTATGGGAAGTAAGTTGACTTGTGTTTAGCAAAAATGTTGAATATTGATAATGTGATAAACATAAGGAAGTTAATTTCAATAAGCGGGTCATGGTAACTTAAGCATATAAAATATACTTCTATACGTACTTTTTTCACCGATAATGGATGTATCTATATTAATAACTTGGGCATCTACCTATGATTGATTGTATGTTATGTGTGAATCCCTTACGTATTTGATGTTAGAAAATACCCATGATATAACTTAGATAAGTTAAACCCAAATTTAATGATCCATTGTAGTCATTGAGCCTCCGTTTGATTTTAGAAAGTTAATAGTTCATTTTCTTTTAAAATGGTTTTCAAAGTTATTCTATGTTGAACAAGATATTTGAAGAATGATTTTACAATTTCTTTGAATATTATATATAGAAGTTCTATAAACAATATTGGGATATTCATAAAAGAAGTTTGAGAAATGGTTTTGAATGTTTATAAAAGGGATTTTATAAATGGGTTTGGATGTCTATAAAGGGAAGTTTTATACGAGGTTTGAAAGTTTATAAATAAATTATATATCCAAGTTTGAATAATTATAAAGAGTTTCATAAATGAGTATGGAAGTTAATACATATTTTGTAAACGGGTTTGTGTTAAAGCAAACCGTATTTCATGGATAAAGGAATTTATAAAAGAATTTATTGAAAATAATTACAATAGGAAATTGAGGTTTGGGTTTCTCGAGGTTGAACTTTCGAAAAAAATGGTGGTATGGAATATCAGTTCCACACTTTACACCGATGGAATAGTGCTTAGAGTTATCTTTTTCTCCAATTTAAATAATGTAGTTAAGTCCTTTTAGAGATTTGATAATGAGAAATCTTACAAATGTTTCGTGAATATACTTATATAAAAAGGATAAGTATATGATTGTTTTTAAAAGAAATTTCTTAAACAAAGATATGTTTTGTGGCTTAGTGGTTGCTATGGATAAACAAATCTCAAATGGAATTGGTCATTGTTTGTTTATTTGATAATTAAATAATTGACTATCAAGTTTGACCCAATTTGACTTAGGAACTATGAATGTAAAATTCGAGTTCCCCGATGAGGACTCGAATACTTACTTCGAAAAGAACCAGGAATTAGTCAACCAAAAATTATCGGTTGTTGATACGAAGAGACCGGGATCGGATCTATATCTGAAAACCACTTTGAACCAACATGTATGTCGAGTGGAAGACATCTTGATGATGATTGAAGATGGCACTCTTTGAAGTGCAAGGGCTACTGCTACTAATCCCAAGGATGATTCCAAAATGGATGTAGTAGAGTTAGTGCCTTCGTTTTCATTCAGACTTAGAACGAACTTATATGGATGAATACTGGTATTGCATTGACGCCGGGAGGAAAGTGTTAGGATTCCAAGATGGATTCCAGCTCAGAAAGGTAAAATGTAGCCTCAAGCCTTAAAACACCCCACACCCCTTAGTATACCCAAAAAAGGGCACACTAAAAGATGTGGTGCGTTATAGGTATAGCTAAAGCATCACGGAGACTAAGATTCACAAGACAAATAAGTAAAATAGCGGAAACATTTAAATAATAATTTGACATTCAAAATTAAGCTTCATAAAACAAGTCATTAAAACAGAATATGTCTCAAAAACCAAATACTCATGTCTTATGAAAAATACATCGCAGTCACATCCTCAGAGTACATAAATAATAATCATCTCTCTCATAAGTACCAGTACATTAAAAGCCAAATGAAAAGGAAAAATGAAAAGAAGAAGAATACAAGAAAAGCTTTGGGGGTAAATCTCTAAGAAATCTGAATCTACTGTTCTCGACTCTGTTGGCCACAGTAAAAAGAATTGGGAAAGACCCTCTCCCATTTGAATCTTTGTGCAAATTTACTAACCAATTCCTGTTTGTTTATTTGTGTTTGACAATTGTATATTTAATAAAACATGTGAATTGACTCATGACATTTAAAATTTTACAAGATTGTTTTTCAAATAGCAAAACAGGGGGTTGTGCATGCTTCTGTGCATCTGTGTGCACATAAACATGTACAACTGCTATTTACTACACCTGAGTTTTCAGGTTGATCAACTTGATTAGGTTAGATCCCTATACTGTCTTGTTATAATTTACTAGCTTTTCTCATTCATTTAAACATAGAACCCATGTAAATCTGGGTTCATACTTCTCATGTTTTTTTTTCTCTGCCTATGTGTTTATCATTGCTTTATAATATTTGCAGTTAATTTGTAAATAGGTTCTAGCTTCTAATACAGTCTAATACATATGTATATACATTACTAGTTCACATGTTCCCCCAGTTCTACTAGTAACTTTACTTCTCAATCCCTGAAAATTTTATGTTTATAGGTTAAACTATAAGCTAAATACTTTTATCTTTTCCTACTAACAATAGTTCCATCACATTGCAGTCTTTTCAAAACCATTCATTACATCACAATCAAAGTTTAGCACACTGCAGATATCATTACATAGAAGTCTTTCAGCTAAAATAAAACATAAGAGCCATTCTCCTACAAAAGTCATAGTTGAGTTAATTAGCAATTTCTCCTTAGCAACATACTTCTGCTCCTTATTACTTAGCTTCCTCCTTCCCTGCAGACATCGCATGAACTGCTCCACAATGCATATGAAGCACCCATTTGATGCAAGCAACAAACAGGTCAGACTTATGTCTGGTGTAAGTAAAATCATTTGGTAATGCATAAGGACTAATGAGATAGGTTCCATTATTCCCTTTTGTTTTTCAGAGGTTAAGCGTTTTACTTAAATCAGTCAAATTACATTCTCATGCTCAAATTGCTAAGTATTATAACAGTGGAGTGAATGTACTGCTAAATACATGTATACATGCTTAGACTAATTTTTTCATCAGAAATTCTAGTTTAAGAATTCATGACAGTCATCATACAAATCACATAGGTTAATGTTAACACCCAGATTTTGCACAACATACACATTCAGTTTTCATGGAACTGAGCTAAAGTATCAATCCTGAGTCTACATATTAGGACTCCCACATACTTCTAGCCTACTTACCCTTGCATGTATGATCACTTCATGTCATTTTTAAGGATCCAGTACTACATTCATGGTTGCACTGGTGCACACTGCCTGGAACTACTACCTAATTTCCAGTACACTACAAGCTATTTGGGCATAACCATGCCATGTGCAAACTCACACCCCAACCTTGATGAAAGCCAACCACTATGTCATACCCACTTCCCTCATACCCAACCTGATTGAGGTGACCCAGTTCCTTAGTTTAATTACTAAGTTTTTCTTATGACTCAATATGGTCTATGTAGTGTCATACCCAAGACTGTTGTATACTTGACCAATATATGCTAATAGATTTCATACATCCAACAATACTTCATCCATTCATGCATTCAACAACTAGTCAATTATACTTGCATATCTCTTCAAGTCAGTTTTACACAGAGATATCCTTGGTTAAAGCATAGATTAAAGCACTTTCAGAGAGTGAAATGCTACTGTGGTTTCCAACAATATGATTCTCACAATCAATCGACACATTAAAGTGTGTTTGCTTGTTACTCAACCCTACTTCCAGAGAATACTTACCGGTGGATTAAGGCATAGCACATGGAAATTCCATTACACCCTAACCATCCTTTCAGTTGCAAGACATAAGCTGGAGAACCCCTTCCTCTTACTGCCTTGCACCCCACTTTTCTTATTAATTCATGCTTTAACTAAAAATATTTCTCAAGTTCATAAACAAATAAATAAATCAGTTGTTATTCCTTCATTAAATTTTCATATATAAACAAGCATAGGTTAAGTGACAACAAAGCAATGCAAGTCACAAAATCTCAGAAGCAACAGAAAATTGCTAAACTAAAAATGCAAGCAAAACATCAAACAGAAAATAAAATAACTAAAGGTTAAATGGTTGCCTTTCATAGGTCTTAATGCCTTGCCAAGTGAGGGTTTACTCACTAAAGTTCTTCTTCCCAAATCTTGGTTCAGGTCTGCCATTGATTTTCTAAACTGCTGCCTATACTTCTTTTTTTTATATTTTGTTTTCTGGTTCTAACATGTAGCCGTAGGAGATAATGATGTATATAAGGAGGTTACTAGGGTTTTAAGGTTAGTTAAGTAATTTATTTTCATCAAAAATCCCATCACCATTTCTGGTTTCACCCATATTTCACCCTCTCCACTTTCCTTTACCCACCATTTCTCCCTTTTCCCTTGTCTTACCTACTTTTGGCAAATTTCTTCACATACTATATGCATGACTCTGGCTTGGGCATTGTTTGCCTTTCCTAGTTTTAATCATGAATGTAAGCTTATTTGTATAACCAGCTATGTGTGTGCATCAATCAAATATTTTGCACATCTTATATATATATTCATGCATTCCCTACCTACACAAGCAACTATGCTCCTATTTAATTTATGGAAATTAAGACTAAAAACTGCCTAAGTTATTTATGTATTGTAACTAGGCTAATGTGTACACACTAACAAGTCATGTACTCATTTGTTATAATAATTTTTTTTTTGTATTTATTTACAAGGCCTTTACTCACTAAAGTGCCTTGCTCATGTAGTATGCTGGAACAGTTTGCACATGCACAAGGGCATGCACACTCATTCTCACACAAATCTTTCCAGAGAATTGTATTTGTTTTTTTAACTAAATGTCTTTCTTTTATAAAATATTTAAATTTTTATATATTTGCTTAAACTATGGGCTGTCACATACACCCCTCCTTTAAGAAATTGTGTCCTACAATTTAACACTTCTTCATATGTTAGTCATGTATCAGAACCAAACATGCACACATATTCTTAATTCAACCAAAACATACATCAAGCAAACACATTCAGCACTGAACACTATATTTAACTAAGTAAATTCAAGCATGAATAATCGATTACCTCTACTCTAATTGTCAGTTGCAAATAGTTGAGGGTACCAGACTTTTATCTTGTCCTCAACCTCCCATGTGCAATCATTGGGGTCTAGACTCCACTGCACCTTTACCAGTTTAATAGTTTTGTTCCTCAATTTCTTATCTTCTTTAGCTACAATCCCCACTGGTTTCTTCTCATATACCAAATCTGGTCTGACTTCCACTTTGTTTTGTGACTGAATCACTGATGCTTCATCATGTACATATTTTCTCAATTGTGATACATGAAATACATTGTGTATTCCACTCATTTCCTCTGGCAACTTCAACTTGTAAGCCATCTTTCCTATTCTTGCAATGATTTCATATGGTCCTATATATCTTGGGGTTAGCTTCCCTGCCTTGCCAAATCTCAACACCTTCCTCATAGGTGAAACTTTCAAGTACACATAATCTCCTAATTCAAATTCAAGTGGCTTCCTTCTCCTATCTGCATATGATTTCATTCTATCCTGTGCTGCCTTCATTCTCTGTCTGATCAGTGTGATCTTATCATTTGTCTCTTTCACATGATCTGGTCCTAACATAACCTTAACACCTACCTATAGCCAGCAAGCAGGTGACAAACAAGGCCTCCCATATAGAGCTTCATAGGGTGCCATCCCTATACTACTCTGGTAGCTGTTGTTGTAAGCAAATTCTGCTAAATGAAGGTAGTCTTCCCAATTACCACCATGATCAAGTACACAAGCTCTAAGTAGATCCTCCAAGAATTTGTTAACCACTTCTGTTTGACCATTAGTTTGGGGATGGTAGGCTATGCTCAAGCACAACTCAACCCCCATTGCCTGTTGAAAGCTACTCCAGAACTTTGATGTGAATATGGTGTCTCTATCACTAATGATAGTGGTAGGAACTCCATGTAGTTTCACTATTTCTTTCATGAAAACTTGTGCCAATTTTGGTGCATTTCTATCACTCTTCACTGGTAAAGTGTGATGATTTAGTCAATCTATCTACCACCACCCAAATACTGTCATTACCTCTATTTGATCTTGGCAAGCCATCAATGAAATCCATTGATATGCTTTCCCATTTCCATCTTGGAACTTCCAGAGGTTGCAACAGCCCACTGGGTCTTTGGTACTCAACCTTGACTTGTTGGCAAGTCATGCATTTTGCCACATATTCACCCACACTCCTCTTTATTCCTTTCCACCAATAGCTCCTCTTTAGATCATGATACATTTTAGTACCACCTGGATGTATGGTGTACTTAGACTTGTGATGGACATCCATGATCTTTCTTTGTAGTGCTCCTGTGTTAGGTAC
The DNA here is from genome assembly GCA_030737815.1 of Allium fistulosum. NCBI lineage: Eukaryota > Viridiplantae > Streptophyta > Magnoliopsida > Asparagales > Amaryllidaceae > Allium > Allium fistulosum. Next base: position 577,857,912 of record CM060904.1, on the reverse strand, counting down.
ACACAGTCTTCCCTTGTATCTTAAAAATCCTTTTTCATCCAATTCAAACTTGTCAAGCTTTGAACCATTCCTCAACAATTCCTTCTTCTCTCTTAGGGATCCATCCATGTCTTGAGATTGGTTCACTTCTTCCACTAAGTCAGATTTTATTGTGATGAGGTTGAGCTTGCCATAGTGCTCCATGTCCTCATCTACCACCATAGTTTGCTCTCCCATGCTTTCCACTTCTACATCAGTTAATGTTAATAGCATTTTAAACTCCTCTATCATCAGTGTAGCCAACTTGGCATGTTACCTACTCAATGCATCTGCCACTCTATTTGCTTTCCCTGGTGTGTACATAATGTCCAAATCATAGGCAGCAAGGAATTCCACCCACCTATGTTGTCTCATGTTCAAATCTTTTTGAGAAATAAGTATTTCAAAGCTTTGTGGTCAGTATAAAGCTCAAACTTTGCTCCTAAAAGGTAGTGTCTCCAAAACTTTAATGCATACACCACAGCTGCCAATTCCAAGTCATGTGTTGCATACTTGGTCTCACTTGGTTTCAGTTGCCTTGATGCATAGGCTATTACTCTACCATCTTGCATAAGAACAGCTCCTATACCTGACCCACATGCATCAGTGTACACTACCAGCTTATCATTGTCTTCTGGAATTTTCAGCACTAGTGCTTCCATCAATGCCTTCTTCAATTGGTTGTATGCCCCTTCACACTTCTTAGTCCATAGGAAAGGCTGGTCTTTCCTTGTTAGCTTGGTTAATGGGGTTGCCATTTTAGCAAAGTATTTTATAAATCTTCTGTAGTGTCCAGCCATGCCCATGAATGATCTTATCTCGGTAACACTGCTTGGTTTCTTCCATGCTTGCACTGCCATGACCTTACTAGGGTCTACTGAATTCCTTCTTGAGAAATTATATGGCCTAAGAATTTTATTTCATTCTTCCAGAAAGAACACTTTGCAAACTTGGCTTTAAGGCCTTGTTGCCTTAGTCTACTTAGTACCATGTGCAAATGTTTCTCATGTTCAATAGCTGATTTAGAGTATATTAATATATCATCAATGAAAATCAGTACAAATTTATCCAAATAATCTCTAAAAATCCTATTCATTAAATCCACAAAATAGGATGGTGCATTGGTCAAACCAAATGGCATTACTAAGTATTCATACAAGCCATACCTGGTATTGAAAGCTGTATAATTGATACTTTCTTCTTCCACTTTCATTTGATGGAAACCAGATGCTAAGTCAAGTCTGGAAAATACCTTAGCATCATTTAATTGATCAAAAAGATCATCAATTCTAGGTAGAGGGTATTTGTTTTTGATGGTGACTGAGTTTAGTTCCCTATAGTCTATGCACATTCTCAAGGATCCATCATGCTTCTTAACAAATACTACTGGTGATCCCCAATTTGAACTACTAGGCCTAATGAAGCCTTTTTGTTCTAATTCTTCTAATTGTTTCTTCAACTCAATCAGTTCCTTAGGACCCATTCTGTTTGGTTTCTTAGTGACAGGGCTTGCTCCTGGCTTAAGTCTTATTTGAAATTCTACTCGTCTATTATGAGGAATGCCATTCACTTCACCAAACACATCAGTGTATTGGTTAACTATGGGTATCTTCTCTAGGCTTGATTCAACCTCACCACTGTTCAAGTTGAACATCCTACCCATACCCCTATCTTTGGCTGCCTCATACATGACCAAAACTCTTTTTCCATCAGGAAGTTGTAATGAGATTGTGGAATTTTCAAGTTAATGATAGCACAAAAACCCTTTAACCAATCCATTCCCAGTATAATATCCATCCTAGGGTAATTCAACACATGTAGTTCTAAAATAAAGGTGTGACCACCCATACATAATTCTACTTGTATGCATTTCATATTTGTAATGCAGGAACTACCTATAGGACTATTAACATGCAATGGCTTATCAATAAAAACACATGTTAACCCTAGTTTTTGAACTATATCACATGAAATAAAAGAGTGTGTAGCTCCTGTGTCATAAATAACTGATATGGGTATGCCTTTAATGAATAATATACCTTCCACTTGGCTAGGTGCTTCCATGGCCTTGCCCTTCCCTTCAAGTACATCCACCCTTGCCATTTCTGGACACTTCCTTTTCATGTGCCCCTCTTTACCACAGTTGTAGCACCTAATAACAATTGACTTGGGTGCTTGGCATTTGGTCTTTATATGGCCTTCCTTCCCACAGTTTAACAGATCACTTTAGGTTTCTATATTGTCAGAGCTTTCCACCCTACTTCCTTCTTTGTTCATTGCTTCTCCCTTCTTCTTCTCATATGGGTGTGCTCTATTCTTCCCATTCTTGTTATTCCTGCAATTCTTAAATTTTTCTCTGGTATTGTCATGCTGCCTAAATGACAATGTCAAGTCCATAACTTGATCAAAGGTTCTGTCTTTGTATGGTAACATGGCTCTACTCAATCCAGCATTTAATCCCTGAATGTACCTTGCATTCCTTGAAACTTCATCTGGGATTAGTACTGCCCCATACTTAGACAACCCTTCAAATTTCTGAGTGTATTCAGTGACACTCATAGATCCTTGCCTCAACTTGATAAACTCCTCAAGTAATGAAGCTTTTGCTGAGGCTGGGACAAATCTGGCTTTTAACATTTCTTTGAACTGGTTCCATGTGATCTCTTGCTCTTGCCTGCCTGCAATGATCACTTCCCACCAATCCAAAGCAAGGCCTTTTAGTTGTCTTGAAGCTATTTGCCTTCTTCTCTGGTCATTAACCTGCATATCTGCAAAGATCCTCTCCACTGTTCTTAACCATGTCTCGACACCCATGACATTTTCTGTGCCATCAAAGCTACTGCCTACTAGGTGTGTATATGTTTTAAGCAATTTGGACAGATCTTCATGTGGATTATCCGCCCTAGGTGCCATTCCATTCCTCAGTATTCTAACAAAATCTTGCATGTTAATCATTGGGGGACCAGCAGCCACTCCAGTTGCTTGTTCAGTACTATCAGAGGATTGGTCATTCTCCCTTTCTCCAGCAGCCTGGGGATTGATTCTAACAGCTCTAGATCTCTATTGAACATTTCTAATGTAGTTAGTTCTTATTCCTATTCACTACTTTACTTTTAAAACTAGCAGTGAACTCATTCATTCATAATAATTAAAGCAACCAAAGCAAACAGCAAACAATGCACATAAATTCAATCAAGTATTAGTTTTGGCTATGTATTTAATAACATAGCTCTGATACCAACTGAAGCAACCCTCCCTAACTTGCCATTCTATTTGAAGGGCTCAATTTAGTTTGTGCTAATTTCAGGGTTACTTACTTCCAAGACCAATCTTTTTTCTTTTTATTTATTTATTTATTTATTTTTCTTTCTTTTCCCAAGATCCAATCTGATCAATATAGAAATATTGATATACTTCTTTGTAAAATTATTTGTATGTACATATAAACATACAAATCATTATACTTCTAATATTAGAGTTTTTTTTTGAATAAAGAAAAACTCAGTTTATTTTAAACTAAAATACCTATGTTTTAGCCACAGTAAAAAGAATTGGGAAAGACCCTCTCCCATTTGAATCTTTGTGCAAATTTACTAACCAATTCCTGTTTGTTTATTTGTGTTTGACAATTGTATATTTAATAAAACATGTGAATTGACTCATGACATTTAAAATTTTACAAGATTGTTTTTCAAATAGCAAAACGGGGGGTTGTGCATGCTTCTGTGCATCTGTGTGCACATAAACATGTACAACTGCTATTTACTACACCTGAGTTTTTAGGTTGATCAACTTGATTAGGTTAGATCCCTATACTGTCTTGTTATAATTTACTAGCTTTTCTCATTCATTTAAACATAGAACCCATGTAAATCTGGGTTCATACTTCTCATGTTTTTTTTTCTCTGCCTATGTGTTTATCGTTGCTTTATAATATTTGCAGTTAATTTGTAAATAGGTTCTAGCTTCTAATACAGTCTAATACATATGTATATACATTACTAGTTCACATGTTCCCCCAGTTCTACTAGTAACTTTACTTCTCAATCCCTGAAAATTTTATGTTTATAGGTTAAACTATAAGCTAAATACTTTTATCTTTTCCTACTAACAATAGTTCCATCACATTGCAGTCTTTTTAAAACCATTCATTACATCACAATCAAAGTTTAGCACACTGCAGATATCATTACATAGAAGTCTTTCAGCTAAAATAAAACATAAGAGCCATTCTCCTACAAAAGTCATAGTTGAGTTAATTAGCAATTTCTCCTTAGCAACATACTTCTGCTCCTTATTACTTAGCTTCCTCCTTCCCTGCAGACATCACATGAACTGCTCCACAATGCATATGAAGCACCCATTTGATGCAAGCAACAAACAGGTCAGACTTATGTCTGGTGTAAGTAAATTCATTTGGTAATGCATAAGGACTAATGAGATAGGTTCCATTATTCCCTTTTGTTTTTCAGAGGTTAAGCGTTTTACTTAAATCAGTCAAATTACATTCTCATGCTCAAATTGCTAAGTATTATAACAGTGGAGTGAATGTACTGCTAAATACATGTATACATGCTTAGAATAATTTTTTCATCAGAAATTCTAGTTTAAGAATTCATGACGGTCATCATACAAATCACATAGGTTGATGTTAACACCCAGATTTTGCACAACATACACATTCAGTTTTCATGGAACTGAGCTAAAGTATCAATCCTGAGTCTACATGTTAGGACTCCCACATACTTCTAGCCTACTTACCCTTGCATGTATGATCACTTCATGTCATTTTTAAGGATCCAGTACTACATTCATGGTTGCACTGGTGCACACTGCCTGGAACTACTACCTAATTTCCAGTACACTACAAGCTATTTGGGCATAACCATGCCATGTGCAAACTCACACCCCAACCTTGATGAAAGCCAACCACTATGTCATACCCACTTCCCTCATACCCAACCTGATTGAGGTGACCCAGTTCCTTAGTTTAATTACTAAGTTTTTCTTATGACTCAATATGGTCTATGCAGTGTCATACCCAAGACTGTTGTATACTTGACCAATATATGCTAACAGGTTTCATACATCCATCAATCCTTCATCCATTCATGCATTCAACAACTAGTCAATTATACATGCATATCTCTTCAAGTCAGTTTTACACAGAGATATCCTTGGTTAAAGCATAGATTAAAGCACTCTCAGAGAGTGAAATGCTACTGTGGTTTCCAGCAATATGATTCTCACAATCAATCCACACATTAAAGTGTGTTTGCTTGTTACTCAACCCTAATTCCAGAGAATACTTACTGATGGATTAAGGCACAGCACATGGAAATTCCATTGCACCCTAACCATCCTTTCAGTTGCAAGACATAAGCCAGAGAACCCCTTCCTCTTACTGCCTTGCACCCCACTTTTCTTATTAATTCATGCTTTAACTAAAAATATTTCTCAAGTTCATAAACAAATAAATAAATCAGTTGTTATTCCTTCATTAAATTTTCATATATAAACAAGCATAGGTTAAGTGACAACAAAGCAATGCAAGTCACAAAATCTCAGAAGCAACAGAAAATTTCTAAACTAAAAATGCAAGCAAAACATCAAATAGAAATTAAAATAACTAAAGGTTAAATGGCTGCCTTTCATAGGTCTTAATGCCTTTCCAAGTGTGGGTTTACTCACTAAATTTCTTCTTCCCAAATCTTGGTTCAGGTCTGCCATTGATTTTCTAAACTGCTGCCTATATTTCTTCTTTTTTTCTATATTTTGTTTTCTGGTTCTAACATGTAGCCGTAGGAGATAATGATGTATATAAGAAGGTTAATAGGGTTTTAAGGTTAGTTAAGTAATTTATTTTCATCAGAAATCCCATCACCATTTCTGGTTTCACCCATATTTCACCCTCTCCACTTTCCTTTTCCCACCATTTCTCCCTTTTCCCTTGTCTTACCTACTTTTGGCAAATTTCTTCACATACTATATGCATGACTCTGGCTCGGGCATTGTTTGCCTTTTCTAGTTTTAATCATGCATATAAGCTTATTTTTATAACCAGCTATGTGTGTGTATCAATCAAATATTTTGCACATCTTATATATATATTCATGCATTCCCTACCTACACAAGCAACTATGCCCCTATTTAATTTATGGAAATTAAGACTAAAAACTGCCTAAGTTATTTATGTATTTTAACTAGGCTAATGTGTACACACTAACAAGTCATGTACTCATTTGTTATAATAATTTTTTTTTGTATTTATTTACAAGGCCTTTACTTACTAAAGTGCCTTGCTCATGTAATATGCTGGAATAGTGTGCACATGCACAAGGGCATGCACACTCATTCTCACACAAATCTTTCCAGAGAATTGTATTTGTTTTTTTTTAACTAAATGTCTTTCATTTATAAAATATTTAAATTTTTATATATTTGCTTAAACTATGGGCTGTCACAATACTGTTTAACTGTTTGCTTTGATTGTTTCGAATGATTTGCACTTGTCTTAAACTGCTTTGATTAAGTTGAAATCCTAATTCTACCCATTGATCGACCTTCTATCTTTGTTGTGCCACTGTGAACCAATCCTGTTGGTCACAACAAAAGAAACCTCTTAGCGCTTGGTATGTAGTAGTGAATTATTTACCATAATCGATGCCATATGATCGGTCATCGCCGGTACACACTAACTACCGCCCCCTATTTTGACCTCTTATTTGCCGTAATCAGCATAAGCGTGCCCAGCCTCACCTAATTGTTGTGAGACCATCAGTTCTAGACTTGAAAGGGAATGCTGCCCAACCTCACCTAACTGTTGTGAGGCCATCAGTCCTAGTCCTGAAAGGGAATGCTGCCGGTACTGGTCCTAACAAACAATTTTTAATTTGCACCCTTTGCCCAAATCACCAGATTTGAGCTTCTATCTATTGGCCACTTATTTACCCTAATCAGCATAAGTGTGTCCCAGCCTTACCTAATCTATTGTGAGACCATCAGTTCCTGACTAAAAGGGAATTCTGTCGTTACGGGCCCTACTTCTTATATTTTCTTATTAACTCAGTGTAAGTTCTAAAATAAGCCTCTTCTGTTATTTCTGCTATATTTGCTTATCAACTTAATGTAAGTTTTAAAATAAGCCTCTTCTGTTATCTCTTTCATTCTAATTATAACCTATGTTATAATTGTTATTCTTCGATTCTATCTTTTCAGTTATAGCCACTTGATATAATTATGCTTGCAAATATCTTAAATTTGCCAATTTCAGTCTATCTCTATTTTATTATAGTTTTTCTCATTTTATATCTAATTTTGGTAAATTTAGTGTTTTCTATTTTAATCCATATTAGCGAATTCTTCTTTTTTAATATTCTTATATTTTATTCGCGTAAAAAGGAATAAAAAGAAACTGACATTTACAAGCTAAATTCTAACGTAAAACAGATGTAAATAAATGTAAATAACTGTAAATAACTGAATAAAATAGCTGAAATAAATAGACTGAAAAGAACTTCTGAAATTTACTTAAAAACTAACTGTAAATAACTTATATAAAAATTGTCACAAAATTGTAGAAAAACTACAACTATTGAGAACCCTATTATTTTAAATTACTTAGAAATCTAAAATAATTACAAAACACTCACCTGTGGTCCTTAACTCTAGTCCTTGGCCTTCCCGGATCCAATTCTGGGGCGTAGAATATTTTTATCAAAAAGAACTTCTCCCTAGAAAAATTTTCTATTTAGGGTCCAGCCTCTGGCAATGAACCCAATTGGGAGAAAATCTAAATGAGAAAAATAGCTAGGCCAAGGGTTCTATTTCTAGTGTGACTTAGGGATCTCAGACCGTTGGATTTGAAGGTTAAATCTGGTGCAACCACGTCATAGGCTCACTGGGAATTGTCAGATGGAAGCACGAACGCACAGGATTTGATGAAAATTGCAAAACAACATGTTCGGTTCGTACCTGGATGTTTTCACGTCCAGGCTACTTTGTGGGTCGACCCAACTCCATTAGGGGTCGACCCTAAGGTCGACCTGACCCCTTTGGAGGTCGACCTATTGGTCAACCTAACTCAATCCTGGGTCGACCTATGCCCTTTTATTATTATTTTTTTTGTTTCTTTTATTAAATTTGTTTTCTTATTTCTTTCATAACTTCTTTATACTAACTCGGATTTTGACAAATTATATATGGAAATTGACCAGAAAATTACCACGGACACAATGGTGCAACTCCCGTAGCTCAACTCTGACAATGCCACAAACTTATTTTATTAATTAATTATTTATTTATTTTAGCTTAAATTTCGGGTTGTTACATTCCCCTCTCCTTAAAGGATTTCATCCCCGAAATCTCTAAGGACAGAAGAATGAAATAAATAGTTTCATCCAAATTCTACAACCATATATTCAACCATCATCCATTACATCCATTGTCCTTAAGCTTTCTAATGCAACTTATGTTATATGCAATAGTGTAGTGTCAATGTCCCTGACTAATGCAAAAGATTAGGCAATCTACTGATTCAGTCGACCTCCTTTTTATGCGTTCATGTCCGTGTCATGTATCCAAATGAATGCAATTTCCCTAATGACAACTAGTAGTTCTATATGAGTGCTACAATTATCACTCAAATGCAATAATCATATGATAATCATCAATTTATATCAACCATGGAAACAAAAATGCAAATGCACACACATCCATATGCATATGTTTTAATGACCTAGTTAGGTCGATATAATAGTGCCTAGTGTGTGTATATACGTCCATTAGCATCCACTAGCAAACACTTGCAACCACTAGCGTCCATCATACATAACATGTTCTAGTAACATGTTTACATTCAATCCTACCATCCATAGGTTAAATCTTAAGATCTAACCTCCCAAAGGATACTAAAGGAAAGAACCTATTCAAAACTAAAGATGGAAATAGGAAATTCAAGACGTACCATCGAAGAGATGCAGATAAGAGGTACGTATTTCTCTTCAGCCTCCCACGTAGCGTCTTCAATACTGTCTCCCTACTGCACCTTAACTAAAGGGACTTCCTTATTCCTAAGCTTCTTGATATCACGTCCAACGATCTTGGTAGGAATGCGATGAACCGATGCTTCTCTCTCCACTTCAACTCAATATCCCTTCTCCGCTTATCTGCATAGGATTTTTACCTAACTTGGGTCATCTTCATTCTCTTTCTAATCAAATCAACCTTTTTCAACGTCTCTCTAATCATATTAGGACCAAGTAGCAATCTTTCTGTAGACTCCAACCAACACGAAGGTGACTTGCAAGGTCTTTCATAAAGATCTTCAAAAGGTGCCATCCCAATGCTAGCCTGAAGACTATTGTTATATGCGAACTCCACTAAAGGAAGGTGCTCCTCCCAAGTTCCTCCAAAATCAAGAATGCACATCCTTAACAAATCCTCAAGAACTCTATTAACTCTCTCTGTTTGGCCATCCGTTTGAGGGTGATAGGCCGTACTCAATCTAAGTTGTGTACCTAAAGCCTCTTGCAAGCTCCTCCAAAACTTGCTAGTAAAGATAAGGTCTCTGTCACTCACTATGCTAGAGGGAACTCCATGAAGTTGGATTATCTCACGAACGTATAGGGATGCCAAATAAGGTGTCTTCCTCTTACTCTTGACCGGAATGAAGTGGGCGCTCTTAGTCAAACAATCTACAATCACCCAAACACTGGTATTCCCCTTCCAAGATTGGAGTAAACCATCTATGAAGTCCATCGAAACACTATCCCAGTTCCATTTGGGTACATCCAATGGTTGAAGCAATCTGCCATGCCTCTACTGCTCCACCTTAACCTTTGGCACACAAGACGCTTAACTACAAACTCTGCCACATTCTTCTTCATGCCACTCCAATAAAACACTATCTTCATGTCCCTATACATCTTATCACCACCCGGATGAATAGTCATCCGAGAATGGCGTGCTTCTGCTAGAACTGCTCTCGCCAAATCACTAGTGCGGGGACACAAAGTCTTCCATCTCTCCTTAGCCACCCTTTACTATCTATGGAATAGAGTTGGAGATGTCTAGAGACCTCTCCTCTACTAATCCTCTCTAGAATATCCATAAGCTCCGAATCCTCTTGCTGCCTTGAGCCAATTTGATCTATGATGGTAGGCTTAACCCAAGTGCTGCCAATAATCCAGGGGTAATGTCCATAGAGGTCTTAAAATCAAAGGTGAAAATAAACTCTAGACTTTTCCATTCCAAGAACATTGGGCTAAGAGTTGCTCTCTTCCTACTTAATGCATCTGCAACTACGTTCCCTTTACCAGGGGTGTAAGCTATCTCAAAGTCATATGATGCCAAAACTCCATCCAACGCTGCTGCCTCAAGTTTAAATCTTTTTGTGAGAACATGTACTTTAATGATTTATGATCAGTGAAAAGCTCAAACCACTCTCCTAGCAAGTAATGTCTGTAAGACTTGAGCGCGAAAACAATAGCAGCTAGCTCCAAATCATGGGTAGGGTAGTTCTTTTCATGAGTTCTCAACTGTCTACTTCCATAGCATACTACCTCCCTTCTCGCATCAATACTGCTCCAAGGCCAGTCCCACATGCATTAGTGTATACTATAAAAGGCTTAGCTTCGTCAGGTAAAACTAACAATGGTGCACTAGTAAGGGCCCTCTTTAGCATCATGAAGGAATCCTTACAATCTACATCCCACATGAATGCCGCATTCTTCTTAGTAAGGCTAGTAAGTGGTGCTGAAATCTTAGCGAAACCTCTAATAAACTTCCTATAATAACCAGCCAAACCTAGGAAGCTTCTAACTTTGATAACATTCTTGGGGGCCTTCCAATCTTGTACTGCTATTATCTTAGAGGGATTCACAGCTAGACCCTCTTTTGAGACTACATGCCCCAAGAAACGCACCTCCTTATGCTAAAAGTGACACTTCGAGAACTTTGCCTTCAACTGATCAACACGAAGTGTACGAAGAACCTCCTCAAGATGAATAACATGCTCTTCCATACTCTTGGAAAATATCAAAATGTCGTTCACGAATACTTCAACGAACTTATTTAGGACATTACGAAAAACACGACTCATCAAATCTATGAAATAGGCTGGGGCATTAGTCAGCCCAAACGGCATAACCAACCACTCAAAGAATCCATCGGGTATCCTAAATGTTGTCTTATCGATGCTATCGTTAGCGACCCTAAGTTGATGAAATCCAATAGCTATGTCAAACTGAGAAAATACTAAAGAGCCAACCAATTGATTGAAAATATCGTCTATCCTAGGAAGTGGGTAACCGTTCTTCTTCGTGAGCTTATTCAATTCTCTATAGTCTACGAAAAGTCAGCCTTTGTAGCGAAGACGATTGGCGCTCCTCACTAAGATATGCTCCATCCGACGAAGCCTTTCTCCAATAGCTCACCAATCTGCTTACTTAACTCCTTCCTCTCCCTAGGAGCCATATGTCTCATGGGCAATGCCACTGGCTTAGCATTGTCATTCAGACAGGTCTTAAAGTCGATCTCTCTCTTAGGGGGTAGTCCCCTAACCTCCTCAAAAATGTCTTGGAAATCTCTAATGACTGAAACCGAATCTAACTCTCCTAGTGATGAATCAAGGGAATAAAGGAAGCTCAACATGACTGACCTCTGTGGGTCGCAAGAAACCTCGAGAGTCCTTCCGCTACATGTCTCTAGTCTGACGACTCTCCTCTCGCAGTCTAATATTGCACCATAAGTGGATAACTAGTCCATCCCCAAAATCATCTCATATCCCGAAAATCCCAATACATAGGTGTCATAGTCAAACTCTACGCCTAATATAAAAAATTTCAAACCCTTACAAATCATGGATAAATGTGCTGATCCTCCTATGGGGTTTGAAACAACTATAAGGTCTACTACTAGAGAAATATCTAAGTGCAAACTATCAACCAAGGAACTAGAAATAAAAGAATGCGATGCTCTGGAGTCAAAAAGAGTCCAAATAGGAAAATCCGAAATAGAGAACAAACCTTCTACAGAGACTTTCCTACCTTGATCTGGTCCACTACTAGAAGGTGCTGCATCCAAAGCCTGTACTTGTGCTGTAGGTGCGCCTGCTCTCTGCCCCGTCTTCTGAGGACAAGCCCTACTAAGGTGTCCAAGCTGCCCAAAGTTGTAACACCTCCTCTTCATCATGTCCTTCTTACAGTCCTTTATGAAATGCCCAGCCAATCCACAACTATGACATTTCTCGCCTTTCTTGATAAGTCCCTTCTAAGGTCCTCCTCCTTTCTTCTTGACCTTATCCTTCTTATTCTTCCACCACTGCTTCTTAGATTTTTTTTGATTTAGGAACCTCCTTAAGCTCTCCTTCTTTAACAACATCCAACATGGGAGACATTACCATAAGTGACTCATACGTCACTCCCATAGGTACATGTGTCAAGGCCAACCCATGGAGAGGCTGGTTCAAACCCTTAACAAACTTGATGGCCTTCTTATGCGGTGTATTAACAAGCTCCATTCCGAACCATGACAACTCATTAAACTGATTTATATATTCATTCACTGAAAGACTCCCTTGCTTTATATTAATGAACTTCTCCAACTGCATGCTTTCCTTGGCTTGCGACAAGAACTTTCTCTCAAACCTTTCCCTAAATCCAAACCAACCAATGTCTCTTCCCTCCATCTCTATAATCTCCCACCAATAAGAAGCCTCTCCCTTTAGCTGCCAAGACGCAAGTTGAACTCTCCGTCGGTCCTCCAACCCTAACAGCCCAAATATCCGCTCTGTATTCCTCAATCAAACTCGTGCCTCCACGAAATCCTCCATGCCAGAAAAAGTCTTGCCTCCTAGATTAGAGAAGTCCTTGCATAGCTTAGAAAAATTGGCTGCTGCAAGTGGATTAACGGGATCTCCACCTACCGGTGTTGCATTGGGCGCTTGTCCTTGCACCTCTGGTGTCGTAGCTTGAAGATATCTACGAAACCAGCCTGGGATTTGGACACCCTCTAGAAGATTTGGGGCGTCCGCCATTCTATGCAAAAAAAATTTAGGCTTAAAAGAATGAAAAAAAGGTTGAACTGGACTTTGTGGGGATTTTTATAAAAGCTCTTTTATACTTGAAAAATCATTTCTATAAGAGTTTCTTTCTGAAAAATACTTTACTTTTAAAACAAGTTTTTAGGAATCCTGTAACCTTAGGCTCTGATACTGTTATCCCGCTTTTTGGTCAAAGCCGGAATATCAAACAAATCGACAGAAAAGGATGGATATCAGGATTGGGAGTCGATTGGAAACAAGGCTGCGATGGATGTCGTCAAAATTTGACCGGGCTCCAATCAGGACGGAATCGATTAGAGATGATGATGAGGACTAGGAGAGGCTACATTTCAAATTTCAGGTTAATCGGAGTTCGTATGCTCAAAATATGGATGGGTCAAATTATGTGAAAATAGGTTTGTTGGTTCGAATCGATGGAACTTCGTATCGATAGATGTTGGTTCGAATCGATGGAACTTTGTATCGATAAGATGGTGAAGGATGACAGCATGTTCGTATCGATTAGGTAAGAAAGCTAGGTGGATTTCGACTCGATGGTGACACGCCCAGATTGGTAGGAGAGCACGCAGAGGTTTGTTCGAATCGATACGTTTCGTATCGATCAAGATGGATTCAGGCTACAAGCCTCGTATCTATATAGTTCGTATCGGAAGGGAGGCGAGGAGTAACGATGCAGTTCGTATCGATCTATGCTAAAGTCGATACGAAGGACTCGCATACGGATCGATTCGAAGAAGACCAAAGGCATATGAGAAGGATACGTTGGGAGACGGCTTCGTGGATACGAAGTCGTGGATACGAAGTTGTGGATACGAACGAAACAGATTTTATGGATGCGAAGCAATGGATTCGAAGCACGTTATGGCTATAGATGGATGTGGACTGGGCACGAGGTGTGGATGCGAGCGCATATCCAGGAAGGAAGCGTTCAACATGGCGAGGAAGGAGGATTGACCCAGGAAACACACACCACGTCATCACTTGGGCACGCGACACCATCGATTCGACCTAATCGATTCGAAGGAAGATCGATTCGAAGGGAGCTTATCAACCGGAAACATGATCTCGAATCGATCATATCTTGAGATTTACAAGTCCAAATGCTATGAAATTTTCACAGTAGCTTGAGCACATGTTGAAGAATGTTCACGCCAAATTTCAGCTCGATTGGACAATTTCTTGATCGATTCGAACATAGCTTCGAATCGATCCCAAAGTGGGCCCGGATTTCCAGAAAGCGGGCATGTGGGCCCTCTCACGTGCCAGAACTGGTCTTCCCTCATTTTAGGCGAAATATCAGCCTCCTACACCTATAAATAGACCCCCAGGTCATTCAGAAAAGAGGTCGGACAATTTTGAGAGCTAAGGAGCGCCCAGACTCTGCCAGATTTACTCCAGATCACCATTGCTGCCTTAGATTCAGATTATAATCATAAAATCTGTTGTACTACGCGATAGGAAATTTTAATCTTCAAGCATCGATCAATAAAAGATAAAACTTTGGAGTGGACGTAGGCCGGAGATAGCCGAACCACTATAAATCTCGTGTTTTTGTTCATTATTTCTGGATTGCTGTTTGTTGTTTGTTTAGATCTGAGATTTGTGTTTGAATATTGCTGATTTGTATTCATACACTGGTGCTTTCACAACATTCGGGGTTTGTGACCATTTTTGGCGCAAACACTTTGGTGCTTTCACTGAGAGGGACTAGCACCCGCTACATCGGATTGAAGTTTAGATTTGAAAGTTTGAAGGATTTAGATTGACTCGGCAATGACTCGACAAACAAGACAAAGAGCTGAGAGAAGCCAACAGGGAGGAAGTCAAGAGGCATCCTCCGGAGCTGGAGAAGGACAAGCTTCGATTTACATTACGAGAGATGAAATGGAAGCTATGGCAAATTCATTGCATGAGAGGTTGCTGAAGAGTCAACAGGATATGATGCAGACTTTCTTCGAGCAGATGAGAGCTGCAGGAACACAGAACCTTGGACCAACTACAGCGACTGCAAATGTGGAACAAGGAACTAGGGTTGCAGAACCCAATGGAGGACAGAATACAGAACCGGAAGGCAATCAACAAGGGCTTGGGGGCAGGCCCACAGGATCCAACGCAGAAGGACCTTTGGAAGGAGTTCAGCAGGCTAGAGCCAACGTTGCGGCTAATGAGCCACATGAAGAATATGTGCCGGAGTTCCCTCGGGAGCATGGGGGGCAACACCTAACAGGTAATGCTGGATTAATGGAAATCATTAGGAAGACTATGCGTGGAGGTTCGACCAATAGAGACTTGGAAGGGGTGAACAGGAGTCCGTTCGCTCGGGAAATCAGGATAGCTCAGAATCCACCTAAGTTCAAGTTACCTAGCGTGGAAGTATATAATGGAAAGGCTGACCCGACTGATCACTTGATGAGATACACTAGACACATGGAAGTGCTGGGGGCATCGGAGGAAGTGATGGCCAGGTGTTTCCCTTTATACTTGACAGACCTAGCGGCAATGTGGTTTAGGCAGCTGGAAGAAGGATCTATCAGGACCTGGAGGGAACTGGTGGATAGGTTTTTGGGACAGTTTCGGGTTCATATCAAAAGACCTAAGAACGTAATGACGTTAACATCGGTAAAGCAAAGAACAGATGAATCGCTTAGAGCATTTTTAACTCGATTTAATGCGGCGGTTGCTTCGGTGGATCGGCCGGATCCATCGATGGTTTTGATGGCGGTAGTATCGGGAGTCAGAGAGGATTCAGATTTTAAGGTATCTTTAGTACGAGACCCACCACTGGATCTTGGGGAATTCTTCCATGAAGCTGAAAGGTTCCTTCGGCAAGAAGACGCATGTATTGATTTAAAGTAAAAGGAGGTGAATGTGACTGGGGGTGGAGGACCATCCAACGGAAGCTCGGATAAAGACAAAGGAAAAAGGAAGCTAGACGACGATTCAGGAAAAGCCGGGAAGCGATGGAAGGATCCAAAGTTTTCCACATACACAGGATTAAACGAGACGCAGGAGCGGATATACATGGAAACCCGGAATCGCCTTCCTTACCGAAGGCCAGCTAGGAGAGAACCTTCTGAACGAGAAAGGGCATCAGGAAAGCACTGTCTCTTCCATGATTTGGATGGACACGATACCAACAGCTGCAGGCACCTAAAGGACATAATTGAGGAGCATGTGAGGAATGGACAATTGACGCAGTATGTTGGGGCTCGGAATGCAGCGGTGGAGCAGGAGCAACCACCGCCCACCTCAAGCCATGATGGCATGAGGCCCAGGAATGATGGTCGATTGGTTATCCATTGACCAGGATGTTATGAAATAAGTAACAAACCATTGGCGAGCAACCAAGTCATTTACACATGTATGGGGACGGAGATAGCCCCTAGGCATGCTCTGAATGATGATAAACCGCAAAGCCATGGTTTGCGAAATCTGTCTTTTGTTTTTGATTGGACACTTGGTTTTCTGGTTTGGTTTTGGAGTTTGGATTGAACTCCTGGTTTTTGTTTGCTTTCTGTTTTGGATTTTTGTTCGGATGACTGGTTTTTGTTTTGGGTTTTCTGTTTTGGATGATTGGTCTGGATTTCTGATTTTCGGATTTGATTTGGATTTTGGATTGGATTTTGATTGGATTCTTTTTAGTTTTTGATAAACGGTCGTCGAGTATGGACTATGCTCGACAAGGGTCCGGAGAGACCAGGGTTCGGCCTAGGATTTAGGCCCTATATTATCGGTTATCATTTCAGGTCGTTGAGTATGGACTATGCTCAACAAGGGTCCAAAGCGACCAGGATTCGGCTTAGGACTTAAGCCATGGCATTACTTACGTCCAGGGACACTGGACCACGGTCGTCAGGTGTGGATTGCGCTTGGCAAGAACCCGGAGAGGTTAGTTCAACGTCCAGGGACACTGGACCACGATCGTCAGGTGTGGATTGCGCTTGGCAAAAGCCCAGAGAGGTTACGGATTTGGATATCGACCCGGAGAGGTCTTGGATTCGGTTGTTGGATAAGGACGGACTAATAACTCAGCCTTCGAGTTTGGATGGGCACGGAATTGGCTATGGACTTTGGACATTGGATTGGAAACTATTCAAAACACGCCTTCTTATCACAAGGCATGTTTTGGGGGGCAAATGTTATCCCGCTTTTTGGTCAAAGCCGGAATATCAAACAAATCGACAGAAAAGGATGGATATCAGGATTGGGAGTCGATTGGAAACAAGGCTGCGATGGATGTCGTCAAAATTTGACCGGGCTCCAATCAGGACGGAATCGATTGGAGATGATGATGAGGACTAGGAGAGGCTACATTTTAAATTTCAGGTTAATCGGAGTTTGTATGCTCAAAATATGGATGGGTCAAATTATGTGAAAATAGGTTTGTTGGTTCGAATCGATGGAACTTCGTATCGATAGATGTTGGTTCGAATCGATGGAACTTTGTATCGATAAGATGGTGAAGGATGACAGCATGTTCGTATCGATTAGGTAGGAAAGCTAGGTGGATTTCGACTCGATGGTGACACGCCCAGATTGGTAGGAGAGCACGTAGAGGTTTGTTCGAATCGATACGTTTCGTATCGATCAAGATGGATTCAGGCTACATGCCTCGTATCTATATAGTTCGTATCGGAAGGGAGGCGAGATGTAACGATGCAGTTCATATCGATCTATGCTAAAGTCGATACGAAGGACTCGCATACGGATCGATTCGAAGAAGACCAAAGGCATACGAGAAGGATACGTTGGGAGACGGCTTCGTGGATACGAAGTCGTGGATACAAAGTTGTGGATACGAACGAAACAGATTTTATGGATGCGAAGCAATGGATGCGAAGCAATGGATTCGAAGCACGTTATGGCTATAGATGGATGTGGACTGGGCACGAGGTGTGGATGCGAGCGCATATCCAGGAAGGAAGCGTTCAACATGGCGAGGAAGGAGGATTGACCCAGGAAACACGCACCACGCCATCACTTGGGCACGCGACACCATCGATTCGACCTAATCGATTCGAAGGAAGATCGATTCGAAGGGAGCTTATCAACCGGAAACATGATCTCGAATCGATCATATCTTGAGATTTACAAGTCCAAATGCTATGAAATTTTCACAGTAGCTTGAGCACATGTTGAAGAATGTTCACGCCAAATTTCAGCTCGATTGGCCAATTTCTTGATCGATTCGAACATAGCTTCGAATCGATCCCAAAGTGGGCCCGGATTTCCAGAAAGCGGGCATGTGGGCCCTCTCACGTGCCAGAACTGGTCTTCCCTCATTTTAGGCAAAATATCAGCCTCCTACACCTATAAATAGACCCCCAGGTCATTCAGAAAAGAGGTCAGACAATTTTGAGAGCTAAGGAGCGCCCAGACTCTGCCAGATTTACTCCAGATCACCATTGCTGCCTTAGATTCAGATTATAATCATAAAATCTGTTGTACTACGCGATAGGAAATTGTAATCTTCAAGCATCGATCAATAAAAGATAAAAACTTTGGAGTGGACGTAGGCCGGAGATAGCCGAACCACTATAAATCTCGTGTTTTTGTTCATTATTTCTGGATTGCTGTTTGTTGTTTGTTTAGATCTGAGATTTGTGTTTGAATATTGCTGATTTGTATTCATACACTGGTGCTTTCACAACATTCGGGGTTTGTGACCATTTTTGGCGCAAACAGATACCAAATGAAACACCCCACACCCTTTAGTATACCCAAAAAAGGGCACACTAAAAGGTGTGGTGCGTTATAGGTATAACTAAAGCATGACAGAGACTAAGATTCACAAGACAAATAAATAAAATAGTGGAAACATTTAAATAATAACTTGACATTCAAAATTAAACTTCATAAAACAAGTCATAAAAACAGAATATGTCTCAAAAACCAAATACTCTTGTCTTATGAAAAATACATCTCAGTCACATCCTCAGGGTACATAAATAATAATCATCCCTCACATAAGTACCAGTACATCAAAAGCCAAATGAAAAGGAAAAATGAAAAGAAGAAGAATACAAGAAAAGCTCTAGGGGTAAATCTCCAAGAAATCTTAATCTATTGTCCTCGATTCTACTAGCCTATGGGGGGAAAAGGGGAAATAGAGGAGTGGGTCAGACAATAAGTCTGGTGTGAAAGTAATTACGAGCATTTCTAAGCAAGATAAAGATAATAGACTAAGCAACAGTCTCATTTAAATGGAAATAAAGGAAAGATAGAACTAGCATAAGATACTGTTTAACTGTTTGCTTTGATTATTTCGATTGTTTGCACTTGTCTTAAACTGCTTTGATTAGGCTGAAATCCTAATTCTACCCGTTGATCGGTCTTCTATCTCTGTTGTGCGACTGTGAACCAATCCTGTTGGTCACAGCAAAAGACACCTCTTAGCGCTTGGAACGTAGTAGCGAATTATTTACCCTAATCGATGCCACATGCTTGGCCTTCGCCGGTACACACTAACTGTCGCCCTCTATTTTGACCTCTTATTTACCCTAATAAACATAAGCATGCCCAGCCTCACCTAACTGTTGTGAGACCACTAGTCCTAGACCTGAAAGGGAATGCTTCCCAGCCTCACCTAACTGTTGTGAGACCATCAGTCCTAGTACTGAAAGGGAATGATGTCTGTACTGGTCTTAACAAACAATTTCTAGTTTCGCCCCTTGCCCAAATCTCCAGATTTGAGCTTCTATCTATTGGCCACTTATTTACCCTAATCAGCATAAGCGTGTCCCAGCCTCACCTAATCTATTGTGAGACGATCAGTTCCTGACTGAAAGGGAATGATTCCGGTACGGGACCTACTTCTTATATTTGCTTATTAACTTAATGTAAGTTTTCAAAAAAGCCTCTTCCGTTATTTCTGCTATATTTGCTTATTAACTTAATGTAAGTTTTAAAATAAGCCTCTTTTGTTATCTCTTTCTTTCTAATTATAACCTATGTTATAATTGTTATTCTTCTATTATATCTTTTCAGTTATAACCACTTGTTATAATTATGCTTCCAAATATCTTAAATTTGCCTATTTCAGTCTATCTCTATTTTATTACAGTTTTTCTCATTTTACATCTAATTTCTGTAATTTTAGTGTTTTTCTATTTTAATCCATATTAGCGAATTCTTCTCTTTTTAATATTCTTATATTTTATTCGCGTAAAAAGGAATAAAAAGAAACTAACATTTGCAAGCTAAATTATAATGTAAAACAGATCTGAATAAATGTAAATAATTGTAAATAACTGAATAAAATAGCTGAATAAAAATAGCTGAAATAAATAGACTGAAAAGAACTTCTGAAATTTACTTAAAAACTAACTGCAAATAACTTATATAAAAACTATCTCAAAATTGTAGAAAAACTACAACTATTGAGAACTCTATTATTTTAAATTACTTAAAAATCTAAAATAATTACAAAACACTCACCTATGGTCCTTAGCTCTAGTCCTTGGCCTTCCCGAATCCACTTCTGGGGCGTAGAATATTTTTATCAAAAAGATCTTCTCCCTAGAAATTTTTTCTATTTAGGGTCCAGCCTCTGGCAATGAACCCAATTGGGAGAAAATCTGAATGAGAAAAATAGCTAGGCCTAGGGTTCTATTTATAGTGTAACTTAGGGATCTAAGACTGTTGGATTTGAAGATTAAATCTGGTGCAACCACATCATAGGCTCACTCGGAACAGTCATATGGAAGCACGAACGCACATGATTTGAAGAAAATTGCAAAACAACGTGTTCGGCTCGTACCTGAATGTTTTCACATCCAGGCTAATTTGCGGGTCGACCCAACTCCATTGCGGGTCGACCCTAAGGTCGACATGACCCCTTTGGGGGTAGACCTATAGGTCGACCTAACCCAATCCCGGGTCGACCTATGCCCTTTTATTTTTTCATTTTCCTTTATAAAATTATGTTTTCTTATTTCTTTCATAACTTCTTCATACTAGGTCGGATTTTGACAAATTTTATTTGGAAATTGACCAGAAAATTACCACGGACACAATGGTGCAACTCCCGTGTCTCAACTCTGAATTTCACAAACTTATTTTATTATTTAATTAATTCATTAATTAATTGTTTTAGCTTAAATTTCGGGTTGTTACAAGCCTAATCAACCGGGGATAACTAAAACATAGGATATGCAGCAGGGCAATATGGTTCGAACCCATTAGGGTATATCATCCCCTTCTAGATATATACACAATCAACAATAAATTCATGTATGTGGGAGTGCTTGGTTAAAGGTTGCAAAGCAATCGAGGTGATGATATATTCGGTATTGTCTAGCAAGGGGTAAGCCGGTCCTGTGTTGGCAGAGGTCATTAGATACTGTAACAACCCTGTTTTCGAAGTTGTAATACTAAAAAAATTTAATTTCGAATTCGATTGTGATAATTTGTATTTTTGAAATAAAATTCTATTTAATTGGAATCTATTTGAAAATAGATTATTATTATTTTTTAATAATTTAATCAATTAATAAATTCTTTCCAGGAAATATATTGAATGGGATATAGTGTTATATCTTAAAATGTAAATAATTTTGTATGATTGAAATAAATGGAAAGAAGTCTCATTTGATATCAAATAAAGCCAATATTTGACGAAGATGAATAAATTTACTTACATCAATTCAATAAAGAAATATATATAGTGAAACGATATTGAATTGAATTATTTAGTTATTTTTTTTGAGAGAGACGGGTGTGTAGCGTGATACTACACAGCCGGTTAAGTAGATATATTAAATAATAGTAAGAGGTCGATCGACAAGCCCGATCGATGGCCAAAATATAGTCATAGAGCAACGAAATACAATTACAGTACACAAGATATTACAAAAATTAGCTAACTACTAGCCCTCGGTAGACGAAGACTATCTGCACGGTGATGCGTTGGTACTACCCTGAGATTCTGCCGCATGGGCGCTGCATGGCGGGAGGGTCAGTCAGAACGGCGCGGAGGAGCTCTGACCTATTATAGAGGAGAAAAAATGAGTGATTCTTCTACAGGTTCTGGCAAAAAGTCGTACAGGTTTCCCAAACACGAGTGCATTCCTTTCTTTCCAAATGCACCAACTAAAGATTGATATGTAGATGTCCATCAACAAGTTTTGGTGATTAAATTGCCAATAGTCGAAGAAGGGGGTCGAGACGGGGATGTATCCCAGTAGGTAAGCACTGGTTGCAGCCCAAATTGAGTAAGAGAAGTCACATTCGAAGAAAAGGTGGGTGATAGATTCGTCGTGTGTGGAGCAAAAGACGCAGCGTGGGTCGACAGGGATGTTGAGTCGGTTGAGTCTATCCTTGGTGTTAATTCTTCTAGAAATTAGGCACCACTGGAAAAAAGCTATGCGAGGTGGAAGATTGCATTGCCAAATCCTGGGAAAGGAGAAAAGGCGGCCGGGGTTAATTAGGTAATGATAGCAGGATGCTACTGTGAAGCCCTTGGAAGGTGCAAGGGCCCAGAAGAATTGGTCTTGGCTGTTAGAGGGATGTAACGACAGGAGGATATTTGTTGCGGTGAGGAGTTCAGGAACCAGGTCTGCATCGAAAATAGAGGGTGGACAAAGGTGCTCGGGGCCAAGGGCGAAATATTCTTCAACAGTTGCATTAGAGAGGGTGGCGTGAGAGAAGAGGTTGGGCAGGAGCTTAGAAAGGGCCAGCTGACCATACCATGTGTCATGCCAGAAGAGGCAGCTGTTGCCGCTTTCAATTTTCACCTGAAAAAGAGCTTTGACTCTAGGAAGTGTTTGTAGGACCCCAGACCTGAAGGGGGATGACTGGAAGCGGGTGGGGGGTGGAGCGCCAAGTGAGGGTTTGAATGGTAGTGTTGACATAGGATCCAGGTTTTCCAGATGAAGTTGCCAGGTGTGAGCAATCTCTAAAGCCATTTAGACAGCAACGCTTGATTGAAAGTGCGGAGGTCTATAATACCTAACCCCCATGTTTGCGATGTAGGCAAACCGTCTTCCAGTTGACCAGTCTTCTTGCATTTCCTCCGTTCCAAAGGAACGAGCGCCTGATTGAGTCGATTTTCGAGATGACCCAGGATGGAAGGGTGAGGAAGGACATCCAGTATGAAGGGATGGCCGATAGGACCGATTTGACCAGGACAAGACGACCTGTAGAGGATAACGAGTGTGCCTTCCAAGTTGAGAGTCGGGATTCAATTTTGGAAATGAGGGGGAGCCAGTCTGCATGGTGGAGTTTGGTGGGGCGGATGGGCATACCTAGGTACGAAATGGGAAAGTGGGCTATGTTACAGTTGAGCAAGGATGAAATGTGGGGGCGGAGATGGATGGAGTTGCCAAGCATGATGATGGAGCTTTTGTTAAAGTTGATGGAGAGGCCAGAAATTGCTTCAAAGACGTACAGCGCAACCTTGAGGCAATGGATATGATTGGTTTCGGTGGAAGCAAATAGAATCATGTCATCTGCAAATTGAAGGTTAGAAATAGACAAATCCGAATCTTGAAGCTTAATACCTTTGAATAGATCGTTGGACGAGGCGAGCTTAATCATTTGATTGAACACATCTGCTATTAGGACAAAGATTAAGGGCGAGAGTGGGTCACCTTGTCTCAACCCTCTAGCTGATTTAATGTGACCACTCGAAGAGCCATTGATTGAGATGGACGAGATACTTGTGTTGAGTAGCCCTTCGATCCAGCCGCACCACTTAGGCGGAAAACCCCTGTGCTTCATAAGGTCCAGAATGAAGTCCCAGTGCACCGTGTCAAAGGCTTTGGAGAAATCTAGCTTTAGCAGGGTACCAGGGGTTGATATTTTGTGGCAGTAAGAGACAACCTCTTGAGTGGTGGCAACACAGTCCATGATGTTTCTGCCTAGAATGAAGGCTGACTGTTCCGCCCCCACTAGTGGATCGATGACTGACTGGAGTCTATTAGCAAGGACCTTTGTGATGATTTTGAGTGTGGTATTGAGTAGGCTAATCGGTCTGAAAGCGGACAAAGTGTTAGAACCAGGGGATTTGGGGAGGAGGATGATGTTGGCAAAGTTGAGGCGAGCAATAGAGGTGGGATCAGCTTGGAATTCCACGCACATGTCTAGCAAATCGCACTTGATGGTTTCCCAATAGCGTTTAAAAAGGTATGGGTCGAAACCATCTGGGCCTGGGGCTTTATCATCCGACAAATCCTTGAGCGCGGCCCAAACTTCTTCTTCAGTAAATGGGTGGTCTACAAGGATGGGGGGACAGATTGGGTAGAGGAGGTTCCAGTCTATGGGGGGTAGAGCCGAGGATGACTTGCCGAGGATACTACGGTAATAATCAGTGAAGAGACGGAGGGGGTCAGACAATTCGGTGAAGGTGGAGTTGTTATGGGATAATTCCATGATGGTGGTAGATCTGCGTCTGCCATTGGCCATTCGATGGAAAAAGGAGGTGTTTCTGTCGCCATCCTCGAGCCACTTAGCCTTGGATCTTTGTTTCTACCCAATTTCCTCTTATTTGGAAAGTCTTTCAAGATCTGATTCTAGCCCCTTCAGTTGTGAGTGTTCCGATGGGTTTAAAGGTCGAGATTCTTCGAGGATGTTGAGCTCTAGGATAGCATCTTGGGTGGAAGAGATGCGCGAACGAAGGGAGCCCCAAATATTTTTGGCCCAAGGTTTGATGATCTTTCTGAGTGAGCGGAGTTTGGAGACAATCCTGGCGGTTGTAGAGTTGGACCCAACCGGTTGGGACCATGCCAAGCGAATGAAATTGTCAAAGGAGGGTTCCAGAGACCAGAGGCGTTCAAATCGGAAGGGGCGTTTGAGGTTAGAGGATGAACCAGAATCCAGGATTAGAGGGCAGTGATCTGAAATTACCGAGGCCAGGCCAGAGACGATGGATAGGGGGTGCAAGTCGTCCCAATTGACATTGAAGAGGAATCTGTCAAGTTTAGCTAGTGACGGGTCAGACCTGCAATTTGACCAAGTGTAGAGTCTATTGTTGATGGGTGGGTCGATTAGGGAACTAAAGCTAATAAAGGAGTTGAAAGAAACCGAGTCCTGTGAGATGTTTCCTGAATTTCTTTCATGAGTGTTTCTAGTGGTGTTGAAGTCTCCCCCTAACAACCAGGGGCCATTGAGGTGGGTGGCGAAGGTAAGACAGCTGTTCCATAGGGCATTTCTGTCGGTCGTGTTTTGAGGGCGGTAGATATTGGAGAAGAAATAAATGGTGTTGGTTTGGATGTGACAAAGTGAGACGTGGAGGGCAGAAGGATGAAGTATGGTTTGACAATGAGACCATGTGGATTCATTCCAAAGGGTGATTAAACCACCACTAGATCCTACAGCATTCGAGTGGGCCCACCCAAATAGATAGGGCCCACCTAGCTGTCTTATCTGGGTAGGAGAGGGGTCCAGGATTTTGGATTCTTGGATAAAGAGGATATCGATTTTATGTGGGGACAGGATGAGATTTAGGGCAATTCTTTTACTGGGGTCCCCTAAACCCCTGACATTCCAGGTGATAATCTTCATTGGGAAGGGGACAAACGCTCCAATTCTAGTGTTCGCATGGCTGTGAGGTGTTCATCACGCAAATTCACACCCATGCAACGTGCAATTTTTTTATTGAGATTTTTGTTAGCAGAAGAAAAAACTACAGGTTTGAGAAAGCTACCAGGGAGAGACGCCGCTTTGTGAAGTCTGGCGCTACGTCTGACCGTTGTGGAAGTGACCAAGGGGGACTGATGATCGTCCTGGGGTGGTGGTGCTGCTACTTGAATGTCGGCGGGAACGAGGGCAAGTTGGTTGTCAGTAGGTTGGTTGAGTGGAGGTTGGTGGAAGGCTGACGTTTGATAATGAGGTGGAGGGATAAGGGCAAGCTGGCTGGCGGAATTATGCATAGTTGGTGAGTGGGTGTGTATGGGGAGTTGGAGAAACCATGGATTTGAAAGGTCTAGATCTGCGTAGGGATTCCAGTTCTGGTCCACAATCGGCCAGTTATCCCAGCCAAGAGGGCCCATGACTTCGAAAGAGTTTTCTTGCGGGTCGGGTATAGGGATGGGAGCTGCGGGTTCAGCCGGAGGGATTTGGGCAACCAAAGGAGTGGGGTCAACGGGTGTATGGGAGCTAGGATATCAGGATCGAAATTCATGGCATCGAACCTGTCGTCCGAGTTCAGTTCCTCCCGAGGGATGTGTTCGTCAAAGCATCTGAATGCCTCCTCCAAATCGATACCAATTGGGAACGATTCTGGGTTTCGACTTGGGTGCGCATGGTCCCATCTCTCTACTGAAAGAAGGTAGTCATGGTTGTTTAGATTAGCGACGATGGCAGCAGGAGTTGAGACGCCTGCGAAAAATTGCATTTTGACGAACAGATATCGGTGATCTAGCATTGCCCAGTTGCAGCAGTCGAACTCAATGAAGCGGCCCAAGGGATTCAGAGCTGCTCGCACCGCATTCGGACGATCTCGAAGAAGTTCCGGGAATCCATGAATTCGTGCCCAGGAGATCTGTTCGAGGCTGGCAGAGGAAGGCTTGGTGTCGGACCAGGGTTGAATGAGGACAGACCCACCTGGCTTAGATATGGTTCGGAGTTGGAGGGCGAGGACCAGTGATTCATATGTGGGGCAGTGAAAGGCAAAGCTATTGTTGTTTATGATCCAGATGGGCATATCGTGGTGATGGAGAGCATTTGAGAGGGCTTGGTGCAGTGTCTCAATCGTCCAAATGCCATTGATTACCGTGGCAGTGAGTTAAATGAGGAGTTTTCCATTGAGAAGTGTTGTAGAGGGAGAACAGAGCGAAGAGAGTGAGGAGAAGTGTTGGAGTGAGAATGGGGTGAGGAACGAGGAGACTTCGGGGTGTTAATTGGTGTGAGGGTGCTTTTCGGCTTTGCAGTGGAATGATGTATTACTGGGTCCCGATGAGGGTGAAGTGATGTTTTGTTTTTAGCGGGAGGGGCAGAGGCACGCACGGATAACGAAGCGGGAGATTTGGTTTTTTTTTTCTCGGGACAAGACGATTGTGAGTGGCCAAATAGACTGCAATTATAGCAGATCTTTGAGTCTCTGCAGCTTCTTGCCAGATGTCCATTTCCAGCGCATTTTAGGCAACGACCTTTTGATACCAAAAATTATATTGTGGAGCGTACATTAGCAAAAGGTGGCAAGGAACGCCGGCGTTTCTGCATCGGGAGGTCTGGAATAAGCGGTGGTTGAGCAGCCACTTGTGCATATGACCTTTCTGGAATAGTTTTGATGATGACAGGGTGAAGATGATTAGTTTTGGAGCTACCCGGCTTGGTATTTTCAGCGCTTTCTGAGGACGGTTGTGGGGAGGTGGACTTAGCGTTAAGGAAGGAGGCATATTTCGAGGGAACGAACGAAATCGGGGGAGGGATGGTGGACGAAGAGGGAGCTTGTGGAATGGTTGTGAGAGGAGGGGGATGGGAGCGAGGAGGAGGAGGAGGCTGAGGGGGATTGCCTTGGGAGACTTGGGAGGCCATTAACGCTCGGTAGACTTTTTTGTGCTGCTTAGCCCTTGTTGATCCCTTGTCTTGAATTATTTAGTTATTAAATTATATTTTGTAGTTGGAAGTGCAAATTAGTTCCAATTAAATATATTTATAATAAATAAATAAGAGTCTTTTCTTTTTATATAGTTAGAAGCAAGGAAGAGGGAATACATATTTATATAGTAGATAGAAATTTAAGGGCTCAAGGCCCATTTAAAACTCCATTTCCCTAATTATTTGCAACCAGCCTTCTATCAATAACCTCATCCCCAAAATCATAGACTCCTTCCCATCTTTTTGCCAATTTCCCAAATTTCGAAGAACAAAATTTAATTGCGGCTGAAGCCATCAAAGCAAGCAGAGTGCCTCATTGACAACGACATGGTGCTGGGGATTGTGACCAACAATGCAACGCTTGGGAGGTCGTTGTTACGCTTGCGTGAGGGCAAACATCGACCTAGGTTGCTAACGGCTACGATGTGAATAAGCTCGTGACGATGTGAAGAAGCCCACGATGCTAGACTATAGGCAATGATTTATCTACAGGCGAGCGACACGATGAGGCACTACGAAGGAGCAGACGTAGGTATGAGGTCGATTCAGTTCAAGGTGGTGGAAAAGGGTTGTTTGACTGGCGCTCAAGGAAGAGTAAAAATACGAGAAGCTTTGTTACCAGTGATGGTACTAGGGTTTCGGGTTCATGCTGAAAAACTAGAATTAGAAATAAAAGCAAGCTATTGGTTTAAGGTGAGTTATTTTAATCAACTCACACACCTATATCTAAATTAGTTAAACTCCTTTTTGTATGCTTTTCTTAAACTATGAATTGCATTGGCCTTTGGTAGTGATTGAATTATAGGATTGAAATAAAATTTCATGCTATTCAATTGGATTGGTGTTTGAATTAGTTGAAATATATGTTTGAAATGTTGGATTGAATCGATAGTTGAAAATGAATCAATGGTTAAAATTAGGTTACATGTTAAGATTATATTGTTCACTGCAAGTTTAGGTCAATGGCTGAAAACACATACATTGTTTGTATGATCGGAGTTTGTCGGAAAGCAACTCAGATTGATAAATAATTTCATATTTGAAATAATAGTTTATAGAGCGATGATGACTCTCATAGTTGAATTTTTGATGGATTTATTGTTTGAATTATTTAAATGTTTTTAAATGAATTTAAAAAATTAGATTTAATTCATTTTGATCCTTATTGGAATTTAGTTTATAAAATATGTAGTAAGATTATATTATCCTCTTAACTTATTGTTTATTTTAAAATTTCCAATTAAAACTTTCAAAGATAGGTAATATTTATTTTCAAAATCTTTTTAAAATTATTAATTATTAGTATAAATTTTTGGAAATGCTTTAGAGGCAAAAGCTAAGATATGGTATTATTTTAGAAAACTGAATTATGAAAGTTTCAAACAGAAAATATCGATGTGACTAATTTACACAGTTCTCTTAAGTTGAGAATACTATGGATCTTCAATATGAAAGCTCCGCTTTGATTATAGCCAAATCTTGGCATGGTGTCCATCGAGTGACTATAGTTGGGTCGAGTGGAAGTATTGGAAGTGAAGCACTATTCAAGAGAGGATTTGTCTCCTCAGTTATATGCGGTTAGTATCACAGTCAACCCAAGTCAACTCAAAGTCAAAGTCTTTGGCCAGAGCATTTTGATTAATAATAATTGTTATTATTGAACCAAGGACTTTGTATTTGGACTATAAAGTTGAGTGTGGATGAGGTTGGAATTAGACCGTTACCAAATTCCATAAGTCCAAAGCGATATAGTTTTGACGAAGAGAACTGGTGTAAACAAATGTCACAACCGGGTAACGCTTACTAAACTAAATTGGATTTTACCGAAAATGAGTAAGCGATAAATTTGGCCATAATGTCACACCACCTGCTAAGTGATGTGTGAACATTAACATTCTAATAGTTCGGTGTTAATTGCTGACCAAATTTACACCCAAGAGTTACACAACTGAAATGATGAATTCCCTTAAGACCAAATGATTTAATTAGTTTATAATTGTTATAAATAAATTAAATTAATTAATATTTATGAAATATTAATTATAAAATTTGAATATGGTTTGAGAAATAAAAATTGTTATATATTTATAATAATATAAATATATCGATCGATATACGATATTGATAAGCGATTAAATTAAATTTAATTGCATAGCATTTTGGCTTTGGCTTAAATGGATTTAAAGCCCATCATTAGGGATACAAATTTTGGTTTTGACAAGTTATTGGAGGCGGCTAAAACTTAGGATTAGACATAGAAATGATGGCTAAGATTAAGAGAGAATATGTAATAAGATTGTCCTAATATCTCTCTTGTACAAGGCTATATATATGGATCTCTAAACCATTAATCAAAAACAACTTTTTGCCTCCATAATTATCAAGTTTTCTGGCCGAAATTAATCCCCATATCAGTTCTAAGAATCTCAAATCAATTCAAGTTAAGTAAAACCACTATTTGATAGAAAAGGTCGACGATTCTAAACTTGCAATCCGACGGATCGAACATAACTAGAGAAGGGGATTCATTGATTCAAGTGGACTCAAAGGCATCATCAATTGGTATTTTATTTATATATTATAGTAATCATATCATATTTTATGATTTAATATTTATTAATCTCAAATCTGTATATATATTAATGCTGTATATCTAGTTTGGTGAGATTTTCGTAGGTATATGTAGTTGTCGCAAATTAGTTTGGTTAGTACATGGTTATATTATTATGTGTTATAATTTATGTATAAACAAATCTAATTTGATGTAAAAATTAAATTTTTTCATTATTAACTATTTTATGTATATTTATATATTAATTTAAATATAGATTAATGTATATTTTAAACATATAATTACATATATGCATATTAATAATGTATAAACAGCTTAGAATTTTTCCTTACACCTATTTATACATAATATGAACTATCAAATTCGAAACTAATTTTTTATATATATATAAATAATTTTAAATTATCTTTTATTGATTATTTGAATTGTTTATTATATCTAAAATAATTATTACACTGAAAATTCAATTTTATATTTCGTAAAATTACTACATCTATGCAGTAACCTATGCAAAAAATTTCAGAATTTTTTGTTAAAATTTAATATTTTAATAATTAAATTACTTCGGTTGAACATTTCTTTTATTTATTAAAAATAATATTTTATTTCAAAAAATCATGGAATAATTTTTAAACCTATATTTTATGATCCTAAATTTTTGTAAATTTTAAAATTTGGTTTATTTATATTTATTACTAATATTTTTAATTATTATGCTCAAAAATATTTATTATATATATAATAATAATAAAATTATAAAATTATTATTTTATGTTTGTTATGCTAATTTCGATTTGGAAATAATTTTAAAGTATATATATTTATATTTTAAGTATTTGAATGTAATGAATTATTCATATATATATATATACACACACACACATTTTATTTAACCTTATATATATAATTTTAATTATTATATATATGTGTATGTATAATTGTATATGTTTAATTATGTATATATATTCATAAAAATGTTTTAAATTATATATATACACTTAATTTTGAGACTTTTAGTTGTAAAATATATTTTAAATATAGGGATTCAGGGGCATTTCACTAGAAGGACAAACTTTGCAGTCCAATTAGTTTCTAGGACACACATTCAAAGAAATTATTTTCAAGGCCGAAGTCAGCAGAATAATTACTTTCAAGGAAAAAGTCAGCAGTCCAATTACTTTTAAGGACATAATTTCATAGGTTTTTAGGCCATAGAAACTAATTATTTTACGTTTTGTCCTTGAAAGTAATTATTTCAATTGTGTGTCCTAGAAACTAATTCCATTTGCTAAAGAGGCCCTTGTGGCTAATTTCCACTTAAATATATGTATACGTGTTTATATAAATATACTTTGCATCATAAATTTATGCACATATTTAGACAATACACAATACATACAAAATGAGCTAATGTGTCTGTTACGATGTAAATCCCAACATCTATATACGGGCATGTTATACCCTTCACTGATTATTATGTTACACACGCACACACATATGTATATGTATATGATACATGTATACATACATATATATACATATTAAAACATTCAAATTAACTTTACATTACAAAATACTTAAATTTACTAAAATACATGATTTTATTTAAAACGAATTTAGAATTGTTCTAAATGAATTAGACTTCATAGGCCCAATAATGATCCAATAGGATAAAAAAAATTGAAATACACCCACCACTACTACTACGGGCTGGTCCAGTTCCAACAATGGTATTGGAGCCCAATAGCCTATGCAGTCTAAATTAGTTATATTAGGGCTAACTAATTAAGTTTGCCTACTTAGTACGGTGTCCAGAAAGGTAATGTCCAAGTTTGGAATGTGGTAATAAAGTACCCTATCCTACCTGGTTACTGACCTGACTCGAAAGGTGAAGTGAGCCCAAAGATTGCCCCTAATAGAAAAGCCCAACTTAACTTGGGCCTTAGGCTAATTTTCAAAATCATTTTGAAAATTAATGTTAAAGATTTTAAATTTAATAGTTAAATTTAAATAAAACATGTTTATTATAAAAATTATAATACTACATAAGTTGTCAAAATGTTTGAAAGGATAATGATATTTTCAAAATGTTGGAAAATATTTATATAATAATTTCAAATTTTAAATTTATTAATAAGATTAATAAAATCAATTAATTAAACATGTTAATTAATTAATGCATATATGCATGTATTATATATGTTGATATATGTTATGTTATTTCAAATGTTTAAGATAACATAAGTATACATGTATGTATACAAGATAAATTTTGAAATTAATAAATTTTAATAAAAATTGTTTAATCGAATAAATTAATTAAAGGTTAATTAATTAAATAAAATACACATATATATGATATATGTGTGTTACACTATAAAAGTTATAGTATACACTATAAATGTTATAGTAGATATGTCCAATATAAAAGTTATATTGGAATACTAATTTAAAATTAATTAAAGAGTTAATTGATTAAAATTAATTAGATAAGATTTAACTAATGATATATTATACGTAAGACTATCATATAAGTAATATGAAATATAAAAGTTATATAACAATAAAACTTATATGATATGTGTATAAACTAAACGTGGAACATTAAAGAAACCCAAATAGACTTGAGAAATAAATACATATGTAAATGTACATGTACCATGATTTCTGATGTGTCTGACACTTGAATCGGTAAGACTATCATATAAGTATATGAAATATAAAAGTTATATAACAATAAAACTTACATGATATGTGTATAAACTAAATGTGGAACATTAAAGAAACCCAAATAGACTTGAGAAATAAATACATATGTAAATGTACATGTACCATGATTTTTGATGTGTCTGACACTTGAATCGCTGGGGTATTTCATAAGAAATATATTATTCTATAAGTTGATATCACTCAATATATATATATATATATTGAAGATTATGAATCTTCAATATAATGTTGTCCTCTACCATATATATATTAATGAATTACTTACATACTCCTTAGTTGTTAAGCAAACTCAAGCTAGGGATGTTATGTGTAGTATTATTAATATATTGAATAGATGAGGTAAGATTACTATATGTATTTGTTGAGCAAACTCAAGGTACATATACTATACTTATGCCATCACGATATGGTAGGTATGAGTGAATAATCTTTTTTGATTTGTTGACCAAACTCAAGGTTGAAATGAGATTAGAATATGGAAAAATAGGTTAGGAGTTGTATGTGATACAACCGATAAGGAGTTATCCATCGTTTATGGGGCTATGATTTGTTGAGCAAACTGAAGGTCAGAATACCAAAACAAACAAGTCCTAACACCCACTAGTGAAGTTGTAGGACTCCTATGTTTCATCTTAGGGTTTGGAGAAACATAAAAGACTAATGGGAGCCTTATTAGAAAAATGAAATGGTAACATTTAACATTTCTAATATTGTAAGAACATATGTTATATAATGTTATAATTTTCTACAATGATAAATTTGTGCATTTAATATGATTGATAAATCAATTATCAATTAACATATATAAACAAAATGAATTGAAAGTTGACAAATAGAAATATAATATATACTTACTAATAATTCTAATTGCATGTTATATAATGTTTCTATGCTACATTCGTAAGTTGGTCACTTATATGTTTATTTGGTTTAGACCGTGTATTGCATGAGTTTTTGAACTCTAAATGCAATTCAAGACTATGGATATTGGGTCCATCTACTTTCACATATAAATGTTATATGGTGAACAGTCATAGTTTGTGGGGTACAATATTTCGAGGAAGTTAGTTCATTCGAAGTAAGCCAACAAACAGTATTTTAAGATCATGTATTCATCTTGAATGATTTCAAAAGGATCATATTGTGTTAATGTAACACAAGACCATAAACTACGAGATACATCTAAGAACTCGATCGTTGAAATGTCATCTTGATCGGTTTACATAAAGTGCAACATATTTGATGTCTTAAATGTTAAGAATAATTGAATGTGCTTTTGTAAAAAGTTTGTTATGATATTGTAGTAAAGTTTTCTTTTGAATAGTTTGACCATTTGAAAGAAAAACAAATGTATAAGAATAGATGTAATTTAAGGTAAAGTTGGAATGAAGAGAATGAATAGTCACTTTTGCTTCATAGAGAAACATTGGAAATAAGAATTGTAATAATAATTGATACTTAATATTGGAATACGAAATATGATTTTTATTTCGAAATGTATTTTCATATAGAAAATTATTTTCTATAACATTTATTTCTTTGAGTTCAAGATATTTGATCAAAGAACTCTCCACTGTAAACTAGTTGCAGCATATGAAATAAGTAAACAATATTAACAATATCAAGTGAATGGTAAACCTCTAAATTTAGTATGCTATTATAATAATGGCGGAAATAGTGGGAGCATGCCATATAACACCTAACGATTGCATCAAATAACGAAAATTGTTTTCGTAAAATGTACCAAACATTATTTGTGAAATAATGTTTATTTTCGGTATTGACTGAAAAATAGATATAACTATATTTCAATATGAGTATTATGAATATTCATTATGAAATAGAACTATATTATGGAATTTGTTTTCATAGTAAAAGTGATGCAACAAAAATACATATGTATCTGAATTATTTACAGTTGTTTTAGAATTAAAGACTAAGCCGTAGTTTTGAGAAATAATTTTACTATATGATTATGAATCAATGATACAGGTTAATTATATCTCAAATAATTAATGGCTATGCACCCATTCAGTTGGAGCATCATAAGTGTTGATGAACTCTTTGAATTAATACATATTGATGTATGCAATCACAAATATATTAATACCAAAAGGGTTCCACATACTTTGCTATATCATCGATGATTTATTACCAACATGAACAAGTGTATTAGATACACATGTAATAAGTTTATGATGAAATCATAGAATATAAAAGAAATGTAAATAAAATAACATGCAATAGAATAAAATGATTTGATTTGGTCGAATAAGTGAGTATACTGGAAAGAGTTCCAAATGTACCTAAAAATGAATATAGATTCAATCTCAAAAGTCACTCCTCCATGTGATACATAATGATGCATTGATAAGGAGTAATAAGACATTGTTGGACAATTTACGATTAATTGTGAGTGAAGTTGAGTTAGTTTCTTTCTATAAGGTCATGTACTTAAGATTAGTACACAAAGAATATATTATTTCATCTAAACAACAGTTTACAAAATCATACAAGATAAGGGTTTGTAAGAAATCCCAACATATCCTAGGCCAAGGAGTTGGCAGGTTGTGCGAGTCAAAAGATTGCACGTTATAATTGTTCATATGGAATCTTGTATGAATCTCCAAAAGTTTTTGGAAAGGTCTGTCATCAAATGACATATTTATATGTTGAACATAATTTTTGTAAACTAAAACCAGATTTATAAATAAAGGCTCATAAACTGTTTATGAATCCCTATTCTATTTGCACTAAGAAACAATTGTTGTTTCAAGATATATCAACTTCATTATAAAGGAATTTCTTTGAGAAATTTTTGGTAGTTAAATGGAACTGGATCCGATCCATAAATAGAACTGATTATATGAGATGAAGTGAAATTAACTAACCTAAATGAACACATAGCATTAGAATATCTAGTAAGTATTCTCGTACATCAAAGAGAAACTATGAGTTTCTTATTAATGTTGAAAATATACATTACTCTCGGTTGTTCAATTAAACCATTAAGATTGTTGACTGTATATGGTATGATGCACAGATCTAAAAGAATTCCAGGTACACTATCAAATATGATTTTGGTGGTCATAACTAAAGAGATGTGATCCATCGGCCGATATTGTTTCTTTATTGGAAGGACTGATGTGGTTGGAGTTAAATGAGCAATGTTGATAAGAATAATATCGCATATTTCAATTATTGAAATTAGCATAACAGATTCGGTATTCAACACGCTCAAGTTAATTCATATTAACTCACAAAATTATCGCTCGATAAGACTTAGTGTTTGGTACTTATGTATTGAAACAGAAAATTCTAAATAATGATTTAGAGTAAGCCATTTACACATACTAACCAAAAATGCTTCAAAATCAGTGGGAGCGATATTGGTTTATGAGTCTTTGGATACGATCCAAGAAATGATACGAATGTATCATTTTATAAGCATCAAGATTGAATAAGTATTTTGATAGAATATCAAATAGTTTGATTTTCAATCAAAGTGCAGAGGAAACGCGTGTTCATAAGAAAGAAAGTTAAAACGTACATTGATATTTCTAAACTATAAGTAAACATCATGTTGTTGATTTTAACAATATGCTTGTATTAAAATCAACTTTAGTTGTTTTAATACTCAATTTTGGATTGTAAATGATGTCTTTTATGGTGAGTATAAAAGATATAGGGATTTTCCCAAAACGATATACAAGAGCACCCTATTAAAAAAGGAATGTGTAAGTTGGATTCCTTATGCATTAGCAATAGAATTATCATACAGGTTATGTTGTGTATGATATTGTGTTTTGTTTATGTATTTGATACATGGAGGAAATATAAAATCCAAATTGATATCACTAAATGGTTGTTTGAGGTGCTCTCGCATATTTATGAAATACTAGAGGATTGTTTATAGAAACAATGAACTTGTCATAATGAAAGTTTGGACACAAAGTTTTATAAGTGATATTGAGTACAACACGTCAATGATAAAATTCAAGTTGAAATCTTTAATTTGAAATTGTTTCAAAATAAAAGTGATTGTGGTCGATTCAATGAAATGTTGAGAACATTAATTTGAATAGCACTATAATGAACCAATGTATATAGATATAAATGCACAAAATTTTAATTGAGCCAAAGGTGATTCCAAATCTTGATAATCCGATAATATTGTTATAAGATAACAATGTCATGAAATTGGTCATGATAGAACTTAAAGCTCACTAGAAGTCGAAAGACATACTTTGAATCTTTCCACATGATAAAGTCAGTTTATTAGTGTCAGAGAGAGTTAATCGACAAAGTAGATAATTAAAACATAATAGCATACCCATTCACTAAGGGTCCGACCTAATTGGTTTTGAGAAAATTAATTGGAGAAGTTGGAATTAGATTTCGTAATTGACCCAACGTGCAAGTGGGAGATTGATAGAGTTAGGGGTATGCCCTTGGGGCAATTATGTAATTTGTTACATATATCTAACTCGTTGACCAATCTTGTTCGAAATAAAAGGTATTTTCTTCCTATTATATACATGATATATGTGATTATATTAATTAATTAACTTAATTAAAAGTATATTTAATAGAAAAATCCATAAATGGTATATTTTGTGATAGTAGTTACAAAGTGTTGTAACCATGAGTAATTTATCACAACAAAACAAATATACCATTTTAAATGTTCCAAGTCAAGATGCATCGAGACTGGATATCGATGTATCCATTGAGAGTGGAGTACGTAACGCTCTCCAAATGTTGGGCAGTGTATTACTGATGACTACTAGGTGCACCTAGGGGTTACGTACTAATAGTTATTGGATAACTATGGAATGACTCACTCGATAGTTTTCTGTTGGTTAATATAATTAAGGTCAAACAGAAAATATCGATGTGACTGATTTACACAGTTCTGTCGACTTGAGAATACTGTGGATCTTCAATATGAAAGCCCCATTTTGATTATAGCTAAATCATGGCATGACGTCCATCGAGTGACTATAGTTGAGTCGAGTGGAAGTATTGGAAGTGAAGCACTATTCAAGAGATGATTCGTCTCCTCAGTTATATGCGGTTAGTATCACAATCAACTAAAGTCAACTCAAAGTCAAAGTCTTTGGCCAGAGCATTTCGATTAATAATAATTGTTATTATTGAATCAAGGACTTTGTATTTGGACTATAAAGTTGAATGTGGATGAGGTTGGAATTTTGACCATTACCAAATTCCATAAGTCCAAAGTGATATAGTTTTGACAAAAAGAATTGTTGTAAACAAATGTCACAACCAGGTAACGCTTATTAAACTAAAATTGGATTTTACCGAAAATGAGTAAGCGATAAATTTGTCCATAAGGTCACACCACCTACTAAGTGACGTGTGAATGTTAACATTTGAATAGTTCGATGTAAATCGCAGACCAAATTTACACTCAAGAGTTACACAGCCGAAATGATGAATTCCCTTAAGGCCGAACGATTTAATTGATTTATAATTGTTATAAATTAATTAAATTAATTAATATTTATGATATATTAGTTATAAAATTTGAATATGATTTGAGAAATAAATAATATTATATATATTTATAACAGTTATAAATATATCGATCGATATACGATATCGACAAGCGAGTAAATTAGATTTAATTGCACAGTATTTTGGCTTGGGCTTAGATGGGTTTAAGGCTCATCATTAGGGCTGAAAATTTTTGGTTTTGGGAAGATCTAAGGGTGGCTAAATCATAGGGAATTGAATTGGAGATAATGGGTTGAGATCAAGTGAGAATGGGTAAAAAGGTTTTCCTCGTTTCTCTCTAATACAACCCTATACACACACACACACACACACACACACACACACAGATATATATATATATATACATACACATATGTATGTATGTATGTATCTCTAAAAATAATTACTAACCTTTTTTGTCCGTCATTACCTTCTACATTACTGGTTAAAACATAGCTCTCAATCCACTCCAAAATTCTCAAATATATTTCAAATTAAAATAATACTATTCGATAGTTAGAGGTCGGTGATTACGGACTTGCAATTTGACAAATCAAGAACAATAAAAGGAAGGAAGTCATTGCTTCAACGTGGATTCTAAGGCATTATTAAATTAGTAATTTTAATTCATATTACAGTAATTAAATTATATTCTATGATCCTATAATGAGCAATTTCATATCTGTTCAAATATATTGCTACTATATGTTTAGTTAGGTGAGATTTTTGTAAGTAGATGTAGTTGTCACAAATCAGTTTGGTTATGTGCATAATTTGTTTGTTTTACTATTTGATTTATGTATAGACAAATGTTGTTTACTGTAAAAAATCAATTTTTGTCATTAATAATTATTTTATATACATTTATTAATAAATTCACATTTATATTTTAGTGTATATTTCTCTCTCATAATAGCATATACGCATATATAAGATATATATATATATATATATGATTTAAAAAAATTAGTACACTTATTTATATATAATATGAATTTACAAATTCAAAAATTAATTATCATACATATATTCATATTTTTAAACCAAAATTTACTAATTTTTGAATTGTTTATTATATATAAAATAATTATTACATTAAAAATTTAATTTTATATTTAATAAAAATATTATATCATTTCTAAAACATAATGAAAAATTTAGGAATTTTTTCAATAAATTTTATTATTTTTAATAATTATATTATTTTGGAAAAACTATTTATGATTTATTAAAAGTAATAATTTAATTGAAAAATTCTTCAAAATATTTTGTAACCTTTCATTTATGATCCTAGAATTTCTAACATTTTAAAATTTGAATTTTTAATAATATATTATTTTATATTAATAATTATTGCCGAAATCAATGTATTTGTTTTAAAAAAATATTTCAACTTTGAAAAATCTCTAGATTTTGTCTAAGCTCCATTTTATGATCCTAGATTTTCAAAAATTGTAAAAATTGAATTTTCATCAATAGATTATTTTATGTTAATTATTTATGGATGAAAACATTATTTTATTCATAATATATATAAATTAAAATACTAAAATTATTAAGTTTGCAAAACTAAGTTAATTTTGAATTATAAATAATTTTCAATAATTGTTCTCTCTCTCTTTATTATGTCTGCAAAACTAAGTTAATTCAGATGTCTGGAATTAGTCTCTGCCTTTTTTTTTAAATTCTGTCGTGCATATATTTTTACACCAGGTCTAAACCAGACGTCTGGACTTGATCACCAGACGTCTGGTCACCTGGTCTGGGCAACAATTTGCCTAGACCAAAGTGGCCAAAACGTATTGGAAGCGATCGGACGAGCAACGACGACTAAGGATTTACGCCAAGCGACTACCCAGCCTTAACGGCTCTTCGATACACCTCGAATATCAATGTCCAAATATCCATAATAGGATTTTCATAAAAATTGGACCAAAACACCAAAATTTGTAAAATTCACCAAATCAATTCAAATCAAAAGCAAATGAATATGCACAAGTGTTAGGAATTCATACCTAACAACAAAGAGAGTTATAGACGTAGATGTGAGTTAAAGAACTCACTTTTTCAACCCAAAACTACAAATGAGAAGCTTTGAAATCAAAAGAAAGATCAACCACACTTCAACTTCAACTCTAGAAGCTCCAATCTAAGATTACAACAAATATTTCCTAAGTTAGGTCATAAGAAATTTCTGAAATTGGAGAGAGATTGAGATGGAGAAGAAGAAGAGGATGCTTACCTAAGCTTCTCTTTGATTTTGGAGCTAGAACTTGAATTTGCAAAGGAAACTAGGGTTTGGAATTTCTATTTCCTTTTCTCTTCCCCCATTTTTACTTAAGCTTGAATGTATTAGGATAATGAGAATGAAATGAGATGAGGGGCTGAGTTAGGGTATTAAGATGGGTTAGTGGGCTGAAACCCAAACCCAAAGCCCAAGTAGAAAAATAGCAAATTCTTCTCAACTTCGAACATATCGATGTTTATACTCAAAAAAGTTGTAAACACCATTTTGGACTCAATGGAAGTGGTCTCGAGTCCTAATTCGACTGTTTACAAAAAGTAACATTTCAGACTTTAATCCGATTAACGATGCTATATTTAAATAAAACATTTAAATATACAATCGTAAAATATGCGGGTTGTTACAGACTCCCCTCCTTAAAGAAATTGCGTCCACGCAATAATTAAGAGGAAAATAAAGAGTAACAACCATAAAAGCATAACAACACAGAAGAAAATTTGAAATAAGAAGTTCACCATAAAGAGCACGAAAGAGTACGTCCGGATGTGTTTGCTTGATGAATTCTCAAGATTCCCAATAGCAATCCTTAGGATTTGAGGACCATTGAACTTTCACAAGAAGAACATCTTTATTTCGAAGGCGTTTAACCTCCGAAGTAATGATACGAATAGAATGTTGCTCATAAGTCAAATTAGGTGAAACTTCAATTTCTTCAACAACACCTGCTCAAGAATAGAATCGGAATCACGAAGGCATTTCCGTAGTTGTGAGACGTGGAAAACATCATGAATAGCAGAAAAATTAAGTCGGTAACAAAAGGCGATAAGCCACGGAACCAATGTGTTCGGTGATGGGAAATGGACCAACATATCGAGGTGCTAACTTTCCCGATCAACTGAAACGCACAACACCCTTCATAGGTGAAACACAAATGAATACCAATAAAATCTGGACCTAAAACCAGCTTCTCAGCGACTTCAAGCCAACACGAAGGAGATCGGCATGGCCTTCCGTAGAGTGCCTCGAAAGGTGCCATACTAATACTAGGTTGGAAGCTATTATTGGAAGAAAACTCAACAAGAGAAATAAAATCTTCCCAACTTCCACCAAAATCAAGAACACATGCACGAAGGAGTTCTTCAAGATTTTGATTCACACGCTCTACTGGTCCATCGGACAGAGGATGATAAGCGGTGCTAAAATTAAGCTTTGTTCCCAAATCTTTTGAAGACCTTACCAAAATCCACTAGTAAAATAATGGATCACGATCGCTAATAATAGAAGTAAGAACTCCATGCAATTTAATTTGACATAGAGTTTAGCCAAAAGAGGTACGATCCAAAAGAGAAAGATGAGCCTTAGGGCTACACAAATCAAGAGATGAACATGAATTTGATTCACGATCTCGAATCTCACAAGTGGATAAAGTCTCGAGATCATTCCATTCGGATATCATCATTGAAACAACTGCTTGTTGCTTACGACTAAGGGCATCGGCAACACGATTACCCTTTCCGGGAGTATAAAGAATAATAAGATCATAAGATGCAAGGAACTCGATCCAACGTTGTTGACGCAAATTAAGTTCCTTTTGAGAAAATAAATACTTCAAAGATTTATGATAGTTGTAGAGAACAAATTTCTCTCCCAAAAGATAATGAGGCCAAATTCTAAAAGCGAAAACAATAGCCGTGAGCTCTAGATCATGAGTGGCATATCTAGTCTCGACAAGCTTTAATTGTCAAGAAGCATATGTCATAACACGTTCCCTTTTTGCATGAGAACGGCATTCAAACCAATACGACTAGTATCGGTACAAACAATAAAGTCTTGGTTTCCTCCGGGAATCACAAGAATAAAAGCATCGGAAAAGAGTTCCTTTAATCGATCCTCTTTCACGAAAAGCTAAGACATTCAAAAATTATAATTAACTTTATGTAATCATCCTTTTAGAAAAATTTACTTATTACAAGTCAATTTATTGTGTTTGACTGTCTCATTATAGCGTTTAGGAGATTCCTATCGATAATGTTGATCAAGCGCATCGACCAGAATTCTTAAAGCACTCAATGGGCAAAACAACACAAAATCATCTTCTATATGATAAACATGTCTCTAAAAAATTTTACAAATATTCTCTGCTCGTTTTAAGAACAAAATCCAATCATACTTATAAATATCTTATGAAAAAGATTTGCAAATTTTAAATTGTTTTTTTCATCCATAATCAATAAATACAAGGATAAACTCATTGAGATATTCGTAGAATACTCGATTCATAAGATGGATGAAATAAGGTAGAAGGTTCGTCAAACCGAATGACATAATAAACCACTCATAAGAATCATAACGAGTGCGGAATACGGTAAGTGGAATGCTACCCTCCGCAACTCGTAGCTGATGAAAATCGGTGGCAAGGTCGAGCTGAAAAGACCTTAGCACCATTCAATAGATTGCTTAGGTGATAATCCTAAGACATGCTCAAATATTTCGGAAAATTCACAAACTACTTGAATGAGAGAAATAAAACTTTCCTAATCAAGTGGGTTTAAAGAATAAAATGATGCCAATGAATTTGGAAATCAAAATCATTAAGAACAATAGAAATCTGCTTAACAGATTGATAATGTCGAAGATATATAGTCCGCTCAGGACATAGGATGTGGGCTTAATAATGATCAAGCCAATCCTTTCCCAAAAAATCAATTTTGAAGCCCAAGTAACGCATAACATGCAAATTGGCTCGAAAAGAATAATCACATAAAATAATCTCGACATTTTTCATAAAGCAAAATGAGTGTTGCGGATTCGCCAACCGGATTCGCAATTCTCAGTGAAATCATCAAGCCCATAATATTTAAAGAAAAAGAATTCAACAAGTTCTTTTGATATAAAAGAGTGGGACGCACCCGTATCAAAAGAAATCAAATAGGAAGATCACAAAATAAAATAATGCCATCAAGGATAGAAGGAGAAATACCTTGACCATGAGAAGTATTACTAGGGGCTTGAACAACATTTAGCTTTCCCTCTCTCTTGTTTGGAAGTTTGGGGCATGAAGATAAAAGATGAGCCAAACTTTTGCAATAGCGACAAGTAAGAGGCTTTAAACACTTATTTGCATAGTGGTCCATAGAATCACAATTGTAGCATTGTCCACGACTAGAGGTAGGAGCCTTTGCTTCCGAATTTGCTTGTTTCCATTTCTTGTTGGGATTGGGGCCTTTGAACTTAATAGGCCTCTTCATGTTATTGTTGAAGTTCTGTTTGGCATCCACAACTTCAACATCACCTTCCTTATCGGCCTCTTCAAGTCGAAGAGCGATATCAATAAGCTGATCGAAAGAAACTTCCATTTTCAGAAGTAAAGGCTTTTTGAGGTTCTTATTCAACCCATAGACGAACCTCTGGTTTTTCTTCAATGGGGTATTAATGTATTCGACTCCATATTTAGAGAGAGATTCAAAAGATGTGACATAATCCATCACAGAATATTCACCTTGAACAAGGTCAATAAAGTGTCGGGCTAAAGTTACTATTTCAGCCTCCGGCACAAACTTCAATTCGAACCTTTCCCGGAATTGCTCCCAAGTAAGATCCGCTTCGATAGTTTCAGAAATCAAAAGCTCATACCAACCTAATGCTCTTTCTTGGAGCATGCTAGAAGCCACTTGGACTCGAAGTGAATCAATAAGATCCATGCGGGAAAAGATGCGATCGCATGATCTAAGCCAAGCTTGGATTTCTATAATGTTTTCGGATCCCTTGAATGGCCTTCCACCTAAAGCGGTATAATCTCTGCATAAGCGTGCAAACCCGGATTTAGGGTGAGTAGGCACTGGAACGGGTCCGGCAGCTTGGGCATTGTTCACAAGATCTAGAAGTTGTTGAGCAGACATAAATACTCCATCCTGAGGAGTAGCACTGGATTGACTGGCGTTGGGACGGCCTGGTCTAACCATTTCTCTTCTTTAAGAAAGAAAGAACAGGAAAAAGGTTATTCACAGAATGAACATCAAACAAACTTGATTGATAAAACAAGGCAACATAAAAAGAAATTGGATAGAACGGTACAAAGACTCGAATTAAATCCTATGGCATGATTCCTAAGAAAGACTTAGG
The DNA here is from genome assembly GCA_030737815.1 of Allium fistulosum. Taxonomy (NCBI): domain Eukaryota; kingdom Viridiplantae; phylum Streptophyta; class Magnoliopsida; order Asparagales; family Amaryllidaceae; genus Allium; species Allium fistulosum. Next base: position 577,813,104 of record CM060904.1, on the reverse strand, counting down.
ACAATGATCCTTGCTAGATTATTCTACATTGTTCCGAAGTTTGGCTCTAATACCAAGCTGTGACGCCCCACCTCTATACTCACACTAGCCAAAGACACTACGGGGTAATGCCGTCAACTAGCACGAAGAATAAGGCTGTTGAGGAGCGACCATTTGTGTAATTGCTTTGTGCGAGTACCGATATGTCAGATAATATAACTTACATTTCGTTTCAAGAGGAAATCCGACATATCAAATACAAACTCAAAGCTACTGCACAGTGGCTAAGTGGCCTTCGGAAACAAATATAGAAATAAACATAACACAAATCAGTCACAGACATTCATATCACAAAGGCGGAATCAGATATGAATATATCACATAAAAGTGTACATCAAAATAGTCGTCATAGAAGATCCACTACATCACAAAAGAATAGATACAAGTGCTAGACAAATGAATAAGTATACATCAAGGAGTCTCTATCTCAAATGTATACTAACAAAAACTACTATGCTAAAGTAGTTAGCCAAAAGTCAGATGAAGGACCCTGATAAGAAGTCAAGAAGGAGCACCTGAAATATCTCGGTCTGACCCGAGTATTATTTAAGAAGAAAATAATAAATGGATCAGTCTAGCTATAAATATTAGATAAAATGAGATAGGATAAGAGATATGACCAAAAACGTATGATAACAAAAATGCCATACTATGTCAAGTATACATCAAATATCAACAAAAATCATACAATATCTCATGAATCTCAAAATACCAAAAAGAATCACATTCTTTAAATTAATCACCAAAACACAAATATTGATAAAACATATCAATGCCAATCCACGAAAATTTGTGAAACACAAATTCTAGAAATCACAACCAGAAATCCAGAAATCACAAAGGGGGAGGCCTATCACAAACGGGAGCATGAAAACTCACCGACACGTGTATCACAAACGGAACGCTATTCCATGGTCGCTAACCATAAATTTTGAGCCGAAGCTCCACAAACGGCCCGAAGACCATGGGTCGCTATCCCACCAAATTGAACCGAAGTTCCACAAACGGGGGTTTATAGTCCCCGCACAAACAAATAGACATCGCACATCGCTAGTCTAAATCACAAAATGATCATCATCGATCAATAAAAAGTGTGAATCACACTAAGCAAGTAAATATAAGAGTTTAGCTTCATGTCCCATAACCACTAGCTTAACTTAAATATTTACGAACAAATTGTAGATTTCCACTCGAAAATTGTCACAAGATTTCAATCGAACAAGTCTAAGAATTAACCGACAAAGTAAACGCAAGTGTTTCATACCACTTGTTTTGCTAAGTCGTTTAATTGGATTTCTCGCACGAATGAGGTAAAGGTTTGTATATACTAATAGATTGGAAAACGGTTTTAAAAGAGAGCTTTATATTTAAAATAATGTCAAAATCATTTTGATGGAAGAGTTTGAGTATTTACTACTAGTATTGAAACCTTTATATTTAGAAGTGACAAATCACAAAAATGATTGTAGAAACAATCAATCACAAAAATCCACATTCAAAGACGTGAATTAAATCCAAAGAAATCGATACCAAATCCATCAAAATGGATATTCCCAAAAATCCAAAGAAAGAAGTAATCAAAGTCGATAGTAAGTGATAACAACTATCCGGATCAACAACAATCGATTAGACAATGGAAATTCAATCAAGAAAAGCCTAAACAGGCGAAAATACAAAGTTTCAAACGTTTGGGGGTTAATCCAGACGTCTGGATTTGAGTTCTGGAAATTTCCCATAAGTTACGAGACGTCTGAAAACTCAAACCAGACGTCTGAAAACTAACCAGACGTCTGGTTTCGAATCCAAACATCTGGATTTGTTCCTTGGAAATAATCCAGAGAACACCCAGACGTCTGAAACTTCAAATCAGACGTCTGAGACCCATCCAGACGTCTGGTCCAGAATTTCAGACGTCTGGAATCAGTCTCTGCCTTTTTATAAATTCCGTCGTGCATATATTTTTACACCAGGTCCAAACCAGACGTCTGGACTTGATCACCAGACGTCTGGTCACCTGGTCTGGGCAACAATTTGCCTAGGCCAAAGTGTCCAAAACGTATCGGAAGCGATCGGACGAGCAACGACGACTAAGGATTTACGCCAAGCGACAACCCAGCCTTAACAGCTCTTCGATACACCTCGTGTAACAACCCGGTATTCCATACCGAATAATTATCGTCTTTGCACGATTTCTTTTCCTAAGCTAATTGCAGTGGAGTTTTTTTTAAATCAGTTAAATTTCGTTCGAAGTTTGTTTAAAGGTTAAACGGGCCGTGATAAAAACCCATTCCCCTTTTTTCTTGTTTCATTTTTCCATTTTTAGACCCGTCCCTCCCTCATTCATTTTCATTCTCAACCCTAGACCTAAAACGAACGATAATGGCGACGATTTCCTCTTCGTTTTCTCGATCAAAAATTAGGGCTTCGCAGCCTTGATCGCCGATCTATTTCTGGCTGTTGCTGCTTGCAATCGATTCCAGTTAGCTCGTTTCTCTGAGTTGCTCTTGGCCCTCTGTAATCGATCGAGTTTGAATGATCGTGTGTTTGAATTACCGATCGATCGTCTTCCTCTTTGCTCTCTGAAGATTAGGGATTTGCGAAAATTCGAAGGCGGCGTTCAGTCGAAATTATTATTTGGTGCTTGCGACTCCTTCTCTCGAGTTCGTCTCCTCTTCGAACGAGGTGAGTAAAATCTCGCATCTAATTCATTCTGGTTATGGTACTTCTGCAATGAGGCTTTTGATTTGAATATCACATTTCAAGTCACTGTTTACATGTGCATTGGTCCATTGGTCCATTGTAGTTTGGCATGGTCTTCATGTACTTGGCTTCTTTGTAGTCTCTGGTATTTACTTCGAGACAGTGTTACTTGGGTACTGTCAGGTCCATATTGCATTTACATTTGGTCATATGCTAGAAACAGATAAATTGCATTATTCATTTGCAGTTGTATTTAGTTACACTGACTTGGTACCTACCTGCTTGCATTTGCAGTCACTAGTATCACTGCTTCATACTGATACATTGGTTATCTTATTCATGTCTTCTTGAATTGTCACTGGCACTTAATTGTTCATTGATTTCAATTGTTATATACATAAATGTCTATACTTGAATTTGTATTACTGTTTGTTTCACTGGAGTGTACACGCAGCATGGAGTCAGTTTCCTTGTCGTGCTTACATTCTTGAAACTATATTGACTTCACTTGCCTGAGTTGCACTTGACACTTGAGTTTATCATGTTGTATTTCTTGAAGCTGCCTGAACTTGTAGCCTTTTCTGAGCTGTTTAAATTCATGGCCTTGAGCACCTAAACTTGGTTCATGTGCACTTGGACACCTGATACACATCTGCCTTATCCTGGTCTTGATGTAACCTTGCTTGTGCTATTCAATGATGCTTACTGCCTTGACATCTTGTTTACTGGTGCCTTTGTTTCCCTGTTGCATTCAACTTGATAGTGTTCTTCACTGTTTGCATCACAGCTTTGACATTTGTTTATCTGTGATACTTTCCTCTGTGACTTCAAATTGTCTGACCATTTTTAAATTCGTATATTTTCATAAACACTAAGTGATAGTCACGGCTTTGACATTGTCGTGATACTCATTGTTTCATGTTATCACTTCTTGGTCTCTGCCTTCACCTGTGTTCATTTCAGTTGAACTGCAATTCATATTAAGTTGTGCATGTTGTATCTTGTACTCATCTCTGACTTCATGTATGAACTGTTGCATTTTTGTTGTTGATGCGTTGACCTTGCATTTGAATCTTTGATCTTGAGTCACTGATTTTCACAATGTATTTTAATCTTATCCCTTTGTCACTTTGATGCATTCATTCCAGTATGCATTGATGATAGTTTGTTTGTTGACTATGGGCTTGATGAGTTTGTTTGTGATGTTGTCACTGTTTTGTACTTGTCTTGTTGAACTTGATTGCTTCTGCTTTGTTGTTGTTTCACATTCACCTGCTAGTCGAGCTTGCATGTTGCCTTCATAGTTTAATCACCGAGTTCTTCCCTGTTGATCTGTAGCTTCACTTGAGTTGTTGGACTGCTGCACTCATGTTGTAAGTAATTTGTGCATTTAGTTTGAGTCACTTGAACCTGTAGCCTTCACTGTTGTGCTTCACTGCTTCCCTCTGTTCGTCACTTGAACTTGTTCAGTTGTGTTTGCACTTGTATCTCTTGTGCACTTCGACTCTCTTGTGCCTTTTTGAACTAGTGCACTTGACCATGTGCCTGTAGTCTTGGTTTTACAGCTTGACCATTTTGTACTTCTCTAATTTTCGTTGCCTGCATTTATAGGCTTCATCATTATTTGCCATATTGGCTTCACTGCATCGTCTTCTACCTGTTGCACTTGCAATGATGTTCTCCATTTCATGTTTGAATTCCTACTTGTTTGCCACTGCAGTTTCATTGTGGTGGTGACTTTATATTCGGTGGTGGCGAGGCAGTGCACGCGTGCGTGCACTACAGCCACCCAGAATTGACAGTTTTGAATTGATTTAGTCGATTTGGTAAATTGTTTATTTATCTCTGTTGATGATTTAAATCTGCTGATTTTTGTTTAACACTATTAAGTGTTATATCGACCGTCATCCGATTTCTTTGTTTAAAGAGTCGGATAGACGGGAATTATTGTGACTGTCGTCTATTCGATATTGATTATTATTGCTCCTGTGCATTAATAACTGAGTTTGAATTAGACTGACCCGGGTATTATTTTCTTTTGAATTTAATACTCGGGTCAGACCGAGTATTTACAGGTTGTAGATTTTTAGCTTTGGGTTGCTGCTAGAGCTATGAAGACTTTTTATATCATTTGAAGTGGTCTTCGTACTTTTGTAGTAGTCAGTGTGTCTGTTTTAAGATGATAATGTATTCATGTATATTAGTCGATAATGTACGTGTATATATAACTTCTTGAGTCGACAGTTGTAGTTGTATCATTTGTATCGTGTCAAATGTATTGTAACTGATATCAGTTATTGTATATATGAGACTTTTCGTTCCATCTGTATTCCGCATTTATGTTATCTGTGTTATTTTTATATCTATTGTCCTAAACTATTATAGCCACTGTGTAGTAGCTTTGAGTTTGTATCGGTATGTCGGATTTCCTCCTGAAATAGAAATGCATGTTATACTATCTGACGTATCGGTGCTCGCACAAAGCAATTACACGGATGGTCGCTCCTCAACAGCCTTATTCTCCGTGCTAGTTGACAGCACTACACCGTAGTGTTCTTGGCTAGCGTGGGTATAGAGGTGGGGCGTCACACCTCGAATATCAATGTTCAAATATCCATAATATGATTTTCATAAAAATTGGACCAAAACACCAAAATTTGGAAAATTCACCAAATCAATTCAAATCAAAAGCAAATGAATATGCACAAGTGTTAGGAATTCATACCTAACAACAAAGAGAGTTATAGACGTAGATGTGAGTTAAAGAACTCACTTTTTCAACCCAAAACTACAAATGAGAAGCTTTGAAATCAAAAGAAAGATCAACCACACTTCAACTTCAACTCTAGAAGCTCCAATCTAAGATTACAACGAATATTTCATAAGTTAGATCATAGGAAATTTCTAAAATTGGAGAGAGATTGAGATGGAGAAGAAGAAGAGGATGCTTACCTAAGCTTCTCTTTGATTTTAGAGCTAGAACTTGAATTTGCAAAGGAAACTAGGGTTTGGAATTTCTATTTCCTTTTCTCTTCCCCCATTTTTACTTAAGCTTGAATGTATTAAGAAAATGAGAATGAAATGAGAAGAGGGGCTGAGTTAGGGTATTAAGATGGGTTAGTAGGCTGAAACCCAAACCCAAAGCCCAAGTAGAAAAATAGCAAATTCTTCTCAACTCAAAACATATTGATGTTTATACTCAAAAAAGTTGTAAACGTCATTTTGGACTCAACGGAAGTGGTCTCGAGTCCCAATTCGATTGTTTACAAAAGTAATATTTCGGACTTTAATCCGATAAACGATGCTATATTTAAATAAAACATTTAAATATACAATCGTAAAATATGCGGGTTGTTACAAAGTATTTGGAAATTTGGATTTCAAATTGGATATTGAAGGTTAATTTGATTTAAGTGTTTTGAATCGATATTTTGAAGATCGAGCTCTAAATCGATATAAATTGAAACTGGAAGTGAATTAATTGGATTTGAAAGTGGAATTGAATTAATTTTAAATCGAAATTGATTTGAATTGAAATCGAAATTGAATCGATTGGATGGAAATTGGAATTGATTCGAATTGGGAAGTTGGAATTGAATTGGTTTGACTTTGAAGCTATTTTCAATAAAATTATTTTTATATAAACTGTTTAAAATCTATCTTCTTAAATATACAAATCATTTTGGTTTTCCAAATTATTTTACTATATAAACCATTTTAATACTTAAACTATTTTTTTTATTAAACCATTTTAACCATTTTTGTAACGACCTCGGATTTTAATTTATTTAAATTGATAATTAAATGAATTTTTGAATAATAATTTGTAAAATTAATTATAAATTGATGCGAGTTTCCCCGAACTAAGATAAATTTTATAGTTTTATAAAATAGAAAGTGAATACATTGGAAAAATTATGGCAACATATTAACAATAGAACTTCATTTATAATAATACAAAGTAAGCTTTGTTAAAGATAGAGTATGAACAAAAATAAAATAACATAACTAAAAATAAGCATGTAAATAAAATATGAAACAAGTGAACAAAAACATATATATGTATTAGCTTGCAAGGAAAGATATTAGCATATAGATAAATATATTTAAATTTGTACAACAACAAGTAATACAAGCCATCACCATATCGTTTCAGCTCACATCGAAACATACAAAAGATTTAAATAAATGAAGAGCCGAAACAAAGCAAGGTCAAGCAATATAAAAAGAAAAGATAAAAAAAAGATAAGTATGTAAAACAAAACAAATAATATACATAGTGAAACTTGCCACAAAATTATCTACAGCCGAAATGAAGATGAGTATAAACACTAGGCAAAAGGAAATAATACTCATATATGTACACAAATCAAAAGAATGTATAAAATCTTGAGTTGCCAGAAAAGATATGTATGTAATCATATAAGTACATACGAAATGAAGGAAGACATGGAAAAATATTAATTTGTACAAAGCTAATAAATGTTTGGCCACTACAACAAATCTATCAGCCAAGATCCTGTTTAATAAACTAAAGAAAAAAAACAATATAAAGTAGACAAAGCAAGATTTCAGCCGGCCAAACAAGAGAAAAATCTCTGACTTGATAAAAAGATAAAAATATATATGTACTTGTATTGTACAAACAAATAATATCACACTGTAAAAAAATGTTGTACCAGCCAAGAAATGCATACCTATTCACGAATTATCTTTTTATACATATATCAATCTTCTTCTTTTCATTTTTAAAACAAATGTAAACCAAAAATCAAATGAAACCTTTTTCCTCAAAACATTCTAAAACCTTCAACCAGAAACTGAAATAAATCTCTGTAGCCATTTTATCAAGCCTGGAATCAAGTTTCAAAGATCTAAGTTTTCGAGTTTCCAGTTCAAAGCATTTCAGTCTTAATGTTTCAAGCTATTCAAGTTTCAAAAATCAAATATAAATGCAAGTTTTCCAATTCCAGTTTTTTTTCAAGCCTTCCTATTTTTTCAAATTTACAATCTACTCTGTTCTTCTTCTCTCAGGTGAGCAAATTATTTCTTTTTAGACCTCTTTGTTTCTTTTACCTGTGAGTAATTTTAAATTCTCCTCTAAAAAGCTTTAAATCTGAATAAACTTCTTTGATGCCTGTGAAAATCTATGAAGTGATATTATGAAAGATGATTTCTGAAATGTACGGTAAAAGAATACATATACATATACATGTGAAAGCCTGTATATGTTTAGAAGTAAGTAAACAAGATTTTTGAAGTAGATTAAAAACATGATTAGTGAATATTACTGTAGGAAACATGGTTTACAGGTAATCAAGTAAAAAGGTGATAAATTTGATTGTTATAAAAAGCTGATTCAAGATCATAACTTGAATTCCTGCTGAAATTTATGATTTTTAAAACAAAAATGAAGGATTTTAGATTAGTATTTAAAGAGCAATTTGCATTTGAATAAAAATTGAATTTTTACCAATTTCTCGTAATTGAATCAATTTAAATTGTTGAAACTTGAGTTGAAGCAAGCATAACCATTCATGAGGTTGGGAAAAATGCAAATTAAATTTTATATGGTGTGAAATTTGAGTACGAGATCGTATTAGGGTTTTTTCTGGAGTTCTTGTTCATCTCGGTTACGAGACGCGTACGGCTCCTATGTAGGATCGAGCTTCACGCAATTCAAGAGGGAGGAAGCGTGTCATGTTGTCATGGTGTGATTGAATTTTGGGCGTCTCCGGTGAAGTGAGGGGCGGTGGCGAGGTGATCTGGTTGATTAGTTGGAGTTCTGTATTTTGGGTCGAACTGTTGAATTTCGATTCGAAATTTCTGTTGGAAATTCGAACTTGGATTTCGAATATGTGAGTGATTTGTGATGTGCCTGAGGTATAGGTGTTCGTCGGAGCTAGGTGGTGCTGTTGTGCACGTGTACGACATGGGCGATCGGTGTCAGTGATTCAAGAGATGGGGTCGTCGCGTGATATTGCTCGAGTATATTTGGGGTTTCTTCGAGTTTCAAACTGATGGTTCGCATGAGTTTGTATAACACTGCAGTTATATTTTAATTTAACAAAAGAAAGGATCAGGAAGAAGAAGAAGAAGAAAGAGTAGGGGGAAAACGCGGGAAAGAGATGGGGAAACTTGAGCCTTACTCGAGTAATTATCGTGCTTTCCTCGGGTTTTAGCGGGGGTAGTACTCGGGTTTGTTTCCAAACTGCAGTATTGCATTTTAAAGGTAATGTTAAGTAAAAAAAAATTCATTAAATTTTAATATACTGTAAAACTTAATATGTATTTCAGTTTGGAAATAAATGGAAGTTAACTTAAACAAGTTTTAAAAACAGAAGTTTAAATATAAACTTAAGTTAAGATTAGAATTTGATTTGTAATCCATAAATTATTAAGTTAATTAGAATGGTAAATAAATGTTTGGATAAATTAACGAGTATTAATGGGTAATCAATTTTAATTAATAATGATAAATGCAAGTAATTTCCTTAGAAAAGAAATTAATGATTTATTTATTTAATTTATAAATAAATAATTTAGATTAAATTTATAATTTGAAATGATTAATAATGAATTAATCAAAGATAATTTCTTAAGAAAGTGATTAAGAAATGTTATTAGTAAATGAAGATAATTAACTAAGGATCATTAAGTATTGATTAAGGTGATTAATTTTAATAATTAATTGGATTAATTAATTTAGATAATCAATTATAAATTGTTTAAATGTAATTACTAAATGAAAGTAATTAAGGATTAATCACTTATAGTAATTAATTTTGGATATTTTGATTAATTAAAGTTAATTAACTATGAAATTTGTTTAATGGTTAACGTAATAAATATGATAAATCAAGAATAATTTAATTTATTAAGGTGATTGATTAATTAATTTATATCAAATGATTCGTAATTATTTAATCAGAATTTGATAACTAATTCATAAGTAATTAATTTACTTGGAAATAAATTGAATCAATTAGGATTAAACAATTAATTAATCCTGCTTATAAATGATTATTTAATACTTGACCTTGATACTCATGAATGATTGTATTGTATGAAATGCCTTGAATTGATTGTCCCATCGGATCTGTGATATTTTGCTCTATGGATTGTGCTATGTATAATTTATTCATTTATTGATGTTACATCTGTATATTACCTATGAATCTGTGAATGAGCGATAAGCGTTATAGTTATATCGCTTGTCAATTTTATTTCTGTATTTTAATCTGTGATGATTGAATGTTGTTGCACTATTGTGTGTAAAACCCCTGGACTACACCTTTACACACACAAATATGGATTTCACGTGGAAATCGGTTAAGTCACGGATAATTTAAATTTGATGTTTTTGAAATTGAAATTTAATTTCAATTGATTTTGAAATTGAAATTTGGGTTTAAAGTGAAAAGCTTTTGAAATGGAATTTCAAAGATAAATGTTATTTTGAATAACTTAATCGAGTTTTGAAAATTTAAATAATTGGATTTAAATTTGAATTCAAGTTTGAAATTGAATCTTAAAATTTGAAACTAGGGATTAAAGATGCTATACAAGTTATATATGGGTTAAACCATTTTAAAATATTGATTTGGGAATTTGAATTTAATTCAAGGGTTTTAACTCGTGTAAATATAATTGGATTTTTCCGAAAACGAAAACTACTTGTTTTCAAATAGTAAAAGCTTTCATATAAGAAATGAATTTTCAAATTGTGTTGAAAGGTTTCAAATTTAAAATAGAATTGAAATGTTTTGAAAATTATTAAATGGGTCCTTGATTCAAAGACCGAATGAGTTAATCCAACTTGAAATAAAATTGTTTTGAAAGGCTATGAATGAATCTTTAGAAACGAGTTTTGAAAACTATAAGTTAAATCTTGACTTAAAGATTTAACGAGTTAATTCAATTGAAATGAAATTGCTTTGAAATCCATGAATGGATCTTTGTGAATGGGGTTAACTTTGTGAAATGAATCTCTTTTTGTTTAAAAGATTTAAAATGGTAATCGATTGAAACCATTTAAAAAGAAGTTGAATTATTAAGTTGTGACTTAATTGAAATCAAATATCCATATGTTTTTAAATATTGCGCTCACTGTTCGGGTTAGCCGGGAAAAGACCTTGTCATATAACCCATTTCGAATAAGTGATACGTCGTATATGGATAGCATTTGAAGACCGGATATTTTCGAAAACGAAAGGACAACTCGTCGAATGTCTCTACATCGACTGGTCCCCAGTATAGAGATTTGATCACCCTTTGTGATGGGAAGTCCGGACGTGATTAGAAAATTATCCGGATTTGCAAGGGCTTCTTTGGAAGTGCCTTCGGTTCTGTTCAAACCCGGAACAGACTTGTATGGTTACATGTCTGACATTACACTTTGAGATATAAAGCCGATTTCTTTCAAATACATTTCTGTTGGTGGCGGAGAATTTATTCTCTTAGCTTAACACCCTTCTCTGAGACGTACGAGCTCAGAGGTTATGTAGTTGAAATTTATCAGCGATATACTCCCAATTTGGTAATGTGACATGCTGAGTGTTGCCGTGTGATGATCATTGTTTGCTCATTTGTGATATGATCATTTGTTTGATCATTTATCTTTGTGATCATTACTTTGATCATTTATTGACCCAAAGCATGGCTTTATGACAAAGCGTAGCTTTGTGGATGAGACTTCGTCGAACCTCACACCCCGGAATGGTCAAAACAGGAAAGATGCGGCAAGGTTATTGGGGGTAGTGCCCCTTAGGGTATGTACATTTCCTTCTGGATAGAAGTGGTATCATGGTATGGAGCCCAGATACTTAACTTATGTGGATGTCGCAAGTATATATATATCTTACTTTGTGATTTGTTGCTGGGGCCCCGGTAAAAGGTTGGTTACAACCGGGAGATGGCATACTCGTGTCAGTAGTTACCCAGTTAGGGGTAACCCGGCCTTGTGTTGGCAGAGATCCGGTTAGGTTCTCGGGACGTCCTTCCAGAGGCGTTTCCATGTGGCAATGGGAAGTTCCTTGGCCTGACCATTTGTTGGAAATCCAAAGAAACAATACGAACCTTGTACGGTTTTAGTTGTAGAACCTACCATCTAATATGGTAGCTATAGTAGGCATAATATAATGGTACCTATGCTGGCTAAGATTAATATTATACTTTCGAAATGTTTTCCGCACTATGCACTAATAATAATATCCAATGATTTGATTTTGCGTAGTAAGCATCTTTGACTATCATAAGAAGAAATCTCCTCCAATTCTGCGTTTGCATTGTGTGTGTGTGGCGGGAGGTCTTATGGTAGTTTCATTTTCTAAAAGCATTGCGAATTGACTTTAAAATTCTCTACTATTTGTTTTTAAAGATAAACTGTTTTTGTTGCTCACACCAGTCCCATGACTGATCCGGAGTTTATTGTTTCTTTCCTAAACTCTGGGTGCTCAAAATTTTCTACACGAGTAGTCTAGAGTTGGGTTTTTCAGATATTCAGATTTAGTAGATTATCTTGAGCTAGTTCAGTCTTTGGATATGGACTGCACTTGCTTATCTTTGTGCCTCGTTATTGGGAGTTCGAGCTATATCTGGATTGGCGTTTTAAAGATGGTGATTATCCGCTGCTGATGTTATCGTTTTCTTTTCCGCTGCTATATCTTGTATCATATCTCTGATGTATATTGATATTCATTGTATCACTCTGTTGTATCAGATATTGTATATCAATGTATTATTCTTTTTCTTCCGCTGTGTTATTTACTTAATGTTGTTATAAGCTCCGGCGACTCGGATTTGAACGGTCGAATCTACGGCATTCGAGTACGATGTAAAGTATGGATGTCGATTTTCGAGCGCGAAAATCCGTGACGTTACAATTTTAACTATTTTAATTATTTAAGCTATTTTAAAACTATTTTAATTATTTAAACTATTTTAAAACTATTCAAACTATTTTAATTATTTAAACTATTCAAACTATTTTTCAAAATTTCAAACTGGTCAAGAATGGAATGTTTATTTTTAAATCATGAATTTAAATACGAATTGGGTTAAATTGAAGTTATAACCCAAATTGAAATTCGAAACAATTTTGGAATCAAAATCGAGACATTAAGACGAACATGATTTTGAATTGCAATAGTATATTTTGAGTAAATATGATAATTTCGAAATGGATTTGATTTTGAAGCAAATATGATATTTTGATATCAAGTATGAACTGTTTTCGAAATGTAAAAGTACCAACCGGTGTGTAAAACGACGTTAGGTTGTTAAAGAGACCGAGGCCGGATGTGAGCATACTCTCTATCGATACTGGAACCATTTTAATAACTGTGTACGTGGAGTGATGATCTAGAACGAAGTGGTTGGATTTGGCATACGATTGTTGGATTTGAAGAAAGAGAATGATGATGGATTAGCCTGGCACTTGTGCTAATTTGAAATGACTAAAACAGGAGTCGTACCGGTCAATGAGGTTAGCTACCTCTAGCGAACGCACTTCTTCGTATTACCATCATTTATATTGTGATTGATTGGTGCGAACCCTCTGAATTATGCGAGTGTTGGACGACGTGGAGCGATCATAGCTATGATGCGTGGCCATCAGCCGGGAAGGGTAAAATGATAGTATCATATCTTGGGCATTGCCTCACGTGTCTTATCATACTTTTATCCCTATACGAGACTCATACGATTTTTGTTTAGTGTTGTCGTATCACGGCGCATCCCTGACTATCGACGTACTGGTGGTGTCAAATGCAAACTGTACGACAATGCTTAAAAACACGTTAAGGAGGATCAATGTAAAACCTTAACGCTATTTTGATACTTATTTTACTGATTAGACATTATATATATAGCGTATTCTACTACATATAAATATTTCGACGGATCCTTAAGAGATGGAAAATCCCGTAACATCTCTTGAGTTACTACACGCACGTTATACACTAGATAGGAGATGTGAAAACCCGTAAGCATCTCTGACGCCATGACACTCATATTTTATGCGATATTGATTTGACTTACACAAGAATATTTTAGTCCTAACTCGAGTGTTTTGTCTTTTCATTACGCTCGGATCAGACCTCAGTTTTTCAACGCATTAAAGATTTACTTTAGAGTACGAAGACGAAGATTTGGTATATTATTACTATTATTATCCATGCATCATGTTGTCTGCTACATTACTCTATTTACTCCTGATGTATATATAACTATGATAAATGTTGTATAGATTATAATCAAATGTATAATAGAAATAGCTTCATGAACTGTTTATTTGATTATTATATTTTATCGTTCCGCTGCGAGATTCTGTGTTTGTTTTCTTATTTTCTTATTTTTCTTTCTTAACCCCTAATGATCTGGTATTTCCAACACTCGATTGCTCGGCATTCGAACGCATTAATGTCGATTTTCAAGTATCGAAAATCCTGGTTCGTTACAGAAAATATACCAATTTTTAAGTAGTTCATAGAATTATTCACAATGATGTTTCTTTTCTTTTTTTAAAGTAATTCTAGGTTCAATATCTAAAATTGGCAAAATTATTATTCAATAATGTGCAAACAATTTGCGATGAATTTAGAAAATTTTCTAGATTAACTATAACACATCATAATGTTGATATTAATATTAACGGACTTAAAATCCAAAAGCAAATATTTACCTTCAATCATTATGAAAATTGCATTGCAATAAAATTTTCATTTTCATATTTTATGCACGAGTAAATTTATCATTACCAATACCAGTATATCAATTACCAATACCGGTATATCGATGACCATTTCACCATCGTTAACCTTAAAACATCATTAACCATTTTTGATATACCAGAAGTATCAGAATGGTAACATTTTTTTAATCAATAACGGTTACCATTAACATAACAACTCTACTTACTAGTAGAAAACAAAACTAAACTTATCTAAAAAGAACCTTTTTGAAATAATCAATAATACATATTTCTAGGTTGTCTAGCCTGGCAACATGACTTTAAAAATCAATACAGTGGCACACTATTACTAGTTTATAGAAGTTCAAACATCCTTTCAATAGAACTTGTAACCTAACTGCAGCTTAATTTACACCAATTTCGTTGTACATGGAAGTTCAGAAAACTGAAGCTAAAAACCACTAGAATCGACTAAAGATGAATAAGAAGCATTTTCATCGGTAACCAAAATTTTGTCGGTACTCTTCTTCATTGCCATTTTAGTATTATTGTGCACAACTTTTTCTTCTATACCAACAATTCCATATAACTGTGATCTCCCAACTTTTGAGTCTTCAATTGCACCTTCCCATGAAGTCTCGGAAATGACTTCAATAGCCCGGTCTACTTGATCCTCAGAGACCAAATTATTGTTTTGTAAAAACACAAGGTATAATTGATCAGCTGCAGCTTTGCGTATCTGAAAACAGAACAAATAATTGTATATCTCAGATTAGATCACGATGGTATAATATGAACTTAGAAGCACTGGCTACAATTACTGTTTTGTAAAGCTTAAGCATAGCAGATCAGTCATATTTTACATCTAGTCTTAGACATCGGGGCACTTCTCTGTGTATGAGTTAGAAAATAGTTGCAAAAAGAAACATTGACGTTGAGTTGCATAAATGAATAGTAAACTGATATGTCAAAATACCATTCTAGAAAAAGTAATCTCCTATTTTAGGATTTCGGAAAAGAGTTTGGATGAAGGGAATGGATGCCTTATATGAAACTCAAGGGAATGTTTTTTAAAAGTGTTGATAATTCCGATTCAGCTAATGCGAAATAGGCTAATTTGACTTTGGAGGAAGTGCAACTGTATTCACGTTGCATGATAAACATCGGATGCATTAAAAGAGAAACTGTAACACCTCCAGGAAGTCCCACGTTATCAATTAAATGCTACTTTACATAAATAGTAACCAACAGTTGTGGCGTAAGCTGGATACATGAATTTTATTATAGTGTAGAGTGGATACTAGAATTTTATTATAATCTATTTTGTCAAATAAAATTTTTGTCGAAGATAAAAAATGAAGTTTCTATTTATTTATTTTTTTAATCAAAAAGGATATGGAAAAAATAAAAAATGAAAACTTATTATTAGGTGAATTGGTTGTGAAATGTTTCTCATGGATCAAACCAAGATAGAAGCTTTTGTTCCACAAAAGTCTAGATGACTGAAAAGCAATGTTACTATTCTGTTACTATTCATATCATCCCTAGTCTATACTATACCATTAAAATTGAGTCATAAATCCTCCTCCTTCGTTCTTAGCTCTGTCTTTTGAGTTTCTCCATTTGTCATGTGGCACTCTTTAATTCATTTCGTGTAAATGTCTTCTCCTCTCCCTTTAATTTCAGGAATAAAAACTTCTCTTCCAATTAATATTTTCACCTAATTTACATGATCTCTTTCTTTTCTAAGCTATAAAATAAATTTTACTCTCAGGTCAAAAAATTACAGTAAATTCTAATTTTAATTTTTTTGGATGTTCAAACTTACTTCATCTTTTTTTTTTTTGCTTAATTTTTTAGTGGTAGCCAATGTTACAAAATCATGCTACTATTATTCATTTACATTCCTATAGTAGAGAATGCAAGGTAATTCAACTATTAATTTCTGTATGTATATCCGTAGGCGTGGTTTCATTTTTATGAATTTTTCCTACCATTTAAATAATCAATTTTGGATCTCCAACTAATTTCATTATAATGTTATAACTATATACCGTTTCACCTCCTAATTCATTTATTCATACACATACATCTTCCACTTTCCTTATTTTACTATTTTCTTTTATTTTTTCATTTTCGCTATCTAAAACAAAATCTTAAATCATCATATATTATGACCTAAATTTTTTAGCCTATGATGTTTAATGGAAAAAATTTCCTACCGTATCTCATATTTTCTTATAGTTTTGGATGGAGTAAAATAATTCACTCTTCCTTCATTTGTGGTATGTGCCATGATTTTGGGGAAATTTGTTATATATCAAGGTTTATAAAAATCATGTTTCACTTAAAAAAAAATTATTTCCAACATACAACAATATTTGGTATCCAACAGATAGTCCATTTAAATAGAATCAATATTAAAAATTCAAATTAAAATCACTCTTTCAAAAAGTTACTACAATCATCTTTCTTTGGTTGCGGATATCTATTGTTGAAATATCAAAGTAATAAAATTAGAAAGGAATTTGATTCAACTTCCATAATAACTCAATTACACATATTTATAATTTATTTTAGCATTTATTATGTTTTTGTATTAGTTCTCATCGGTTCTAAAAAAATCATTTTTGTACTCATTCAATTGAGTTCTAATATTTGTATTGTCCATTTACGTCTTAGTTCATTAATCCTTCGATTCATGTCTACTTATTAGTATTTTTTAAAATTCAATGTAAGGTAATTATACTTTTCTATTTGTATTTTCATTGCTCTAATTATCATTTTATATTTATGAATTTCTATTCAATTCACAGAGATATACATGAGACAAGAGACAACGATGTATATCTTGAAGTGTGATAGGGACGTGGTTGGTATTCTGTGAGGATATGTTCCAATAATATAAAACATATGTTAAGTCTATATGATCTTATACACTTAATGCTGTTTTGTAAAATGAATTTTTCAAACTATTTTCTTATATAAGAAATTCAATTTTTGATCATTTATATTCTTTTTGGGAATTAATAGAGAAGTTATTGGGATAAAGGAGTTAAAGAGGCATATTTTCTATTATATATAAAAATTCAAGTCTAACCATTTATATCTCGTTTCTATTCACTTTTATTTCATATTTTGTATTGCCTCTTTATTTATGCTTATATCTCAATCTATCTTCTCTTTTGTCAAATAAAAACTAAAACTAAACACAAGGCCGTTTGGATTTTCACTTCTCAGTTAATATGAATTAACATACTGCTATAAAATGAAACGTTTACACTTTTTAAAATCAATACTTATCTCAACTTTCCCTCAATAGTTAAATTAAACCGTTAATCCGCTGATTCCCACCCTTTTTTTTATTATCTCTACATAATCATTTAAAGTTTAAAATCAACTTTCCTTTTGGATCCACGTATTTCCAGTTAAAACTAAAAATTACCCATTTTTTTACCGTATGTCTTCTATTCTATTATAAGGATGGTTTATCTGTCACCGTCTTTAATGTCATCCTAAATTCTTAATTGTCATAATTTATAGCTTAAAATTTATAACAAAGTTCATATTCCTTTCAAAATTTATTGAAATACTAACATCATAATCATTTATAAAGTATGAAATATGCGCCAACATAATAATTGCATGTATTTTTTACTCCTGACCTCCATAAGAAAATAAAACCATATGCTTCCTCTCGTCTCTTCCCCTTTCCATAAATTAAATCATTTTTTGTTATTTTTTGCACATGTTTCATTCCATATTTAATGTGTTTTCAGTTCGAACGATAATGTTTTATCTTCTACTTTAAGAACATTATTAATGTATTCTACTAAATTTTGTTCTCGCATTAAAATCACAATTCACTCAATCCTTGCAATAAAACAAGTCGATTTATTTAAAATGTCAAAAATTCTTTGTTCTCCTAATTTAAATCCATTCCATTTATTTTCATTCTATTATATCCCTATATTTTATCAATCTATTATCTATTCAATTTATCCATCTACTCTATTGTATGTGATATATCTTCTCTCTTCTAATTCCCTTTAAGACCATATCATGTACTCTGCTTAACTAATTTTGCATTTTATTCCTCAGTTGTATTTATGTCTCAACCTATTTTATATTTTCCTATTGTATTGTTTGATAGACTACAAAATGTACATAGGCAACACACATCATGATTATTACCAAAGTCATGGTGATTTACGCACCAATGAGGTAATCATCCATGATTTTTACGAAATTTGTTTTGTTTGTTATTTAAACTTTTTTGCAGTTCAAAAATGATCGTCATTAACTATAAATTAGATATTTAGTCAATCGTAATGGTTAGAATCACAACATATATTATTACCATGCAACAAATAAAACAGAGTAATTGCTTTTAATTTTGATTAATTTGAATTTATGGTAATTTAAGAATTAAACTGGAATTCAATTTGATGAAAGAATTAGTTGCATACCAAGTCAGTTTATTGCTAATTATTTAATCAACTAATCATTTTTATTAATTTTCTTTTATCAACAACATGTCAGGTACATAATAGCCGTAGAAGCGTCTATTGTTGTATAAAATTTATTACAAATAAAGTTAAATTATTTCTTCCTTTCTATATTTTATATTAAATTTCATTTCCTTATTTTTGTTTTTATTGGTCTGACTACAAATTTGGGGTCCCATTTATTTTGTAGGAAGTTATTGGTTTGTTAATACATATGTACTAAAAAAATCTGAGTATTTGTATGATCAAATGAAGGTAAAGTTGATCTTTATTTCATTCTAAAAAATAAGCATATAAAAAAAATCAAGTTGGAAGAAAAGCACTATATGTGAAATAAAAATTTATTCAAATAATGAATTTCACATTGTGTTTTGGGGAAAAGTATAAACGGATAAACAACGCTTGCGTTCTGTCTTCGGCGGACAATATTAAAATTTGTCAGATTTTAATTTCAAACATGTGTTGTGGAAAAATGTTTATTTTTAAATGTTTTACGTTGTCTTAGACAATCAGAACTCTTTTTTAGTAGATTCCAGTATTGTCATTCTTTTAATATATATTTTTCATGCTGTTTAACATAGTATGTGATGTTCATTGGCAACGCATATTCATGGTTATCCTCGAATTATTAGAGATCTTAAGCAAGAATAAGGTAACTATTTTTGAATTTTTACGAAGTTTGATTTATTTTATGTTATTTTGAATATTTTTGCAAGTTGAAAATGTTTATAAATAATTATAGATGTTATTCATAATGGTTATAAGGGAACTATTTTTAAGCAGAAGGATCAAATCAAATATTATTATCATGCAAAAATTATATGAATTAGTTTTAAATTTTAATCAATTTAACTTTAAATACTTTGAGAATTAAATTGTAATTCATATTAATGAGAAAGTTAATTACATATTAATTCATTTTAATACTAATAAATTATTTAATTAATATGCAATAGATTAATTGTTTTTATTTATTTTCCTTCATCATTTACATTTCAGATGAAAATTTTAGGAGGAAAATATGTAGCAGGAAGTGTTATATAAATAAATAACGATAAATTAGAGAAAAAGTTATTCATTATGGTTAAATAAACTACTTTTAAACGGTAAGGATCATATTAAATATTATTGTCATGCAATAGATAAAAGAAGTTATTTTCTTTCAGTTTTGATCAATTTGTATTTAAAATAATTTGAGAATTATATTGTAATTCAATTAAATGAAAGAATTAATTAAATTGCAATTCTCTTTAACTTCAATCAATCATAGAATTAATATGAAATCAATTTACTCTTTTTATTTATTTTCATTTATCAGCAATCAACAACATTTCACATGCATAACTCAATAAGAAAACAAGTAACAAGAAGTGTTTTGTAAGTTTAACAAATGTTTCCTTAATGTGAGAAATATACGTATCAAAGAACTCATTTTCTTTTTTTAAATACTTTGTTTGCCTTCAATAAGATTAGTAAAAAAATACCCGCCGTTCGTAGCTCGGTTGGTTTGGGAGCTGGGAGCTGGGAGATGGGAACCAAAGGACTGTGTCCGAGCAGGTTCGAATCCCAACGCCAAACCATCAGTGGGAGTTTCAACGTTAAACATCCGTGTGCGACGACTAAATAAAAGCGGGGTAGACACACGGCGTGGGGTTTACTTAAGTGAGTATCAATGAATACCATGATCTTAAAGGTTCCCCATGATCTCAAAAAAAAAAAAGATTAGTACAAAAATCAAATTTTTGAGGATGAATATAGTTATAAATAATTTTCTTCAACAAAAACTTACCTAACTAATATTAGGCTAACATTTGCGTATATTTTAAGGGTAACACGATGTTTCTGACATATTTTCTTATGTATGAAGGAAAACATCATTTATTCAATATATTTTAAATTACAATTATACTTTTTGTTTTACATGCATAGCAATTGTATTGCATTATAAATATTATATTTTATCAAAGTTGGATGAAAAAACAAGTATTATAAGCATTTATAATGACATATAATTATGTTGACTCGATTTTTCGTCAGGAGTACGGAAAACCCAATCGAACTTCGAAATGCGGTTGCTCCGGCGAGGATGCTAGCGCGCCGACGCTAGGTTTCTTTTTGGACAAATCGATCCCGAGGGGAAGGCTCGTCGTTGGTGGAGGGCACGAACCTGTTTGAGCCACAAGCTTTGTTATGGACCGACCACCCTCAGGCAAAAGGCGGCCGGATGGGCCCTTTGCTATTGGGCCGTTGCTTGGGGGGAATGTGGATTGAGATGGGTAAAAGCGGACGGGGACGCTTGCCCATAATAGAGAGTATTCGGGCTGGAGCAAACAAGAAGACTTGTCCATGGCGGGAGACGGCGGAGAATGATCCTAGGGAGAACTAAGTATAGAAAGTAAATACACAACGATATATAGTGGTTCGGCCTTATGCGGCCTACATCCACTGTGATGTTCCCTTACTATATCGACCTCTTACAATTTACATACTGTTACAAGAGAATAATAAAGAAGACTAGAGAATAATAAAGGAGACTGGACTACATATCA
This sequence comes from Allium fistulosum, assembly GCA_030737815.1. Classification (NCBI taxonomy): domain Eukaryota; kingdom Viridiplantae; phylum Streptophyta; class Magnoliopsida; order Asparagales; family Amaryllidaceae; genus Allium; species Allium fistulosum. Next base: position 577,791,616 of record CM060904.1, on the reverse strand, counting down.
CAAGAGCATAATATCCTAGTCTAAGGGTCTCGCGGGAAAGAGACCCGAAGGAAGACCCACCGAGAGGACCGTCCCTTGAGGAGGAATCTCGGAGACGAAAAAGCTCTTGAAGGAGGGATTGCTTACAGTGGTCGGGAGGTAGACGCTAGAAGGGGGTGTCGTTAGCTGGAGTGATAAGCTTATTGTAGGAGTCGATGATGGTGGTAGAGCTTGGTGGATAGAGCGCGGCGGGTTGAGTGGTAAAGCTTAATGGAGGCTCTCTCTAATGGAAGTCGGACGAAGCCACCATTAAAGAGGTTTTGGAGGAGGAGAGAGTTGATGAGGAAGATGTGTTAGAGAAATAGTTTTATCCGCCCATCTACCTGTTGTGTCCCCCTTTGCCATATGGTACGGTATCGGGTATTTATAGAGGATGTGGGATGTGAATGGACGGTCGAGATTGCAGAACAACGGTGCAGGAGAAGCTCTGGGCTATGGATTGAAGGGGACGTAAGATGGGAGCCAGTTGGAAAGCAGATTCGAACCCACGGCTCGGATTGCTTACCGGTTGGAAAGAAAATTCTATGGAAGACCTAGGAAAGATGGCGGACTTTAGTAGGTATGGGTGCAGACGTTCTCATTGGCTATTGGAAAGGTGGAAAGAGGAAAGGGCTGCGCGTGGAGTACTGTTGGCAGAGAAATAGTACTTTTCTCTGATGGCGTGCACTTTGGAGCAATCAGACTGAGACTGGTCAGAGTACTTCGCGGTAAGCTGTTTCGGGTTAGCCTGGCGGTCCTAGCTGGTAGGTTTAGGATTGTTAAGGACATAAGTCGGTCTGTCCGCCGCGGTCGGACGAATCCCTGTGTAGGAGTAGTTGGGCCACACAAAATAGCCAGTCCGGTGTCGACTTTGAACGACCCGGGCATCCGGCGAATGACGGACATGCATGGCCCGGTTGCAGCAGTATGGAGTGCGAAGTCGACGGACAGTCACGTGAGAGCGGAGCTACTTCTGACACTAGGTTTGTGCCGAGGGCAGACCCGGGCCTTAGAAGGAGGAAGGCCGCTAAAGAATGGCGTTGCACGGAAGGTGTGATACTTGGCGCATGAATTGGGATGAAGGACCGGATCAGGTGGGTGCTTAAGAGGCCGGGGTGACTCTGGCTGCTAAGAGAAAGGATGCCAAGGAAGGCCTGGGGGCGCAACCTTGGGCTTATGCGTTGAGGAGTAGTCGAGGCTGGCCAGATCGAAGAGACACCAAGGAATACCAGAAGAATGCGTCCTTAGGTTTATGATTTCTAAGAGGGATTGGCTGAGGGCTGAGCTTCCATCTTGGTGTCTAGGCGTGGAGTAGGCACGGTTGGTCGTTGAAGACGATGGACTGGTCGTCCGCTGATGGGAGTAACCAACTGGCTGAGCGAGGATCCGACGGACGGACTAACTTTTGGGAGCTTCTCTGGGAAATTTATGTTTACCCAAAATTTTGGGTAACAAATTACATGATATTTCAATGACTAGCTTTGTTGATTATATTTTCTTATATCGTCTTATATTTATTTTCAATCCAATGTCATCATTTTATGCGTATCCATAAGTATTTCTCATGGTAATAATTATTTTGTTTTGCATTATACTAAATTTATATTGTTTTGGTTATTACATGGTGATATGATTATTTGAAGTAAATGGTAGTATTTATTTTTTTTCTAAAAACTAAACTACGATGTCCTCAGGTGGTTGCTCATCTGGTCATGAAACAGAGATAATGAAGAGGTGCAAGGATCGATTATCAATGACAACGTTAAATCAATTTGTTAATTACCCAAAGTAGAGAGATTTTCTAGTGCAATCACTCAAGAGTTTATGAAACTGTCCAGTTCACCTTAGTCTTCCAAAATAATATAATACATAATATTTATTATTTATTTATATTTCTCACATTATAACATGCTACGTCAATTAAAATATAATCTTTGAAGCCACTAAAATATTTTTCTAATTCAATTAGTATTAGTTAGTGCCAATAAGTACTAAAGTGAATGTTAGAATATTCTTTATTTGAACTAGTTTCAGAACACTATTTCACACTTAGATGGTTTCTTTATTTCATATATGGAATACTATTATCATAGCAAATGCATACATCTTTGAACTTATATTTCATACAAGATGAACTCATGTTCAACTTATGCATTGCTTAAATTAATAGGCATGTCCAGTAATGTAATGCTACCAAGTAAGGAATAGTTGACATATGATGTTAATGTTTTTTTGTACAAATTTATTATTCCCTACAAAATTGCTATCCACTGTGTGCTTCAAGATTATTTAAGTGGCTTTAATGATAATTATTTGTCATTAGTGTTCAAGAAATAAAACAATCTAAATAAATTCAATCATCAAATATATCACTTTCATCTTCATATGACTCAAATTTAAAAATATGCCACTAAATAAATAACATGGTGAACCTCGTGTGTATAGCACGGGTTGGCACTAGTATCCATAATTTGTTCGTGTGGAACAATTTTCCCAGGCTGATTTTAAACACGCTTATATCGTAGTAGTCTTGATTTAAGACTGAACATCATTAGATCAATTCAAAGGAAGTGATTTATGCTTCCTATTAGCAATGCTAGAGTGAATAGTCCACTGAAAATTACAGCGGAAGAACAAAGATAAGTGCTCTATTGAATCTTTGCTTGTATTGTTTATTTTATTGTGATATAAAGATAGCTCGGCAAAGTATGTATTGTTAAATGAGATAGAAGTTACCTTATACTCTCTTATTTATTTGACTTTCAAAGATCACGCCGAGGATACAATATCAATGTAAAAAATTGGTTAAATAATGCAAACCCTTTTGCACAGGATTTTGAAGTGGAACAGTCGGTAGACTAAGCTCTAAATACCATGGACCAATATTTTGGTCAGCACATAGAAATTCCAGGAAATACAGTCTGGCTATGGACAGAAGAAAATGATTCTGAAGTTTTGGTTCTGATCGTACTTGATACAAATAGTGAGAAAGTTACAGTATAGAATACACAAAAATGTAGCAGACATGTAAAAGAATTGAAAAAAAAAAAGTTCAAACAATAAAACACAAGAAGTTAACTGATTTTAGAAAAAATGTAACGCTTTTATTCAGTTCAACCTAATTTGGCAAAAAAACATGAAAGAACAATAATATCTGAATCGACTTTTTAAAGTATAACACATAACATTTTCGTAAATACAAGTATTCATTGTTTGTTAAAGTATTTATATCAAAATCCAAAAATAGAATCGTAAACCAAGATTTTGGTGTTTTCAAAATTGATTTGATTTAAAAATCTCAAATGAACTTGAACTGAAACGGAAAAGGAAATCTTTGAACCATGCTAAATACAAGTAGGAAAAGTAACAAAGTGGAAAATCATGTAATAGGTTCAAGACCAAATAAAAAAATAACGCTCCTGACCTTTGGATACCGATGGCCAAGGAAAAACAAAAGCTGAGAGAGTGCTCGGGAACTTATAGGCTTAGGGAATGAAGCAACATATCCAAGAATTGAAAGACCAGAACACAACTTGGTAAAATCTTTTGAACCCTTTAGCTCAGTATCCAGAGATTTCAACATTGATGCGCCAAAGTCCTGACTGTGATGGTCCTGCAAGTCATCAATGTTTAGCAAACTACATATATTTCTAGATGTCAAATGTAAAAAACAGTAACCCCAGGGTGAAGAAAAATTGAGAAACATGGAATGTAGAACTACCTACACACTTTTAGTTGCATCTTTACTAATACTCAAGTATGTGATAAAATATTGGTGAGGTATTTTGCCAAATTCCCTAAGACTATCATATTTTGAACAAATTGAACTAATTTGACAAAGAGTAGTTATATATTTCCAGTTTATACATAAATTTGATTTTAACTTGTAATTTTCTTCAATATCAACATGATGAACAGCACTCGTTTATTTGTTAAGAAACTGAAATATAAACTGCAGTATCTCCTGATGGTATGTCTGTATGAATGATTTGCTTTTACCATAAGACAGACACATCATGATTCTGACATCAACTTCGCATATGCATATAGATTAATAAAAAGTTGGACTCGAACATAAGATATGAAATTGATGGTACCAAGAAGAACCAATGCACCAAATATAAGAGGTGAAATTGCTGGATGAATATACTGACCTCCATATCGAGAAAAACTTGTTTGCTGAAAAGACTTTCAATTGTCTGCAAGATGAAAAAGATGTGTTACAGATAACCAAGGTATACAGAATAAGACATCTTAACAAACATAGAACAGAGCAATAAATGTGAACAGAACAATACATAGGATTGAAAATATTAAGTCTGTTTTGTACAAACAAAACAGTACAGTTAAAAGCTTTAGTTCTTCCATAGCTTATAACCTGGAAAAGGTTCTGCTACCGCTTAGAAGGTAATGTCTTTGTAGTCATTAGTGTCTGGAGCAAAGCTTAGAACAGTGCATGAAATTGGTGAGTAAAGGATATAATGCACTATGTTATTAATGAAGATACCTTGATCACCATGACAAAATAGACTTTGAATCTCTTGATAAAATTAAATTGTTACAGTTTGATAAAATTATTATACATATTGGATTATGCAAGTATACAATAAGGGATTACTAAGTTATCAATTTCAGTAAATGAAATATAAAAGTATTACGATAAAAAATGAGTTATGCCGCTCAAATTGGTTAAACACAATCAACTTGCAGCAAGGGCATAATTAATTGTAAATTAATATGAGCACTCGACCCAGTAGAGATGTATGGGATGGCAAATAATATGCTAAAATTTAAAATAAAAACGACAATGGTAAATACCAACATAAACACTTAAATCCACTATACCCCAAAAGAAACTGTACAACAGATGTAATTCTACTATAAATGCATAGAAAAGTTGATGGTGGAAACCACAAGAAGCAAAATATGCATTCAACTTAAAATTTAAAGTTCAAGTGTGATGTCAGCCAGATGATGAAATCTTCTAAAGTAACACAAACACCTAGAATAGAGTCAAATACTGTAGATGGATGCAAAACAAGTATTAATGAGTCGAAAAAGGTACATACTAATAACGATAACCAGGGCTGACCTTAGGGTTAAACGAGCAAGACAATTGGCTGGGGTAACTCATAGAGAAGAGCAACCCCCAATATAAAATTAAATATAAAGAAAAAAATTGCAGTAGTTTGATGAAGCAACTAAGCAAGTATTGATTAGTGGTTATAGCTTTGCTCTTGAACAGATATTCAAACTCAGCTAGCTTCATGTTACTTATCACTCCCAATATTATGTCCACCCTTTTCTATATCTGCAATTAGAAACGAATTACATATTGTTCGTCTGGGGCAAACCAAAAAATAGAACCCCACACTGACGATAACACACCCCAAAGGTTTGCCAATCTGGTCAAACACTGATATAAGAAACATGACAGTGCAAGACTTGAGACTCCATAATGGCATAAATCCTCCTGATAGTAATCCTGAATGTGTTTCTCAAAAGTCTATAGGTCTGGAATGGTCTGGTTGGCTTTTCAACTATGCACCTTGAGGGAATTATTTATTGAAGTACCGCTATGAGTTGATTAAATCTGAGATGCTTAACATTTGAAGAAAAAAAAAGTCAAATATATACGAGACTGCTAAAAAGGACTAACCACTAACTGCTTGTAATTTACTCATAAGCCATAACATGTCAACAAAACAGCAATGCAATACACTTATATTTCAATATTTCAAAGTAAGTTGAGCCAGGAATGTTAGTATAGCAGTAATGCATTAATTAGTTTGCAAGCATGCAGAACTGGTTACCTTAAAGGTGGGTATGATAACTCTATCACATTTTTGATATTGTTGGAGAATCCAGAGAAGATCAGTATATAATTTACATTCTCGGTCAGTTCTCTCCTCAATCGAACCAATTTGAGGATCATATATGTACTCAAGTAAAGCACCTGCTGATGCCTTTCGCAATGATTCTTGCAATCCACCAACAGAGATAACTAAACCAGAGAGTACGGATCTGCTATAACAGCTAAATTGAAGCAATTGTACAAAGTGGGGATAGGAAACTGCCGGGTCCTGATCAGATAATAAATGGTTTTTAATTGGACCAAGTAAAGAACCATATTTGAATAAAAATGATAACACGTCAGTTGTAGTACTAGGATTACTTGTAACAGTGACAAAAGTAAGAGGGACAGAATACAAAGAAGCAAATACTGGATTTCAAACATAATAATCCACAAATGTTCACTGATTAATTATTACCTCACATTTAGAAATGCATCAAGAATAATGTTAATTGAGCAAATAGTTTAGTTTGTTAAAAAGATCCACATTAAAATATTGCAGATGCCAGATGTTACGAGATGTTGACACAGCTACTATGTTGTTACAAGTGGGAAATAAATACTCAAGTTTAAGGTGTCAATGAAAGGGACAACTGAAGGTGAAATGGAGCACCATGAAAGTATTAGGCAATTGGGCACTAAACATAAATACTGAGTTGGAAATAAGCCCAGTGGAGACTAAGCAAAGCCTTTGGCAGCAGGTTACAGTATATTATATCACTCATACCAAATTTTGATGTGACTTGGTGGATAAATTGGTGTAAACTGCAATTCAGCCAAAAAGGAAACATGAACGATGACCAGTCAATCGAAATACTGCAACCTCATGCACTGAACAGGACTATAGGAGAAGAAATATGGTGTCGCTTCCATTATTCCTATAGATAGAGTTGTTAATAATTAAACAGTCACCCTATAGGCACACGTAGCTGCACAGTTTGAAACATAAACGATAACAATTGATGAAAACCTACATAACAGTTTCATCCAAAAGGTGGAAAATAATGGAATATAATTTGACAACTTAAAATTTGCACACCCACACACATACGAACTTATTTCTCGTGAAATAAATAACTTACCACCCACTTCATATTAGTGTCGTATGGAATGAAAGCTTGGAGTAACTCCAAGTGAGGTATAGATTGAATCCTACACTGCTTGCTATATAAAATCCTTTGAACAGTTCTGGCGGCTGTATCTCTTAATTTATCCATTTTTTCAACAGCTTGTTTTGCATAACTGCCGATCAATTTTGTAGCGATGTTCGTATCAAATAAAGGATACAATTGGTCTGTTGTATCTGCATCTCTTTTACAAAGTATGTAGGCGCATCTTTCAAGTCCATCCATCGCAGCTTCACGAACCCAAGAACCAACATCACCTCTATTATCAATGGAGTAGTCATCAAGAGCCTCAAATAAAGTCTGCATGACCTCATTCTTGATTAATACAAACAGACAAATTTCCTCTTCAGAATTTTGATTTAGTGAACTATTGGTTAACATTTCACACACTGACACAAGTCCTCTGACAGCATTAACACGTGCTTCTGCGTCTGGATCTTCAGGTATATGCTGCATATTTCAGTCCTCGTCTTAGCCTAAGATATAACATTAATTACAAGTTGGAATCGCTTTACCTTAATTAGACAGGATTTACAAAGCTTTATAATGATATCCTTCCATCTTCCAGCAAAAAACTCGTAAGGTAGCACACCAAGAGCCAATGCTCCACCTCTTCTGGCAGCCACATTTGGATCATTTAGATTCTCCAGGTACTTTAAAGCTATATCAGTCGTTATATTTCCCGAAGAAATAAGATACACTCGAGTAAAGTGCTTTAGCGCCTCCACAGCAGTACACTGGATATAAAATAGATAAAAACAGATGACTAAATGATTAGGGAATGCTATCTATAGACTCTATAGAACAACATTTCAACTGTAAACTTTAGTTGTTAATAAGCTGAAATTTTATGAAATAAAACAACGGAAACTGAAACCAACCTGGATTTGAGCATTTGGATGTTTAAGATTCTCATTTAGACTTTCAAGTAAACACTTTTTACTTTTCTCGGATAAGGATATTTTCGAAAGAGAGAGGCATTCGATAAATCTTGAAACAGCAGAACGCATGATTTCTCCTCCTTTTCCACGATAAAGACGTGCCTTTTCAATCGCAGGAACAATGCCTGATAGCGACTTTTGCTTATCTGTACCACATAACTATTTTTCAGAAGAGATTTTGGTGGAAGAACTCTGCATTCTAATTAGGTAGCAGGATTCATCATGCATGCTTCCGTTACCCTATGCACACTTGTCACTGAAACAGTAACCATCTATCATTGACAGTTTGGAAACATTGTAAAATAAGCCCCCAACCTACACCCGCACATGCACGTGTGTGTATGTACACACACATGCATGCATGCATACATTCATACATACACACACGCACACACGCACGCACACGCTATATGTGTGTGCGCGCGTAATTTTTCTCCCTCCATCCCTCCCTCCCCCTCTTAGTTGAGTACATTGTTCAATATCATTTTTCATGTTTCAATTTTCAGTTGTTCAATAGTTCATGTTCACTTACAACCTTTTTGGGACTGATGCAAATCCTAGAAGCTATTTACATGTTGTCGCAGTAAGCACCATATGACTTAAGTTGAACAAATCTTAATTTTAAGAAAAAGACCTTCCTTCGATACAAAGAGGAAGTCTGCAATCTCAATACTGAAGGTTTATAGCTTATAGTTCAGTATTAGCAATAATTGACTGCTGCCCTCATTATACACAGTGAATGCATATACAAGAAAATGAAACAAGATAATACATACACTTACGAATAAATGAGTGAACTCAAAAGCATTCTATATTAGAAATATGTTTGTCAAAAAAAAGTGAGTGGCGTGCTTTGCTCTTTCACCTTTTCTGGTCAAAAAAGTCGGTCATCTCTTCATTTCATAATTGAGCTTTAACTATTCAAGTAAAAAGATAAAAGGCAACATTTATTCATTTACGTTTGCGCTATAATCAACTTTCCTATATTTTCTAGTCCAAATATTAAAGTAAAAAACTATTAACACCATAAATTCTAATAACATAAATACACTTAATAGGTTTCATAATTATATTATTTAGTTTTTAATTCCAGCAAGGTCGCTTCTTATTTCCAACTTCATACTTTTCCAAATAACCGAGTTTTCTCATTCTCGCTGTCATTCGCTCTCTATTTCCCATCATGTACACACACACACAAACACACATGGCACGCTGAAACCATAAACCATTCTAAGTGCACATGTAGGATAGGAGTTCAGGGAAAAAAAGATACTAACCAGTAGAAAAAGTATAGCCACATTCATGCAAGGTCAAGACAAGTTCTCCTGCAGCTATTGTTGCACCATGGCGCATGCATAAGTCCGGTGACAATGTGTTGGGAATCAACTGTTCCAAAACATATCCCGCAAAATAATCAAGATCGTATCTTGCAAGTAAAGAGAGAGCCTTTCCAGAAAGTTCTCGTAAGCTTTTATCCTACAAACATTGAATGAAGACTGGAATTTTAGCACCAACTAATCTGGCTAAGACCCAGTTGAGCAACACAAGTTCTCTTTTGTAATATATTGCTGAATGGTGGGCACAAATCAACATACTTGAAGCTTGGCATGTTACAAATTATCCGTTTATCAAGTGAAGCAGGTGCAAGAATTAAGGGTCAATATGACATACAAAGTTACACATAATCGTTAATTTTCTATCCCAGAAAATCGAAATGTTGATTATGTTAGCATCTTCCATAGTGCTATAATACTTACCTTCCGTGTTGAAAATTAAGTTTCATGCCTTTTGGTAGTGCTAGTAGAATAGAATTGTGTTGGCACCCTTCTTTTGGATTTTAACTTAACCCCTTTGATTTGAGGTGGATGAACAATAGTTACTATCAGTGGACCCCCTGGCATCCACATCTCCACCAATCAAATCAAGGTGTTAGCTTAACACTCTCAGTAAAGATGTGAACAAAATTGCAATTGTGCTAGTACACGATGAAGAGTTGTTATGAATATCAATCATCTGTAAGTGTTGCCAATAATAAACTGACCCCAAATGGAAAGAAGATAACATTTTCCATTATCAATTACATATCTACATGATTATGTCTATCGTACATCCTATTATGAAAATTGGAGGATACAGAAGTACATTTAAAAGGAGGTTAGTTTTAATATCAATTTCATTATATGTTTGACAGAACTAGAATACACAAATACATATGCATGTGTACACAAGAAAATCTAATGGCACGCACTCTGCGCATGCAAGAAAAAAATTAGTACATATGGCACGCGTTCGTATATGCAAGACATAACGATCAATATAATCGATAGGTGCTTCACGCGTAAAAAGCAAAATAATAGTACAATTGACAAGCGCTCTACGTGTGAAAGACATAACAATTAGTATATACACATTTTGCAGGTGAAAGACAAATAGCTACAATTTGAAAACCAAAACTTAAATGTCAATTGCTGACATTATAAATAACATCGGTTGAACATAATAAATATCCATTGAATTTAATAAAAGCATGGTATAATGGTTCAACATGCATTAAATAATGTTGTAGCAATTCCTTTCTCTTCATCCATTTTCAATCTTGACCCTAACGTCAATAGCAAAAAGACTATATAAAGGGGGTTGAAAACGTTTTTAAATAATATTTTGATGTTAACTCACAATGTTTTTTTCTTTTTTCTTTTTTTGGATGGCATAGTGGCACTTAATTTAAGCAAAGCACTCGTTCTGGTGGGCGAGGGGATTGAACCCAAGACCTCTAAAACACAATCTAAAGATCGTACTACTTGAGCTAGTGGTCCTTGAGAACATTAATTTCCAATGTTAATAAAACAATTAAATTTTAATGACTATTTTTTAAATTAGATTTGGCTGCACGATTGTCATTGTTTATTAATTGTTAAAGCAAAAACTATTTGACTGAAAATTATTACAAATGAAGATGAACATGTCAAAGTTTTTGAGTACTTTGGTTGTGTAAGGCGTTACCTTGAACAAGATATATATTTATTTCAAAGGACCAAACTTTGCATGTCATATTGATTATTTTCAATTTGATTAAACTCCTGATAAACTCCGTCTATGTAGTTTTCTATGCAGCATGTCCCAAGTCAGTATAAAGAGGAGGATTGTGATAGGCTTGACAAACCAACATAAAAACTATAGCCTCCTCTTATCAAAATGGAACCTTATTGTATTTCCTTGTAGCGTAACCCTCTTGGCGACGCGTCATATCGAGGCTCGGGTATGGTGGTAAATAAGCAAGGGCTAAGTCGTCACTCCCTTAGTGGCGCTTCATATCGAGGCTCGGGTATGGTGATAAACATGCAAAGGCTAGGTGGCGCGCTACATCGACACCTAGATGTAGTGATAAATGAGTAAGGGTCTTTGCACTTTACTCGGTGGATGCGAAGGATAAGAAAGTTAGTCGATGAAAGTAGGATTCGGTTAGGTAGTTGGAATGTATGGTCCTTAACAGGAAAGTTAAGAGAGATGGTTGATACTATGACTAGAAGACGTGTAAATATCTTATGCGTTCAGGAGATCAAATGGACGGACCAAAAAGCGAAGGAGGTAGAGAACACGGGTTTAAAGTTATGTTACACGAAAAAAAACGTAACAAAAACCGAGTAGGCATCTTAATTGACAAGAATCTTAAAAACGGAGTGGTTGACATTAGAAGACAAGGGGACATGATCATCCTAGTCAAGTTGGTAGTTGATAATATGGTTCTAAATGTTATTAGTGTCTATGCCCCACAAGTAGGCCTAACGGAAACCGCCAAAAGGAATTTCTGAAAAGAGCTGGATGTCATGGTTAGAGATGTGTCTAGTAGCGAAAAACTTTTCATAGAAGGAGATTTCAACGGCCATGTTGGCATAACTAGTGGGGTTTTGAGAGAGTGCATGATGGTTTTGGATATGGCGATAGGAACAAAGAAGGAGAAAAAATATTGAATTTTCACTATTGTTTATGACCTCATGATAGTTAATGCCTTTTTAGAAAGAAACAATCACATTTAGTTACTTTCAGTGGTAGCTAACACTAACCAGATTGACTTTGTCCTTAGTAGAAGAGATGACAAACGAGCTTGTGTAGATTGCAAAGTGATACCTGGAGAATGTGTCGTCTCACAACATCAGCTTCTGATATTTGATTTTTGTCTTCGGATACATGTTCGACAAGATAAAGGAGCCAAGATTAGTCAGACGAAATGATGAAAGCTCAAAGGAGATGTCTCACAGGTGTTTAAGGATAGAGTAATGGAAGAAGAGGCATGAAATACGAAAGGAGAAGCAAATAACATGTGGGATGAGATGACAACGCGCATGTGGAAGGTGACCACTGAGTTGTTTGGGATAACAAAAGAATTAAACGTAAACCTAAAGATTCGTGGTGGGGGAACAATGATGTGCAAAAGACTATCAAAGAGAAGGAAGGCTACAAATGATTGCGTCGTCACAGGAGCGAGGACAACATGCAAAAGTACAAAGCGGTTAAGAGTAACGCAAAGAGAGCGGTGAGTGAAGCAAGGGGCCGGACGTATGAAGATCTATATCAAAAGCTAAATACGACGGAGAGTAAAAAAAGATCTATAGTATAGCTAAGCTCTGCAAGAGTACGACAAGAGACTTCAACCAAGCTAAATGCATCAAGGATGAGAATAATAAACTTTTGACGGAAGACGATAAGATAAAAAAATAGATGGAGAGAATACTTCGACAAGCTATTCAATAAAGAAAATGATAGCACTAAAATCGAGCTGGACGACTTTTTGATGACACCAGTAGACATTTTGTTTGGAGAATTCAAAAGTCCGAGGTAAAGGAGACGCTAAAACAGATAAAAGCAAGCAAGGCGTTGAGACCTGATGACATCTCCATTGTGGTATGGAGATGCCTTGAAAATGCAGGGATAGCCCGGCTAACTAAGTTGTTCAATAATATTTGCAAATCAAACAAGATGTCAGATGAATGGAGGAGAAGCATATTAGTTTCAATTTTCAACAATAAAGAACATATTCAAAGTTGCACAAACTATAGAGGAATTAAGCTTATGAGTCATACAATGAAGCTTTGGGAGAGAGTCACTGAACATCGATTAAGAATGATGATAACTGTTTCAAAAAACCAATTTGATTTCATGATTGGAAGATCGACCACAAAGATGATTTTCTTGATAAGACAACTTATGGAGAGATTTAGGGAGCAAGTGAAACCAATGACTTTCCCATTAACATAGGATTACATCAAGAACCGGTTTTGAGCCCCTACGTTTTTCCCTGGTGATGGATGAAGTTACGAAGGGTATACAATGTGTCTTGGTGTAAGCTCTTTGCTGATGATGTTGTACTAATTAACGAAATTAGGATGAGACAACTGGAGTTGTGGAGGCAGACTTTAGAATAAAAGGGTTTTAGACATTGCAGAACTAAAACAGAGTATATGAAATGCAAATTCAGCGATGTCGGGTCAGAGAATGGAGATGTTACTCTTGTAGAACAAGTAGTGTCCAAGAAAGAATCCTTTCGATATTTATGATCAATGTTGCAGTATAATGGTGAGATTGATGAAAATATTAAGCCCCGTTTGGTTTCGTTTTGAATTTTGTATTTTGTGTTTTCAACATACACTACAAAATACAAGAAAATGTGGAAAAAAAATTTACAATTCTTAGCCATCGCGACGATGGACGGGAAACGGAGGAGATGAATTGTTTTCCATCCTTTTGTTATGTCTCAAAACACGAAAAATCAAATAAACTTGTTTTCTATTTTCTATGTTAGTTTCATTTTTCAGAATTGTGTGTTTTTCAACAATACATAATAAATGCGAATTTTTCTTTAGACGAAAACACAAAACTAAAAATAGCAAACCAAACGGGGCCTTAGTTTCAGAATTCATGCGGAATGGGTGAAATGACGACTACAGTCTAGCATTCTTTGTGACAGGAAAGTCTCACAAAAACTTAAAATAAAGTTCTACAGAACGGCAATTAGGCTTGCAACGTTGTATGGTGCAAAATATTGGCTTACTAAAAGACAACATGTGTAGAAGATAAGTGTAGCAGAGATGCATATGATGCGATGAAGCTGTGGTCATACAAGACGAGACCGGATTAGATATGATGATATATGTGACAAACTTGAAGTGGCACTAATTGAAGAGAAGTAACACCGCTTAAAATGGTTTGGGCATCTCCAACGGAGGCCTTCGGAGACATTTATGCGCGTTGGAATTATAGGCTGCATCGAATACTCAAAGAGAGATAGAGGTCGACCAAGGTTGACATAGGAAGAAGTAGTAGACTTGAATGATTGATTTATATCCGAAGAGCCAATGTCAGACAGGAGCACGTGGAAGTTAGCGATCCACGTATCAGAACCATGAGCTAGGATTTTTTTTTGCTTACCGTTGGTTAGGGGTGGTGTTATAAGTTTTAGATTATAAGACTAGTGAATAGGAGCCTAAGACGTAGTGTTTGGTCTTCGGTCCCTATTACTATTGGTACCATTATTACTACTATTATTATTATCTTGGTTTTTTAATTTCTTTATATATTTTATTTTTTATTGTATTTTTATCTTTATTTTTATTTTACTTATTTATTTATTATTATTATTTGTTTAATTATTTTACTTTATTTTATTATTATTATTATTATCATGGTTTTTATTATTGTTGTTGTTATTGTTACTTTTAAATTGACTTTATCATTTAGTTTTGGGTTCCATCTCTACCGACCCCAATTTATTTGAGAATAATGGTTTAGTTGTTGTTGATTAAACTCTTGATAAAAAAATGTATAATTAGTAATAATTTCAAAATATTGAATTCTAGATTAAAAAATGTAAAACCATCCATACATTAATATATGTATATTTTGCGTGTATGTATGTTATATATCAAGGACCACTAGTTCAAGCAATAAAATTTTTAGACACCAGTCCTAGAGGTCTTAGATTCAAGCCCTTGAGGCATCAAAAACTGGCCGCTTTGCTTGAATAAAATATCGCTCTTATTCTCAATACGCACACGAGCGTTAAGTGATACCCTAAATAGTGCAGCACCACATTAACCTCCTGATTTACACTACAAGTTCCGATTCAAATAATAGTAGCTTCTCTCACTTCCCACTACACATATTATTTAAATCGGAACTTATGGTGATCGGAACCT
This sequence comes from Allium fistulosum, assembly GCA_030737815.1. Lineage (NCBI taxonomy): Eukaryota > Viridiplantae > Streptophyta > Magnoliopsida > Asparagales > Amaryllidaceae > Allium > Allium fistulosum. Next base: position 577,776,483 of record CM060904.1, on the reverse strand, counting down.
GTGGTAGAAATCAAAAGGCTAATGGGGTGCTGCACTATTTGATGTGTCATTGAATGTTCCTTATATATATATATATATATATATATATATATATATATATATTGGTTTTAACTTGTAATATTTTTTAAATAGATTTTTAAGTATAAGAATAAATGATTGTACTATAAATGCTCATGGAAAATGATTTCATTTATGGTTAGATGGAAATAACTTTTATTTTCACATTTTTGAAAAGTCGTTTTTTTGCACAAAATAAGCTAAAATTATAGTAAAAATAAGAATAAAGTGTACATGACTTGAATCTGAAATAAATGAAGAATGGATGTTGATTTATCAATACCGAGAATGGAGAAAATCTGAAATGAATATATAAAAAAATGTGAAATATTGCCATCGTCGAGAAGTGAACTTATGACCTTAATGATATTGCAAAATTCTAAAATCTGAGATAATTTCATGTTGTACCGGGATTCGAACTTGTGACTTCATTAATATACTATAAGGGCAATTTGGTAAGTCCACGATCTAACCAAAAAATTGTGATCATATTCCAGTTATATATATAAACACACACACACATATATGTATATAACTCTACCGAATCTAAGGAAACTTCTGTGCAAGCTAATATCACATTTCATGCATGAATATGAAAATTCAGATGGTAAATTACCCAGTGAGATATTTTGGAGCTTGGTAATTCTTCATTAATACACTGTACCAGGATTCGAACTTGTGACTTCATTAATATACTGTAAGAGCAATTTGGTAAGTCCACGATCTAACCAAAAAATTGTGATCATATTCTAGTTACACACACACAACTCGACCGAATCTAAGGAAACTTCTGTGCAAGCTAATATCACATTTGATGCATGAATATATAAATTCAGATGGTAAATTACCCAGTGAGATATTTTGGAGCTTAGTAACTCTTCCACAAATGGATAAAGATATTCCTCATACTGAGCGATGAAAACAGCGACATTAAGGTACGAGTTTGTTCTATTCGCAAGAGAGAAAAAATCAGCGGCATTGACAATGTCGATACCATGCGGAAAAGCACCTTGTCTTCCAACATTCTCTTGAAAAGCAGCAGAAGCTGCTCTTCTACAATTGACCTGGAAGGAGGACGAAACAGCCATTCCAATCAAAATCAACAACATTTTTCTAGTAAATAGTCTTTTGATATACACGACCAAATTTTTGTTGATTTCAATACCAGTCTCTTGGATATAAATAGTATTTTTCAGGTAATTCAAACCTATGAATTTAGCTTGAAATCTGAATCAGAAAAAGTTGACGTACTTGGTCATTTTTTGTCAATGTAAACTTGACATGTAAGTTTATAATTAATATATGAATTAATTTTGAAGAAATCAGGACAGATAGTAGAATTCAATGAACTGCTAGTGAAATACGTGAAATTTAAGGGACTACGAAATTAAAAAGAAAAGAATGAAGAATACTGACCTCTCTGTCATAGCAAGCAACTATTAGGAGATGTGGAGTAAGTTTTTCCAGAATGCCTCTCATATCTGAAATTGAATAAGCCCGCCCGAATGCCCAACATACATATGCAGCTGCATCACGAACATGTGATCCAATGCTATGTGGACCTCTCCGTACATCATAATGAAGTGCCTAATAAAATGCATTCAGTTAGTGATACCCAAATTTGCTGAAGTAACCAAACAATATGTGTGTCTAATAAAAAGTCAAAAGCACAAAAATTATAGTCAAGCACTAAAACCACACAAAATAAAACTAAAAAAATTAATAATATCATTGCAGAATTTGTATTTTATAGGAAATTAGGTGATGGGGAAAAAAGATACCAGCAGAAAAAAGATTTTGTCGGCATATAAGAGCTTTAGTGCCATGTTGTTAACTAGCATATATTATTCATATTTAATGAACATATGATAACCAAAATTTCTTGAATTATCATACTTTACAGAATTGTAATAGTGAATTGCAACCATGTGAAATCATCTGGAACATATGAATGCCAACTGCAAATATTTCGAAAATTATTCTACCAGCAGAAGACAACAAAAAAAGGATATCGAGAATGAATTGCCAAATACCAATTATTTTATTGTTGGTAAAAATAAGGGACGTTTTATCAAACGCCCTTCATAAGTCTCAAAATTCACGTCCGCCCCTTCCTAAAAATAGGTTTCACGAAAAAATACGTAATTATTTTCAGTGCAAATGTGCAGTCTATCCTCACATTTTCACTAAAAATAATTACAGGGGTGTTTCGTGAAACCTGCTTTAGAGAAAGTTTTCTGAGTATTAAGTTTGGAAAAAAGGGGCGGATCTTAATTTCCACATTAACTTCACTAATACTATACCCTCTCATTTTTTTTCCATAAGTCGCCAAGTAGCATTCACAAAGACACTCATTGGTCTTTCAAATTTTATTAATTAGAAGCGATCTCACATGTGATTGTTTAGTGTACAACATTGAACTCAAAAGCATAAGCTACCAGCATATTTAAAATGATGTCAGCACGAACGTAACAGGCTTATTTAGGAACAGTTAATGCGGTTGACTATACAAGCGCATTATTCTCAACCTACAAAGATGAATAGGTTACATGATAAGGGGAAAAAAACAATTTACCTACGATATGTTGCACTAGAAATATAAAAAGGCACAGCGATATGTGAAAAAGAATTACGTTTACCTTGATTATAACGGGTACAACACTAGGAAAATTGACAGGAAGCAACAAACCTCTTCGTGCCAGCTCTGCCAGTGCCAAGCAACCTCCATGCCATGAGCCATCCCCCTTCAAAAGCATAGTATCATCAACAATGTTCTTTGAAGGGAAATATGGTATTATTATTTTTGAATTACTGGCCAGGTCATTTGAATGTCAGATGGCTTGTGTTGTAGAATTAGTTGTACTCTCTAAATGGAAGAACAGATAAGTTTAATTTGGCTTTACAAACCTCGCCAGGTGAGAAAAGCTCTAGAATAGAAGATAAAACATCTTCCGAAAGGGAAGAAGGAAGACGTGCAGTTAGTCGACCAATGCCTTTGGCAGCAGACCATCTTACAACTGTGTCCTGCAAATAGGATAGCTAGATGTTTATATTCCTAATATTTGTTTGTTCGCAGATAAAATGACAAGAGTCAACGGACCTCAATCATCCTTATAAAAAACCAAAATACCACGATAAACATGAAACCACATATATTTTATTTTAAGCTCTTTTTCCTTTTTGCAGTTAGATAGTCAAGTAATTAGCTTATCAAGATTTTCAAGCTCTAAATCAATCATTATTTTGAGATCAACGTTGAAAATGTTTGTTAAGCTTCTAACTCGATTCCAACTTCATAGTCACCTCCCCCTGATGATCAGAACAGAGTCAGAAAAACCCATTTGTTTTGGTTCCGTTCAACTAAACACTCGCTCTCAAGAATCTAGATAGGCATTGAGGTTGATGTCTACCAAATTTGGTATCAAAGAGAGGCTAGCTTATGGCGTATCACATCTAAGACTTTAAAGGTAATATTCAAAGCATGTTGTCAGATAAGGACAATCATCTCTGCAATTGAATAAACTATCTTGCCCACCCAGATATGCTTAGTTCATTAGACATCATCACTAGTGCTTTGGGCATTTTTATTGTTTGATTTTTTTTTCCCCACTGAACATGTATGATATTTAACATGTTTATGTGTAACTTCAGATTTCCTGAGCATGTTTGTATTTGACTGGATATTTTAATTTTCCTTGAACATTTTTGGACAATTACATAATAATTATACCATTAACATGTACATCATAACATCCTTGAATAACTTTTGCTTAGAAATTCAAAAAAAAATTCAATTATTTTTTATGCTTGTGATAATTTCTTTATAAATCATTCAGTACGAATCATCTTGAATCTTGATTTTTTCAAGAAAAAATTGTAAAACTTCTAGAGTTTGCTCAAAAATTTTAAACATTCTTGATGTCCAACGCTTTGTTTCGTCCCGGACAGCAAAATTTACAACTCTGCACATCATGCTATTATTCTTTCTCAGGAACAAGTAGTTTCAAAGTTATGAAATTGGGTTTGTGGTATAAATTATAGCACTACCCATACTACAGGTTCAGTCCCTGCTTCTTTCTTCAAACCCATTGTTTCATTCAACAAAAGTGAAGTACATGATGGAAAAGTATCATATCTTCTGTATCCACATGTAATGCTGGTAATAACATATAGTTTTTAAAATTTTATCACTTAGCTAGATCAAAACTATACTTCGTTAAGGTTTATGCTTAACCTAGCTAGTTACAAAGATTTGTTTACCACTATTCTCAAGTAAATGCATACGTTCCTCATGGAACAACAATAACTAGTATTAAAGTTATTTCATACTTCTTTGCGTACACTATATCAAACCTACTTTAGCATCATTAATTACTCTTACCAAAAGAATTAAAAGGCGAAGGGCAACATGAAGCGTTTTGTGCTTCTGAGGCAAGGTGTAAACTCAACGGGTTAGTGCTTGATTATTATTATTATTGGGTGAACATTATACACAACATCAAAGCATTGAAATATAAATTAGTAAACATTGAACATTAAATAAGAAATGTTAGACATTCAATGTGATTATAATTTGTAGTACAGTATAGAGGTAAAACATTTCATCAAATATTATACAGTACACATAAACTAGCTTCAGCTTTTAACAGTCCACTTCAACACAAAGAAAACAAAAAACAGTAGTTAAGTAATTTTTTTCAATTTCTCTCTCTGATTAGTTTTTTTTCAATCGATTTCAATCAAAAATCATTCCTAAATGGAAACATTTCAAAAATCGATTCCAAAATGGGATTGATTTCAACAATCAATTTAGTTTATTTGAAAATAAATCTTTTAAGTTGATTTTGAGATTAAAAAAGCACCTTTTTTTGTCAAACGGTTTTTTTTTTATAAATCTTGTTGAAACTTTGAACAAAATGAATAAATGATTTGGTTCTTTTAAGACCCAGTTCATACTAAAGCAGACCAAATTCATTTACCATCAGGTCTACAATATGAGGGTGCTAGACATATGAAAACTTACATATCACGCGTCTCAAGTTCTTGAGGCGTTGGCCTCAGAGGTAAAATGCATTTTGGAGCAAACCCCACAGCTTTTTAGCTCCGCCATGATAGATGGTATCTTAACATCTGTTTATATTTTCATGAATATGTTATTTTATGTATACATAATATACGGTATAGGTCGTGTCATAATAATATGTCTTGTCTTTGATGTTCTGACATGGCATGTTTTCCGATGTTCAAGATCCAGTATACAAAATTTTCAATTGGTAATGTTTTTTTCCTTTAAAAAGAAAAGTATGAACTTGTTCCCGATCTTTTACTGCAACATATATATGCTAGTATGACCAACAAGTTAATAAGTGGCACCATGAAAAACTTGCCATGATATTACGATATAATATTACTAGTGTGTAACACGTGTGTTGCACATGACAATGTTATAAAAATATGTTGAAATTCTAAACATATTGCATAATTTTTCCTAATACTTCTAAATTCATGCATAAACTAACTTTGTTCTTTGGTTCGGATAAATAGTTATAGACTGAAGTTGTTCTTTTTTAGGATTTAATATGTGATAGCCTAGTAATGAGTAGTTAATTATGTTTATTTATATAACCATTTTTATTTTAAAATTTAACTGTTTGTTGAGAATATATTTGTTCCAACAAAATTTGAACTCGTTCGATGTATAAAAAATTTGTTGACAAATGATATATGGATTTGGAATTGAGAAGTTTATATTGAAGGGGATGATAATTTTGAAATAGTGAAGTTAGAAGGACAAAATTTTATAAAATATGAAGGGTTCAAGAAAAACTAGTGATGGTGATATTAAATAAAGGGAAATTTCAAAATATGAAAAAATCAAGTGAAAATATTAATGAGGAATTAAGAGAAAATAATTAAAAATGTGAAATTACGAAGTACTAAGATGAAATATGGTGAGAAAATCAAAAAAAGTACATAAAATGCTTTTGTTTTAAAAACCCACTTTCGTAGGCTGAGGATGTAGCAAGATCCGCTACCACCCCACCCCCTTCTGACTCAGGCTCTCACAAAAGCACTTTTCAATCTCGAGATTTTTTTAATTTTTGAGATTATTACATGTCTCCGCAAATATCAAACCACTAAAGTGCCACCACCAAGGTTTGAACTCTCTCCCTTTGCTGGGGAGCTAAGAACTCTTGCCAACGGCACTAATTTTACATATTCAATGCAAGTTCCTAAAATTATCAAAAAATGAAGCATCAACAAATGATGTCCAAAGATCTCAATTTTGATGTCGATGGATGTGGCTGAACGAGAGGAGTTCATCATTGATGCCGGAGTTGGGCCAAAATCTCACATTTGGAAACTGAAATGGGCGTTTTAATCAATAAACCAAAAATAAGTTTTTTGTGAGGCTATCAAAGGAGACAAGACTAGTGTCACTATGTGCGGTTTTCGATGTAAAGTTGATGGTAATAGACAGAGGTTGTGCTTGTCGATGTAGCGGCAGCAAAGTACACTCAAAACTAAGGTTGGGCCGATGGTGCAATCCTAGTAAAATATTCTTTTTGGATGATATTAGTGGTTTTGCCAACAACACTAGTAGAATTTGTAGGGCAAGTTCATTGTGCCATTGTACAGCAAAAACTGCTGATAGTGTAAATAATTACAATATGACTACAATAAATTAGACACTAAAAAACAGTACTTTTAAGGCATCTGTAACAAATTTGAAGTACACTCAGTTAAATATTGACATTCAAAATACATTTAAAAAATAATTCAATAATGATTAAAAAGAAACTCACAAAATCAAATTCAACTTAATTTTGAATAATAATTTTATGAATGTAAAGGGGTTTAGTTTTTATTGAAGAGATGTATGGCTAAAGTTTTTTTAAACACGAACCTACGACACAATGCCCTTTAAGAAACTATTTTAAACTTTTATACATTTTTATTTTTATAACATTCCAATTTTTAATGAGATGCTTCAAAATCATTTCAACTAAATACCCTTCATATTTTATAATTTCATACTACTAATTGTTTGATTTGTTCAGATTAAATATGTTATTTAAAAAGGATAGTTTACATGCATCATGGTAAGAGTTTAGTATCATCATATTTTGTGCAACATGTGAGACATGCATATTGGCTAAACTAGACTAAATAAATGAAAAAAAAACAATATAAAAAATGGAGATTCAATCCAAAACACACTCAACCATATAGTTCCTCAATAAATGATAAATATATATTCAAAGAATCTAACTTTAAACTTTAATATATATTTTTATTTTTGTACCATTCTTTTTTTGTTTATGAAGTGGTTCCTAATCATCTCAACAATATATTCTTCATATTTCATAGTTTTGTGCTATTATTTGTTAGATTTATTGGGATTAAAATATATTTTTAAAGGGAAATTTTCTTCACATAATTTTTAGCTTAGGTGTGTATCGTAGTAAGAGTTTAGCGTCATAATATTTTGTACAATATTTAACATATATTAGTTAGTTGGATGTCTCGCTTTATGGCATAGAGTAAACACGTGTCATATATGACATGGTTTGCTTTGTATATACAGCCTATAGTGAACTTTATTCTCGCACCGATGGATTCAATTTTAGTGAATGCTTGATTTATTGATTAAATTCCGAAAACAATCTATCGAGTAATGGAGGCAAGATTGAATATAATTTGTTCACCTTAGATTCACTCAAGTGAGAGCCTTGTGCACTGGGTAGAAGATCAATATTTTGTGCAATGTGTCAGAATTTTAAATCCCCTTGATCTCGTCCAAGATCTACCTGAGATTTCTTTTTCGCGCTTGGATAAAACAAAACATTGAATGTGATTTGTATCTAATTTTACACTTATTTCACCCAAAATATTAAGATTTGAACCCAAGATATGGACCGTGTCAATCCGAGATCTCGTCCGACATTCGTGATTTAAAACCTTGAATGTATGTGATGTATAATAAAACTGACTAAATTATGGAACAAAAGTAGTCTAGAATAGATGGGAATTTTGATTCAGAATACACTCAACCACGAATGTTATATAATTTTTCGTTCAATGAATGCTGCAAATCAAATCTATTAGTCAACTTTCGTAATTTTCTAAATATTTTGTTGGCACTTGAATTTATTTATAAAAGTATTAATACATATTTTCTAATTTGAAATTATACAAAATTTAAATTTTATTCGTACATATGTTAAAGTTATTAATGTTCAAGTAAGTTCTTAAGGTAATTCGACCTATACATGATTTTTATCATTTTACAAAAAAGATTCATGTAAATTTTGGGTTCTATTTCTTTAGTTTGATATGTCCGAGTTTATGTTGATTGGAATTTTTATTTTGATATAAATTTTACTTTTTTTTCGAATATACTTATTCAACTAATAATATATAAAAACAATATTTTTCTATCTAATGTTCTAAACATAAATAAAAATTGATTTATAAAAAAAGTTTGTTACTTATTTTAATCAACAAAAACTCTTATATTTAAAGCTACTTAAAATGATCGTGTTTTTATAAATAAATAAAAATTGGAATTGTGTATAATAGTATATATTTTGTTTTATATTTTTTAGGTTTTATTTAGATTGCAAGAGCCCAAAATTCACTTCTAACTATAAATTTTGTTTATATTATCATTTTTGCCAAATTAAAAGTAATTAATAGTACAAGCACAGTAAGATTTTAATCCCTTCAGTTCTAATTTACTTTTTTCTCAAGGAAATTTGTATGCACACGTTCTTATAATACTTTGCATGATTATAGGCAGTGAATAAATCAAACGTTCCATTAATCACATACTGAATCTCTTAAACCTAAGAGCAACAGCTCGATAATTTCTTCCACGATCTCTGGAACTTCTATTTCCTCATCATCTAAGAACTCCATATCTGGTACAGCACTGTGCTGCTTAGCTTTTTGGTCAGGCAATGTAGAACAAGTTTGTTTGCCATTAGGTTGGACCGTAACGTCTCCAAGTGATTTGATTTCCCCCTGTACAAAAAAAGCAGTCAATGAACGTAATATGATAATCCACAACCATAATAAATATCAACTGAGACTGTGGCGGAATTAACTCTTCATGCAGTATAATGTGGATTTTGAAAAGTCTAAGAGCTAAATAGCATTACTCTGCTCAATTATTAATTTCCCTTAAACAGTTTTTGACCTAATAAAAAAGTCTTTTAAAAATTGGAGGTATTAATTCGAAGAGCAACCATTATCCTCGCCTAATATTAATATGTTTCTACACCTAAAAATATTAGTACTGCCCACGCACAAATCTTCTGTCAGCAAGCAACATTCCAACTAATATAAAACTGCAATGGAACTTATTTTGGACTCCCTAATTGTTCATCTACCATCTATTATGCTTGCATTATAAAACTGGTGTTTTTGCCGGCACCTGGTAGCCAACCCTTATCTCCTGATTGAAGCAGCAACATACTGATTCACGTTTATTACAATTTATAACATATCATTTAACTGGGCGACACTATAAATTGTAATATCTTCAAAATTGTGCTTATATTAGATATTTAAATCAGGGCTTTTTTTGAACAAGATTAATCCTTAGGTGTTAACATTATATAGCTTTGATCCATAGGTTTGAAGACAATTCAAATGTGTATAAAGTACCAAATCCTATCAAAAAAGTATGGCTAATTTACCTTTGTATACATTAGAACGTGTCTTAAGTGTCACAGATAGGAGCATCTACATGTGCATGCCAAAGAATACACTATTTGTTTTGGAAGGTACTAAAGCAAATCATCTCGTATTAGCATAGAGAAGGGGGGAAAAGAGGCAGATATAAGAATATTAAAGGAGTAAAAAGAGTATAACGCACTTAAATGTAAAAGGGTGCTTCAGTAAAAAGGGCTCCTCGGAGATTATGTTAAAGTTTAAGTATCTATGTCTTCTTCCTGAACTTGTGTATACTTCAGGACAATAAATAGCCTATACTTGAAGGATTTTATCCAAAAAATACAAGATATCTAAGAAAGCTCTCACTTTAAAATATTATACAGTAGAAACTCGATGATGTGTCAATATTATTCCAGTATTTTATCCAAAAACACACGCACACAAAAAGCTGACAAACCATGTAGCGCCATGCTGGACTACGATGGGGCAAACAAGTAAGCCCAACACGTTGAGATAGTTTGACCAGAAGCTTTCGAAGCAATGGACTTTGAATTGCAGTAGCAGATTTCATTAGTAAGGAAATATCACTCCAAGTGGTAGTGACCACACTGAGCAATAGTTTTCTACTGCCAACCTGCAGTCATGTATGAAAACAGATAATTTATTATGTTGGGCCACACAATATAAATTATATAACACCATGTACAGGATATAATTATATGAAAAATATGGTTTACAAATATGTAAATATATATACATACACGCATGCGCGTGCGCGCACACACATATGTGTATGTGTGAACAGAAATAGTTATGTTTATAAAATGAACCATCTGATGGGCTCTCCATCCAGTGTGTTACCGTAGCAGTCAATTGATTTGTCATTATTAACCTAAGTACAATAAGACAGTTCAGTTAACAGCTCCTAATATGTACTTTGTGTCATAAAGGAAAACAAGTTGGACAGCAAGCCTAAAGAAGATAAACTAGCATGAAATCAACATCAAGGACAACAATATCATACTGTGAAAGACGATAAATTAAAGGTTGTAATTGAAAATGGAAAAGACAACTAAATTGACATTGGTTAAACTCTTATCAATTTGCATGCGTAAAAAAAGATGAGATTTCAGAATCCATTTCATTTCAATCAGCTTTAGTGTTTTGTGAATAAATTCGGCTATGCACTAAAATTTTATCCACTTAAGAAAGTGGAACCAAGGTATTGTTTGAACCTTGACAATAGATGATATTGCTGAATGTGATTACAGAAATTGATTGTTGCTCAGTACCATACCAATGTAAAACTGTAAACACAGATTAAAAGAGCAATGTACTTTTGTATTTATTATGTTCTGTCCTACTAATGCACGTAAATTTCAGATTGCAATTTATACATGATCAGCATAGCAGTGTAAGAAATAAACAAAAACAGAATTAACTTGAACAGATACATATTTACTGGTGTCTCTCATAATACATCAAAGGAAGACAAATTACATGGCATTTAAGTATTCCAAGTTAAATTTCAATATTTTTAAGCTGATTGATATGGCCAAGGAATCCTATAATTACACGTCTAATAATAAAAACTATCCAGAAAATTAGAACTCTGTAAACCCTTTCAAAGAAAAAATGATTGTAAACCAAATCATTAAGGAGATTTCTAAATTGTTTCATAAAATGTATTATCAACTGAACTACATATTTCTCACATATTCCACCATAGACTATTCAGAATACCAAAATCGGTCGATGGATATTCAACAGTCTTCCTGAACATCGATTAGAAAATCCTACAGGCAGAGTTTGTCGTACAGCATTAAACAAAATTAAGGATCAAGCCAAACCTTGAATATTGAAGAAAGAGCTTCAACGACACCAAGCAACTTAAAGTGATCGGCAACATTATCTTCTACAGATAGCATGACATCATGTGTCCATCCAATGAAACTGAACACATGTCAACATACAAGGAGTTTAGCTCTAATACAGAGAAGAGTCACTCTCATGATTCCGATCAAACAAATAAATATTTATTTCGACAATTTAAAACTACTACCACCTAAGTACAAGCCACAATCTTTAAAAAAAATCATTATAACACTTGAAGATTCTAGGGAGCTCAAGCTGACAACAAGAATTAAAACTGATATTCAAGTTCTGATGATACACGACAGCCTCAACAAAGGATTACATCAAGCGATATGAAATGTGCGATGTAATAGTTTTGATACAACGTACTTACACTTGAAAATTCTAGGGAGCTCAAGCTGACAACAAGAATTAAAACTGATATTTAAGTTCTGATGATACATGACAGCCTCAACAAAAGATTACATCAAGCGATATGAAATGTGAGATGTAATAGTTTCGATACAACGTACTTGCTCAAATGGGTAGTATAGACCCATCAATCATCAAATAATGGAAAAACGTTTAGCAAATATAACTTCATAAGTTTCACCATATAACGTTAATTTCTATTTCTACTGGATAGAACTGCAATTCAGTTTCCAATACTCAATATTCTAGTATGCAATTTACTAATCAATTTAAATTGATTTCTGGGTTCGGATCATATATAATGACAACTTGTAGATTGATTTCAAAAACTATTGAACTAGAGCATCGCTAAACAAGAAACCTGTTAAAAGCTTTTGGCATATCTGGACGTGTTAGAAGTCTGGAAAGTAATAATCCAGAAATCCTGCGCATCGGACCAGCTGTCGAAATGTATTTTTTGGAAAGTTCCAGTATTTTCACCACCAATGGTGGAAGGTCAGATCCATCTAAATTACTACTACTTGCAATGCTACTATCCACAGAAGATAGATCAAAGGGAATCAAAACAAGAATATATAGCCACAAAAGTATTACACATTGCAACTCCATCTCTCCAGTGCTTTCTTGTCTTAGTGAAGTTCCTGAGACAGCATGCTGACTCTTTTCAAGAAGGGCTACAGCAATCTCAAGATCCGATACTTGGTGCGGGAAAAATCTGATAACACTTTTATATCCACAAACTGTGACTAATGAGTATACAATTATGCATAAAGGTTTGATGATTTCAAGTAATTCCACTGTAGCTTGGTTTGCTTCCACAGCTCTATTCCGCACTATAGACATAAGAGGAGAAACAATGCTCTCTAAATAAGGCTCGAGCAGCTGGCCTTGTTCCTGATACTTGTCAACCTTTAAAGAAAATTAATTATGTCCTTCAGCATAGAGTAGACTAGTACGGTAGTACCACAGCATAACTGCTATAAAATAAGTGTGATGCTAAGGGTACCTAGCTTTATGCTAGGGGCTATCATTTTTTCAACTTTTCATTGATACTGCGGACCAAACAGTGTTTTGATTGGCAGTTAACCACCGACCCAAGGTAGCCCCCAGCACAAAGCTGGGTGCCCTTGGCACTACACTAGAATAAAGTGAGAGTAAGTCTCGTAAAAATTCAACATTGACATTGTTGCATCCATCTATTTCATCTAATTTTCCTACAGTTATATCATTCAGAAAATAGGCTAAGCTAATTAAGTGGAAAAAACAAAATTTATGATCAAATATGAACATAAGCCTTGAAAATGATCAGCTGAATCAAAATTATATAATTTCCAGTTTTCCCTTTATTTTGCCCTCTCTAATAAACTACTTTTTCTTCTATCAACTTCAGTTCCAACCTAGCACAAAATTATCAGCGAAAAATCGTAAATTTCAGTTCAAAGTGAGTCAAAATGCACTTTGAGAGAATTGCTTACAATGGATCGAATCTTGTTGACATTTGAAGGTTGAGTGACGCCGTTGTTGGAAACGATTGAATCGAGAAGTGATTTGAGGAGTTCCCATTCTTGAAGAAAGTATCTAAGAAGAACACATTCTTTCGAATCATGTTCATCATCTTCCACAGCAGCTTGGCTTATCGTAGCAGTAGAATCTGTCATTAAAGATTGCGAGTTCGAAAATGCTCGTTTTTTGCTCGGAACAATTAGACTGACTCACTGAGATTTGGGAGTAGATTTGTCGAACCGTCTGGAATTTGATGGGAAAAAACAGGTGAATTAAAAATTTAAAAGGGAACAAAATTTTTGAAATGTCAGTTAATTGTATGATTTGGTGGAGATCCGTCGTTAAACTGGTTATGAGAAGCCACCAAGGAAAATCAAAAGCAAATCTATTCTATTATTATTATTACTATTATTAAAGATTATTATTATTATGAAATGTAACGTACCTACACACAAATATTATTTGAAACAAATAAATATTAGAGCTAACTTCTTTTCAGTGTGAGATATTATGAACAAATGCACAAAACGCGAAATTATGTTTTCGAACATTAATGCCATATAAATCAAGGTATGAGGTTCCGACCGGAACCCCGAGATTCCGACCATCCCGGTTCGGTTCCGGCCGGAGGCGGGACGAGACTAGGGCGAAAACCCATCCCGTTTAAAATCAGCAAAAAAAAATTCAAATTAAATCTGCGTGCTAGGAACAAGATCAAAAACAACAAAGTAAATAGAAAACCAATTGAATAAGAAAATCAAAGAATCAATTACCTCCCAAATCGAGCAGCATCATTAAGCAATTAGGGTTTTGTTGCAATGAATCAGAAGCCTAATTGAGTTGAGATTGAGTTGAGATTGAGTCGAACAGTTTTTTCTTTTGATCGACAGCGAAGATGGAGATGAAAGTTTTGATTTTTAAAAACAAAGTCGACAACGATCTAGAATGGGGATATCTGTTTCTAGTGTTAGATATTGGGCAGACTGATAATTGGGCTGGTAAATAAAATATAATTGAGCCTGCCAAAGATAATATAACCGGCCCAGCTATGTTAAATTAAATATAAGGTTCAATTCTAATTAATTGGACTGCTTTGTTTTAGTAATTTAATTATAATGTTTGATTCTTATTTAGGCTAAGTAATAAATTATAGTATATAGTTTAATTTTAATGTTTTATATTTATTTTTTATTCAATTTTAGGTATGTTATAGCAAATCGAACTAACATTATGGTACTTGGGACCGAAACCGAAACTAAAACCGAAATCTTCGAAATTTCTGAAATCGACCAAAATCATGGAAATTTCAAATGAGCGAAACCGAGACCGAAACCGAGTTTTCGAACCTTGATATAAATATTAAATGGAAAAACTATATATATATTTATATATATATATATATATATATATATATATATATATATATAAATCTACCATTTTGAACAAAAATGCGCATTGTAACTAACAAGCGTTAGAAAAGTAAGCGGTGATATACCCAAAAATTATATACTTTTAGAACTTTAATTTGCTGTAGTAGTTTTAGTTAATAAAAGTATCAATTCTACAAGGTGAAAAAATTTAGGAACATACTCGTTAGATTAAAACGGTTTAGGTTTACGTATGAAATGTGGTGATGACAGTTAGCTTCCTCTATATAATAACAACCAACTATTTCTAATTTTATCTTGACTATGATATATGATTACTATTTCTAACTTTATATTGACTATGATATATGATTACAAAAATTTACCCAATGCTATAATAACAACCAACTATTTTTAACTTTATCTTGACTATGATATATGATTACTATTTCTAATTTTATATTGACTATGATATATGATTACAAAAATTTACCTAATGTTATTGAGGAAGCTAACTATCATCATCACATTTCATACGTAAATCTAAACCGTTTTAATTTAATGAGTATGTTCCTAAGTTTTTTCACCTTGTAGAATTGATACTTTTATTAACTAGAACTACATGTAGCAAATTAAAGTTCTAAAAGTACACAACTTATGGGTATATTGCCTCACTTTTCTAACGCTTGTTAGTTACAACGTGCAAAACTGTTCAAAATGGTAGGGAATATTTACACACACGACGTAGTACTAGTAATTCGAGCAACAACATGATAATCAAGTTTCCCATAACATTCATTTAAATCACATTCTGTCGAAATGTGTTGAACTTGAAACACAAAACATGTGTATCCAACTCCAATCAAACGTAAACCTAGAAAAAAAATTAATCCAAATGATGTTATGAGTAGTTTATAGAATTTCATATGCTAAGAACCTCGGCATAGATTTAGCGACTCGATATTGGACCTGAAACTTACCCAAATTGAAATTAGTAATTACAAGACTCACAGTAGATAATAATTTAACATGAAGCGGTAAGCATTTTGCTTCCACCTTCTCTGCTTGAGAAATTATAATCACCCTCGTCAGTTGAATTAGATCCCTTGCGATGTATGCCAATAGTAGCTAGTCAGATCTCCAAGGAATCACATCAGCAAAGGAGGTTGTTTGAGACTTAGAGCCCCTTTCACCATTTTTGTTCACTAAGTTTAATATTTTGATGAGGAGAGTAAGGTGTAATTTGCAGCCAAAATTTGGCACGCTAGCGTTTCCATCGCATCCGTCGCGACCGACACTTTAACGTTCATTTCCTCTCCCAAACCTATTCGACCCGTTGGAGGAAAAAGTGTCGTTGGCGTCCGACACGTCGGACATCAACAATACTTTTTCCTCTTTTTCCTCCAACGGCTCCTCCTCCTCCTTCATTCTCTTCCATCTATATAATCTCCCTTTTAAACCTCATCTTCCCTACTCCAAACCAACAAATATCAATTTATTTTCGACAATCTGCTTGACTATTCAAGCAATTTTTACCACATTTTTCTTTGTTTTTCTGTGCATCGTATCGTTTTTTATATTATTTTTTCGAACCGAAGAGCTCCTCATTAGTGGACGTCAGACGCCACTTGGGTTATGCTGAAATATGCTATAGAAGCGTATTATGCCTTGATAAAAATAAAAAAGGAAGTGCATAAAGTTATAGCGGAAAAGTTCAACCTGGCTGTGGAAGACAAGGTATTAAACCGATAGACGAAGTAAAAATCCAACATAAAAATGATAGTCTAAGAAGTGATTGGGTTAGATAAGAAAGCTTGTGCAATAAAGCTGGTGCTGGTTGGGATACTCGTAAACAAACTGTTATAGGTAGCGGGGGGTGGTGGAGTGATCGTGTAAAGTTATTTTTCATATATGCAATTTTTTGTCTGTAAATTTTTATTAATTTTATTTTTTACTTGTAGAAATTTGAAATGATTATTCAAAAATGTAGAAAGGCACCACTTGAAAATGTGGAGCTGATGCAACAGTTGTTTCAAGGGACGAATGCAACTGGACAAGCATCGTATACGTCTACTTCTACACAAGAACAACTAGAACAATTTGCTCGTTCTATGCTAACCTAGTTTGATAGAACATGGACTTTTGAAGGGTCCTATAGTCAACTAGATGATATAAAGAACAACTACAACAAATTCCAAATTTGATTTCACCAACCAATCCTCCATTACAACAAACTCCGATGCAACAAGCTCGAAATATTGGTTCATCTACTGCTGCACGTAGCAGTTCGAGAAGATGTCGTGGAGAAGCCGATGAAAAGTTG
The DNA here is from genome assembly GCA_030737815.1 of Allium fistulosum. Classification (NCBI taxonomy): domain Eukaryota; kingdom Viridiplantae; phylum Streptophyta; class Magnoliopsida; order Asparagales; family Amaryllidaceae; genus Allium; species Allium fistulosum. The sequence continues at coordinate 577,759,266 of CM060904.1, read as the reverse complement.
TACGATGCATTGACGTAATGTGCAAGAGACGTATAGAAAAATCTTGTACGACTTCAGACAGTCTGAACACAAACAGCATAAACTCAATAGGAAATTTTATAAACTACGCAGATATGGCTGCTCGCGTTAAATGTCATGGAGCAGGAGGAGAATTTAATTTTGGTGAAGCATTGAAAGTTGTTATGCAGTCCAATAATAAAGATTTATTCCATGCTCTTAATAACGAATGACAAAAGAGTGGTTAACGTTAGCGGTTGTAGCCGAACGTTTTTCCACAAACTATGAATCTTATCTAATAAACCAAGGTGGTGACAACATATAGGATTTTTACTAAAATTGTATTTCTGCTGTATTATTTATGCATTTTATTAGTGTATTTTTAATGCATTTTGTAACGACCCGTATTTTTACGGATCGACATGTTCGTCAAAATCTGGAATTTTAGCACTTTCATGTCATTTCAGATTTTTAGGCAGATTTGTCTAAGTCCTAGGTCGTACGCGACCTAAATGTTGTTGGCGACTTAGGAGATAAGTCGTGAGCGACTTAGAGAAGATCTGCGACTTAAGGGGATAGGCAAGTTAAAGGATAAGTCTGGGTCGAGTTGCCGACTTAAGGTAGTGACCGACCTAAGTGATGAGTCGTGACCGACTTAAGAGGTTTAGGCGACCTAAGGAAGAGTAGTAGGCGACCTAAGTATTCTGGGGTAGAGTTAGGTCGGCAACGACCTAAGAGAATGTTGTGAGCGACCTAAGTGTTTGGGTGTTAAGTGTTAGGTCGGCAGTTCGAGTTAAGATTTCGAGCGACCTATAGGATGTAGTTATGGTTAGGTCGGCAACGACCTAGAGGAGCTGGGATAGCAGGTTAGCGACTTAGTAGTTAAGTCGACTGGGTGGGTTAGCGATCTAAGGAGTTAACAAGTTGGCGACCTTAAGAGAGGCTATGTGTTAGGTCGTAACACTGTTAGGTCGCGTGGGTTGCTAAGTTGTTAGGTCGCAAGGTTTTATAAGTCGTTTAAGTGTTAAGTCGAATGGTGCTAAGTTGTTAAGTCGTCCAGGCGACTTAGGAGGGAGCGCACGTGTATTAGGTCGTGTAGCTCGAATAAGTTAGGTCGCGCGCATGTTAAGTCGTAGGCTTGTCTGTTAGGTCGGAGTTGTTGGCTAAGGCTTAGGTCGGTGGGGATCTTAGGTCGTAAGTCGGAGACGACCTATGGAGTTAGCCGAGTTACGACTTAGGCAGTTTTCAGCTATAAATAGGAGGGGTTGTTCTCACTTTTTGGGATCCGGATTTTGAAGCGACGAAGTGCTGCCATTTTGAGAGCTCGACTTCTACACTTCTTCACTTCTTTTCTCCACTCTAATCTAGTGCTTCCTTCCATCCAAATCGAAGATCAAGATTGAAGATCTTCATCTTTTCAAGAGAGATTTCTTCATTTGAAGCGGATTTGTGATAGATCAAGCTTCATCCTTCGCTGTCCAGATCTAAAGCGTGTTGATTTGGGTTTGTTTAGGTGATTTGGTGAGTGGTGATTATCTCTCACACGGATCCAAAGGAGTATATCGGATTGTTGGCTCGATTTGGTGTTAAAATAGAGATTTCCATGCATTTTCTTCATCCTAAGTGTAGATCCATATAGATCCATTGTTCATGATGATGTTACATCCATTTTATCATATGTTAACCTATGCAAGTTCATTCATCAAGTTTGTAGAGATATAATCCATGTTTTCATGCTTATTGGACTTTCAACTCTTTAATTACGAAAATGCCATTATTGTTATAATTGTCTACTTAGATCATTTTTGAATGCTTGATTGCTTGGATTGATGTTTGATTTGATTGATTGTTATGAACTAGATGATTGATGATTAGATTTAGATCGAAGGTGATTCAAAAGCTAAGGGAAAGGCTCTTGAATTGGGAAAGCTGCTTGTGGCATATGTAGCGGGACGATGAAGCTCTTATGCATAGATTCGATGATGTGATGATGAGATGAGGCTTTGCGAGGATGTAATGAAGCGAGGCAATCCTATGATGAAGACTTGGTCTAATCCAGACGGGATCATTCCAAGCATGTTGATAACTCGGTGATATGATTCGAGTTGAAGATAATGAATGGACATGAGAATAGTCGTCGAGGAGGATGACTAGGAGGCTTGGATAGCATCGTTGTTGAAGGTTCTAGCATGCTCTAAGCAAGAGTACGTTTGGGCAGATTCGATAGTCCCAACGGCCAACTGTTGATGGTCGAGTACTCTGGGCAGATTCGATAGTCCTAGGCACGGGTTGCGACGACGTGCGGGAGTTATGTCTAGAACCGGGGTTTCCATTAGCCCTTGACGGACGGCTGAAAGAATGTGCCGGTCATTCAATTAACGGTGATATCGAAGCAATGATAACAGTGATAGCCAGAGTCATGGATGTTTGGTTGTATCGTCATTCGGACTCAAGAGCGGTATTTTCTGGGTGCTTATCTGATTTAGGCCTTGGTACTTGGAAAACATCGCCCTTGACTCGAGTGATAGTAGCTTTACTTTAAAATTGTATGCTCTGCTATGTTTGCTTCTGTTTAGAGTGTGTCTGGGGGCTATCACTGTAGAATGAGGTTGGAGTGGGAGGGTTGTATTCCTATTCCTTTTCCTTTATGCTCTTTTGGTATGTTGTTAGTTAATTTACTGCTCACTAAGACTGTTGTCTGACTCAAGGCTTTATGTTTTTAATTATTATTGCCTTGGGCTGTTCGTCCATTTTGGGACGGGCAGACTAGGTAGCAGGTGACAGGTGCTGTTCTCTTCTCACGATGCTGATATCGAAGACGAGCTAGAGGGTTGCATATTATCTTCTTATATGTACTGGATATTCCGCTGTTTTGTATTCTCTGAGAGTTATGTAGTGAGGCTGGATGTATTGACTATGTGATGCTTGTATTCAACTATTATGGAGTTTTATATGATGTCATTTTGTTCTGTAAAGCTTCACTATACATATGTTCTATTGTATTTTGTCCATGCGCTGTGAGTAATACGATAGATTCTGTTGTTTTAAATCTTACCTTGACAATTGTCCATGGTCGCCTGGCACACTTTACAGCGCTCTATCTCTAGACTCGGTGCAGGGGTCATGGGCGGTCGTCACATTTGGTATCAGAGCATTGGTTAATCGATTTTACCCAACGCTCGCTGAAGTAACTACGTATGAGAGACGTAATTGTATTTTGATGGATGATTACTATATATAATATAGTAGCTTAGTAGGGTTTGAGTCCTTTATGCAGTTGTTTCTCTAGATGTTCTGATCATTCCTTTTTATAGATATTGAGAATGAGTCGAAGAGGGAGACCAGCTGCTAGGGAAGGCCGTGCTACTGAAGAGACTGCTGATTATGCAGCCATGTTCGAAGCTATGATGACTTCGATCATGAGAAGGATACCAGTTCCGGGAGCAGCAGTTGATGTTGGAGTTCAAGTCCAAACTCCGAAACCAGTGGATTTTGCTAAGTTGTGCAAGGATTATACTGCTCTTGGAGGGAAGGTTTTCTTGGGAACAAAATCTACTATTGAGGTCCAGAGGTGGATAGATGCTTGTAGAAGGATCTTTGGTGATTTGGGAATTGATGATGCAACTAAGAGGAAGTTGGCATCAAGGCAGCTTCAAGGGAGAGCTTCTGATTGGTGGAACTCTATTACCATCACTACTCCGGAAGAAGAGATTACTTGGGAGCAATTCCAAGTCAGATTTGAAGCTAAGTTCATTTCTACAGCTCAGAAGTCTGTTCTGTTCAAGAGGTTTGTGGAGCTCAAGCAAGGTGGAAGATCAGTTCTTGAGTATGTTTCTGAGTTCGAAGCTTTGTCCAAGTATGCCCGGTCGTATATTGAATCTGCTTATCAGAAGAATGAGAAGTTTGTGACCGGCTTGGATAGTTATCTTGGGAGACAGTTGGTGGATCATTTGGACGATTCATTTGAGAAGCTTGTGGAGAAAGCTCTTAGGCATGAGAGTCTGTTTCCTAAGGAAGGACCTGTTGTTGCTGTTACCAAGGGAGAATCTAAACCACAGCAGGGTGGAAACCAGAAGAGGAAGCAGCAGCAGCAAAAGGGTAAGGATGGCCAGAAGAAGCCGAAAGGCGAGGTGACTTGCTACAATTGTCAGCAGAAGGGCCATTTCTCTAAGGATTGTAAGAATCCGAAGGCACCGATGAAGTGTCACAACTGTGACAAGCCGGGACATTTCAGGAAGAATTGTCCAGAACCAAGGAAGGACAGGCAGATTGTGCAAGCCTATGCTTTAGGAGCTGTTCCGTCGTCTTCGAAAGCTCCTACTGCTGAAGAGAAGGGAAAGAGTGTGGTTGTTCAAGGTACTCTTTTCCTATGTGGTGTTCCAGTTAGAGTTCTGTTTGATACTGGAGCGTCGCATTCGTTTGTTTGTAGTGAACTCGTAGGCCGGTTAGGTTTGGAACCGGATATTATTGATAGGCCATTGGTTGTGACTAATCCAGTTGGGGGTTCGTCTTGTTTGTGTATGTTATGTCGTGGTCTAGTTGTGTCGAGTCATGGTTGCTCTTTTGTTTGTGATTGCTTTGTTCTGAACTTTGCGGGGTTCGGAATTATCTTGGGTATGGACTGGCTTAGGAAGTATGCGGCTAAGGTTGATTGTGAGAGGCTGGAGATGACAGTCGAGAATGTGGAGGGGCGAAAGGTTGTGATACGATGTAAGCATGAAGAAGGCGTCTTCATGAGCTTCATGTATTCGCTAGTTGTTCCACGGGATGGACTGTCTTTAGTGCCAATCGCAAATGGATTCGAGGATGTCTTTGACGAAGTCAAAGGGTTGCCGCCGCATAGAGAGATCGAGTTTCGTATAGATCTAGTTGAAGGAGCCAGACCTGTTGTGATGCCTCTTAGGCGGATGGCGCCTAGGGAACAGCAAGAGTTGAGGGTGCAAGTTGATGACCTTTTACAGAAAGGATTCATTCGGCGTAGTGTGTCCGAGTGGGGTGCACCAGTTGTGTTTGCAACCAAGGCAGATGGGTCGTTGAGATTGTGTGTGGATTATCGTGAGCTGAATAAGGTGACCAAGAAGAACAAGTATCCATTGCCGAGAATAGATGACTTGTTTGATCAGCTTCACGAGGCTAAGGTGTTTTCTCAGATGGATTTGGCAACGGGATTTCACCAGTTGAGAGTGGCTAAGGATAGTGTGCCGAAGACTGCTTTTAGGACACCATCCGGTTTCTTTGAGTGGCTGGTAATGCCTTTTGGATTGACTAACGCGCCAGCATATTTTGTGGATCTTATGAATAGAGTGTTCAGAGATCAGTTGAACAAGTTCGTACTTGTGTTCGTGGATGATATTCTGATTTATTCCAGAACAGAAGAAGAGCACAAGACGCACTTGCATATTGTTTTGGAAATCTTGCGGAAACATCAGCTGAAGGCTAAGTTTTCGAAGTGTCACTTCTGGAAGAGTGAAGTGAGGTTCTTAGGCCATGTGATTTCTGGAAATGGAATAGCGGTTGATCCCGCTAAGGTGGCAGCAATCCAGGATTGGGTTAGACCTAAGAATGCATCAGATGTGAGAAGTTTTCTTGGATTAGCAGGATATTATCGACGGTTTATCAAAGACTTCTCCAAGGTAGCTTCACCATTAACAGGATTGACGAAGAAGAACCAAGTGTTCAGTTGGAATGCTAAGTGTGAGCAAGCCTTCGGAATCCTGAAAGAGAGACTGACGAGTGCTCCTGTTTTGACTATTCCAAGTGGGAATGATGAGATGGTGGTTTACACCGACGCATGTGGTACTGGACTTGGGGCAGTGCTGATGCAGAAGGATAAAGTTGTTGCGTATGCCAGTCGACAACTAAAGCCGCATGAAAGGAATTACCCGACTCATGATTTGGAGTTAGCGGCGATTGTATTTGATCTGAAGATGTGGAGACACTATCTATTGGGAGTTCGATTCGAGTTGTTTACGGATCATAAGTCGTTGAAGTATCTTTTCTCCCAAAAGGATTTGAATCTTCGGCAGCAACGTTGGCTAGAGTTTTTAGCATCATATGATTTTGGTATAGCTTATACTCCGGGAAAAGGTAACGCAGTGGCAGATGCGTTAAGTCGAAGACATGCAGGATTGGGAGCCATGTTTTCTGAATGGAAGAATCTCGAGTATTTAGCTGGATTTGACTTCAGGCCTAGATGCGAATTGGAACCTGAGATGTTGGCAAACTTATCGATAAGACCCACTCTTGTGGAAAGGATTGGCGAGGGCCAAAAGCGAGATGATAAGCTTGTCAAGATTATCCGTGAATTGGAGTCTGGATTGGATCCAGAAAAGGATAAAGGATTCGAGGTCGATCGAGAGGGTTGGCTTCGGAAGCAAGGACGACTAGTTGTTCCCGATATAGGTGAATTGAGGAGTGAAGTCCTGAAGGAAAGTCATCACTCGAAGCTGACAATTCATCCTGGAGGAAATAAGATGTATCGGGATATGAAGAGAACCTACTACTGGGAAGGTATGAAGAAGGATGTTGGAAATTTTATTTCCAAATGTATGAATTGCCAGTTGGTAAAAGCCGAACAGAAGAAGCCAAGCGGATTGCTTCAGCCATTAGAAGTTCCTACATGGAAGTGGGAACAAGTGTCGATGGATTTTATCGATGGATTGCCTAGGACCAGAACGGGAAATGAAGGAATTTGGGTCATTGTGGATCGTCTGACCAAGAGTGCACGATTCATTCCTGTTCGATCGACTAGGACTGCATCAAAGTTGGCTGAGTTGTATGTTAAGTGGATAGTTCGATTCCATGGTATTCCGAAGAGTATAGTGAGCGATCGAGACCCATTGTTCACTAGTGGATTTTGGAAGAGCTTCCAGGAAGTCTTGGGAACCGAGTTGTGTTTGAGTACAGCTTATCATCCCCAAACAGATGGTCAGACTGAGAGAGTCAACCGAGTTTTGGAAGATCTCCTCAGAGCATGTGTTTTGGACTTCGGAGGATCATGGGAAGATCACCTTCATTTGGTGGAGTTTGCGTACAACAACAGTTACCAGTCAAGTATTGGTATGGCACCGTATGAGGCGTTGTATGGAAGACCGTGTAACTCTCCGACATGTTGGTTGGAAACTAGAGAAAAGTTGATACTTGGGCCAGAGATGATTCGTCAGACTTCAGATTGCATAGAGATCATTCGGCAACGAATGAAGGCAGCCCAAGACCGTCAGAAGAGTTATGCTGATAAGCGTCGAAAGGATTTGGAATTCGACGTTGGAGATATGGTTTTTGTGAAGATTTCTCCACTAAAGAATGTTATTCGATTCGGGAAGAAAGGAAAATTGACTCCGAGATTTGTTGGACCATTCCCGATTATCGAGCGAATTGGAAAGCTCGCTTACAGATTGGAGTTACCAGAGAAGATGTCGAGTGTGCACAATGTTTTTCATGTATCATATCTACGGAAGTATGTGCACGACTCAAATGCAGTGGTTTCTGCTGATGGCTGTGAAGACTTCGAAGTTGACCCAGTCGATAGAAGACCTCGTAAGCCGCTTCGTGTTGTTGGAACCGACACGAAACAGCTTAGGAGGAAGATAGTTAAGTTGCTCAAGATACAATGGAGTGATGATGATAACGACTGTACGTGGGAGGTGGAAGAGAGGATGAGGCAGCTCATCCTGAACTCTTCAAGGTATGGCCCTAAGGTGTCGTCTCATCTCGCGATATTGTAACTTGTTCTAAGTCTTAGAATTCTGTACGCTAAGCTAGAATTGGATGCATGGTTTGTTGATTGCTATGGATGGTAGGCGTACAGAATAGTTTTTGATTGCTTGAAATTTCGGGGGCGAAATTTCTAAGGGGGAGAGAATGTAACGACCCATATTTTTACGGATCGACATGTTCGTCAAAATCTGGAATTTTAGCACTTTCATGTCATTTCAGATTTTTAGGCAGATTTGTCTAAGTCCTAGGTCGTACGCGACCTAAATGTTGTTGGCGACTTAGGAGATAAGTCGTGAGCGACTTAGAGAAGATCTGCGACTTAAGGGGATAGGCAAGTTAAAGGATAAGTCTGGGTCGAGTTGCCGACTTAAGGTAGTGACCGACCTAAGTGATGAGTCGTGACCGACTTAAGAGGTTTAGGCGACCTAAGGAAGAGTAGTAGGCGACCTAAGTATTCTGGGGTAGAGTTAGGTCGGCAACGACCTAAGAGAATGTTGTGAGCGACCTAAGTGTTTGGGTGTTAAGTGTTAGGTCGGCAGTTCGAGTTAAGGTTTCGAGCGACCTATAGGATGTAGTTATGGTTAGGTCGGCAACGACCTAGAGGAGCTGGGATAGCAGGTTAGCGACTTAGTAGTTAAGTCGACTGGGTGGGTTAGCGATCTAAGGAGTTAACAAGTTGGCGACCTTAAGAGAGGCTATGTGTTAGGTCGTAACACTGTTAGGTCGCGTGGGTTGCTAAGTTGTTAGGTCGCAAGGTTTTATAAGTCGTTTAAGTGTTAAGTCGAATGGTGCTAAGTTGTTAAGTCGTCCAGGCGACTTAGGAGGGAGCGCACGTGTATTAGGTCGTGTAGCTCGAATAAGTTAGGTCGCGCGCATGTTAAGTCGTAGGCTTGTCTGTTAGGTCGGAGTTGTTGGCTAAGGCTTAGGTCGGTGGGGATCTTAGGTCGTAAGTCGGAGACGACCTATGGAGTTAGCCGAGTTACGACTTAGGCAGTTTTCAGCTATAAATAGGAGGGGTTGTTCTCACTTTTTGGGATCCGGATTTTGAAGCGACGAAGTGCTGCCATTTTGAGAGCTCGACTTCTACACTTCTTCACTTCTTTTCTCCACTCTAATCTAGTGCTTCCTTCCATCCAAATCGAAGATCAAGATTGAAGATCTTCATCTTTTCAAGAGAGATTTCTTCATTTGAAGCGGATTTGTGATAGATCAAGCTTCATCCTTCGCTGTCCAGATCTGAAGCGTGTTGATTTTGGTTTGTTTAGATGATTTGGTGAGTGGTGATTATCTCTCACACGGATCCAAAGGAGTATATCGGATTGTTGGCTCGATTTGGTGTTAAAATAGAGATTTCCATGCATTTTCTTCATCCTAAGTGTAGATCCATATAGATCCATTGTTCATGATGATGTTACATCCATTTTATCATATGTTAACCTATGCAAGTTCATTCATCAAGTTTGTAGAGATATAATCCATGTTTTCATGCTTATTGGACTTTCAACTCTTTAATTACGAAAATGCCATTATTGTTATAATTGTCTACTTAGATCATTTTTGAATGCTTGATTGCTTGGATTGATGTTTGATTTGATTGATTGTTATGAACTAGATGATTGATGATTAGATTTAGATCGAAGGTGATTCAAAAGCTAAGGGAAAGGCTCTTGAATTGGGAAAGCTGCTTGTGGCATATGTAGCGGGACGATGAAGCTCTTATGCATAGATTCGATGATGTGATGATGAGATGAGGCTTTGCGAGGATGTAATGAAGCGAGGCAATCCTATGATGAAGACTTGGTCTAATCCAGACGGGATCATTCCAAGCATGTTGATAACTCGGTGATATGATTCGAGTTGAAGATAATGAATGGACATGAGAATAGTCGTCGAGGAGGATGACTAGGAGGCTTGGATAGCATCGTTGTTGAAGGTTCTAGCATGCTCTAAGCAAGAGTATGTTTGGGCAGATTCGATAGTCCCAACGGCCAACTGTTGATGGTCGAGTACTCTGGGCAGATTCGATAGTCCTAGGCACGGGCTGCGACGACGTGCGGGAGTTATGTCTAGAACCGGGGTTTCCATTAGCCCTTGACGGACGGCTGAAAGAATGTGCCGGTCATTCAATTAACGGTGATATCGAAGCAATGATAACAGTGATAGCCAGAGTCATGGATGTTTGGTTGTATCGTCATTCGGACTCAAGAGCGGTATTTTCTGGGTGCTTATCTGATTTAGGCCTTGGTACTTGGAAAACATCGCCCTTGACTCGAGTGATAGTAGCTTTACTTTAAAATTGTATGCTCTGCTATGTTTGCTTCTGTTTAGAGTGTGTCTGGGGGCTATCACTGTAGAATGAGGTTGGAGTGGGAGGGTTGTATTCCTATTCCTTTTCCTTTATGCTCTTTTGGTATGTTGTTAGTTAATTTACTGCTCACTAAGACTGTTGTCTGACTCAAGGCTTTATGTTTTTAATTCTTATTGCCTTGGGCTGTTCGTCCATTTTGGGACGGGCAGACTAGGTAGCAGGTGACAGGTGCTGTTCTCTTCTCACGATGCTGATATCGAAGACGAGCTAGAGGGTTGCATATTATCTTCTTATATGTACTGGATATTCCGCTGTTTTGTATTCTCTGAGAGTTATGTAGTGAGGCTGGATGTATTGACTATGTGATGCTTGTATTCAACTATTATGGAGTTTTATATGATGTCATTTTGTTCTGTAAAGCTTCACTATACATATGTTCTATTGTATTTTGTCCATGCGCTGTGAGTAATACGATAGATTCTGTTGTTTTAAATCTTACCTTGACAATTGTCCATGGTCGCCTGGCACACTTTACAGCGCTCTATCTCTAGACTCGGTGCAGGGGTCATGGGCGGTCGTCACACATTTTAATTAATTTGGATGTATTTCAATTTATGTATTGTTATTTCTTTTTAATTAAACTTGTATAACATAACAAAACAAATAGCTAATCAACTATAAATCAATTACATTAAAAATCACAACTTAAATACCCCGTTCGTAGCCGCAAACACATTCTCCGTTCACCGATCTTCCCTGCTCAAATACCACATTTCCTTTCGCACCCTCATTAGCGTGTGAGAGGAGGGGAAATTCAAATTAGGTTATGTTTGAAGAAAGAAGGATCAACTTTTTTTTTCCTTAGAAAGAAAATTATTCAGCTGGAGGGTTGAGAAAATATGTATTGCCATTGGAGTAAGCACGTAAGCACTTAAGCAATTAAAACTATGAAAATATCCTTAGAGCATTCCTGACCATCAAGGTCCCTAAACATCAATTCAGCTCCAACCAACTCCTACACGTCCACAACAACAAAAAACACACACCCCTAACAAAGATAAAAAAAAAGTGTTAAAATGAGCATTACATGGATTACAATTTCTTACTGTTGTATTGCAATCCACATAATGCTGTGGAGTGCAATCCAAAGTGTTAACATAGTATGTTAACACACGGTAGCCGGCTATAAATAAGTCGGTCATTATGTATAAAGAACTCACTCCATTTTCTTCTCCCTCCCCATCTTTGCCCAATTTCGAGCAAAAAAAAGGAAAAAAAGGAAAAAAAATCCAAAAGAATAAATATGAGAAGAGCTTGGAATCATATCCGAGGTAGCAAAAAACGTAGTGGTGGACATGCTTCGAGAGATGAAGAAAATGCCTCTGTCGAAGAAACATCGACACCCCAGCTACGGTATAGGAGGTTGGCCATCTCATCGATCGGATGAAAGCACCATAGCTAGGCAAAGGCGCTTGGCGAGATATACACAAGATGCGATTCTATATTCCATGTCGATCAAAATTTGGGACTCGATAAGGATTTGATCAAATTTTTGTATACTTTCTAACAATGAAATACATGTCAACATGTGCGTCGAAGATCCTGTAAGATATCTACTTTAAAATTTTACGTTTAGTTCTATAAAATTTAGAGCATAAATCGAATATACTATGTATTTAAATTAGGCTCGTCGTGATTGCACTCGTGGCTCTTGGCCTAATATAATACGCCTATATAGATCAATTCGAGCAGTTGATGCCAATGACATTATTCACACTTTTCTTCAAGATATAGGACTTGGATATTTCTTAAGTACGTATTTACTTAATTACTCCATGTTTATTTAAAGATTTTTAACACTTCCAATAATAATTACTCCTCGTTTATTTAAAACTTTTTAGTACTTCCAATAACCGTAAATTGCTTTAATAGGTATTAAAAATCTTTTTTATTTAGATGTTCGGTTGTGTGATGCCTTAGATGCATGTTAGTGGAAGACCGCTCATACATTTCACTTTAGTTTTGGAAAGTTAGGTTTGACTCGTTTGAACTTTACTATGCTTATCGGTATAGGCATCGAGCAGGGGAGACCTCATCATATGACGAGCACTACCAGCACCTTGATAGTTTAGCAACTGTACTACCACATCCTGACTTACAATATGGATTATTGTTCTGGCTACAGATTAGAACCAGCTACATTAGACGAGCAATCGCTGAATGGACAGATGATATTAGCGTAGAAAACAATTTGGAGATTGCTCGATGTTTATTCTTTTCATGATGGAAAACATTTTCTTTTCAAATCCATCAAACCCGTTATTGGCAGTACATGTAGCAGCTGTTGCAGAGTTGTCGTTTAATACTCCAATTAGATATGATTGGAGGACTCTCATATTAGTGTAATTGTATCGCGATCATTTGTGGGTTGTAAGGCCAGATCCATATCAATTGTAGCTGTGACGCCCCACCTCTATACCCACGCTAGCCAAGGACACTACGGGGTAATGGCGTCAACTAGCATGGAGAATAAGGCTGTTGAGGAGAGACCATCTGTATAATTGCTTTGTGCGAGTACCGATATGCCAGATAAAAATATAACTTTTCATCTCAAGAGGAAATCCGACATACCGATACAAACTCAAAGCTACTACACAGTGGTTGTATGGACCTCGAAAACAAATATAGAAATAAACATAACACAAATCAGTCACAGACAATTCATATCACAAAGACGGAAACAGATATGAATATAACACATGAAAGTGTACATCGGAGTAGTGGTCAAACAAGATCCACAATTTCACAAAAGAAAAGATACAAGTGCTAGACAACATAATATGTATACATCAATAAGTCAATATATCGAATGTATACAACCAAAAACTACAATGCTAGAGTAGTTAGCCAAAAGTTAGATGATAGTTCCAGATAGGAAGTCAAGAGGAAGCACCTATAAAATCTCAGTCTGACCCGAGTATTATTTAAGAAGAAAATAATAAACGGATCAGTCTAGCTATAATTATCAGATAAAATGAGATATAAGAAGAGATATAACAAAAACGCATGATAACCAAAAAGCCATACTTTGATAAGTATCTAATCGAAAATCAATCCAGAGATTAATCAATATCACAAGAATCTTCTCAAAGATTAAAAAGAATGTCATATTCTTAATTTAATTCACCAAGCCACAAATAATGACATACATATCAATGTCAATTGTAAAAGTTGGTGAAACATAAATTCCAGAAATCATCAATGAGAATTCCAAAAATCACAAGAGAGGAAGAAGCCTATCAAAAACGGGAGTGTGAAAACTCCCCAACACGCGTATCATAAAATGGGTCGTTATCCCATAAAAACGAGCCGGAGCTCCTCCTGACAGGGTATAGTCCCCCATTGCGGACTATGAGCCGAAGCTCCTCCTGATGAGCCGAAGCTCCTCCTGATTGGGTATTGTCCCCCATTGCGGACTATGAGCCGAAGCTCCTCCTGACTGGGTATTGTCCTCCATTGTGGACTATGAGCCGAAGCTCCTCCTGATGAGCCGAAGCTCCTCCTGATGAGCCGAAGATCCTCCTGATTGGGTATTGTCCCCCATTGCAGACTATGAGCCGAAGCTCCTCCTGACTGGGTATAGTCCCCCATTGCGGACAAAGAGACATCGCACATTGCTAGTCCAAACCATAGAATGATCGTCATCGATCATCGAGAAGTGTCAATTACAATAAGCTAGTAAATATATGAGTTTAGCTTCATGTCCCATAACCACTAGCTTAACTTAAATATTTACGAACAAATTGTAGATCTCCACTAGAAAATTGTCACAAGAGTTTCAATTGAACAAGTCCATAAATTAACCGACGAAGTAAACGCAAGCGTTTCATACCACTTGTTTTGCTAAGCCGTTTAATTAGATTTTCTCATACGAATGAGGTAAAGGTTTGTATATACTAATAGATTAGAAAACGGTTTTATAAAGGAGCTTTGTATTAAAAATAGAGTTGAAATCATCTTTGTAAAAGAGTATGAATATTTACTACTAGTATAGAAACCTTTGTATTTAGAAGTGACAAATCACAAATTGATTGTAGAAACAATCAATCACAAAAATCCACATTCGAAGACGTGAATAAAATCCAAAGAAATCGATACTGAATCCATCAAAAATGGATATTCCAAAAATCCCAAAGAAAAGGTCATCAAAGTCGATAAAATATGATAACAATAAATGGGAATCAACACGAATCGATTAAATTTGGAAAATCAAGCAAAACAGGCAAACTGGAAAAAGACAGCAGATTCAGACGTTTGAAAGAAGTGGTTCAGGCGTCTGAATCTGCAAAATTAAAAGTTTTCCAGAACATAATTCAGACGTCTGAACCATATTTTTAGACGTCTGAAAATAGCTAATTTAGCCTATTTTCTTTCTGGTTGCATTCAGACGTCCGGTGGCTAGATTTAGACGTCTGAATCTGGACTGGTTGCAAACGAACCAATTCAGACGTCTGAAGCCTTTGATTCAGGCGTCTGAATATGGGAATAGAAATTTTCCCAGAATAATATTCAAACGTCTGAAATATCAATTCAGACGTTTGAAACTGGAATTTCAGGCATTTCCTGAACCTGGACTAATGATGGCCAAACGATATCGATAATGATCGGACGAGCAACAATGACTAAGGAATTATGCCATGCGACAACCCAGCCTTAACGGCTCTTCGATACGCCTCGAATATCAATGTCCAAATATCCATAATAGGATTATCACACAAATTGAACCAAAACACCAAAAATTGGAATATACACAAAATCATTCCAAACCAAAATCAAATGCACATGGACAAGTGTTAGGAATTCATACCTAACAACAAAGATAGATATAGACATAGATGTGAGATAAAAATCTCACCTTTTCACAAAATCAATGAAGAAGAAGCTATAGAGCAATGGCAAGAACAATCACACTTCAATTCCAACCCAACAAGCTTGAATCTAAGCTTAAAAGAGAAACATTTCCTAAATTAGGTTTAGAAAATTTCTGAAATTGAATGGAGAAAGAGTTGGAGACGATGAAGAGGATGGCTTACCAAAGCTTCTTCTTGAATTTGGAGGTAGTAGCTTGAATTTGCAATTGAACTAGGGCTTGGAGTTTTAATTTCCCATTCCTCTCCCCATTTTCAGTTTTGATGAGTGTTTAAGAAAATAGAAATGAAGTGAGGAGGAGAGGAGAGGGGCTGAACTAGGTTATATGATCATTTGGGTGAAACCCAAGCCCAAAAGCCCAATAGAAAATAGCAAAAACCAACATACTCCAAACATATCGAAGCTTATACTCAAAAAGGTCACAAACGGCATTTTGAACTCAATGGAAGAGGTCTCGAGTCCTAATTCGACTATTTGCAAAAAGTAGCTTTTTGGACATCAATCCGATTAACGATTCTATATTTAAATAAAATATTTAAATATAAAATCGACAAATATGCGGGTTGTTATAGTAGGTTTTTGGAAGATTTTGCAGTATTGGTACTATAAATATTTTCGTAGTTTGACTTACCCGATATTAGACTTCACATTACCTCAATTCTTCTCTCGAGTTAGAGAATGGGCTTGCGAGAACCGTAGAATGATGCAAAGAGGCAATGCACATTATATATTTGTTGTAGCCCAAAATCAGATTAACTTACGGACTACACGAGAGAGATTATGTGGCATCGAAAGTTCTCCTTTTATGACCGACAAGAACGTACAGACGTAACTTCCTATATGTTACATGGTTTCCATTGATATCATCCCTTCCACACGGGAGGATGCTATTGGTTCCTTGGCAAGCGTAGTTGAAGACACACCTTGGATGGTGATTTTGTTCCTAACGATCCACACCTAAATACACCTTTTTTAAAACTGTATCACGGCTTTGCTTTACAGGAGCATGCAAATGAGTAATGGTCGGCTAATTACTTCATCACCACCGGTTTAGATTATGCATCTTTTTTATGTCGGTTTTACACTCCACCATATACGCCTAATTTTTTTCATGCCGGAGCAATTGATTTGGTAGGACCTTCAGGCATCCAGAGTGGTCCTGTCCCCTCGGTTTTATAAGATATTACATAAAGCACTCAATTATATCCCACTCTACAGCTACCACAGATAGGAGATTATGGTCAAACAGTCGGTATACCTACTCGTCAGGAGATGATAGATATGTTGATACCCCTCGGCCTAAGATTTGGCAATACCGGATCCAGCTGCGTTTTCATATGAGAATTATTTCAGATGTAGATGGGACTACGCCAAGTCATGTACGCCAAGCATCGACAAAGCGTAGACGAGTGAGAGAGATAGTTTGCGGAGATGATTGCTCATATTAAAGAGCTTACTTTTGCAGATGAGCAATAATATCATCCTAGACGAGTTGATTATGATGATCATTGTAACAACCCGCACTTTAATGAGCCTAAATTTTGAAAAAATTGGAACCCAAGTCCATCAAAGTACAGGTTGTTGGATTTGGTACCTACAAATAAGCATGAGCATTATCAAAGATTTATAAAATTTAAATTCACAGTAGAAACAACAATAGGATATAAATACTGGTTATGGCTATTACCTTGGATTAATGGTGTACCTTGGATATCAGATTGCCACATCAGCATCGGGCGTGAGAGAAAAGAAGACTTCTCTAACAATAAATCATGTCCACCTCTAGTGGCCTGTTCATCTAAATCATCCTATGGATTATAATGAGGAGAGGGTCGGAATAACGTTTTGGTAACTAGAAAATCTATACAATGTCCATAAAATAAATTTATACTGATTGGTTTCCTTTAATTGTTATGTCTGTAGTTTTAAGGTTAACCATATTAAGCTAATATTGCACTCTCGATTTATCTACCTACCCTTTCCCGAGGTATAAAATGTCGACGAAGCTTATCAACCCTCTAATACTTTCCAAATCCATCTGCCACTTAATACTTCCAAATATGAAGCGGGCTCCTACATCATCAAGCCCATCGGCTACTTAATATTTCTAAAGGAGAATAGGTAGACTTTGGCCATTTAAGACCTCAACCGAGACGGACGCCATTATTTAAGGCCTATCTTTAAGGTAAACTCCTAGCATCGTCATCACCTGTCTATTGGTGCTAGCTATAGAAACCTCCGACCACTATTTAAGGCTTTATAATATCTAATAGCCATACTTGCAAAACTATTGCCAATAAAATTGCAGCCATGCAGGAGTCATTACCTAAGCCACTTAATACCTTATAAATAAGGATTGACTTTACCATTTAATACCTATATTCTAGACAGGTCCCACATCCCATTTAATACCTATATTCTAGGCAGGTCCCACATCATTAATACCTAACCTCAAGGTAGACTTCTCACAGCCTCACAGGTACTATCTAGCTGACATCACTTGGAATCTCATTGGACTACTTAATACTTCATTTATAGGAGAGAGGTGGACACTGTAAGCTAACTACCGCTTAAGACCCCAATCCTAGAGCGAATCCTTCTAGAGATATCCACTATTATTCTTAATTATTAATTTGAAATCTCATCAGGTTACTTAATACTTCTTTTTAGGAAAGAAGTGAACCCTACAGCAACTTAATACCTCAAATCTAAAGTGAACCCCTCTGAAAATATCCCTCACCGCTCTTAATCACTAATTTGGACCATTTAATATTTTTTATTTAGGAAAGAGGCAGGCTCTCTAACAACCACTTAATACCTTTAACCCCAGAGTAGATCTTAATCTCTGGCGTAGTCACGGGTACAATGGTTGGTGATGTCTCACATTAGCAGTAAGTGCACACGACTGCTAGTAGCCTCTAAATAAGTGGCAGTCCTTCGTCGTGTGACTCTACTAACCTCGCATCCCAATCTACTAAGTCCAAATAACTATCCCAAGCTTATATAAGATTTTAGTCATATATCATATATTTTAGTATTATTCCAAGGTAAATAATTGGACTTAGTTTACAAATCCCCTTTTATTTAAGGCAATGAGATTTACTTTATATATTTAATTACCAATAAATCCCTTTCTTATAATCCATAAATGTCAATTTATCCATAATAATCCTAAAATGTCAATTTATCTATAATAATCCTAACAGACATTTCCTAAGACATATATATATATATATATATATATATATAATTACTAATTTCTAATTAGTAACCTTTTATAATTATTCCATAGTTATTTATCTAACATTTCATATTTATTAGTCCCATAAATCCATTTGCACTTATTAATTGTAACTCCTAATTCATTCCCTATTAATTAGAGTTACTACATTCTATTCCATATTAATTGATTGTAATCCCCCAATTCAATTCACTTTTATTGCATATTAAATGGGGTTGCAATCTTCCATATCCTATTAAATATTGGCAACTCCTAATTTTATTGTCCATTAATGGGAATTACTACATTTTCTAATCCTACTATTCGCTTTCCTAGCCTACTTATAAATAATCTATCCTAAGCGAGTGGTACATGTAATTCAACGCTATTATTTAAATTTTATACTCATTTATTAGCGTAATAAATGCATATAGACTACGTACTCCTTTCCAAATATATAATAGTTATAAATATTTAACCAGAATATGTTATCCACATTTAACTTGCTGGAATTAGATTCCTTAGAAAGATTTTCATTATAATTCTGTAAATTAGTTTAAAACAAAAGTTAATAAAAGGAAAGATTAATTTCGTTTGAAATTACAAGAAATGAATCATTTTTTTTGGAATGGACAGTGCAAACTATGGAGAATAAATATGTACTTTACACATCTCTTCCTTTTTATTTGCACGTATTCCTTATTAAATCAAACATCTTCTTTTTCTATGAAAAGTGGAGAAATAAACCAATTTATAAAAATCAAACGGATGTTCTTCTCATAAAATAACCTATGGAAAATCTACAATCCAACATAAATAAGGTAATAATCCAAATCCTATTAATACTTTATACCCCAGGTGCAGATCTGAAATAAAACTATACACCTTTCAAATTCTAAAATCTTTGGGACTGATTTCCAAATGTGTAAACACTATTTCAAATCAGATCTAAAACAAGAATATGTAGGGAATGGTTTTCTATGCTTGATCGAGTCTACAACTCACAAATAAAATTGATTTAGGCATAATAATCAAACGTATGTTAATGAAATAGATCCAAAATCATAAACATTATATAAATTTCCCACTCACCTTTAAGAAGTGCCCTAAATCTCAAAATATGAAATAAAACCTTTGATTCAACTCCAAATTCTTTTTAATCCAAGAAATGTATATAAAAAGGGTATATACATATGTTAGAATTTCAGATCTGAGAAGAGAATTGGGACTGTGAGAGAAAATAGATATAGATCTAAATATAAATTACCTCAATAATGTGTAGTGTTGATTCTCTTCTCTTCTCCTATTATTTGATTTCTATCCTTCTTCAATTTGTATGATTATAGATACAAATATCTTATTTCTGTAATTTAGCAAAAAAGTGGAGAAGAAGAAATTATAGAGCTTCATTGTTCGATTTAGAAAAATATGAGAAGAGAATGGAGGGTTAGGCCTGAGTTTATAGACGCTAGAATCGACCACATCCGTTAGATTAGAAATATAAAATCTAGCTCCGGCTTGGCCTGCATGTGTTGAGCGATCAACTGCCCCTATCCTAATTGTCGACCTCCCCTATAAAGGGGTCGACCTATGGTCCCCTTATATATACGAGTACATACGCAAGCCCAGGTGGGCCTGCATTTAATCATAACGTGCATACATTTTTAGTTGTACCTGTGGAAGTAGATTTGATAGTAGCATCCCTATATTTGAACTCCGCCTAGGCAGGAGCTACTATTTTTTTTTGTTTAGACTGCAATAACTTCTTCATACTAACTCGTAATCAGGCCAGACTTCGACCGATGAACTCCTATCTAAATTACAGACAATAAGGAATACTTGGATACTTCATCTAGTGAACATATACATTAGTTCTCCATGGTCACTAATAGTTGTGCTTAGAAAATAACATGCTACATCCACGTATTTGAACTCCGTCTAGACAGAAGCCGCTATTTTTTTGTTCATATTGCAATAACTTCTTCATACTAACTCGAATCGGGTGAACTTACGACCGATTAACTCCCATATAAATTATATACAATATAGAATATTTGGATACTTCAGCTTATGAATGAATACAGTAGTTCTCTACGGTGATTAACAATTGTATTTAGAAAATAACAGGCTATATCCCCACTTCGACGCTTACTGTAGTTTCATACGGTGACTAATAGTTGTACTTAGAAAATAACTGGCTACATCCTCATATTTGAACTCCGCCTAGGCAGAAACCGCTATTTTTTCTTCATACCGCAATAACTTCTTCATACTAACTCGGAGTTAGGCAAATCTTCGGCCGATGAAATCCCACCTAAATAACGGACAACATGGTACACTCGGTTACTTCATCTTGTGAACGCATATGGTAGTTCTCCACGGTGACTAACAGTTGTACTTAGAAAATAACAGGCTGCATCCCTGTATTTGAACTCTGCCTAGGCAAAAGCCGCTATTTTTTTTGTTCATACTGCAATAACTTCTTCATACTAACTCGGAATCGGACTAAACTTCGACCGATGAACTCCCACCTAAATTACGGACAATATTGTACACTCAGATACTTCATCTTTTGAAAGCACACTATAGCACTCCAGGGTGACTAACGGTTGTACTTGGAAAATAACAGGCTATATCACCACTTCAACGCTCATTGTAGTTCCCCATGGTGATTAATAGTTGTACTTAGAAAATAACATGTTACATCATCATATTTGAACTCCGCCTAGGTAGAAGCCGCTATTCTTTCTTCAGACTACAATAACTTCTTCCTACTAACTCGGAATCAAACAAAACTTTAACCGATGAACTCCCACCTAAATTACGGACAATATGGTACACTCGGTTACTTCATCTTATTAATGCACACTATAGTTCTCCATGGAGGCTGACAGTTTACTTAGAAAATAACATGCTACCACATCCCCATATTTGAACTCCGCCTAGTGTAGAAGCCGCTATTTTTTTTGTTCAGACTGTAATAACTTCTTCATACTAATTCGGAATCCGGCGAGACTTCGACCGATTAACTCCCACCAAAAATACGGACAATATGGAACACTCAAATACTTCATCTTGTGAATGCACACTTTAGCTCTCCATAGGGACTAGAAGTTGTACATTGAAAATAACAGGCTACCACATCCTATATTTGAACTCCGTCTAGTGCAGAAGCTGCTATTTTTTTTGTTTAGACTGAAATAACTTCTTCATACTAACTCAGAATTAGGCGATACTTCGACCGATGAACTCCCACATAAATTATGGACAATATGGTACACTCGGATACTTCATCTTGTGAATGCACACTACAGTTCTCCATGGTGACTAATGTTTGCACTAATAGGCTATATCCCCACTTCAACGCTCACTGTAGTTCTCCATGGTGACTAAAAGTTGTACTTAGAAAGTAATAGGCTACATCCTCATATTTGAACTCCACTAGGAAGAAGCCACTATTTTTTTCAAACTGCAATAACTTCTTTACACTAACTCGGAGTTAGGCAAAACTTCGACCGTTGAACTCCCACCTAAATTACGGGCAATATGGTACACTCGTATACTTCATCTTATGAACGCACACTGTTGTTCTCCATGGGGACTGATAGTTTACTTAGAAAGTAACATGCTACCACATTCCCATATTTGAACTCGGACCTAGTGCAGAAGCCGCTATTTTTTCTTCAGACTGCAATAACTTCTTCATACTTATTTGGTGTCCGGCAAGACTTCGACCGATTAAATTCCACCTAAATTATGGATAATATGGAACACTCGGATACTTCATCTTGTGAACGCACTCTGTAGTTCTTCATGGAGACTGACGGTTGTTCTTAGAAAGTAACAAACTAACATATCCCCATATTTGAACTACGCTTAGTGCAGAAGCCGCTATTTTTTTGTTTAGACTACAATAAATTCTCCATACTAGCTTGGAATTAGGCAATACTTCGACCAATAAACTCTCACCTAAATTATGAACAATATGGTACACTCGGATACTTCATCTTGTAAACACATACTGTACTTCTCCATGTTGACTAATGGTTGTCCTTATAAAATAACAGGCTATATCCCCACTTCAACGCTCAGAAAATAACAGGCTACATTCTCATATTTGAACTCCGCCTATCCAGAAGCCGCTATTTTTTTCTTCAGACTGCAATAACTTCTTCATACTAACTCGGAATTAGGAAAAACTTCGACCGATTCCCACCTAAATTACGGACAATATGGTACACTCGTATACTTCATCTTGTGAATGCATACTGTAGTTATCCATGGGGAATAACAGTTTACTTAGAAAAGAACATGCTACCACATCCCTATATTTGAACTCGGACCTAGTGCATAAGCTGCTATTTTTTTTCAGACTATAATAACTTCTTCATACTAATTCGGAATCCGACGAGACTTCGACCGATTAACTCCCACCTAAATTACAGACAATATGAAACACTTGGATACTTCATCTTATGAACGCACACTGTAGTTCTCCATGGGGATTGGTGGTTGTACCTAGAAAATAACAGGCTACCACATCCCCATATTTGAACTCCGCCTAATGCAGAAGCTGCTATTTTTTTTGTTCGAACTGCAATAACTTCTTTATACTAATTCGGGATTAGGCTGTACTTCGACCGATGAACTCCCACCTAAATTATGGACAATATGGTACACTTGGATACTTAATCTTATAAATTCACACTGTAGTTCTCCATGGTGACTAATAGTTGTACTTAGAAAATAACAGGCTATATCTCCACTTCAACACTCACTGTAGTTCTCCATGATGATTAACAATTGTACTTAGAAAATAACAGGCTATATCCCCAATTCAACGCTCACTATAGTTATCCATGGTGACTAATAGTTGTACTTAGAAAATAACAGGCTACATTTAATATTGGAGCTCTGCCTAGGCAGAAGAAGCTATTTTTTCTTCAGACTGCAATAACTTCTTCATACTAACTCGGAATCAGGCAAAACTCCGATCGATAAACTCCCACCTAAATTACGGACAATATGGTACACTCAGATACTTCATCTTGTGAACGCACACTGTAGTTCTCCTTGAGGACCAGCATATTACTTAGAAAATAACATGCTACAACATCCCCATATGTGAACTCCGCCTAGTGCAGAAGCCGTTATTTTTTTGTTCAGACTGATATAACTTCTTCATACTAATTCGAAATCCGATGAGACTTTGACCGATTAACTCACACCTAAATTACGGACAATATAGAATACTCGGATGCTTCATCTTATGAACGCACACTATAGTTCTCCATGGGGCTGACAGTTGTATTTATAAAATAACAGGCTACCATATCCTTATATTTGAACTCCGCCTAGTGCAGAAGCCGCTATTTTATTTGTTCAGACTGCACTAACTTCTTCATACTAACTCGGAATCAGGAAAAACTTCGACCGATGAACTCTCACCTAAATTACGGATAATATGGTGCACTCGGATACTTCATCTTGTGAATGCATACTTTAGTTCTCCATGTGACTAACAGTTGTCCTTAAAAAAATAACAGGATATATCCCCATATTTGAATATTATTTCTCTATGAGATGTAAAAGTGTATATTTGGAATTCAAAAAGACATCGAGTAAATCTATTCAATGAATTCTCTTTATTAGTAGTTAAGCCGCTATTTTTTTGTTCAGACTGCAATAACTTCTTCATACTTATTCGGAATCTGGTGAGACTTTAACCGATTAACTCTCACCTAAATTACGGACAATATGGAACACTCGGATACTTCATCTTGTAAATGCACACTATAGTTCTCCATGTGTAACACCCTATATTTTTATAACATTATTTTGGATATTTAATTAGCTAAATAAAATATAATAATGTGATGATTAATAGAATGGGATTTGATTATAATCAAGGGTAGCCATGCCATGTTTAATGTAAATAAAAACGAGATAGCTTTAATAAGAGTATTAGGAATGAAGGGGGGCAAAATCGGAAATGGGTGTTCTAATACCCTAAACCCTAGCTGTGAGTCCTCATTTGAATTCTTTGCAAACATTAAAATTTAAAAGAGAGGGCGACCACCATTTTTAATCTCAAGGAAAGATAAAGCTAGGATTTCAAGAGAAAGAAGTTAATCAACTTATTCAACATCAAATCTCACATCTTTTAATCTCAAAGCTAAGGTGAATGATTACTACATCCCCCTTCTCTTATAGTTTTCGGTTTTAAGTTAAATCCGAAATGATTTTGCATATTTATGCCATGTTTTAAATGATTAAAGTTATATATATATGCTTGTTGATGATTTATATATATTTATATTAGTTTTTATGATATGTTTGATATGAAAACTCTATTAAATTGCATCTAAATGCCTTGAAAATTTAAATGTAGATCAGAAATGATATTTTAGAGATGGAATTCAATTTTCATAATTTTTTTAATTATGGTGGATTTTATATTTATTTTCTAGTGAAGAAAATAATTTATTGGGTTTTAAATTATTTATGGAAAAACAAATAATTATTTGGCTCTAAAATTTTTATATGTTAGAAAACATATTAAAATAGATTTTTTGGGATTTTTCCAGATTTTTACTAAGTGTTTTGATGAATATATAAAATTATTTAAGTTATGGGACTTAAATGTTTTATATATTTAATTAAGGAGAAGGGGCCATTTATAAATTAAAATCATCGTTTATTTCTGAAATTATTGGCAGCATTTTTCTGAAAAATATTTAGCAACCAATGAAAATTTGACAAACAAAGGCAGGTTAGTTGAAAAGTTTTCTCTTTTAAGTTAAAAACAAAAATAACATGATTTTAGCATGTTCTGCCATTTTCGGTACATGGGTTCCGACCAAGACCTTTCGCCCCATTGGTTTCGAAACCAAAGCGCATGGTATCAAGCTATTTGGTATATAGCATTTTGGACAAGGGTGAAGGGGTACTTGGTCGAAACCTTAGGTTCTGAAGGAGTTAAAATATGTTTGTTTTAAAAAACCAAAGATAGCACCTGCTTTGCTTTTGAAAGAGGTTGGTTTCGACTCAGTTACTTTCGATTGGGTCAAATGTTTTCAAAGTTAAGGTCTTTACTTAGTTGCATTCTTCTGTTTTAACTATGCTTTCGAAGGGTCAAAACCGCTAGTTGCTACCTTTCTACCTTTCTACCTTTTGAAGTTAATGGTTTTGAAAGGTATACTTGTCTTTTAAAATCGACCACTTCTCCCATGCTGTTGAAGGGATGGATTCGACACCATTGCTTCTTTACTTAGGAAAAAGGTTTCGAAAAGATTCGACCTAGATGTTTTAATTGGCCCCTTTTTGGTTCTGATTGAAGTATAACCCAAAGGTTTTGAAAGAGATGACTTATAAGGTTTCGAAAGAGGTTTTCCACTTGTTTTTAATTAAACCCAAAGAGCTTTCAGAAGGTTTAAGTTTCTAAAGGTTAATGCTTTCAAAAGGTGTTTTAAATGGTTTTGAAGGGGTGGTTACCCAAAGGGTTTCGAAGGAGTCAAAAGGTACCATTTTCTGATGGCTTCGAAAGAGTTGAAATGGAAGGTTTTTCTAAAGTTTTCAATGGCAGTGTTTTGAAATGTTTTAAGAAATGATGTCTAAGGTATTATTGCTTTTTAAAGGAAGAATTTCAAAGGTTCCGAAAGGGGTTGAGGTATGGTTTCGAAAGGAAAGACTTTGGCCTTTTGGCCTAAATAAATAAAGGGGTTTTACTTGGTTTCGAAAGAGATGCTTTCAAAGGTTTGACAAGGGGTACTTTCAATAGGATCGAAAGGGGTACTTTCAAGTATTTAAATGTTTTCATCAACTAAGGTTGGAATAAAGTGTGTGTGTATATATATATATATATATATGACATGGCAAAGTGATTTTGAGTAAAGCATAGAAAATAAATATTTTCCTTATGCGAGTTTGATTTAAAGGTTTTAAATCATTTTTAAAAAGGTTTTCAAAGAAAATTATAGGAGGGGATCCCTATGTAAAATGGCTCAGATATTAGAATACCAGATGGGACTTGTATAGGGTCACGCCCTATACATTAGCTATTGACCCCAGCTAATTGTTGTCCAAAATTCCAGTGTGTAGGGCTTGGTCTCACAGAAGAAGCACACTTGATAACCGATCATAGCATAATAATATGGAAATCTATGGTTTAATTTTCTGGTAGTCATTTTTCAAATGAAACATGGTTAATACCTTTAACCTATTATCTTTAGCAAAGAAAGCTTCTTCAAAAACACCAAAGTAAAATGCGATTTCAAAACTCTTTCATATTGCCATTGGTTTACTTTTAAAATTGAAATTGGGTTTCTTGTTTGAAAACTAAGGCTTTCGAAACCTTTGGCCTTCTCTTTCGAAACCATTAAAAACATACCTTTCGAAAGTATTCAAACCTTACTTTTAAAACACCTAAAGATACCTTTCGAAACACTCAAAACATTCCTTTCGAAAGCATATAGTTCAAGCAAAATTAATGGAAGTATAACTTCGAAACGATTTAAGAGTATCTCTTTCGAAATCATTGGGTTTAACGTTAAATATAACTTCTGGGTCTGCAAAAGTAACCCTTTCGAAAGCATTGATCTTCAAATAAAAGAATTGGGGAAAATGATAGCTTCAAAACCACCCTTTCGAAAGCATTGGGAAGGCAGCTTCAAAGCAAATGCTCCCTTTTCGAAAGCATTGATTCAAAGTTATAAAGAAGATGGTCTTTAAGTAATTTAAAAGGCTTGAATGCAGCAGCTAGGACTCGAATGGGTTCAAAATACAGCTACACTTTCGAAAGCTCCTTTTTAAACAAACAAGCAAGAACTCATTTCGAAAGCTTCTTTTAAACTAAAGTAAGCAGCCTTTGAACAAAGGTAAGTTAATTGATTCGAAAGCTTCACCCCTCCGTAAGCATCTTTTAAAAACAAAGGCATGTAATGTATTCGAAAGCTTACAAGAATGACTCCTACCCCTTCGAAAGCTTGCCTTCGACACAGTCCCTTCCGCCCTTCTCCAATCCACTACATATCAATGGCTTGATACCATGTGTATTGGCATTGAATATGTTTGTTAGCAGAAGTATGGTGACGAAAGCTAACCGATGGAAGTGGCGAAGTTGTAAACTAAAACAAAACTGGTTTTATTTCCTTTCAAAGAAATTCCTTTTACCCAACTTACCCAATTTGTCAAAGTATGATTTGTTACTAAATTCTTTATCAAAATCTTTCTCTAAAAGGCCGCCGAATTCAATAATTTATAGTTGAAATTATTTTAAAAAATCAGCCATTCCCTTCCATAAAACATTTAAACATTTAATTCCTTCAGCTTAAATAATTTAATAACCATATTAAAACCCTTAGAAAAAATCCTCAAAAATAATCAAAATTCCCCTTTAGCATGTTTTCTAACATATGTAAATTTCATATCCGAAATCATTATATTATTGCCTTAAATAATTTAAACCCAAAATTATCTATTTCTTCCATTCAAAAATTCATAATAAATTATCCATAGCTTGGAATATTATGAAAATTCAAACCCATCTCCAAAATAATGTTTTACATAACATATTCAAGCATCATGACATTCAAAGTCAATTGCAACATTTTCAACTTAAAATCGAGATATATCATTACATAAAAACCCTTGTTTAAATCAAAACATGGCATATAATCAAAGTATATCATCATTCTAAACAGTTTTAAGTCTTAAACCCGAAATTAAAATGTTCAATAAAACATATATGACATGGTTTAGATTTGTTACAGTAAAAATCAACCTTTCGGCTAAGATGAAGGGTCTTTCAACAAGTAAAGGAAAGAAAAGTGCAACCCAAACCTTCTGAAGGAGTCAAAGGGATGTAGTCGTTAAATTTTACTGACATAAAATCTTTCGAAGGATTCGAAAGGTTCCATCTCTAGTATCCAAGGGGTCCAAAGGGGAAGAAGGAGTCAAAGCAATTTTAAGCAACTACTGAATGACCATTTCGAAAGCATATCAAGCCTTTCGAACCTTTTGGAAAGCATACAAGATACCTTACGACAATGTAAAAAGGTTTATGAAGAAGGCAACATCCATGAGTCAGTAAAGAGTGAAGAGCAACCTTCCAACAAGGTCGAAAGGTTCACATTAGCATAAATAAGGCGAACCCTTCGACAAAGGTGAAAGGTTCATGAAGGCATAGAGAAGAACGGACCCTTCAACAATGTTCACAGGTCCACAAACCTTTCGATAAGGTCGAAAGGTTTATAATTGGATATAAAAGGTGACCTTCCGACCCAGTCGAAAGCATGAGACCGAAATGACGGCCGCCTTCACCTATAAATAGGACCCAAGGGGTCCAGTTTTGGGGGGCGATCTCTCCCTCATTCTACTCTTGTAACTTCTTAATAAAATTATTGTAACCCTAATTGGGAACTGATTTGGGGATTTATTAATACAGAGTTGATCATGAATATAGAGGGAAGTCTTAAGCTCTATCAATTACTTATTGTTTTATTTGATATCTTGTTAGATTAACTCATTATTTTAGGTTCACTCACATCAGAAGGTTCTTGTCGAAAAGGTCGGAAGCACTCCTATATAAATAAAAATTACAATCCTTCGATGTCATCAACCTTACAGTCCGAGTCTTTCGATAAAATCGATAGCTTATTTGGATCAATACTAACTGTAATCTTCCGAAGTAGGTAACCCGTAGGTTCAAACCTTTCGACACGTCAAAATATACTCTTTGAGTAACGACAAGCAAACCTTTATTGCTTAATCCAAGGAAAAATATTCCCTCACCCTTTGGCAGAGATCGAATATACATCATAGAAGTGATCAAACCTTTCGACAAGGTCATAAGCTCCTACATATCCACTAAGAAGCCTGATCCTCTGCCTAAAACCAAAGAAAGCTTTCATCTTAATCTTTCGATAAGACTAAAACCAGCCTTTAAGGAACTGATTTAGGAGATTTTGTCTCAGTAAAGGGAAAAAAGCCTTATAAAGATACTCAACCTAGTTGAACTGAGGCGAAAAGTTATCTACTTCAAAAAGCAAACCTTTCAGCGATGTCGAAAGGTTCGAGTTAAGAAACAATAACAAGCAAAGTTAAATACAGAGGCAATTCTTAAGGATATTATGCCCCTCATCCAAACAACCCTTTCTATTTCTACTGAAGTAACTTTTGGGGGTGTTGACCATAAATTTGGTTAACATTTTTGACGCTAGAAGGAGGGCCTGAACCTCCAACCTTATTGGATTACCCACCTATTCTTTTACTAGGCTAATCCCTTAGGACTCACCAACTCCTCTTTTTGAACAAGAAAGGATTTATTTTGGATATAAGACTTACAATTCTTTTGAATACAATTAAAGGATAAGGAATAGATTCAATGTTCGAAGTAGGAGAAACCTTTTGCAAAGAAAGATTGTCTCAAGGGTTCACAGAACCTCTAAATGTAATACCTAATCATCAAATGGTTTATAACCTACACTTACTTGAAGAGCAAACCCTTCGACTCCAAGCTTTATAGGTCATTGAAAGGAAAAGACAAATTATACCCTATGACCCTTCAAAATGGAGTATCAACCCGTTCCATTCGGGATCAACCCCAATTTTTGTTCTCGAAAAGGAGAACTCAAGGAAAGAGGACCTATTCCAACAAATGAGAAGGCTATTCAGTCATATTCCTATGGAAGTATCTTTGTGAAGTAAATGGTAAAGGATTATGACAATTTTACACATAAATGGAATAAGATTATAAATGAAGTTCACCATTCAAGGAGAAGCCATGGACGCATAGAAAAATCCACAACCAAAGGACTAAGGATAATAAATGAATTACCAAGTGGAAGTATAAAGATTACTAAGAAATTTCCAACCGAAATCCTAAGGTTGAAAGAAAAATCCTTGGAAGAAGATCGATGAACAATGAAAAGGAAACTTACTCCTCAAGAAGAAGCACTTGAACTAAGACACAAGAGAATTAGACGCCAGTCAAAGACGGCTCATAAATCAAGGCTTATTGAAGAATATAATCTTAATACCACGATCGAAGATATCTATATCCAAACTAAGGAGGAACTTAATTATTGGCCTTCTTAGAAAACGAAGTCAAAATTTGGAAAGAAACTCAAAGGATTATATTGCAACTTTCATCTGACAAACGGACATGATACAAATCAATGCAAGGTACTTAAAAAGATGGTCCTACACTTCCTGGGACAAAGAAAACTCAAACAGCTTGTAAAAGATTGAAAAAGTTATGGAAAAAATTCTATCCTCAAAATAAGAGAAGTCTACATGGTCGGGAGTAAAACTTTCCTTAAAACTTGGACTACCTAAAATGGTAGGCTACCAATAATGGTAGAAAGCCCTTAGTCACGCCAAGATGGCCAGGTCAAGGCACCTCCTGGAGGGGGAGCGTAAGCCTTTATCCACGCCAAAGTCAGAAATGGCCAGGATAAAGCAGCATAAGCCCTTATCTGCGTCACGCTATGGCCAGGATAAGGCACCTCCTGGAGGGAGGATGGGTAATCCCTTGGTCCCACCATGCTATGGCCTGGCCAAGGTACCGAACAAGCCCTTAGCCGCATCATGCAATGGCCAGGTTAAGGTGCCTTCTGGAGGGAGGTTGGATAAGTCCTCGGGCCCTGCTTGAGATTAAGCTAGTCGATCGCATAGGAAACCCGGATGAAATGTCCGACGGACTAAGAAAAGTCCTTGCCTGAAATGGGCACCGCTAGAAAACGGCACTGCCTAAAATGGTAACTACCAAAAAGTGGCAAAGTCTAAAATGCAAACAACCTGAAATGGGCATTGCTTAAATAAGCACAATAATTGGACTAAAGGGTCCCTGCCTGAAATAGGCCAAAATAAATGAATGAAGAAACTCAAGCTCGAGAAAGAAAAAGCATGCGAAACATCATCAAAGCCTGAAGATAGTACATTCGACAAGAAAATTAGAGAGAAGTCACTAACTTCTTCTCATGAACATTTGCCAGATGGGTGTTTTGGTCTTCTTTGACAAGAAATGATATTCTAGTCTTCTACTGCTTATTGCCAGATTTGTTCTCTGGTCTTCTATTTCTAGATTGGTTTTCTGGTTTTCTGATACTTATGACCTAAAATAGTTTTTTGTTCTCCTATTACTAATACTGGCTCAGTAGATTATTCATTACCGAAAAGGGTATTCCAAACTTCAAGATTCTCGTATCTAGATTTCAAAATCTAATACCCGAATTTGGGTTTCGGGGTTCTTATTTCTAAACACCGGCTATCAAAAGCCCAAATCCAGGTTTTGAATTATTATCAAACACTAATTTATTATACCTGAATCTAGGTATCAAAGACTGCTATTTATTTAAACCCTAATCTGGGTACAAGGACTTCAGATTACTATTTGTCTCAAATGCCCGAATCTGGGCCGAAAAATATTATTAAAATGATGGGTGAGAGAGTTACTACTTCAAAATCTCAGACGTTGACTCCTGAATCAGATTCTTTATTGAATAAAAGTTATATTCTAATATTCATGACCTTATGACAAGGCATAATCTACTTGCAACAAGTTTTATGCATTCAAAACAAATGGAAGGAGTTGAATCCTTAACCATTTCTCACCATTGTTATAAGATATGATCTTAACATTTTGAATATATTACTTTTCATGCAAAGGACATACATAGGTAAATATGTCAATGTAAAAGCTAACAATTAAAAGCATCGTTTGCTACCTATTCCGCAGGAAAGATGAAATGGCAAGGGATGACAAAAGACTCAACAAGAATAAAAGTCGTCAAATGAGTAACTCAAAGGCATATTAAAGGTCAAATTACAAAGGATCACACATAAGGTGATATTTGCAAAATTATCGTAATTCACGAAGTCATTTACAAACAACACAATCGTGTATGAGATAAATTTACATGACCCAAATATATTGTCTATAAATCTTAAGATGCTTTATTAAGGGTCTCCGCTACCGAAGGATCAACAACATGATTAATTGCAGCATGTAGAACTTTCTTAAGTTTCTTCTCCTTCTCCCTAATTGTGTTTTCATCATTGATTGCTTCAATGTTTGTTTTTAAAGCATGTTTAAAGGCCATATTCGTTGCCTTAAGGGTTCTGTTTTCCCTTTCCAACTCTGCAGCATGCTTATCGAGCAAGTAGATGTCGTATTCCAATTTCTGATTCTTGGCAGCATAATCGTTAATAGTCTAGAAATACTTGAATTTTTGTTGC
This sequence comes from Allium fistulosum, assembly GCA_030737815.1. Lineage (NCBI taxonomy): Eukaryota > Viridiplantae > Streptophyta > Magnoliopsida > Asparagales > Amaryllidaceae > Allium > Allium fistulosum. The sequence continues at coordinate 577,726,858 of CM060904.1, read as the reverse complement.
TCATTAAAATACTGAGTGATTTAAAATATCACTCTCTAACACCATTTCCCCACCACATTGTCATCCAAGCCTGGGGGAGGACTGAGCATGGTGGGAAATTTTTGAGCTGCAAGATGCTTCGATCTAGTAGTCTTCGCAGTCGAAGAGGTTGCTTGTGGTACCAAAAGTTTAATCTTTGAAATTTTATGGCCTAAAATGAATTCTAGAGAGGCACATTGTGCCTGACTATCTTTAAATTTTAACTCCAAGTCATTTATTCATTGGATGAGCTTAGACATCTTCCCATCAAAGTCAATTGTTGGATTTGACTTTACTTGTCATTTGAGCAAAGTAATCGCCTCGTCTTTCTTTTTAATTTTGGCCTCAAGGTGGTCGATGTAATCTTTGTAATTTCTGGCGATGGTTTTCTGGGTGAGATATCTTTTATACCATTGTATGGATCTAATGTTACCACCAAAACGTTTCAATAATACTCCATCTTGAACCATAGTTGCTCCACTCTCTGTCAATAATCTTTCCCTTATGGTATCAACTTGGGATATTAAATTTTGAGTGGGTGAGGTTGGAGATGACTGTGGCTCCTATTTAAACAAAAGAAATAAAATAAAATCAGAGTTGAGATAAAAGATAACTTTATTACTATGGTAATGGATTACAACTCATATAGAAGAAAAGTTAGAGGATACAACAATCAATTCATTCACATCTAAAGTTGAGAGACTACATTCCTAACTTTGCCTAAAGTATTAACCGAAAGCATAACTGTTGAGTCAAATGGAATAGTGACTCCTTCGGGGGTAATAACTAGGGAGCATTTGCTGTAATCCCATTTCCTGGTCGGAGGGCTATCACGACCACAAATCAACTTTGATTGAAATATTCTAATTTCTTTTAAGAAAGTTTCTTTCTCTTCGCCATGGAAGTCAAAGCGGAGGCGAGGGAATTCCAAGTATAATTTTTATAGGTCTCGAAAATAGCAATATCTCGCTAACTTCGAAGTCTTTAGGAGTGGTGCTTTTTTAAAGTAAAACTTCCTCAGGTTACCATATTGACTTAGGGTGTCTCTTGGGACAACACGACCTAAAGAACTGATATTCTGAAATGGCACAATAAAGAAAAGAGGCTGAGCATAGAAAGCATTGCAAAAGGCATGTATTCATAAAACAATTACTTATTACATATTTACAATCATTCATCAGGTTCATACAAAACAGACTTAGAGAAAAACTCAGAAAAAGTTTGTTCTTGTAATACTTAAGCTTCTCAGCGGGAAGATCTTGGGGAATCGATCTGACCTAAGGTAAATTCCAGCATGCCCCAGGATGCGGGTCTAATCCAAAGTCATCTAAGTAACTTTTATGAAAATGTCTAAGTAGACCACCATTGAATTCACCTAAGTATGAGAAATCTATGATTGAATGTCTGCAATATAATTTATACAAGAAGTTAATTAAAATGTCTCTTTCTTCAATCACCATCCAGAATAGAGTTATTAATTCTCTATGTTCCTTCAAGAGAGCATCGTATCTGAGACGCGCTTTCTTTAGTAAAGGAGCCGCTCTCTGAAATATAAAAGATGATAGTGCGGAGGTACTCCTGTAAAGACTATGATAATTTTCAGATAAGGCATTGTGCTCCTTTACTAATCTGTCTAAGTCCCTATATAACCTGTTAATTTCCTCTTGTTTTCTCTCAAGTTTTGTGCTATAGGGAAAGTTTCGACTTCTTATTTTTCTAAAACAAATGATTCATCACTAATTGTTATCTTCCAGGTGCAAAACATTTAAATAGAGAAGCCCATACCTATGAAACTGGAATGGAGGCCTGGAGAGTTTGTTCTCTCTCTTGTGACCCTCGGTAAGAGTGGGAGCAGCTTCCTCCTCTGGAAATGTAGAAGGGCTAGGAGACATTGGAGGCATGTCTTTGTGAGGTGATGGCTCTTTATCAGAAGATTGGGTTGAACCACGACCATCTTTTTCTTGGGCATCAGAGTGACCCCCCTTGTCTACACCATGGCCTTGACCTCCGGAGGAGGGGGTTATCATCATTGTCAGCATCATCATCAGTGTCCCAATTGGTATCATCATCATCCTCCTTCTCCTTGGAATCTTTACTTTGGTCATCCTCCTCATCAGAGTCAGATTCAATATCAAAGGAGGGAATATCAAAGGAAAGAGCTTTCTTGAAATCAATTGTCCCCTCTTCACCTTCGGGCTCAAAACCCTGCTTAACTCGTTAGATTTTGTACATAACTCTTTTGGCTATAGTTGGATGAAGTGAAGGAAAACCGAAGTCAGGACATTTATCCCGATTGTCTACATAGGCAAGAATGAGGGCATCTTCATAGTAGTTCAGCATCATGGGCCCTAGGGTGGAGACAACAAAATCAGAAACATGTTTTTGGAAGTCAAAGAGGGTTTGAACAACTAGCTTGAGTGAAGCTCTGGACTTCTTGAATTATCTTTCGGTAGAGCATTCTTGGAAATTAGAAAAGCTTTTTCCTCCTCCAAATCCTTCAAATCCAGCTCCCTTGCAAATTTTTCGTCGGAGGTGAGATGATGAGCTCGCCTCTCTACTTCTAGATCACCCTCGGCCCTAGCAAGGGAATCCTTAATTTGCTCAAGTTCAGAGGAAGCAGTATTCTAGGTAGCCGTCAAAGAGGCTAGCCGACTCTTTAACTGGGCATTTTCCTCCTAAATCTTGGAGGATCCAACTGAGAGTTTGGAGACATGCTCATTAAGGGAAACCCGGTTCCTAGAAATCTACGACAAGAGAGGAAACACAGTTAATAATTGGAAAGACCCGGTGATGATAAAATTAATTGAACAAAAACTTACCAAGAGTGGCTGCTCCACAAGAGAGCGATGATTTTCTACTAAGTCTGGGCTAAAAGACGGCAGAAAAGAGGAAGTAAAAGATTTTGAGTGAAGAATGAGCTTGACGAGTTCGTCAAAATTAGTTAGCTGAGGAAAGGAGGATGACGATTCTAGTAGAGTATGAGACTTAGAAGGAGTCTCAAAAAAAGCAACCTGCATATGCGCCAGTGCAGCTAGAGAGACATAAACTGGAATAGGCGGAAGAAAAGCAGGTGTATGAGGGGTTGGCTCCATTATATCTTTTGAAGCTTCGACAATTGGACTTTCTGAAACTTTTTTCGGAGATATGCGCTCTTCTCCCTCCTCAATATCGATGATCTTTGCTATTTTAGCTGGAGGGGCCTCCTCAGGAGGCAGTGCTAGTCTTCTTTTTGAAGATCTCTCGGAGCTAGAAAAGCCTCCAAAACTAGTGTGACATCCGTAGATGATGAAGGAGGAGCAACTTCACTTAAAGGCACGACGGCCTTGGGGAGAGTTAGAACGAATTCAAGAAGATACAAAATCAGTTAGAGAAATTCAAGAATTCTATAAAAAGAGAACACTAAGCTAATGGGATACCTAAAACGTCAGAACTAATAGGCAACAATGAGGTAAAATGGTCAGCATCGCCCAGAGAATAGAAGCGGTTTCTCCGAGAGTTGTGCATGATGGCAGGCAGAGTGCCAAGAATCCTTTGATCAGTTGGTAATAAAGAATGTTTCCTTAAGTTTGAAAGGGTTAGGAGCATCAACCTACTCCTAAGATGTTTTGGAGCTGCAGTTAAAGAGTTGATAATTCTTTGGGCTACATCGCTGAGTGTTTTGGAGGGTTCACCGGAAAAAGGTCAGAGATTATTTAATAGAAAGCATAGAGAAAAGAAAAGACAGTGTTGAAATAGACTTACGGGGAAAGGCAAAGGCCCTGCGAACATCTGCGAAGCACTTAACAAAAAAGAATTGGTTCTCCCAATCCTTAAACTTGTCAATACCATCCAATATCAATTCCTTATATACATTGACCTTGAAGATCTGCTTGTTAGACTTACTTGACCTTGCCAATTTGGTCAAGGAGGTTAAAATTTTAGGGCCAAGCAAAGGAAGTCCGGATTCCAACACCAGCATCTCGAGGGATAGAAGATGGGTATAAACATTAGGAGAGAGTTGTATCATAGCAACTCTAATATAAGACAAGAAAGAGCGCAAGAATGCAAGAAATGGAAGAAAGCCACTGTGACGCCCCACCTCTATACCCACGCTAACCAAGAACACTACGATGTAGTGCTGTCAATTAGCACAGAGAATAAGGCTGTGGAGGAGCGACCATCCATGTAACTTCTTTGTGCGAGCACCGGATATGTCAGATAGAATAGAATGCATATCTTTTAAGGAGGAAATCCGACATACCGATACAAACACAAAGCTATCACACGGTGGTTATATATAATCTTCGGAAACAAACATAGAAATAATCATAACATAAATCAGTCACAGACATCCATATCACAAAGGCGGAAGAAGATATGAAATTAATATATAACACATGAAAGTGTATATCAGAGTAGTGGTCAGAAAGATCCACAATAATACAAAAGAATAGCAACACGTGCTATAAAAAAGAATAAGTACACAACATAGAGTCTATATCTCAAATGCGTACATCCAAAAACTACTAATCTAAGTAGTGCCAAAAGTTAAAATAATCCTGAAGAGAAGTCAAGCAGAAGCACCTGTATCATCTCGGTCTGACCCGAGTATTATTTATAAGAAAATAATAAACGGATCAGTCTAGCTATAAATATCAGATGATAATGTATAGGATAAATAATATGGCATGAACATGTAACAACCATAACGGCATACTACTATAAGTATGTAAATGATAATCAACAAAAGATTAATCAATATCACCAGAATCTTCTCAAAGATAAAGTAGGGTATCATACCCTAAACTTGTATTCATAACAAGTCAATAACACATAAATTCACCAATGCACAAAAACTGATATCATATCAATGAAAATCATGAAAATTGGTGAAGCATAATTTCTAGAAATCATCACAAGAAATCCAGAAAACACATAAAAAGGGGGAGGCCTAACACATGAATGGGAGCATGAAAACTCACCTACGCGTAAAACACATGACGAGAAGCTATCTCATGGAAGCTATCCATTAAATTTTCACACAGGAATGGCCCGAAGACCGTAGGGTGCTACCCTACATATGTGATGGCGAAACATCACATAAACGGGGTATAGTCTCCCTCGCAGACAAAGAGACATCGCTCAATCGCTAGTCTAAATCACAAAAATGATCGTCATGATCATCAGGAAGTGTCAATCACACAAAGCTAGTAAATATATGAGTTTAGCTTCATGTCCCATAACCACTTGCTTAACTTAAATATTTACGAACAAACTGTAGATCTTCACTAGAAAATTGTCACAAAAAGGGTTCAATCGAACAAGTCCAAGAGCTAACCGACGAAGTGAATGCAAGCGTTTCATACCACTCATTTTACTAAGTCGTTTAAGTCGATTTCTCATTCGAGTGAAGTAAAGGCTTGTATATACTAGTAGATTGGTTACTACTAGTATTGAAACCTTCATATATCTTTAAAGTGACAAGTCATAAAGCGATTGTTGAAACAATCTATCACAATAATTCACATTCGAAGACGTGAACAAAATCCAAGGAAATCAACTCAAAATGCATCAAAGTGGAAGTTCTGTTGAATGCTTTTCAGATAAGATCGCCTACGCAGAGGTGTATGGGGTTCGACCTGCCTGGTCAGGTCGCGGGGGTCCAGGGGGCAGCGCCCCCGGCGGGGTACGGGGCAGCGCCCCGTCAAAACGGTACGACTTAGTGAAGGCAAGCTGGTCAAGCGACCTAAGGAAAAGTAGGTCATACGACCTAAGTGCTAACTCATGAGCGACCTAACGAAGTGCGCGACCTAACAGTGTGGCGCGACCTAATAATGAGGCGCGATCTAAGGCCTTACGACCTAAGGGAAACAAGGTCTTGCGACCTAACACCAAAGTTCTGAGCGACCTAACGATCTGAAGTGTCGAGCGACCTAAGGGTTAACTCGCGAGCGACCTAACTCATAGCCGAGCTAAACAGTGAAACGGCAAAACAGGGGCGAGCGACCTAACGGAGGTACGCGACTTAAGGTGGTTCGCGACCTAAGGGTACACGACCTAACGTGGTTCGCGACCTAAGGGGTACGCGACCTAAAACTCGCGACCTAAGGGCACGCGACCTAAAACTCACGACCTAAGGAAACGCGACCTAAAACTTGCGACCTAAGACTCGCGACTTAAAACTCACGACCTAAAGGCTCACGACCTAAAGACTCACGACCTAAGGCGAACGACCTAAGCAAGCAAGCCGAGCGACCTAAGGAAGTGTTCGACCTAAGGAAGTGTGCGACCTAAAAGTGGCGACCTATGGCCAGAATGAAATAAGGTCGAAAACGACCTAAGCTCTGTGTGACTTTTCAACAGCAAACGACCTAGCCCTTAACTCGCGTACGACCTAGCGAAGGCCAGAACGACCTAGTGCCAGAAAAATCACCAAAACCACGAAAATTGACGTTTTTTGCCAATCCAATCCAAACCAAATGCAAATGTTGATGCTATAGTGATAGGGAATCATTCCCAACAGTCCAATGACATCTATAGGCAAGATGCGAGATTAAAAATCTCACCTTTTCACTAAAATGGATGAAGATGGAGATTGAAAGCAAGGGGAAGCAATCCAAAGCTTGAATCCACTATCTTCTACTTGAATTTGATGTTGAATCTCGGATTTGCAATAGAATTTGAGTTTGGAGTTTTAATTTCCACTTCCCACCACCATTTTTGACAAAGCTTGAAGTGTTTTGATAGAGTGAGGAAGAGGGTTGGGCTGTACAAAAGGGGTGCAGTCCAAACCAAAGTCAAAGGCGGGAAAAAGTGTCAAAAATTTCACTATCTCCAAACATATCGAAGTTTACACTCAAAAAGATCGCAAACGTCATTTTGAACTCAATGGGAGTGGTCTCGAGTCCTAATTTGACCGTATGCAAAAAGTAGTTTTTCGGACTAACATCCGACTAACGATAAAATATTTAAACAAAATATTTAAATATAAAATCGACAAATATGCGGGTTGTTACAGCCACCATACCATATGTGGATGGCGGTGAAGGCAAAGTACCCTTCTGGAAGGTTGTCAATAGTATCCGTGGATTTGGGAGGAATGGCTTCAACTTTGGTGATGCCAAATTCCTTAAGAATAGCGTCTACTTCACTCCGTGATTCAACGAAAGAGTGCTTGGCAGTAGCTTCAATTTTTGGAGAACTCGTTTTCCTACCAAGTGAAAACGTTTTAATTAAAAACCTTTAACCAATTATAAATTTAGATAGCAATCAAAAATATAAAAGTAAATAGCTTTTCTTAGATAGATTAAGCATGAAAATATGTACAAAGCTCCAAAATGATGTAAATTTTCAGTCAAAAACCTAACAGTTTAATCCTTCGACAAAGTCGAGAGGTTTACAGCTTGAGTCTTCGACAAAGTTGAAAGGAATATAACAAAAGCTTTCGACGATGTCGAAGGGCTAATAGAGTGGACTTTTAACAATGTCGGAAAGAATAATGACCTCAGTTTTGACCAGTATGCGCTAACAAAATTTAAAAGTAAACAAAAATGTAACTTTCTTAAAGCTGTCGACAAGGTCGGAAGGAAAAAGTGAAATATTTACCTATTCACTATCTTTCGACAATGCCGAAGGTTCTATGAAAACCTGGGCCTATTGCAAGTATAACCTAAAGTTAAATGGAAAGACCTTTCGATATGAATAAAATTAGAAATCTGAAATTTCCCAAATTGGAAAACATGGAAATTGTTAATATTACTGAAAGGTCTGGTCAAAGGTATTGGAATATGACTTTAAGATTGGAGAATTTCAACCTTATCAAAGGTAGGTAGACGAAAGGCTCAAACTCTTCAATCTTGTCAGAAGCCTTTGGTCGGAAGGTATCGCTATGGTGTTATCTAACCTTCCGACCACAATGAAAAGGTGACTTCAAAATACCTTTCGACCTTGTCGAAAGGTACAAAAAGGAGTAAACCTGATATTTGCCACCTTGACTTCTTTCAGAGGGGTAGGAAAGTCATTTTGCATTACCTAATTGTATGCTAGTGGGGCCCAGATTACCATATCGGGTTTAAGAAAGCCTGAACCCAATAATAAACGCGGTTTCAATTTTTTCTTGTAGAATAAGCAAAATGAACCCATTAGCAAAACTACCCTCATCTGGAATCGATCTAGTTCAATTCCAAAGAATAATATAACATTGTCAATAGGTCAAAAATAAAATTTGAAAAACCAAAAGCTGAATTTAGATATTTTGGGTATAAAATTGAACCCTATAAGGGGATTTTGCACCGGTAAACATCGCCAAGCTAAAATCTAAAACCATAAATGAATTTTATCCAAAAACTGATTTAAGGAAAAATGGATTTCCAATAAAACCAAATTCGATTTTGGATTTAGGAAACTGGAAATTTGGTTAGAAACTGATGAGGATGAAAATTAAACTAAGATTTATGAAGTAATTTCAAGAAATACCTTGCTGCAGTGAGTCGAGATTTAGAAAGTTTTTGAGAATTCTTTTACTTGTTTGCGGTGATTTTAATTTCAGGTAAGAGAGGAAGAAAGAGAAGGAGCATGCTATAAGAAAAGTCGTCCAAATTCTTAACCGTTGGATTAGATTTGGGTGAACGTTCCAGATCAATGCGGGAAGACCAAGAGGCAGAAAATTTTGTAGATTTTGGAAAAGATGACTTGGAAAGTCAAGAGCATCCCTTCGAATGGAAGGGGCAAATGTTACACTAAAAATCAACCTTTCGGCTAAGATGAAGGGTCTTTCAACAAGAAAAGGAAAGAAAAGCACAACCCAAACCTCCCGAATGAGTCGAAAGGATGCAGTCGTTAAAATTTACTGACATAAAACCTTTCGAATGAGTCAAATGGTTCCATCTCTAGTATCCAAGGGGTCCAAAGGGAAAGAAGGAGTCAAAGCAAGTTTAAGCAACTACTTAATGACCTTTTCGAAAGCATATCAAGCCTTTCGAACCAGTTGGAAAGCATGCAAGATACCTTTCAACAATGTCGAAAGGTTTATAAAGAAGGCAACATTCATGAGTTAGTAAAGAGTGAAGAGCAACATTCCGACAAGGTCGTAAGGTTCACAATAGCATAAATAAGGCGAACCCTTCGACAAAGGCGAGAGGTTCATGAAGGCATAGAGAAGAACAGACCCTTCAACAATGTTCAAAGGTCCACAAACCTTTTGACAAGGTCGAAAGGTTTACAACTGGATATAAAAGGTGACCTTCTGACTCGGTCGAAAGCATGAGACTGAAAGGAGGGCCACTTGCACCTATAAATAGGACCCAATAGGTCCAGTTTTGGGGGCGATCTCTCCCTCATTCTACTCTTGTAACTTCTTAATGAAATTATTGTAAACCTAATTGGGAACTGATTTAGGGATTTATTAATAAAGAGTTGATCATGAATATAGAGGGAAGTCTTAAGCTCTATCGATTACTTATTGTTTTATTTGATATCTTGTTAGATTAAATCATATTTTCAGGTTCACTCACATCGAAAGGTTCTTGTTGACAAGGTTGGAAGCAATCCTATATAAATAAAAACTACAATACTCTGATGTCATCAACCTTACAGTCCGAGTCTTTCGATAAGATGACAGCTTATTTGGACCAATACTAATTGTAACCTTCCGAACTTGGTAACCCGGAGGTTCAAACCTTTTGACGCGGCAAAAATATACTCTTTGAGTAAAGACAAGCAAACCTTCAATGCTTAAACCAAGGAAAACTATTCCCATACCCTTCGGTAGAGATCGAATATACATCATAGAAGTAATCAAACCTTTCGACAAAGTCATAAGCTCCTATATGTCCACTAAGAAGCCTGATCCTCTACCTAAAACCAAAGAAAGCATTCAACTTAATCTTTCAATAAGATTAAAACTAGCCTTTAAGGAACTGATTTAGGAGATTTTGTCTCAGTAAAGGGAAAAAAGCCTTATAAAGATACTCAACCTAGTTCAACCGTGGCGAAAAGTTATCTACTTCAAGAAGCAAACCATTCGACGAAATCAAAAGGTTCGAGTTAAGAAAGAATAACAAGAAAAGTTAAATACAAAGGCAATTCTTAGGGATATTATGCCCCTCATCCAAACAACCCTTTCTATTCCTGCTGAAGTAAATTTTGGAGTGTTGACCATAAATTTGGTTAACAAGATTATTATTCACCTTGTTTGGATAAGGAACTTGAAATTTTTTCTTGCTTTAACCTTCCTAACTTGAATCTTAGCTTCTAATTGATTTTAAGCCCTTTTTCCTCTAGGGTAATGGTCGGCCTTGATCTCCTTAGTTTATGTTTTTTTGTAAGAATTAAATGGGAATTGAACGGTTGTAAGGAGTTTACGGGTTTTGGGGTTTGGCTATTCCCCATATTATCCTTGCCTTACTTAACTTAGTAATTACCTTATAAACCATTCTCATGAATTCATTTAGTTAAGGCACGACCCTAATTGGTTATCTCAATTCCTTTATCACTCCAGTCTCTACATTATTCTACTTAATTTATCTAATTAAATTTTCTAAATAATCTTATTTAAAATTAGGGGTGTTATAGGATCCCCTCCTTAAAGAATTTCGTCCTCGAAATTCAGCAAGGACTAAATACTAATTAACAATCATCTATAACATTTCCTAACTTCCATACTAGCCTACTTGACTAGAAGACAGTCTATATAAAGCAAATATAGAACATATCCCTATAGCAGATCAGGATAAGTATCTCAAATCCTGTCTTTTGTCCCCCAAGTACATTACTTCTCATTGTCGCTCCATTGAACATTCACCAACTTGACTGTCTTGTTTCTTAACCTCTTCACATCATTCGCTACACCCGAACTGGTTGTCCAACAAAAGTCAAATTCGGTTATACTATTAAGCACAGTTGGAGGAATAATAGTCTCTGGATCATGCACATACTTACGAAGATGAGACACATGAAGCACATTATGGACACCTGCTAAACTACTCGACAACTCTACTCTGAATGTGAGCTTTTTGACCCTCTCTATAATTAGGAATGATCCAACATATCTCGGTGCCAGTTTCCATGACTTTTCGAATCGTACCACACCCTTAGTCAGTGATACTTTAATGAAAACCTTATCTCCAACTGAGAACTCTAGGTCCTTACGCCTCTTATCTGCTGAACTCTTTTGTCTAGACTTAGCTTCCCTCATCCTACCTCGGATCAACTCAATATTCTCTGTTGCCTCGCTTACCAGATCTAGACCTAAGACTAATCTATCTACAACTTTAAAGCAACATGCTGGTGACTTGCATGGCCTTCCATACAAAGCTTCGAAATGCGTCATTCCTATACTAGTCTGATAACTGTTATTATAGGAAAACTCAACTAAGTGTAGGTGATCTTCTCAAGATCCACCAAAATCTAGGACACAAGCTCTTAACAAATCCTCGAGTACCTTATTGACTCTCTTTGTCTGTCCATCTGTCTGAGGGTGATATGCAGTGCTCATCTAGAGCTTGGCACCTAACATCCAGTAGACTCTTCTAGAACTCGCTAGTAAAAAGGTATCTCTATTACTTACTATACTAATGGGAATTCCATGTTGTCTAACTATGTTCTTCAAAAAAAATTGAGGTAAAAAAAGTGCCGTCCTGGTTGATTTAACCTAAATGAAATAGGCACTTTTGGCCAACCTGTCCACTATGACCCATATACTTTCATTTCCTCGATTCGTCCTTGGCAACCCGTCTATAAAATCCATGGATATGGAATCCCATTTTCAAACTGGTATCTTCAAAGGTTGAAGTAATCCACTCAACTTCTGATGCTTGGCCTTCAATTGTTGACAGTTCACACACTGTCTTACTCATAGTCTAACATCCTTCTTCATAACTTCCCAGTAGAAACTCTTCTTCATGTCTTGATTTATCTTGGTCCCCCCAGGATGAATCATAAATTTGGATCAATGACATCCCCTAAGGACTTCTCTCCTTAAATCCACAATATTCGGAACACACAACTGTTCCTTCCTTCTCAACCATCCCCTTTGGTCAAGACCGAAATCTTTTATACCATCAATCTCCGCTCTTACCTCCAGCCTTTTAATCTTCTCGGCTAACAATAGATTCTCTTTCTTCTTAAAAGCAATCCTTTTGATCAGTACTGGTCGGACTTCTAGGTAGGATAATATGGCAGTGCTCTGACTAGAACAAGCAGTTGATCTTAACTGTACACTACAAGTAGTTGAAGCCGGTAGATCGATCCTTTTATTCCATTAATATGGCTAACACTACATTCTGATGTTTCTTTCTAAGAGCATCCGCTACTTTATTTCCTTTTTCATGTGTATATTCTATACCAAAATCATAAGCTGCTAAAAAATCTAGTCAGCTCTGTTGTCTCATATTCAATTCCTTTTGAGAGAATAAATACCTTAAGGAGTTATGATCTGTGTATAACTCAAAATTTCCCCTAGGGAGATAATGTATCTATACTTTCAGTGCGATGGTCATCCTTGCCAACTCTAAATCATGAGCAGGATATCTCACTTCATGCGGTCTAAGCTGTCGTGAAGCGTAGAAAATAACTTTACCTTTCTACTTTAGTACAACCCCTAATTCGGTTCCGCGGGCATCGATATACACTACTAATCCTAGATTTCCGTTTGGAACTACTAGCATAAGTACGTTGGTCAACAAATGCTTTAACTTATGGGCTACTTCCTCACATTTGTCAGACCAAATAAACTTCACGTCCTTTCTAGTTAGCTTTATCAAAGGCGCTGCTATCCGCGAGAAATTCATAATGAATCTCCGGTAATGCCAGCGTGTTCCAAGAAAACTTTTAATCTTGGTCAGTCTCGGGTCTCTTCCAGTTGTTAACAACCTTGATCTTATTCGGATCAACTAACAAACCCTTCTTTAAAACCACGTGACCAAGAAACGTTTTTTTGAGAAAAATGTGCGATTCTCTAGAATAGAGGAGAACACACATCTAAATATGTATATATCACTGAAGACAAGGTGCTGCCAACATGCCTGGCCGGTAGGTGATCATAGTACAAATAACAAAGAAAAAAGCATAGGTACCCCTAGAATGAGCTCCAGCAAGGCCACTTCCTATTACACCCCAATATCGAGCCCCGGCAAGGCCACCACCCGGTAGTGAGGTGTTAGAAGTACCTAAACAATCTATGAAGAAATCAGCGCCAATGATACTAGAAGACAACTCCATCTAAGAAGGAAACGCCATGCTTTAGACTTGGAAGAACTGGAGATGCGAATGATTTAGGATGAAAAACACCACTTTGTAGATTCAAAAGAACTAGAGAGAGCGCCTTGCTGTAAAAGTGAATCATCTAGAAAGTATAACGCCACACTGAAGATGTAGAAGAACTGAGAAGGACTCCTCACTATAAAAAGCAATCCTGCCATCATCAATGCTATGAACCTGCAAAAAGAATCTAACACCATTTCTGGCCAAAACCTGTATTTGTAAAAGAAACTAAAGAAGATTATGAGAATAATACATATATATATAAATGAAATTTATATACATATTTATGTATAAATGAAATAAAAGTAAAGATACGAGAGCTATGATAATATGACAGAAAACAATAAAAATTGGAAAATAGACTAAAAAAGAATCCATGATCAAAAGAAGTTAAAAATCTACAAACTAAAACAAAAACAAAAAAAAACTAAAATAAAAATAAAAATTAAAATAAATTAAAAACTTATCCTTACGTTCCTTTGATCAAAAAGATATTATGATAATAAATGAAATCATCATTTAAGTTTGAAAAAATGTTAATGCTACAATTATTAATGTCAAATAATATTATTTTTATGTTTAAATAACTTAATATTATTACTAACCTTTAAAATGATTATTTTTAGCTAATTTATATTTAGGATTTGAGATCAAATTAAAACAAAATAAAGATATTATAAAAATCAATTTACTAAAATGACTATTATTATTATTAAAAATTCTCTGATTTCTCTCAAACCAAATATACCAACAAATTATAATGAATAAAGTATCAAGTAAAAATCTATTTTCCATTTTAAACTTAAATCTAAAATTATTCCAATAGTAGTCACAATCAGTAATTTTTGTTGTAAGACTAAAGTTAAAGATTTTGAGAGTATTATTCAGAATGTAGTAGGTATCCATGCAATCATAGTATACATGTTTAATATCTTCAAAATGTAGATTACAAAAATAACATTTATTATCAATCTGCATATTTTTTCTTTTTAAAAATTCTATAGTATTTAGTTTTCCATGCACGATTAACCACATATGAATTTTAGATTTAGGAGGAGCTTTTTTTTCCAAATAGATTTAAAAGTGTTATTAGCTACAATCGAGAAATTAAGAAATTTATAAAAATAATTAGAAGTAAATTTCTTACTCTTATCCCGTTCCCAACTAATATTATCATTTTCATTATCAATATTATATTGATTCAATCCAGCATAAAGCAAAGAAAGTTGCCTAAGAGTTGTACCTACTAAAATTCTATTAAAACTAAAATTCTAAGGGGGGTCATTTTCGGAAGAAAAACATCTATAATTAAAGCATTCTTAAAGTTACAAATTTCGTAAAGCTCTTTAAATTCTATCCTAAGAGGGATAACAGAAATCCAATGGTCATGCCAAAAAGAAGTACTATTTCCTGAATTAACTATTGTATTAGTACCAAGGTTAAAAATCTCCTGAAATTTTAAAATTGATTTCCAAAAATTAGACAATTTATTTATAACTGTAGGAGTAATTTGATGTAAATTATTACAACCATTATAGTAATATTTAGAAATAATTTCTTTTCAAATAGGGTTATCATTAATATCCTTAAATATTTACCATCCGAAAAGAGGAAAAAATGGAGTCTTTGTCTAAAGAAATACGTTGAGAATGCAGCTCAGTTGAAAAGAAAGACAGTTCTTCCGGGAAAGAAAGAATCGGGTAATTTCCATAACCATTTCCCTAATAAAGACAAATTCATGTTACACAAATTAATGACTCCTAAACCACTTCCTTTTTGGATATACAAACAGTTTCTCAATTAACTATATATTTAATACCACTGTTAGAGTTGTCCCCACTCCATAAGAAGTCCCTTCTTATTTTATCAATTTTGTTAATCACCCAATCAGGGAAAAGATGCATAGACATCCAATAGATCGGGAGAGCCGATAAAACAGAGTTTATAAGAACTAATCTACCTACTCTCGATAAAAGTCTCCCGTTCCAATTAGAAATCCTATTTTTTATTTTATCTATGATAATAAGCCAACCATCATGTTTAAGTTTAGCTGGTCTAATCAGAAAACCAAGAATCAAAAGGAAATTTTATAGTTTTACAGTTAAGCGTATAAGCAACTAAATCTTCAACCTTTTCAAAATCATTTAAAACTAAAACCGAACATTTATCAAAATTTATTTTTAAATCTGAAAGAAGTTCAAAACTATATAATATAAATTTAAGGATAATGATATGATTAGGAAAATGAGAGATAAATAATAGGGTATCGTCTGCAAATTGAAAGACATAAAGATCATTACGAGAGATTTCACGACCAACACTCCTCAAAGATCCATTATCAACCGCTTTTTTAATTATCTTAGTGAAAACATCTGCGGCTAAGTTAAAAAAAAGTGCGACAAAGGATCACCTTGCCTTAATCCTCGTTTAGATTGAATTTTATTATCTAAAATACCATTAACCATTATGCTGGAATTACTAAGTTTAAGCAAAGTCATAATCCAGCTAATCCATCTATGACTGAAACCTCTAGCTAATAAAAAATCAACTAGAAAATCCCAATCAACCGAATCAAAAGCTTTCGCAAAGTCCATTTTAAGGAGAGCGTAAGTAATGTTATTTTTACAGCAGCGATTAATGTATTCTTGAACAAAAATCACTCCATTTGTGATATTTCTACCCTTAATGAAAGCTAATTGTGAACGATCAATTAAATCATTCATTTTCGTACTAACCCTATTAGCTAAAACTTTTGAAATAATTTAACAGAGCAGTTAATTAAATAAATAGGTCTAAAATCTTTTATATTATTAGCACCGATTTTTTTATGTAATAAAATTACATTTGCAAAATTAAATCTTCCTTATTGTAATTTACCATCATAAAAATCATTAAACATGCTAACTAAATCGAATTTTAAAACGTCCTAAAATAATTTGTAAAATAAAGTAGGGAACCCATCATGGCCCGACGCTTTATCACTAAGCATGTCATTATAGCTTTCAAAATTTCCTCTTTAGAAAAAAAATTATCAAACTCAGAAAGGTGAATTCTATAATCAATAGGATAAATATTATTCCATCTAACATTAATTCTATGTTTATTGTTAGTACCAAATATATCTCTATAATAATCGGTAAAAGCCATATTTAAATCCTTTTGATTGACCAATTCTACATTATTCACAAAAATTGAATTTATCATGTTACTACGTTTTCTACCATTTATCATATTATGAAATTTTTTTGTATTATTATCACCTTCATTAATCCATTAAATTCAAGATCTCTGTTTCCACATAACCTCTTCCTTTTCTAAAATAAAACTAAGATCTTCTTTTAAATTAGCTAGAACGTTATGCTCACCTAGATTTAGTTGTCTAGTTTCTTCTATCTTGTTTATTTTAAGTGTTTCAGAAAGAATATTTTCTTTTTTAATTTTAATACTACCAAAAACATTATTACTCCAAATTTTAAAAAATTCCTACGACCTCTAAGTTTTAAAACAATTTTTTTGCAGAATTATCTGTGTTTATGATATTATAAAAATTCATAGAATCCATTTATTTTTAATTAGAGTTAAGCAACTGGATTCTAATAATCGCATTTTTTTCGAATTTAAAAGATTTAATAACAGACTTATGCTGATCACACGTAGGAATTATATGACAATGATTAGAATAGTATAAGACAAACCCGAGACTCTACAAATAGGAAATTTATCCTCGATTTTATCACTGACGAAAAATCTATCTAGAAGGGCCATTTAGGGAGACTCTCTAGTATTGCTCCAAGTGAATTCTCTATTAGAAAGAGGAATTTCAATCAAATTAGTATTAATAATAAATTGATCGAATTCTTCCATTGAAGAGAAATCACCTTCCCGTAGGGAACGCTCTCCTAGAAAATGCGTAACATTGAAATCACCCTCCATAATCCAAGAACCAGGAGCTAATGATCTAAATTCTAAACATTCATTCCATAAAATCCTATGACCGACTTTTGAGTTTGGCCCATAAACATTTGATATATTTAAAATAGAATTGTCACTAAGACTAATGAGAATAATGTGCAAAGAATGTTGTTTAAAAATACATTAAAGTAATTTAAAAGAATTATCCCGTCACCCTATAAGTAAACCTCCAGAAGTTCCAACAAAAGGTAAACATGCCCAATTCCTAAAGAGAACCACTTAATCTTCTATAAAATCGAATGTCAGGACACTCAATATTAGTTTCATGTAATTGAGCTGTGTCAATAAAATAATCTTTAAAACGCTTTAATTTTATCACATTTATTTAAATCGTTCAAACCTCTAATATTACAGCTAATAATCCTCATAAACCAACAGATCTAGCCATTTCGATTTCCCTACTTCCAATATAATCAGAATCTAACTTAATGACAAAAAAACAAAAACAGTATCCCTAGCTAACTGACAAAACTCAGCGGAAGAAAAACGACCTAAAGCATAAGAAGAATAAATGCTGCCTAAATTAGAAATCATACCAGAGCCTGTATTCGTAGTGCCACTTGTGGGACTCAAATCAGGTAACTCACTAAAAAACGAAGACTGACAGCTTTGGATCCTTGCACTACGACGCACAAACCCGTTGGTAGCAACTGATTTCCTACGTCTAATTCTCTTTGACGAAGACGAGAACGAATAGGATTTATTATCTAAACTTCCATTTGTACTCAAAATTGAAGCATTATTTAAAGAACAATAGGAAAAATCATCGGCATCCACCCTATCCACATCCGTCACTTTTTCATCCTCAATCACTGAACCCACTACCGCAAACCCATCCACATCCTCCACTAAGTCATATCCATTTCAATTTATTTAGATCATAAATGAATCCATTATTGAAGTATTGTATACATTCTATTTCAGTTTACTTTACATTTACTATTTAGTTTGATTTCCCTTCTTTCTTCATCCTTTAACTTTCTTTCTCATTCATATAATGTTTATTTTCATTAATTCACATTCATTATTACTTACAAAAGTTCATTTCTTATTTATTCATATAATGCCAATTCTTTCATTTTATTACCTTACGTTCATTGCTTAAATAAGTTATATTTTCTTTTCAATTATTGGATTATACATTATTAGGTATGTTTCTTTACAATTCAATTCACCATTTAGAGATTATTTCTTTTTCACATTCATTCTCCCGTATATAGTATTATTGAATATTAATTCCATTTCTAAATCATTTCAATGGTTTCTGAAGTTATAACCATTAAATTTATTTAGTACTCATTTTAATTATAAATGGCTTCAACATTAACTTTTTTATAATTATTTACTTACAATATTCACCTTTTACTATTCAATCAGATTATAAATAGCTTAAATGTCAACAAAAGCTTATAATCATTTTTCTCACATTATTCACTTTTATTACATTTAATTAGTAGCATTTCAGACTATTAACTTTAGTTTATAACAATTTATAACATTAGAATTCTTATTTATAAAAGTAATTCCATTGAACACTTTCATTTTTCCACGTTTTACTTGTATAATATTCTATTACATATTCTTTTTAACATTTCAACTTTTAATAATTTGGTAAGTTATATATATATATGTATATATATATATATGTTTTTTAGAATGCAATTGAATACTACCCAAGTTTCTCTTATTTATTTAGTTAACAAAATGTTCAATAGTTACCATTTCTTATTTCCATTTCCAATTTATTTATAGTTTCCAAATTTTCAATTTCTTATTTTTATTTTAGAAGTTTCCAAATTATTAATGTAGTCAAGATTGCATTCAATTCAATTATTACAATTTCTAATTTACAAATCTTAAGAACTAAACAACCGGGTTTCATTTCAATTATTTTAAAATAATATATATAATCATATCTTTTATATATATTAAATCATATCTGGAATTCAAAATTAAGATTAATTTATCAAAAAAATTGTGCAGTAAAATTACTACAACAGTCTTCCCACTTTGAAACTCAAAAATGAATGTCGATGATGCGTGCACTCATCACCGAAATTATTTTCCAACGACAAAGAGGGGAGTACATAACTTATTTCCTTCCAAATTTCTTTTAAAACATTCCTTCCAAATCATCTTTAAATATTTATATCAGAAAATACTTCTAAATACTACTAGTATTATATTCCAAACCTTTCGAATTTTTTTCTTCAAAATCCCGGAACTTCAGTTCTCAAATTTCAATTTATATTCATTTTATTCATAAATCTTATTTTTCAATCAATATTTATAAAAAAATTCTACCTAATAAACAACATATTACATCCAACTATATCATTTATAAAATTTATTATTTTATATACAAAATATATATAATAGGCAAAATTATTTCATTTACCTATGTTTCAAAACAATATTGTGTCGGTCTGTCCTATTAAGTGTTTAGAAATCCCTATCGATATCGTAGCATCCTATGGACCAACCAAAATTTATAAATACAAAACGGAACAAATTAACACAATACAAAACCCTTTACAACACTAACAAATACGCTCTCTCATATGTATATACACACTCAGCGACTCATTCTAGGGTATTACTACCCTATGTCTAAAGAGTCAAACCCCACAAAGCTAAGGTTATCGCTAAACCAAAGCTCTGATACCAACTATAATGACCCGCCTTTTTTGGACGGTTTAAATCGACGATAAACCATACATGTCAGACTCTAACAATTCAAAAAGGCAGATTGTTATGAGGTAAATAAGAAAAAACAGAGAAAGAAAGAAAACAAATACAGAATCTCACAGTGGAATGACAAAATATAATAATCAAATAAAAAGTTCATGAAGCTGTTTACCAATAACATTGATTAAACCTTTATAATACAGATCAGAGTTACATAAAACAAGGACAAATAATAAATAAATGCAGTGGAACAATAGATGCAGTGGAGTAGATATAATACATAATAATCATACAAAATCTTCGTCTTCATCCTCCAGAAAGTAGTCTTCGATAAACTGAAAAGCTCAAACTGACCCGAGCGAATTGAAAAGACAAAACACTCGAATCAGAACTAAAAGATCTTATGTAAGTTAAATTGACAGTAAATAAATATGGGTGTAACGGTGTCAGAGATGTTTACGGGGTTTGACATCTCCTATCTAGTGTCTAACATGAGTGCAATAACTTAAGAGATATTCTGGATTTACATCTCCTAAGGATCCGTTAAACTATCTACTATGTAGTACAATACGCTATTATAATACGTCTACAGTAAAGTAAAGTATTAAAATAGCGTTAAGGCGTTACCCATATCCCCCTTAACACATTTTATATATTCCCATAGTCTATACAGGACCGTACGCTCTTCCGTGAGGTTTACCCAGAGGGCACTCCATAGGTATGGTACAAAACAAACTCGTAGAAGGCGCGATAAGGCATGTGACAAGGCACGCGAGGCAATGCCCAAGGTAGATATACCAATTGTGGATTCGGACTGGTGGTAACGCATAGCAGCTACTACTGCCCACCTCGGAATGCACTCCCATAATCAAAATCAAGGGGTGGCCACCAAATCATCACAAAGTCATAATATGGTATCGAAGAAATATGTCCGATAGGAGGAATGACCTCACTTGTACCGACATGACTCCTGTTTTAGCCACATCAAGCTAACTCATGGGAGTCAGGGTCACGTAAATACCTCATTTAGAATCGTTCGCCAAACCATCCTACTTCATTTCTGGAATTTCCACCATGTACACAGTTGTTAAAGTGGTTTTCGATATTGGCAGAGAGTATGACAATATTCAATCCCGATCTCTTTAACAACCAAATGCTTATTTCACACCGAATGGTTCTTTTACATTTCAAAAGTCAAATCATAATTGATATCAAAATATCATATTCTCAAAATCACTTTCGAATTCTTATCTCATTTGAAATCATATCAGTTTCAAAAATCATATTTACTTTCGACATCATATTCACTGTTGAAATTATCGATAAGATAGGTAAATTAGACCCTCATTCCAATATCATTATATTTACTCAAATATGTCACTTCACAAAAAAGTATCAATTCTAAATTCCAACTTAGGTTGTATCATCATCAAGGATTTAAATATAAATACTTCAACTTTACATAGTCTGAAATTTAAGAAAATAGTTTAGGTAGTCATAAATAGTTTTGATAGCTTTTAAAAAATAGTTTCAAATAGATTGAAACACTTTAAATAGTAAAAATAGATTTAAATTAGATTTAATTAGATTTAAAATGATTTAAATAGATCTAGAATAGATTAAATAGATTTAAATTATTTTAAGTTGATTTTAAATAGTTTAAATAGATTTAAAATAGATTAAATAGATTTAAATTATGTTAAATAGATTTAATTAGTTTAAAATAGGTGAAATAGAATAAATTGGATTAAATAGGTTATAACAGATTAAAATAAATTAAAATAGTTTAAAATGATTAAAATAGTTTAAATTAATTAAAATAGTTTAAAATTAGATTAAAATAGATTTCAAAGTTATATCAAAACTTTTCAATAACCCAATTCCGATAAATTCATTTATATTTGACACTTCAACTTTGAAATTCCAATTTAACTCCTATGAACAATTCATTAAATCAATTCCAATTTCAACATTCACGCTTGGATTATCGAAAATAATTCAGTTTATATAAATAAATTTCTATTTCAAAATGCTAGTTAACTGAATTCAAAATTTAAAGAATTAAAAATCATTTAATTTAACCAATCCGGTGTCCGTATATAATTTTCTACCCTACGGTCAAGTGATACAGATATTTATCATTTCAATCCGCAATTTAAAATTTTACGGTTATATATCATTTCAAACCGCAATCCCGAATTAAATAAAATCCATAAAATTGCTCGAGTCTATCATTTCAACCCATAACGATTTTTCCCTAATCTATAGATCGTTCAGATATGTATCATTTCAACCCATAGGGAACTAGTAGTGTTATAACAATATAAAAGTACAACATCCAGTCATCCAATATCAACAATCAAACAACCATCACAATCATCATCCAAATCAACCAATAAACATCAATGGATACTGATTATCATTAACAAGTATTAAATTGACAATTAAATTTAATAATAAATTATACGATGGAAAAATGCAATAAAAGTCAAATTTAACTAGAATGACAATTTAAACATACTGAACATCAATCAATTAATTTCTAATCACATCATAAATTTAATTTAACCAACATAAGATAATCTAGTAGTTGTGAGTGGGTCAAAACACTCACCTTTGATTTCAAATCGAATTGAAATCCAAATTAAGGCCTAAAATTCAACAGTCTCAAAATTCATCCAAACCAGCGTCAAAATGTCCAAAATTTCGATATGATCCCAATGAAACAAACCGCGCGTGAATTGGACCTCGTATGTGAAAGTTATTAAGGTTAGAATGTTTAACAATTTAAATTTTGAATTAAAATAAATATAAATGGATTATGCCACGTCACCTCATCTCCTTCTCCCACGCGAACCCTGCAGTTGATACCACGCACGGCCGCCATCGTCCAACACACTACCGCACCGCCTAAAGCCAACCACGACCATCGCCTCGAATGGAACCGCCTCCGACCCCTCGGCCTCCTACGCCTCCCACGTCGACGCTCGACGACACCCAAATATCCAACCGCTGCCACCTTCAAGTAAACCCTAGGCGAATTTTTCCGACCGATCCAACCATCATTTTCACCAACGAACCACACCGATGCGATCCCCTCACCACACTCCACAACCCCATATCGTCGATTCGACGATCCATCGAAGTTGATCACGACACAAAGGACGACCGAGATTTAATCACCAATTTCTAGCCACACATAAACTCAAATTGAAAAACAAACTACAGATTTGAATTGTGTTTGTCGAGAGCTTCAAATCAGTATATAATTTGATAGGGTTTGGAGGAGTTTGATTTTTGGATTTGGTTTTGAAATTGAATTTGGGTTTGGATCTGCAGCCATTGGAAAGAAGAAGGAATTGATAGATGGAATAGATAGATGCATACAGAAATGAGAAATAAAAAGGCCGCTAGGGTTTAGAAAGGTCTGTAAATACTAACGAAGCCCGATAAGTATGAATAACATATCGAACTGGTTCAAATTGACAATAACGACCCCAGCCCGTTTCGCTTCCGAAACGAAAGTGGGTCATCCTATATATCAAAATAGATGTTTTCGATAATTCTAAACTCAATGGAATAGATTTCAAGTCCTAACTCCATTGAATGAAGAAGTTAGCATAAAATCAGCTTATTTCAAATTGACTTCAATTGAATTTGATTTGATTGATTTCTACGCGTTTGGGGTCCGTATGATCAAACGACAAGTCCGATCGCTACGAAACTTGAAACCTTACAATAATTCAGTGTTACGGATCCGATGAAACTTTTTTCGTCGAAATCCGAGACAGTGACCAAATTGGCTATTTTCAAGTTAATTAAATAAATTAATATTAAATTAATTAATCACTTTTTAATTCAATATTTATAAACTAACAAATTTTCATCATTTTTGATTGCTTAGACATTTATAATAATTTAAAATAAATCTACATATCAATTCAATGTCAATTATTCTACTAGTTATAGTGTTTAATTCCAATTGAAATAAATACAATGATAATTACTTTAAATTCCAATAAATCCATTTATTCGCCTTACCATCTTATTGTTCAATCAATTGGCATCTCATGGCTGTAACTAACATTTATTTACCTTATTACACTAATATTCTACCATTATCATCTTAGTTTCCATTAAAGTAGTATTTAATTACATTCAATTTCAATAAATCCATTTATTATAGTTTAAATTCCAATAAATTGATCAAACTTGCTTTCAATTCTTTTTATTCAATCAATTGTCATATTATGAATAAGATTTACATTGGGTTACATCTTATTGAATCAATATTCTACAATTATCAACTTAATCCACATTAACTGCACTAATTTAGTGAATTAATTGCAATTGAGTTCCAATTAAATTTAACAGACTAAATACAAAGGGGTAACATATAATAATTGTCACCATTAACTTTTAATCACATCTTATAAGTTTATTATCCACAACAAGGGTTATAATTACTACCCCAACACTAATTTTATTCAATTACAATTTACTACATATTATTTCATTAATACAACATTTAAATTATCAATTACTCTTTTAATCCAATTATTAGTTAATACACACCTTATTACAGTTAATTTACAATCTATAACCAATTATAACTTTTTAATCATTTTAATTAATTGAAATTACATTTAAAGCAGTTATCAATTATCTTAAATTAATACTATTACATTTCATTTCAGTTATCTTCTTATTATTAACTTATCAACTTGTATTTCTTCCAACCTTAAATTGCATAATCTTATTAAATTAACTATTTTTAATTATAAAAAATTACAGGTCATTACATTCTTCTAGAAATGACACATTGAAAACGTTGCTTTCAGCTGATGCTGCCTTAGTGTCTCAAGCACTACTCTAAGATGAACTTCGTGCTCTTTTTCATCCTTTGAGTATATTAACATGTTATCTATGAATACCAATATCCAAGTGCTCTCAAAAATTCCGGTTCATCAAATCCATGAAGAAAGCTAGTGCGTTCATTAACCCAAATGTCATTGCTAACCATTCATACGAACCATACCTAGTCCAAAACGCCGTCAATGGAATACTGTCCTCTGCCACTCTTAGCTAATGGAAACTTGTTGCCAAATTTGGGAAAATACTCTGGCTCCACACAACCGATCAAATAAATCATCGTTTCTCGGCAAAGGATACTTATTCTTGGTCGTCTTCTTGTTCAACTTACGATAGTCGATACACATCCTTAACGACCCATCCGGTTTCTTCATGAACACTGTGACCGCTCCCTAAGGCGACCTGCTTGGCCTAATGAAATTCTTTCATTCTAAATCCACTAGCTGCACCTTTATTTCCTTCATCTCGGTCGGTGTCATCCTGCTTGGTGGTCTACTTATAGATTCTGCTCCTGGAATAAGATCTATCCAAAACAAAATGGCTCGCTTCGGTGGTAGTGCTATGACTGGCTCAAAAACATCTACAAAATCTCTTGGTATCAAAACCTGATTCAACTCTCCTTCTACTTCCATTACATTCAGCGAAGCACAAACACTTGAGTCTAATTTCTCCACCGAGTATATAATTAGGTTATGACCATTAGGTTGTCTTAGTGATATTTTCCTATCTTGGCAAAATATCGTAACATCATACTTATCTAACCAATCTATATCCAAAATGATTCCGAAGCCTATGAAATCAAAAACATACAAACTGCATGCAATCTTATGACCTAACAAATCAAGTTCCAACTGGTCACATCTCATCCCCAAAGTTTCATACTCTCTTATCGGATTCACAACCCTCAACGAAGTAATAAGGTATGAGGGTTCTAAACATTACCTATCTACCAAACGCTAAGATAAAAATGAATGTAATGCACCGGTATCAAATAGTACCCTAACTGATATACCAATCACAAGCTTTTCCTTCTCAGCAGCGGTTGGCCTAGCAGATGATACTCCTAAAGCAAAAAACTTTCCCTTGTCCGCTCTAACTGGTTCGAGACACTGACTCTTATAATGTCCAATCTGGTCACAATTAAAGCACTTCGCTCCTTTCTTATCGGTAGCCTTCTTCCCTTTTCCAGTTCGACATTTACGAGCATGAAAAGAACCAAAGTCCACCCCAATTTGTTATTTTACTTTGTTGGTATAAAAATATATGTTGTGCATAATTCACATATAAATAATTCTGCAACAACATCTGTAACTCACCAAACATACATCATGTATATCCTAGGTTGGTTATGTTCTACATCCCTTGATAAATGTGTAGGAAATCACACTTTTATCAATAGAAAATGGTAAGCTACTACTTAAAGTTTTACTTTGAGAATTTTATATGTTCTGAAAAGAACAACTCCGACTAACAATAATATTCATTCCAGGACCACTTACAATTGGATATTTGTCACTTTAAACAAAGCGATTAAACTATTTTTTTTAAAACCTAGAGAACCAAGCTTTGCCTGTAAACTTTAAGGAAGTATGCACTGAACCCACAACACATACATCAGGTAAATCACAAGGATATGTAGTTGGTGGGGATTGAACCCTCAACCTTTAAGGTGAGCGCCGCATGTTCTAACCACTACACACCTTGGGGGTTACATAAAGCGATTGAACTAAATCTGGATTTTTTTTTAAAGCAAACGAAATTCATGGTTTTATGCTAAACCATTTTATTGACAAAACCATTAATTTCCACTTAAAATTAGGTTTGGATGCATTAAAACTAATATGTTGCAATTATTTTATTCATACTTCATTTTCATTACTTAATATCAGCCATTTGGTTTGCCAATTTCAGCTGGGACTGGAAATTTTATGAAATATAAACGCGTTTAATTTTCTTTGTAGAATATTACAGTATTTTCCCTTATTGCATATGCATTTTTCTCTTATAAAAGGTGTATGAAACAAAATAACACAATTTGAAACTTGACAGAACCATTCGGAAGCATATGTACCATCGTGGGTTGAACTTGATTCAGAATGGGTGGACGTGATTCTTTGAAATATAATTTCAGTTCAACGTACCGTTGAATCTAAAAAATTAGGGTCCGTTTGGTTTCATTTTATACTTTGAGTTTTGTGTTTTCAATTTGCACTAAGAAATAGCAAGAAATAAGAGAAGAAAATTTATAATTCTTAGCCGTTGGGACGACCAACGGACAACGAAAGAATTGATTGTTCTTCGTGCTTTTGTTATCTCTCGAAACACGAAAAATAAAATAAACTTGTTTTCTATTTTATATGTTAATTTCATTTTTCAAAATTGTTTGTTTTTTAATTATACATACAACTGACGCGTTTTTGTATAGACGAAAACACAAAACTAAAAACGACAAGCCAAACGGGCCTTAGTGTTTTATGAATATATGGAGCGTAAAGGGAAAACATAAGTCATTAAAAGAAAAAAATGCAGAACTAAATTCAGTATAAAATGAAAATTAAAGCCATAGATAATATATTTGAAATTCCTTTTGTAGCGACAATAGGAAAAAATTGTATTCTTTATAGTATGATTTTATTGCAGCATGACTTAGTATGATGTTATTACAATATGACTTGGAGACAATGAACGTCATTTAGTTCGATCATTAAAAGCATCATCCTTACCTTGTCAAATTTTAATTTTATTGAACTTAACATATATAGAGGACACACCCTAATATCGAAAGAGAAAACAACGAAGCATATGTAGTAAAGGCAACTCCTATTAATTAAGGAAAGTAAAATAATAAAATATTTTTACATGCTAGTGAAATACATATGCAGGCAGTATAACTTACATGTGTTTTGTTCTTTGCATCAAAATAATAGCAGTAGCATATCCTATGCATTAGATTTGACGATATAAACAACAAATTATAACCAACTTGCTAATTCGCGTGCATACATGCATACATACATACATACAAATACACACACTGATGCAGCCCAGAAGGATGCTCAGAATGATGAAGAGTTAGGTCGCATACGACCTAACGAAACCTCTAAGTCGTTACTGGTTGTTGAAGCACAAACTGGTAAAGGGCTAGGTCGCGAACGACCTAACGAGACCTTTAGGTCATACCAACGACCTACTGAAGACCGGCAACGACCTAGCGAAGAACTACGAGCTAACAAAGAGACTAGCGAGTTAGCAGTGTGTGAAGATTGGCGGGGAGCTGACGTATTAGGTCGCGAGCGACCTAACGAATCATATAAGTCGCACCAACGACCTAATAGTCTGAAGAGAAAGGTGATACGACCTAATGAGTTACGACCTATGTTAGGTCGCAGGAAAACGGAACGAGCTAAGTTAGGTCGCGAAGGCTTAGGTCGCAAAATCTTAGGTCGTGGAGACTTAGGTCGCGAGGACTTAGGTCGCGAAGCCTTTCTGAAGCCGCTTCTGTTAGATCGCTAATGAAGGGATGCCGTTCACTCTTAGGTCGCGAAGCTCCAGATGCCGTTCATTTGTTAAGTCGTATGTCGTCTGTTTTTTTAAGTGTGTACTTTAGGTCGTGTACGACCTATGTAAGACGTTGTAATGTGTTGTATTCTCTTATATTGTAATATTTTAGGTCGCTGCCGACCTATACTAAGTCGTGTCTGTTAAGCCGCATGTTGTAATGGGTCTTGTGTCGTAACTATGTTAAGTCGCGTAAGTTTTTTAGGTCGCGTGAGCTTAGGTCGTAGGTCGCTCACGACCTAAGTGTTGTCATTTTCTGTTGAAATTGTTGTAGCCTATAAATAGGCAAGTTGAGTCATTTTGTAAGGTTGTTGATTTTTGAATAAAATTCTCTTTTGTTAGCTTTGTGCTTTCATTCCAATTGGTAGTTGAGTGTAATCTCCTATCTCCTCTTTCGGATAATCGAGTGCGCTCGATTCAACGATTGTAGAAGCCGATTCGCGGAATCAAGTGCGCTTGATCAACGCTTGAAGAATTGAAGATCTTTGAACCCGGTATCGTGCGCGATCAACGAGTTCAGGATAGCTAGAGTTCGGTATCTTCGGATCAACGAATTCGAGCATTTCAGTATTCATCAACCCACCGATTACTACTTTCAACGATCTACATCGTTCTGATTAATCCGCTGCGTCAGTTTTGGTATCAGAGCCTGTTCTAGCCAATCATAGCTAGATCGAGACTTGGAGCCTATTCATTTTGAAGTTGAAGTGATAGCCGAGAGCTTGAGGTGTTGAGCCGTAAGCTAGTTGAAGTTGTTCGCATTTGTTTGAAGTTGGAAGATCGGATTTGTATTGGAGGCCGAAACTTTGTCCATCGTGTTTATCGCGATTTGCTACAAAGTGGAAGTTTTCGATCCATTTCATTTTGGATCAAAGTCCTAAAAGTGTTTGAATTTGAAGTGTTGAAGAGTTTGTAAAGTTTTCAAGTATGCTGCCAAGGAGAGCTAATCGCCACCAAAACGTAGAAGCTTTGTATCGAAGAGAAGAAGCTGATGAGATGGAGCAAAGAATCAATGAAAACTTTAGTGAGAAGCTTAACGAAGGAATTGGACGGTTAGAGAAGCTTATGACGGAGATGAATCAAAATCGGAGAAGGGTTTCACCTGAATCTAACCATGGAGGTAGTAGAGTCTCGCCACATTCCAATCGAGACAGAAGTGTTGAAAATGATCAAGGACGTGGGAGGAACGTGAATGATCGTGAACGGAGGAATGTAGATAGAAGGGATGACGGTGGTAGACGTGAAGGTAGTAGAGATGTGGGTGGACGAGATAGACAACGATATACATCTGATTTTGAAGAGGAGTATGATGGTGGTAGTGTTCGAGGACAAGGACGAGGACAAGGAAGAAATTACTCTGAGTATGATCACAAGTGGGAGTCGGGGATGAAGACTGAAATTCCTGAATTCAAAGGTGGTATGCAAGCAGAGGAGTTTCTAGATTGGATGGCTAATGTTGAAGAAATTTTTGATTTCAAAGAAGTTCCAGAACATCGTAGAGTGAAGTTGGTTGCTACGAGGCTGAGGGGTAGAGCTTTGGCATGGTGGCAGCAAACTAAACTTACACATGAACGAATGGGGAAATCAAAGATTGAATCTTGGGAGAAGATGAAGAAATTGATGAAAGCAACGTTCTTACCTTACAATTATCAATCTTTAATGTATCAACGTTTGCAGAACTTGAGGCAGGGCACAAAGACAGTTAATGACTATGCTGATGAATTTTACCAACTGATTGCTCGAAATGACATTATGGAGACGGAAGAGCAGCTGGCATCTAGATTCATTGGGGGATTGAGAATGCAGATTCAGGATATGGTTAATATGTTCGATCCTAGATCTGTAGCAGAAGCACATCAGAAAGCGTTGGCTTGGGAGAAGCAGGGTAGACGAGGAGGTGGTGTGTTTACTAATTCCAACAATCAAATGAAGGGTGCTAGTGGGAATTCTAATGTTTCTAAACCTATCAGTAGACCAGTGGTGAAGGAGGTTGAGAAGGCAAGGGTTAACAATGGTTTCAAATGTTACAATTGTCAGGAATTGGGTCATAAAAGCAGTGAGTGTCCAAAGCCAAAGAAGAGAACCATGATTGCAGAAGTTGAGGATGAGGATGGTGATGGGGATTGTTCTAGTCCAGTTGAGGAGGATGAGCAGGATATTGCGTCAGGAGATGATGGTTGTAATCTAATGCTGAGGAGATCGTGTTTAACACCGAAGCAGGAAGAAGCTAGTTGGTTGAGGAGTAATATCTTTCAGTCGACATGTACTATTCTGGGGAAGGTGTGTAAGTTTGTGATTGACGCAGGAAGCTGTGATAATATTATCTCAACCGAGGCTGTGACAAAATTGAAGTTGAAGACAGAGAAACATCCGAATCCATACAAGTTAGCATGGTTGAGAAAAGGAGGAGAAGTGAAAGTGGATAGACGAGTTCGTGTACCATTCTCTATTGGGAAGAAATACAAAAATGAAATATGGTGTGATGTAGTAGAGATGGATGTTTGCCACTTGCTTTTGGGAAGACCATGGCAGTATGATCGAGCAGTACAACATGACAGTTGGACCAATAGCTACAGTTTTATGTTTGAAGGCACAAAGATTATCTTAGTCCCAAAGAAGAGACAACCGGGAGAAAGTAAGTCAGAAGAGATTGAAGAGCTGAAAACTTTATTATCTTTGAAGGAGTTTGTTAAAGAAGTTGAAGAGGAGCCTGAGGTGTTTTTGTTAATTGGGCGAGAGAGCAGTGAAGAGGTTGAAATACCCGAAGAAGCGAAACCAATCTTGAAAAAATTTGAAGATGTATTTCCAGATGAGTTACCAAAGGAGTTACCGCCTTTGAGAGACATACAACATCAAATCGATCTTGTTCCGGGAGCAGTTTTGCCACACAAACCACATTATCGGATGAGTCCGAAGGAACATGAGGAGTTGCGGAGGCAGGTAGAGGAATTACTTGAACAGGGGCGTGTGCAGGAGAGTTTAAGTCCTTGTGCTGTACCAGCTTTATTGGTACCCAAAAAGGATGGAACGTGGAGGATGTGCACCGACAGTAGAGCATTGAATAAGATCACAATCAGATACAGATTTCCAATGCCGAGGCTTGATGATTTGTTGGATCAGATCAGTGGGTCCGTAATCTTTTCTAAGATTGACTTGAAGAGCGGTTATCATCAGATTCACATTAGACCAGGGGACGAATGGAAGACAGCATTCAAGACGAGGGAAGGCTTGTATGAATGGCTGGTAATGCCGTTTGGTCTATCAAATGCACCAAGTACATTCATGAGGGTGATGAACCAGATTTTTAGGTCGTACATTGGGAAGTTTGTGGTGGTTTACTTTGATGATATTCTGATCTACAGTGCTAGTACAGAAGAACATGTTCAGCATTTGAAGAAAGTGTTAATTATTCTTCATGAAGAACAATTCTATGCTGCTACAAAGAAGTGTGTCTTTATGGCGAAGAGTGTTCTATTTTTGGGGTATGTTGTGTCGGAAGAAGGAATACATGTTGACCAAAGTAAAATCGAAGCTATCAGAGATTGGCCGCAGCCCAAGACGATAACGGAAGTTCGTAGTTTTCATGGGTTGGCTTCATTCTATCGAAGGTTCATTCCACACTTTAGTAGTGTGATGGCACCTGTGACTGATTGTATGAAGGGTAAACAATTTACATGGTCAGAGGAAGCAGGGAATGCTTTTGGAAAGATCAAGGAGTTGCTGACATCTGCACCAATTCTTGTATTACCTGATTTTCAGTTGTTGTTTGAGCTACACACTGATGCGTCGAAGGTTGGAATTGGAGGAGTGTTGAGTCAGAGGGGACGTCCGATTACCTATTTCAGTGAGAAGTTATCTGGAGCAAAGATGAGATACAGTACATATGATGTGAAATTTTATGCTGTTGTGCAATCTATCAAACACTGGAGGCACTATCTATTTCAGAAAGAGTTTGTTCTCTACACTGATCATGAGGCGTTGAAGCATTTACAAGGACAAGATAAGATTTCAGCGAGACATGCATCGTGGATTGCATATCTGCAGTAGTTTACTTTTGTTGTTAAACACAAGTCAGGGGTGACGAATCGGGTGGCTGATGCTTTGAGTAGAAGGAGTCATTTGTTGACTACACTGAAAGTTGAGGTGACAGGGTTCGATGTGTTGCCAGAATTATTTGTCGATGATCCTTACTTTGCAAAGGTGGTTGATAAAGTCAAGGAGGGAAAGACGGATGAGTTTTTGATGGTAGATGGTTTTCTGTTCAAAGGAAATCGATCGTGCATACCGGAGGGTAGTCTGAGAATGAAGATTATCAAGGAGTTACACGAAGAGGGACATGTTGGGAGAGACCGTACTTTACAGTTGATTTCACAGTCTTACTTTTGGCCTTCAATGAGGAAAGAGGTAGAAAAGTTTGTGGAGCGTTGTCATATTTGTCAGGTTTCGAAAGGAACTGCAACTAATGCTGGTTTATATATGCCGTTACCGGTACCAACTAAACCTTGGGTTGATGTGAGTATGGATTTTGTGTTGGGGTTGCCAAGGACACAGCGTGGAAATGATTCCATTTATGTGGTGGTTGATCGGTTTTCAAAAATGGCACATTTTATTGCTTGTAAGAAGACGGCGGATGCTATTCATGTTGCTCAGTTGTTTTTCAAGGAGATCTATCGACTTCATGGATTGCCAGAATCTATTGTGTCGGATAGAGATACACGTTTTCTGAGTCATTTTTGGCTAAGTTTGTGGAAGATGGTGGGAACGAAGCTGAAGTTTAGTAGTGCTTATCATCCACAGACAGATGGACAGACTGAGGTGGTAAACAGATCATTGGGAAATTTGCTGAGGTGTCTTGTGCAAGATAATCTGAAGAGTTGGGATGTGAAATTATGCCAGGCAGAGTTTGCTCATAATCATGCTGTGAATCGAAGTACTGGGTTCAGTCCATTTCAGATAGTATATTCAAGCTTACCGAAAGGGCCGTTGGATTTAACGGTAATACCACACTCAAAAGGGACAATTAAAAAAGCTGCTGATTTTGTTGAAGGGCTGACGGAATGTCATAAAATCGTTCAGGAACGATTGGAGAAAGCGAATGAGAAGTATAAACATTATGCAGATTTGAAACGAAGGAGTGTTGAATTTCAGGAAGGTGATTTGGTTTATGCAGTGTTAACAAAAGATCGTTTTCCAGTGGGCGCTTACAACAAGTTGAAAGCCAGGAAAATTGGTCCTGTAGAAATTATGAAACGAATTAATGAAAATGCCTATAAGTTGAAGCTGCCGGAGGATGTGTATACTTCTGACGTGTTCAATATTAAACATCTTATACCATATCACGGAGATGAATTTGTTGTGGAGGAAGAGAGTCCAAATTCGAGGTCGAATTTTTCTCAACCTGGGAAGGATGATGCAGCCCAGAAGGATGCTCAGAATGATGAAGAGTTAGGTCGCATACGGCCTAACGAAACCTCTAAGTCGTTACTGGTTGTTGAAGCACAAACTGGTAAAGGGCTAGGTCACGAACGACCTAACGAGACCTTTAGGTCATACCAACGACCTACTGAAGACCGGCAACGACCTAGCGAAGAACTACGAGCTAACAAAGAGACTAGCGAGTTAGCAGTGTGTGAAGATTGGCGGGGAGCTGACGTATTAGGTCGCGAGCGACCTAACGAATCATATAAGTCGCACCAACGACCTAACAGTCTGAAGAGAAAGGTGATACGATCTAACGAGTTACGACCTATGTTAGGTCGCAGGAAAACGAAACGAGCTAAGTTAGGTCGCGAAGGCTTAGGTCGCAAAATCTTAGGTCGTGGAGACTTAGGTCGCGAGGACTTAGGTCGCGAAGCCTTTTTGAAGCCGCTTCTGTTAGATCGCTAATGAAGGGATGCCGTTCACTCTTAGGTCGCGAAGCTCCAGATGCCGTTCATTTGTTAAGTCGTATGTCGTCTGTTTTTTTAAGTGTGTACTTTAGGTCGTGTACGACCTATGTAAGACGTTGTAATGTGTTGTATTCTCTTATATTGTAATATTTTAGGTCGCTGCCGACCTATACTAAGTCGTGTCTGTTAAGCCGCATGTTGTAATGGGTCTTGTGTCGTAACTATGTTAAGTCGCGTAAGTTTTTTAGGTCGCGTGAGCTTAGGTCGTAGGTCGCTCACGACCTAAGTGTTGTCATTTTCTGTTGAAATTGTTGTAGCCTATAAATAGGCAAGTTGAGTCATTTTGTAAGGTTGTTGATTTTTGAATAAAATTCTCTTTTGTTAGCTTTGTGCTTTCATTCCAATTGGTAGTTGAGTGTAATCTCCTATCTCCTCTTTCGGATAATCGAGTGCGCTCGATTCAACGATTGTAGAAGCCGATTCGCGGAATCAAGTGCGCTTGATCAA
This sequence comes from Allium fistulosum, assembly GCA_030737815.1. Classification (NCBI taxonomy): domain Eukaryota; kingdom Viridiplantae; phylum Streptophyta; class Magnoliopsida; order Asparagales; family Amaryllidaceae; genus Allium; species Allium fistulosum. Next base: position 577,692,116 of record CM060904.1, on the reverse strand, counting down.
CGCTTGAAGAATTGAAGATCTTTGAACCCGGTATCGTGCGCGATCAACGAGTTCGGGATAGCTAGAGTTCGGTATCTTCGGATCAACGAATTCGAGCATTTCAGTATTCATCAACCCACCGATTACTACTTTCAACGATCTACATCGTTCTGATTAATCCGCTGCGTCACACACACATACATACATATATCTTGAAGTGAATTAAGTGTATGTAAGTATGTTTAGTTCTTTGCATCAAAATAATAGTAATAGCATATCCTATGCATTAGATTTGACGATATAAACAACAAATTATAACCAACTTGCTAATTCGCATGCGGGCATACATACATATGAAGGAAATACTCATCTATCTTCATCTAACCTAAGAAATATTATTTTCAAAAATTTCTAGATCCAACATGTTAAATTTATGTCGATCCCATAAAGCATGAATATTTGTAGCACAAAAGAAGCCATGATTCAAAAATAAGTTAACATTAAAAAATAATCACGATAAGTGGTAATTAGTACTTTCCACCGTGCGCACATAATTCCCTTGTAGCCCAAATTATAATGCAGGTCTAAACATTTATTCGATTCTAAGCTATATTTCTTACTGTTATGTGTAGGAACAAACTATACTGCAGTGAATATATATATAGTGAAAACAAGGGACACATACCTAAAATCAAACTTCATATACAAAACATCCTCCTAAAAAAAAATATAAATTACATCTCTATATTCAAATACTACAATTTTCTTCCCTACGATACACCTCTCCTTCGTTGCAGCAACGTTTTCTTCATATTGATGTTATTCTTACATCCATAATTAAAATTTGCACCCCATTAATTATCAATTTTCAAAACGTAGAAACGAAGGATTAACAAACCGATTTCACCATTAAATCACAAATTTTATTATATTTCTAATGAGTGGCATTGTGCATATGTAAAAACAATGACAGTACAAACTATTCGTAATAATTGTCGAAATGTCTACAATTATACGTAATAATTGCTGAAATATCTGCAATTATATAGTATGATTGCAGGCAATTCAGCAACTATACGCAATTGTTGCAGAAATGTCTGCAATTATATGCAATATTTGCAGACAATTCAGCAACTATACGAAATAATTGCTGACACGTCTGCAATTATACGCAATAGTTGCATAAATGTCTGCAATTATATGCAATAGTTGCAGACAATTCAACAACTATTGCAATAGTTGTAAACATGTCTGCAATTATATGCAATAGTTGTAGAAATGTCTGCAATTATATGCAATAGTTGCAGACAATTCAGCAATTATATGCAATAGTTGCAGACAATTCAGCAACTATATGCAATATTTGCTGACATTTGAAAAAAAATCGACGATGTTCAAAATTTGTAGAATTCTCCACAAATATATGGAATAATTGCACTCTTACTTCAAATATTCTTTTTTTGTATCAACAACGGATCTCATTTTAAGGATTATAAAATTTGTGATTTTTTGGTGAAAACGGTATGTTGATCCGATTTTTCTACATAAAGTTATACGCGTTTAAAATGTTCGTAAATGGTATTTAGGTCTTTTTACGCGCGCGAATTTTAAAACAGGGAGAAAAAATGTAAGTTAAGTTTGAGAAAGATTTTTTCTCTATTTTGAAACTTATCAGATGTGAACCAAACTTATCCATATATATGTATGTATGTATATACACACGTGTATATACACACACACGTGTGTGTACATACGCGTAATGCCAAAATTCCGGACTATCTTTTATCGAAACTATTTTTCCATCAATATTTATACAATAGGTACAATATACATGTTAATCTAATGTATGCTAACATTTCATAACTCCAGCAAACAAAAATCTATTTGAATAACTTGATTTATGAGTTTTAGAGTTGATGCATATCTTTTAATAGGTTTATAGAACTTACATGTTAGGCTTTAAAAAATTGGCTTTATGAAGTAAAATATGGAACTTACTTCAAATTTGCAATACTCAAATACTCAACAAAGGTCAACAATTACACTATTTGTACATGTTAATGCAAGCAACAATGGCACATGCAAAAGCCATACTCTACACCATTAAAAAGAAAATTTTATTGGATTCAAGGACTTGCAAAAGCTAAACTATAAAAAAACAATTTATCATTGACAATTACATGTTAAGAAGATGATCTAGAAAAGATAACACTAGTAGATCAAAATGATACCACGGGTTTATAATTCTCATCAAGCACAATGGATGGATCTGAATCTTATGCCTTTGAGTTTGATCCAAGCTATCATTGATACCCAACAAAGAACATTAGTGTCACGTACCGGATTTTTCGACTTTCGAAAATTCGACATCGATACTCACTTTATCGATTGCCGAGAAATCGAACGCCGGAAACTCCAATAGTGATGGTTTTAAATAAAAGAAAAATGTAGAAGAAGAAAGAAGAGGAGAAAAAAAAAGAAGGACAACAGAACAAGAGCAGAACAGAAAACAATATCAGAATCTCACATATCGCAGCGGAACAATATATAATAGATAAATCAGTAATCTTTTAAACAAAGAACTATATCAGTTTATACATACATCAATCAGAGTCGATATACAACAATGGACAGTTATATAACTTGTCCTCATACAGAATACACAGCGGAATAAATACTATCAGATACAAATACTACGTCTCGTCCTCCAGCTTATCTCCAAAGCTCCAGAATATCCAGAATATCCTGATAACATAACTCTAGGCTGCCCGTGTGGAAATTGGTGGGCACCCAGAGTTTAGAAGGGAACAATAAACTCCGAGTCAGTCATGGTGACTGGTGTGAGATCGTAAAACAGTTATTTTCCACAAAGAAAATAAAACAAATTCGCAATGCTTTTGGAAAATGAAACTACCATAAGACCTCCCGCCACACACACAATGCAAACGCAGAATTGGAGGAGATTTCTTCTTATGATAGTCAAAGATGCTTACTATGAAAAATCAAATCATTTTGATATTATTATTAGTGCATAGTGTAGAAAACATTTCGAAAGTAGAATATAAATCTTAGCCAGCATAGACATTCCGAACTATGCCTACTATAGCTACCATCCAAACAGTGGTGACCACCATAAGTGAATGGCAGGTTCTACAACTAAAACCGTACAAGGCTCGTATTGTTTCTTTGGATTTCCAACAAATGGTCAGGCTAAGGAACTTCCTATCCACGATGGGTACGTCCCTGGAATAGACGACCCGAGAAATAACCTAACATTACGGTTAGATCTCTGCCAACACAAGGCCGGGTTACCTCTGCAAAAATAGGTAACTACTGACACGCGTATGCCATCCCCCGATCGTAACCGATCTTCCCGAGGATCCCCGATTTCCAACAAACCACATAAATAATAATGCAGCAACCACATAGGTTAAGTATCTGGGCTCCATACCATGATACCACCTCTATCCAGAAGGAATGACATACACTAAGGGGTGCTACTCCCTAGAACCTTGCTGCATCCTTCCTGTTTTGACCATTTCCGGGGTGTGAGGCTCGACGAAGTCTCATCCACAAAGCTACGCTTTCTACAAAGCCATGCTTCGGGTCAAACAAATGATCAACCTATGATCACAAAGATATAAGATCAAACAAATGATCATATCGCAAATGATCAAACACTGATCATTTCACAGCAACACTTAGTATGCCACGTTACCAAATTGGGATATATCGCTGATAAATTTCAACTACATAACCTCTGAGCTCGTACGTCTCAGAGAAGGGTGTTAAGCTAAGAGAATAAATTCTCCGCCACCAACAGAAATGTATTTGAAAGAAATCAGCTTTATATCTCAAATTGTAACGTCAGACACACAATCCATACAAGTCTGTTCCGGGATCAAACAGAACCGAAGGCACTTCTCACGAAGCCCTTGCATATCCGGATAAATTTCTAATCACGTCCGGACTTCCCGTCACTAAGGGTGATAAAACCTCTAAATCGGAGATCAGCCGATGTAGAGTAACTCGACGGTAATCCTTCCGTTTTCAAAAATATCCGGTCTTCAACACCGGTCTTCGAATGCAATTCATAACGACGTATCACATATTCGGAATGGGTTATACGACCCCATGGTCCTTTCCCGGCTAACCCGAATAGTGAGCGAAAAATTCAAAAATAAGTGTGGCATTCAAATTCATCCAATCACAACAAATACCTATTCAAGGTAATTATTGATAGTCGGTTATTTAACTATCAATAAAGATGCGCAACATCATCAGATTCCAAATAATTTTCCAAATTATTTATCTTCCAAAATATCTTTACTAGATATAAAATTTTCCACACTTTAAAAATAAATCAATATTTATTTTTCTAAACAGTTTCCATTTCCTTTATAAATTCCATATGAATTTATATCTTTCAAAATATCTACTGATATACGATTTTCGAATCGATTTCAATATCCAATTTCAATTTCAATTTATCTTTACAAGGATAAATTCTCAAAACGTTCGTTTCATATTGGAAAAGCAATTCCATACTTATTTAAAAATAAGTGTTTCACAAATCTATTTATTTTCAACATTTGAAAATATTCGATATACTTAAATCAATATTAAGTATGTATTTCGTTCTTTAAGGAAACCATTTACTATAACAACATTTATTTGAGTCAAAACGAATGTTACGTAAAACATCGTTACGACGACTCAAAATCACTAGTATAGGGATTCGAAAACTAAGATAGATATATAAATCCCAATACTACATAAAACATTTCCTTTCGGAAATCATTTACTATAACAACAGTGTGTTATAGTCCACCATTTCCTTAAATTTCTCGAAAACGTCTATTTCAATAACAAGTGTTGAAATCTATGCTTTCGATTCATAATACATTTTAAAACATTTTTAAAATGTTTAACTTCATTTTTAATATCACTTCTTCAAAAATAAATCCATTTTACTAAACAATATATTCACTGTCCAAAATCGTGAATATAATTCACTAATTACATTTCACTATTTTCTACACATTTTATTTAAATAATAATTCGCTATCCAAAATCGCGAATATATCTCCTTTAACAACCTTCTATATTTAATTTATCAAATCCAATTGATTTCGAATTTATAAAACAACGTTTATAAATTCTATTTCTATTTTCTAACAACTTCAATTTAATAAATCTCCTTTATTAACAATTCGATTTATAAATCTTCTTTAATGACCTATTCAATTTATAACTCAATGTATATACCAAAGGTCCATCTTATAAGTTAATAACTTACAATTCATTTATTTTAAAAGAAATCGTTCTTTTAAACTTCACAGATTTTAAATCTTATTACTTATAAGATTTCATTTATAACCTTATTTTCAACCATAACCGAACTACTTTTATACTATTTATAAATCTCATCTATTAACCATTCTTACTTGTTCAAAAATCTCAATTAAAATGCTGAAATCCAATTTATACTTCATTTTAACACTTATAAAAACTCGTTTTATAATTCCAACATTTGATTTATAAATATCAATTTGTATAAATCTTTTTATACAAATCGTTTATAGTTATTCAAAAATCCCAACTTAAACCATTTTATAAATCAATCAACTATTTATTCCAAAAATCACTTTTCGGTTATATTTCACAAAGATCTTAACTTTTATAACTTTAAGATTTGAACGTTTATTTATTTAAAATAAATCATTTCAAAAATTTAATAAAACGTATAATTTCAAAGATCACTTTAAAAATCCTTTTAAATTAAAAGTCGTTATTTTTAAAACTTGAATCCGATGATGCAACAGCACCAATTAGTCAATCACAACATCAAACATCATATATCAACATATGATAATAGAATATACATCAATATCTGTAAATAAATAAATACTGGTGAGGAATCCAGTTGGATCCCTCCAACCTGTTTCCCTGCATCCACAGATGTTAGCACAATACCAATTCCACTTCGAGGTGGAATATCGCGGTATATAGGTTTTATAAAAATATCCGCTTACTAACGGCGCAATAGGGTCTCATCCGCTATACGAGGCGGGAAATCAATCAATCCAATATATACATATGCCAATATGTATATATTGCTATATATATAATAGATATATCCTACTATATCTAATATCACATCCAAATAGCAATCAATAACTGCAATCCAAATTTAAATCTGAGTGAGAAGATCTCACCTTAGCTTTTTATTTTCCATCCATTTTTATTCCAGCTTGATTTCTCGATTTTAACCTTGTATAACAATTATATAAATTAATCAATATTCAAAATAATCGATCGATTAAATTTTCGTTTTGATAGATATATTTAATTTGGCTAACGATTTGGGTTTAAACCAATAACTTATTCTTAATATAATATTTTAAACTAATATTTTCCTTTAAAATCCTTTAACAACTAAAAATAATTAAATTGGTAAATAAACAAATTTTCTATTATCTACTGATATACTTATAAAAACAAGCTATATAGGTTTAAAAATCTAATTTTCTATACACTGTTCAATATTTAAAATCTCTATAGATTTTCCAAACCTTGTACAAATGTATATTTATATTTTCTGTTAACCTTAAATAAAAACAAAATTGTTTTTAAAATCACAAATTTATCTTGCTGTTTTCAGAAACTACACCTCACTGCAATCATATACCTTTCCTCTGTTAGAAACCACGATCTTCACGAGCACTTGCGGCCCCGACCTCGCCTCGACCTCGACGAACTTCCAGCCCTAAATCGATGCCGCGCGTGATGCTCTCGATCGCGCCTCTCTGTCGACGTTGAAGTCGACTTCGATTGCCACCCCCTTCGATCTTCGCCTCCCAGTTGCGAACGAAATTCGCGACCATCAGTTCACGCCGGAGCCGCATACGCTGGTGCCTCCTCTGACATCCCCTAATTTGCGATATCGTCGAACTCTCCGCCATCTCATGCGAGCGCGAGCCTCACAATGCTCTCAACGCCCTAGCCTCGACGAACCCCTCAACGTAGTGCCGCCGCCGATTTCGCACTCGCGAGTTCGCGGTCCCCTTCGTGTCGTCTTCAAGCAACATTCATCACGTGAAGCTACGCGTTATTATCGTGATGCCATCGATCCTCCTCACGTCGAAAATCGGCCTTCGATGATTTGATGAAATTAAATTTTCAATTTGACCTGGGAAGTGGGTAACGCGATTTTAAACTGAGAGAGGGGATTTTAGTTTTAAGGTGAGGAGGAAAAAAAAATTTAATATCGGCCATTTTTCGTGAATGTGAACGAGATGCTCAGTTTTGATTTGAAGATAGTGAAAAGGGAAAAGTCTCGACCCCTTAAAGAAAATGAAGAGAAAAGTTGCGTGCCTCAGACAATTAACTTCACTGACAAATGAAAGGAAAGAAAACTGCGATGGGAGATAAAAGTAGGTTGATGTTGATATAATTTCAGCTGATGGCGATTAGTATGTGGATATACCTATATTAAATTCAATTCAAATTTAAATCGTTTCGATATAAATTTCAGCGCGTTTTATGATCGTACGCTCACACAACAACTCCAATTACTACGAAAATTTAAATCCGAAAATAATACAATATTACGGATCCAATGGTCCTGGTTTCATCGAATTCGGAGACTGTGCCTCGGAAGGCTATCTTTAAATTCAATTTAAACGACATGACTTTCAAAACTGAACAAATCACCTTCAAATTCGATTATGAAGTTTCTATTATCTTCAGTGTTATCAATATGAATTTTAAAAGCCTTTGAAATATTATTCTTCAGCTTAAAACTGAAGATTCAAATTTTTATTCAACTATCAACAGATTAAATTCTATAATTTAATCGCCAAATTCAAAGTTATATCGGGGATTCAAATTAAATCATTGATCAAATATTTAAAATTTATTAAATATTCTCAATTTAATTTGTTCAAAATTCTGGGTCGTTACAATTAGGCTTGAATTCAAACTAAAGTAAAGCATTAATACCCTATAAAGAACTATTACCATATCTATTTTGACATCTAAAGCAAGCTTGATACCTTATATATTTAAGGAAACAATGAATTCACATAAAAATGTAGTAATATGAAATGAATGATTTGGGTAAAAAAAATTTAAAATTTTTTTCCAAAATGCCTGGGTATCCTTATAGCATATTGCCGTCTATATGAATAACGTAACCCCACACCTTACAATTTTGCATTTCAATGTTCAATGCTTACTATTTTGAATGAAAAATAAGTGCTCCTTTATCATGTTTATAGCATATTTAACTTATTATTTAACGTATGACATAATTGATGAAGGGAAATAGAAGACATATGATTAACCAGTTCAAGTTCTAAGTAATAACCCATACGAGCATAAAGGCCATTAATAAATTCAACTTAAGCAATTCATAGAAGTTTTCTGATTTCAAAATTCAAATTTTATCCAAATATAACATGTAAGGTACATAATCTCATACAAGCAAAGAAACACATAATCAAAATCCATTATTTTGCATGATGATTAATTATTAATAAAATGTTAAAATTGGTATCTTAAGTTGGCATACTGAAAGGATCACCAATGTTTGGAGAGTTTCCATGCATCCAGACTGTGATAACGGAGGAATAGGGTCAGACAAATAGAGGTTTAACTCCCCTAATGGAGGAACATGATTGATTTATGGTTTAGTTCCCCTTATGGAGGAACATGATTGATAAGTTGCCCCTGGACGGCGGAACACGATGACGGAGGAAAGCTAAAACTAATTTAGGGTTTCGCGTAAGGAGAAATAAATGTAGAAACGTGATATGAGGGAAATGAAAATAAATTTAGGGCCTACTAAGCACTCAAAATGCTCGTTCAACATTTTTTCTCAAACTCTTTGTTATTGGATGAATTTGTTTAATTCAAATTATCTAATAATGGGCATCACTGTTATTATTCAAAATTCTAGTTTTCTACTAGTTGAGAATGGATAGTTTTCTGGTTTTGTATTCAAGTTATTATCAGATAATTGCTAGATGATTTTCTGGTCTACTGTTCAAGAAATATCTTTACTGGGTGATTTCTTGATTTTCTGTTTTAAAGTTCCCAACGATTTTCTTGCCTCTTATTCGAATAACATTATGGCTAAAGGATTTTTGGTCTTTTTCAATGATTATTAGACATATTTCCATATATATGCTCCTTCGAGACTAATCCACAAGAGTCAAAATCCAAAGCTCAATCTGATGGAGCCAAAGGATAAAGTTATTAAATGCCTCATTAAATTGTTTCAAAATGGAGTTCAAATTTTCTAATAATGAGTATCTTTATTACTAATTCCCAATTAACCAAAGAAAGGATTCTTCCGAATTTTTGACTAAATAAGTTACTACTCTCTTGATCAAAACAGATTTTAGGTTTCAATGGCATGATTTATATTAAGAAGACAAACCAATGCTCAATCAAAGGCTACACATTGAATTACATCAAATTAAAGTTTTGAAAAACAAGCCACATGTCTCAACTAATTCAATGCAAAAGTAATGAAAAGAAATGCAAAGTAAAATCAACATGTCAACTATTCAGGTACCAATTTATTTACAATTTTTACACTTTATACGCAAAAGTGGCAAATGTCAAAATAAGACTAATCTAGTCCTCCTAAAAAGGAGGAGGAGGTTGAGGAAGTGGCTGATGTTGGTACACTTTCTCTTTTCCTTTTCCTTCAATCTTAAGAGGACATAGATGACGTGCACCTGAGGAGGGAGCATCTCTGAGTAAACATGGAAGGCCCCTAATATTTTTAAGTTGATTAGCACATCCATACAAAAAGAGATGTTGGTATTGTCGATATCCCTCTTTCGTTGTTTTGCTCAGCCTCGGGTTCATATTTAGGTCCAAAAAGAGAAGTCAGTCTCGATCTAAAAGCAATTATTACTTCAAGCAGATAATCAACAAGAGAATCAAGTCAGAGATTTTCAGAAAATATCAACTCATTTGCCTGTAGTTAAGATTCGAGGTCCTACACCTTTTCTTTTAGAACTTCAATAGTTGAAGAGGATTTAGTAATGTGGCGAATTGCTTCAACCAGAAGTTCTTTAAGCTTCTTTTCCTTCTTTTGGGTAATGTCTATAACATCAATAGAATTGATTTCAATCTCCAGTGCACAATTGTCTTATTAGCACCTTTGAGAGCTTTAACTTTACTCTGAAGATTTTTAACCTTTTTCTCAAGAGCAAATTTATCTCTTCGGTCTGAACTTGGTAATCATTAAGATGTTATGATATTTTCTCATTCTATTTTAGTTTCAAACACCAAAATTAATCATATTTAACCCTTTGTCACCATCTAGAAATTTCTCCATGGTCTAGACTTAAAGGAGGGTTTAACAACGAAGAGAATGCCTCTTCACAAGCTAAAGATCGAGATCTAGTCATTCTCCTAGGAGTACGAGTAGGAAGGCTAGATTCGCCTCCACTTGTAATGAACTCTAAAGATTGACAAGATACTCGACTTTTTAGCAAGCCACCTCAAGGTCATTTATCCATTGATAAGATTTAGCGATTTCCACATCAGCTTCGATCATTTGGACAAAAGGTTTAGATTTACCAATCGCTTCCATTTATTTCTCTTAACTCTTGGATTCCTTTATCCTTCTCTTTGATTTGTTCCTCTAAGTTCGAGGTCATCTCCTTTAAACTATTAAGTGTGAGTCTCAATTGATAGTACATATCATGCCATTTCTATGCATTCGGATTATCCGAAAATGATAAAGTTGAAGTATATTGAGGAGAAAACTTCTTCACGAATTCTAACCTGAATTTAGCTTTAATAATGTCCAATTGATCAAGGAGTTTGGGACCACGAGGCTCGAGAGTTAATTGTTTTTCCTAAATAAAAATAAGCAAATGAGAAAAAGAAATCAATACGAAAGAAGTAATTTCTTTATTAACAATGAAAAGGCTTACAAGCACAGGCATATTCGAATTACAACAACAATACAAGTTTTATGTGTTTAACTCTTAAAGTTTAAGAATGGAATTTTTAGCCTTCTTATATGATCCAACGTATAAAGTGAGGGTAGAATCAATAGGAACATTAAACTTTGAGGGGTATTAACTGGAGGGAATTGATGATAATCCAATTTTCCGGCCGAATGGCTGATCTCACCACATAACAATTTAGTTTGAGTGGTTCGTATCTTGCTAAGCAATTTATCCTTTTCGTCTCCCAAGAAGTCAACGCAAAAGTGCGAAAACCATGTGTAAACTTCTTGGAGATCTCTAAGGAAGCAATATTTCGCTAGCTGAGAGGTTTAAGATTTAATGATTTCTCTTTAAAATCTCACTTTAATATGACGAATTTACTCAATATTTCTACGGGAATAAGACTACTCGGCAGTTCCTTAATGTGTATGATTTATGAGAAATAAATAAAGTTAGAAAGAAGTGAGGAACAAAAACACTGAAATTCATAAAAATATATGAATTACACATTGAAGACAAAATCAATAGGGTTCATACAATATTGATCCCTCGTAAAATTCAAAAATAAATCTCACCTTGTTGAATTTAACTTTCTAAAGGGTAAGAGTTTTTGGGGGAAGTGGAATAGTCACTACCCTAAGAAGATTCCAATATGCCCCGGGATAGGGGTCAGATCTATGCTAATCTAGATATCTCTTTTAAAGACGTCTAACCAAACCTCCACTCTTCTCCTTCAGAAAGAAAAATCAGCAATAAGACTTCTACAATAAAACATTGTAAAGAAATTTTGTTGGAGCTTCTCTATCTTTAATAAGTATCCTAAAGAGTGTGGTTGGCTCCATATTTTCTCTCTAGATCCTTTCCTTGTGAAGGCGAGATTTTCTTAAGAGCTGAACAACTCGTTTTTCCTTAAAATCTCTTATTTGATTGGTGCAAAGGCAGAGGCACCCATACTTATCGGATAATTCATTATGCTCCTTAACTAACCTTTAAATTTCTCTGTTCAAGCGGTGCACTTCCCTTACGCTCTTCTCATATGTATGTATGTATATATTCCTTACTTTCTTTTCATATTTTTTTGCCATTACTTCGAGGTATATTTTTCTTAGAGGAGTATGCCGTTAAAGAGGCCATTATAGCTCAAGAGAAGAAGAGGAAGAAGGAGTGATTGTGTAAATGGTAAGTGAAGCCTCAGTGTGTATTTATAGCCTTCCTAAGCCTTAACCTTAAGAAACCACCAAAATATCTCCCTCGCCACATGCTTAGCCATTCACCATGTCCCCTTCATGTATCATTTCATGCTCCCTTGTACCCTTGCCTTGGTTGTGAAGAAATGAGGTGGAAAGGATGGAGAGATGTGCATCAATGGTGAGGTGAAATTTGCTTTTTTAAGTACAAACTATGTTCACACTTACGTAGATGTATGTAATATGTATATATGCATATGTACAAGTTTATATGCATGTATGACATGTATGTATATATGTGTATGTATGTGCATAAGACAACCAATGACAATGCAATATTCTAGTACAACTTTTATTCGTTCAACCTTTGAAAATCCGGAATTCGATTTCCGGTCATATTTTTATTTTTTAGTTAAACTGTACATATTGTTAAACAAATCATGAAAATATATTTATTATTATCTTTGAATAATTAAAATGATCTCATTTGAGTTATAAAACTTTATAATATTAAAACAAATGTTGCAAAAGTGCATCGTTGAAATGCCAAAGTGCGGCGAAATTTGTTATATATATAAAACAAGTTAACATATTTACAAAATTATTATAAATCAATTATTATTATTATATAACAATTTTATGAAGATTATTAAGGCTATAAATTTATATTTATAACATCTAATAAATTTCCAGCAAATTAAATTTTCAAACTGCAAAAACGCGATGTCGAACTGCAAAAGCACGACGAACCTAATTTATTTCTAAAATGAGTTTATATATTTATAAAACCTTTCGAAATAAATTATTATCGCTGTATATTTTAAAAAATGTATTATTTAACATTTAAAACCTATTATTTGAATATTTAAAATTAATTAAGTATTTCATATTTAAGTGATAAAATTTTAGGTCGTTACACCTCTTATTTGCTTGCAACTGACATCTCTTATTATATTGATGAAGTTCAGCATTAGTGTTATATGATATCATTATCAGGTGTAATCTTTTGACATTCTTTCTTTCTATGCAATAAGAAATCCCTTGTCTTTGAATGAAAGCTTTTGAGAGTTTGATGTGCATCAGACATTCAATATCCCCCTAAGGCATTGCAACATCCTCTATCGTATGTGCCCTTGCTTTATTTTCGCATTCTTGACTTCGACATGTTGTGTCCATGCTTTCGACATCAGACATCTCCTCTTGTATGCTTTCTTTTTCCTTTTTAATGGCCTTGTTTTCGACATACTTCCATAATTTTGGCATCATTGCTTGTAGATCAATAACCGAAACCCAATTATTAAACCTAATGTTGATTTAGAATCAAAAATGCCCAAATAAAATCGTAGCTGTAATTTAAATACAAAATACTTAATCTAATCTATCGATTCAATTGGTCAAGATGAAAATCGTGCCTTGATTAAAGCTTGGATGCCAAAATATTAAACGTTTTGGAGTAAAATTTGAGGATTTAAAAGCTTTATCTTGAGTTTTAAGCTACGGGTAAAAGGGAGAATAGGGAAGAAGGACATGTACTTACAGAGAGAAAGAGGAAGCACATGAGCCATCGATCTAAATTCAAATGAACGACCCTTATAATCGAGCTCTCCTTCTTTCATGCACAACCATATCCATAATATATAGGTTTCCGAGGACATCTAGAAAAGTGATAACATACCCTAATTGGGTGCTACCCACTTAGCCTTGCTGCATCTCCCCAGTTTTAGTCATCCCCGGTTGAGGAGGCTTGAGGCTAAGCGATTACCTTTCAAGAAACAATTCTACTTAGAATGCTCATCGTCCTCCATTGACAATGTTCTAATAGCATTCGTCCATACAAGTTGTCCTGGGTCTGGACAAACCGAATCACCATCTTCATCATCTTCACGGTATTCATTCGTTACGTTTAAACTAGATCAAAGTGGTTTTTAGATAATTAAATCTGATCCCGGTCTCTTCGAAACGATTAACGAAATTGGCCAATATTGATAGTCGGTTATTTAACTATCAATAAAACATCCATAAGCAGACACCAGGCCTTGTTTTATAATTCTTCAAACCTTTATTCAAAATACCTTTACTAAGATATATATCCAAATCCCCCTACATATTCCAATATTTGAAAACAATTTCAAATACTTAATTCCGTAATAGGATATTTTTCAAACCATCTCAACACTTAGAAATATTTCCAAATTTCCATTTTTATACTTAGAAGAATACTATAAGTCTTATTTTCCAAAATCCTTTTAATATTAAAGTTTTTAAGAATTATTCCGTAACTTATTCCAAAGTCTCCGGAATCACAAATAAATTTCCTCTCCTCAAAAATCATATCCTTTTATAAGCCCCTTTTTCGAATCTCGAGAGAATTTATAAAATAAAATTTTCAATCACTTTAAAACTCTCTCTATATATAAATAGTATTTAAAAGATTAATAATTTATTTTTAAAACCTGTTCAAGGAATTATTTAAAATATCTAAAACACTTTTATAAACATTAATAACCCTTTTTTAGATAAACATATAAATTTTCAAAGCTGAATTTAAAAGTTAGAATTTACTAAAATAAATACTTAACATTTGAAGTCTACTTACCGAAGTATTTCATTCCTAACTAGTTTAAAATTCCATAGTTTTTAAAAAATAAAATTTTAATTTAAAAACAAACTCAACTTCATAGAATTTAAAATATATTTTTAAAACCTCAATAACCCATTCAATTTTTATAAATTCCTCTCGAATCACACCGCATCACTTCCATTCCGATCTTCTTAACCATTTTCACTTTTCAAAATGGTATCTACTATTTTCTCACCCTATTTCCATATTTTAATATAAATCAACTCTACGACTTTATTTTTCCAATATATATCCACTGATATCGCTTAACTTATTTATAAACATTGTTTATAAATTTTTATACTCCTTTGAGTTTTGACTGTTTATAAAAACAATCTTATTTATGATATTCCGTTTTATAAATCGATTTCTTTATAAACTATTTATAACTTCCAATCTATTTTTAATATCAACTTCAACTCTTTTTTTTTATATTTCTAGAATGTTATTTATAAATTCTCTTATATACTTCATTTTTAAAATCTCCATTTAATAATCCATAATAGTTAAGTATAACCAAAAATCAAATATATTTCTCTAGCTCAATTTCTTTACAATAATTCCAATTCTAATATAAATACTTTTATATCCAAAATTCCTTTTTATACCTTCAAACTCAAAAATAATATTTATGGTATTTAAAAATACCAATATTTAAGGTCAGTGCTACTATAGCATCCAATAATTCAAATTACAACAATAATCTATAACAGATTGTCTACACACATCGTATATCACTACATATGAAAAATAAACAATATATTTGAGGAATCCAGTTGGATCCCTCCAACCTGTTTTCCTGGATCCACAAATGTTAATACAACATAAAATTACCAATCCCATTTCGAGGGGGATATCGTGGTATATAGGGTCATCCGCTATTATGCGGAGAGCATAGGTTCTCATCCGCTAATGTGTGGGAATATCACTCCAAATACTAATATATACTACTATATATATAATATATCATTCATCAGATAATAATTATTAAATCAACCAGGCATCCAATAATTAATTTTAACTATTTTTAAAATTAATCTGATAATCCAAATGAGTGAGAATTTTCTCACCTTGATTTTCGAATTTGCCACGTGCTCACTTTTTAAATTAAACCAACTCCAAATGTCGCTGCTTTGTCCAATTATGACCTCGAAATAAAAGTTGTACAAATTTTATAAGCATTCGATGTCAAAAATAAAATTATCTGAATTAATTAAAATCATCACAGTGAATTACCATCAAATTACTACCATTAACTCACGTTAATTCTCCCCTAACCCACTTCCATCTCGACACCGCACCACCCTGAGATCACCGGAGCATCAACGAGGCACACCATAGACGCGCAGCTCCACCTCTACCCTCAAGCACCCTCACCGTCACCAAGTTCGCCTCCCAGGCTCGAGCAAACATTGTCAAACTTCGATCGTTAGTCGCCCCTCCTCCTTCACATCGGAGACCACTGCCAACTTCGAGTTCGCCTCAGCGTTCTTTCAACCGAAGACCGCCGCTCCATCACTCGATGCTACAACAGCATCTCGCGCGCACGCGAGCATCATCCACCCTCAGCGGCGCCCCAGGTCGCACGCACTACTTCCCCTCGCACTGACCAACTGTCGATTTTCCCCCTCCCATGTTCGATTGCAAATATTACCATCGCCAGCCCTCTAAACTCCGCCTCTTCGCCACCCAAGCCACGCCGACCCCTTCTAGTATTACTCGCATGGTCGCGCCTCCCATAATCGCGATTAAATCGTGAGCTTCCCCCTCCCCCTTTTTTCGTGTTTTTTTCTCCTGTATTCGATTTAAATTGAAAGTGAAAAGGAAGGGAGGCACTCGAGATTTAAAAGAAAGTGGCTGCGTGTTTAGGAAGGTAAGGTGGCGTGTTTGAATGGAGAAGGGGCCTGATTGGATTTTGATTTGATTTTACATAATTTTATTTAATTATAAAATATCTCGTTTTAGCAACTTAAAATTTCGATCTCCTACCAAGGCGTGCCGCTAGGCATTTATAATGTTATACCCCTATTCCGAACGCAATGGAAAAGGTGTCGAGTCCTAATTCGATCGTATTGAGAAGATAGCTTTTTAGACCCAATTAAATTAATTTTCGATATTAATTTCAATGCGTTTGTATATCGTACGACCAAACGATAACCCCAAACGCTACAAAATTTAAAACCCAATAATAATACACTATTATAGATCTAATGGAACTAGTTTCGTTGAATTCCAAGACTGTGCCCCGGATGGCTATTTTATCGCGTCGATTAAATCGACGATTTTAAAATTTTGTGAAATCACTTGAAATTATAGTTTTAAAAACTTATTTACTCAATTATAGATTTCAAATCAAATATTCAAACCATTTAAATAATTAAAATCAAATGACGAAAAATCCGGGTCGTTACGCCTCTGGTTCGGATCTTCCTCTAGAGCTACTTCTTCTTCGTGAATTACCTCCTCATCTTGTCCTGATTCGGAACTTTCTGGATCTGTTATCCACATTCTACCTGAGGATTCCTGGTGCAACTCCATGGGTTTTAACACCATGACTATCTCTACATCATATGTTGCCTAGGCTGTTTCTTTGTGTAACGACCCGTAAATTAATCACATATTATTTGAATATTTGAATAATTTTTAAATATTTAAATAATGGATTTTAATAACCAAATAAACATATTTTAAATATTAATTAATGATACTAAAATCATTTTAAATTTTTTTACAAAAATAAATAGTTCAAATAAAAATAGAAAATGTGACCGAAAAGTATTTTTCGAAATTTCGACTTCTCGGCTTCGGAAAGTCGTCGGAACCATTGTGCACATTTCTGTATCACTCATATACACATGCACGCACATGCACACATAACATGTTATAGGCTAATGATAATTTAAAATTAATAAACCATGTTAGAAATAATTAAAAACAAGATTAGACTTTAAAAATTAAAAAAATAAACCCTAATTAACCTAAGCCATCACCTAAACTAGCTAGGAGAGAACAAGGCATGGTGCAAGGGGGGCATGGGGTGTGTACGCACCTAAGAGGATGGGGAGGCATGGCTTCCAGTTCTCATGATAACTTATATTGTTTTTTTATGTTTAACTTAAATTTAATTAAATTCTATATTCATGTCTATACATACCTATCCCTTAACACCTTATCTCACATTGTTCTCTCCTTATACATTCACTTACATCCTCACTTCTCTCTTCTTCATGTTCATGAGCATCCATGGCTTCCAAGTCCATGTTTAAAGTTGACAAAAGTATAATTCTTTTCACTACAAAACTTCAGAAACTCATCTACAACACCTTCTCTTGCCAAAACAAAATCCTTTCTACAAAACAAGACACTACACCCTACATACCCACTATGGCCGAGCCCTCATGCTCTAGGATGAGTCAAAAAGCCCATTAGAGGTCCAAAAAATCAAGTCAGAGCTTAGTCTAAGTAATTTTCGAAGTGTTAATGTGATTTCCATTCGAGTTAGTAAGCGTTACGGTGAGTAAAGCTTTCATCCTTGAACCACCAAGTTCCAACTATATCCGTGCCTATACTTGTGACTATTGAATGCTTATCGTATGGTTGTAATGATGATTTGGTCAATGTTTTGTTTATTGCTTAAAAAATAGTCGCAATTGAAAGTTAGTAAGCGAATGATTGTTTATATGGAAATCAAGTGGTTAAACTTATGCCATTATTATTAAATGTTCGATATATGTTATGTTATTGTAAATAATCATGTATTTATGCTCATATCTTGGTTATGTGATGTATGGTTGTGTTGAAAATGTCATATGCTAGAATTCTGAACCACTCGTATAGCAATAATCCCTATATCAACACTTTCGGAACATCGCCTTTTATCGAACCCGTTTGGTTTCATTATCGTGCTTGGAATTATTTTACAAGTTAAGAAATTTTTTGACTAATAAATTTACAAAAAATAATTAACTATTTTAATAATGATTATTTAATTAACTATTTAATTAATTATTTAATTAATAAGGATTAAAATTAACTAATTAACTTGTTAACGATGTGTTTTAAACTTAACTAATTACTTAGTTAATTCTGTTTTAATTTTAATTAACCATTTTTTTAATGATATTTATGACTAATTAATCTTTGGATAATGATTGATTAAGATTAATTAATTTATTGATTAAAGATATTTTAAAATTAATTAACCCTTTTTAATTAATAATTTTTAAAAGTTAATAAATTTGTTTAACCTTAAATAGATAATTTCTAATAAATTTTAAATTAATTAATCACTTTTAAATAATGATATTTAATTATTTAGTTCATTTTAATTAATTATTAATTGAATTAATGATGATTTAAAGGTAATTTACCCTTTTAATAAAAGGGCATTAAAGTGAATTTATTAACTTAATTAATGAAGTTTTAAAGTTGAGTACTAAGTAATCCTTTTTATAATGATGTTTCAAAATCATTAAACTCTTTTAACAAAGTGTTTTAAAGCTAATACTTGTAATGTAAAGCCAAGTATGAACTCAGGTTTTTTAAAAGAAAAGTTTGAATTGTTTATGGAGATGAATTAATGTCCGTAAAAAAATTCAAACATATGGAAAGAATTTATTTGTATAATCAGCACAAAACATCGAAGAAGTAAACTTGTCGCTATTTCAAAAGTTAAGAAGAATCATCGGACATGACTTTGAGGTAACACTACCTTGACTTGTCTAATATTGTTGTTAACCAAGAAAAAGCACAGGTTAGAA
This sequence comes from Allium fistulosum, assembly GCA_030737815.1. NCBI lineage: Eukaryota > Viridiplantae > Streptophyta > Magnoliopsida > Asparagales > Amaryllidaceae > Allium > Allium fistulosum. The sequence continues at coordinate 577,672,591 of CM060904.1, read as the reverse complement.
TTCAAATGAGTGGTGATAAGTATACAAGAATTAATTTCCATACACGATCGATTTATATTCTCGGTAGTTGGTTCCCCAGCTATCGGTTACTTCAGCTTCTTTATTTTTCGTCACTCTAAGATGATGTATTGCTCTTTTGAGCTTTATTATCCTTTGTTGGAAATGACTAAATCCAAAGATCTTATGGGCATCCAGCTATGTAGGGTTGCTCCCATTAAAAGGGTATTTCACGTCTCATCTAGGTTGGATTCAATTGGCGCATTTAGATGTGAAATATTCGAATTCTCGGGAAGGTTTGGCAGGGTCCAGCTGGTACTTTTCTAGAGGAGGTCACTGAGTATATGACCTTCTCAAAAGTATATTACTATAGGTATACTTCAAGGGGGGCCGCACTCTCCTAGTCATTTTTTGGAGATTTTCGTTTTCTGATTTGATTCGAATCTTCAAATTTTATTTCCATACTTGCCTCGAGAAGAGTCAACCACTCTTCGTGGAGTTTGTTTTTTATCCATTCTTTATGATTGGATGTTGTTTTATGTGAGAGTAAACCCATTCCATGTTCAGCGGCGTGGCCTCACATGTTTTTGTTTAATTACATACCCATTGTTTAAAGTTTTACTCATACCAAACATATCGTCTGACCCGATTTGTTTGTTTCCATAAACTCTCGGGTACTCATTTTATTTTGAGTAGTCCGAGAGTAGCAGGTCTTTGATTGTGCTCTTTTGAAGACGACATCCTAGCAGGAGGCTTTCCATCTACTTATTTATCTCTTCCACTATACTTTTTAGTTATGTGTTCTTTGTTTCAGCATTTGTAAAGGCGGGATGTTATAACTGCCGAAGCTGTTTTATAGTACTTTTGTGTACCTCTAATAACTCCCTGTTAAGGGTTAACATGATCAACTATTTACTGTTATATTATGTTTACCAGTATCATTGTGAGTTTTTCTATTCTATTCTTTATTTCACCCTACGACGATTCTCTCATGCTTGGGCAATGACACACGAACACCGAGGATGTGTTAAGTGTCGTTTCTAGGGGTCAGAAAGGCGAGTCTTCATAGTTGGTATCAGAGCGTCAGTTGAGCAGACACCTTAGTCTGATTGGGGTACAACTCATTAGAGTTAGGGTAAGTAGAGCCCTAGAATGAATTAATCTTGAGAGAACGTTTCTTTTTCTCCCTTGAAAGTATAGTTTTAGAACCTTTATTGCAAGTTTCCCTTTTCATCTTTGACCTTATCTTTGTATTCTAATGATACCTATCACTTATCAAGGTTATTAAAAATGAGTACAAGAGGAAGAAGACGGAGGGAATCTGGAACCGGCACGGCTACAAATGGCAAAGCTCCTATAAACCAGCCAGCTGTAGAATTGATAGTAGAAACAGTGATGCAGGTTCAGCCGCCTCAGAACTTTGCAACCTTGTGCAAGAATTACACTGCTTTAGGTGGTAAGCCTTTTTATGGAACTGAAGTCATTTTGGGAGTTCAGACATGGCTCCGCTCTTGTGAGAGCATATTCGGGGATGTTCAGTTGGAAGATGCTAGAAAGAGATTGTTGGCATCGCGTTAGCTTTAGAAAGAAGTAATGGATTAGTGGGATTCAGTCATCATGAATACACCAGAAGAAGATTTCTCTTGGGAACAGTTTATGGAAGTTTTGAAGCTCAATTTATTCCAGAGGCAGGTAGGACTCGGTTGTTCAGAAGTTTCATGGATTTGAAATAGGGTGAGATGTCGGTGGCACAGTATGCGCATAGGTTTAATGCATTGTCTCACTTTGGACCAGGATTGATTGATAACCATTTAAAAAGAATAAGATGTTTGTGAAGGGAATGCGAATAGAATTCCATTGGGAAATGACCAACCCTCTTAACGGAACCTTTACCAATTTGATCAGAATGGCTTTGAGTTTCGAAGCTCTTGATATTGAGTAAGGAGTGCAGAAGGGGGTAGTGCCGGCAGTCAATGCCCAACCTTTGTCAGTTATACCTGTTTTCAATAAATAGTTTTTCAAGCACAAGGGGAAGAAAAAGTGGCCGAGGAAGAAACTTGGAGGTGGAGCTCCAGCTAAGAATAAGCAGTTAGACTTCTCCAAGATTTTTTGTTTTACGTGCAACAAGATGAGGCACTTCGCAAATCATTGCATAGAAACCCCTGGTAAGCCAATCTGTTTCAATTGTCACAAACTAGGACACCTTGCAGATCAATATACAGATAATAGTCTACCCACATGTTTCGACTGTAACAAGATGGGGCATATGAAGAACCAATGCCCTTTTCCAAAGAAGGGATCACAGGGACAAGTTTTAACTATTAAGGACATACCATCTGCTTCTACAGATCCAAAGGGAAAGCAGGTGTTGCAAGGTACACTATCCATTTTTGATATTTGTATTAGAGTATTATTTGATACTGGTGCATCCCATAGTTTCGTTTCCATACATCTTGTTGATAATTTTAACCCAAAACCCATTCTTCTAAACAATTCTCTTTGTGTGTCGAACACAATTGTGGGTCTGACCAATCTTGATACCATATGTTTAAATGTACCTATTTTTTATCGAGATCGGCCTTTCTTTTCTGACTTATTTGTTATTGGGTTCATCAGTTTTGAAGTATTGTTAATAATGAATTTGTTATCTAAGTTTAGAGCAATCATAGATAATGATCGAAAGATCATCAGAGTTAGAGATATTAGAGATATTGGTGTGGATATTTTTTGTGAAGAACCTAAGGGGCTAATGAGCAGTTTTATGTATTCACTCGAAGTATCTAAAGAGGAGATAAGGAATATACTAGTTTTTCGGGAGTTAAGGATATTTTTGAAGAAGTGCAAGGTTTACCTCCTCACAGGGAAGAAGAATTTCGCATTGATTTGATTACAGGAACCAGACCGATTGTACAACCTCCAAGAAGGTTGGCTCCAAAGGAAAGAAGAGAGCTAGAGAAGTAGACGTTTGATTTGTTGCAGAAAGGTTTGATCAGACGTAGCACATCGAGTTGGGGATCTCATATAGTATTCATCACCAAGGCTGATGGATCTCTTAGATTTTGTGTAGACTGCCGAGAGTTAAATAAGAGGACTATCAATAATAAGTATCCTTTACTTAGGATTGATGACATGTTTGACCAGCTCCACGGAGCTCGGATCTTTTCTCAATTAGATCTTGCCACTGGTTTTCATCGATTAAGGGTAGCAGAGGAGAGTGTACCCTTAACATCTTTTCGAACCCTTGACAGTTTTTACCAGTGGTTAGTCATGCCGTTCGAATTGACTAACGCACCCGCTTATTTTGTTTATTTCATGAATATAGTGTTTTGAGACTTTCTTAACAAGTTTTTTCTCATTTTCATTGATGACACACTCGTTTATTCTAAAACGGAGGAAGAGCATAGGTACCATCTTCATATTGTTCTTAGTACGTTAAGACGTCATGTTTTAAGGGCTATGTTTTCTAAGTGCTATTTTGGAAATCCAAAGTTAGATTTCTAGGGCAGGTAGTTTTGGGAGAAGGTAGATCAGTGGACCCAGCTAAAGTAGTTGCGGTTCAAGATTGGAAGAAACCTGAAAGTGTGACCGAGGTCAGAAGTTACTTGGGTTTGGCAGGTTTCTATAGAAGGTTCATTAAAGACTTTTTGAAGATCGCTTCTCATCTAATAAAGCTAATGAAGAAATATGCTAAGTTTGGTTGGACATCAAAATGCAACCAAGCATCCAATGAGTTGAAAGAGAAATTGACAAGTGCTCCTGTCTTGACTATTCCAGATGAGAGTGAAGGGTTAACAGTTTACACAGATACTTGTAGGACTGGATTGGGGGCAGTTTTGATGCAAAATATTAAAGTTATAGTGTATGCGAGTCGGCAGTTGAAACCTCATGAGAAGAATTTTGGTATGCATGATCCGGAGCTTTTGGCAGTTGTCTTTGCATTGAAAGTATGGATGCACTATCTTTTGGGTGCAAAGATTGAGTTATTTATGGATCACAAGTCATTAAAGTATCTTTTTACCCAAAAGGATTTGAACTTGAGGCAGCAGAGATGGCTTGAGTTTCTTGCGTCTTATGACCTAGAGATTCTATATACCCCAGGGAAAGCAAATGCCGTTGCAAATGCGTTGAGTAGGAATGTAGCTACGATTGTAATTTTGGAAGTTAAGCCAGTACTAATAGAGAGGATAGTATATTTCCAGGAATAAGACCCTATTCTATCTCGGCTTAAGAAGGATGTTGAGGATGGAATTAATTCTAGTTTTTAGATTGACTCTCGAGACATCTTGAGAATGAATGAACGGATTTGTGTGCCTGACATTAATGGAATTAGATAAGAAGTGCTGAGGGAGTGCCATCGGTCAAAGTTATCCATCCATCCAGGAGTAACTAAAATGTTTTAGAATATGAAGAAGACCTTTTCATGGAAAGGGATGAAGAGAGACATTTCGATTTTCGTAAGCCGGTATGCGAATTGTCAACAGGTCTAGAGTGACTAGCAGAAGACCACTGGATTGCTCTAACCATTGGAAATACCAAACTGGAAGTGGGAACAAGTATCCATGGACTTTATCGATTGGGGCCCAGAACGAGAAGAGGTAATGAATGAATCTGGGTAATTGTGGATCGATTAACAAAGAGTGCCCACTTTATCCCCTTGAAGTCTACCAAAACTATAGCTTCTTTGGCAGTGATTTATTTGAAGGAGATCGTTCGACTACATGGAATTCTAGTAAGTATAGTCAGTTATCGAGATCCTATCTTCACCAATCGGTTTTAGAGGGCATTTCAAGCAGCTTTAGGTATAGAGTTGAATTTGCATAGCCTATCACCCACAGACTGATGGTCAAACTGAAAGGGTGAATCGAATTTTGGAGGATCTCCTGAGAGCATGTATTTTGGATTTTGGAGGTTCTTGGGAAGTTCATCTACATTTGGTAGAGTTCTCTTAGAATAATAGTTACCAAGCTAGCATTGACATGGCACTCTATGAGGCTTTGTATGGGCGGCCATGTAAATCACCTTCATGTTGGGTTGAGACTAGAGATCGTTTAGTTCTTGGACCAGAAATGATTCGAGAAGCATAAGAGAAATGGTTATGGTCAAGGAAAGGATGAAAGAAGCCCAGGATCGACAAAATTTATGTCGATCAGTTGAGAAAGGACTTAGAGTTTGAGGTACGGGATTTGGTATTTGTGAAAGTTTCCTTGATGAAAGGAGTTATTAGATTCAGATGAATAGGAAAGCTTGCACCTAGATTCATTGGACCATTTATAATCCTTGAGAGGATTGGATCGCTAGCCAGAGTAGAATTGCCTGAAAGATTGTTTGAAGTTCATAATGTTTTTCATGTATCTCGCCTAAGAAATTCATGATCTGTCATTAATTGTCGAGACATCTGTCCAGGAAGACTTAGAGATAGAACCAAATTTAATGGTAGCCCGATATTTAGTTCATATCATACATTAGGATGAAACAAGATTGAGGAACAAGGTGGTTAAGCTTGTGAAGGTTCAGTGGAGTGATGATCCTCGCGATTGTACTTGGGAGACTGAAGATCATATTAAGGAATCTTATCCCAATGTGATGTCAGGTGAGTGTTGATTGTTTGAATGTATTATGTATATTCTTCTATAGACTAGTTGTTTTGCATTGTTATATGGATTTCTGGATATATTACATACCTTTTTGATTGTCTTTCGTGTATTAATTTCGGGGATGAAATTCTCCTAGGGGGGAGGGGAGAATGTAACGACCCGTAAATTAATCACTTATTATTTGAATATTTAAATAATTTTTAAATATTTAAATAATGGATTTTAATAAGCAAATAAACATATTTTAAATATTAATTAATGATATTAAAACCATTTTTAAATTTTGTTTATAAAAATAAATAGTTCAAATAAAAATAGAAAATGTGACCGAAAAGTATTTTTCGAAATTTCGACTTCTCGGCTTCGGAAAGTCGTCGGAACTATTGTGCACGTTTCTGTATCACTCATATACACATGCATGCACATGCACACATGACATGTTATAAGCTAATGATAAGTTAAAATTAATAAAACATGTTAGAAATAATTAAAAACAAGATTAGACTTTAAAAAAATATAAAATAAACCCTAAGTAACCTAAGCCATCACCTAAACTAGCGAGGATAGGACAAGGCTTGTTGAAGGGGGGGCATGGGGTGCGTGCGCACCTAAGAGGATGGGGAGGTATGGCCTCCAATTCTCATGACAACTTATATTGTTTTTTTATGTTTAATTTAATTTTAATTAAATCCTATATTCATGTCTATAAATACCTTTACCCTAACACCTTATCTCACTTTGTTCTCACCTTATACATTCACTTACGTCCTCACTTCTCTCTTCTTCATGTTAATGAGCATTCATGGCTTCCAAGTCCATGTTCAAAGTTGACAAAATATAATTCTTTTCACTACAAAACTTCACAAACTCATCTACAACACCTCCTCTCGCCAAAACAAAACCTTTCTCTACTAAAAAAGACACTACACCCTACATAGCCACCATGGCCGAGCCTATCATGCTCTAGGACGAGCCCAAAAGCCCATTAGAGGTTCACAAAATCAAGTCAAAGCTTAGTCCAAGCGATTTTCGAAGTGTTAGTATGATTTCCATTTGAGTTAGTAAACGTTATGGTGAGTAAAGCTTCCATATTTGAACCACCAATTTTAAATAGTATCCGTGCCTATACTTGTGACTATTGAATGTTTATCATATGGTTGTAATGATGGTTTAGTCAACGTTTGGTTTATTGCTTGAAAAATAGTCGCATTTGAAAGTTAGTAAGCGAATGATTGGTTATTGAAATTTAGTGGTTAAACTTATGCCATTGTTATTAAATGTTTGATGTTGTAAATCATCATGTATTTATGCTCATGTCTTGATTATGTGATGTATGGTTGTGTTGAAAATGTTGTATGCTCGAATTCCAACCCGCCTATATAGCGATAGTCGCTATATTTGCACTTTTAGAAAATCACCTTTTATCGAAACCGTTTGGTTTCATTATCATGCTTGGAATTATTCTACAAGTTAAGAAAGTTTTTGACTAATGATGTTTCCAAAAATAATTAATTATTTTAATAAACATTATTTAATTTAATTAAATATTTAATTAGTAAGGATTAAAGCTAAATAGTTAACTTGTTAATGATGTGTTTTAAACTTAACTAATTACTTAGTTAATTATTTTTTAATTTTAATTAATCATTTTTTTAAAAATGTTTAAGACTAATTAATCTTTGGATATTGATAGATTAAGATTAATTAATTATTGATTGAAGATAATTGAAAATTAATTAAACCTTTTTAATTAATGATTTTCAAAAGTTAATAAATTTGTTTAACCTTAAATCAATAAATTTTAATAAATTTTAAATCAATTAATCACTTTTAAATAATGATATTTAATTATTTAATTCAATTTAATTAATTATTAATTGAATTAATGATGATTTAAAGGTAATTTACCCTTTTAAATAAAAGGACATTAAAGTGAATTAATCAACTTAATTAATGAAGTTTTAAAATTGATTAGTAATTAAATAAGGATGTTTTAAGAGGATAAATCCATTTTATAGCGATGTTTCAAAATCATTAAACTGTTTTAACAAAGTGTTTTAAAGCTAATACTTGTAATGTGAAGCCAAACACCTAAGAAGTAAACTTTTTGGAGATGAATTAATTTCTGTAAAACAATTCACTTATATGGGAACGATTTATTTGTATAATTAGCACTAAACACCTAAGAAGTAAAATTGTCGCTATTTCAAAAGTTAAGAAGAATCGTTGGATATGACTTTGAGGTAACACTACCTTGACTTGTCCGGTATTATTGTTAACAAAGAAAAAGCACAAGTTTGAAATCAATGAGTGTGATAAGTATACAAGACTTAATTTCCATATACGATCGATTTATATCCTCGATAGTTGGTTCCCCAACTATTGATTACTTCAGCTTCTTTATTTTCAGTCACTTTAAGACGATGTGATGCTCTTTTGAGCTTTGTTATCCTTTGTCGGAAATGACTAAATCCAAAGAGCTTTTGAGCGTCTAGCTATGTGGGGTTGCTCCCATTAAAAGGGTATTTCACATCTCATCTTGGTTTGATTTGATTTGCGCATTTAGATGTGAAATATTTGGATTCTTGGGAAGGTTTTGTGGGGTTCGGCTGGTACTTTTCCCGAGAGGTCACCGAGTATACGACTTTCTCAAAACTATATTACTAGACGTATACTTCAAGGGGGGCCGCGCTCTCCTAGTCATTTGTTCGAGATTTTCGTTTTCTGATTTGATTCGAATCTTCAAATTTTATTTCCTTACTTGCCTCGAGAAGTGTCAACCACTCTTCGTGGAGTTTGTTTTTTATCCATTCTTTATGATTGGATGTTGTTTTATGTGAGAGTAAACCCATTCCGTGTTCAGCGGCGTGGTCTCACATGTTTGTCTTTAATTACATACCATTTTTTTAAAGTTTTATTCAAACCAGACATATCGTCTGACCCGAGTTGTTTGTTTTCATAAACTCTCGGACACTCATTTTATTTTGAGTAGTCCGAGAGTAGCATGTCTTTGATTGGGCTCTTTTGAAGATGGCACCCTAGCAGGAGGCTTTCCATCTACTTCTTTATCTCTTCCGCAGTACTTTTTAGTTCATGTATATGTTCTTTGTTTCAGCATTTGTAAAGGAAGGATGTTACAACCGCCTAAGCTGTTTTTGTAGTACTTTTGTGTAACTCCGTTAACTCCCTGTTAAGGAGTAATCCGATGTACTATTTACTGTTGTTTATGTTTAACAGTTTCATTATGTGGTTTTTTATTCTGTTCTTTATTTCACCCCATGTCGATTCACCTTTCTCATGCTTGGGCAATGGAACACGAATACCGAGGATGTGTTAAGTGTCATTTCTAGGGGTTGGAAACGTTGGTCGTCACACTTTATCACAGGATACCTTAAGTCATATGTTGATCATCAGATATCATAACAAGCTCCGGAGTCTTTGGTGTAATAAGCACCTCATCCATAGTATAACCATCCTCATCTAGACGAGCATACCGATCAAGCTTTTCCTCTTTATATGGCCAACCGTTGGCAAAGTGGAAGAAGGTAAGAGATTCTCAAACGAAGAAAAGGATCCAATTTCTTCGAAAGAATTGAACGAGGAGCCGTATTAGTGGAAATCTCATATATAGTTCTGTAGAGTGACTTGTCTGTCAACTTTTCCTTATCACACCCAAAAAACCAAACTCTGCCTTACGTAAAGTTGCCAGAGTACGATTATCCTCTAGATTTGAAATCACCGTTAGACGTCCATCTTTCAGGTTCCTCTTCGTCACTAGAAAGAATTATCAAATCATATTTTTCACCCTAATGGGCCCTTGAGGATTCCCCACTAGAATAACTTCATCCCATAACTATAAGGCTTTTAAAAATATAAACAACAAACACTTAAAGATCGATACTCGATTTTAATTATCCTAACCCAATCTAATCTCAGATTATTAATATTTTAACTAGCTATTTACCGATTATTAATTTAGGTAAATCCTAACAAAGATCTGTTTTGACTACACAATGATAAAGAGAATAATTTTCTAAGCACTTGATACTGCTTCCCCAAACCAATATTCCATCAATACTTGAGAAGATTATTTGGGATATCATAAAAAAAATTGAGACACTAGTTGAAATAATTATTAAAGATATTTTTTCTAGCTTACATCTCTTCCCTGATATCTACGTCCAAATGTTTTATTTCTTCCAAATATCTTTTGAAATCTTTGCCAAAATATTTCCTAAACATTTTTATTATCTCCTTTCAAAATCTTTTGAAAACATTTTTTCCAAAAACCTTTTAGATTAATATTCTAAAAATCCTTATTTTATAAACATTATCATTTTTATCCCTCGTTAATTAATATTATTAATCTTTTGAGCATTATTATTAAACCTCTTATAGTCAAACTTTTAAATTCTAATCACAAGATGTTCATACCTAGATTTAACTAACCTGATTTTAAGCAATTATCCAATTTATAACTTAACAACATAAATAACTGTTTATTACCAGGTTGAGGGGGAAGGGCTTTCTTTGTCATCTTCTGGTTCTGAAGGTTATCATAATTTTCTATATCTTTTTTGGATGTAACTTGGGACATGAATTATCTGTATTCTTCGCTTTCGAGGTCTTTTGATCCTTCGCTTGCCTTCGTATTTTCTGATGTTCTTTGCCCTGCCTCTATTGGAAATGTCAGTTCAGAATGGGAGGACTTATAGTCCTGGCATTAGCAGTTTAGACAAGTCTATCTAACTCATGTATTTTATTGCTTTATATCTTAGCTATTTCGGAGCATGTTCCGAACACCTGTTCTCAATTGTGTTGGTAATAATAGTGGATATCACACTTTAAATGCCGGCTTAGCTTTGCTAAAAACAAAACTGTCTCTTCCAATAGATATTCTTTATATTTAAAATATAACACTAGGAAAAATTATTTTATTTACTATATTTTCAGAAAAAATATCATTTATACATATATGCATTGTTATATAATACTCTCAACTCATTCTACAATGTCATTTACCGTATCTCTAATGAGTCACTCATCCTAGGGTATTACTAACCCTATCTCTGATGAGGCTTCATCCTTATCAGGCTCAGGTGTTTTCTCAACCTAAGCACTGATTTTAAAATCTAAAGACCCACTTTCTCGACCATCAAAAATCGACACTAATACATCCATGGTATTCACGTGCCGAATATCTACGTGCAGGAAAGACGGATTGATCAATAGTAAAAAGAAAAATAAAGATAGAATAGAATCTTGCACGAATGGAATAACATATATTATTTCAATATATAATCTTCACAATAGAAATTTTAAATACATACATCAGAGTTTATCCTAATCTCAGCCTAGATAGTTATAAATCTCATCCCTACTAATGCTAAATATAAATAGTAAACAAATGCAATGGAGATGGAAATGGATAACCATCTACAGAGGAAATTGATAGAGTAAGGGGTATGCCCTAGGGCCATTATGTAACTTTTTACATATATCTAACTCGTTGACCAATCTTGTTCGAAATAAAGGTATTTTGTTTCTATTATATACTTGATATAATGTGGTTATATTAATTAATTAATTTAATTAAAAGTATATTTTAAAGAAAATCCATAAATGGTATATTTTGTGATAGTAGTTACAAAGTGTTGTAACCATGAGTAATTTAGCACAATAAAACAAATATATCCTTTTAAATGTTCCTAGTCAAGAAGCATCAAGACTGGATATCAATGTATCCATTGAGACTAGAGTACGTAACGCTCTCCAAATGTTAGGCAGTGTATTACTCATGACTGTTGGAGGCACTAAGGGATTACGTATTAATAATTATTGGATAACTACGGAATGAATCACTCGATAGTTTCCTGTTGATTAATATAACTAAGGTTAAGTAGAGAATATCGATGTGACTAATTTACACAGTTCTCTCAACTTGAGAATATGGTTGATCTTCAATGTGGAAGTTCCGCTTTGATCATAGTTAAATCGTGGCACGATGTCCATCAAACGACTATAGTTGGGTCGAGTGGAAACATTGGAAGTGAATCACTATTCAAGTGAGGATTTGTCTCCTCGGTTATACGAGGTTAGTATCACGGTCAATTGAAGTCAACTCAAAGTCAAAGTCTCTGGCCAGAGCATTTCGGTTAATAATAATTGTTATTATTAAACCAAGGACGTTGTGTTTGGACTATAAAGTTAATTGGATGATATTGGAATTTTGACCATTACCAAATTCCATAAATCCAAAGTGATATAGTTTCGACGAAGAGAATTGGTGTAAATAATTGTCACTATTAGGTACCGCTTATAATAAGTAAAATTGGATTTTACCAAAAGACGTATAAGCGATAACTTTGACCAAAATGTCATACCACCTGCTAAGTGATGTGTGAACGTTAATATTCGAATAGTTCAATATTATTTGCTGACTGAATTTACACCTTTGAGTCGCACAACCGTAATGATGAATTCTTTGAAAAACCACATGATTTAATTAATTTATAAAATGTTTAAATTGATTAAATTAATTGATATTTGAGAATATTAATTATTTGATGTTTAGAAGTTTTTTGTAATTATTTTAGTGCATTTATAAAAGTTATATTTGCGTGCATTGATATACGATATTGAAGTAATTTAAAGATAATTACATGAAATGATATATGGAAAATTTAAGTCATTTGATGACATGTTTTATGGAAATTTTATGTCATCTGATGACATGATTTGTGGAAATATTATGTCATTTGATGACATATGTGTAAAGAAAGGAGTGGAGAGAGAGAAACAATCAAGGGAATTAATTAGGGAAGTTTTAATTAAAGAATGAGAAAATTTTCATTCTTTCAAATAAAATATATTCTCTAATTCATTCTTTATGTACATTCATTCTTTCTCATTCAGTCTGTTTCTTTCTCTCCTCCTAACTTTTCATGGCAGGAATTTTTTTTTCTAAAATTCTTTCAACTCCATATGAAAACATAAAAAATAAGTAAAACAAAAGTGGTTCATCCATCTCTTGCAAAGATAGGATGGGGATCTTAAAGATCTGATGAGATATTATCATTCAAGGTGTGACTTCTAGGAAACATCCTAAGAGGAGTCCATTTTCAAGATGTGCTTCAAGGCTTTGGGTAATAAGGTATGTTTTTCATTAATAGATAATGATATTTGATATAATATTTGTTGAAAGAGAAATTTAATCATCATAATTTGTATGTACATAATACTGCCTCATTTAAGTTGAGAACTTTTTGTTGAATGAATCAATTTGTGGTTTATTTAATAAATCAAAAATAATATTTGTATATGTTTAAATATAATGTTTTGTTTTAGAACTATGTTGTAAACATTCAATTTAACGTCTAATTTTTAGATCAGAAATTTTATATATTCAATTTATCAATTGGGTTCTTATTTTGTTAAATTAGAATTAAAATTTATATATGTTTGGATATAATGTTTTATTATAGATCCATATTATAAACATTCAATTCAAAGTATAATCCTTTAGATCTAAAATTTTGTATATTCATATTGTTTTGATTGGATACTTTAACAAATTAAGCTAAAATTTGTTTATGAATATTACATCATTTTATTAAAGATTCATGTTTAAAAAAATATAATTTTAGATTTGAAAGTTTATATGTACGTATTTTGTGTTTGTATTGTTTTGGAAATTAAAAAAAGAGGAAGATGTTTTGGCCATAAATCTAAATTTTAATTTGATTACTATAGTTCTCTAATTTGTATTAGTTAGAGATATTTTATTGAACGTTACATACATACGATTAATGTTTTGAAAATAAACCTAGTTTCGAATTGATTACTATAAATCTTTAATTTTATTAAGTAGAAAGATTTGATTTAATGTTATATGCACACGATTAATTTTATATGTATGCTTGCATATAATAAAATTTATTCCATGTATTTCATATTATCAAAGTATGATTAGATTTATTTCCAAAAGAAGGAAACAATTTAAATGAGGCAATAATATATATATTGTTAACGCTAAAAATGTACGCTAACACCCCAGTGTGAGTTATGATATAGCGAAAGCACCACCCGTTGGTACGGGAACTAAAAGCAAGCAGAAAATAGCAGAAAATAGTAAAGAGGCAACAATTTTTGTAGTGGTTCGGCTCAAAGTCAAGCCTACGTCCACTTAATCTCTTCTATTACTGATTTGATTACAAATTTTACAATAATCCTTCAATTACAACACAATTAAGATATGTAGTTAGAACTTTAATGTAGAAAAGCTCTTTGAATTCATGTTGAATGAACTTGATCTTTTCCGAAGGTTCTTTGAAGTGTCTTTTGCATTTGAAGTGTTGGAGCAAGTGTAGAAGTAGTGAAAACAGCAAAGTCTTGGCACTCCAAAAATTCCCCCTTCCAGTGCAGAGTAGGCGGGGTATTTATAGGGGAGTTTCGGAGTTAGGTCGTTTGGTGTAGGTCGTGGGCGGCTTAGGAGTTGAGTTAGGTTGCGGGCGACCTAATAGGTACGGGTTACGGCTTATAGTGGGTGTATTTGGCCATTTGCGTTGGCTGGTAGGTCGCATCGACCTATGGGGAATGGAAGGCGACCTATATGCTGGGGCATCAGGCAGAGCGACTTAGGATAGACTTGGGAGAAGCAGCGACCTAATATAGGTTGGAGCGACCTATATACAAAGGGCATAAGGAGACGCGGTTTATTTAGGTGCAGCTGTGGGCTCATAACCCGCTAGGTCGCTAGGTTACTACCTCATTGAGTCGCTGTAGTATTCAACCCACTGTCATGTTTGAGTCGCTATGCCGTTGATCTGTTTAGGTCGCTTAACCCGTTGAAAGTCCTTGCGAGGTTGAGTCATTAACTCATTGCAATGTTAGCTCACCAGATGCTATAGGTCGTAGGTCGCTCGGGGCTGTGAACAGTTAAGTCGCTTGGGGCTTTGGGGTAGTTAACCCGTTGTTATGTTAGGTCGTTAAGTCGCCAGCTTTTCTTAAGCAGTTGAGTCGCCATTCAGAAAAGGGATTAACACTTGCCCCTCGAAGTACATGCCTAGGTTATAGGTCGTGTGCTTCGATTTAACCTTGCTAAGTCGTGGGCGACTCAAGGATCTTGCTAACTCACGCGCCTATTCATCTTCCCCTTTTTCTTCTATATAAGCCGCTAAGCCGTTTTACCCTCTTCACTTTACTATTTATCATCTTGCCGCCATTGTTGTATTCAAGCTCAAGAGCTAAAGCGAAATTCCCTTCCTCGTATCTTCGATTATCATTTTCAACAGCAAATCTAGGTAAATCCGATCATTTGACCATCGTGTTCACCATTGATTCTCCCATAACCAATTTCTCGCAAATTTTCGTTACCATGCTGAAAGATTGTGCCCTGACTCACCTTTCGATCATCGTCGAATGTTGGTAATTGCGTTATTCTCGGAAAATGAATCGACTTAGGGTTCCATGAAGTTATTGGGTGAATGTGGAGTTTTTGGAGTTGATCATGGGTTTTGGGAGTTTGGAGGAGACGAGGAGGCTTTGGGTTAACGGATTTCGAGTTATGTTGTGGCATTTCTGGTGAAGTAAATGGGATGAACACGTGGTAATGTGTGAGTGGAGAGCAGGACTTAGGTTTTTAGTAGAAGAGAGCCCGGTATTTCTGGGATACCCTTAGGGTGACCTAGGGCATGAGGCGAATTAATCATGTAGAGCGACTTACAGAGTAGAGCGACCAAAGAGTCTTGATGACTAGGGAGGCTGAGCGACATATGGGCCTGGAAGCTTGAGGAGCCTGAGCGACTTATGAACTTTGGCGACCTAAGGGAGTCTGAACGGCTTAGAGAGCTTGCGACTTAAGCTAGGTCGTTGGAACAGGGCACATGAATAAATTTTTGAGCGACATAGTCATCCTGCGACTTAACTTAGGTCGTTAGAGCTCAATGGAATAACTTAAGAATTCAAGCGACTTAGGATATATAGTATACTGCTTCAGACGAGATAACTCCCTTAACGACCTATCTTTGGGTCGCACCATAATTTGGGCGAGTTAACTTTTTATGGCATAACCTTTAGGTCGCTCTTGTACTTGGACGAGCTAAGACTTAAGCACATTCGCCTTGTCGTGACTTAAAGCCTTATAGCCTTAACCCGTGACCTTCTACCTTGCCCATGCCTTATCATTCCATGATTTTGGACAATATGAACAAAATAAGTTGAACAAGATAAAGTATCGCACTGCTTAATTCGTAAAATGTGACTAGACCTTTAACTTGATCTTCTTGCTTGAACTTTCAACTGCCTCTAAATAGATTGCACCAACACTTGATTGTTAAACCTGTTATTATAATGCAGAAAACTAGGACGAATATACTCATCATCGACTGCCCACATCGAGTGATGGATTAGGTCAAAGAGATAATATTTTACTTAAGTAAAATAATATGAATCTAATCAAAAATGAAATGCTGTGAATCAATTGACTTAAATGAAGCATCAACGCAAAATTCATACAGTTATAACTGCTTATCGCTGAATATTATCTGCATTAATACTACACTTAATTTTGATCTAATAACAAGCCTTGAATCTTCCTGAATTGACGTGCACCAACCAGTATTATTTCAAGTTTTACTTTATTTACTTGTTATTTCAGTAGCTTTGCACAACACTTCACACGCTTTTAGGAAACGTGCACCTTCATATTTGAATATCCAGTTCCTTGTGTAGAATGGCTTCTCAAAAAGTGCGAGAAGAGATAGTAGAGCGAGCCGATGAGGTTTTCCCAATTGCTGAACCTTTGGAGAATCCTCCGGAAAGAGTTTCAACTACATTGAACCAACGGGCTTTCAGCCAGCTATGTATTCAATTCGGCATTGCTGAAGCGGATGCTCTACTTCCTGGGGTAAATGAAACTACCGATAGGCCGCCACTTGGCTTCATTGCAGTCAATCGTCAAATGTGTCTGAATGGAGCTATTCCCCCCTTCAAAAATTTTCTTAGAACACTCCTCCTTCGACTAACTATTTCTCCATTCCAGTTGCACCCTAATGTCTATGCTATTTTGATGGGGTTGTGCGTACTATTTAGGAGGACGCTTAACCGCCTCCCAAGCTTCGAGGAGATCTGCTATTTGTGTTCATTCGGGAGGAACAAAGATCACCCTTCCATTATTCTTGTAAGGAGCGCAAGAAACCGCAAGCTGATTATGGATCTGCCCAAGAGCGCTCACGGGTTTTTAAACCAGTTCTTCTTTGTCCGTTGCCCCCCCGGGATTCGACGGTATCTGGAGAGTAGGAAGTAAGACTACCTATCTCCGTTTACTTCATTTCTGAGCCTTTCAAAATTCGAGTCGTCAAGTGCTAACTTCATTCTTTACTTTTGTAGCACTTCCTCCTCCCTTTAAAGATTCTAGTCACAAATCGACTTTCGAAAGATTGAGTGCCGTAGCTATCAATGAGAGAAGTATTAAGTTTCTACAGAAGAACAAATTTTTGCACCAATTCGGATTCTTGCACTCTTCTCGATCCATTCAGTCCCGTGATGCCCCCAGTTCTCAAGCAGAAGCGTCAGATGCCCCAGCCTCCGCAATGGAATTCGCACCGAAGGAACCTATTGTAGAGACTTCATTAGTGAAATGCTCCAGTTCCGCTGACGGTGTGGGGTTATCTGGAAAATCTAAACTTCCCCCAGTTATTGAAGAAGAGGAATTTCCTCAACATTCTGGGAAGGCTACTAGAGAAGCTGATAAGGGAGCTGATAAAGAAAGTTCCGTTACGAAGAGTGTAAAACGTGCTGAAGAGGGCACTGCTGATATGACCCATTCCGCTGGGCATGATGGTGATGATATCTTTGGAGGACTGAGCAACCTTATGGTGACTTCCCATGAGCTCCTTAAAGATGACACCACCACTTCTAAGCTTGTTTCTCCAGCAATCGAAGCGACATCCTTCCTGCGATCAATTCCATCAACCCAAGAGTTGACTCCTGCTGCAAAAGCCGACATCACTCCTAACCCAAAGAATGGTTTGTAGCTTGATGCGCGTAGTTCGCACGCCACACACACACTTAGGATTTTTGGCAATTATGCGCACTTAGCTTCTTTATTTCAAAGATTTCTAAATTTTGTCTCTTCTTCACTTTCAGGTTCTCCAATGAGACGCAACAACTCATATTACGATGACTTTCAATGCTATGCGAGGCGTGATTCTTATGACCCCAGGCGCTATCTTCCTGCCCCTAGGGGGACTGATGAGGAAAGAGCAGCTAGGAAAGCTCGCGAAAGGCAGGCTTATGAGGAGCGTTATGGAAGAAGAGACGACCGACATGACTCTTACCAGAGGGATGATGACTCCCATAAGAGAAAGTCTCATGACGATAAGGGGAAGAGTCATGTAGCTGAAGATTCAAGCAAGCGAGCCAAGCTCAGCGAAAAGTCTACATCTGAAATTTCTAAAGTGCCTGCTGCTTCTATCTCTCTAGACATCCCTTCTAGCTCTCCTGCCCTTCAAAGAGCTGAAATTCAAGCAATCATTAATAGGCCTCCTTATCAAGTTGAGAAGCCTCTGTCTGCACTCCAAAGCCGATTTCCGCATTGGTATTTGAAAGGAGTACGTTTCGATCTGGACTTGTTTCCAATTGATAAACATGCCATGTTAAGAAATCTCGACGCTGTCAAGCTTGATATTGAAAGAATGTCCGGCTGGCAAAAACTAGTTGAGGAGCTTCAAAGAGTAAATTGTTTAAATCTCGAGGCTATGCTGACCATGGAAAGCGATAAGTCTGAGTGGCTAAAAGTTCTTGATCAACATGATATGGAGATGAGGAGCATCACCGCCTATAACGAGAAACTTGAGGCTGAAATCAAGAAGCTTAAAGATGATATTGCCACCTCTTCCACTTCTTATACTCAAAAGGAAGAGGTTCTTCAAAAGCAAGTAAGAGACGCCCACGCTACTCAATGAGATGCTGAGGCTAAACTTGAGGCGGAGCGGAAAATCGTGGAAATCTACCGCAATGATGCTGCTCAGCTGCGGGAAAAGACTAACTCCCAAGATTTGGAGATTACAATGTTAAAGGCCCATCTTTCTAAGGCTGAAAAGGAGCATGACGAGGCCATCGCTGGAAAAGCAGCAGCTGAACACTCACATGAGGCGACTAAGGCCAACGTTAGCTCCACTCTATTCGAGTTTTATGTTCTCAGCGTCTTGGGGCGTGGCAGTCTTTCATTTTTGGGCCCAAAGTATGAGGTTACCCTAGTTGAAGTGTGGGAGGCAGCAGTTGAAATGCTTAGAGACGCTGGCTACGCTGAGGAGGATCTTGAGGCTTATTATTTGGATGATGAGGGTCGTGCCGCCCTTGCCAGAAGGAAAGAACAACTTGCCAAGGAACGAGCCGAAGCGGCGGAAGGAGAGCATCTAGGGAAGGCACCTTTGGCCGACCCAACTCGTCCTTCGGCTTCAGTCGACATCAATATTATTGGCTCCAGTTCCCACTCTCCGCCTCCTGCCAAAGCCGAAACTGAAACTACAACTGCTCATGCCGAAGACGAGGCCCAAGAAGAAACCGAAGCCCATGATTTTGAAATTGACGTGATAAAGCCAATCTCTCCAGGTAACTTCAACACTGATCAAGCTCAAGTGGACTACTCGTTTGCTTCACATGAGCTCGATGAACTTCTTGCTTATTACTTAAGCCTCGATGTGCCATTATCTCCTCTCTTTGCGAGGAATACTGATGTTTAACTTTTCTTCTTCTGTAGTGAAAACAACAAGTGTTGTACAGGCTTCGCCTCCTCCAGCTATTGCCTCTCCACCTCTTCAAGTTACTCCTTCTTCTGCTTCTCAACCGGGGTCGCAAGAAGAACAAATAGGAGCTCTTCAAGGCTTAGATGACCCGGCCACTTCACAAGAGCAGAAACCTGAAGAACTTGAGTAGGGTGAGAGGACCCCGGAGAAATTTACTGCCGATGATACAAAGCTGATTGATCTTATCACTCCGGGTAGCGAATCTTCTTCAAAGAAGAGGGGAAAGCATGGAATTTCGAAGAAAAAGAAGGGCACTTCTGCTAGCGATGAGAAAGCGGAATGGGACCTAATTGCACCTCTTTCTCCTTCTTCCCCGACTCGTTCAGGCAAACTCAAGAAGTTAACCATTAGGCCAAGCGAGGGCTCCAAAGGCGACGGGAAGAAGAAGCAATGAGTCTGGTTTTATCCTTCTTGTTCTGCTTTTTTGCTTTTTGCTTGTATCTAAAGACTTGTATCGACCGGAGATTGTGCGGGTACCGGCCCCCGCTTTTTGAAACCTGCACATGTATACAAATCTTTTATAGTATGGAATAGAATGACTCTTTTTACTTGTACAATCTTTTGTCTGTATTTGTGAATGCATTTATTCCTTATTTTCGCACAAGTTTCTTTATTTTCTTTGTATGATACTGCAGTGAGCTCGTGGTATGCTGCTTGAGCGTTGCTTTTATTAATGTAGCTATATTGCCCCCATACCACGGCTTATTGTAATCTTCTCCATTTTGAAAAGACTTGTACTCTTACTCTAGAGAATAATTCTTCCATATTGAGGAAATATTATTCTGCTCTAGTAGAGTGTGCCTTGTATCAGAGAAGTTTTCTGTTTTTTTTTAGAAAAAGTTTTTACACTTCAACTTTCGGAGATGGTCACTTTTATTTTTGAGAAGTGGATTCCCCTACGCGATGAAGCGGGCCTCCGAAGAAGGCTTTGATTTGTTTGCCAGAAAGTTATATCTCATCGCTAAGTGGGCCTACGGGACAGGCGTCAGCTGCTTTATTAGATATTTGTTTGCACAAACGATCGGGAGCAGTTAGCTGCGGCCTAGAACCTTCTTTTTGAGAAGGTGCCCCTTCGGTGGTTCCATCAATGACTTTTTCAAGAGATAACATTTCATTTTTGGGCGTGCCTCGTTAGTGGGCTTTATTTGGCACTTTAACTTTTTTTTAGGGAAGAATGTTCTCATTATGGAGAAATTGATTTTCCCTTGAGAGTAGAAGTGTGCCTCCGAAGAGGGCCTTTTTGTTTGCCTGAAAGTTACTTCTCACAGTTAAATGGATCCACGGGGCGGACGCAAGCTACCTAATTGGATGTTTGTTTGTACGGACGATCACAATTTGTTACCAAGGGCCTGGTGCCTTCATTTTGGGAAGGTGCCCCTTCGGTGGTTCCACCAACCTTTTTGTTTGAGAAAAACATTTCATTTTTCGACGTGCCTCGTTAGAGGGCTTTCTTTGGCACTTCAACTTTTTTGGGGAAGAATGTTCTCATTATGGAGAAATTGATCTTCCCTTGAGAGTAGAAGTGTGCCTCCGAAGAGGGTTTTTTTGTTTCGTTTGCCAGGAAGGTTACATCTCACAGTTAAGTGGATCCACGGAGCAGACGCAAACTACCTAACTGGATGTTTGTTTGCACAAACGATCATAATTAACTAGCAAGGGCCTGGGACCTTCACTTTGGGAAGGTGCCCCTTCGGTGGTCCTACCTACTTTTTTGTTGAGAGACAAGATTCCATTTTGGTTGTTTTTGTCTGCTTGCCCATGTCTTTTCACCATCTGTCCCTCAGCGATTCCTCGTTATCACCTCTAAGTACATGTTCCTTTCTTTTGCAGGTTGTTTGATTTTTCCAGAGAAGTGTACTTCATTGTTAAGTGAATCCACGGGGCAGGCGCAAGCTACTTAACTGGATGTCTGTTTGCACAAACGATCGCAATCAGTTAGCAAGGGCCTGGAACCTCTACGTTAGGAAGGTGCCCCTTTGGTGGAATCACCAACTGTTTGTGAGAAACACTTCTTATGTAGGAATTGAATCTGGAATTTTTGTGGCTTGACATTTGTTTATTGAGTGATTTGTAGGAATCGCTTGGCCTTGTGATGTGTTGAATAGGTAAGTTTTGCTTTGATAGCTTGCAATATTAAATCGACATTTTAGCAACATATTTAAGATATTTGCACATCGAAATGAGACAGGCATTTTATAGTAGTATAGAACACAAGATTTATAGTGGTTCGGTCGAGAATTGGGCCTACATCCACTTTATAGTTCTTATTATTGATTCACACTGATTTTACAATGGCTGACAATACAAGAATGATACATCCTCAATCATTTTACAAATTTAAGCATAGCTTCTAAGTAAAACATGGACACAAGTGATTGCTGTTCCAGGCTCTCGGAATTGGATCTCCTTCGACAGTTGTGAGCTTGAAAGTGCCATCAAGAAGTTTTTTTCCTATGACATATGGCCCTTCCCAGTTTGGCCCAAACACTCCTGTTGCTGTCATGACCCTTTTCAAGACTAGATCCCCAATTTCAAAGCTGCGTTGGCGAAATTTAGAATTGAAGTGCCTGGCTATCCTTTGCTGATGAGCTGCAAC
This sequence comes from Allium fistulosum, assembly GCA_030737815.1. Lineage (NCBI taxonomy): Eukaryota > Viridiplantae > Streptophyta > Magnoliopsida > Asparagales > Amaryllidaceae > Allium > Allium fistulosum. The sequence goes on along the minus strand of CM060904.1, from coordinate 577,650,596 downwards.
TCTGAGCTCAACCTCTTTCCTTCTTTCATCAAGCAAGTCAAGTGCTTCAAGTTGCAGCTTTTCATTTTCAGCTTGGTTGAAATGAATACTCCTGTGTGAGGGGACCTCTATTTCCACTGGAATCATTGCTTCTGATCCATATGCTAATGAGAATGAAGTGTGCCCAGTCGTAGTTTTGTGGGTAGTTCTATATGCCCAAATTGCTAGTGGCAGCTTATCGACCCAACCACCTTTTGCGTTTTCCAGTTGTTTTTTGATGGTTGATTTGATAATTTTGTTCACTGCTTCCACTTGCTCGTTTGCCTGCGGATGAGCCACTGCTGAGAAGCTTTTTTGGATCTTGAATCGCCTGCAAAAGTCCTGGAATTCTTCGCTTTCGAATTGGGTACCATTGTCTGTAATTATCTTCTGAGGCACACCATACCTGCAAATGATATTTTTAGTGACAAAGTTTATCATCTTTTTAGAGGTAATAGTAGCCAATGGTTCAGCTTCATCCCATTTAGTGAAATAATCAACAGTAACAATAGCATATTTGATTCCGGACTTGGCAATCGGGAAAGGCCCAATGAGATCTATCCCCCAAATGGTGAATGGCCATGGACTGACCATCTGTGTTAGCTCGGTGGAAGGTGCTCTTGGGATTTTTGCAAATCTCTGGCATCTGTCACACTTTCGGGAGTAGCTAGCAGCATCTCGATTAATATCTGGCTAAAAATACCCATAGCGGAGAATTTTCTTTGCAAGAGTTTGGCTACCTGAATGGTCCCCACACTCTCCTCCGTGCACCTCAGCTAAAATTGTCTTAGCCTCTTCCTTGGTTACACATCGGAGTAATGGCATCGAGAATCCTCGTCTGTACAAATGGCCGTCTTGAATTACATATCTCGGGGCTTTTCTTAACAGCTTCTAGCGCTCTTTTGAGTTTTCTAGCAGGGAGCCGTTGAGTAGATATTCCTTGATCGGGTTCATCCACGACTCCTGATCTTGAGATACAGCCATAATCCAGTCAATATCCATCTCATCAGTACTTGGAGCTGACAAGACTTCTACAGGGACCAATCCCAATAATTGAGCTTCGCTAGAGCTTGAATATTTTGCGAGAGAATCTGCCTTCATGTTCTCTTCCCGGGGTATATGGCTTATTGTATAATGATCAAAATCATCGAGAAGCTCCCAGGCCTTTGACAAGTAAGCAGGCAGATTTCCTCCTTTAGTTTGAAACTCTTTCTTGACTTGGCATACAATAAGCTGGGAATCACTAAGGATCTGCAATACTTTGATGTTCAGTTCTTTAGCAATCTTCAAGCCGGAACAAGAGCTTCATATTCTGCTTCATTATTTGTCGAAGGAAATTCTAATCTCAATGCATAGCACAATGACCGCCCTTCGGGGGTTTCAAGCACAACCCCAGCTCCGTAACAATAGTCATTTCTTGCACCATCAACATATAATTTCCATCAGATCGGGATGTCATCAGTCACCTCTTCCTCACTGCCACCTTTATCTGTGTATTCTGCAATGAAATTTGCTAAAGCTTGTCCATTGATTGTTCTTCGGGGATGGTAGGTGATATCCTATTGGTTGAGTTCAATATTCTACTTCAAAAGACGACCCGAAGTTTCAGGGCGAAATAGGACTTGCTTTAGAGGTTGATCAGTGAGGACTTTAATAGGATGAGCCTAGAAATATGGCCTCAACTTTCTGGACGCAATCAACAGACAATAGGCGAGCTTTTCCAGCTTTGAATAATTCATCTCTGCCCCTGTGAATCTTTTGCTGATGTAATAAACCGGGCGCTGAACTTTTGCGTCTTCCCGTACCAATGCTGCACTGAGAGCATGAGATGAAACCGCTAAGTATATGAAAAGATCTTCACCATTGCTGGGCTGAGAAAGTACTGGAGGCATTTCCATGTGACGAATTAGTTCATCAAAAGCTTTCTGACATTCAGGAGTCCATTCAAAGTTTTTCTTTCCTTTCTTCAGAGCGTCAAAGAAGGGAATGCATTTATCAGTGGCCCTGGAAATAAACTGACTCAAAGCAGCGACTTTCCCGTTGAGGCTTTGCAATTCCTTCTTTGTTCTAGGGGCTTTGACTTCTCTTAAAGCAGTAATCTGAGCAGGATTAGCTTCGATGCCCCTAGCACTCACAATGAAACCCAAGAATTTTCCGGACTCTACCCCGAATGAACATTTCAGAGGATTTAGCTTCACCCCATACTTTCGGAGGACCGCGAACATTTCTGCCAAATGATCCATGTGGTTTACTGCCTTCTTCGATTTCACCAACATATCATCAACATATACTTCCATAGTCTTGCCAATCTGGGGTTTGAACATGGCATTAATAAGTCTTTGATAAGTTGCCACCGTGTTCTTTAGTCCGAAGGGCATGGCTTTATAGCAGTAAAGACCAACATCAGTGATGGAGCTCGTGTCCTCCTGATCTGGCTCATGCATCATGATTTGATTATATCCTGAGTAAGCATCCATAAAAGACAATAATTCATGCCTAGCTGTTCCATCCACCAAATGATCAATCCTGGGCAACGGGAAATAGTCTTTGGGGCATGCTTTGTTCAAGTATGAAAAGTCGATGCATACTCTCCACTTCCCATTTGCTTTTTTAACCAACACCGGATTAGAAACCCAATTTGGATAAGTGGATTCTTTGATGAAGCCATTTTCCATGAGTCGATCTACTTCTTCTTTTAATGCTGTCGACCTTTCGGGACCCTAGGTTCTTCTTTTCTGCTTTACGGGTGTGAATTTTGGATCAATATTCAAAGCATGCACTGCGATTTCTGGAGATATTCCACACATGTCGGCATGACTCCAAGCGAATACATCCAGGTTTGCTTTCAAGAATGATATTAGCATATTCTGAACCATCACACCGAGTTGTGAACCCATATTCAGCACCTTGTTTGGATCATTCAAGTCAATAGGTACTGGCACCATCACTTCCACCGGCACCACTCTACTCTCCCCTACACTGGTTTTTCTGGGATCAAACTCTTTTCGTGCATCACTATGCTCACCAGTGCAGGGTCCACCCCGTAATTACTACAAGGTGGGCTCTTTGATGCGGAGTGGAGCTGCCGCACCCTTACCCATTTCTCTTTTCTTTCTTTCCCGTAACTCTATGAGATAACATTCTCGCCCGGCATTTTGGTCCCCCTTCACAACACCGACACCATTATCAGTAGGGAACTTCATAGTCAGGCACCATGGGGCGAGAATGGCCTTGAATGCGGCAAGAGTCGGTCGACCCAAGAAGGCATTGTAAGCGGAGAATTCATCAACAATCACAAAAGTTTGTTTTCGGACCACCTTCTTTTCCCCTTCTCTGAGCTCTACAAATAAGTCAATAGTCCCAATAGGCTGTTTTGGTTCTCTAGTGAACCCAACAATTTTCTGTGAGGAAGCTTGGACATCAGCCATGGGAATTTTCATCTGATCAAATGTCTTTCTAAAGAGGACATTGCAAGAGGCGCCGCAGTCAACAAGCACCCTTCTTACAATGGCTGATCCGATGCCTGCAGATATCACCAAGGGATCCATGGTGGGAGCCTCAACACCAATAGAGTCTCTAGCCCGAAATATGATGTCATCGTTAAAATTTCTTTGCTGTTTTAATGGTGCAGCATCTTCCAAGACAAAAACATTTTCTTCCTCCGGGGCATATCTCAAAGCGTGAGCATATCTCTCCATCTCACCCCAACTTCTGCCCTCTAGGTGAGGACCCCCTATGATAACATTAATGACAGGCCTCTCAGATTCCTGCGCTGTAGTCCTCTCACCTGAGTCGGATTGATGAGCAGGAACTTGCTGCCCCTGAGTAGATGAGGTCGGGTCACTTCTATTTCTCTTCACATATTGTTGTAGTTTATTCTGTCTCAACAGCTCTTCAATCAAATTCTTTAAATGGCGATATTTATTAGTGTCGTGGCCAGGTTGATTGTGGAACCGATAGAATCTCCCATTATGCACAACATTTTTCCCAGGCTTCATCTCAGGTGGTTTGGGGTATTCGACAGCATCCTTGGTTGCGAAAAAGATATTTTCTGGAGTATCAGTTAATGGAGTAAAATCTGAAGGTTTAAAGTAGCGAGTTTTCTTCACATCTTTCTGCTCTTTCCCACCGTCATTCTCCCTCTTTTGGCCACCAGATTCCTTTTTGTTAGAAGCAACATTGTTATTCTTAACTTCAGCCACGTCTACTTTTGCTGGCACAGGAAGGCTTTCTAAGCGCATGAATTCATCGGTCTTCTTGTAGAACTTCTCAAGTGAATTTGGCTCTTTCATCTTTAGCCATTTTCCGAATTCACTTGATTTGTCAATAGCTCGCATCAAGTAAGTCAGAATCATCCGAGGCTCTGCATTATCAACTTCGGCCAAGGCTATATTGAAGCGGTTTAAGAAAGATTTGATAGACTCTCCGGGGCTTTGTTCGAGGCTGGATAGTGACATTATGTCCTTGGCCTTCGAAGCATATAACCTGAACCGATCTTTGAATTTCCGAGTTAGGTCGGAGAACTGATCCACGGATCGAACTGGCAGCTTCGTGAACCAAAGCAGGGCCACTCCCTCCAAGTACACAGGAAAGTATCTGCAGTTGATCTCGTTTGTTGCTCTGGCACCTGTCATATGCCAGTCATACTTGTATAAGAACTGGTTAGGATCACTTGTCCCCCGATAAGCTGGAATAGTAGGGGGAACAAACTTCTTCGGAAATTCAGCCTTCAGAATTCTTTCAGTAAAAGGAGTTTTGCTTGGAGCAAACCCCCAGTCACTTTCATCTTCCTCCCTTCGCATGCTCTCCTCCATAATTTGTCGAATCATTCACGTGAGGTACTCCTCATCGTTTAGAGGCCCCGCGGGACAGACATCAACTACTTTTTCGGAAGTTTTCCTGGACAAACGTTCACGAAGATTTGGCTGCGGCCTTGAACCTCCAGCTTGGAGAGGTGCCCCTTCGGCGGTGCCAGCTGCCCTCTGAGGAATACTTTTCCCTTGGGAATCATGAACATCCTCAGCAAAGGTTTCTTCATTATTTTCTGGATGCTGGTTAACTCCAAGCAAAGCATTCAACTTGTCCAACATCAAAGTGTTCTGGGCTTCCATTTGTTGATACAACCCAGACACTATAGCATCCAATTCCGCCCTTGTGACTCCAACACTAGGAGCCGCTTGATTTGATGTGGGAGAAGTGGCGGTGTTGTCATAAGCATCTCCAGATCTAGTAGATTTACTTTTCCTTCCAGGAGCCATAATTTTGGATAGACTTCTGGTTCTTAGGGAGAGTCTTTCCACAAATCTTTGTGAAGCAATGATGAGAGGACCCCTAAGTTCAGTTCTCAGTGAAAGCACCAAAAATGTTAACGCTAAAAATGTACACTAACACCCCAGTGTGAGTTGTGATTTAGCGAAAGCACCACCCGTTGGTACGGGAACTAAAAGCAAGCAGAAAATAGCAGAAAATAATAAAGAGGCAACAATTTTTATAGTGCTTTGGCTCAAAGTCAAGCCTACGTCCACTTAATCTCTTCTATTACTGATTTGATTAAAATTTTTACAATAATCCTTCAATTACAACACAATTAAGACAGGTAGTTAGAACTTTGATGTAGAAAAGCTCTTTGAATTCATGTTGAATGAACTTGATCTTTTCCGAAGGTTCTTTGAAGTGTCTTTTGCATTTGAAGTGTTGGAGCAAGTGTAGAAGTAGTGAAAATAGCAAAGTCTTGGTGCTCCAAAAATCCCCCTTCTAGTGCGGAGTAGGCGGGGTATTTATAGGGGAGTTTTGGAGTTAGGTTGTTTGGTGTAGGTCATGGGCGGTTTAGGAGTTGAGTTAGGTCACGGGAGACCTAATGGGTACGGGTTACGGCTTATAGTGGGTGTATTTGGCCATTTGTCTTGGTTGGTAGGTCGCAGCGACCTATGGGGAATGGAAGGCGACCTATATGCTGGGGCATCAGGCGGAGCGACTTAGGATAGACTTGTGAGAAGCAGCGACCTAATATAGGTTGGAGCGACCTATATACAAACGGCATAAGGAGACGCGACTTATTTAGGTGCAGCTGTGGGCTCATAACCCGCTAGGTCGCTAGGTTGCTACCTCATTGAGTCGCTGTAGTATTCAACCCACTGTCGTGTTTGAGTCGCTATGCCGTTGATCTGTTTAGGTCGCTTAACCCGTTGAAAGTCGCTGGGAGGTTGAGTCGTTAACTCATTGCAATGTCAGCTCACCAGATGCTATAGGTCGTAGGTCGCTCGGGGCTGTGAACAGTTAAGTCGCTTGGGGCTTTGCGGTAGTTAACCCGTTGTTATGTTAGGTCGTTAAGTCGCCAGCTTTTCTTAAGCAGTTGAGTCACCATTCAGAAAAGGGATTAACATATATATATATATATATACATATTCGTTTGTTTATATCCTTATATTATGATGCATATAATTTGTCATTTATATGTTGCATTAATTAAGTTTACGAATGTAACGACCTAGATTTTTCAACGTTGATTTGAAATATTAAATGGTTTTAAATATTGAATTTGAATTATAGATTGATTTGGATTATGGAAATTTGGGTTTATTTATAAAATAAATTCAGAATTTAAATAGAGCGATTTATTGGATAATTTAATTATTGAATTTAATAATTGAATATTGGGTAAATTATCGTATCTTGAGTTTTAAGCTCGATAAAAATAATTTAAAGGCTTATAAAATTTATATTAATAATAATAAAGATAATAAAAGTTTTAAAATTGAAATTAAAAGTGATTTGTTCAATTTTAAAAATAGTTTGTTCAAATTGACATTTTAAAATAGCCTTTCGAGGCACAGTTTCAGAATTTGACGAAACCAATTCCATTGGATCCGTAATATTGTATTATTATCGGATTTCAAATTTTGTAGTGTTTGGAGTTATCATTTGGCTTTACGATTAGAAACACGTTGAAATTTATATCGAAATTCAAAATAATAATTGGGTCCAAAAGCTATCTTCTCCATACGATCGAATTAGGACACAGAACCTTTTCCATTTTGTTTGGAATAGGGGTATAACATTATGAACGCCTAGCGGCATGCCTCGATAGGGGTTCGATATTTTGAGTTTTGAAATTGAAACATTGTAAAATATAAATATATATATATATAAATAATTGACTTGACCTTTAAATCTCCCATCAGCTGTTATTCTGCCTTTTTCAAATCACTGTACACTTATCCTAACACACAAATATATTCAAACACGCTACCCCTTCACGTTTTAAAACCCGCTTCCTTTTCGTTATCTCCAAAATCGAATAGAACGTTAGAAGGAAAAAAAAAATATGCCGAGCAATTCGAAATAAATTCAAAATGAAAAAAGGGGGCCGGGCGATTTTCAACCACATTCGAGTATAGGGGAGCGATGGTTGGTGAAGTTCATGGGGTCAGATGGATCTAGGGGAGCACGTTCGCGCTCAAGGTTGGAGGAGTAGGTTCGGTCGGGGGCTTCATTCGTTCGGATGAAAGGGAAGGTGAAGTTGAAAAGGGGAAGACTTGCGACTTGAGGATGAAGGCATGAGGAAGGTTGAAGCGATCCTCTCTGGTGATGCGGTGGGTTGAGTGGCTTGTAGCGGCGCTGGGAGGTTTCGAAACTGTGGGCATGATTGATTTGGGGTCTGCTCGGAGGAGAAGTCGATGCCGGAAAGTTCTGAACGGCAGCGGGGGCTGTAATATTAAAGGTAATTTAATTTTAAAACATTTTTAATCAATGTTACTCAAGTTCAACTTTTAATTTAATTAGTTGATAATTATTTTATTCATCAGAAATGATAAATAATTCATAGTTTATTTATACGAGGTCAAAATTGCATGAAGCGGGCAGGTTCGCAAAGCGATAGGCTACAAGCTGGAATTTTAGATTTAAATCGGACATTGTTCGATTTAATGAAAATAAAAATGAAAATCAAAGGTGAGAATTTCTAACTCATTTGGATTACCATATTTAAATTTAAATTATTGGATGTTTGATTTGATAATTATCTATTGGATGACTATATATATATATAGTAGGATATATATTAGTATTGGAGTGATATTCCCGCACATTATAGCGGATGAGACCCTATGCGCCCCGCATAATAGTGGATGACCCTATATACCGCGATATCCCCCTCGAAGTGGGATTGGTATCTTTTTATGTTGTATTAACATTTGTAGATGCAGGGAAAAACAGGTTGGAGGGATCCAATTGGATTCCTCAAATTTATTGTTTATTTTTCATATATGATGATATATGAATTGCCTAGAATAATCGATTATAGATTATTATAGTAATTGAAATTTATTGGATGCTATTGTAGCACTGGCCTGAATTTTGATAATTTTACTACTATAAATATATTTTTAAAATTTATGGAATTAAAAGGAATTTGATATAAAAATATATATATTGGAATTTGAGTTATTTTAAAGAAATTGAATTAGAGAAAAAATATATATTTGATTTTTGGTTATACTTAACTGTTGTGAATTTTTAAATGGAGATTTTTAAAAATGAACTAGATAAGAAAATTTATAAATGATATTCTGGAAATATAAAAAGGAGTTAAAATCAACATTTAAAATAGATTGGAAGTACAAAAGGAATTATAAGAAATGAATTTATATAATGGAATTTAATAAATAAGAATTGTTATATAAACAGGTAAAACAAAGGAGTTATGAAATTTATAAATGATGTTTATAAATAAAGGAATTCGATATTAGATGAAATTGGGAGAATTTGTAAAACAGGGTTAGGAAAAATAGTAGATTCTATTTTTGAAATGGGAATGGTTAGGGGATAAAAAATAAATTGATATGTTGTGAAATCGAGAGAAAGTTATAAATTAAATTGGTATCGAGATTTTAAAATATATTTGTAAGAAGTTAAGTTGTTTCAAAAGGAAAACTTTATTATTTAAAACTATGAAATTTTAAACTAGTTAATATCGGAATACTTCGAAAAATGGATTTTTAAATATTTAATATTTATTGAAATAAATTTTTTTAATTCTTATAATCAGCTTTGTAAATTGATTTGTTTATTTTTAAAAGAGCTATTGATAGTTTATTAAAAATGTTAATATTTTAAATAATAACTTAAAACATATTTTAAAAATAGAAATAAATTATTATTCTTTAAAAATGATTATATACATATATATATATATAGTTTTGAAATGATTGAAAATTTATTTATAAAATCCTCTCGAGATGTGTAAACAGTTTTTTATTTAAGAATGAGATTTTGTAAGAGAAATCTGATAAATGGAATTATAGGTACTTAAGAGAATTTCCAATGTTAGATGTGATAACTTCGGAAAGGAATTTGAATCCAATTAAAGAAGTCATAAATGGTTGGTTGGGGTTATAAATAAGTATAATCGGTTTGAAAATCATAAGAAGAATTTATTAAAAATTCTGGAGACTTATGAGATAAATACGAAATATTTCCAAGTTAAATACTGAGAAGATTTTGGAAACTCTACGTTTAAATATTCTCCTAAGCATTGGAATGAAGGCTTTGGAAATATTTTAGCGGAAAGGATTTGGAATAGAAATATTTTCTAAGTGTTATAAAAATGGAAGTTGAAAATATTTCTAGGTATTGAAATAGAGGAATATCCTGTTATGGATACTAGTGTTGAATTTGTTTTCAAACATAGAAATATTGAAAGAGATTGAATATATATCTTGGTGAAGATGGTTTGGAATAAATAATTTGGAAATTTATAAAATTGGCCCTAGTGACCGCTTATGGATGTTTTATTGATAGTTAAATAACCGACTATCAATATTGGCCAATTTTGTTAATCGATTCGAAGAGACCGGGATCGGATTTAATTATCCAAAAACCACTTCGATCTGGTTTGAACGTTACAAATGAATACCGTGAAGATGATGAAGACGGTGATTCGGTTTGTCCAGACCCAGGACAACTTGTATGGACGAATGCTATCAGAAAATCATCATTGGAGGACGATGAGCATTCTAAGTAAAATTTTGTTCCTTAAAAGGTAACTCTTAGCCTCAAAACTCATCAACCGGGAATGACTAAAACAGGGAAGATGCAGCAAGGCTAAGTGGGTTGTGCTCAAGTAGGGTATGTTATCACCTTTCTAGATGTCCTCGGAACCTTATTTATCTTAATTATGTGTATACATGAAAGTAGAAGCGCTCGATGGTAAGGGTGGGAACACCCAGGGTGATAACATATTCGTTCAATCCAGGTCAGGGTTAAGCCGGTCTTCTGGGGCAGGGGATCCTGGCGTGGTCCTCGGTACATTGTTCTGGAGGTGTACTGTGGTGGGCGGTACCCCAGTGGCCTAGTTATTCGATGGAATCCATTCTCCAATAAGCGCTGTACGGTTTTGATTGTGCCCAACTATGCTGAAACGTGAGATGCAAGCATTTCAACTATTTTCTATTTACTTTCTATAGACACTAATATAATATAGATGAATTGATAAAAATCGTTTTGGTTATCGTAAGGTAAAAACCCGTCGTGTTTATGTGTGACGTTGTCTTACGAGATACCTTTGTTTTCAAAGGATTTTGGAGAAAAGTTAATAATTCAGATTGAGTGTGTTTTCACATGCTAGTTTTCCAGACTGACTCGGGTGTTATTTTATTATAATGCTCGGGTGAGACCGAGTATTACATATTCAGGATATGATGCTATGGATTTCAGGAGACGAGCTGGATGACAGAGACGTATCTCCGTACTTGGCTTATATACCTGTAACGACCCAGAATTTTGAACAAATTAAATTGAGAATATTTAATTAATTTTAAATATTTGAACGGTGATTTAATTTGAATCCCCGATATAACTTTGAAAATTTGCGATTAAACTATAAAATTTAATCGATTGAAGTTGAACAAAAATTTGAATCTTCAATTTTAAGCCGAAGAAAAATATTTCGAAAGCTTTTAAATTTCGTATTGATAATACTGAAGATGATTGAAGCTTCAGAATTTAATTTCGAACTGTTTTGTTCAGTTTTGAAAATAATCACTCGAACCGATATTTATAAAATAGTCAATTTTCAAACAGTCTCGGAATTCGACGAAACCAGTTCCATTGGGTCCGTAATATTGAATTATTGTCGGATTTCAAATTTCGTATTTTTCTTGTCACATCCCGAAATTTTCGACTTTCGAAAATTCAACATCGATACTCACTTTATCGACTGCCGAGAAATCGAACGCCGGAAACTCCAATAGTGAGGGTTTTAGAAAGAAGGAAAAGTAGAAGAAGAAGAAGATAGAAGAAAAAGAGAAGAAAGAAAGAAGAAGAACAACAGAAAACATCAGAACGACATCAATAGAAACACAGAACAGAGACAATATCAGAATCTCACATATCGCAGCGGAACAATATATAATAGATAACACTAGTCTTTTAAAAACAAAGAACTATATCAGTTTATACATACATCAATCAGAGTCATATACAACAATGGACAGTTTTATAAAACTTGTCCTCATACAGAATACACAGCGGAATACATACTATCAGATACAAATACTACGTCTCGCCATCCAGCTTATCTCCAAAGCTCCAGAATATCCAGAATATCCTGATAATATAACTCTAGGCTGCCCGTGTGGAAATTGGTGGGCACCCAGAGTTTAGAAGGAAACAATAAACTCCGAGTCAGTCATGGTGACTGGTGTGAGATCGTAAAACAGTTATTCCTTAAAATAAACAACAGGATAACTTTAAAGTCAATTCGAAATGCTTTTTGGAAAATGAGACTACCATAAGACCTCCCGCCACACACACAATGCAAACGCAGACTTGGAGGAGATTTCTTCTTATGATAGTCAAAGATGCTTACTATGCAAAAATCAAATTCTTTTTGATATTATTATTAGTGCATAGTGTAGAAAACATTTCGAAAGTAGAATATAAATCTTAGCCAGCATAGGTACCATTATAGTATGCTTACTATAGCTACCATATTAAATGGCAGGTTCTACAACTAAAACCGTACAAGTCACGTATTGTTTCTTTGGATTTCCAACAAATGGTCAGGCTAAGGAACTTCCTATCCACGATGGGTACGTCCCTGGAATAGACGACCCGAGAAATAACCTAACATTACGGTTAGATCTCTGCCAACACAAGGCCGGGTTACCTCTGCAAAAATAGGTAACTACTGACACGCGTATGCCATCCCCCGATCGTCACCGATCTTCCCGAGGATCCCCGATTCGCAACAAACCACATAGATAATAATAATGCAGTAACCACAGAGGTTAAGTATCTGGGCTCCATACCATGATACCACCTTTATCCAGAAGGAATGACATACACTAAGGGGCGCTACTCCCTAGAACCTTGCCGCATTCGTCCTGTTTCGACCATTTCCGGGGTGTGAGGCTCGATGAAGTCTCGTCCACAAAGCTACGCTTTCTACAAAAAGCCCTGCTTCGGGTCAAAAAAAATGATCAACCTATGATCACAAAGATATAAGATCAAACAAATGATCATATCGCAAATGATCAAACACTGATCATTTTCACAGCAACACTTAGTATGCCACGTTACCAAATTGGGATATATCGCTGATGAATTTCAACTACATAACCTCTGAGCTCGTACGTCTCAGAGAAGGGTGTTAAGCTAAGAGAATAAATTCTCCGCCACCAACAGAAATGTATTTGAAAGAAATCAGCTTTATATCTCAAATTGTAACATCAGACACACAATCCATACAAGTCTGTTCCGGGATCGAACAGAACCGAAGGCACTTCTCACGAAGCCCTTGCATTTCCGGATAGTTTTCAATCACGTCAGGACTTCCCGTCACTAAGGGTGATAAAACCTCTAAATCGAAGATCAGTCGATGTAGAGTAACTCGACGGTAATCCTTCCGTTTTCAAAAATATCCGGTCTTCAACACCGGTCTTCAAATGCGATTCATAACGACGTATCACATATTCGGAATGGGTTATACGACCCCATGGTCCTTTCCCGGTTAACCCGAATAGTGAGCGTAAATTCAAAAATAAGTGTGGCATTCAAATTCATCCAACTCACAACAAATACCTATCTAAAGGTAATTATTGATAGTCGGTTATTTGACTATCAATAAAGATGCGCAACATCATCAGATTCCAAATAATTTTCCAAATCATTTCATCTTCAAAAATATCTTTACTAGATATATAATTTCCACACTTAACCATTTGAAAACCATTTCAAATCAATTTCCACATTTCAATTTTTATCTTTAAAAGATAAAATCTCTAAAACAGTTCATTTCATATTGGAAAAGCATTTCCATACTTATTTAATAATAAATATTTCACAAATCATTTATTTTCAACACTTGGAAAATATTCAATATACTTAAATCAATATTAAGTATATATTCATTCTTTAAGGAAAACATTTACTATAACAACATTTATTTGAGTCAAAACGAATGTTACGTAAAACATCGTTACGACGACTCAAAATCACTAGTATAGGGATTCGGAATTAAGATAGATATATAAATCCCAATACTACATCAAAACATTTTCTTCCGAAAATCATTTACTATAACAACAGTGTTATAGTCCATCATTTCCTTATATTTTCGAAAACGCCTATTTCAACAATAAAAATGTTGAAATCTATGTTTTCGATTCACAATACATTTTAAAAACATCTCTAAAATGTTTAACTTCATTTTCAATGCCACTTTTCCAAAACTATCCATTTTACTTAACAATATATTCACTGTCCAAAATCGTGAATAAAATTCACATAACCCAATTTCAATCATTTCTACACATTTTTATCTCAATAAAAATTCGCTATCCAAAATCGCGAATATATCTTCTTTAAAAATCTTCTATATTTAATTTCTCAAATCCCATTGATTTCGAATTTATAAAACAACGTTTATAAATTCTATTTCTATTTTATAACAACTTCAATTTAATAAATCTCCTTTTATTTACAAATTCGATCAATATTCCATTTAAAGGCAAAAATCCAATTTATAAGTTAATCTCTTATAAATCTTTTATGCTACCGTTTCATCCATTTTATAACTTCATACTTTATAAATCTATAAAAATCATATTTTCACAATTTATAATTCTATAAATCTCATGTCTTTACAATTTATAATTCTATAAATCCCTAACACTTATAAACACTCGTTTTAAAATTCCAACACTTTAAATTGATAAATATCAATTCTGTACATCTTTTATATACATCATTTTTAGCAATTCAAAAGAAATCCAACTTAAACTATTTTATTTATCACTTGACTATTTATTTCAAAATCACCTTTCAGGTATATTTCACAATTTAAAATTTTTCATAACTTTAAATTTATAACATTTATTTATTTAAGATAAATAAATTCCAAATTTTAATAAATCGTATACTTTCCAAAAATCACTTCAAAATCCCTTTTAAAGTAAAAATCGTTTATTTTTAAACTTTAAAATTGAACCCGATGATGCAACGCATCAATTAGTCCATCACAACATCAAACATCATATATCATCATATGATGACAGAATATATATCAACATCTGTAAATAAATAATTACAGTTGAGGAATCCAGTTGGATCCCCCCAACCTGTTTCCCTGCATCCAAAGATGTTAGCACAATACCAATTCCGCTCCAGTACAGAATTATCGCGGTATATAGATTTTTATAAATCCGCTTACTAACGGCGCAATAGGGTCTCATCCGCTATACGATGCGGGAAATCATCAATCCAGTATATACATATGCCAATATGTATATACTGCTATATATATAGATATATCCTATCATATCTAATATCACCATCAACATAGAAATCAGTCAATCAATAAATAACTGAAAATTCCACTTCATTTTTTTGAGTGAGAAAAATCTCACCTTAGCTTTTAATTGCAATCCGTTTCCATTTCAGTTTTGTTTTCCCGATTTTTAACCTGGTATAAATATTTTACACAATTTGTAAATATTCGAACCAATCGAATAATTTATTCTAAACCAATTTCTTTATAAATAGATTTATTTAACCAACATTCCAGTTTCAACCTAATATTCTCTAACCATTTCTAAAACAATTAAATTAAACAAATCTTCTTTTAACAAATTAAATTATTATTATCTTCTTAACAACTAAACGAATTTAAATAAACTTATCAAACATTTTGCTCATATAAATTTCTCTGTATAAATTATAAACTTCGGTAGTTTTTCAAAATATTATATACTTATTTATTTTATTAAACTGACCTAAAATAAATCTAAATTTAAATTTGAATATGTACCAGCAAGAAAAAAAATGAGGAAGACTACCTCACTGACAACTTGAACGAACCCAGGCAACCGACCTTCGAACGACCTCTACTGCCCCACGGCGATACCAGACCTGCCTCGAACCTCCTTTGCCATCGACTCGACAACGCTGACCCATCACTTCACCGTCGCACACATCACGGCGTTGCCTCCGCAGCACCAAAATCGCTATCACTAATCGACTACATCTGTTGCTTTCCCTCCGTGCTCGCGAGCTCCACCCAGGCACCCTTCACCTCGGCCTCAAGCGAACGCCATCGCTTCAAGCCCTAGCCTGCAGTGCCGTCCCCCAGAACGGCGAACTCCACTCGCGCTCGCAATGGCATGCTACCCCCAAATCGAACGATCTCACGACATTGCCTCGCGAGCCTCCACGTCGCCCTAACTCCCATGCCGCCCAGACTGCTGCTCGACATCGCCCACTCGCGCTACTTGGAGTCGCGATGCTCGACTACTCACGAAACCCCCCCCCCCATCGCACGCGTTTCGATTCGCCCTTCCATTAGTTTGGTTTTGAAAGGAACTGAGATGAAGATTTAAATGCTCGGCTATGTCTTTTTTTTCCCTAAATCTCAAATTCGAACGAGTGGAAGACTGACTTTGTTTCGTGAGTGAATGTGAATGGGGAGAGGAGACAACGAAACTTTTATTCGTTCGAACGAAAGTGAGGATCGGCCATTTTTTTTATTTTTATCTCGTTCTGCTTTGATTTGAAACCAGGGAGGGAGATGCGATATTTACAATCGAGTGAAACAGGGTTTTGCACGATCTCGTTCGTGATCACCGCGTGATTTTAGGCTTGGAACGTGGGTAAGTTGTTGACCAATTTATAAATTTTAAATTTACTTTAAATTGAATCTCGATAAAAATCCAAGGCGTTTACTCAACGTGTGCTCACGCATTAACACCGAAAAATACGAAATTTGAAATCCGACAATAATTCAATATTACGGACCCAATGGAACTGGTTTCGTCGAATTCCGAGACTGTTTGAAAATTGACTATTTTATAAATATCGGTTCGAGTGATTATTTTCAAAACTGAACAAAACAGTTCGAAATTAAATTCTGAAGCTTCAATCATCTTCAGTATTATCAATACGAAATTTAAAAGCTTTCGAAATATTTTTCTTCGGCTTAAAATTGAAGATTCAAATTTTTGTTCAACTTCAATCGATTAAATTTTATAGTTTAATCGCAAATTTTCAAAGTTATATCGGGGATTCAAATTAAATCACCGTTCAAATATTTAAAATTAATTAAATATTCTCAATTTAATTTGTTCAAAATTCTGGGTCGTTATACGCGCTCATATCTATTATTACACTCAACTCATTCTAGAGTACTGCTGACTCTATCTCTAATGAGTAACACCCAACAGAGCAGGGTTGTCGCTTAACCATATGCTCTGATACCACTTGTCACATCCCGAAATTTTCGACTTTCGAAAATTCAACATCGATACTCACTTTATCGACTGCCGAGAAATCGAACGCCGGAAACTCCAATAGTGAGGGTTTTAGAAAGAAGGAAAAGTAGAAGAAGAAGAAGATAGAAGAAAAAGAGAAGAAAGAAAGAAGAAGAACAACAGAAAACATCAGAACGACATCAATAGAAACACAGAACAGAGACAATATCAGAATCTCACATATCGCAGCGGAACAATATATAATAGATAACACTAGTCTTTTAAAAACAAAGAACTATATCAGTTTATACATACATCAATCAGAGTCATATACAACAATGGACAGTTTTATAAAACTTGTCCTCATACAGAATACACAGCGGAATACATACTATCAGATACAAATACTACGTCTCGCCATCCAGCTTATCTCCAAAGCTCCAGAATATCCAGAATATCCTGATAATATAACTCTAGGCTGCCCGTGTGGAAATTGGTGGGCACCCAGAGTTTAGAAGGAAACAATAAACTCCGAGTCAGTCATGGTGACGGGTGTGAGATCGTAAAACAGTTATTCTTTAAAATAAACAACAGGATAACTTTAAAGTCAATTCGAAATGCTTTTTGGAAAATGAGACTACCATAAGACCTCCCGCCACACACACAATGCAAACACAGACTTGGAGGAGATTTCTTCTTATGATAGTCAAAGATGCTTACTACGCAAAAATCAAATTCTTTTTGATATTATTATTAGTGCAT
This sequence comes from Allium fistulosum, assembly GCA_030737815.1. Classification (NCBI taxonomy): domain Eukaryota; kingdom Viridiplantae; phylum Streptophyta; class Magnoliopsida; order Asparagales; family Amaryllidaceae; genus Allium; species Allium fistulosum. Next base: position 577,633,074 of record CM060904.1, on the reverse strand, counting down.
AGTGTAGAAAACATTTCGAAAGTAGAATATAAATCTTAGCCAGCATAGGTACCATTATAGTATGCTTACTATAGCTACCATATTAAATGGCAGGTTCTACAACTAAAACCGTACAAGTCACGTATTGTTTCTTTGGATTTCCAACAAATGGTCAGGCTAAGGAACTTCCTATCCACGATGGGTACGTCCCTGGAATAGACGACCCGAGAAATAACCTAACATTACGGTTAGATCTCTGCCAACACAAGGCCGGGTTACCTCTGCAAAAATAGGTAACTACTGACACGCGTATGCCATCCCCCGATCGTCACCGATCTTCCCGAGGATCCCCGATTCGCAACAAACCACATAGATAATAATAATGCAGTAACCACAGAGGTTAAATATTTGGGCTCCATACCATGATACCACCTTTATCCAGAAGGAATGACATACACTAAGGGGCGCTACTCCCTAGAACCTTGCCGCATTCGTCCTGTTTTGACCATTTTCGGGATGTGACAAGTGGTATCGGAGCATATGGTTAAGCGACAACCCTGCTCTGTTGGGTGTTACTCATTAGAGATAGAGTCAGCAGTACTCTAGAATGAGTTGAGTGTAATAATAGATGTGAGCGCGTATTTGTTATTTGAATATAAAAATTGTTTTATATTGTGATGATTGATTTATTGAGTGGTATATGGATTCTGGTCAATACGAGTAATTAACGATCATTGATAGGGATCTCTAAACACTTGAATAGAACAATTCGGCACAGTATTGTTTTAAAATAGGGTAAATGAGATAATTTTACCCAAAACTATTTTTGTATAGAAAAGAAAGCATTTTCTATGAATTATTATAGTATATGGTTGCATGGATGCTAGGAAGTAATAATAGTGAATTATCATCACTAAAATTTAATAAGAAGTTGGAATTACAACTCCAAAGTTAAGAAATAAATTCACATACGAATGAAATTTAAGAATATAAATTATAAATGTGAATTGTAATTCAAAACGAAATTCCAGAGAAGTTTTTGGAAAGGTTTTGAAAAGAATTTGAAAATTTTGGAGATTTAGAAAGTTTAAATTCCTTTTTGATTTGAAAATGAATTTCAAAGGTTTGAAAAGTATTTTAGAGAGATGAAAGCTCTAAACTCTTTTCGGTCGCTGGAAAATAACTTCGATGATGACCGCGGCATCGTTGGTGTTCATTTTCGGGTTTCCAAAAGAGGGATTGCTGCCAAATTGTTTTAAATAGAAGTTGTTTGAAAAATTTGGATTTTGTTTTGAAAATTCAAAGGATGATTTGAATTGATTTCAAAATGGCTTTGAAATGTTGGTAAACTCTGGAATATTATTGAATTGATAACTTATACAAATAGAAATTGTTAATGTAAATTATGCAAATCTGATTGGAATGAAATTCAAATTGAAGACGAATGAATTAGCAGATGAAACTAATTTAAAATAGTGCGGTTATGAATGAAAGTTAATTGATAAAATTCAATATTTCAGAATTGAAAGTAAATTGAATCCAAATTAGGTTGGAATTGTGAATTGAACTCAAATGAGAAACTAAAATGTGAAATTGAATTCAAATAAAATTTGAAATGTAAAATTGAAGATAATGGATATAACTTCAATAGCAAACTCAAAGATGATATAAGCAGTTATATTGAAAATTTTGTAATTGAATGTACGAAATGGTTTGAATATATGTAACTAGATATTATGGCTAGTAGGATATACAGGTATAAATGAATTGGATTTGATTTTCAAAGAGAATTCGAATTGCTCGACAAAAGGTATGTATTTGAGTTTTAATATGAGTTTTTGATGATTTCTCTTTAGCCGCTTGGCTTTTTCTTTTTCTTTTTGAAATCTGAGAGTCCGTAGGGACGTTTTGTAGTCGTACCGTATTAGCCGCGCAAAGGAGACGCTGGCGAAATTTTTCGAAAATTTCGGGTGTTAGAAAATTTTGAAAGTTAAAATTTGAATTTGAATTTAAATTTGAATGGTTAAGTAAAACAATGTTGTTTTGAAACTTAGAGTTGAAGTTGAAATTTAGTTGATGAATAACGAATCTTTAGTAGAAAGATTTGTTTTGAAAGATTGATAAAACTATTAGATTGTGAAAAATAGTAGACGAGTTAAGAATCACTTTTCCTAACTTGTAATTTCGAGGACGAAATTCTTTTAAGGGGGGAAGTCTGTAACGACCCAGAATTTTGAACAAATTAAATTGAGAATATTTAATTAATTTTAAATATTTGAACGGTGATTTAATTTGAATCCCCGATATAACTTTGAAAATTTGCGATTAAACTATAAAATTTAATCGATTGAAGTTGAACAAAAATTTGAATCTTCAATTTTAAGCCGAAGAAAAATATTTCGAAAGCTTTTAAATTTCGTATTGATAATACTGAAGATGATTGAAGCTTCAGAATTTAATTTCGAACTGTTTTGTTCAGTTTTGAAAATCACTCGAACCGATATTTATAAAATAGTCAATTTTCAAACAGTCTCGGAATTCGACGAAACCAGTTCCATTGGGTCCGTAATATTGAATTATTGTCGGATTTCAAATTTCGTATTTTTCGGTGTTAATGCGTGAGCACACGTTGAGTAAACGCCTTGGATTTTTATCGAGATTCGATTTAAAGTAAATTTAAAATTTATAAATTGGTCAACAACTTACCCACGTTCCAAGCCTAAAATCATGCGGTGATCACGAACGAGATCGTGCAAAACCCTGTTTCACTCGATTGTAAATATCGCATCTCCCTCCCTGGTTTCAAATCAAAGCAGAACGAGATAAAAATAAAAAAAATGGCCGATCCTCACTTTCGTTCGAACGAATAAAAGTTTCGTTGTCTCCTCTCCCCATTCACATTCACTCACGAAACAAAGTCAGTCTTCCACTCGTTCGAATTTGAGATTTAGGGAAAAAAAAGACATAGCCGAGCATTTAAATCTTCATCTCAGTTCCTTTCAAAACCAAACTAATGGAAGGGCGAATCGAAACGCGTGCGATGGGGGGGGGGTTTCGTGAGTAGTCGAGCATCGCGACTCCAAGTAGCGCGAGTGGGCGATGTCGAGCAGCAGTCTGGGCGGCATGGGAGTTAGGGCGACGTGGAGGCTCGCGAGGCAATGTCGTGAGATCGTTCGATTTGGGGGTAGCATGCCATTGCGAGCGCGAGTGGAGTTCGCCGTTCTGGGGGACGGCACTGCAGGCTAGGGCTTGAAGCGATGGCGTTCGCTTGAGGCCGAGGTGAAGGGTGCCTGGGTGGAGCTCGCGAGCACGGAGGGAAAGCAACAGATGTAGTCGATTAGTGATAGCGATTTTGGTGCTGCGGAGGCAACGCCGTGATGTGTGCGACGGTGAAGTGATGGGTCAGCGTTGTCGAGTCGATGGCAAAGGAGGTTCGAGGCAGGTCTGGTATCGCCGTGGGGCAGTAGAGGTCGTTCGAAGGTCGGTTGCCTGGGTTCGTTCAAGTTGTCAGTGAGGTAGTCTTCCTCATTTTTTTTCTTGCTGGTACATATTCAAATTTAAATTTAGATTTATTTTAGGTCAGTTTAATAAAATAAATAAGTATATAATATTTTGAAAAACTACCGAAGTTTATAATTTATACAGAGAAATTTATATGAGCAAAATGTTTGATAAGTTTATTTAAATTCGTTTAGTTGTTAAGAAGATAATAATAATTTAATTTGTTAAAAGAAGATTTGTTTAATTTAATTGTTTTAGAAATGGTTAGAGAATATTAGGTTGAAACTGGAATGTTGGTTAAATAAATCTATTTATAAAGAAATTGGTTTAGAATATATTATTCGATTGATTCGAATATTTACAAATTGTGTAAAATATTTATACCAGGTTAAAAATCGGGAAAACAAAACTGAAATGGAAACGGATTGCAATTAAAAGCTAAGGTGAGATTTTTCTCACTCAAAAAAATGAAGTGGAATTTTCAGTTATTTATTGATTGACTAATTTCTATGTTGATGGTGATATTAGATATGATAGGATATATCTATATATATAGCAGTATATACATATTGGCATATGTATATACTGGATTGATGATTTCCCGCCTCGTATAGCGGATGAGACCCTATTGCGCCGTTAGTAAGCGGATTTATAAAAACCTATATACCGCGATAATTCCGTACTGGAGTGGAATTGGTATTGTGCTAACATCTTTGGATGCAGGGAAACAGGTTGGGGGGATCCAACTGGATTCCTCAACTGTAATTATTTATTTACAGATGTTGATATATATTCTGTCATCATATGATGATATATGATGTTTGATGTTGTGATGGACTAATTGATGCGTTGCATCATCGGGTTCAATTTTAAAGTTTAAAAATAAACGATTTTTACTTTAAAAGGGATTTTGAAGTGATTTTTGGAAAGTATACGATTTATTAAAATTTGGAATTTATTTATCTTAAATAAATAAATGTTATAAATTTAAAGTTATGAAAAATTTTAAATTGTGAAATATACCTGAAAGGTGATTTTGAAATAAATAGTCAAGTGATAAATAAAATAGTTTAAGTTGGATTTCTTTTGAATTGCTAAAAATGATGTATATAAAAGATGTACAGAATTGATATTTATCAATTTAAAGTGTTGGAATTTTAAAACGAGTGTTTATAAGTGTTAGGGATTTATAGAATTATAAATTGTAAAGACATGAGATTTATAGAATTATAAATTGTGAAAATATGATTTTTATAGATTTATAAAGTATGAAGTTATAAAATGGATGAAACGGTAGCATAAAAGATTTATAAGAGATTAACTTATAAATTGGATTTTTGCCTTTAAATGGAATATTGATCGAATTTGTAAATAAAAGGAGATTTATTAAATTGAAGTTGTTATAAAATAGAAATAGAATTTATAAACGTTGTTTTATAAATTCGAAATCAATGGGATTTGAGAAATTAAATATAGAAGATTTTTAAAGAAGATATATTCGCGATTTTGGATAGCGAATTTTTATTGAGATAAAAATGTGTAGAAATGATTGAAATTGGGTTAAGTGAATTTTATTCACGATTTTGGACAGTGAATATATTGTTAAGTAAAATGGATAGTTTTGGAAAAGTGGCATTGAAAATGAAGTTAAACATTTTAGAGATGTTTTTAAAATGTATTGTGAATCGAAAACATAGATTTCAACATTTTTATTGTTGAAATAGGCGTTTTCGAAAATATAAGGAAATGATGGACTATAACACTGTTGTTATAGTAAATGATTTTCGGAAGAAAATGTTTTGATGTAGTATTGGGATTTATATATCTATCTTAATTCCGAATCCCTATACTAGTGATTTTGAGTCGTCGTAACGATGTTTTACGTAACATTCGTTTTGACTCAAATAAATGTTGTTATAGTAAATGTTTTCCTTAAAGAATGAATATATACTTAATATTGATTTAAGTATATTGAATATTTTCCAAGTGTTGAAAATAAATGATTTGTGAAATACTTATTATTAAATAAGTATGGAAATGCTTTTCCAATATGAAATGAACTGTTTTAGAGATTTTATCTTTTAAAGATAAAAATTGAAATGTGGAAATTGATTTGAAATGGTTTTCAAATGGTTAAGTGTGGAAATTATATATCTAGTAAAGATATTTTTGAAGATGAAATGATTTTGAAAATTATTTGGAATCTGATGATGTTGCGCATCTTTATTGATAGTCAAATAACCGACTATCAATAATTACCTTTAGATAGGTATTTGTTGTGAGTTGGATGAATTTGAATGCCACACTTATTTTTGAATTTACGCTCACTATTCGGGTTAACCGGGAAAGGACCATGGGGTCGTATAACCCATTCCGAATATGTGATACGTCGTTATGAATCGCATTTGAAGACCGGTGTTGAAGACCGGATATTTTTGAAAACGGAAGGATTACCGTCGAGTTACTCTACATCGACTGATCTTCGATTTAGAGGTTTTATCACCCTTAGTGACGGGAAGTCCTGACGTGATTGAAAACTATCCGGAAATGCAAGGGCTTCGTGAGAAGTGCCTTCGGTTCTGTTCGATCCCGGAACAGACTTGTATGGATTGTGTGTCTGACGTTACAATTTGAGATATAAAGCTGATTTCTTTCAAATACATTTCTGTTGGTGGCGGAGAATTTATTCTCTTAGCTTAACACCCTTCTCTGAAACGTACGAGCTCAGAGGTTATGTAGTTGAAATTCATCAGCGATATATCCCAATTTGGTAACGTGGCATACTAAGTGTTGCTGTGAAAATGATCAGTGTTTGATCATTTGCGATATGATCATTTGTTTGATCTTATATCTTTGTGATCATAGGTTGATCATTTTGTTTGACCCGAAGCAGGGCTTTTTGTAGAAAGCGTAGCTTTGTGGACGAGACTTCATCGAGCCTCACACCCCGGAAATGGTCGAAACAGGACGAATGCGGCAAGGTTCTAGGGAGTAGCGCCCCTTAGTGTATGTCATTCCTTCTGGATAAAGGTGGTATCATGGTATGGAGCCCAGATACTTAACCTCTGTGGTTACTGCATTATTATTATCTATGTGGTTTGTTGCGAATCGGGGATCCTCGGGAAGATCGGTGACGATCGGGGGATGGCATACGCGTGTCAGTAGTTACCTATTTTTGCAGAGGTAACCCGGCCTTGTGTTGGCAGAGATCTAACCGTAATGTTAGGTTATTTCTCGGGTCGTCTATTCCAGGGACGTACCCATCGTGGATAGGAAGTTCCTTAGCCTGACCATTTGTTGGAAATCCAAAGAAACAATACGTGACTTGTACGGTTTTAGTTGTAGAACCTGCCATTTAATATGGTAGCTATAGTAAGCATACTATAATGGTACCTATGCTGGCTAAGATTTATATTCTACTTTCGAAATGTTTTCTACACTATGCACTAATAATAATATCAAAAAGAATTTGATTTTTGCGTAGTAAGCATCTTTGACTATCATAAGAAGAAATCTCCTCCAAGTCTGCGTTTGCATTGTGTGTGTGGCGGGAGGTCTTATGGTAGTCTCATTTTCCAAAAAGCATTTCGAATTGACTTTAAAGTTATCCTGTTGTTTATTTTAAAGAATAACTGTTTTACGATCTCACACCAGTCACCATGACTGACTCGGAGTTTATTGTTTCCTTCTAAACTCTGGGTGCCCACCAATTTCCACACGGGCAGCCTAGAGTTATATTATCAGGATATTCTGGATATTCTGGAGCTTTGGAGATAAGCTGGATGGCGAGACGTAGTATTTGTATCTGATAGTATGTATTCCGCTGTGTATTCTGTATGAGGACAAGTTTTATAAAACTGTCCATTGTTGTATATGACTCTGATTGATGTATGTATAAACTGATATAGTTCTTTGTTTTTAAAAGACTAGTGTTATCTATTATATATTGTTCCGCTGCGATATGTGAGATTCTGATATTGTCTCTGTTCTGTGTTTCTATTGATGTCGTTCTGATGTTTTCTGTTGTTCTTCTTCTTTCTTTCTTCTCTTTTTCTTCTATCTTCTTCTTCTTCTACTTTTCCTTCTTTCTAAAACCCTCACTATTGGAGTTTCCGGCGTTCGATTTCTCGGCAGTCGATAAAGTGAGTATCGATGTTGAATTTTCGAAAGTCGAAAATTTCGGGATGTGACAATACCGCTGTGTAAGGACAAATTATATAACTGTCCGGTTTTAATGTATTGATCATTGTACTCTGATGATTGTAAATATAAAACAGTTACAGATACTTTGTATAAATATTCTGTTATCATATATTATATTTTGTTCCGCTACGATTGTGAGATTCTGTTGTTGTTGTTCTATTTTTGCCTTCAACCTTCTCTTCTTTACCATAAAAGATTCGTATTTCCGTCCAATTTGAGTTGAGCTAAGGTGAAATATTGTCAACTCAAAGGGGTACAGATTTACGAGCCTTTACATTTGGTATCAGAGCTGAAGGTTAAGCGAGAACCTTGGATCTGGTGGGGATTAATCATTAGAGATAAAGTCAGTAGTACTCTAGAATGAGTTGAGTGTAATAATAGATATGAGCGTGTATTTGTTAGTGAATATAAAATGGTTTTATATTATGTTGATTAAATCTGTTGAGTGGTATATAAATTCTTCTTGAATAGTGGAATGCCACTAAATCGATGGGAGTTTCTAAACACTTGAATAGACACTACACCAGAAAGGCGAATTAGGTAGTGCTTAGGGCCGTATCTAATGCCATTAGGCATGGCCGTAAGCCGTATCAATTGAAATCGTGTTTATTAATTAGATACGGCCATGGGCCGTACCTAATTTGCTAGTTAGATACGGCCATGAGCCATATCTAATTAGGGAATTAGATACGGCCTTGAGCCGTATCTAACTAGCAAATTAGGTACGGCCCATGGCCGTATCTAATTCGTATACTAAGCACATGAATTAGATACGGCTTTTGACCGTATCTAATTGATGTAATAGATACAGCAATAAGCCATATCTAATTCACAAAGCTCATGACCATAAATTGCAATACCATAGATGCAATATAATACAATAAAAGCAATATCTAATTCACACAGCTCATAGCCATGAATTACAACAGCATAGATGCAGTATTATACAATAGAAGCAGTATTTAAAGTAGTAATAGATAAGGAAATAGTTGGATTACAATAGAAGCAGTATTATACAAAATATGGTCAATATTATACAAAAGCAGTATTATACAAAATAACTGGAAAAGATGTTGCTCATATATGTTGCTGTTAAAGATCTCCATACTGTAACTCCCACAATTTCCACATTGATATACCAATAAGATAACTACTTAATATTTCAGTAAAATTTTGAATAAAAATAATACAATTGAAAGTATATCCAAACATATACATAAGCTTATATGCTTTCAAGAGTTCACCAAGTTCAAGATGAAGTGAAAGAACTATACATGAGAAATGCCAATCACGATCATAAATGTGCCGATGAAAAGATTGCAGAATTGGCACTTTGACATTTGTAGGAATGCTAGTATCATCCTCTGCAAATACATATCGGAACAAGTTTAACAAAGTAACATACAAGAGTGGTTATTAATAAATAAACAAACTTGATCCATACAGAAGATATTACAATATAACCATGACAGATATGGTGAGATATAGCAACATAAATAGTTATTGGCTCATTTGTGTATGCAATATTTTGAGGTATTCAGCTCTTTGTTCATTATTTTATACACTAAGAACTGTCACTGACCTATTTACATATTCAGTTTCAGTACAAGGCTTACAAGTCGTACAATCTTGCATTCCACTCTGAGAATATGAAGTAGTCAATAATAGAATCTTTTTCTCACCTAGATCAATAGCTGACACGAATCAAGCACATAGCATACTTAAAAGTAACATGTAAGCGATGGATCATCCAAGATATTTTGAGAAGTATAAGTTTAGTTTCCCTCACTCCATAACATTTTTCTCTGAATGATATTGTGTTACAAAAGTTTATGAAAACATACCTACTGTATCAAGGGCTCTGAGAACCAAATAGAATATGCATACCTAAAAAACAGCCAGTAAATAAATCTGTCAAACCATACCAATACATGGTCATAATTCTTATTTTCTAGTATAATCATTCACCAGGAGACCAATTACAGATATTCTACGGAACAGACATCAACTGATAACGTACATTTTGGTCCCAATCCGTAAAATTTTCAGAATAAATGGCTTTCTATTTAAATCAAAATCTAAGATCAAAACTTTTCAAACACACACAAAATTCAACTAACAAAAATTCCGAGACAGTACCGCATTACGAAGCTCGGGTGCAAGTTGCTGAATAACAAGAGCGAAGCTTTGAGTTGATGTGTATCAGTGCATGCATGGGATGTTAGCCCATAAAAAATGCAAGTTAATTCACCAAATCTCGGTTCTTTTACTAAATTGCAACTTAATATAATTTTTGCTTTTTACTGTTTTCTTGTCTATGAATGGGCAAACAATTTTACAGTGGTTCAATAAAAGATAGGTATAACAGGTGAGACAAAGTAAACTTCATTATAGTAAAGACTACAAAGAACAATGCAATAAAGAACAAGAAGAATAAGAAAACACTTTCTATGCACAATGAGATGAAAATTTTGAACGTACATCTCTCAAAAAGGTAAAAACCAATAGAGACACACAATTGTGAGAGCAAAGAGGTATAACAAGAAAGGAAATGGTCAAGATTTTGCAAAGGATACCACTTGATTACAAATAAAAAGGTAAACATGAAAAAAGTCAAACCTGTACTAATAATACACTTCAGAGTTCTCTTAGAAGCATTTCCAACCATAGATAAAGAGAGGGTTCTTGCTGCTATCCCACCGGAATTATAAATGCAAAACCAGATAAATAATTTTTGGATGAGCTCACATACCTGCTAAAGATATCGAATCATAATCTTCGGATGGCACACATACCCACCCACTCCAACATCAACAAAGGTCTCTGCAAATTGATGATTTATTTTGTTGGTTCTCTCATCTGGTAGCAGTATATTGTCCAAAACCAATTTTTCATGTGTGGATGGTACAAATTTCCCATGGATTTTGGCCGATGTAGAATCTCGACATACAATACCTATTGCAATAAAATTTATTGTCTAGATCTATCCAACAAAATAACTGCATCGAAAACAAGTAAGAATAAAAAGCAACTAATAAATACCTGTTGCTATTATGTCTAGATCAGAGTTGAGGATTTCACATTTTTGATTGTTCACCACATTGGTCGTATCCTGGGATTGAGAAACAACGAATTTAGAAGCATTGAGTTGTGTGTTGCGTTCTCCTTGTTCTATGTTTCCCACCATGTTGATCAGAAGCTCCATTTTCCCAGACAAACTTCCCACTATACTCTCCAAACTTCCCACCATACCCTCCAAACTTCCCATCCTCATTTTCAACTCAACATTGTCTCCAAAACATGTTTCAATCGTTTATGTGCAATAGCAGAAGCCTTAATATTAGTCTTTGGTATGACGGTCCCAACACCGCGGCTCCTACCCCTTGTATCCTTTCCCATCACTTGTGATACGATATCTTCATCCACTGTCAGTTTTTCTTCATCACTATCGGTGATCTTTTCCTTCAATTTCGCAATTTGATCCTGAGATTGCATAATACTTTTATGAATAATGAAAATATATGTATGTATACATGTTTTGAAAACTTAAGTTCCAAAACTGTTGCTGGCCATCTGAGGTGAAATGACTCAGTTATAAATGACCCTAGCGTGTATGTGTCTATATGCATATATACGTAAGTTGGTGGTGAGATGACTCAGTTATAAATGACATGGCACCAGTAAGAGAATTTTAACTTGTAGCTGACATGAAATAACATTTTAAGCTTTTGTGTAAAGATGGTTGAGGCCACAAAACTGAATCAGATTATGTATATTTAAAAGCTTAAGCTTTTCAAAGATTGTGAATTTTTTTTTGCAGAATTGATGCTTCAAGAATACACTCACCCCCATGCGGCCATGCGTATGCTGTTATTGCTGTGTGTATTAATATAAGGTTATACTTATGTTAATGCTTATGTTAATGAATACAAGACTGTTAATTCATGTACACACAGAACTAAAATTGTACTTGTATGAATATATACCAGACTGTAGATATTCCTATGCTTATTCCTATATATATACCTAAAATTGTACTTGTGTAAAGATGGTACACACAGAACTGAAATTTTAACTTACGAAGTACGAAGAATTGGCATCTGATATGCTACCATCTTTTTTCGTGTGTGTCTTCTCCCGTACATGACGACGGTTGATATTTGTAGATGGATTTGCAACAATCTGCAATATATAAAATATGTTAGTTGTGATTTTTACCATTTTTGAAAAAATATGAATATAACTTACCATTTCGTGTTCTATTCTAGCGTGACTTTTACGGCCTGCATGGTGAGCATAACTGAGCAATGATCTATTTTTTTTTGGCTAACTCCCTTCTTCCGCTCGCTTCAGGCGTTGCTTCATTTTTTATGAACTCGTTCCAATCTTCTTGAGCAATTGTAGGTGGACAATTTTTCATCCGTTCTTCGTCATTGTCGAAAGTGTCATAAAAACTTGCTCTCAAGTTTTTTTTGTGTCTCCTAAAAGCCTCGGACATTCTTTTTAAAAAAATTCCTTTGAAAGCGGTTCGAGCGCATACATTTTCTGCAAAAAGTAAAATACATAAACAAAACAGTATGGAACTGTCTGTATGTACATTGCAAAATAATAGAGCCAACTGCCGACCTAAGCAAGTTAATCAATTCTATCAAATGATAGAGCCAACTACCGACCTAAGCAAGTTAATCAATTCTATCAGACTTAAAACGGGTTTTAGAAACCGACTGTAACAGGTAGTGCATATACATTGCAAAATAGAGTGACTGACCATAAATATTTTTTAAATATCGTCAGCAATGAAGTACCCTACATTGAAAACATATAATATCAAAATAACAGTCTATACTTAATAGTCGACAAGTTATAAGAAGTAAAATAAAAGTGCACGCTCACACACGATAGCAGACTCAAGTTATAAGACGCAAAATATAAAGAAAAAAAACTGCTAAAACTAATCATTTGGTTAATGATACATGTATACATAGGTGACTTGAACAACTTACTGGTTAACAAGCAAACGATAATTACTTCACCAACCACTAACCAAACCAGCACTGTAACTAATATCTTGAAAACTATCACAAAATATGAGGTATAAAGAAGATGGAACATACACAGTAGACCACTTGGAGCTCCATGCTACGACAAAGGTTGATAACGGGTAATCTTTTTAAATTTAACTTAAATGCAGTAGACGTATTATTTGACTTCTAAATGAAAGTTTATTGGACAGTTGCCGAAATGTCTGCATTAAATACAACTAACTATTTTAGGCCTTGTGCACTAAATATGAGAAAGGTCAACCAATGTTTATGTTATTGATTCTTTAAATACAACTACAGACTAGGCCACCTTCTTTATCATGTTTCATGGCTCTCCCTATTGTTGTACACATATGTATATATATGTATAAGTTTGTACCTACCAGAACCAACCAAGAAAAATACTCTAATGAATGGTTGGGAAACCTATGTATCAAAGTAAAAATGGGTGAAATGAATCAAAGTAAAAACTTACCACCAATTGGTTCCAAACATCGTCCTTATATGTACGGGTACTTTTTTCCAACTTATGTATGATATCGGCACATGAGCTCTTACTAGTTTACCTAGCATATTGGCGATTTTTCCAGCGTTTTTTGAGACTGGAATACCAAGTAAGTTTTGATCAACTATTTGTTCTTTTGAACATGATGAATGTGATGATGCTGGATTTTGTGAAATAGTTTCATGCACACGATTAAATAACCATTATTGATTTGTAATTGTATCACAGATTACAGAAAGAAAAGAAAAAACAATCCACAAATAAACCCAGTTTATAAAAACTGAGAGCAATGCTCAGTTTGTAAAAGTGTTCAGTTTTATCAAACTAAGCAAATGCTTGTTGAATTGGGATGTGGCGTTTATACTGTGTTTTGTTGCATAAATGCAAACACAGTAGCCATACACATGCAAGAATCGGATGTATTAAAAGAATATAACAAATTACAACAGAGATGTAACAAATCCTTACGAATGCAACAAATAATCTACGAATATATCAACTCGGCTGTCCTGAAATAAAAATGAAATCAACATCACTGTAAAATTTGTTGTTTAGCCAATAAAAGCGGTCTCATCAACCATCAATTCATGGCAATAACAAAAGTAAAAAAGCAATAACAACAGAAGAACTATTTGGATTTCAAATTTGACTACAATCAACTAATGAAAATGGTTTAAATTTGTAATTTCGATTCCACATTTAGTTTTAAAAATAAATCCCCTTTTATCTACAAGTCTATAAAAAACATACTATCATGAAAATTTTCAATATAACAGAAACCAACAACAATATAGACATTTTAAGAATCCTTCTCTTTATGTGAATTTTTGTTTGGTTCAATGATATCTCACACTCCTACTACCCCAAGGACTAGAAATTCAAACGAGAAATGAAGCATTTAACAATTCATCAGTTAACAAATGGTTTTGGTAAGGTCTTCTAATTTTTCATTGTCTTCAAAAGCTGATTGATAGACGGTAGGAAGCTTAATGTCATCCACATTTGTAGTCAACCGTTTTGGTGTATGCAAAACCACAGACCAACCGTTATTTTTTTAAATCTGTTGAGTAGAACACTTGACTCACTTCTGATGCAAGAATAAATGACTCATCATTCACGCTATCTTTGCTCTTCAATTTCCCTAAATTAAACATGATCAAGTTTGAAACATGATCTATTTTGCAACCATTGATCTTATCCTCGACCTTTACCCAATCACAATAAAAAGTTGTTTGTTTGAAGTCAGTGTAATCCAACTCAAGTATCTGCTGAATGACTCCGTAATACGTTGTTTCTGCTTCCTTATAATTTTTATCTTTACCACTCGCTCTAAATTTTGTAATTGCTTTCATGCATACACCGCTATCTTGTGTTACCATACGATCTTCGTACATTTTCATGGAAAGTAAAAACCATTCACTTGGTACTTAGTATAACTAAGTGCCGTGAACTTCGGCCCATGCACTAGCCGCCAGAGAGTTGGATAACCATCGATGCACTTCAACAACTACATAAAATACAATAAGTAAAACAAAACATGGTCATGAAGGTGTATTGCCAACTTATAAACACGTGAAATACTTAAGATGCTGTAACACCTCGTTACGTAACCATAAAGTAAAACTTTGAATGACTTCGACAATTGTACCCCTGCCTCGTGATTGAAATCTATTACTTTTCGCATAGGAGTTATACCTCCTACGGAAAACACATATCAAAACGAATACATAAATTGAATTAAAAAATGAAAATTCAAAACAAAGGTGTGAACTTACTTCTTCCATTCATCCAATCCATCATACTTATTAAGGACCCATCTATGCACTTGTTCAAACTGCACTTGGGTTAACGTTATATCTTTACCATTATCCAAAGGTATCTCACCAGCAAACTCATCGTCCTCGTCTAAAAACGCTTCGCGAGTATGTTTATGATTGCCATCACCTCCGTTTGGCTTATATTCCATGCAGTAAAGGCTAGCTTCTTGTACGATATATCCTTCTGCAATACAACCTTCAATGTATCTTTTGTTGCGCACATATCCTTTATATGTTTTCATCAACCTGTGAATGTGATCAATTATATATTGTACATAATAGCTATTTCTATCGAATAATAATGTACATAACTGAAATTATTTATTTACCGTTCAAAGGGATACATCCATCTATATCTGACAGGACCACAAATTAATGCTTCATCGGCTAAATGAACCATAAGATGGATACTGATATAAAAAAATGTAGGTGGAAAATGTTTTTCAAAAACACACATTGCTTCTACCAAACTAGCCTTTGCTTTTATACGGTGTTCCCTATTGATCACCTTTGAGCACAAAATGTTAAAGAATAGACTAATACGATGAATAGCATTTCGCAGATCCTTATGTTGTGGATAAGAATGTTGAAGCAATACCGGAAGAAAATGTTGCATTATGACGTGGTAATCATGTGACTTCATATTTCTTAGTTCGGGAGGATTGATGCTCACATTGTTGTGGAAGTTTGAAGAGAATTTGTTGGGCACTTTCAGGTTTTTCACAATGGTGCAAAACTGTATCTTTTCTTCTTTGCTCAAAGTGAAAGTTGCCTTTGGTATGATTATTTTATTTGTTTCAGGATCTTCCATCATCCACAACTTTTGTTTTATACCCATGATTTTCAAATCGTTGCGTGCATTGATGCCATCTTTTGACTTATCTTTATGGTCCATAATGGTGCTGATGAGATGTTCTATGACATTTTCTCCGTATGCATAACATCAATATTATGGCGAATCATATTTGCTTTCCAATATGGTAAATCAAAAAAGATAGACCTCCTGTACCATGCAGAAACATTGTCAACTTCTTCATTAATTGACTTTTTCCGTTTTCGACTAATTTCTTCTTTGTGTTTACCAACTTTCATTTTGATATTCGCTACTTTCTTTTCAACTTCAAAACCAGTCAATGTCCGTTTAGGATGATGAAGTTCTTGTTCGTTGTTGAAATTTGTCTTGTCGTATCGAAACTTGTGTTCTTTAGGAAGAAACATTCAATGTCCCATGTAACACATCTTCTTACTTTCAGGAAGATGATAAGAACAAGTGTTTTCCCTACAAACCGGACATGCAAAATAACCGTGAGTTGTACATCCCAATAAAGTCCCAAGAGCAGGGTGATCATGGATTGCCCACAACACCCTAGCTCTTATTATGAATTTGGATTTATTTAATGAATCATATGTAACGACTCCTTCCCATAACTGCTTTAACTCGTCTATCAACGATTGTAAATAAACATCAATATCCTTCCCTGGTTGTTTTAGCCCAGAAATCAACAGCGTTAACATTGAAAACTCTCGTTTCATGCACATAGACGGAGGAAGATTATATGGTACTACAATTACTGGCCAACAACTGTAAGGGTTAGATAGAGAAGCATGTGGACAGAAACCATCTGTTGCTATTCCAAGTGTGACATTTCGTGGCTCGACAGCAAACGTTTGGTCAAAATAATCTGCAGCTTTCCATTGAGAAGTGTCACATGGATGACGCATTACGGTTGGATCGGACTTGGCACGACCATGCCAGGTCATCGCATCTGCTATCCATGGTACAGTATACAATCTCTTCAATCTAGAAATTAAAGGAAAATGTCTTAATGTCTTTCGAGGTACTTTGATGCCTTTCCTTTCTTCGTTGAATGATGTCATATATCTTGGTTCGTTGCAATTTGTACACGAAACTCTATTCGCATCATCTTTCCAATATAATATGCAATCATTGATGCATGCATCATAAGTTTTGTAATTCATCCCAACTTGCTTAATTAACTTCTTCACGTCGGAGTACTTTGTCGGCATCGTGTTACCTTCGGGGAGTAACTCCTTTATTAGTTCGAGGAGTGCAGTCAAACCATTATCTGAAAAGCCGTATTGGGTCTTCAAGCTATTCAGTTTCACAATGGCATACAGCTTCGTCAACCCTTTTGAACACGAAGGATACAGTGGCTCTTTTGCGCTACCAAAAAGTGATTTATACTTCTTACTTTCATTGGCCTGCCAATTGCCATCAACCGTAGATGGCTCTCCAACATTAGCATGATCAGACAACGGATTTTCAGGTTGAAAATGATGAAATCTATCTGCATCATTGACTAGATCTTCCATCATAATATGTTCAGACTCGTCGGTACTTGTGGCATGACTAACTGGTTGTTGTTTTTCCTTCTCTGCCCTTTTTCCCCATGAAAATACCATACGGTATATGATTGGATAAAACCCCATCTAAGAAAATGAAAATGAATGTCATCTAATTTGATCGTCTTCATATTTTTGCACCGAGTGCAAGGGCATAAATACACTCCTTTCTTACCACCGTTTTCATCAATAAAACTAATAAACTTCTTCACCCCGTCTATATAGTATGTAGATCTTTGATCAGATTCTTTTATCCACTTTTTGTCTATACTGAAAGACATATTGCCCTCCTATATCATATATATTAGAACATTAGACGTAAATATAATATATTTGCGATGTAATCAACTTAAATATAAACGAAAACCAACGAATTTTGTTTTGGTAAGTTATTTCTGTCTAACATTATCTTAATTAATCATACAATCAAAAATTTGTATACAACACCTCGCTTTTGTCTAAAACAAATTAAAGCCATTTTGGGACTAAATGCTTTAATTTCGAAAGCACTTCACTTCTTTCTCTTCTATGCATAACTTTGCATCCAAGGGGTATGTTGTTGTATTTTCTAAAATAAATTAAAGCCTTTTGGGACTAAAGGCTTTAACTTGTTGTTGCTGTGTTTGTTAAAATAAATGCATTTCTAGGTGGTTAAGAAAACTTCTCTTGTGTAGAAGCTGAGTCTAATGATCACAAATCAAAAATATATATCGAGTAAAATGGGTATTTAATAATGCTCATGGATACAGCTTGCTTTCACATGTTTAACTTTAACCATTCTCTCTTATATGTTTCTAACTACCCTTACTTTTCTAAATTTTTTATTTCCTTTATACTTTTACAGAATTGTCAATTCAAAGTTCTAATTTGTTACATTGATTTTGCAGTTCGGAACCAACATTCCCCACCAAATGCATTGAGTATACTTTTTAATAGTCCATAATTAAGGAGCTTGTAATGTTGCAACCTTGATGCAGAAGATGTCATTGATATGCATGTTCTAAGTTCTAACACTTTTAACTATTATTTTCATTACTTCTGTATAACAGTTCTATAGATCAGGAAGAAATTATTTCATTAAAGTTGAGAGAAAACGAGAGATGTATGACAGACATATATACTTTTTGGATATAGGTCCCCTACATTACTTTTTTTTCGTATTCCCACAAAGCATTCACATTCTCAATAGATATGTGATGCTCCTTGGTCCTCCCTCCCGTTTGTTTTCTACTTGCAAACCGCGTACTTATAACTTGCTCTTGGCACTGCTTTCATATCCTTTATCTCTCTAATATTTTAGTGCCATCTTTATGATTGAAAGCATTATTGTATAAATAATACAATGCATATTTTTATTCTTAATCTATTTATTTCACGGATTGCATCAAGAGCAGTATTGTCTTCCTTCATTTTCACAGAAATTCTACGGATGTAACTTATAATTGCATAAATTAGAGTTATACTTCAGACTTAATTGATAAATGCTTTTAAAGATACGTCGT
Source organism: Allium fistulosum (assembly GCA_030737815.1). NCBI lineage: Eukaryota > Viridiplantae > Streptophyta > Magnoliopsida > Asparagales > Amaryllidaceae > Allium > Allium fistulosum. Next base: position 577,614,161 of record CM060904.1, on the reverse strand, counting down.
CGGTTAAATTTTTCATTGTTACTTTTAATAAGAATGGAATAATTTTCAAAAATCCCAAAATATAATGCATAAGACTTGGCATACAATTGCTTGTTTAGCATGGCACACTGCACCTTCCATATTTATCTTCTATTTGTTTGCATAGTAACAGTCAGGTATTTCAACCCATTTTTTAATTGGAATAACCAAATCAGCATGAGATCATATTGCATATTTCTCAGCCTTAGCTGACCCAAATGAAATTAATTGCATTTAGCATAAGACTTGGCAATAGCCGTAAAGAGTCACGGTGAGGTTATTAGTTCACCTAATAATTTATACAAAGATAATATTAATAATTCCATTTGCATACCACATTTGATTATTAACTAACCAAACCCATTAATTGACTAAGAATTTCTGATATGCAAATTTATATTAGAAAGAGGTCATCTATAGAAATCAACTTTTTACCTTTCAGAAAGAGACTTTTACCATGATGTCATGTCAGTCCCTAATATACATTTCATTATAAGGTATGACGGTAAGGAAGTACATGCAAGTTAATTGATAGTATGAGATCTGATCAGTACTTCTTTCTTTGTGACTTCATTTTCTGAACGAAAGCAAATAATCTTGTACCTTACGAGATTTCTCTTGAGCATATATTCGTTCCATAATACTGCATAATAGTGAAGTGAGTTGTTATCACTATAAATATCTTAATATCACTCTTTGTGTTGATGAGGTTGGTTCAGATTGTACAGTAGATTTTTTGCTAAATTCTTGGTAATGCAAATCCAGCAATTTATTTATTTTTTAATTAAAAAAATCCATGTATGAGTGATAGTTTATATTTCGGTTAATATGTAATGCATGTAATGATATTCTAGATAACGTGAACCATCTAAAAGGCTTGTACAATTGTAACGTCATGGATTTTTCGCGCTCGAAAATCAACATCCATACTTTACATCGTATTCGAATGCCGTAGATTCGACCGTTCAAATCCGAATCGCCGGAGCTTATAACAACATTAAGTAAATAACACAGCGGAAGAAAAAGAATAATGCATTGATATACAATATCTGATACAATATCTGATACAACAGAGTGATACAATGAATATCAATATACATCAGAGATATGATACAAGAAATAGCAGCGGAAAAGAAAACGATAACATCAGCAACGGATAATCTTCATCTTCAAAGCGCTAATCCAGAAATAGCTTGAACTCCCAATAACGATACACCAAGATAAGCAAGTGCAGTCCATATCCAAAGACTGAACTAGCTCCAGAAAATCTACTAATCTGACTATCTGAAAAACCCAACTCTAGACTGCTCGTGTAGAAAAATTTTGAGCATCCAGAGTTTAGGAAATAAACAATAAACTCCGGATCAGTCATGGGACTGGTGTGAGCAACAAAAACAGTTTATCTTTAAAACAAATAGCAGAGAATTTTAAAGTCAATTCGCAATGCTTTTAGAAAATGAAACTACCATAAGACCTCCCGCCACACACACAATGCAAATGCAGACTTGAAGGAGATTTCTTCTTATGATAGTCAAAGATGCTTACTACGCAAAATCAAATCCTTTTTGATATTATTAGTAGTGCATAGTGTAGAAAACATTTCGAAAGTATAATATTAATCTTAGCCAACATACGACCAGTATCGTATGCCTACTATAGCTACCATGTTCAATAGCAGGTTACCGCCACATTCCACGGCAGGTAATACAACTAAAACAGTACAAGGTTCGTATTGTTTCTTTGGATTTCCAACAAATGGTCAGGCTAAGGAACTTCCTATGCCACGAAGGAATGCCTCTGGAATGACGTCCCGAGAACCTAACCGGATCTCTGCCAACACAAGGCTGGGTTACCTCTGCAAAAATAGGTAACTACTGACACGCATATGCCATCCCACGATCGTAACCGATCTCCCCGAGGATCCTCGATTTCCAACAACTACATAATAAGCAGTATCAACATAGGTTAAATATCTGGGCTCCATACCATGATACCACCTCTATCCAGAAAGAATGACATACACTAAGGGGCGCTCCTCCCTAGAACCTTGCTGCATCCTTCCTGTTTTGACCATTTTCGGGGTGTGAGGTCCGACGAAGTCTCATCCACAAAGCTAAGCTTTGTCACAAAGCCATGCTTTGGGTCAAACAAATGATCAACCTATGATCACAAAGATAAATGATCAAACAAATGATCATATCACAAATGATCAAACACTGATCATCACACAGCAACACTCAGCATGCCACATTACCAAATTGGGATATATCGCTGATAAATTTCAACTACATAACCTCTGAGCTCGTACGTCTCAGAGAAGGGTGTTAAGCTAAGAGAATAAATTCTCCGCCACCAAACAGAAATGTATTTGAAAGAAATCGGCTTTATATCTCAAAGTGTAATGTCAGACATGTAACCATACAAGTCTGTTCCGGGTTCGAACAGAACCGAAGGCACTTCTTACGAAGCCCTTGCAATTCCGGGTATTCACAATCCCGATCGGATTTCCCATCACTTAGGGGATCTCTATACCAGGAGTGACCCAGTGCAGAGACAATCGACGAGTTATCTTTTCGTTCTCGTGAATATCCGGTCTTCAACACCGACCTGCAAATGCGATCCATATATGACGAATCACTATTCGGAATGGGTTATATGACACAATTGTCTTTTCTCGGCTAACCCGAATAGTGAGCGTAATATTTAAAAACAAATGGATAATGGGATTTCAATTAAGTCACAACTTATTACCCAAACTTTCTTTTCAAATGGTTTAACAAATTACCATTTTAATCTTTTTAAACAAAAAGATTCAATTCACAAAGTTCACTTAATTTCACAGATTCATTCACAGATTTTCCAAATCGATTTCCATTTCAATTTAATTAATTCGTTAAATCTTTAAATCAAATATTTAACTCATAGCTTTCTAAACAATTTCATTTTGAATGGTTTAAACAAAACATCATTTTAAATCTGTTAAAAATAAACAGATCTAATTCATAGTTTCAAAAAGAATTCATTTCGAATGGGTTAAACAAAACATCATTTTAAATCTGTTAAAAATAAACAGATTTAATTCATAGCTTTCAAAAAGAATTCATTCATAACTTGGAAAAAAAACATTTTTCAATTCAATCTTGAAATTCCTTTAATTAAACTGGAATTTCATTTCTTATCTGAAAGCTTTTATCATTTGAAAACAAACAGTTTTCATTTTGGAAATCTGATTCATTTATACGAGTTAAGGTCTTTGGGTTAAATCCAAAGTCTCAAAATTTTACTTTTAAAATGGTTCAAATTCATACAAACACATTTATATCATCTTTAATCCCTAGTTTCAAATCATAGGATTCAATTTCAAACTTGAATTCAAATTTAAATCAAATTATTTAAAATTTCAAAACTCGGTTAAGTTATTCAAAATAACTTTTATCTTTGAAATTCCAATTCAAAAGCTTTTCACTTTAAACCCCAAATTCCAATTTCAAAATCAATTGAAATTAAAATTTCAATTTCAACAATATTAATTTTAAATCATCTGTGACTTTACCGATTTCCACGTGAAATCCATATTTGTGTGTGTAAAAGTGTAGTCCAGGGGTTTAACACAATAGTGCAACACAATGAATCATCACAGATCAAAATACAGGATATAGTTGATAAGCGATATAAACTATAACGCTTATCGTTCATGCACAGACCATAGATATATAAATATCACAGATAATAAATTACATCACAGATAATTGATCACAGATCACGACATAAATCAGGGTGTATCACAAAGCAGTACAGATCAGGGATGTCAAATAATTTAACATTCAATAGAATCCAAACATTCACAAGTAAGGTCAACTGATAAATTCAAATCGGATTAATTACTTATGAATAATTTATAATCCTGGTTAATTAATCATTCATTTCAAACCATTTTGATTTATTTTTCTTAATTAGTTAATCACCTAATTAATTACCCTTAAATTAATTATTCTTTAAATTAAATCACTTTAATTAATTAACCACAATAAATAAATATCCATTGATTAATTATTCTTTAATTACATGATTAATCAACTTAAATCATAAATTACTTAATCTTAATTTCTCAATTAAGTAAATTCTAATTACAATTAAATTAATCTCTAATCATTAATTCATCAATCATAATCATTAGTTAGTTAAATAAATTTAATTATCTTAATTAATTTCATTTAGTAATTATCCTTTTGACTACTTTAATTAATTGATTAACTTTTAATTACTTTCCTTAAGCAATTAACCTTTAAAACCATTTTATTTTATTTTATTTTTCCAACTTCTTAATGAAATTATTAAGTTTTAAAATAAACTTTAAAATAAAAGTTATATATATTTTAAAACACTTTAAATTTAATAGTTTAAAAATAATTTTATATATATAAAAAAAAACTTGTTTAACCAATTATAAACTTGGATAAAACTTTATTATTTACAAAAGAACTGATTTTAGCTAAATTGTTTTTAAAAGTTAAAAACTGTATTTACTTCAATTTTTTCCAGACCCGAGCCAAAACTGCAAAAACCCTGAGCCAACCACCAAAATTCTCGGGTCCATCCCCGAGTAAAACTTTTGGCCTCACCACAACTTCAGCTGCTTCGAGTCAAACATGCGAAACACTCGAGAAAAATCCCGAGCAACCCTTTCTTCCTCGATTCACTACAACTTCCAGACACACGAGTGATACTCGTGTACGTGCACAACCAAACGCCCCCTTTCCGATCGTCATCACTGTTGCCAACAAGTCATCGACGACCATCCAAACTCAACTGACCACCCAGATTATCAAAACTCACCATCGATCAAAATCGAGCTTCTCGACCATACTTGGAAAACCACCGTGGCCAGGAAACTCCTCCTTCCCAACGCCTCCGACCTCGAGATCGCCGACCATCATCACTGAAGCTTCGTCACCCAACCTAGCACCCATTCGCACCATCGCGAACCATTCCGGCATCCCCACGGCAACGCCAAACTCACAAACCCATCGATGAACAAAACCGACCTGAAACCCTACTTCGCTCGATTCCGGCCACCACGACCATTAAAAAAATACCAAAGTATTTTTCCCACACTCGGAAATCTCCCAGCCATCCTCGACCCAAACGTTGGCCAACTCCATCACGTCGATCATCAATAATCGCCCAAAACACCCAAAATTATTTTTTCGGAATTCCCAACCGATTATCAAATTAAAAATTATAAAATGTATATTAAAAATCGTGATTTCCGATCATGAACACATTCATGTAATTCAAAACAGAAATTGAATTTATTAATTTTTAACCTATATATAAAACTTACTGTTATTTCTATTTTTAAAACTATTGGTTAAATTTAAAACCTTGAAATTATTTTTATAAACTTCATCATACATTAACAGCCATTTTTCATTTAAAACATCAAAGTATGATTTTAATTCTATTTGAAGTTTTGAATTTTTGAAGGCAAGACATGTCCTGAAACAACAGGAAACAGGGTATATATATATACAGGCATACTTCCATTACCATACAAGTAAAGTTGATTCATAACTATCCAGATGATCACATGCAAATAACAAATATTCAAACAGATCTTGGGTTAAAAATGAGTTTGCTCACCTCTGGAAAGATTGGAACAGAGAAGAACTTGAAATGTTGAACAGCATTCCTTTTTTGATATACTTCTTATTGTTTTAAGCTTTGAGATGTTTTACTTCAGTTTTTCTTTTTAGTTTCGAATGAATAAAAACTGAGATGAAGATGTTGATAGATATAAAAGAAAACTTACCAGGTGATGTTATTTGTATAGGGTGATAAAATATTGCTTGTACAATACTAGGCAGAGACTTTAGCCTTTGTTTTGAAGGCTGATATGATACGTTGAGGCTTGCATTAATTAGTTTGCCTTACTTCCCTTTTTTTTTTGTTTACAGCACATGCTTATGTACTTCTTTGTTTTGGCTGACATGATATGGTATTGAATGCATAAGCTTGTACATTGTTTTGTTTATTTACTTGTTTCCCTTTTTCAAGTGTTCATACTTTGTTTTTATTTAACCAAGATATTTTTAAATCTTTGTTTATTGATATGAAGAATTTTAGTTCGGCTGAGAGGATGTTTTGTTTATGTAGATATTTTTTTTTCTTTCTAAGTTTTGTAGGCTATGGTATACTTTTGTATGCTAGAGGTATATGGCATTAATTGCTATGTTTTGTTCATACCTAAATATATTTTGTTCTTTGCTTTTCCTAGTTTTCTTGTATTCATACTTAACTTATGTATTTAGTCCTTCCTATACAAGCTTGCTTTGATTATTTTATCTATGTGTTCGCTTTATAAATTTCCATTGTCTTATTGCTTAATAATATAAATAAATCGCTATATTTAATATGTTGTTATATTTCTAACTAATTGTATCGATTTTATATTGTATATACATGAGTATATTTTCTAGCTTAATTATGTACATATATATATATATATATTTTATTTCAAATTTTCCCATATATGCTCAAATACATATATATCCTCTTAAATACAATATTTAAAGTTTAGATGATTTTATACAGAATTCATTTGTATTCGGGGAAACTCGCTTAAATTAACAATTAATTTTACAATTTTAATCCAAAAATTCATTTAATTATCAATTTAAATAAATTAAAATCTAGGGTCGTTACAACGATTGTAGAACAAAGGCCAGTATGACTTAATTAATGAAACACATATAGCAAAAATCATTAGTAACACTTGAGAGCAAAATCATTAGTAAAAGGATGAAGTACATCATCTCCTAGTTGTAATTCAAAGCCCAATAGTTGTATCAAATTATGAAACAACAGATCCACATAGTTAATGAAACACATAGCAAAATCATGTATAATCATAAAGAAAAAGGTACATTTTGGCTGGGAAGAATAAAAGGGGAATTTGTTTACTTTTGGAATATCATAAAGGAATTCCTTCGCAAATGGAGATAAATTCCTGGCTTGATACTCCTAATGCCAATAACCACAGACAATAGTTTAAGTAGTAATATAACTTTAGCAAATCATCAAAAACTTACAATCACCCTCCGAAATATATATTAATGTTCTAAGTATATCATCGCAACATCCATATTTGGCAATATCAGCTACAAATTTGAAGCAATGAACATTATACTAATAAACTGCAGGTTTGAATCGACAACAAAAACAAACAACATTCATAAACTACAGCAGATAACACATATATACTACAATCGTATCCTAATTACCCTGCAGTGCCCACACATGAACAAAAATCCAGATATAATTAGAGAATAATATTTTTACCCAATAATCGACAGCAAAAGAGTTCGACAGTGGGAGCAGGCGCAATCTTCAATCTCCAGCAAATCGATCCAAACCGAGGTACAGCAAATCACAGTCATTAATTAGGGGAAGAGCAAAGTGATTTAGAGATTTGGGATGCAACGGATGTGAATTTGGGGGAAAGAGAACGACATTTATGTTTTGGAGGGAGAACGAAAAAAAACGAGGGAAGGAATGAATTTGGGGGAGACCGTGCTTTCCAGGGTGTATGATTTTCTAGCCAAAATAGGCATGAATTTGATACGGCCCAAAGCCGTATCAAATTTGATATGGCTAAAAACCGTATCTAAACGTTTAGATACGGCTTTTAGCCGTATCAAATTTGATACGGCTTTGAGCCGTATCATATAAGGTGGATAGGGGTGTGGCTAAAACAGCTTTGTGGTGTAGTGAGAATAATTCGACATAGTATGGTTTTGAAGTGGGTAAATGAAATAATTTTACCCAAATTATATTTTGATATAAAAGAAATAATTCCCTGAAATTATTATATTATGAATTGACGTGTTTGGATGTTATGACCAAAACAAGATTATAAAATTGGGAATGGGTTATTAAAACCAAATAGATATTGTATAAGTATGAATTATACAAATGAGCAAAAACCAGAAATCTATTTAAACCAGAATTTGGAAATCAAATCCCTGAGATTTTTGGAAATGTTTTCCAGAGTATTTTGAAATAAATAATAGTAATATTATTTTGGAGATATTTTTGAAAGAAAATTGTTTTAAAATGGATTTGGGAAGTGATATATCACTTAACTCACTTCAGTCATTGGAAAATAATTCATATCATGACGATCGCATCATCAGTATTCATTTTCGAGTTTCTAAGTGACGGATTGCCGCCGTAATTGATTTGATTCAAATTTGTGGGCAAACAAGTCTTGTTTAAAAATTTCCAAAAGGAATTGTTTTGGATAAAAACCAGGTTTGGTTTAAATTTAAAAAGTGTGATTTTGGGATATCTGTGATTTCAAAAATGATTTGAAATAAATACCGGGTGTTTAAAAATTCTGAAAATCCTTATTTAAATAATTTAGAGATCACCAGGAAATAAGAATGATTCTAAATAAGAAAAGAAAAATATGAAATTTGAGTTTGGAAATGAATTTAAAATTGAGTAAAGTTAAAATGGATAAAATTAAAAGTGAAAAAGTTAAAATGAAATTTAACTTAGATTAAGTTGAAGAAATTAAAATTTTGAAATTTAATTGATTATGATTTAAATGGAATAAATTAGTGAAGTAGACTAGTTAAATGGATTAAATTGGGATTTGAATGAATTGAATTGGAAAATAAAATTTAAATTGAATTGAGAAATAAAATTGAGTTGAATTTGGATTGAATTGAAATAAAATTGAATTGAGCTGTGACGACCGCCCATGACCCCTGCACCGAATCTAGAGATAGTGCGCTGTAAAGTGTGACAGGCGACCATGGACGATTGTCAGGGTAGATTAAAACAACAGAATCTATCGTATTACTCACAGCGCATGGACAAAATACAATAGAACATATGTATAGTGAAGCTTTACAGAACAAAATGACATCATATAAAACTCCATAATAGTTGAATACAAGCATCCAAATAGCCAATACATCAAGCCTCACTACATAACACTCAGAGAATACAAAACAGCAGAACATCCAGTACATATAATAAGAAGATAATATGCAACCCTCCAGCTCGTCTTCGATATCAGCATCGTGAGAAGAGAACAGCACCTGTCACCTACTACCTAGTCTGCCCGTCCCAAAATGGACGAACAGCCCAAGGCAATAAGAATTAAAACATAAAGCCTTGAGTCAGACAACAGTCTTAGTGAGCAGTAAATTAACTAACAACATACCAAAAGAGCATAAAGGAAAAGGAATAGGAATACAACCCTCCCACTCCACCTCTTTCTACAGTGATAGCCCCCAAACACACACTAAATAGAAGCAAACATAGCAGAGCATACAAATTAAAGTAGAGTAATAATCATTCGAGTCAAGGGCAATGTTTTCCAAGTACCAAGGCCTAAATCAGATAAGCACCCAGAAAATACTGCTCTTGAGTCCGAATGACGATACAACCAAACATCCATGACTCTGGCTATCACTGTTATCATTGCTTCGATATCACCGTTAATTGAATGACCGGCACATTCTTTCAGCCGTCCGTCAAGGGCTAATGGAAACCCCGGTTCTAGACATAACTCCCGCACGTCGTCGCAGCCCGTGCCTAGGACTATCGAATCTGCCCAGAGTACTCGACCATTAACAGTTGGCCGTTGGGACTATCGAATCTGCCCAAACGTACTCTTGCTTAGAGCATGCTAGAACCTTCAATAACGATGCTATCCAAGCCTCCTAGTCATCCTCCTCGACTATTCTCATATCCATTCATTATCCTCAACACGAATCATATCACTGAGTTATCAACATGCTTGGAATGATCCCGTTTGGATTAGACCAAGTCTTCATCACATGATTGCCTCGCTTCATCACATCCTCGCAAAGCCTCATCTCAACATCACATCATCAAATCTACGCATAAGAGCTTCATCATCCCGCTACATATGCCACTAGCAGCTTACCCAATTCAAGAGCCTTTCTCCTAGCTTTTGAATCATCTTCGGCCACCTTGTCTAAAACCAATCAAAAATCATCTAATTCACAGCAATCAATCATGTCAAACATCAATCCAAGTAACCAAGCATTCAAATATAAGCAAAATGAACAATTATAACAATAATGGCAATTTCGTAATTAAGGAGTTGAAAGTCTAACAAGCATGAAAACATGAGAATTATCTCTACAACTTGATGAATGAACTTGCATAGGTTAATCATATACAAAAATGGTTGTCGAATCATCATGAACAATGGATCTACATGGATCTATACTTAGGTTTACAAAAATGCATAGAAATCACTATTTTAACACCAAATCAAGCCAACAATCCGATCTACTCCTTTGGATCCGTGTGAGAGATAATCACCACTCACCAAATCAACTAAACAACCTCAAATCTACATGCTTCAGATCTGGACAGCGAAGGATCGAGCTTGATCTATCACTAATCCGCTTCAAACGAAGGAATCTCTCTTGAAAAGATGAAGATCTTCAATCTAAGCTCTTGAATCTTCAATCTTGATCTTCGATATGGATGAAATGAAGCACAAGATTAGAGTGGAGAAAAGAAGTGAAGAAGTGTAGAAGTCGAGCTCTCAAAATGGCAGCACTTCGTCGCTTCAAAATCCGGATCCCAAAAATGAAGCCAACCCCCTTCTATTTATAGGCGAAATTTCCCTAAGTCGTAACTCGGAATTAGGTCGTCTCCGACCTACAACCTAAGACCTTGCCGACCTAAAACCCATACGACCTAACAACTCTTCGACCTAAACAATGCGCGCGACTTAACGAACCAGGTCTCAAGACTTACCATCCTAACTCCTAGGTCGCTCGCGACTTAACACATAGGCTACGACCTACGACTTAACGATATAGCAGCTAAACTCCTAAGTCGGTCACAACATAACACACACGCCTATATGACCTAACGACTTAGCAGCTTTACCGACCTAGCAAAGTTACGACCCAACCAAGATACGACTTAACAGCGGGTACGACTTGTTAACGTCAAAATGTGAACGCCAACACCCGGTGTGTGTAGTAAGATTGTGAAAGCACCACCCGCGTAACGGGAACAGAAATCAAGCAGGAAAATAGTAGAAATGCAGTAAAAGACAGCAGTTTATAGTGGTTCGGCTTAAGATTTAGCCTACGTCCACTTTGAATCTCTTTATTATTGAATCTGATTACAAATTGATACAAATCTTCTATGAAAACAATACAACTCGATCACAAGAAGCAATCTTGACTACTAGCTCAATCTTCGGTGATGAAACTCGATGAATTCATGTCAGATGTTAGGAATTTCTCTCGAAGTTTGTTGTAGTGTCTTGAATGCTTGGAGGATCCTTGTTTGCTGAATGATTGGAGAGTTCGACAGAGTAACGGCGCTTTAGAAATGAATTGCCCAAAAGTCCCCTTGATGTTGGAAGTGGTGGGGTATTTATAGTAGCTGATTTGAATTCAGAAAATTCGCCTAAGTCTTAGGTCGCGTACGACCTTAGTTAAGTCGTAGGTCGCGAGCGACCTAAACTAGGTCGCAGGCGAGTTAATGGATAGCTGTGGAAGCTCTAGATCGCTGAAGTCCTAACTCGTTAGCCTCTTAGGTCGCAAACTTCCAAGTTCTTAGGTCGCGAACCTTTCCTGTAGCTAGGTCGCGAGGTCCTCCTGGATCTTAGGTCGCAAACTTCTTAGGTCGCGAACTTCTTAGGTCGCGAACTTCTTAGGTCGCGAGATCTTCTGCAGCCTTAGGTCGCAAAGAGGTTAGGTCGCAGCTCATCCTTAGGTCGCAGCACTTCATTAGGTCGTGCAGTTTTAGGTCGCTTGAAAATAAGAGTTAACATTTGCCCCTCGAAGTACGGGCCGAAGTCATAGGTCGTGTGCTTCGACTTAACTTCGCTAGGTCGCGAGCGACTTAAAACACTAACTTGCTTGTCTATTCATCTTCCTTTCTTGGTTTCATATAAATCGGTTAGGTCGCTTCTTCCTCCTTACTCTACTACTTCGATCCCTTGCTGCCATTGACGAATTTTTCCGAGCTTTCAAAGGCGAATTCAACCTATTCCAGTCATCAATTCTTCCTTACCATTTATAATTCGTAAGTGGATCAGCTTATACTTGCCCATAGTCACTGTTTTGAACATGAATCGTTGTCGCTCGACCTAAGCCCAATTTCGTGCATCACGCCTTTTTGTACGGTAGTCTTAATCGACTTTCGTTCGTCGTTTGACGTGTTGGGATGATTTTCGATCATACGGAAGGTTTTGCTATGGATCTGTAGGATTTGCCATTGATTCTCTGGTCAATCGGTGATAGGTTGAGGTGGGATGAAGGGGATGACGATTCCTTTTTTGAACTGGTGGTATTGGGTTATTGGACCCAATATGATGTTGCTTGGAGAAGAAGTCATCAACCTATCAGATTCGAACGCCCTAAGAGTTAGGTCGCGTGGGAATGTTTAACGACCTTAGCCTTTGCGACCTGATGACATTTACGACCTAGAGTATCTCCAACCTAAAAACAATTGTGCTCGACCTAGGACTTAAGAGAATTGCCTCGCCTTAATCCATTCAGCTGCAACACGCGACCTACAGAAATCCTGACTTATGATAGGTCGCTGACCGACCTAAGACTTAGCAATTTTTCACAGTCTTGAACTTTCAACTTGAACAACATGGCATAAGAACATTGCAACCTGTGTTAGGTTGTGAGCGACCTGACACTCAGAACTTTGAACAGCTTTTGACTGATTTTCTGGACTTGAATCGTTTTGGGGTTTTGCACTTTTTCTCGGATTGCCTCGATTTTAATGCTAATAACCTGTTTATAAGCAACATTCACAGAAAAAAAATGGGACGAATATACTGCTATTGATTGCCCACATCAAACAGCAGATTAGTTGTCAAAGAAAACCAAACTTAAATGAACTTCGTGAATGAAATGTTGTGAACTAACAAATCTAAGTGAAGTATTCAGGCAAAATTGAAGTGATCAACTAAAGCTGATTTATTTGCATTAACGCAACACTATTCCTGGACTTAAAATATCAAGCCCTGAAACTTTTTAATTGACAAGTATCAATTAGTTTAATTTCATTTACATTTGCTCATTATTGTATTAGTTTTGCACAACACTTCACTCTTTTTAGGAAACGTGCACCTTAATATTTGATCGTCCAGTTCCTTGTGTAGAATGGAATCTCAACAAGAAGACTTGGAAATAGCCGGAGAATCTTTTCCAATTGCTACTCCACTAATCGACCCTCCGGAAAGGACTTCTACTACTTTAAGCCATAAAGTCTTCCGACAACTGTGCATCCAATTCGGCATTGCCGAAGCAGATGCTTTACTTCCTGGGCCAAGCGATACTGCTGACAGGCCGCCTCTTGGCTTCGTTGCTGTGAACCGGCAAATGTGTTCAAGTGGAGCCATCCCTCCATTTAATGATTGTCTTCGGGAACTCCTCCTTCGGCTAACTATTTCTCCCTTTCAACTACACCCTAACGGATACTCCATCCTGCTGGGATTGTGTGTGCTTTTCAGGAGAACGCTGAACCGTTTTCCCTCTTTTGATGAAATTCGCTTCTTGTGCACATTTGCAAAGAACAAGGACCATCCTTCTATTATACTTGTGAGGAGTGCTAGGAATCGCAAACTGATTCTGGACTTGCCTGAAAGTGCCCACGGATTTTTGACTCAATTCTTCTATGTTCGCTGTCCTCCGGGATTTTATGCTATTTGGAGAGTCGGAAGTAAGATTACCTCTTACCAATTCATTTTTTCCTAAATTTTTCATAATTCGAACCATCAAATGCTTAATTCCATTCTTTCTTCGTGCAGCACTTCCTTCTCTTCTTCGAGATACCAGCCGTAAGTCGATTTTAGATACTTTGAATGCTGTTGACGCTGAAGAGAGGAGTGCCAAATTCTTGTTGAAAGATGAATTTCTGCACCAGTTTGGCCTTTTACATTCTTCTAGATCGACTCAGATTCATGAAGTTTCTAGCTCGGAGGCGGAAACGTTAATTGCTCCAGATTCCCAAGCAGAGGCGTCAAATGTCCCGGTTTTTGCGGAAGAAGCTGCTTCAAAAACACCTGCCCTGGATTCTGTTTTGATAAAGTGCTCTGGATCCACTGATGTTGTAGGGTTGGCTGGCAAGTCGGCACTTCCCCCAATTATTGAGGAAGAAGAGAATCCTCGAGCTTCTGAAAAATCAATTGATGTGGAACTTGAGAAAGAGAAATCTGCTGAACACTTGGGTGACGATACCTTTGATGGCTTGAGTGACATTATGATAACTTCCCAAGAGCTTTTCGGGGATAGCAGTCAAAAAGCGACTTCTCCCGTCGTCGAGGCAACTTCTACCCTTAAACAAACCCAAATGCCTACTACGCCAATCGTCCCTGTTTCCACACCGAAGCGTGGTTTGTAATTTGACGCATGTAGTTTGCACGCCACACACACTTAGGACTTTTCAGCACTTATAAGCATTTATTCTCTTTTTCCTGGAAATTTTTAAATTCTACACTTCTTCTGCTTTCAGGTTCTCCAATGGGACGCTCCGGCTCATATTATGACTCATTTCAGCGCCATGGAGGCCGTGGAACCTATGACTTCAGGAAATATCTTGGTGATCACAGAGAAACAGATGAGGAACGGGCCCAAAGGAAGGCTCAAGAAAAATGGGATTATGAGCAGAGGCAGAGAAGAAAAGATGCTGATCGATACGATTCTTCTTACAAAACTTACGATTCTCATAAGCGAAAGTCTTATGATGACAAAGGGAAGACTCAAATTACTGATGAATCGAGCAAGCGGTCTAAGCCGAGTGACGCGTCTGCTATTTCTGAAAAGACCAACGCTCCCATTTCTTCTGGCATTCCGGCAGGCTCTCCTCCTCTAAAGGAAACTGACATTCAGACCATCATTAACAGGCCACAATATCTAGTTAAAGACGGCCCTCCAACGCTTCAGAGCCGATTTCCGAATTGGTGCCTAAGAGGGGTACGCTTCGACTTGGACATTGTTCCGATTGATAAATCAGACATGCTTAGCAGTCTTGATGCGGTCAGACTTAACATCGAGAGGATGTCACAGTGGCAGAAGCTGGTCGATGAACTCCAAAGGGTCAACCATCTTAACCTTGAGGCAATGATGACGATGGAGAATGATAAGGCAGAATGGGACAAATGGCGCAAGCAGCATGACGCGGAAATGACGAGTATTGCAGATGACAATGCAAAGCTTGCGTCTGAAGTTAAGCAGCTTAAGGAAAATCTCGCTTCCTCTTCTGCATCATTTACTCAAAAAGAAGAAGTCTTCCAGAAGCAAGTGCGGGACGCACATGCTGCACAAAGAGATGTAGAAATGAAGCTTGCCGCCGAACAGCACGTTAAAGAGAAGTACCGCACAGAAAACGCCGAACTGCGGGAAAAGGTCACCTCCCAGAACATGGAGATTGAGTTATTAAAATCTCGACTTGCTAAAGTTGAGACAGAACGTGATGAGGCTACCGCCGGCCGGATCGCTGCCGTTGCTGAAAAGGAAGCGGCTGAGCAATCACATGAGGCAACGAAAGCAAACGTCGGCTCTACCTTATTTGACTTTTACTTACACAGCGTTCTGGGTCGTGGGAGCCTCTCTTTTCTTGGTCCTGATTATGAAATTACACTGGCTGAAGTGTGGGAAGTCGCGATGGATATGCTTGGCGGGGCTGGCTATAATGAACTGGACCTTGAGAAGCGCTATCTTAATGATGAGGATCGCGCCGCTCTTGTTAAAGGGAAAGAGTTACTTGCCAAAGCACGAGCTGAAACAGTGGAAGAAGAGCCTCCAAAAGAAGGAGCTCCTTTGACTGCCCCCGTCCAAACTTCCACTTCAGCTGACGTTAATATTATAGATTCCAGTCCTCATTCTCTACATTTAGCCAAAGTTGCCCAGGAGACTGCAACTACTCCTACTGAAGATGAGGCGCTGGATGATATTGAAGCTGAGAAGTTCGAGGTGGATCTTGTAAAGCCAACTCCTCCAGGTACTTTTGGTGTCATCTCGGGTCTAACGAATCAGTCATTTGACTTAGCCGAATTTGATGATCTTCTTACATGTTACTTAAACTTTGATGAATCGATGCCTTCTTTATTTTCGGGGGATGCTGATTTTAACTTCTTTTCTTCTACAGCGGAGGCACCAAGCACAACACAAGCTTCCACTCCTTCGATTGCCGTTCCTCTGTCTTCCCAAATCACTCCTCCCTCTGCTTCCCAACCGGGATCACAAGCAGAGAAAATCGAAGCTCTTCAAGGCTTGGATGATCCGGCTGCTTCTCAGGAGCAGAAGGCGGAGGATTTTGAAGGTACCGAGAAGACCCCGGAGCGGTCTTTTGACGACGATACTAAGCTTTCAACATTGCTGACTACTCCGGGGAGTGAGTCTTCTTCAAAGAGGAAGGGGAAGCGTGCTGTAAGGAAAAAGAAGAAGACTTCCACTGAAGAGGAAGCAGTAGTGGATCCGGTTGTACCGCTTTCTCCTTCTGCCCCTGCCCGTTCTCAACGACTTCAAAAGTTAGTCATCAGACCGGGAAAGAGTTCCAAGGGTGGTGAGAAGGAGTGATCAAGCTGGATTTCCCACCTATTATTTTTGCTTTTTGCATGTATTGACCGGGGATTGTGCGGGTACCGGTCTCCGCTTTTGCTTTTTGAGATATCTGCACATGTAAAAAATTTTCGTAGTACTAAATAAAATAATTATTTTACTTGTACAAACTCTTGTGTATGTGAGAATGACCTATCTTTTATTTTAAGTGTAGAACAAACGATTCTTCTTACTTGTGCAAACTTTTTGTCTGCGTTTGAGAATGCATTTATTCCACATCTGTCTTCCGTGATATTGCAACGAACTTGTGGCATGTTGCTTTTATTAATATAATTGAATTGTACAGTATGTTAAATTGTACAGTATTGCCCCCATGCCATAAGTGCATTGCAACATTCCTAGTTTCTTTTTTTTTTTTTTTTTTTTTTTTTTTTTTTTTTTTAAGACTAATACTCTTACTTCAGAAGACAATTATTCCGCTTTTAAGGGGAGAATTATTCTGCTCTTAATAGAGTGTACCCAGTCTTTAGAAGAATTTTATTTTTCCTTTCTGAAGAACGCTTCAACTTTCGGGGATAATCACTTTTAATTATTAAGAAGTGAATTTCCCTATGAAGTGAAATAAGCTTTTCTGAAAGAATTTTGTAGCATTTTTTCAACTTTTTTTAGGAGGAACTTTCCTAGATGAACAAGTTAGTCCTTCCTTTGAGAGTTGAACTGTGCTTCTGGACGATGCTTTTTGTTCAAGCATTCTATTTTGGGACATGCCTCCGGAGAGGGCTCCTCTTAAAGAGTTGTGCCTCCGAAGAGGTCTTGTGCCTTTGGAAAGGGCTTGTGCCTCCGAGGAGGGCTTGTGCCTCCGAAGAGGGCTTGCGGTGCCTTGGGAAAGGGCTTTTGCCCCCGAAGAGGTCATGTGCCTCCGAAGAGGGCTTGTGGTGCCTTGGGAAAGGGCTTTTGCCCCCGAAGAGGTCATGTGCCTCCGAAGAGGGCTTGTGCCTCCGAAGAGGGCTTTTGAGTGCCTGGGAGTTACTTTCTCATGGTCGGATGGGTTCGCGGGGCAGGCGTGAGTTGCTTGATTGGATGTTTGTTTGTACAAACGACCGCAATCAATTAACAAGATGCTCCTTTGGTGGTCCCACCGATCTTTTTGGTTGAGGAAAGCACTCCCATTTATTGGGGTGCCTCGTTAGAGGGCTTTGGTTGGTTGGTGCGCTGGGTAGGTTGCGTCTCAGGGACGAGTGGATCCACGGGACGGACGTAAGCTATCTGATCGGATGCATCACGACCAGTTAGCGAGGGTCCTGTTACTTCCGCTTGGGAAGGCGTCCCTTTAGTGGATCTTCTGGCCTTCCTGTTGAGATGCATACCTCCCATTGTCCTCCCCTTTGTTTGCTTGGGAACTTTCCCTCATCATCTGTCTGTTAGCGCTCTTTTATTATCGTTTCCAAGCACATCTTCTTCTTTTCTGCCTTATAAGTAAATTGCTTTATCCGAAGAAGTGGACTTCACTGTTGAATGACTTCATGAGACAAACGCAAGTTATCTAGTTGGATGTCTATTCATAACGACAATCTCAACTAGTGAACAAAGGTTTGTCACAGTGGAGTCACTAACTTTTTATGTGAAGTTTTCCTTGCTTGGGATTTGAATTTGGACAAAAATTTTGTGGCTTGGTTTTCGTGTAATAGCTGATTCATGGAAGTTGCTTAGCTTTGTGATGAGCAAGCCTTGTTATAATGTCCTGCAATTTTGAATCGATATTTTAGCGATACATTTAAAGTATTTACATATCAAAATAACACAGGCATCATGAAATAGTAAAGAACACAAGATTTATAGTGGTTCGGCCAAAAATCGGGCCTACGTCCACTTTATAGCTTTCATTCATTTATACTGATTTACAATGTTTCATCATACAACTGATACATTCATCATCATTTTACAATTTTGAGCTGAGCTCTTTTTCAGGTAAAGTAAGGACGCAAATGGTTGCTATTCCAGGCCCTTGGAATCGGATCTCCTTCAATGGTTATGAGTTTGAAAGTTCCATCGAGAAGTTTAGTGCCCACGACATATGGTCCTTCCCAGTTTGGCCCAAACACACCAGTTGCTGTCATGATCCTTTTCAAAACCAAGTCTCCGACCTCAAAGCTGCGTTGGCGAACTTTGGAATTGAAATACCTGGCTATCCTCTGCTGATGAGCTGAAACTCTGAGCCTAGCTTCTTCTCTTTTTTCATCAAGAAAGTCAAGCGCTTCAAGCTGCAGTTTTTCATTTTCGATTTCATTGAAATGAACTCTTCTATGTGAAGGAACCTCTACTTCTACTGGAATCATTGCCTCAGATCCGTATGCCAGTGAAAATGGAGTGTGCCCAGTCGCAGTTTTGTGAGTCGTTCTGTACGCCCATAGTGCTAATGGAAGCTTATCAACCCAACCACCTTTTGCTTTTTCAAGTTGCTTTTTAATAGTTGACTTGATGATTTTGTTAACTGCTTCCACTTGCCCATTTGCCTGCGGATGAGCCACTGCTGAGAAGCTTTTTCGAATTCTGAATCGTTTGCAAAAATCTTGGAATTCTTCACTTTCAAATTGAGTGCCATTGTCGGTGATTATCTTCTGTGGCACACCATATCTACAAACGATATTCTTTGTTACGAAATTTATCATCTTTTTAGAAGTGATGGTGGCCAAAGGTTCAGCTTCAGCCCACTTGGTGAAATAATCAACGGCAACAATAGCATATTTAATTCCTGATTTAGCGATCGGTAACGGTCCAATTAGGTCTATTCCCCAAATGGCGAATGGCCATGGACTGACCATTTGTGTGAGTTCGGTGGAGGGTGCTCTTGGGATCTTTGCAAATCGTTGGCATCTGTCACATTTTCTGGAGAAATTTGCAGCATCTCGATTGATATCTGGCCAAAAGTATCCATATCGAAGAATTTTCTTTGCAAGTGTTTGACCACCTGAATGGTCTCCACATTCTCCTCCATGCACCTCTGTTAAGATTGTCTTGGCTTCTTCTTTAGTTACACATCGGAGTAGTGGGGTTGAAAATCCCCGCCTGTATAATCGGTCATCTTGAATTATATACCTTGATGCTTTTCTTAATAACTTCCGACGTTCCTTAGAATTCTCTGGCAGGGAACCACTGAGTAAGTATTCTTTGATTGGAGTCATCCATGATTCATGCTCTTGAGACGTAGTCATAAGCCAATCAACATCCATTTCATCAATACTTGGAGCTGACAGAACTTCTACAGGAACTAATCCTAGTAATTGAGCTTCTCCGGAACTTGAATACTTTGCTAAAGAATCCGCCTTCATATTTTCCTCTCGGGGTATGTGGCTTATTGAGTAGTGATCTAAATCATTGAGAAGTTCGGAAGTTTTTGTCAAATATGCAGGCAAATTCCCTCCCTTGGCCTGAAATTCCTTCTTCACCTGGCAGACAATAAGCTGAGAATCACTGAAAATCTGTATCTCCTTGATATTCAATTCCTTGGCGATCCTCAACCCGGCAATAAGGGCTTCATATTCTGCTTCATTGTTTGTCGAAGGAAACTCCAGCCTTAATGCATAACACAGTGATCGTCCTTCGGGAGTTTCGAGCACAATTCCTGCCCCAGAACAATAATCGTTTCTTGAGCCATCTACATACAACTTCCACTGTATCGGAATGCAGTCAGTGGTTTCTTCCTTACTGTCACCTTTGTCAGTGGATTCTGCGATAAAATCTGCTAAAGCTTGTCCATTAATTGCTCTTCGGGGATGGTAAGTGATGTCATATTGGCTGAGTTCTATGTTCCACTTCAAGAGACGACCCGAGGTTTCAGGACGATACAGGACTTGCTTCAAAGGTTGATCAGTCAGGACTTTGATAGGATGAGATTGAAAATAAGGCCTCAACTTTCTGGAAGCGATTAGCAGACAATAAGCAAGTTTTTCTATCTTTGAATAATTCATTTCAGCCCCAGCGAACCGTTTGCTGATGTAGTAAACCGGACGTTGTATTTTCATATCTTCTTGTACGAGTGCTGCACTTAAAGCATGGGATGAAATTGCCAGGTAGATGAAGAGGTCTTCACCATCACTAGGCTTGGAAAGGACCGGAGGAGTTTCCATATGATGAATCAGTTGATCGAAAGCATTCTGGCATTCAGGAGTCCATTCGAAATTTTTCTTTCCTTTCTTTAGAGCATCAAAGAAGGGAATGCATTTGTCTGTGGCCTTGGAAATGAAGCGACCAAGAGCGGCAACCTTTCCATTGAGACTTTGCAATTCTTTCTTTGTTCTAGGGGCTTTAACTTCTCTTAAAGCTGTGATCTGAGCAGGGTTGGCCTCGATGCCCCTAGCGCTCACAATGAAACCCAGGAATTTCCCAGACTCTACTCCGAATGAACATTTCAAAGGGTTTAGCTTCATTCCGTACTTTCGAAGAATTGAGAACATTTCTGCTAGGTGATCCATGTGGTCTACTGCTTTCTTTGACTTTACTAACATATCATCAACATAGACTTCCATCGTTTTGCCAATCTGAGGCTTGAACATAGCGTTGACAAGTCTTTGATATGTTGCCCCAGCATTCTTTAAACCGAATGGCATGACTTTGTAACAGTAGAGCCCCACATCTGTAATAAAGCTTGTGTTCTCCTGATCTGGTTCATTCATCATAATTTGATTGTATCCAGAATAAGCATCCATAAAAGATAACAACTCATGTCCAGCCGTCCCATCTATTAGTTGATCGATCCTAGGCAACGGGAAGCAGTCTTTGGGGCAAGCTTTGTTCAGATCTGAGAAATCAATACATACTCTCCACTTTCCATTTGCCTTCTTAACCAGTACTGGATTCGAAACCCAATTTGGATAAGTGGATTCTTTGATGAAATTATTCTCTAAGAGGCGATCTACTTCTTCCTTTAAAGCTGCTGACCTTTCTGGACCTTGAGTTCTTCTCTTCTGTTTTACTGGCGTAAATTTCGGATCGACATTCAGGGTATGAACAGCAATTGTAGGAGAAATTCCGCACATATCAGCATGACACCAAGCAAACACATCTAGATTGGCTTTTAAGAATGATATCAGTGTATTCTGAACTGTTATACTTAGCTGTGAACCCACATTGAGCACTTTATTTGGGTCTTTCGGATCTACAGATACTGGTACCGTTACCTCCACGGGCACCACTCTATTCTCCCCTGTACTGGCTTTTCTGGGATCCATTTCTTTTCTTGCATTGCTGTGTTCGCCAGTACAGGGGCCGCTCCGTAGTTGCTACAGGGTCGGTTCCTTGATGCGGAGCGGAGCTGCCGCATCTTTCCCCATTTCTTTTCTCCTGGCCTCTCGGAGTTCTACAAGATAACATTCTCGTCCTGCGTTTTGATCTCCTTTGATAACAGCAATCCCATTATCAGTAGGAAATTTCATTGTTAAACACCAAGGAGCAAGGACGGCCCTGAAAGCTGCAAGAGTAGGCCGGCCCAAGAAAGCGTTATAGGCAGAAAATCCGTCCACAATTACAAAAGTTTGCTTCCGAACCAATTTTCTGGGCCCTTCGCCCATTTCAACAAACAAGTCTACTGTTCCGATCGGCTGTTTCAGCTCTCCTGTAAATCCGGCGATCTTGTGTGAAGAAGCATGTACATCAGTCATCGGGATTTTCATTTGGTCAAATGTTCTTTTAAAGAGGATGTTGCATGAGGCACCACTATCAACCAACACTCTTCTGACGATGGCCGGCCCGATACCGACAGAGACAACCATAGGGTCCTCAGTAGGAGCTTCCACATTAACAGAATCTCTGGCTCTGAACATAATATCATCATGGAGAGTTTTTTGCTGCTTTAGAGGTGAAACATCCTCCAGGATTAGGACACTTTCTTCGGTTGGTGCATACTTCAAAGCTTTTGCATACCTTTCCATTTCACCCCAACTCCTGCCAGCCGGGTGAGGCCCCCCTGTGATCACATTAATAACAGGTCTTTCCTTTCCCACTGGCCTTTCTCCTGAATCAGATGAATTATTTGGAGGTAACTGCCCTTGGCTGGATGAAGATGGATCCTTTCTATTCCTCTTGACATATTGCTGCAATTTATTCTCTCTTAGTAATTCTTCAATCAGACTTTTCAAATGGCGGCACTCATTGGTATCATGCCCTGGTTGGTTGTGAAACTTGCAAAATCTTCCGCTCTGAACAGCATTCTTCCCAACTTTCACGGCCGGTGGTTTTGGAAATTCAACAGCATCTTTAGTGGCAATGAAGATATTTTCTGGGGTATCGGTCAGAGGAGTGAAGTCTGATGGTTTAAGAAAACGGGGCTTTTTGAAGTCTTTCTGCCTTTTCCCACCATTACTGTCCCTTTTCTGATCTGCCGGTTCTTTCTTGCTTTGAGTAGAAGCATTATTTTCTGCTGCCGCTGTCACAACTTTAGCTGGTGCGGAAAGATTTTCTAGGCGTATAAATTCATCAGCCTTTTTGTAGAATTTTTCGAGCGAATTGGGCTCTTTCATCTTCAGCCATTTCCCAAACTCGCTCGATTTGTCAACGGCACGCATCAAATAGGTCAAGATCATTCGTGGCTCGGCATTATCGACTTCTGCCAGAGCTAAGTTGAAGCGGTTCAAGAATGACCTAATGGGCTCTCCCGGGTTCTGCTCAAGACTGGACAGTGACATTATATCTTTTGCCCTTGAAGCGTATAGCCTGAATTGCTCTTTGAATTTTCGGGTGAGATCGGAAAACTGATCTACAGATCGGGCTGGAAGCTTGGTAAACCAGAGAAGTGCCACCCCTTCTAAATAGACTGGGAAATATCGGCACTTTATCTCGTCGGTTGCCCTTGCGCCAGTCATATGCCAATCGTATTTATACAAGAACTGATTTGGATCACTTGTTCCCCGATAAGCAGGAATAGTGGGGGGAACAAACTTTCTAGGAAATTCAGCTTTCAGAATCTTTTCCGTAAACGGAGTTCTACTTGGTGCGAATCCCCATTCGCTTTCGTCTTCATCTCTTTGCATGCTCTCTTTCATTATTTGCTTGATCATTCCAGAGAGATATTCCTCATTATTCAGAGATTTCGCAGAGTAGGCCTCAGCCATCTTTTCAGGAGTCTGTCTAGGTAAATGCTCATGAAGAACTGGTGACGGCCTAGATCCTTCGGCCTGGAGGGGTGCCCCTTCGGCAGCACCTGACCCCCCGTGAGGAACATTTCTTCCCTCGGAATTGGGAGCAGCATTAGCAAAGTTTCCCTCATTATTTACCGGTCTTTGACTCGTACCAAATAGAGCATTCAGCCTTTCCATCATCAGGTTATTCTGAGTTTCAATTTGCTGGTACAGTCCGGATACAGCAGCATCTAATTCCTGTCGCGTAACACCGATGCTCGGAGCTGCTTGATTGGGAGAGAGAGAAGTGGCAGTATTGTCACGGTCATCATCAGTTCTGACAGACTTTCGTTTCCTTCCGGGAGCCATTATGTCTGATAAACTTCTGATTTTGTGGGAAATTTTTTCAGCAAACTTCTGAGAAGCAATGGTGAGTGGCAGCCTGAGTTGGGCTCTCAATGAAAGCACCAAAATGTTAACGTCAAAATGTGAACGCCAACACCCGGTGTGTGTAGTAAGATTGTGAAAGCACCACCCGCGTAACGGGAACAGAAATCAAGCAGGAAAATAGTAGAAATGCAGTAAAAGACAGCAGTTTATAGTGGTTCGGCTTAAGATTTAGCCTACGTCCACTTTGAATCTCTTTATTATTGAATCTGATTACAAATTGATACAAATCTTCTATGAAAACAATACAACTCGATCACAAGAAGCAATCTTGACTACTAGCTCAATCTTCGGTGATGAAACTCGATGAATTCATGTCAGATGTTAGGAATTTCTCTCGAAGTTTGTTGTAGTGTCTTGAATGCTTGGAGGATCCTTGTTTGCTGAATGATTGGAGAGTTCGACAGAGTAACGGCGCTTTAGAAATGAATTGCCCAAAAGTCCCTTTGATGTTGGAAGTGGTGGGGTATTTATAGTAGCTGATTTGAATTCAGAAAATTCGCCTAAGTCTTAGGTCGCGTACGACCTTAGTTAAGTCGTAGGTCGCGAGCGACCTAAACTAGGTCGCAGGCGAGTTAATGGATAGCTGTGGAAGCTCTAGATCGCTAAAGTCCTAACTCGTTAGCCTCCTAGGTCGCAAACTTCCAAGTTCTTAGGTCGCAAACCTTTCCTGTAGCTAGGTCGCGAGGTCCTCCTGGATCTTAGGTCGCAAACTTCTTAGGTCGCGAACTTCTTAGGTCGCGAACTTCTTAGGTCGCGAGATCTTCTGCAGCCTTAGGTCGCAAAGCTTTCCTGCCCCCTTAGGTCGCGAGGTCTTTTGGACCTTAGGTCGCAAAGAGGTTAGGTCGCAGCACTTCATTAGGTCGCAGCACTTCATTAGGTCGCAGCACTTCATTAGGTCGCAGCACTTCATTAGGTCGCAGCACTTCTCAGGTCGCGAACTTCTTAGGTCGCGAACTTCTTAGGTCGCGAGATCTTCTGCAGCCTTAGGTCGCAAAGAGGTTAGGTCGCAGCTCATCCTTAGGTCGCAGCACTTCATTAGGTCGCAGCACTTCTTAGGTCGTGCAGTTTTAGGTCGCTTGAAAATAAGAGTTAACACGACTCATCATGGTAGCCGACCTACGACTTAGTTAACTCATCCGTCTACGGCTTAACCATGACACGCCTTGACGACCTATCACTTAACTCAACCCAACGAGTTACGACCTAATCCCTTAAACATCTACGCGACCTAACATAAGTCGCGAACAAACTGGGATACGACCTAACTACTAAGTCGTCTAGACGACTTAACTATCCAATACCCACACTTAGGTCGCTCACAACAGTTTCCTTAGGTCGTTGCCGACCTAACTCTACCCCACGACCTAACCCCAGAATACTTAGGTCGCCTACTACTCTTCCTTAGGTCGCCTAAACCTCTTAAGTCGGTCACGACTTATCACTTAGGTCG
Source organism: Allium fistulosum (assembly GCA_030737815.1). NCBI lineage: Eukaryota > Viridiplantae > Streptophyta > Magnoliopsida > Asparagales > Amaryllidaceae > Allium > Allium fistulosum. The sequence goes on along the minus strand of CM060904.1, from coordinate 577,588,539 downwards.
GTCACTACCTTAAGTCGGTCAACCACACTTCCTTAACTCGGTTAATTCCTTAAGTCGGCAACTCGACCCAGACTTATCTCTTAACTCGTCCAAACTGACTTAGGACTTAGAAAAATCCTGAACGACTTATCAACAATGCAACCAATTGTTAATTATTTTACGATGTTTCGATCCGTAAAATACGGGTCGTTACATTCTCTCCCCCTTAGGAATTTCGCCCCCGAAATTCCAAGCAAACAAAACAATCAAAGACTATTCTGTACGCCTAGCATCCATAGTAATCAACAAACCATGCATCCAATTCTAACTTAGCGTACAGAATTCTAAGACTTAGAACAAGTTACAATATCGCGAGATGAGACGACACCTTAGGGCCATACCTTGAAGAGTTCAGGATGAGCTGCCTTCATCCCCTCTTCCACCTCCTACGTACAGTCGTTATCATCATCACTCCATTGTATCTTGAGCAACTTAACTATCTTCCTCCTAAGCTGTTTCGTGTCGGTTTCAACAACACGAAGCGGCTTACGAGGTCTTCTATCAACTGGATAAACTTCAAAATCTTCACAGCTATCAGCAGGAACCATCGTATTCGAGTCGTGCACATACTTCCGTAGATATGATACGTGAAAAACATTGTGCACACTCGACATCTTCTCAGGTAACTCCAGTCTATAGGCGAGCTTTCCAATTCGCTCGATAATCGAGAATGGTCCAACAAATCTCAGAGTCAATTTTCCATTCTTCCCGAATCGGATAACATTCTTCAGTGGAGAAATCTTCACGAAAACCATATCTCCTACGTCGAATTCCAAATCCTTACGACGTTTATCGGCATAACTCTTCTGACGGTCTTGGGCTGCCTTCATTCGTTGCCGAATGATCTCAATACAATCTGAAGTCTGCCGAATCATCTCTGGCCCAAGTAACGGCTTTTCTCCAATTTCCAACCAACATGTCGGAGAGTTACACGGTCTTCCATACAATGCCTCATACGGTGCCATACCAATGCTTGACTGGTAACTGTTGTTGTACGCAAACTCCACCAAATGAACGTGATCTTCCCATGATCCTCCGAAATCCAAAACATAAGCTCTGAGGAGATCTTCCAAAACTCGTTTGACTCTCTCGGTCTGACCATCTGTTTGAGGGTGATAAGCTGTACTCAAACACAACTCGGTTCCCAAAACTTCCTGGAAGCTCTTCCAAAATCCACTAGTGAACAATGGATCACGATCGCTCACTATACTCTTCGGAATACCATGGAATCGGACTATCCACTTAACATACAACTCAGCCAACTTTGATGCAGTCCTAGTCGATCGAACAGGAATGAATCTTGCACTCTTAGTCAGACGATCTACAATGACCCAAATCCCTTCATTTCCCGTTCTGGTTCTAGGCAATCCATCAATAAAATCCATCGATACCTGCTCCCACTTCCATGTAGGAACTTCTAATGGCTGTAGTAATCCACTTGGCTTCTTCTGCTCGGCTTTTACCAACTGGCAGTTCATACACTTGGAAATAAAATTTCCAACATCCTTCTTCATGCCTTCCCAGTAGTAGGTTCTCTTCATATCCCGATACATCTTATTTCCACCTGGATGAATTGTCAACTTCGAGTGATGACTTTCCTTCAGAACCTCACTCCTCAATTCATCTATATCGTGAACAACTAGTCGTCCTTGCTTCCGAAGCCAACCCTCTCGATCGACCTCGAATCCTTTATCCTTTTCTGGATCCAATCCAGATTCCAAATCACGGATAATCCTGACAAGCTTATAGTCTCGCTTTTGGCTCTCGCCAATCCTTTCCACAAGAGAAGGTCTTATCGATAAGTTTGCCAACATCTCAGGTTCCAATTCACATCTAGGCCTGAAGTCAAATCCAACTAAATACTCGAGATTCTTCCATTTTGAAAACATGGCTCCCAATCCTGCATGTCTTCGACTTAACGCATCTGCCACTGCGTTACCTTTTCCCGGAGTACCAAAATCATATGATGCCAAAAACTCTAGCCAACGTTGCTGCCGAAGATTCAAATCCTTTTGGGAGAAAAGATTCTTCAATGACTTGTTATCCGTAAACAACTCGAATCGAACTCCCAATAGATAATGTCTCCACATCTTCAGAGCAAATACAATCGCCGCTAACTCCAAATCATGAGTTGGGTAATTCCTTTCATGCGGCTTCAGTTGTCGACTGGCATACGCAACAACTTTTTCCCTCTGCATCAGCACTGCTCCAAGTCCAGTACCACATGCATCGGTGTAAACCACCATCTCATCATTCCCACTTGGAATAGTCAAAACAGGAGCACTCGTCAATCTCTCTTTCAGGATTCCGAAAGCTTGCTCACACTTAGCATCCCAACTGAACACTTGGTTCTTTTTCGTCAATCCTGTTAACGGTGCAGCTACCTTGGAGAAGTCTTTGATAAACCGTCGATAATATCCTGCTAATCTAAGAAAACTTCTCACATTAGATGCATTCTTAGGTCTAACCCAATCCTGGATTGCTGCCACCTTAGCGGGATCAACCGTTATTCCATTTCCAGAAATCAAATGGCCTAAGAACCTCACTTCACTCTTCCAGAAGTGACACTTCGAAAACTTAGCCTTCAGCTGATGTTTTCGCAAGATTTCCAAAACAATACGCAAGTGCGTCTTGTGCTCCTCTTCCGTTTTGGAATAAATCAGAATATCATCCACGAACACAAGTACGAACTTGTTCAACTGATCTCTGAACACTATTCATAAGATCCACAAAATATGCTGGCGCGTTAGTCAATCCAAACGGCATTACCAGCCACTCAAAGAAACCCTATGGTGTCCGAAAAGCATTCTTCGGTACACTATCCTTAGCCACTCTCAACTGGTGAAATCCCGTTGCCAAATCCATCTGAGAAAACACCTTGGCTTCGTGAAGCTGATCAAACAAGTCATCTATTCTCGGCAACGGATACTTGTTCTTCTTAGTCACCTTATTCAGCTCACGATAATCCACACATAATCTCAACGACCCATCTGCCTTGGTTGCAAACACAACTGGTGCACCCCACTCGAACACACTACGCCGAATGAATCCTTTCTGCAAAAGATCATCAACTTGCACCCTCAACTCCTGCTGTTCCCTAGGCGCCATCTGCCTAAGAGGCATCACAACAGGTCTGGCTCCTTCAACTAGATCTATACGAAACTCGATCTCTCTATGCGGCGGCAACCCTTTGACTTCGTCAAAGACATCCTCGAATCCATTAGCGATTGGCACCGATGACAGTCCATCCCGTGGAACAACCAGCGAATACATGAAGCTCATGAAGACGCCGTCTTCATGCTTACATCGTATTACAACCTTTCGCCCCTCCACATTCTCGACTGTCACTTCCAACCTCTCGCAATCAACCTTTGCCGCATACTTCCTAAGCCAGTCCATACCCAAAATAATTCCGAACCCCGCAAAGTTCAGAACAAAGCAATCACAAACAAAAGAGCAACCATGACTCGATACAACTAGACCACGGCATAACATACACAAACAAGACGAACCCCCAACTGGATTAGTCACAACCAATGGCCTATCAACAATATCCGGCTTCAAATCTAACCGGCCTACGAGTTCATTACAAACAAACGAATACGACGCTCCAGTATCAAACAAAACTCTAACAGGAACACCACATAGGAAAAGAGTACCTTAAACAACCACACTCTTTCTTTTCTCTTCAGCAGTAGGAGCTTTCGAAGACGACGGAACAGCTCCCAAAGCATAAGCTTGCACAATCTGCTTGTCCCTCCTCGGTTCTGGACAATTCTTCCTGAAATGCCGCGGCTTGTCACAGTTGTGACACTTCATCGGCACCTTCGGATTCTTACAATCCTTCGAGAAATGGCCCTTATGCTGACAATTGTAGCAAGTCACCTCGCCTTTCGGCTTCTTCTGGCCATCCTTACCCTTCTGCTGCTGCTGCTTCCTCTTCTTGTTTCCACCCTGCTGGGGTTTAGACTCTTCCCTGGCCCCAGCAACAACAGATCCTTCCTTAGGAAACAGACTCTCATGCCTAAGAGCTTTCTCCACAAGCTTCTCAAATGAATCGTCCAAATGATCCACCAACTGTCTCCTAAGATAACTGTCCAAGCCTGTCACAAACTTCTCATTCTTCTGATAAGCAGATTCAATATATGACCGGGCATACTTGGACAAAGCTTCAAACTCAGAAACATACTCAAGAACTGGTCTCCCACCTTGCTTGAGCTCCACAAACCTCTTGAACAGAACAGACTTCTGAGCTGTAGAAATGAACTTAGCTTCAAACCTAACTTGAAATTGCTCCCAAGTAATCTCTTCCTCCGGAGTAGTGATGGTAATAGAATTCCACCAATCAGAGGCTCTCCCTTGAAGCTGCCTTGATGCCAACTTCCTCTTAGTTGCATCCTCAATTCCTAAATCACCAAAGATCCTTCTACAAGCATCTATCCACCTCTGGACCTCAATAGTTGATTCTGTTCCCAAGAAAACCTTTCCTCCAAGAGCAGTATAATCCTTGCACAACTTAGCAAAATCCACTGGTTTCGGAGTTTGGACTTGAACTCCAACATCTACTGCTGCCCCCGGAACTGGTATCCTTCTCATGATCGAAGTCATCATAGCTTCGAACATGGCTGCATAATCAGCAGTCCCCTTAGTAGCACGGCCTTCCCTAGCAGCTGGTCTCCCTCTTCGACTCATTCTCAATATCTATAAAAAGGAATGATCAGAACATCTAGAGAAACAACTGCATAAAGGACTAACTTACTGCTAAACTACTATATTATATGTAGTAATCATCCATCAAAATACAATTACGTCTCTTATACGTAGTTACGTCAGCGAGCGTTGGGTAAAATTGATTAACCAATGCTCTGATACCAAATGTGACGGTCGCCCATGACCCCTGCACCGAATCTAGAGATAGTGCGCTGTAAAGTGTGCCAGGCGACCATGGACGATTGTCAGGGTAGATTAAAACAACAGAATCTATCGTATTACTCACATCGCATGGACAAAATACAATAGAACATATGTATAGTGAAGCTTTACAGAACAAAATGACATCATATAAAACTCCATAATAGTTGAATACAAGCATCCAAATAGCCAATACATCAAGCCTCACTACATAACACTCAGAGAATACAAAAAAGCGGAACATCCAGTACATATAATAAGAAGATAATATGCAACCCTCCAGCTCGTCTTCGATATCAGCATCATGAGAAGAGAACAGCACCTGTCACCTGCTACCTAGTCTGCCCGTCCCAAAATGGACGAACAGCCCAAGGCAATAAGAATTAAAACATAAAGCCTTGAGTCAGACAACAGTCTTAGTGAGCAGTAAATTAACTAACAACATACCAAAAGAGCATAAAGGAAAAGGAATAGGAATACAACCCTCCCACTCCACCTCTTTCTACAGTGATAGCCCCCAAACACACACTAAATAGAAGCAAACATAGCAGAGCATACAATTTAAAGTAGAGTAATAATCATTCGAGTCAAGGGCGATGTTTTCCAAGTACCAAGGCCTAAATCAGATAAGCACCCAGAAAATACCGCTCTTGAGTCCGAATGACGATACAACCAAACATCCATGACTCTGGCTATCACTGTTATCGTTGCTTCGATATCACCGTTAATTGAATGACCGACACATTCTTTCAGCCGTCCGTCAAGGGCTAATGGAAACCCCGGTTCTAGACATAACTCCCGCACGTCATCGCAGCCCGTGCCTAGGACTATCGAATCTGCCCAGAGTACTCGACCATTAACAGTTGGCCGTTGGGACTATCGAATCTGCCCAAACGTACTCTTGCTTAGAGCATGCTAGAACCTTCAACAACGATGCTATCCAAGCCTCCTAGTCATCCTCCTCGACGACTAGTCTCATATCCATTCATTATCCTCAACTCGAATCATATCACCGAGTTATCAACATGCTTGGAATGATCCCGTCTGGATTAGACCAAGTCTTCATCACATGATTGCCTCGCTTCATCACATCCTCGCAAAGGCTCATCTCAACATCACATCATCAAATCTACGCATAAGAGCTTCATCATCCCGCTACATATGCCACTAGCAGCTTACCCAATTCAAGAGCCTTTCTCCTAGCTTTTGAATCATCTTCGGCCACCTTGTCTAAAACCAATCAACAATCATCTAATTCACAGCAATCAATCATGTCAAACATCAATCCAAGTAACCAAGCATTCAAATATAAGCAAAATGAACAATTATAACAATAATGGCAATTTCGTAATTAAGGAGTTGAAAGTCTAACAAGCATGAAAACATGAGAATTATCTCTACAACTTGATGAATGAACTTGCATAGGTTAATCATATACAAAAATGGTTGTCGAATCATCATGAACAATGGATCTACATGGATCTATACTTAAGTTTACAAAAATGCATAGAAATCACTATTTTAACACCAAATCAAGCCAACATTCCGATCTACTCCTTTGGATCCGTGTGAGAGATAATCACCACTCACCAAATCAACTAAACAACCTCAAATCTACACGCTTCAGATCTGGACAGCGAAGGATCGAGCTTGATCTATCACTAATCCGCTTCAAACGAAGGAATCTCTCTTGAAAAGATGAAGATGTAATACCCCAAAATTTTGTGAAAAATCATTTTTGTAAAATGATTTAATTTTTGAGATATTTAGATTTAAATATGGTGAAATTTTTGGAATAAATAGTGTGCAAGTATATGTGTGCACGTGCACACTGAAATGGCACAAGGAAGAACTCCAGATTTCTTGGATTTAAAACAAGAATTAAAAAGCAATACAAACATGATTTTGCAACATGGATATTTGATTTCTGGAATTATATGGATCATCTTAGAAAATAAGAAAAGTAAGTTTTACTTTAAATCAGTAAACAGATTTTATTTAAAACCTAGAAAAGAAAATTATACATATATATGTTATAAGGATTTGTAAACCTGTATACATATAGGTGCATATGTTTCTGAAATTAAAGAGGAATTAAATAAGCCTAGATAAGATATGTATACAAATATACATTTATAAGTACTGAAAAGTATATATATATATATATAAGCAAGTGAAACTATAACATTAAAATGACATGAAATGTGATACAAGTCAATATGCTTGTGTAGGCAAAAATAGCAAAGGGGATTCTCAGGAATAATTAAAATATAAGATAGGATAGTCACACTTTTAACATGACTAGGTGAGTGGCCATTTTCTGAAAAGTAAAAGAAAGAAAATGCAGCCTTTAAATTGGTTAATATGGCCGGGGTATTAAGGAGGAAAATGAATGAAAAATGCATGAAGATGGTTAGGTCAGAAATGGAATTTTGTTTTAACAAAACCCTAGTGGAAAAATGCATATAAATAGGCAGTTTCAGCCAGTAAAATTATCTTTACCCCGAGCTGCACAAAAATAAGAAAGGAAGAAAAATAATATTGGAAGGAAGGAGAAAACACTCATACAAGGATTTTCTGGATTAATAAGAAGAAATATTTAGGTGAGTAACCTCACTGAGTTCATGGCATTAAGACCTGAGATGAGGCAGCCACTTTTTATTGCCATTTATATATATTTCTGGTTTTGATGTATATGATTTCATCAATGCTTTTTGGATGTCTTATTTTAAATCTGATATGATTTAATATGGATGATTTTTTTTGGTGATCTTTGCTTTGTTGAGACATTTGTCTTTGGATGTGTATCATACTGTTTTATTTTTACTCAAAAATGTTAAAGTCCAGAATCTTAAAATTATATAGAGAATACTCTCAACTGTTATAGATCTATGGCATGGAAACTTTACAAAAATGTTGGGAGCTGCATTGTACTTGGTATAAGTGCTGAGGCTTGAAAAGAAAAATGTTAAGGGTGCAATAGAAATTTTCTAAGTGCTGAGCCCTTAATCAAATCAAAAAAAAAAGAAGAAATTCACAAGCTAAAATTATGATTGAACCAGATCCTGAATCTGAATCAATCATAAAGGCTTGCAGATCAATATAATAAGAACATGCCATGCCTCTTTTACAGTTTAAAATATTCTTATATCTTACTGAGATCAAGACATATTGACCCCATTTAGGAAATAACTGTCTGCTTATTTCTGAGGAGAATTATGCTAGGAAAGATTATGGATGTTTCCATGTTTGCAGTGACATGTTCTCTTAGCATATTTGATGATAGGATTTAAGACAATACACTAGTAAATAAACTAGGGAAGGGAAGGCCAAGAAGGCTGCTGGAATGCTTGTCATATTTGAAGTATGCAAGTTGGCACATGGTTTGTTTAAGCCCTGAGATCTTTGTGCAATGATGTGAATTAGTTCATTGCAATGTGTCCCTGTGATTCCTTAATAGCAGATGAGGCAGGAATTTAAATTGAATTATGCAACCTGTAAATGAAGAAATAGGAATATGAATATTTCTTAGGATTGGTTGGTATGGAACCATGATGGTTCCAGTGAATGCAAATGCTGCAAATAGATAATTATGTTTGCATGGTTATGTATGCAAGTGTAAAATGATAGATGAATATATATCATACCAGAATCAACTTATTTATACCATGTTAAAGTAATTGGATGCAGAAATTTGCTTAAATAACTAGTTGGTACTCTTACATTCTTTGTTGCTTAATATCATGAATGTATTGATGTTACTCATACCAGATCTTAGATCTGACCCTTGTTTGCTCATGGCATATGGGGTGTCTCATTTTAAAATGAGGCAGCCACTTATGCTCTTTTAGGGAACGCAGGCACTAAGTAAAAATGAAGTTATGGCTATTATGGAGGAGTGAATGAACATGCTAGCTAGTTTCAATAAGAGCTTAAATTGATTATATCTGCATGTATTCAGGAAATTTTTTATGTTTCTAAGATTTCCAGTCATGTAATGAATTCTATTATGGTTAGATGGACTAGTTGTATCATGTTAAATATATTGTTACGCACTAAGGTTTAAGATCTAAAAGAAATATCTGAGTGGGAAACAAGGAAATGATCTTAAGTATTGATATGGATGCTTGGAAAAGAAATATGCATATGTAGGTGAGCTACTGTTTTGCATAATTTATATTATGTATTAGTTAATCTTGAGACATAACAGAGCACTGAGTTTTAGAATAAAATCTGGATTTAGCTAGAAGTAAACCTATAAGGATTTTAGTTTCCTTTTTACTGAAATGCTTTGTAAATAAGTTTGAATTCATTTCTGAATCGTATTGAGAAAAGTAAAATGTTTTTAAAAGCTTCAGACAGAATGCAATGAATGGTATCTCCATTGCTTGAACTAGTGTGTAGCAGATACAGGATACATGAGTTAACCAGCTTCAAATAAATGATGTATTGGTTGATCATGATAGATTGTATTTTGAAAATAAAAATGCATTTCAAAAGCTTAGTACATTTAGCAATTGTTTCACCACAATCATCTTTAAAAGATTAAGACAGATAAGCAATGTAAACTGGTTTGAACAAACAAAACCTGGCAACACTCCATGTACTCTGAAGTTCAGGTAGATTCTGGTTTGTAAAATGCAAATAAAAGAATGGTCAGATTAACCACATGGTTAGACCATAGGTCAGGCAAATTGTTCACTTCAAATCAATGAAGCAAGGAACCATTTGAACCCAGTTTTCTGGAAAATGAGCAAAGATATTGACATGTGCATGTATATCTGTGTACATGTTGATATTTGGGCAAAAATATAAATATAAATTCCTAGAACAGTTGTAGGAATGGGTTTCAAAAATAATAAAGTAAGAAATATTGTTTTGTATGTTAGATTATAGGCAAAAATTAAATATATATGTGCAGATATAGGTAGATATCAGATTTCAAACCATACAGGAGAAAAATAAAAAGAAAAACAAAAATTGTGTTTGAACCGACCAGCATAGCACTCGAACTCGTGACCTCTCATGTGTAAGTTAGGCGCGTTTCCATTACGCCTAGATGTTGCTTGTGTTCACTTATGATCCACTTTCTTTTAGCCTGAGTTTGATACTATCCAGACTTTAACACAATCATCCATATTAAAAGCTTGCTTTCCACTGATTATTACTTGATCATTTCTTAATTAGAATAACAGACTAAAGTACATGTTTCCAGTGGATTCTATGGTCAAAAATCAGGATACAATAATTAATCTTTTAAAAAGGAATTATCACATTTTAATAGATTTAAAAGGATTTCTACTTACATATTATCATGCTCTGATTCTAGTAGAATATAACATAGATATCTTCATATATGTATGTTAGGAATGATTTAGATTTAAAACAATATTTTTATATTGTGAAAGATCCTGGATATATTTTGTTTATTGGAGAAAGAAAATGACCCTGGGAAATATATTTGTAATGAATGATATATCTATATATCATCTCTTAAAAAAAAAAATCCTTATGAAATTAGGGTGGAAATAGGAGGGTCATTTCAGTTGGTATCAGAGCACTTGGTTGCATTGATTGTTAAGTATTATAGAAATGTATTATGTCTGTTTGTTTTGGATGAAATAATTTAGATAAGAAAATAGAAATTATAGAAGTACTCATAATATACTAATACCATTTGCCCAGAATTTAGTTAGCAGACCATGGTAGGAAGAGGATCTCATCACAATGCAGGACCCAGTGCACCTCAAATGCTTGATATGCAAGAATTTGTGAGGGTTTTAAGAGAAGGGATTGGACATAGGCCTGAGAACCCACATGAAGAGCTTTCAAAACTACTGAAGACTTATTCCAATTTGGGAGGCAAGAGTTTTGAAGGAACTGAGAGTGTGATGGAAATTCAAGCATGGTTGAGAACACTTGATAGGATTTTTAATGACATGCAGTTGGATGACCAAAGGAAGAGGCAAGTAGCTTCTAGACAACTGAAAGGGGTAGCTTTAAGCTGGTGGGAGGTGATCATAGCTGGAAGAAATGAAAATGAAATCACTTGGAATCAGTTCAAGGAGATGTTGGAGGCAAGATTTGTACCAGCATCAGCCAAGACCATTTTGCTTGAAGAATTTATCAAACTTAGGCAGGGAACTTTGAATGTCACTGAATACACTCAAAAGTTTGAGGGGCTATCCAATTATGGAGCAATGCTAGTGGCAGATGAAGCATCCAAAAATGATAGGTATATAAAAGGACTGAACCCAGGACTTAGCAGAGCTATGCTACCATATGCAGATAGAACATTTGATCAAGTAATTGATCTGTCCTTGAAACTGGAACAACATGACAAAGAAAGAGAGAAATATAGGAATTTTAAGAGCAACAACAAGAAGGATAAGGGAAGATATCACCCTTATGATAAAAAGAAGGAGGAGGCAGACAACAGGAAGAGTAAAGACACAAAAGCCAATGATACTAAGAAGAAATTGGTTTGCCATCATTGTGGAAAAGAAGGACACATCAAACCAAGGTGCCCAGAGTTAAAAGGAGGAGCCTTCAAATGCTACCTATGTGGGAAAGAGGGGCATATGAAGAGGAACTGTCCTGAGAATAAACAGCAAGGGAAATTGGCAACTTTGGAAGGTAAAGGAAAATCTGCAGTGAAAATTGATGCTGAAAATCATGGCCAAGTGGAAGGTACATTACTCATTTGTGCCATACCCATACCAGTAGTATATGATACTGGAGCAACACACTCTTTGATTTCCTATGAAGTAGTTAAAGTATTAAAATTAAACTGCATATTGGTTGAAACCCCATTGCTTGTACAAAGTCCCTAGGGAGTTCTAGTGTTTTGAACATGAATTGTGTGGATGTGGAGTTAAACATAGGAGGAAATATTTTTATTTCCAATTTATATGTTTTAAATTACCCAAATATAGGAGTTATATTGGGGGTAGATTGGTTAAGGCAATTTAAAGCCATAATTAATTTAGACTCATCCACCATATCATTGCAAAATTCTAGAGGCCAGAGGATCACAGTTCTATGTGAAGTAGCTAAGGAAGGGAAATTGTATCATTTAGTTGACTTAGAAAAAGATCTGAGTAAACTAACCATTGAAGAAATTCCCATAGTTAATGAATACTTGGATGTGTTTGGGGAAGTTAAGGGTGTTCCACACCACAGACCAGTTGAGTTCCAAATTAATCTCATTCCAGGAGCAAGTCCAATAATCAAGAAACCTTATAGAATGGGGCCAAGTGAACTGAAAGAATTGAAAAATCAGTTGGAAGAATTAGAAGGCAAGGGATTTATAAGGCCAATCAATTCCTGCTGGGGTTCTCCAGTAGTGTTTGTAAGAAAACATGATGGTACCTTGAGAATGTGCATAGATTACAAGGAACTAAATAAAGTAACCATCAAGAATAAATACCCATTGCCTAGAATAGATGATCTCTTTGACCAACTCAGTGAAGCTAAAATATTTTCTAGGCTAGACTTAGCATCAGGATTCCATCAAATGAAGGTTGAAGACTCAAGTGTTAAGTATACTGCATTTAACACAAGATATGGCTTATATGAATTTTTGGTTATGCCATTTGGTTTGACAAATGCTCCTTCATATTTTGTTGATTTAATGAATAGAATATTTAGAGATTATTTAGACAAGTTTGTACTGATTTTTATTGATGACATTTTGATTTATTCCAAGACAGTGGAAGAGCATAAAAATCATTTGCATTTAGTTTTGTCAAGACTAAGGGAAAATGATTTAAAGGCAAAATTTTCAAAATGTGCATTTTGGAAAGAAGAAGTGCATTTTCTTGGGCATGTTATCTCTGCCAAAGGAATATCAGTAAACCCTAATAAGGTAGTGGCAATCCAAGCATGGAAAAGGCCTAGCACCATCAGTGAGATTAGATCATTTATGGGGATGGCAGGATATTATAGGAGATTTATAAAAGATTTCTCAAAAATATCATCACCACTTACCAATTTAACTAGAAAGAACCAAGCCTTTGTATGGACAGAAAAATGTGAGCAAGCTTTTATCAAAATAAAAGAAGCCCTGATTAATGCACCAGTATTGAGAGTGCCAGAAGGAAATGAAAATTTGGTTGTGTACACTGATGCAAGTGGCTCTGGGTTAGGGGCTGTGTTGATGCAGCAAGACCAGGTGGTAGCCTATGCATCTAGGCAATTAAAGCCACATGAAACCAGATATGCAACCCATGATCTTGAACTAGCAGCAGTTGTGTATGCTTTGAAACTTTGGAGACATTATTTGTTAGGTGCCAAATTCATTTTGTACACTGATCATAAGGCACTGAAATATTTATTCTCACAAAAAGATTTGAATATGAGGCAACATAGATGGGTAGAGTTCCTAGCTGCCTATGATCTAGATATACTGTATACACCAGGCAAGGCAAATAAAGTTGCAGATGCCTTGAGTAGACAACATGCCAAAGTAGCCATGTTGATGATGGAAGAGTTTAGGGATTTGTCTATACTTACTGATTTGGAAATTGAGGAAAACAGTAAGGTACAAATGATGCCCATTGAAGAAAGTGAAGGTAAAGGGAAATTAAGTATGATATCTCTGCAATCAGATTTACTTCTTAAGATTGGGAAAATGCAGGAACAAGACCTAAACATGGTGGAAAAGAAAATGCTCATATCAAAAGGGGAGGAAGTAATGAATTATCAAGTTGATAAAAATGGTTATTTAAGGAATGAAAATAGGATATGTGTTCCAGAAAATATAGAATTGAAGGAGGAAATATTAAATGAATACCATAGGAGTAAGTACTCCATACACCTAGGTAGCACCAAGATGTATCAAAATTTGAAAAGAAATCTTTGGTGGAAGGGGATGAAGTCAGATGTGGCCAGACATGTTGCAAGGTGCATGACTTGCCAACAAGTCAAGGCAGAGACACAAAGGCCATCAGGACTATTGCAACCCCTTAGTATACCACAGTGGAAGTGGGAGGACATATCTATGGATTTCATAGATGGTCTGCCTAGATCTAAGAAGGGAAACACAAGTATATGGGTAATAGTGGATAGGCTAACTAAGGTAGCACATTTTATCCCAGTTAGAACAGAAAGAAATGCTCCAAAATTGGCTCAAATATTCATGAAAGAGGTAGTAAGGTTGCATGGCATACCCAAAACCATTGTGAGTGATAGGGATACCATCTTCACCTCAAGATTTTGGAAAAGTTTTCAAGAGGCCATGGGGAGTGAATTGTGCTTAAGCACTGCCTACCATCCACAATCAGATGGTCAAACTGAGGTGGTGAACAAAGTCTTAGAGGATTTGTTGAGAGCATGTACACTGGACTTTGGAGGCAACTGGGAAGACCACCTCCATCTAGCTGAATTCACATACAATAACAGTTACCAAAGCACCATAGGGATGGCACCATTTGAAGCCTTATATGGCAAGCCATGTTTATCACCTATATGCTGGGTAGAGACTGGAGAAAGGGCTGTTCTTGGACCTGAATATGTTAAAGAAACTACAGAGAAAATTGGGTTAATAAGAAAAAGAATAGCAGCAGCTCAAGATAGGCAAAAGAAATTTGCAGATAGGAAGAGAAAGCAAGTGGAATATGAAGTGGGAGACTTTGTTTTCGTCAAGATTTCACCTATGAAGAAAGTCTTGAGATTTGGCAAGCAAGGTAAGCTCACACCAAGGTATGTTGGACCCTATAAAATTCTGGAAAGAATTGGTTCATTGGCTTACAAATTAGAACTACCAGAGGAAATGAAAGCAATGCATAATGTTTTTCATGTGTCCCAACTTAGAAGATGGGTACATGATAAAGAAGACATTTTGGAAGAGCCTACCAAAATTCAAATAAATCCTGACTTGGTTTATGAAAAAGAACCAGTGGGGATTATAGCCAAGGAAGAAAAGAAATTAAGGAGCAAAACCTTGAAACTAGTTAAGATCCAGTGGAGTAGTGATCCTAATGACTGCACATGGGAGTTAGAGGATAAGATTAGAATGGATTATCCTAAGCTTTTTGCAAATTAAAAGGTAATTTTTTATTTTCTGGAAATTTTTTTTTTGTTATGCATGGTTGATATGGTTGAATTTGTTTGCTTATGCATATGTTTGATAAGTTTTCAGAAAAGAAAATGATGCTTGTTATAAATGTTAGAAAAATTGTGAGGACACAATTCCTAAAAGGAGGGGTGAATGTAATACCCCAAAATTTTGTGAAAAATCATTTCTGTAAAATGATTTAATTATTGAGATATTTAGATTTAAATATGGTGAAATTTTTGGAATAAATAGTGTGCAAGTATATGTGTGCACGTGCACACTGAAATGGCACAAGGAAGAACTCCAGATTTCTTGGATTTAAAACAAGAATTAAAAAGCAATACAAACATGATTTTGCAACATGGATATTTGATTTCTGGAATTATATGGATCATCTTAGAAAATAAGAAAAGTAAGTTTTACTTTAAATCAGTAAACAGATTTTATTTAAAACCCAGAAAAGAAAATTATACATATATATGTTATAAGGATTTGTAAACCTGTATACATATAGGTGCATATGTTTCTGAAATTAAAGAGGAATTAAATAAGCCTAGATAAGATATGTATACAAATATACATTTTTAAGTACTGAAAAGTATATATATATATATATATATAAGCAAGTGAAACTATAACATTAAAATGACATGAAATGTGATACAAGTCAATATGCTTGTGTAGGCAAAAATAGCAAAGGGGATTCTCAGGAATAATTAAAATATAAGATAGGATAGTCACACTTTTAACATGACTAGGTGAGTGGCCATTTTCTGAAAAGTAAAAGAAAGAAAATGCAGCCTTTAAATTGGTTAATATGGCCGGGGTATTAAGGAGGAAAATGAATGAAAAATGCATGAAGATGGTTAGGTCAGAAATGGAATTTTGTTTTAACAAAACCCTAGTGGAAAAATGCATATAAATAGGCAGTTTCAGCCAGTAAAATTATCTTTACCCCGAGCTGCACAAAAATAAGAAAGGAAGAAAAATAATATTGGAAGGAAGGAGAAAACACTCATACAAGGATTTTCTGGATTAATAAGAAGAAATATTTAGGTGAGTAACCTCACTGAGTTCATGGCATTAAGACCTGAGATGAGGCAGCCACTTTTTATTGCCATTTATATATATTTCTGGTTTTGATGTATATGATTTCATCAATGCTTTTTGGATGTCTTATTTTAAATCTGATATGATTTAATATGGATGATTTTTTTTGGTGATCTTTGCTTTGTTGAGACATTTGTCTTTGGATGTGTATCATACTGTTTTATTTTTACTCAAAAATGTTAAAGTCCAGAATCTTAAAATTATATAGAGAATACTCTCAACTGTTATAGATCTATGGCATGGAAACTTTACAAAAATGTTGGGAGCTGCATTATACTTGGTATAAGTGCTGAGGCTTGAAAAGAAAAATGTTAAGGGTGCAATAGAAATTTTCTAAGTGCTGAGCCCTTAATCAAATCAAAAAAAAAGAAGAAGAAATTCACAAGCTAAAATTATGATTGAACCAGATCTTGAATCTGAATCAATCATAAAGGCTTGCAGATCAATATAATAAGAACATGCCATGCCTCTTTTACAGTTGAAAATATTCTTATATCTTATTGAGATCAAGACATATTGACCCCATTTAGGAAATAACTGTCTGCTTATTTCTGAGGAGAATTATGCTAGGAAAGATTATGGATGTTTCCATGTTTGCAGTGACATGTTCTCTTAGCATATTTGATGATAGGATTTAAGACAATACACTAGTAAATAAACTAGGGAAGGGAAGGCCAAGAAGGCTGCTGGAATGCTTGTCATATTTGAAGTATGCAAGTTGGCACATGGTTTGTTTAAGCCCTGAGATCTTTGTGCAATGATGTGAATTAGTTCATTGCAATGTGTCCCTGTGATTCCTTAATAGCAGATGAGGCAGGAATTTAAATTGAATTATGCAACCTGTAAATGAAGAAATAGGAATATGAATATTTCTTAGGATTGGTTGGTATGGAACCATGATGGTTCCAGTGAATGCAAATGCTGCAAATAGATAATTATGTTTGCATGGTTATGTATGCAAGTGTAAAATGATAGATGAATATATATCATACCAGAATCAACTTATTTATACCATGTTAAAGTAATTGGATGCAGAAATTTGCTTAAATAACTAGTTGGTACTCTTACATTCTTTGTTGCTTAATATCATGAATGTATTGATGTTACTCATACCAGATCTTAGATCTGACCCTTGTTTGCTCATGGCATATGGGGTGTCTCATTTTAAAATGAGGCAGCCACTTATGCTCTTTCAGGGAACGCAGGCACTAAGTAAAAATGAAGTTATGGCTATTATGGAGGAGTGAATGAACATGCTAGCTAGTTTCAATAAGAGCTTAAATTGATTATATCTGCATGTATTCAGGAAAATTTTTATGTTTCTAAGATTTCCAGTCATGTAATGAATTCTATTATGGTTAGATGGACTAGTTGTATCATGTTAAATATATTGTTACGCACTAAGGTTTAAGATCTAAAAGAAATATCTGAGTGGGAAACAAGGAAATGATCTTAAGTATTGATATGGATGCTTGGAAAAGAAATATGCATATGTAGGTGAGCTACTGTTTTGCATAATTTATATTATGTATTAGTTAATCTTGAGACATAACAGAGCACTGAGTTTTAGAATAAAATCTGGATTTAGCTAGAAGTAAACCTATAAGGATTTTAGTTTCCTTTTTACTGAAATGCTTTGTAAATAAGTTTGAATTCATTTCTGAATCGTATTGAGAAAAGTAAAATGTTTTTAAAAGCTTCAGACAGAATGCAATGAATGGTATCTCCATTGCTTGAACTAGTGTGTAGCAGATACAGGATACATGAGTTAACCAGCTTCAAATAAATGATGTATTGGTTGATCATGATAGATTGTATTTTGAAAATAAAAATGCATTTCAAAAGCTTAGTACATTTAGCAATTGTTTCACCACAATCATCTTTAAAAGATTAAGACAGATAAGCAATGTAAACTGGTTTGAACAAACAAAACCTGGCAACACTCCATGTACTCTGAAGTTCAGGTAGATTCTGGTTTGTAAAATGCAAATAAAAGAATGGTCAGATTAACCACATGGTTAGACCATAGGTCAGGCAAATTGTTCACTTCAAATCAATGAAGCAAGGAACCATTTGAACCCAGTTTTCTGGAAAATGAGCAAAGATATTGACATGTGCATGTATATCTATGTACATGTTGATATTTGGGCAAAAATATAAATATAAATTCCTAGAACAGTTGTAGGAATGGGTTTCAAAAATAATAAAGTAAGAAATATTGTTTTGTATGTTAGATTATAGGCAAAAATTAAATATATATGTGCAGATATAGGTAGATATCAGATTTCAAACCATACAGGAGAAAAATAAAAAGAAAAACAAAATTTGTGTTTGAACCGACCAGCATAGCACTCGAACTCGTGACCTCTCATGTGTAAGTTAGGCGCGTTTCCATTACGCCTAGATGTTGCTTGTGTTCACTTATGATCCACTTTCTTTTAGCCTGAGTTTGATACTATCCAGACTTTAACACAATCATCCATATTAAAAGCTTGCTTTCCACTGATTATTACTTGATCATTTCTTAATTAGAATAACAGACTAAAGTACATGTTTCCAGTGGATTCTATGGTCAAAAATCAGGATACAATAATTAATCTTTTAAAAAGGAATTATCACATTTTAATAGATTTAAAAGGATTTCTACTTACATATTATCATGCTCTGATTCTAGTAGAATATAACATAGATATCTTCATATATGTATGTTAGGAATGATTTAGATTTAAAACAATATTTTTATATTGTGAAAGATCCTGGATATATTTTGTTTATTGGAGAAAGAAAATGACCCTGGGAAATATATTTGTAATGAATGATATATCTATATATCATCTCTTAAAAAAAAAATCCTTATGAAATTAGGGTGGAAATAGGAGGGTCATTTCAGAAGATCTTCAATCTAAGCTCTTGAATCTTCAATCTTGATCTTCGATATGGATGAAATGAAGCACTAGATTAGAGTGGAGAAAAGAAGTGAAGAAGTGTAGAAGTCGAGCTCTCAAAATGGCAGCACTTCGTCGCTTCAAAATCCGGATCCCAAAAATGAAGCCAACCCCCTTCTATTTATAGGCGAAATTTCCCTAAGTCGTAACTCGGAATTAGGTCGTCTCCGACCTACGACCTAAGACCTTGCCGACCTAAAACCCATACGACCTAACAGCTCTTCGACCTAAACAATGCGCGCGACTTAATGAACCAGGTCTCAAGACTTACCATCCTAACTCCTAGGTCGCTCGCGACTTAACACATAGGCTACGACCTACGACTTAACGATATAGCAGCTAAACTCCTAAGTTGGTCACAACATAACACACACGCCTATACGACCTAACGACTTAGCAGCTTTACCGACCTAGCAAAGTTACGACCCAACCAAGATACGACTTAACAACGGGTACGACTCATCATGGTAGCCGACCTACGAGTTTGTTAACTCATCCGTCTACGGCTTAACCATGACACGCCTTGACGACCTATCACTTAACTCAACCCAACGAGTTACGACCTAATCCCTTAAACATCTACGCGACCTAACATAAGTCGCGAACAAACTGGGATACGACCTAACTACTAAGTCGTCTAGACGACTTAACTATCCAATACCCACACTTAGGTCGCTCACAACAGTTTCCTTAGGTCGTTGCCGACCTAACTCTACCCCACGACCTAACCCCAGAATACTTAGGTCGCCTACTACTCTTCCTTAGGTCGCCTAAACCTCTTAAGTCGGTCACGACTTATCACTTAGGTCGGTCACTACCTTAAGTCGGTCAACCACACTTCCTTAACTCGGTTAATTCCTTAAGTCGGCAACTCGACCCAGACTTATCTCTTAACTCGTCCAAACCGACTTAGGACTTAGAAAAATCCTGAACGACTTATCAACAATGCAACCAATTGTTAATTATTTTACGATGTTTCGATCCGTAAAATACGGGTCGTTACATGAGCTATAGATGATGTTGAATGGAATGTAAACCTTACTTAAATAAATCATAAGAAATGGTATGAAGTTTAAATTTAACGTAAGTTAAGTTAAATAAAAAAAATTGAATTGGAATAAATAAATTTCAATAGCTTATAAAAATTTTAATTCATGAAAATAAAAATATTCTTAGGCTATAAATAGTGTATAATCTCGAGTTAAAAATAAAATTGGAATATACTCGAGTATAGAATTGATGGAAATATGAGAAGATAAGTTGTGTGACCTATAAAATTTGAAAAGTAAAATAGAAAACCCGAAATAAAAATGGTGTAATATTTTAAAGTGAAGAAATAAAGTCCCAACTTGAATTAGAAAATAAATTTGAACTTGAGTAAATTTATTGAAGTGATTTTTGAAATAAAAATCAGATGTTGAATTATAAAGTGGAAATGAACTAAATAGATGATTAATTAGTTAGTTGAATATCGAATGGATATTAACTTGGTTAAATAAATTGGATTGTGGATTGAAATTGGATTTTGAAATGAAACTTGAATATAAATAAAATTTGACTTAAAATTGGAAGTGTGATCGAATAAAATGGAATTGGATTGAAATAGAAATGGTTTGATTTGCAAATAAATCCAATTTGAGTATAAATAAATTGAAAATGGCCTTGATATTAATCAAATGAGTTCAAGAATAAATTGAGTATGGACTAGAAATTTGAAGTAGGTTAAATGAATGAACTAATTAAATTAATTAGTAAACGGAATGAAAATTTATTTGATAAAAATCAAATCAGTAATTTGAATTCGGATTTGTTTACAAGGAAAATAAACTTAAGTATGGTGTTGAAATGATTGAAGTAAATAAATAACTTAAGTTAGTATTTAATAGAAGCTTAGCTTCGAGTAAATTTGTGAAATGGCCATTAAATAAAATTGCATGGAATGATTTCAAGCCAAGTAAAAGTGGATTTAAATGGAATGCAAAATGAATTGATTGAGAATCAATTAGAAATGGAATAGAATTAGATATAAATTGAGTTGGAATCAATTTAAAAATAGTTATAAACTGAAATGACTATTCTATTAAATAAATATCACTGATTTTGCATAGAAAATTTGGTGTTTGACATAAATGGAAGTAAATAAAATTTTATAAATTAATAGAAGTGAATAAATTGATTTTTAATCAATTTGGAATGAATATTAATTTGTTTAGTACAAATGTGAATTGAATGTAAGCAAAGTTGGGTTGTAAAACAATTTCAGATTGAATGAAATAGTATATGTGGTTGAAAGTAATTAAATTAGCATCAGAACCCTGTAATTGCTTATAAATAAATGTTAGCATGTATTGCTTATGAAGTTTAAATGTTTTAACCATTTAAATAAATGAAAATGTCATGGAATTTCATATATTTGGTACTTACGTGTTTAAATTGAGTAAGTACAGGTACTTGGAGCTATTTTGCTTGACTTTGATTGCGCGAATTGCAAAATAAAACAGCCGCTTGCTTAAAAATGCTAAAATAAGGTACATTTTCGGATTAAATACCGCAAAATATAAATATTGTTATGTATATTTTTTTTCCGACCCTATGGGTCAACGTATATATATTTTTCTCTCTTGTCATATTACAAAAGCCTCTCCGTACAAGGGAGACTCTGCCAAATTTTTTTGGAAATTTAGGGTGTTAGAAAAAATTTTAAATTTTTTTTTGGAAAATTTTTGTTAACGACAAATTGATTTCAAATTGAAATTGAAATAAGAGATTTTGGATATGAAATTGAAACTGATTGTTTGGGTTGGAACTAAAAGATTTGAAAAGTGAATATCGAGTTTTCACTAAGTGGGTTTTGAATAAGTTAATGGGTTTGGAGCATTTTCCGACCTTAGCAATTTCGCGGATGAAATTCTTTTAACGGGGGAGGAATGTAAAGAACCGAATTTTTCGACGTTGATTTGAAATATTTAAATGGTTTTAAATATTGAATTTGATTATAGATTGATTTGGAATATGGAAATTTGGGTTTATTTATGAAATAAATTCAGAATTTAAATATAGCGATTTATTAGATAATTTAATTATTGAATTTAATAATTGAATATTTGGTAAATTATCCTATATTGAGTTTTAAGCTTGATAAAAATAATTTAAAGGCTTACAAAATTTATATTAATAATAATGAAGATAATAAAAGTTTTAAAATTGAATTTAAAAATGATCTGTTCAATTTTAAAAATAGTTTGTTCAAATTGCCATTTTAAAATAGCCTTCCGAGGCACAGTCTCGGAATTCGACGAAACTAGTTCCATTGGATCCGTAATATTGTATTATTATCGGATTTCAAATTTCATAGTGTTTGGAGTTATTGTTTGGCAGTACAGATAAGAAACATGTTGAAATTTATATCGAAATTCAAAATAATAATTGGGTCCAAAAGCTATCTTCTCCATACGATCGAATTAGGACTCGGAACCTTTTCCATTTCGTTTGGAATAGGGTTATAACATTATAAACGCCTAGCGGCACGCCTCGATATGGGTTTTAGATTTTGAGTTGTGAAATCGAAACGTTTTAAAATATAAATATATATATAAATAATTGACTTGACCTTTAAATTTCCCATCAGCTGTGATTCTACCTTTTTCAAATCACTGTACACTTATCCTAACATGCAAACATGTTCAAACACGCTACCCCTTCACGTTTTAAAACCCGCTTCCTTTTTGTTATCTTCAAAATCGAACAGAACGTTAGAAGAAAAAAAATAAAATAAAATAAATAAATAAATATGTCGAGCAATTCGAAATCAATTCAAAATGAAAAAGGGTGGGGGGCGGCGATTTTCAACCAAAGTCGAGTATAGGGGCGCGATGGTTGGTGAAGTTTGCAAAGTCAGATGGAGCATGGGGAGCACGTTTGCGCTCACGAATGGAGGAGTATGTTCGGTCGGGGGCTTCGTTCGTTCAAATGAAAGGGAAGGTGAAGTTGAAAGGGGAAGACTCACGACTTGAGGATGAAGGAATGGGGTTGGTTGAGGCGATCCTCTCTGGTGATGTGGTGGGTTGAGGTGGCTCGTGGCAGCACTGGGAGGTTTCGAAACTGTGGGCATGAATGATTTACGGTCTGCTCGGAGGAGAAGTCGATGTTGGGAGGTTCTAAATGGCAGCGAGGGCTGTAATATTAAGGGTAATTTAATTTTAAAACATTTTTAATTAATGTTACTCAAGTTAAACTTTTAATTTAATTAGTTGATAATTATATTATTCATCAGAAACGATAAATAATTCATAGTTTATTTATACGAGGTCAAAATTGCTTGAAGCGGGCTGGTTCGCAAAGCGATAGGCTACAAGCTGGAATTTTAGATTTAAATCGGACGTTGTTCAATTTAATGAAAATAAAAATAAAAATCAAAGGTGAGAATTTCTCACTCATTTGGATTACCATATTTAAATTTAAATGTTTAAATTTAAATTATTGGATGTTTGATTTGATAATTATCTATTGGATGACTATATATATATAGTAGTATATATATTAGTATTGGAGTGATATTCCCGCACATTATAGCGGATGAGACCCTATGTGCCCCGCATTATAGCGGATGACCCTATATACCGCGATATCCCCCTCGAAGTGGGATTGGTATTTTTTTATGTTGTATTAACATCTGTGGACGTAGGGAAAAACAGGTTGGAGGGATCCAACTGGATTCCTCAAATTTATTGTTTATTTTTCATATATGATGATATATGAATTGTGTAGAATAATCGATTATAGATTATTATAGTGATTGAAATTTATTGGATGCTATTGTAGCACTGGCCTGAATTTTGATAATTTAAATACTATAAATATATTTTTAAAATTTATGGAATTAAAAGGAATTTGATATAAAAATATATATTGGAATTGGAGTTATTTTAAAGAAATTGAATTAGAGAAAAAAATATATTTGATTTATGGTTATACTTAACTGTTGTGAATTTTTAAATGGAGATCTTTAAAAAGGAACTATATAAGAGAATTTATAAATGATATTCTGGAAATATAAAAAGGAGTTAAAATCAACATTTAAAATAGATTGGAAGTACAAAAGGAATTATAAGAAATGAATTTATATAATGGAATTTAATAAATAAGAATGGTTTTATGAACAGGTAAAACAAAGGTGTTATGAAATTTATAAACGATGTTTATAAATAAAGCAATTCGATATAAGATGAAATTGGGAAAATTTGTAAAACAAGGTTGGGAAAAATAGTAGATTCTATTTTTGAAATGGAAATGGTTAGGAGATCAAAAATAAATCAATATGTTGTGAAATCGGGAGAAAGTTATAAATTAAATTGGCTATCGAAATTTTAAAATATATTTGTAAAAAGTTAAGTTGTTTCAAAAGGAAAACATTATTATTTAAAACTATGAAATTTTAAACTAGTTAATATTGAAATACTTAGAAAAATGGATTTATTTAATATTTATTGAAATAAATTTTTTTAATTCTTATAATCAGCTTTGTAAATTGATTTGTTTATTTTTTAAAGAGTTATTGATAGTTTAAAAATGTTAATATTTTAAATAATAACTTAAAACATATTTTAAAAATAGAAATAAATTATTACACTTTAAAAATGATTATATAGATTGAAAATTTATTTATAAAATTCTCTCGAGATGTGTAAACAGTTTTGATTTAAGAATGGGATTTTGTAAGGGAAATCTCATAAATGGAATTATAGGGACTTAAGAGAATTTCCAATATCAGATGCGATAACTTCGGAAAGGAATTTGAATCCAATTAAAGAAGTTATAAATGGTTAGTTGGGGTTATAAATAAGTATAATCGGTTTGGAAATCGTAAGAAGAATTTATTAAAAATTCTAGAGACTTATGAGATAAATACGAAATATTTCCAAGTTAAATATTGAGAAGATTTTGGAAACTATACGTATAAATATTCTCCTAAGCATTGAAATGAAGGTTTAGGAAATATTTTAGAGGAAAGGATTTGGAATAGAAATATTTTCTAAGTGTTATAAAAATGGAAGTTGAATATATTTCTAGGTATTGAAATAGGGAATATCCTGTTATGGATACAAGTGTTGAATCTGTTTTCGAATATAGAAATATTGAAAGTGATTGAATATATATCTTGGTGAAGATGTTTTGGAATAAATATTTTGGAGACTTGTAAAATTGGCCCTAGTGACCGCTTATGGATGTTTTATTGATAGTTAAATAACCGACTATCAGTATTGGCCAATTTCGTTAATCGTTTCAAAGAGACCGGGATCAGATTTAATTATTCGAAAACCACTTTGATCCGGTTTGAACGTTACGACTGAATACCGTGAAGATGATGAAGGCAGTGATTCAGTTTGTCCAAATCCAGGACAACTTGTACAGATGCTGTCAAAAAATCATCATTGGAGGATGATGAGCATTCCAAGTAAAATTTTGTTCCTTAAAAGGTAACGCTTAGCCTCAAACATCATCAATCGGGAATGACTAAAACAGGGGAGATGCAACAAGGCTAAGTGGGTCGCACTCAAGTATGGTATTTTATCACCTTTCTAGATGTCCTCGGAACCCTATTTATCTTAATTATGGGTATACATGAAAGTAGAAGCGCTCGATGGTAAGGGTGGGAACACCCGGTGTGATAACATATTCGGTTTATCCAGGTCAGGGGTAGGCCGGTCTTGTGTAGCAGGGGATCCTGGCGTGGTCCTCGGTACATTTTTTTGGAGGTGTATTGTGGTGGGCGGTACCCCAGTGGCCCAGTTATTCGATGGAATCCATTCTCCAATAAGCGCCGTACGGTTTTGATTGTGCACAACTATGCTAAACGTGAGATGCAAGCATTTCAACTATTTTCTATTTACTTTCTATAGACACTAATATAATATAGGTGAATTGATAAAAATCGTTTTGGTTATCGTAAGGTAAAAACCCATCGTGTTTGTGTATGACATGGTCTTACGAGATACCTTTGTTTTCAAAGGATTTTGGAGAAAAGTTAATAATTCAAATTAAGTATGTTTTCTCATGCTGGTTTTTCAGACTGACTCGGGTGTTATTTTATTATAATGCTCGGGTCAGACCAAGTATTACATATTCAGGATAGGTTGCTACGGAGTTCAGGAGACGAGCTGGATGATAGAGACGTATCTTCGTACTTGGCTTATATACCGCTGTGTAAGGACAAATAATATAACTGTCCGGTTTTGATGTATTGATCATTGTACTATGATGATTCTAAATATAAAACAGTTACAGATACTTTGTTTAAAAATTATGTTATCATATATTATATTTTATTCCACTGCGATTGTGAGATTCTGTTGTTGTTGTTCTATTTTTTTCTTCTACCTTTTCTTCTTTACCCTAAAAGATTCGTATTTACGTCCAATTTGAGTTGAGCTGAGGTGAAATATTGTCGACTCAAAGGGGTATGGATTTACGGGCCTTTACGTTTGGTATCAGAGCTGAAGATTAAGCGAGAACCTTGGCTCTGGTGGGGACTACTCATTAGAGATAGAGTCAGTAGTACTCTAGAATGAGTTGAGTGTGATAATAGATATGAGCATGTATTTGTTAGTGAATATAAAATGGTTTTATATTGTGTTGATTAAATCTGTTGAGTGGTATATAAATTCTTGTTGAATAGTGGGACGCCACTAAATCGATGGGAGTTTCTAAACACTTGAATAGAGTAATTCGACACAGTACGGTTTTGAAGCGGGTAAATGAAATATATTTACCCAAATTATATTTTTATATAAAAGAAATAATTCCCTGAAATTATTATATTATAAATTGATGTGTTTGGATGTTATAACCAAAACAAGATTATAAAATTAGGAATGGGTTATTAAAAGAAAATAGATATTGTATAAGTATGAATTATACAAATGAGCAAAAACCAGAAATCTATTCAAACCAGAATTTGGAAATCAAATCCCGGAGATTTTTGGAAATTTTTTCCAAAGTATTTTGAAATAAATAATAGTAATATTATTTTGGAGATATTTTTGAAAGAAAATTGTTTAAAATGGATTTTGGAAGTGATATAGCACTGAACTCACTTCAGTCGCTGGAAATAATTCGTATGATGACGGCCGCATCATCAGTATTCATTTTCGAGTTTCTAAGTGATGAATTGTTGCCGAAATTGATTTGTTTCAGATTTGTGGGCAAACAAGTCTTGTTTAAAAATTTCCGAAAGGAATTGTTTTGGATAAAAACCAGGTTTAGTTTAAATTTATAAAGTGTGATATTAGGATATTTGTGATTTCAAAAATGATTTGAAATAAATATCGGGTGTTTAAAAATACTGAAAATCCTTATTTAAATAATTTAGAGATCATCAGGAAATAAGAATGATTCTAACTAAGAAAAGAAAAATAAGGAATTTGAGTTTGGAAATGAATTTTAACTTGAGTAAAGTTAAAAAGGATAAAATTAAAAGTGAAAAAGTTAAAATGAAATTTAACTTAGATTAAGTTGAAGAAATTAAATTTTTGAAATTTAATTGATTGTGATTTGAATGGAATAAATTAGTGAAGTAGACTAGTTAAATGGATTAAATTGGGATGTGAATGAATTGAATTGGAAAATAAAATTTAAATTGAATTGAGAAATAAAATTGAATTTGGATTGAATTGAAATAAAATTGAATTGAGCTATAGATGATATTGAATGGAATGGAATTCTTACTTAAATAAATCATAAGAAATGGTATGAAGTTTAAATTTAACGTAAGTTAAGTTAAATAAAAAAAATTGAATTGGAATAAATAAATTTCAATAGCTTATAAAAATTTAAATTCATGAAAACAAAAATATTCTTGGGCTATAAATAAGTGTATAGTCTCGAGTTAAAAATAAAATAGGAATATACTTGAGTATAGAATTGATGGAAATATGAGAAGATAAGTTGTGTGACCTATAAAAATTGAAAAGTAAAATAGAAAACCGGAAATAAAAATGGTGTAATATTTTAAAGTGAAGAAATAAAGTCCCAACTTGAATTGTAAAATAAATTTGAACTTGAGTAAATTTATTGAAGTGAGTTCTGAAATAAAAATCAGATGTTGAATTATAAAGTGGAAATGAACTAAATAGATGATTAATTAGTTAGTTGAATATCGAATGGATATTAACTTGGTTAAAAAATTGGATTGTGGATTGAAAATGGATTTTGAAATGAAACTTGAGTATAAATAAAATTCGACGTAAAATTGGAAGTGTAATCGAATAAAATCGAATTGGATTGAAATAGAAATGGTTTGAGTTGCAAATAAATCCAATTTGAGTATAAATAAATTGAAAATGGCCTTGATATTAATTAAATGAGTTCGAGAATAAATTGAGTATGGACTAGAAATTTGAAGTGGGTTAAATGAATGAACTAATTAAATTAATTAGTAAACGGAATGAAAATTGATTGGATAAAAATCAAATCAGTAATTTGAATTCGGATTTGTTTACAAGGAAAATAAACTTAAGTATGGAGTTGAAATGATTGAAGTAAATAAATAACTTAAGTTAATATTTAATAGAAGCTTGGCTTTGAGTAAATATGTGAAATGGCCATTAAATAAAATTGCATGGAATGATTTCAAGCCAAGTAAAAGTGGATTTAAATGGAATGCAAAATGAATTGATTGAGAATCAATTAGAAATGGAATAAAATTAGATATAAATTGAGTTGGAATTAATTTAAAATTAGTAATAAACTAAAATGATTATTCTATTAAATGAATATCACCGAATTTGCATAGAAAATTTGGTGTTTGACATAAATGGAAGTAAATAAAATTTTATAAATTAATAGAAGTGAATAAATTGATTTTAATCAATTTGGAATGAATATAAATTTGTTTAGTAAAAATGTGAATTGAATGTAGGCAAAGTTTGGTTGTAAAACAATTATAGATTGAATGAAATAGTATATGAATTGGTTGAAAGTAATTAAATTAGCATCAGAACCCTGTAATTGCTTATAAATAAATGTTAGCATGTATTGCCTATGAAGTTTAGATGTTTTAACCATTTAAATAAATGAAAATGTCATGGAATTTCATATATTTGGTACTTACGTGTTTAAATTGAGTAAGTACAGGTACTTGGAGCTATTTTGCTTGACTTTGATTGCGTGAATTGCAAAATAAAATAGCCGCTTGCTTAAAAACGCTAAAATAAGTTACGTGTTCAGATTAAATACCGCAAAATATAAATATTGTTATGTATATTTTGTTTTCCGACCGTGTGGGTTGATGTATATATTTTTCCCTCTTGTCGTATTGCAAAAGCCTCTCCATACAAGGGAGACTCTGCCAAATTTTTTTGGAAATTTAGGATGTTAGAAAAAAAATTAAATTTTTTTCGGAAAATTTTTGTTAACGACGAAATTCATTTCAAATTGGAATTCAAATAAGAGATTTTGGATATGAAATTGAAACTTATTGTTTGGGTTGGAACTAAAAGATTTGAAAAGTGAATATCGAGTTTTCACTAAGTGGGTTTTGAATAAGTTAATGGGTTTGGAGCATTTTCCGACCTTAGCAATTTCGGGGATGAAATTCTTTTAAGGGGGGAGGAATGTAACGACCCAAATTTTTCGACGTTGATGTGAAATATTTAAATGGTTGTAAATATTGAATTTGAATTATAGATTGATTTGGAATATGGAAATTTGGGTTTATTTATAAAATAAATTCAGAATTTAAATAGAGCAATTTATTGGATAATTTAATTATTGAATTTAATAATTGAATATTGGGTAAATTATCGTATCTTGAGTTTTAAGCTCGATAAAAATAATTTAAAGGCTTATAAAATTTATATTAATAATAATGAAGATAATAAAAGTTTTAAAATTGAATTTAAAAGTGATCTGTTCAATTTTAAAAATAGTTTGTTCAAATTGACAATATAACAGTCTTCCCTGCACCATGATTTTTCTACGCCTTCCCTACGCCTTGTTGTTCTATGGTTTTGCTACGACATTTTTACTTCTTCGCTACCCACGCCTTTCCTACGTCATTCGTTTACCTACGTCTTCCCTACGTCATGTTTTCCTACGCTTTCCCTACGCCCTGTTTTCCTACGCTTTCCCTACGCCATTCTTACATGTTACGTTTCCTACATCTTTTCTATGCAATTCATTTATCTACGGTTTACCTGCGCCTATGTTTTTAATATTTTTCTTTTGCCATGCACATGACTTTTTGCTGAATATTATTCCCTTTACATAAGCCTTCCCTACGCCTTTTTTGAAGCAATTTTGATATATTACATTGTATTTCATTTGACCATATTAAATAGAAACTAAAATCAACTTATTTCATATATATACACATTCCAACAAAAATATTAACATCAAATCATTCATCTTTAATTCAAAAAACTAATATCTCATTCATATTACAAAGTCAAAAAATATTAGCCAAGTTCTCATATGTCAAAATAATACTTTAATATGTTCATAATACATGACATCATACAAATACCACTAAGAATAAAAAATACCCTCATCCCTCATGACGATCATTCAACTCTCCATCAAATCGCTGTCGAAGCATCTCAGTGAGTTGTTCATACTACATCTTTAGCATTTGAATATCCCCTTCTTGACGCCCCACCTTTTCCTCTAATTTGGCTCTAGTCTGTGCTTCTCCCTTATTGATGCTATAAATGGCGTCTTTGTATTTCTGTATTTTATTACATCAATTTCTACATTTTGAACTAATTAAAATAATGTTTTGTTGAAATTTTAAATATTTACTCTAGGGATATTGCCACAATAGGGCCTATGATCCTTTCTTTTAACTATAGTACCGGTAAGCATGTCAAATACTTCTTCCTCGACTTCATATGAAATTCTCGTTCCTTGACTTTTCAATTCTTCGATTGTAGCTTGATATTGTGCTTGTATTTGTAATTTTCCAAATAAATTTTATTCGATATATGTATAAGTTGAGATGTGTGCTAGGGCAGCTAAGTGCATACTTTAAATCTAGATTCTCCATTTTGCACAGTATGTTAGCTTACATAATACATATTCCCTTTTGGAATAACAAAATTTCCCTGCATATATTCACATCTTTGGTATGTTTAGGTTTCACTATGTCTTGGATCAATAAGAAGTTAACATTTCAATTAGAAGTGCCTTCATGACTCAACCTTCTACCTATATTGTGTGTTTTCAAGTGGAATGTCAGTTTGCATATCTGTATTTAGCTCCTCACTTTTCCAAATTGCATTTTATAACTAGATAAATAAGGAACTAGTAAAGTTGCTTGAAAAAAAAAATGAACAAATTAATTCCTAGATCAGTGCATGTGAACAAATCTTTGTGAATCAATTTTTATTTTGGCAGCTAAGTAGCACTACTCATTTACTCGAGTTACATTATGGTTTTTCCAAAATCTTAGTATAGATCAGATCAATAAATTCAAAGCATGCAGCTCTTGAAAAAGCACTACCATCGTAACATATGTACAAGAAATTTCAAACTAATTAACCAAGTACATTTACATTAAGGGTATCTTATATGCACATATTAAACTTTTAACTAGTTATTAAAACCAAGCTATAAGAATCACTTACTGCAAATTCCATGAATGATTCATAAATTCATCCACTAGTGGTAAATCTGCTATTTATACTAACCTTGTGAGTCCTACAATACACTTCCCAAGTAGTTGGCTCCCTATTAAGTTCATCGGTCTAGAAAATAAAGACAAAAATAGAGTTAAAATGACAAGAACCATTGTCCCAATGGTTAAGTGCTTCGACTTTGGTGCGCTAGGTCACAAGTTCGAAACTTGCGTAGCGTGATTCGAACATATATTGACGTGTGATTTGTGATATGTTGTATCTCAGTACCAGTTCAAAAAAAATAGAGTAAAAATTTGATAACTTGATGTAAATTAACATTAAAACAAAATTTTAGATATCAAACCAACTCGTTTCTATAATCCGCAAAGGATCTCGAACCACCACAATCTCGCTTTTGGTTTTGAGCCTTAGAGTTTGCAACTTTTTCTACTCGAGCTTTTACTTCAGGAAGCTCCGAATATGCCAAAAACTGCTCGTATATCTCCTGAGGTAGGTTTGGATGCTTCTTCCCTGACTCTTTCATACTGTGAATTCAGTCCCGATACTTCAAACTTACTTTCCTATTCCACATTTGCTTCACAATTACTGGTGAAGCATCATCTTTCCATTGAAATGACTCCCGTACATGTAGTGGAAAATATTATGACTAAAAAAATAGATGTAACACACACACACACTAATATTATTTCACCAGAAACTCCTGAAACAAGAGTTTCTTAACATTGTCGGGGAT
The DNA here is from genome assembly GCA_030737815.1 of Allium fistulosum. Classification (NCBI taxonomy): domain Eukaryota; kingdom Viridiplantae; phylum Streptophyta; class Magnoliopsida; order Asparagales; family Amaryllidaceae; genus Allium; species Allium fistulosum. Next base: position 577,556,112 of record CM060904.1, on the reverse strand, counting down.
ACTTTTAAAATTGGGCCAAAAATCGTTAACCCATGCTAACAAACCTACTCGAATGGCATGAGATGTAACCCTGGAAGTGAACTCATATCTGAAACATATAAATTTAAAGCATGAATATACATTCAAAATGTTTGTATGAGATATATCATTCTAGCGCGATGTGGTTTTTAACAATGGATAAAAGTGATCCAGCTAAAAAAAGTGATCTAGCTTAAAAAACACCGCTAAACTAATTGAACTAATATTTAGCAACTGCAAACCACAAAACAGAAGGATAGGAAACAATTACATCCTACTACAAAACTAATTGAACGCAATCCACCCAAGTTGAATCAAAGCAGCCAAAACCTGTACAAGAATACATAAGGCAAAGTCGAATAATCTCCACTAGAAACCCCAATAAAAAAATGACTATGCAACACTTAAAAGTATGATTAGCTGGTGTTGAAAAGCAATAAGATTCCACACAAAATTTTGTTGGAATAAGATATGAAAATACAAAATTTAACTATCTCTGGTGTACTGTGCATGCGTACATGATTCCCCTAAACGAATAGTGTATTTCCCTTTACAAACATATTTCTAAACATATTTAAGGTGGAGTTATAACATTGTGTTATGTTATGTTAAATATGGTTGAAGGTTGACACAACGCACAAAAGAGTATTATCTGTCCATTCATGAATGTGCATTACTTAGCGTGTTTTTATTTGCATTTTCTTCTAGTTCCCACTTATGGACATCAACACGCAAACCTAATTGGACATTTCCTCACGTGATGTCGTCACGTAATCCATTATACGCCTCACTACTGAGGTGTCTGATCTCCAATTCAAAGATATCTAAAAGCTTAAGAATGTTTTAATGCATCTTTATTGCCTACAGATTGTGAAAATGATGTTTTGCGACAATCCTCAAATTTCCTCCAAAAATAATTCTGAACATCATTTTTGTTCATTAAACAAACCCTACTTTTATGATAATTTAATTCACTTATATGTCGCATCTAGATTTTAGTTGAAACTAGAAGGAACTAGTCCTCATATTTATTTCTTTATCCTGAAACAGGCGGAGTGAAAGTTGAAATTCACATTTATAGATTAAATCATTGGAATAACTATATTAGGCCTTTTGGGGTAGATGCTTTTGAAATCAAAATACATCAGAGTTTGTTGTTTTGTTGAGAAAGGCTCAGATTTGCATATGTGGTGGATGATGTCTTTGTTCACATAGCAGTGTTTGTCAATATACATTGAATTTTTTTTTACCAATGAATATATATAAAAAAGGAGAAAAATCGCCTTTCTCTGAGGGCTCACAGAATAATACAGAACAAGAAGGACAAAGGCCTTCCAAAATGAACAACCCAAAAAACATCAAAAAAGAAATACAACCAAAAGACAGTAGGAAAAAACTACAGCTGCCCGAAACAAATCCACTCAAAGATAGAGTGGGAGAAGAGGCAATCGATCCACCAACAGTCACAAACCCGCCTTAATCCATGGGAAAAGGCCAGACCACCAAGCCATACCAACCAAAAAGCAAACTAACAAACTCAAGTCCCGCAAAACCAGGGAATAGTCACTCCTGAATAGGCAGCAGGAGGCGTCGAAGAGAAAACGCCCAGATAGGAGCCACTGAAGAAGACCTCGGGGGTAGGTGGTAGGTAGAGTAACAAAGATGCCACCATCGAGAATCCAGCTGAGTAAGAACAAGACAATCCTAAGATGCCGACCAACCAAAGTAAAGTCACCAAAGAATCAGCACATGTGTGAAGGTCGGGCCCCGATAGTAGACCACCATAGACCAAGCAGGACCAAAGTAGGAGCCACAGAAACTGAATCTGAAATACTCACAAGAACATTAAACGCCAAAAAAAAGGGGGGAGGGGAAGTGAGCGTCTGGTGAAGTACAGCGCTCACTCACGGAGTTCAACCAACTCCCAATCTAGCGGGAGGCAAAGCACACGAAATAGAGAGAAGACCAACAAGATTTTCCGAGCGGGAGCTCATACGGCCCCTGAAAGGTCTACCGTGGAAGGCAAGGAAAACGTCATTCCGAACACACCGAATAATAGATGGAGGGTCCATACGAGCATTTTCGAAGATTGCCTTATTCCGCGCGCACCACAGGTGCCAACAGAGAAGGCAAGGAATCAAGCGGAGAACAATAGAACGGAGAGACTTAACAGCATTCCCCGACCACCAAGAGTAACGGAGATCAGAAGGCGAGCTGGCAACCCGACGAATACCGAGAAGGTTCCCGAAGTAGTTCCAGCACGATCTGGCCGAGAAACCACCAAAGAACAAATGATTTAGGGATTCCGAGTCCCCATTGCCGCAGCACCTACACCGAGAAACCAAAGGAATGCCGATTTTTTGGAGGTTCTCGTCAAGTGGCAATCCATTATGGAGAATTCGCCACATCAAAATAGAGACCTTGGGTGGAATACGAGAATCCCAAATGAAAGAGAAGATCGGAAGAATGGGGTCTTGGATTCTAATCGAAGACCAAGCTTTCAGAATGGAAAAGGAGGCTCCATCCCATCCTGAAGATCCACCATGAGTGTCGTAAAATGACTTTACCGACTGCATGTGCTTCCAGGTCTCACTAGCATAAGACAGAGACCCTGTGAAGTTAGAGCTCACAAGTCTACGGTATTTCGCATGGAGGAATGAGGCCCATAAGGAGTTATTAGCTCCGAATCTGTGCCAAAGTTTACAGGTAAAAGCAGCACAGAGGTCCTTAGGATTGCGCAAACCCAAACCACCTTCATTTTTGGGTCGACACACCACGTCCCACGACACCCAATGGTGCCGGTGGAAACTGTCCTTGTTGCCCCAAAAGAAAGATGAGGCCAAAGACTGATATGAACGAAAGAAAGAGGAAGTAGGGGTCATAGCTGCGAAAATATGAGTTCCCATCGAATCTAAGACGGATTTGGTAAAAACAAGTCTACCAGCCTGAGAAATAAGAGAAGCATTCCAGCGTAAAATCTTACTCCTTACTTTATCAGTCAAGGAGTCGAAAATAGCATTGAGCTTACGACCTTGATATAGGACAACACCCAAATAAAGAAGAGGAAGTTTGTCTTCCTTGAACCCAGAGACTGATTCGATCCAAAGAGCACGAGCGGGAGGTAGATCTTTCGCATGAACGAACCAGCTTTTGGCAGGGTTAACAAGTTGGCCCGAGGACAGCTCATATTGATGTAGAAACCGGAGGAATCGCTGGACAGAAGAAACGCTACCATTTGAGAAGATGACAATGTCATCAGCGAAGGACAAGGAGGAGATTAAAGGGCAACCCCTCGGAATCCCGAAGCGCTGAATCTGGCCGTAGATAGTCAATGATTGGAGACCGCGAACGAAAGCCTCAGCCGCAATCACAAAATGAGATGGCGAAAGAGGATCGCCCTGACGCAAGCCCCTGCCTGCCTTAAAGTAACCAGTAGCCGAACCATTAATGAGCACAGAGAACCAGCAGTTGGATATGAGCCTCCATACCATGTCAATAAGGGGTTCCGGGAAACCGAAGTTACGTAAGACCTTGATGATGAAAAACCAGGACATGCGATCGTAGGCCTTAGCCATGTCCAGTTTGAAGACAACATTAGAACCCCTGACCTTTCGGTCGATCTGGGAGATAAGTTCCTGAGCGAGCAGAACGTTATCAGTAATCAAACGTCCCTTAACAAATCCCGCTTGAGAAGGAGAGATAATGCGCTCAAGGAAAGGAGCCAACCGAGTTGAGAGGATTTTAGAAATTACTTTATTAGAAAAGTTGAAAAGACTGATAGGACGGAAATCCACACATGATCTAGGGGTCTCACATTTTGGAATGAGGATAAGGTTGGTGGAAGTCCAACCGGACGGAAGGGAACCCCCAAAAAAGAAGGATTGGATGGCAAGACAAAAATCCTCTTGAATAATAGACCAAGCACGCCGGTAAAAAACCCCGTTGAAACCATCCGGACCGCTGGCGCTGTCTTTGCTTAAAGCGAAGACAGCAGCACGTATTTCCTCAGAGGAAGGGAGATCCGTGATAACGTCACTTTCCGAAGAAAGGATAACACGCGGAATGAAGGCCAGCAGAGCCGGGTCAGATACCGAGACCGAAGGAGCGCCCAGAAAAGATTGAAAATGGGACAGAATGGTCTCTTTGACATCTTCAGGAGTTGAGGCCATAGAAAGATCCTCTCGCGAAATCTCACGGATCGAGAGTAGGTTGTTCTTTTTACGAATAGAGGAATGAAAGAATTTAGAGTTGGAATCACCGACAACGACCCACTTGACCCTAGCCTTTTGACGAAGAAAGTCATTCTCGATACGAAGTTCCGAGGAGAAAATGGTTTGAGCTAGAGCCCAAGCCTCCTTGTTAGCCATGGTAGGATCCTCGTCTAGCAAGGATTCGGCTGAAATAAGAGACTCTTCGGCCAATCGAACGCGATCGAAAATATTCTTAAAGACCTGTAAGTTCCAATCCTTAAGGCAAGCTTTAAGACGCTTAAGCTTACGGCCGAACACCTCACAGGGAGAAGCAATAACAGGAGCGCACCAAGAAGTAGCGACCACTTGAAGAAAAGAATGATGAGATATCCACATGCTTTGGAAGCGAAAGGAAGAAGGCCCCGTTAACGAGCGGGGAGAACAGCGAACTACCATGGGAGCATGGTCAGAGAAGGACCTATGGAGATGCGCGATCGTAAAGGAGAAAGGGAGACGAAACCACTCCTCTGATCCGAAAACATGATCAAGTCGGGATAGGATACGGTTCGGTCCCTCTTGGTTGTTGGACCAGGTAAAAGCAGAGCCAACAAAGGGAAGCTCAGTGAGACCAGAGCTGACAATGAAGGAGTTAAAATCCGCCATCGCTACACGGTTGATGGCGGCTCCTCCCCGTTTTTCCGCTTGGCAGGCGACGATATTAAAGTCGCCGCCTAACACAGAAACAGAAAAGCCCAGCGAATCGAGCCCTAAAATGTCAAACCAGAGAACTAATCTCTCTAAACGATTACATTTGGCATAAACTGCCGAAAAAAGAAACTGAGAGGAAAACAAAGGGGACGAGCAAGCCAGAGAAAATAGCTGATGGGAATCAAAAGCTACCTGAACCGAAATTGATTTGGACCAAAGGATCCAAATCTTCCCCGAGACGTTGGCCGAACCACCGCCAAACCCTAAGGATAAGACCGTGCTGGAAATACTCTCCGGACCCAGAAAGGGTTCGAGGAGAGCGACCAAGCCAACAGAGTGTTTTTTGACAATGCGTTTTAGTCTAGCCAAAGATGCATCATTGCCAATACCACGGACATTCCAAAAAAGCAAATTCGCCATTAAAAGCGAGAACAGAACACTAAGACAAGAGTGCTCAGACGAGGTAAAGCGAGTACCGAGTAGATCGATCGATCTGCTCGGACGCCGCTATAGAGCATGTGCGAATGGTGCGAGGGGTAGTCTGGACTCTACGCGACCGACGCCGAGGCGCCCTGGGAATAGAATCGAAAAGCTGAGGAGAAACCACTGAAAACACTTCAATACCCCGATCTAGCTCAGATTGCATCGAGGAGCCAATCAGCGGGGGCGAAAGAGAAGAGTTCCTAACAATGCAGTCGAGACGCTCATTAAGGAGCGCGATCTCTTCCTTACTCATAAGGGGAATGGAAATGGAAAGAGAACAAGAAGAAGAAGGAAGGGAGCAATCAGCGGAGCAATAGGATGAAGGGGGAGCCACCTGATCCGACCGATCTGATTGCTCCTGAGAAAACCGGCAAAGCGAAGGAAGGAGAGTCATAAACATACCAATCATCTGACGAAACCAGTCAGATAAGATAGAAGCAGAAAAACTGAGGGAAACGAACTTGCAGGAGCAATGCAACACCGGCACGGAGGACCCATCCGAAGAGGAGGAAAAATATAGAGGCGAGACGACGGATGAAGATGAGGAAGAAAAAACAGGGCCAGAGCAGGGACGTGTAAGGGCACAAACAAAATGTGGCCCATATTGCTGTGGGAGTCTTACCATTGCCGGACTGTCACTAATAAAACAGCCCCGCGTAGCAGGTAAGAGTCGCTGGGCGGACCAATCAAAGGAGAATGGAGGGCATAAAGGTGGGCTATTTCTCGGTCTGTCCGTATAGTGGTCCAAAATGGCCACTATACGAGCAGGGCGAGAAGAAAGCCCGAAACAACAGCTCCAGACCCTCAGAAAGATCCTAAAGGACCAGTCGAAACCAGCCAGATGAAGGATAGACCAAAAAGACAAAGTCACTGACGCCAAAGAAACGGCTACGTCAAGACTAACAAAAAAATACCAGCAACTATCAACCAGTAATACAACCCAGCCTAAAGACCTGGGATGGACACCACTTAACCGACCGACAGAAGCCCTCAAAACCAATTGAGGCCTAATATGCTGTACCAAGTAAAAAGAAGACAAGGTTCCAATGATCGATAAACGATCAACCGGAACTAAGGGACCTGACACATTCCCAGTCTTAGAGGAGACGGCTGTGTCAGGGAGCACACTCGAAGGAGTGACAAGGCTCAAGCAACTGCAGCAAACCAAACCAGCCGATATCCAATAAACAGAAGGCAACCCACAAGTATCAAAGGAAATGAAACAAGATAAAGGTATACTCACCTGCCAATAAATAGCAAAACAAAACTGACTGCACATACCAAACTGCCGACAAAAAGACTTCGCCAATGAATCAAGATTACCAGTAAGTTCCAAGTCGACTATTTCCTTATCAGGCGGCATACCATCAATACCAGCAAAGGATACCAAGGGAGCTTCGTAAGAGAGCGATGGAACACCACCAAACAGAACAACTTTAGGGAAGAACCCCGAAACCTGATTCCGATCAGATTGAAGGGGGTAGGTGATCAAATCCTGTATCCCACAATCACTGACAAAACCCGCAGAGCCAACCGACCCAAACTCGCAACAAGACATAAGCGAGCCACCATCGAACTCAGCCCCACAAAAAGATACCCGAGGGACAAAGCAAGTGGTGAAATCTTGCTTGCCAACCGAAGAAAAATCAGCAGGAATAGATTCAGAATCGAGCGCAATCGATCCAAAGCAAACGCCAAGATGGTTCAAGCTCACGTCTCCCACCGCTTCGCTGAAAATGAGGCACGGTTCAAATCGGGCGATGAAATCCCGACCACCGTAGACCTCCGACAAGCTAGGTAAAGGGAGAGCAGCCTCAGATGCATCGACAGTCCACGGAAGCTTCCCAGGGAAGGGCATATCACGGACAGAGTAAGAGAAATAGGGCGAGATCTCCATATAGGACCCCCCGACCACCAGAAACCTACTACGAGACAAAGCCGAGCACGAGAAATGGGAGAAAACACAGATCTCAACCGATCTGGAGCTAGTGAAACAAACCGAAATAGGTGGAGCCACAACTTCCAAAAGAGCAGCAGCTAGATCAGCGAACTCGGGGCAATTTCGCACGAAATCACCTCGGAAATAAAAAACCCCCAAATCCATAAAACCCTAGGAACCAGCGAACGAGAGAGAAGAAGATCGCAACAGACAGTAGAGTAACAATAGCTAATAAGCAGAGGAAATTCGACCGATTAAGGAAAAAGAAAATCGCAACGAGAGAGATTTAGAAGGCGGCCATTTTTAAGACTGTTTCAATATACATTGAATTGTATTACGTACTTGACCTGAAATGATCCAGGCTTTGGGGAAAATATCATCTATTGATTTAGACATGAATTATTGCATTAGGAACTATTAGTCCGTATCATAGTAAAATGAAAGTGCTAGTAAGCAAGACACTTTCATGGGAAAATAAACTATTTATTAGGTATAATGAAGTCATTTGATTAAATGATACAGAAACAATTTGATTAAAATGAAGTCAATTTATCTGGATATTAAAGCAAAAATAATATGGATTAAATTGCTTCACTAACTCTACATTAATTTTTAATGCTTAATAACCAAGTTGTAGTTAAGCAAATGGGCCATTGAAAAAATAGTTTAAAACCGTGGGAAAAATAAGACTGCCCACTTCTAATAGTATATTAGCTCAACTATAGTTATTACTTTTACTTTCAAGAATGAGAACCATTACAGAATAAACAATATTTTGTATAATAAAGTTATACTTCATAATATCTCAGGATCAAGCATCAATTTGCTTGGTAAGAAGCAGCAACACTTGGTCCTTGACAGATATTTGGTAATGTCCAAACATAAATCTAGTATAAATTTCACTGTGTCCGCCTTAGATATATTTCATATAGCTCACAAAAAACATCAATTAATTATTTTGCAAGAATTCTTACCCAATTTTTTTTGAAATGGTACTTAGATACAACATGTCACTAGGACAACATATCATAAATTACTTTGTCAATATATGTTCGAATCACACTACGCAAGTTTCGAACTTGTGACCTCTCGCACCAAAGTCAAATCGCTTGACCACTAGGACAATGGTACTTGTCTTCTTTCCCAACATTAGCTTGCCAGAAACTCTGACCCTTTTTACGGAGGAGGAGTCTTACATTGATGCATTAGTCGATGGATTGGTAGCATCAACATCAAGGGAAGTAGGATGAACAATGGGAGACATGATTTGCTTCTCTGCTGACCATGATCCAGATCCATCTTGACCAGTAGGAGATGCACTAGGTTGTGCTGTGGCAGATATGTTGTTGCCAGAAAGACGTAGAGCATGTCGTTTCATGGAACGACGATGATGATCAGCTCGAGTAGACATGTCTATTAAATGTAATTACTATAACATAGAGAAATACATATATAATCTGCATAATTAAATATACATCAAACCAATTAAAACAACATGAACTAAAGACTAAATACCCGAAGATGACTAAGTATATAAGAGTGATTTGAAGTAAAAATTCATACTAGTAGAAAAACCAAACAAGTATATTAATGAAAGCATGCTACCAATCAACATTATAATCATAACTTCCATTATTTACACTATCATATTCACCTTCACATTCATCAACTTAGACATCTTCATCAACTTTAACATCATTTTCATCAGTTTCGATATCATAATAAACACCGACATCATCGTCAACCTCTACTAGATCAAATACTTCATTATGTAGTGGTCCGATGTCGTCAATGTCTTCAGTGATTTCCAGTAGTCCGTTATGGTCCAAATCATTCTGATATGGTTGACCTTCGCTTATGATCATGTTCAAATTGAATGACCATGTTGGCTTTGTTTTAACGACAGCCCACCAATCTGCTTTATTGTTGTTCATAGCAGGATGGGGTACATAATAAACTTGAGTCTATTGCATTGCTAACACAAATGGATCATAACCTTGGTATCGCCTTTTGTGATTTATTTCAACAAGTGGATAACCTTTATGTGCACGACGTATTTCTACGTCTTTTCTATTATCGAACCATTCACATTTAAACAAAAAAGTTTTAAGCCATGGTGCCATCGAGTAAGTAAGTTCAATTATTTCATGTAACATGCCATAATAATCTTCTAGATCATCATCCCCGTTGCCTCCTTTAACACATACCCCACTGTTGTAAGTTGTTTTATTTGCTCCAAATTCAATTGTGTGAAATTTATAGCCGTTAATGTACATTATTGGACATTTTCTATACTTCATCATAGGACCAAATGCACGTTTTGCATAACAAACATCGGTGATTCGATTATCACCAACCTATTAAAATAAATTCAAACACATTGTAACGACCCGTATTTTTACGGATCGAAACAACGTAAAACTGTGGTTATTAGGTCGTAGTGTGGTTAAGTCGTCCAGAGTTAAGTCGTTCGGAGCTTAGGTCGTATAGTAGTTAGGTCGGTGGAGCGACTTAAGGGAGTTGGCGACCTAAGGAGTTTGGTAGTGTTGGGACATAGGTTGTGAAGAAGGCTAGGTCATAGACGACTTAAGGAGTTGGCGACTTAGGAGGATAGACGACTTAAGGATTGGAGCGACTTATAGGATTTGCAGACTTAAGTTAATAAGCGACTTAAGGAGTATAGGTCGGCAACGACCTAAGGAAGCTGGTGGTAGCAGTTAGTGACCTAGGGGTTGAGTGAGTTTACGACCTAAGGAAGTTAAGTCGTGGATGAGTTAAGGGATTAGGTCGTGTAGCGTTAAGTCTCTAAGCCGCTTATGGAGTTAAGTCGTAGGGTTTGTTAAGTCGTGAGATCGTTGAGTCGTAAGTTGTTAAGTCATTCAAAATGACTTAGGTAGGAACGCGGCTATGTCAGGTTAGGTCGCGTGAAGGCTTAAGGGGTTAGGTCGCTAAGTGTTAGGTCGTGAGCTGTTAAGTCGCGTGAGGACTTATTGTGTTGAGTCGTTAAGTCGTAGATTGGTGGATCTGTTAAGTCGTAGGATGTGTTGAGTTGCTAAGTCATAAGTCGAAGGGGATGGTTAAGTCGTAAGTCGTGGTATTTCTTAAGTCGTAAGTTGTGAGGTTACTATGAGTCGTAGACGACTTAAGGAGGCGGACGACTTAAGGAATTTCCAGCCTATAAATACACGTTCATTTCCTTATTTTTTTGGGATCCTGATTTTGAAGCGACGAAGTGCTGCCATTTTGAGAGCTCGAGTTCTACACTTCTTTTCTCCACTCTAATCTTGTGATTCCTTCCATCCAAATCGAAGATCAAATCGAAGATCCATGAGCTTAGATTGAAAATCTTCATCCATCGAAGAGAGATTTCATCATTTGAAGCGGAATTTTGATAGATCGAGTTAGATCCTTTGCTGTCCAGATCTGAAGTGTGTTGCTTTTGAAGTGTTTAGGTGATTCGGTGAGTGGTGGTTATCTCTCACACGGGTCCAAAGGAGTATATCGGATTGTTGGCTTGATTTGGTGTTAAAATAGTGATTTCCATGCATTTTCATAAACTTAAGTGTAGATCTATTGTTCATGATGATTTGACATCCATTTTACTACATATTAATCTATGCAAGTTCATTCATCAAGTTGTAGAGATATTGCTCATGTTTCATGCTTGTTAGATTTGGACTCTTTATTTACAAGATTGCCATTATTGTTATAATTGTTTATTTGATCATGTTTGAATGCTCGATTACTTGGATTAATGTTTGACTTGATTGATTGTTGTAAATTAGTTGATTGATGATTTGATTTAGACAAGATGGTCGAAGATGATTCAAAAGCTAAGGGAAAGGCTCTTGAATTGGAAATGCTGCTCGTGGCATATGTGGCGGTTGATGAAGCTCATATGAATATATTTGATGATGATGTTGAGATGAGGCTTTGTTATGATGAGATGAAGCGAGGCATGGTATGAGATAGCCTTGGTTTAATCCAGACGGGATCATTCCAAGCATGTTGATAACTCGGTGAAATGGTTCGGGTTTGAGGATAATGGTTTGCTCGAGAGGCGCTTGAGCTAGTATGGAAATAGTCGTCGAGGAGGATGACTAGAAGGCTGAGGTTTCATCGTTATTGAAGGTTCTAGCAGACTCAAAGCAAGAGTACGCTGGGCAGATTCGATAGTCCCTAAAGACTATGATTGTAGTCGAGTACCCTGGGCAGATTCGATAGTCCTAGGCACGGGCTGCGACAACGTGTAGAGTTCGGTCTAGAACCGGGGTTGCCATTAACCCTTGACGGACGGCTGAAAGAATGTGCCGGTCATTCAATTAACGGTGGTATCGAAGCAAAGATAACAGTGATAGCCGGAGTCATGGATGTTTGGTTGTATCGTCATTCGGTCTCAAGAGCAATGTTTTCTGGGTGCTTATCTGATCTTGGTTTAGGCCTTGGGGGTTTGTACTTGGAAAACGTTGACCTTGACTCGAGTGATAATTGCTTTACTTTAAATGTTTGCTATGCTATGTTCACTTCTGCTTAGTGTGTGTCTGGGGCTATCACTGTAGAAAGAGGTGGAGTGGGAGGGTTGGATTCCTATTCCTTTTTCCTTTATGCTCTTTTGGTATGTTGTTAGTTAATTTACCGCTCACTAAGACTGTTGTCTGACTTAAGGCTTTATGTTTAACTCTTATTGCCTTGGGCTGTTCATCCGTTTTGGGATGGGCAGACTAGGTAGCAGGTGACAGGTGCTGTTCTTAGTTTCCAACGATGCCGATGACGAAGACGAGCTGGAGGCTTGCATATTATTTTCGTACTATATGTACTAGATGTTCCACTGCTTGTATAATTCTCTGAGTGATATGTAGTGAGGCTTGATGTATTGACTTTTCAGATGTTTGTATTTAACTATTATGAAGTTTAATTGATGAGATTCTATTTTGTGAAGCTTCACTATATATATTCTCTATTGTATTTTATCCATGCACTGTGAGTAATACGATAGATTCTGCTGCTTTAATTTTAACCTTGGTAATCGTCCATGGCTGCTTGGCACACTTATCATCGCACTATTTCCATGTTTAGTGCAGGGGTCATGGGCGGTCGTCACATTTGGTATCAGAGCTTTGGTTAATCGATTTTACCCAACGCTCGCTGACGTAACTATGTATGAGAGACGTAATTGTATTTTGATGGATGATTACTATATATAATATAGTAGCTTAGAAGGATTTGAGTCCTTTATGCAGCTATTTCTCAAGGTGTGTTAATCATTCCTTTTTATAGATATTAAGAATGAGTCGAAGAGGAGACCAGCTGCTAGGGAAGGCCGTGCTACTGAGGGGGCTGCTGATTATGTTGCTATGTTCGAGGCTATGATGACTTCGATCATGAGAAGGATGCCAGCTCCGGGGCCATCAGTAGATGTTGGAGTTCAAGTTCAAACTCCAAAACTGGTGGATTTTGCTAAGCTGTGTATTATACTGCTCTTGGAGGAAAGGTTTTCTTGGGAACAGAGTCAACCATTGAAGTCCAGAGATGGATAGATGCTTGTAGAAGAATCTTTGGTGATTTGGGAATCGAGGATGCAACCAAAAGGAAGCTCGCATCAAGACAGCTTTAAGGTAGAGCTTCTGACTGGTGGAACTCTATCACCATTGATACTCCAGAGGAAGAAAATACTTGGGAGCAATTCCAAGCCAGATTTGAAGCTAAGTTCATTTCTACGGCTCAGAAATCTGTTCTGTTTAAGAAGTTTGTGGAGCTCAAGCAAGGTGGAAGACCAGTTCTTGAGTATGTTTCTGAGTTTGAAGCTTTGTACAAGTATGCCCGGTCGTATATTGAATCTTCATATCAGAAGAACGAGAAGTTTTTGACAGGTTTGGACAGTTATCTTGGGAGGCAATTGGTGGATCATTTGGACGATTCATTTGAGAAGCTTGTAGAGAAGGCTCTCAAGCACGAGAATCTGTTTCCTAAAGAAGGATCTTTTGTTGCTATGACCAAGGAGGAGTCTAAACCACAGCAGGGTGGAAACAAGAAGAGGAAGCAGCAGCAGCAAAAGGGTAAGGATGGCCAGAAGAAGCCGAAAGGCGAAGTGACCTGCTACAATTGTCAGCAGAAGGGCCATTTCTCCAGAGATTGCAAGAATCCAAAGGTGCCGGTGAAATGCCACAACTGTGACAAGCCGGGGCATATCAGGAGGAATTGTCCAGAACCGCGGAAGGACAAGCAGATTGTGCAAGCTTATGCTTTGGGGGCTGTTCCATCATCTTCGAAAGCTCCTACCGCTGAAGAGAAAGGAAAGAGTGTGGTGGTTCAATGTACTCTTTCCATATGTGGTGTTCCAATTAGAGTGTTATTCGATACTGGGGCGTTGCATTCTTTTGTTTGTAGTGAACTTGTAGGCCGGTTGGGTTTAGAACCGGATATTGTTGATAGACCATTGGTTGTGACTAATCCAGTTGGGGGTTCGTCCTGTCTGTGTATGCTATGCCGTGGTTTGGTTGTATCGAGTCATGATTGCTCTTTTGTTTGTGATTGTTTTGTTCTGAATTTTGCGGGGTTCGGAATTATTTTGGGTATGGACTGGCTTAGGAAGTATGCGGCAAAGGTTGATTGTGAAAGGTTGGAGGTGACAGTCGAGATTGTGGAAGGGCGAAAGGTTGTGATACGATGTAAGCATGAGGAAGGCGTCTTCATGAGCTTCATGTATTCACTGGTTGTTCCACGGGATGGACTGTCATCGGTGCCAATCGCTAATAGATTTGAGGATGTCTTTTATGAGGTCAAAGGGTTACCACCGCATAGAGAGATTGAGTTTCGTATCGATCTAGTTGAAGGAGCTAGACCTGTTGTGATGCCTCTTAGGCTGATGGCACCTAGGGAACATCAGGAGTTGAAGGTGCAAGTTGATGATCTTTTACAGAAAGGATTCATTCGGCGTAGTATGTCCGAATGGGGTACAACAGTTGTGTTTGTAACCAAAGCGGATGAATCGTTGAGGTTGTGTGTGGATTATTGTGAGCTGAATAAAGTGACTAAGAAGAACAAGTATCCATTGCCAAGAATAGATGACTTGTTTGATCAGCTTCACGAAGCTAAGATGTTTTCTCAGATGGATTTGGCAACGGGATTTCACCAGTTAAGAGTGGCTAAGGATAGTGTGTCGAAGACTGCTTTCAGGACACCGTCCGGATTCTTTGAGTGGCTAGTAATGCCATTTGGATTGACCAATGCGCCAGCATATTTTGTTGATCTTATGAATAGAGTGTTCAGAGATCAGTTGAACAAGTTCGTACTAGTGTTCGTGGATGATATTTTGATTTATTCCAGAACTGAAGAAGAGCACAGGACGCACTTGCATATTGTTTTGGAAATCTTACGGAAACATCAGCTGAAGGCTAAGTTTTCGAAGTGTCCCTTCTGGAAGAGTGAAGTGAGGTTCTTAGGCCATATTATCTCTGGAAATGGAATAGCGGTTGATCCCGCCAAGGTGGCAGCAATCCAGGATTGGGGTAGACCTAAGAATGCATCTGATGTGAGAAGTTTTCTTGGATTAGCAGGATACTATCGTCGATTTATCAAAGACTTTTCCAAGGTAGCTGCACCATTAACAGGATTGACGAAAAAGAACCAAGTATTCAGATGGGATGCTAAGTGTGAGCAAGCTTTCAGAATCCTGAAAGAGCGACTGACAAGTGCTCCTATTTTGACTATTCCTAGTGGAAATGATGAGATGGTGGTTTACACCGACGCATGTGGTACTGGACTTGGAGCAGTGCTGATGCAGAAGGGTAAAGTTGTTGCGTATGCAAGTCGACAACTGAAGCCGCATGAAAGGAATTATCCGACTCATGATTTGGTGTTAGAAGCGATTGTATTTGCTCTAAAGATGTGGAGACATTATCTATTGGGAGTTCGATTCGAGTTGTTTACCGATCATAAGTCATTGAAGTATCTTTTCTCCCAAAAGGATTTGAATCTCAGGCAGCAATGATGTCTAGAGTTTTTGGCATCATATGATTTTGATATAGCCTATACTCCGGGAAAGGGTAACGCAGTGGCAGATGCGTTAAGTCGAAGACATGTAGGATTGGGAGCCATGTTTTCGGAATGGAAGAGTCTCGAGTATTTAGCTGAATTTGACTTCAAGCCCAGATGTGAATTGGAACCTGAGATGTTGGAAAACTTATCAATAAGACCGACTCTTGTGGAAAGAATTGGCGAGATCCAAAACCGAGACGATAAGCTTGTCAAGATTATCCGTGATTTGGAATCTGGATTGGACACAGAAAATGATAAAGGATTCGAGGTCGATCGAGAGGGTTGGCTTCGGAAGCAAGGACGATTAGTTGTTCCCGATATAGATGAATTGAGAAATGAAGTTCTGAAGGAAAGTCATCACTTGAAGTTGACAATTCATCCAGGTGGAAATAAGAGGTATCGGGATATGAAGAGAACCTATTACTGGGAAGGTATGAAGAAGGATGTTGGAAATTTTATTTCCAAATGCATGAACTGCCAGTTGGTAAAAGCCGAACAGAAAAAGCCAAGTGGATTGCTTCAGCCATTAGAAGTTCCTACATGGAAGTGGGAGCAAATATCGATGGATTTTATTGATGGGCTACCTAGAACAAGAACGGGAAATGAAGGGATTTGGGTCATTGTAGATCGTTTGACTAAGAGTGCAAGATTCATTCCTATTCGATCAACTAGGACTGCATCAAAGTTGGCTGAGCTGTATGTTAAGTGGATAGTTCGATTCCATGGTATTCCGAAGAGTATAGTGAGCGATCGAGACCCATTGTTCATTAGTGGATTTTGGAAGAGCTTCCAGGAAGTTTTGGGAACCGAGTTGTGTTTAAGTACAGCTTATCACCCCCAAAAAAATGGTCAGACCGAGAGAGTCAACCGAGTTTTGGAAGATCTCCTTATAGCATGTGTTTTAGATTTCGGAGGATCATGGGAAGATCACCTTCATTTGGTGGAATTTTCGTAAAATAACAATTACCAGTCCAGCATTGGTATGGCACCATATGAGGCATTGTATGGAAGACCGTGTAACTCTCCGACATGTTGGTTGGAAACAGGAGAAAAGCTGATACTTGGGCCAGAAATGATTCGACGGACTTCAGATTGCATAGAAATCATTCGACAACGAATGAAGGCAGCCCAAGGCCGTCAGAAAAGTTATGCCGATAAGCGTCGTAAGGATTTGGAATTCGACGTAGGTAATATGGTTTTTGTGAAGATTTCTCCACTGGAGAATGTTATTCGATTCGGGAAGAAAGGAAAATTGACTCCAAGATTTGTTGGACCATTCCCGATCATCGAGCGAATTGGAAAGCTCGCCTACAAATTGGAGTTACCAGAAAAGATGTCGAGTGTGCACAATGTTTTTCATGTATCGTATCTACGGAAGTATGTGCACGACTCGAATACAGTGGTTTCTGCAGATAGCTGTGAAGATTTTGAGATTTGTCCAGTTGGTAAGAGACCTCATAAGCCGCTTCGTGTTATAGAAACTGACACGAAATAGCTTAGGAGGACGGTAGTTAGGTTGCTCAAGGTACAATGGAGTGATGATGTTAACGACTGTACATGAGAGGTGGAAGAGAGGATGAAGGCAGCTCATCCTGAACTCTTCAAGGTATGGCCATAAGGTGTCGTGGCATCTCACCACATTGTAACTTGTTCTAGTTCTAGAATTCTGCATGCTAGGCTAGAATTGGACGCATGGTTTGTTGATTGCTATGGATGGTAGGCATGCAGAATAGTTTTTGATTGCTTGTGTTTGCTTGGAATTTCGGGGGCGAAATTCCTAAAGGGGAGAGAATGTAACTACCCGTATTTTAACGGATCGAAACATCGTAAAACTGTGGTTATTAGGTTGTATTGTGGTTAAGTCGTCCAGAGTTAAGTCGTTTGGAGCTTAGGTCGTATAGTAGTTAGGTCGGTGGAGCGACTTAAGGGAGTTGGCGACCTAAGGAGTTTGGTAGTGTTGGGACTTAGGTTGTGAAGAAGGCTAGGTCGTAGACGACTTAAGGAATTGGCGACTTAGGAGGATAGACGACTTAAGGATTGGAGCGACTTATAGGATTTGCAGACTTAAGTTAATAAGCGACTTAAGGAGTTGGCGACTTAAGGAGGATAGGTCGGCAACGATCTAAGGAAGCTGGTGGTAGCAGTTAGTGACCTAGGGGTTGAGTGAGTTTACGACCTAAGGAAGTTAAGTCGTGGACGAGTTAAGGGATTAGGTCGTGTAGCGTTAAGTTGCTAAGCCGCTTATGGAGTTAAGTCATAGGGTTTGTTAAGTCGCGAGATCGTTGAGTCGTAAGTTGTTAAGTCGTTCAAAATGACTTAGGTAGGAACGCGGCTATGTCAGGTTAGGTCGCGTGAAGGCTTAAGGGGTTAGGTCGCTAAGTGTTAGGTCGTGAGCTGTTAAGTCGCGTGAGGACTTATTGTGTTGAGTCGTAGATTGGTGGATCTGTTAAGTCGTAGGATGTGTTGAGTTGCTAAGTCATAGGTCGAAGGGGATGGTTAAGTCATAAGTCGTGGTATTTCTTAAGTCGTAAGTCGTGAGGTTTCTATGAGTCGTAGACGACTTAAGGAGGCGGACGACTTAAGGAATTTCCAGCCTATAAATACACGTTCATTTCCTTATTTTTTTGGGATCCTGATTTTGAAGCGACGAAGTGCTGCCATTTTGAGAGCTCGAGTTCTACACTTCTTTTCTCCACTCTAATCTTGTGATTCCTTCCATCTAAATCGAAGATCAAATCGAAGATCCATGAGCTTAGATTGAAGATCTTCATCCATCGAAGAGTGATTTCATCGTTTGAAGCGGAATTTTGATAGATCGAGTTAGATCCTTTGCTGTCCAGATCTGAAGTGTGTTGCTTTTGAAGTGTTTAGGTGATTCGGTGAGTGGTGGTTATCTCTCACACGGATCCAAAGGAGTATATCAGACTGTTGGCTTGATTTGGTGTTAAAATAGTGATTTCCATGCATTTTCATAAACTTAAGTGTAGATCTATTGTTCATGATGATTTGACATCCATTTTACTACATATTAATCTATGCAAGTTCATTCATCAAGTTGTAGAGATATTGCTCATGTTTCATGCTTGTTAGATTTGGACTCTTTATTTACAAGATTGCCATTATTGTTATAATTGTTTATTTGATCATGTTTGAATGCTCGATTACTTGGATTAATGTTTGACTTGATTGATTGTTGTAAATTAGTTGATTGATGATTTGATTTAGACAAGATGGTCGAAGATGATTCAAAAGCTAAGGGAAAGGCTCTTGAATTGGAAAAGCTGCTCGTGGCATATGTGGCGGTTGATGAAGCTCATATGAATAGATTTGATGATGATGTTGAGATAAGGCTTTGTTATGATGAGATGAAGCGAGGCATGGTATGAGATAGCCTTGGTTTAATCCATACGGGATCATTCCAAGCATGTTGATAACTCGGTGAAATGGTTCGGGTTTGAGGATAATGGTTTGCTCGAGAGGCGCTTGAGCTAGTATGGAAATAGTCATCGAGGAGGATGACTAGAAGGCCGAGGTTTCATCGTTATTGAAGGTTCTAGCAGACTCAAAGCAAGAGTACGCTGGGAAGATTCGATAGTCCCTAAAGACTATGATTGTAGTCGAGTACTCTGGGCAGATTCGATAGTCCTAGGCACGGGCTGCGATGACGTGCGGAGTTCTGTCTAGAACCAGGGTTGCCATTAACCCTTGACGGACGGCTGAAAGAATGTGCCGGTCGTTCAATTAATGGTGGTATCGAAGCAAAGATAACAGTGATAGCCAGAGTCATGGATGTTTGGTTGTATCGTCATTCGGTCTCAAGAGCAATGTTTTCTGGGTGCTTATCTGATCTTGGTTTAGGCCTTGGGGGTTTGTACTTGGAAAACGTTGACCTTGACTCGAGTGATAATTGCTTTACTTTAAATGTTTGCTATGCTATGTTCACTTCTGCTTAGTGTGTGTCTGGGGCTATCACTGTAGAAAGAGGTGGAGTGGGAGGGTTGGATTCCTATTCCTTTTTCCTTTATGCTCTTTTGGTATGTTGTTAGTTAATTTACCGCTCACTAAGACTGTTGTCTGACTTAAGGCTTTATGTTTAACTCTTATTGCCTTGGGCTGTTCATCCGTTTTGGGATGGGCAGACTAGGTAGCAGGTGACAGGTGCTGTTCTTAGTTTCCAACGATGCCGATGACGAAGACGAGCTGGAGGCTTGCATATTATTTTCGTACTATATGTACTGGATGTTCCACTGCTTGTATAATTCTCTGAGTGATATGTAGTGAGGCTTGATGTATTGACTTTTCAGATGTTTGTATTTAACTATTATGAAGTTTAATTGATGAGATTCTATTTTGTGAAGCTTCACTATATATATTCTCTATTGTATTTTATCCATGCACTGTGAGTAATACGATAGATTCTGCTGCTTTAATTTTAACCTTGGCAATCGTCCATGGCTGCCTGGCACACTTATCAGCGCACTATTTCCATGTTTAGTGCAGGGGTCATGGGCGGTCGTCACATTTGGTATCAGAGCTTTGGTTAATCGAATTTACCCAACGCTCGCTGACGTAACTATGTATGAGAGACGTAATTGTATTTTGATGGATGATTACTATATATAATATAGTAGCTTAGAAGGATTTGAGTCCTTTATGCAGCTATTTCTCAAGGTGTGTTAATCATTCCTTTTTATAGATATTAAGAATGAGTCGAAGAGGAGACCAGCTGCTAGGGAAGGCTGTGCTACTGAGGGGGCTGCTGATTATGTTGCTATGTTCGAGGCTATGATGACTTCGATCATGAGAAGGATGCCAGCTCCGGGGCCATCAGTAGATGTTGGAGTTCAAGTTCAAACTCCAAAACTGGTGGATTTTGCTAAGCTGTGTATTATACTGCTCTTGGAGGAAAGGTTTTCTTGGGAACAGAGTCAACCATTGAAGTCCAGAGATGGATAGATGCTTGTAGAAGAATCTTTGGTGATTTGGGAATCGAGGATGCAACCAAAAGGAAGCTCGCATCAAGACAGCTTTAAGGTAGAGCTTCTGACTGGTGGAACTCTATCACCATTGATACTCCAGAGGAAGAAAATACTTGGGAGCAATTCCAAGCCAGATTTGAAGCTAAGTTCATTTCTACGGCTCAGAAATCTGTTCTGTTTAAGAAGTTTGTGGAGCTCAAGCAAGGTGGAAGACCAGTTCTTGAGTATGTTTCTGAGTTTGAAGCTTTGTCCAAGTATGCCCGGTCGTATATTGAATCTTCATATCAGAAGAACGAGAAGTTTTTGACAGGTTTGGACAGTTATCTTGGGAGGCAATTGGTGGATCATTTGGACGATTCATTTGAGAAGCTTGTAGAGAAGGCTCTCAGGCACGAGAATCTGTTTCCTAAAGAAGGATCTTTTGTTGCTATGACCAAGGAGGAGTCTAAACCACAGCAGGGTGGAAACAAGAAGAGGAAGCAGCAGCAGCAAAAGGGTAAGGATGGCCAGAAGAAGCCGAAAGGCGAAGTGACCTGCTACAATTGTCAGCAGAAGGGCCATTTCTCCAGAGATTGCAAGAATCCAAAGGTGCCGGTGAAATGCCACAACTGTGACAAGCCGGGGCATATCAGGAGGAGAACCGCGGAAGGACAAGCAGATTGTGCAAGCTTATGCTTTGGGGGCTGTTCCATCATCTTCGAAAGCTCCTACCGCTGAAGAGAAAGGAAAGAGTGTGGTGGTTCAATGTACTCTTTCCATATGTGGTGTTCCAATTAGAGTGTTATTCGATACTGGGGCGTCGCATTCTTTTGTTTGTAGTGAACTTGTAGGCCGGTTGGGTTTAGAACCGGATATTGTTGATAGACCATTGGTTGTGACTAATCCAGTTGGGGGTTCGTCCTGTCTGTGTATGCTATGCCGTGGTTTGGTTGTATCGAGTCATGATTGCTCTTTTGTTTGTGATTGTTTTGTTCTGAATTTTGCGGGGTTCGGAATTATTTTGGGTATGGACTGGCTTAGGAAGTATGCGGCAAAGGTTGATTGTGAAAGGTTGGAGGTGACAGTCGAGATTGTGGAAGGGCGAAAGGTTGTGATACGATGTAAGCATGAGGAAGGCGTCTTCATGAGCTTCATGTATTCACTGGTTGTTCCACGGGATGGACTGTCATCGGTGCCAATCGCTAATAGATTTGAGGATGTCTTTTATGAGGTCAAAGGGTTACCACCGCATAGAGAGATTGAGTTTCGTATCGATCTAGTTGAAGGAGCTAGACCTGTTGTGATGCCTCTTAGGCTGATGGCACCTAGGGAACATCAGGAGTTGAAGGTGCAAGTTGATGATCTTTTACAGAAAGGATTCATTCGGCGTAGTATGTCCGAATGGGGTGCAACAGTTGTGTTTGTAACCAAAGCGGATGAATCGTTGAGGTTGTGTGTGGATTATTGTGAGCTGAATAAAGTGACTAAGAAGAACAAGTATCCATTGCCAAGAATAGATGACTTGTTTGATCAGCTTCACGAAGCTAAGATGTTTTCTTAGATGGATTTGGCAACGGGATTTCACCAGTTAAGAGTGGCTAAGGATAGTGTGTCGAAGACTGCTTTCAGGACACCGTCCGGATTCTTTGAGTGGCTAGTAATGCCGTTTGGATTGACCAATGCGCCAGCATATTTTGTTGATCTTATGAATAGAGTGTTCAGAGATCAGTTGAACAAGTTCGTACTAGTGTTCGTGGATGATATTTTGATTTATTCCAGAACTGAAGAAGAGCACAGGATGCACTTGCATATTGTTTTGGAAATCTTACGGAAACATCAGCTGAAGGCTAAGTTTTCGAAGTGTCCCTTCTGGAAGAGTGAAGTGAGGTTCTTAGGCCATATTATCTCTGGAAATGGAATAGCGGTTGATCCCGCCAAGGTGGCAGCAATCCAGGATTGGGGTAGACCTAAGAATGCATCTGATGTGAGAAGTTTTCTTGGATTAGCAGGATACTATCGTCGATTTATCAAAGACTTTTCCAAGGTAGCTGCACCATTAACAGGATTGACGAAAAAGAACCAAGTATTCAGATGGGATGCTAAGTGTGAGCAAGCTTTCGGAATCCTGAAAGAGCGACTAACAAGTGCTCCTATTTTGACTATTCCTAGTGGAAATGATGAGATGGTGGTTTACACCGACGCATGTGGTACTGGACTTGGAGCAGTGCTGATGCAGAAGGGTAAAGTTGTTGCGTATGCAAGTCGACAACTGAAGCCGCATGAAAGGAATTATCCGACTCATGATTTGGTGTTAGAAGCGATTGTATTTGCTCTGAAGATGTGGAGACATTATCTATTGGGAGTTCGATTCGAGTTGTTTACCGATCATAAGTCATTGAAGTATCTTTTCTCCCAAAAGGATTTGAATCTCAGGCAGCAACGATGTCTAGAGTTTTTGGCATCATATGATTTTGATATAGCCTATACTCCGGGAAAGGGTAACGCAGTGGCAGATGCGTTAAGTCGAAGACATGCAGGATTGGGAGCCATGTTTTCGGAATGGAAGAGTCTCGAGTATTTAGCTGAATTTGACTTCAGGCCCAGATGTGAATTGGAACCTGAGATGTTGGCAAACTTATCAATAAGACCGACTCTTGTGGAAAGAATTGGCGAGATCCAAAACCGAGACGATAAGCTTGTCAAGATTATCCGTGATTTGGAATCTGGATTGGACACAGAAAATGATAAAGGATTCGAGGTCGATCGAGAGGGTTGGCTTCGGAAGCAAGGACGATTAGTTGTTCCCGATATAGATGAATTGAGAAATGAAGTTCTGAAGGAAAGTCATCACTCGAAGTTGACAATTCATCCAGGTGGAAATAAGAGGTATCGGGATATGAAGAGAACCTATTACTGGGAAGGTATGAAGAAGGATGTTGGAAATTTTATTTCCAAATGCATGAACTGCCAGTTGGTAAAAGCCGAACAGAAAAAGCCAAGTGGATTGCTTCAGCCATTAGAAGTTCCTACATGGAAGTGGGAGCAAATATCGATGGATTTTATTGATGGGCTACCTAGAACAAGAATGGGGAATGAAGGGATTTGGGTCATTGTAGATCGTTTGACTAAGAGTGCAAGATTCATTCCTATTCGATCAACTAGGACTGCATCAAAGTTGGCTGAGCTGTATGTTAAGTGGATAGTTCGATTCCATGGTATTCCGAAGAGTATAGTGAGCGATCGAGACCCATTGTTCACTAGTGGATTTTGGAAGAGCTTCCAGGAAGTTTTGGGAACCGAGTTGTGTTTAAGTACAGCTTATCACCCCCAAACAAATGGTCAGACCGAGAGAGTCAACCGAGTTTTGGAAGATCTCCTTATAGCATGTGTTTTAAATTTCGGAGGATCATGGGAAGATCACCTTCATTTGGTGGAATTTTCGTATAATAACAGTTACCAGTCCAGCATTGGTATGGCACCATATGAGGCATTGTATGGAAGACCGTGTAACTCTCCGACATGTTGGTTGGAAACAGGAGAAAAGCTGATACTTGGGCCAGAAATGATTCGACGGACTTCAGATTGCATAGAAATCATTCGACAACGAATGAAGGCAGCCCAAGGCCGTCAGAAAAGTTATGCCGATAAGCGTCGTAAGGATTTGGAATTCGACGTAGGTAATATGGTTTTTGTGAAGATTTCTCCACTGGAGAATGTTATTCGATTCGGGAAGAAAGGAAAATTGACTCCAAGATTTGTTGGACCATTCCCGATCATCGAGCGAATTGGAAAGCTCGCCTACAAATTGGAGTTACCAGAAAAGATGTCGAGTGTGCACAATGTTTTTCATGTATCGTATCTACGGAAGTATGTGCACGACTCGAATACAGTGGTTTCTACAGATAGCTGTGAAGATTTTGAGATTTGTCCAGTTGGTAAGAGACCTCATAAGCCGCTTCGTGTTATAGAAACTGACACGAAATAGCTTAGGAGGACGGTAGTTAGGTTGCTCAAGGTACAATGGAGTGATGATGTTAACGACTGTACATGAGAGGTGGAAGAGAGGATGAAGGCAGCTCATCCTGAACTCTTCAAGGTATGGCCATAAGGTGTCGTGGCATCTCACCACATTGTAACTTGTTCTAGTTCTAGAATTCTGCATGCTAGGCTAGAATTGGACGCATGGTTTGTTGATTGCTATGGATGGTAGGCATGCAGAATAGTTTTTGATTGCTTGTGTTTGCTTGGAATTTCGGGGGCGAAATTCCTAAGGGGGAGAGAATGTAACGACCCGTATTTTAACGGATCGAAACATCGTAAAACTGTGGTTATTAGGTTGTAGTGTGGTTAAGTCGTCCAGAGTTAAGTCGTTTGGAGCTTAGGTCGTATAGTAGTTAGGTCGGTGGAGCGACTTAAGGGAGTTGGCGACCTAAGGAGTTTGGTAGTGTTGGGACTTAGGTTGTGAAGAAGGCTAGGTCGTAGACGACTTAAGGAGTTGGCGACTTAGGAGGATAGACGACTTAAGGATTGGAGCGACTTATAGGATTTGCAGACTTAAGTTAATAAGCGACTTAAGGAGTTGGCGACTTAAGGAGGATAGGTCGGCAACGATCTAAGGAAGCTGGTGGTAGTAGTTAGTGACCTAGGGGTTGAGTGAGTTTACGACCTAAGGAAGTTAAGTCGTGGACGAGTTAAGGGATTAGGTCGTGTAGCGTTAAGTTGCTAAGCCGCTTATGGAGTTAAGTCATAGGGTTTGTTAAGTCGCGAGATCGTTGAGTCGTAAGTTGTTAAGTCGTTCAAAATGACTTAGGTAGGAACGCGGCTATGTCAGGTTAGGTCGCGTGAAGGCTTAAGGGGTTAGGTCGCTAAGTGTTAGGTCGTGAGCTGTTAAGTCGCGTGAGGACTTATTGTGTTGAGTCGTTAAGTCGTAGATTGGTGGATCTGTTAAGTCGTAGGATGTGTTGAGTTGCTAAGTCATAGGTCGAAGGGGATGGTTAAGTCATAAGTCGTGATATTTCTTAAGTCGTAAGTCATGAGGTTTCTATGAGTCGTAGACGACTTAAGGAGGCGGACGACTTAAGGAATTTCCAGCCTATAAATACACGTTCATTTCCTTATTTTTTTGGGATCCTGATTTTGAAGCGACGAAGTGCTGCCATTTTGAGAGCTCGAGTTCTACACTTCTTTTCTCCACTCTAATCTTGTGATTCCTTCCATCCAAATCGAAGATCAAATCGAAGATCCATGAGCTTAGATTGAAGATCTTCATCCATCGAAGAGTGATTTCATCGTTTGAAGCGGAATTTTGATAGATCGAGTTAGATCCTTTGCTGTCCTGATCTGAAGTGTGTTGCTTTTGAAGTGTTTAGGTGATTCGGTGAGTGGTGGTTATCTCTCACACGGATCCAAAGGAGTATATCAGATTGTTGGCTTGATTTGGTGTTAAAATAGTGATTTCCATGCATTTTCATAAACTTAAGTGTAGATTTATTGTTCATGATGATTTGACATCCATTTTACTACATATTAATCTATGCAAGTTCATTCATCAAGTTGTAGAGATATTGCTCATGTTTCATGCTTGTTAGATTTGGACTCTTTATTTACAAGATTGCCATTATTGTTATAATTGTTTATTTGATCATGTTTGAATGCTCGATTACTTGGATTAATGTTTGACTTGATTGATTGTTGTAAATTAGTTGATTGATGATTTGATTTAGACAAGATGGTCGAAGATGATTCAAAAGCTAAGGGAAAGGCTCTTGAATTGGAAAAGCTGCTCGTGGCATATGTGGCGGTTGATGAAGCTCATATGAATAGATTTGATGATGATGTTGAGATAAGGCTTTGTTATGATGAGATGAAGCGAGGCATGGTATGAGATAGCCTTGGTTTAATCCAGACGGGATCATTCCAAGCATGTTGATAACTCGGTGAAATGGTTCGGGTTTGAGGATAATGGTTTGCTCGAGAGGCGCTTGAGCTAGTATGGAAATAGTCATCGAGGAGGATGACTAGAAGGCCGAGGTTTCATCGTTATTGAAGGTTCTAGAAGACTCAAAGCAAGAGTACGCTGGGAAGATTCGATAGTCCCTAAAGACTATGATTGTAGTCGAGTACTCTGGGCAGATTCGATAGTCCTAGGCAGGGGCTGCGATGACGTGCGGAGTTCTGTCTAGAACCAGGGTTGCCATTAACCCTTGACGGACGGCTGAAAGAATGTGCCGGTCGTTCAATTAACGGTGGTATCGAAGCAAAGATAACAGTGATAGCCAGAGTCATGGATGTTTGGTTGTATCGTCATTCGGTCTCAAGAGCAATGTTTTCTGGGTGCTTATCTGATCTTGGTTTAGGCCTTGGGGGTTTGTACTTGGAAAACGTTGACCTTGACTCGAGTGATAATTGCTTTACTTTAAATGTTTGCTATGCTATGTTCACTTCTGCTTAGTGTGTGTCTGGGGGCTATCACTGTAGAAAGAGGTGGAGTGGGAGGGTTGGATTCCTATTCCTTTTTCCTTTATGCTCTTTTGGTATGTTGTTAGTCAATTTACCGCTCACTAAGACTGTTCTCTGACTTAAGGCTTTATGTTTAACTCTTATTGCCTTGGGCTGTTCATCCGTTTTGGGATGGGCAGACTAGGTAGCAGGTGACAGGTGCTGTTCTTAGTTTCCAACGATGCCAATGACGAAGACGAGCTGGAGGCTTGCATATTATTTTCTTACTATATGTACTGGATGTTCCGCTGCTTGTATAATTCTCTGAGTGATATGTAGTGAGGCTTGATGTATTGACTTTTCAGATGTTTGTATTCAACTATTATGAAGTTTAATTGATGAGATTCTATTTTGTGAAGCTTCACTGTATATATTCTCTATTGTATTTTATCCATGCGCTGTGAGTAATACGATAGATTCTGCTGCTTTAATTTTAACCTTGGCAATCGTCCATGGCTGCTTGGCACACTTATCAGCGCACTATTTCCATGTTTAGTGCAGGGGTCATGGGCGGTCGTCACACACATTATAATATTATATAGATTTACGATATAAAACGTGACTAACATATAATAAATCATGCTCACATATTTCTTAAACCATTTCTCAAATCCTCTTATGGGCTCAACATTAGGATTTGCTTCTTCAAATTGACCGTCGACGATTAAAATTACCAAGGAAAATTTATAATATAAAACATAAATCATATTAATTGATTGAAGTTGTGTCACATACCAAATAAGATTTGATAGCTCTTCACAATCGAGAAGCACAGTTTATTTAGCTAAAGTAAAATCTTTAATTGTTTGAAAACGTCCATCTTTCAATTTACCATACGGACGTCCCCGTTTCTGGAAGACGGATAGAGATATATTAGATGAATCATCCATATCATCCTCATTATGGTGGCCACTGTTAGAAATCTTGATATGACTTCAAAATAGTAATTGAAAAATGTGGATGCTTCTTCAATAATGCATGCTTGGCAAATTGAACCTTCAACGCATGCTTTTTGTTTCACCTTTTTTTAAGGTGACCAAGATACCTTAATAAAAATACATGAAATATTAAATATAACATTCTCACAATGATAAGATGAAAATATGAAAATAAAATTCACCTTAGTTATATATACCTCTCAAAAATGGTACATCCATCCATATTGTACCGGTCATCGCATTAAAGCTTCAGCTAGTAAATTTATAGGTAGATGTTCCATGCTATTAAAAACTCCATGAGGAAATATTTTTTATAATTTACACAATAACTTCGGTACATCCTTCTCTAGTTTCTCCAAATGAGCTTTAATAAGAGTAGTCAAACATAATTCTTTGTACATTAAGCCGAGCTCGGTTATGGGCATCCAAACCGTCTGTGGTAATAGCTCCTTAAAAACTACCAAAAATAGAGCCTCGAGAAATACATGACAATCGCGACTCTTCCTTCCCGGTAGTTGAAGATCCTTCATGTCAACACATCGTTTCATATTAGAAGTAATTCCATCTGGTAACTTCAAATTTTCTACCAACTCTAATACTTTTTTACGACAAATATTTTCAAACTCACAACAGGCTAAACGTTTGAAATTTGGATGTTCATTATCAATTTTTAGTTCGGGACGATTACACTAGAATGCAATATCCATCCTTGACTTCAATCTACTTTTGTTATTTCCTTAACATTCATAATTGTATTAAAGTAGTTTTGAAACACATTTTTCTCATTGTGCATTACGTCCAGATTGTGCCGAAGTTTCAGATTCTTCCAATATGGTAACTCCCAAAATATACTTTGTTTGCACCAATTATGAATTTGTCCTTTAACACAGATTTTTGGATCTCTTCCTATCTCATGCATTTTAGGATAACCTTGCACGATCTCATACACTTGTTCACTACTCAGAATGTTAGGTTGCTCTAAAGTAATGGTTGTATTTGCCATGAAGTTTTTCTTATCAAATCTAAAACGATCATTTGGATGCAAAAACGACGATGACTATCCCACCAACACTATTTCCTACCATATTTTAATCGAAAGGATTCCGTCGAACCCATACAGATAGGACAAGTGAACTTGCCGCTAGTACTCCAGCCAGAAAGCATCCCATACGCTGGAAAATCACTTATTGTCCACAATAAAGAAGCAAACATTTTAAAGCATTCAATAAGGTTTTCTGAACGAAGTAAAAGGCACGAAACCATCCGTACACAAACCAAGTCGGACATTATGCGATTCTTTAGAAAATTCGATATAAAATTTGTCAAAATGTTTCCATGCCTCGCCATCAGAAGGATGAAATAAAATCCCTTCCTCTCGTTGTCGTTCATTGTGCCATCGCATGTGTTTCGCAGTAGCACAAGATGCATATAACCTTTGTAATCTAGGTGTAAGCCGAAAATAATGCATACGAGTGAAAGATATACCTTTTCCATTGGTTTTTGTAGCTTATATCTCTTTTGATTACTGAATTTACAATTTATATGGTTTTTATCTTCCTTCCAATATATCATGCATCCCCCTGGGCATGTGTCAATTTCTTCATGTGGCAAACCGAATGCAGATACTTCCTTTTTAATGAATACCAGTTACATGCCAACACATTGTCAAGTGGAAGCATTTCCTTACACAGACTTAGAATCGCATTCATCATGTTTTCTGAAGCATTGTATTTAGATTTTATAGTGATTAACCTAGATGTAGCTGAAAAGTGTGTCATTGTACAACCTTTATAAAGCGGTCGTTTTGATGCTTCTAACAAATCAAACAACTTTTTAGCTTCCGAGTTAAGTTCTTCTACATCAGATTCATCAGTCCACATACTTGGACCAGCAACATCATGAACCATTTCTGTCATTCTATCTCCCACACTACAGTTATCAAAATCAACATCGATGTTTTTGGTTGCATCTTCAACTATGACCGTCGAATCATGCTTTGTCCCCGATTCACCGTGATATCTCCACACGTAATAATTCGGATAAAACCAAAACTATGCAAATGAAAAGTTATAGTTTCATAATCTTGAAGTTTCATGCACTGACATTTCCTACACGGACATCGGATTTCTTTCATCTTTGTTTTATTACAAGATGCCACTTTTAAAAATACTTCCACACCGTTTCTAAAATGCAATGGTATTGATCCTCTTTTCCATCCATGCTTATACATCTAAGTTTGAACTTTCATATAATCCATCTTTTACTGTATAATTAGAAATAAATTAAATTATATTTTATACAATTAATTAAATTAATGTTAATATAGTGTATCTAGTTGGTTTTTGATGGGCGATGGGAGGTCGTGGTTGGGTAATTTAATGATGCAAAGACCTCAATGAATGAAGTTGTAGTAGTTATTAATTTGTACCCGCTGTTCGGTTCTTGTTTTAGTTTTTCTAAACTTATTATCTTGCACAAAGAAGCCCTTTAAGTGTGAATCTCCATCATTCATATATATGAAATCGTTATGCATTGAAAATTTATAAAGATGAATAATTTAATTAAGTAATGAGAAAAACTAGGTGATGCAATGTTCCATATAAAGATGTATAATACTTTTTATTTAGTTAATAAATTGACTTATGTAAATTTTTTTCTTGAATTTCAGTTTCGGGAGGAAGTCATCAAACCCAAAAAGTAGACATTGAAGGAAGTGGTAAACATGTCGTCCTCAGATATAAAGAAATCACAATGTTTGGTGCTCAGGTTTGGAAAAAGATGAAATATTAGAGGGTTTTGAGGAAACAGATGAAGTCTAAGCCTTCTCATGGTCCCTTTCATTTAAGTGCCTCTACTAAAAAGTTTTGGAGGTCTATAAAAGGGATGATCCATTATAAACAAGTACACTACATCAACCAAATAGTCATACTAACTCATATAACTTGTAAATTCACACGTAGTTAGGGTAAATTCTTGAATTGGTGTACACATAGGCCAATTAGCTATTTCAAATGTTGAATGACATCCATTTATGTTAACACATGTATAATCAGTAAAGGAACATTAACATATAAATGCTCGGTAATATAATCTTGAATTGTCAGTTAATTTTAAAACATTGAAAAAAATGGATGAAATGTATCGAATATGTAGAACGTCGAAAGAAGAGTGATATCAGATTTAATAGTAGCTGAAATTTAAAAAAAATTGAAATTAAGTATACCTCAAACCTGAGCTACAGTTTGTAAAAGAAAAGGAAATGAAAAAAGAAAGGAGAGGAAAAATAAAAAAGAACACCTAATCAATTTTCAAACAGAATAGCCTCATAAGGACCCAACTTAGAGATGAAAAAATTACATGCCTTAAAAACTAAATGTACATATGAATAATTTAACGATTCATTTAACACGTGAAAATAGTGGTTTTTTAAAATTGATAGCAGTTAACTAAGTTACTTGGAAAAAACTGATAAAAATTGAACGTTCATACTAAGCTATGCGTATGAAATTATTATATTGGCATTGTATTTGTAAGCAGTGATTGAAAAAGTGTAGCGACCCACAGTTCCGTACCCTTTGAGTTGATAATAATTCACTCCTATTCAACCCAAATTGTACGAAATAGCGAATAACTAGGGTAAAGAAGAAGAAAGAGATAAAAGAAAATTAAACGACAATACAGAATCTCACAATCGCAGCGGAACAAAATCTAATATATAATAACAAATTATTAAATACAAAAGAATCTGTAACTGTTTAACACTTACAATCATCAGAGTACAACATCAGTACATCAAACTGGATAGTTATATAACTTGTCCTTACACAGCGGGATATAAGCCAAGTACGGAGATACATCTTTGTCATCCAGCTCGTCTCCTGAGCTCCATAGCATTCAATCCTGAATCTGTAATACTTGGTCTGACCCGAGAATTATAATAAAATAACACTCGAGTTAGTCTAGAAAACCAGCGTGAGAAAACACACTCAATTTGAATTATTAGAGTTATCAAAATCCTATGAAAAACAAAGGTATCTCGTAAGACCGCGTCACACAAAAACACGACGGGTTTTTCCCTTACGATAACCAAAACATTTTGTAGAAAATCCAATGATATTATAATAGTGTCAAATTACAAATACTTATTCAAATAACTGAAATTGTTACATTAGTTAAATTCCAGCATACTAGGCTCTACAAACAAAACCGTAAGCTCGTATTGGAGAATGGATTCCACTGAATGACTGGGCCACTGTGGTACCGTCCATCATAGTATATCTCTAGAACAATGTACCGAGGACCATGCCGGGATCCCCTGCTACACAAGATCGGCCTACCCCTGACCTGGATAGACCGAATATATTGTCACCCCGGGTGTTCCCACCCTTACCATCGAGCGCTTCTTCTTTCATGTTATACCCATGTCTAAGATAAATAGGGTTCCAAGGACATCTAGAAAAGTGATAGCATACCCTACTTGGGTGCGACCCACTTAGCCTTGCTGCATCTCCCCTGTTTCAGTCATTCTCGGTTGATGAGGTTCGAGGCTAAGCGTTACCTTTCAAGAACAATTCTACTTAGAATGCTCATCGTCCTCCAATAACGATGTTCTGATAGCATTCGTCCATACAAGTTGCCCTGGGTCTGGACAAACCAAATCACCATCTTCATCATCTTCGTGGAATTCATTCGTTACGTTCAAACCGGATCGAAGTGGTTTTCAGATAATTAAATCTGATCCTGGTCTCTTCGAAATGATTAACGAGATTGGCCAATATTGATAGTCGGTTATTTAACTATCAATAAAACATCCATAAGCAGTCACTATGCCTTATTTTATAAATCTCCAAAAAATTTATTTCAAACATCTTCACCAAGATATATATTCAATCTATTCAATATTCTATATTCGAAAACAATTTCAACACTTGTATCCATAACAGGATATTTTACCATTTCAATACTTAAAAATATTTCCAACTTCTATTTTTACAACACTTGGAAAATATTTCTATTCCAATCATTTCCACTAAAAAAATTTCCAAAACCTTACTTTCGATACTTAGGAAAATATTTATACGTATACTTTCCAAAATCATTTTAATATCTAACTTAGAAATATTTCATACTTATATCATAAGTCTTTTTAATTTTTTATACATTCTTCTTACGATTTCCAAACCGATTATACTTGTTTATAACCCCAACCTACCATTTATAACTCCTTTAAGTGGATTCAAAATCTTCCTGAAACTATCGCATCTAGACATCGGAAATTTTCTTGAGTCTCTAACATTCCATTTATAAGATTTCTCTTATAAAATCTCATCCTTTGATAAACCCGTTTACACATTTCGAGAGAGTTTATAAATAACGAGTATTTTCTTTAAAGAATAGTAGTTTATTTAAAATATGTTTAAGTTATTATTTAAAATATTGAAAACACCTTTATACGTCTTTAACTCATTTTTAGGTGAACAAATAAATTTCCAAAGTGGAACCTTAAAAGTTAGAATTTATTAAATAAATACTTGACATTTGGAAAATCTACTATCCGAGGTATTTTAAATCTCAACTAGTTTAAATTCCAGAATTTATTAAATAAATACTTAACATTTGAAAATTCTACTTTCCGAGGTATTTCAATCTCAACTAGTTTAAAGTCCATAGTTTTAAAGTAATAAAATTTTCCTTTCTAAACAAACTCACTTTTTAAAATTTAAAATATATTTTTAAAAATCTCAATAACCAATTTAATTTATAACTTCCTCTCGATTTCACAACATATCGATTGATTGTCGATTTCCTAACCATTCTCATTTCAAAAATAGATCTACTATTTTTCTCAAACCTGTTTTACATATTCTCCCAATTTTCATCTGATATCGAATTCCTTTATTTATAACATCGTTTATAAATTCCATAACCCTTTTGTTTTTCCTGTCCATAAATAAATCTTATTTATTAAATTCCATTATATAAATTCATTCCTTATAAATTCCCTTTATACTTCCAATCTATTTTCAATATTAATTTTTAACTCTTTTTATATTTTCAGAATATCATTTAAAAAATCTCTTATATAATTCATTTTTAAAAATCTCCATTCAATAGTTCACAACAGTTAAGTATAACCAAAAATCAAATATATATTTTTCCTAATTCATATTCTTTAAAATAACTCTAATCCTAATATATATATTTTTTATATCAAATTCCTTTTAATTTCATAAATTTTAAAAAAAAATTTATAGTATTTAAATTATCAAAATTCAGGCCAGTGCTACAATAACATCCAATAATTACAGTCACTACAATAATCTATACTAGATTATTCTACACAATCCATATGTCACTATATATGAAAAATAAACAATATATTTGAGGAATATAGTTGGATCCCTCCAACTTGTTTCCCTACATGCACAGATGTTAATACAATATAAAAATACCAATCCCACTTCGAGGGGGATATCGCGGTATATAGGGTCATCCGCTATTGTGCGGGGCACATAGGGTCTCATATGCTATAATGTGCTGGAATATCACTCCAAATACTAGCATATATGTAACAACCCTATATTTTTGCAATTATTTTTAAATTATTTTAAAATTAAATTTTATTTCAATATTTTATTTTTAAAACATTTTAGAAGTATAGTTATAATTTTTCCAAAGTTAATTGTATTTTTGTTTGCAATTTTTAATTTAGTTTCAATATAATAAGCTATTTTCTTTATTTACTTTTATTTACTTTTTATTTTTCCTATGAATACTTATTTATTATCATTTTCACTTTATTTTTGTTTGTCTTTTATTTTTATTTACTGATTTTTATTTTGTTTATATTGAATTAAAAAGAATTGGAAATTCAAAGAGGCAAAGTCCTTTCATTTGCTTGACTTTTCATTTCTAGTCTTTTCATTTTCTTTGGCCTTTCATTTTCCTTTTTTTTTTGCCGTACACTTTTATTCATTTTTCATGTGAAAGACTTCTCATTCCGTCACAATTTCAGCCAAAACATTTCTGAAAAACTTTGGTAATGGCTTCTCTTTTTTTTTACTTTTTCTTCTTCATTTTTCAATGTTTTGCTTGATTTCTTCCATAGCTTTACTTGGCCTATACCCTCCACCATCTCCTCCACCGACCCCACCACTTCCTCCACATCATCATCCACAACCCAACCACCATCCCATCTGACCAGTTCAGGCCGTGACCTCCTCTTGATGCAAACAACACAAAAAAAACATTGAAAAACTCTTGAAAACATTGCATAGCCGAGCCCTACCTTCAACATACCTTCCTTTTTGACCACGGCCACCACTTTTAGCCACCACCACCAACTAGTACACACCCCTGACCATCTGACCTGACCTGTAGCAGCCTTTGACCGAGCCCATAGACCCTATGGCCGAACCAATAAAGCCTTATGGTCGAGCATATGTGAGTTTTGGTCAAGCAAAAATCGATTAAAAGATTGGTTATGCCCTTTGTCTAATTCTATTTTCAAATTGTTTCCATATAATTTTGTATTGTATTTATATTTATATTCTGCTTTGTTTTGTTGTTGAATACTAGATTAACATCTTGGCTATCTCTCCACTAAAATCAAGTCGTGCTATCGTGCTTTCTGGATTTTCATTTGTGTGTTTTATTTGCAAACTCCAGCGTAAAAAGGTGAGTATTCACACACGACATTTATACTTATATAAATTGTGAAGTGACAATAATTGAATGTGTATAAACTATTACCTCATGTTATACCTGCATGTGATGTAAATTATATGATGTTAAACCCTGTTATAAACTTGTCACATCATCTGTTATGTTATATTTTATTATACTGTTTATTTATTTCTGTTAATCACACTGCAAGTTCCCTGTAGAATAGAATCACTATGGGTTGAAATGATACATACCCGAACGGACTTTAGAATAGGGAAAGATCGTTATGGGCTGAAATGATAAGCCTGAGCGATTTTTTATTTAATTTTATTTACTTGGGATTGCGGGTTTGAAATGATAAAACCCGGATTTTCTTTGTAAATTACGGGTTGAAATATATATTATCCGTATCACTTGACTTAGGTTAGAAAATATTATACAGACCCGTGGTTATTTTATATAGTTTTCTGGAAATTTTTAAGTATTTTAAAAATTTAAAAATATGATAATTTGATTTGAATTGAGTTTAAAATGATTAAATAAAGAAATAATGATTTTTCTATGTATTAAAAGTGTTAAATAAATGAATGGAAAAATTGTGATTTGAAACATAACTTAAATTGGAAATTTTGATTTGATTTTTAATGGAAGTTTAAGTTCATTAAATAAAAATGGAAATTAAGTTTAATTTGTGAACATAACTTAAGACCGGGATCGGATATGGACATACTCTCTGTCGATACCGAAAACCACTTTAACAACTGTGTACGCGGTGTAGTTTCCAGAATGAAGTAGGATGGTGGCGACGATCCTAAAGGTATAGGCGTGGACCCAACTCCCGTGAGTTGGCATAGTGTGGCTAAAACAGGAGCGATCGACGGGCCAATGAGGTAGCACCTCTGATCGGACACACTTCTTCGATACCATTCTATTACTTTTGTGATTGATTGGGTGCACCGCTTGATTTGGGAGTGTGGCTCGAGGTGGGCGGTAGTGGCTGCTATGCATTTCCACCAGCCCGGATGCGTAATTGGTACATCTACCCTGGCATTTCCTAGTTGTGCCGTGTCACTTACCATAGCGAGCTTTACTACGAGTTGTGATTTCTCCCGTAGCCTGTGGAGTATCGAGGGTAGCCCCCATTCTGGGAGTATGCTAATACTGGATAGACTACTGGGACTATTACATGTTAAGGTGGAAAATGTAAAGCCTTAATGCTATTTAAAAGTATGTTTATTTTATTATTAGACATTATTATAATAGCGAATATTACTACATAGTAGATAGTTTAACGGATCCTTAAAGAATGGGCGATCCCAAGCATTCTTTAAGTTACTTGTGTATTTTATTACAGTTCACTTGAGTTGGTTTACATTGTATAAGTATGTATGTCCTGGTTCGAGTGTTTGTGTTTTATTTACGCTCGGGTCAGCCTGAGTATCAGCTTTGGATCTCACTTTCTGGAGCTAGAAATCGTTGGAGATTCTGCTTATCTAGTTGTTTATCTATTTCAGTTTCAGTTGTTCTATTTTAGCTTTTGTATTAGAGACTTATGTATTTGGGATTTCTACTGTACTTGTTTCAGAACTGTATTTGTTTTCAAACTATATATTTTGTATCTGTTTTTGAGACTTTGTATTGTAGTGGCTTCATGAACCACTATTTATTTTATTTTCCGCTACGAGTTATTCTGATATTTCTGTGTTTGTGATTCTGTAATTGGTTTTATATGCTCCAGATTTTATTACAATCAGTTATTTTGCATTATTCAAGTCTGACATGTGTGGATTATTGTCGATTTGAATGGTCCAAAATAGTGGGTCGTTAAATAAATATATATATCACTATATATATTATATCATATCATTCAATAGTAACCAATTTAACCAAAACATCTAGATTTTTTTTAACTATTTAAATTTTAACTGAAAATCCAAATGAGTGAGAATTTTCTCACGTTTGATTTTTAATATGCAAATCCGTTCCAATTCAAGGCTACGAACCCAACTCGACTTCTTTCACGGTTTTTGGACCTCGTATGCAATTTTATTAAACTTTCATTAGCTAGTTAATTTTTATTAAATTCCTAATTAAATAACTGAATATATCATTTAATTTACACTACGCCATAAATGGCCTTCTACAACACAAAAAAAATGTTGGCTCAGGCCCGAAAAATGTTGCCATATGTCTATGGCAACACTTTTAGGGTGATGCAATTTTTGTCGTTGCCTTAGACCTCAAAGGCAACATTTTGACTATCTAAGGCAACATAAGTAATATTGTTGCAATAGAACCCTATTTGGGTCTATGGCAACACCCATAGGTATCTGTAGCAACATTCCAAAATGTTGCTATAGATATTAACTTTCTGAATTGTGGGGCCCACAATGTAGAGCATATTTGATTTTTTAATAAAAATAAATATTTATTTAATAAAATGCTATTGCACAGAATTTAATATTTAAATAGTAATTTATTTAAATAAATATTTTATTTCAACATTTGAAATAGTACAAATTCCTGACTCCACTATTTTACAATTCAATGATATATAACACTGATATTCACATATACAGATATTCCTCACTACATCACTCAGTTCACTCATTACATATGCAGTTTCAATTTATACAGACACCGACACTAACAAATATATGACGAGCCGAGTGCCGAGCCGAAGGCGAGCCGAGAAGCGGGTCCGGGCGCAGCGCCGGCGGGGGTCCAGGGCACCGCAGTCCCGGTTAGGTCGAACAAGTGGGCACCGCCCGATTCATCCGATTTCGGAAGATCGAGCCTTCTTTGAAATGACGTAAAATGATGCAGCACACATACTTCTAAACCACCAGCCTCCATCCTCTAATTGCCTTACCAACAAACTAGATTTGGACCATTAGTTCAAAGCACCAAGCTATATATCTTCAGATTTGGACCATCATTAGCCTACAAAAGAAAAACCAAACTCGTTTACTCAAGCATTACAATTCATACAAATTCAATTCAATTCAATTACAATTCATACCCATCATACAACGGTGATTTCAAGCTTCTTCCCTAAGAATAAAGCATCTCTGGCCGATAAGCGATTGTAATAAATTTGTCCATTTAAAAGAGAAAAAATCATGTAAAGTGAAAAAGACATGAATTCGGCCCTCAGCTGTGAACTAAAATTATGAACATTATATTAAGTATAAAGGCTTAATAAACCTTGGTGCAAAGAAAATCATACTCACCTCAAGTAGGCATCAAAACGCATGTCCTAGCCTTAACTCTCATGCACAAAGCAAGACATATTGTCATAACAAGCATTGTCTTTGCACTACAATACCTCACCACATCCAATCCCCTTTCAAAACACCTTCGTTAACCGCATGTACACTTCTCTTTGCACCATCATACAACTTCCTCATTGCAAATTCAAGAAAAGACCTAACTGTTTCAAATGTCACTCTACCAGTAACATCCAGAACAAATCTCCTGTTGCTAGGAACTGCCCATGTTGATTGCCCTTGATCAAACCAACCATTCTTCTCATTTCCCACATCAGATTTTCCGATTCTCCTCATTAAATCAAAACCATTCACTGAATCACTTGAACCTTCTCCTAAACTCGAATTATTTAATACTTGATGCGACGTTCTAACCAAAGTCTCAACAGCACCATTACAGACCGTAACCAAAAGTCTCAACAGCAACTGCCGTCTTCACGAATACCTCAATGCATTTCCCAAACAACTCCTTGCACTTTTCATCACCAACCAATAAGTAGATCCAACCCCAATCCGACCCACCATCTCTGGATCCACTCTCCTTGTATCCAACCACAAGGTTTCTAGCGAAACTCCCTACGACAACTGAAGCAAACCCAGATCCCGATTCTGAAAACAGTTTCTCAAGAACCCGATCGATTAATTTATTATCAGTACTACTTGAACTACCGTTTGCAACCGAGCCTTTAAAAATACCAACAGTCAAAGATTCCAAAAACCTAGAAACGGACTGAAAAACTTCGTCCGACTTCAAAAGTTTCGAAATTTGAATGAGACTATTAGGGATGTCATCGGAATCTGATTTGAGGAAGTGATTGAGGTCGGATGAGACTAGGGCTAGGGACTCGGAGATGGAAGCTAGGGTTTGGAGGAAATCGGCGATGATTCGTCGTTTCATGTAGAGCTTATAGATGGAGACAGCGGAGATGCCGCCAGCAGCGAGGAGGAAGAGGCGGCGGCGGGATAAGAGGAGAGGCGACGTCATTAGGGATTGGAAAATTGGGGGTGAGAAACGAAAGCGGATGAGTGAAAAGTAAAGCGGGAAATGGAAATTGGTAAGGTGTGGATCGATGGTGTGAATCGACGGTTGAGATTTTGTTTTAAATGGTGGCGTGGATCGCTGAGGTGTAATTTTTTTTTTAATTATTTTAATTAGAATATATCTATGGCAACACTATATAAAAATGTTGCATCGTGTTACACTTGTTTAGCTAGAGCAACACATTTTTATGGCTAAGGTAACACCAAAAATATAACGTTGCAGTAGGACCAAAATTTTATAGCTATCGCAACATTTTAGCTAGCAACACCTTGCAAAAATGTTGCAGAAGGTCATTTATGGCGTAGTGTTAATTACAGAAATACCTTACTCCCTACCAACAACTACCTCCCCGACTCAAGCTCGTATCCATCATACCATGAACTACTTCTTCCCACTGAAGAAATCTGGAAACAACTGCTGCCATCACCATCGAGTTCGAGCTCGAAGCATCTGCCCTACATGATCAAACCAAGATCCCCTCTACAAATTCGACACTACTTCCCCCCTTCTTGGCCAAAATCAAACGCGACCAGCCTAGTTCCCCACGTGCGCACGAGCCTGCCTTCGCCAATCCCCCAACATTACCGAACTCCTCCTCCACCTCTCGACTTTGCCACGCCACTGCCGCGAACCCTAACATCGGTGAGCGCGCATCCAACCACGACGAAGTCACACCAACATCATCGCACTCGACCACGCCGAACTCCCTACCTCCTAGCGCGCGCTTACGCATCTCCGCCACTCGACCTAATCGACAAATCCTCCCTCTGGCCATAGCTCTCACGCGCGCCCACTCTCCAGTCATGCCGCCTCCATTTGTGAAGCGATCGCGATTTGAAAACGAGCGATTCTTCTGCCATTTTTTTATATTTTGAACGATCGAGTTAGATTTTTTTATATATAAGTGAATTCGAATTTTTTCTTTGTTCTGATTTGAATGAGAGGGAGAGAATATAGACGTGATATAAAGTTGAGGGAGGCGTCTTGGAGAAGGTAAGTCCTGATTGTTGACAGGTTAAAAAAATATTATTTAATTATAAATATCTTATTTAATGCAACTTAAAATTCCGATACCCTATCGAGGCATGCCGCTAGGCGTTTAAAATATTATACCCCTATTCCGAATGCAATGGAAAAGGTTTCGAGTCCAATTCGATCGTATGGAGAAGATAGCTTTTTAGACCCAATTATTATATTGAATTCTCGATATAAATTTCAGCGCGTTTATATTCCGTACGATCAAACGATAACTCCAAACACTACGAAATTTGAAATCCAATAATAATACAATATTACGGATCCAATGGAACTGGTTTCGTCGAATTCCGAGACTGCGCCTCGGGGGGCTATTTTTAAATGTCAATTTAAACAAGCTATTTTTAAAATTGAACAGATCACTTTTAAATTCAATTTTAAAATTTTTATTATCTTCATTATTATTAATATAAATTTTACAAGCCCTTAAATTATTATTATCGAGCTTAAAACTCAAGATACAATAATTTAACTAATATTCGATTATAAAATTCAATAATTAAATTATCCAATAAATCGGTATATTTAAATTCTGTATTTATTTTATAAATAAAAACCCAAATTTTCCATATTAAAAATCAATCTATAATCCAAATTAAATATTTAAAACCATTTAAATATTCCAAATCAAACGTTGAAAAATCTGGGTCGTTACATTCCTCCCCCCTTAAAAGAATTTCGTCCCCGAAATTGCCAAGGCATGAAAAACGCTCCTAACCAAATAACTTATCAAAATCCACTTAGTTAAATTTTGATATCCACTTTTCTAATATTTTAGTTTCACCCAAAACAACTAGTTTTCAATTCTAAACCCAAAACATCTTATTCCAATTATAATTTGAAATCAAATTGTCGTTAACCAAAACTTTTCCAAAAAATTTCAAAATTTTTCTAACACTCTAAATTTTCTGAATTTTTTTGGCAGAGTCTCCCTTGTACGGAGGACCTTTTGCAATATGACAAGAGAGATAAATATATATACATCGACCCACACGGTCGAAAAATAAAATATATATCAATATATTATGTTTTTGCAGTATTTAATCCAAAAACGTACCTTATTTTAGCATTTTTAAGCAAACGGCTTATTTTATTTTGTAACTCGTGCAATCAAAGTCAAGCAAAACAGCTCCAGGTACCTGTACTTACTCAATTTAAATACGTAAGTACCAAAACATGAAATTTAAACAACATTTTCATTCGTTTAAATGGTTAAACACATGAATTCCATAACCAATGCATGCTAAAAAATACTTATAAGCAATTATATTGTTTCGACACTAATTTAATTACTTCCAATCAGTCCATATATCATTTCATTCAATTCGAATGATTTACAATGCACTTACATCCATTCAATTCATTTTTAAACTAAATAAACTCACATCCATTCCAAATTGATTAAAATCAATTTATTCACTTTCAATTCATTTGCAGAATTTAATTTACTTCCGTTTACGTCAAACGACAAGTCTTTCTATACAAATTCGGCGATATTTATTTAATACAATAACCATTTCAGTTTCTAACTATTTTAAATTGATTTCCAAATCAATTTTTTATTCAACTCCGTTCCATTTCAAATTTATTCACGATCAATTCAGTTGAATTCCATTCATATCTACTTTTCATTACATTCAAGTTCATTTTATAAACTCGGAATCATTCCATACTACTTTATTTAATAACCCCTTTACAATTTATTTGAATCAAGCCTCCATCCAAATATTTACTTAAGTTAATCCATGTATTCCCAATTAATTCACTACATAACATAAGTTTATTTCCTTTGTAACCAATTTCCATTTCAAATTTTTTATTTAATTTTTATTCAATCAAATTTCATCCCAATTACTAATTTATTTAATTAGTTCATCCATTTTATCCACTTCATTTTCAATTCCGTATTCAAATTCATTTTTGAATTCATTTTAATGATATCAAGGCTATATTCAATTTATTTGTACTCGAATTGAATTTATTTGTAACTTACGTCATTTATATCCCAACCCATTTCTATTTTATTCGACAATATTTCCAATTATATTTTATTCACTTACATTTTGTCGAACTCCAATTTATACTC
The DNA here is from genome assembly GCA_030737815.1 of Allium fistulosum. Taxonomy (NCBI): domain Eukaryota; kingdom Viridiplantae; phylum Streptophyta; class Magnoliopsida; order Asparagales; family Amaryllidaceae; genus Allium; species Allium fistulosum. The sequence goes on along the minus strand of CM060904.1, from coordinate 577,513,246 downwards.
AAGTTCCAATTCCAATATTCACTTTTTAATCCACAATCCAATTTTTAATTCAACCAATTTAATATCCATTCTATATTCAATTAAATAATTAATTATCTAATTAGTTCACTTCCAATTCATAATTCAATATCTGGTTTTTATTTCAAAAATCACTTCATTTAATTTTTCTTGAGCTCAAACTCACTTTTATAATTCAAGTTTGGATTTATTTCCCTTACCAAAATATCAAACAATTTTTATTTTAGGTTTTCTATTTTACTATTCAATTTTATAAGTCACAAAACTTATTCTTCACATTTCCATAATTTTTAAACTTGAATATATTCACATTTTATTTTAACTCGAGATTATGTATTTATTTATAACCCAAGTATATTTCTATCTCATAAATTTCAATCTTTGCAAGTTATTCCAATTTATTTATTCACAATTCCAATTTTCATTAAATTTTTATCTCATTCAAAATTTATACCATATGGTTTTATAATATTTCACAATTCAACATTTATATTTACTTCAATCCGATATTATCTCTAATCCAAATTCAAATTTTATAACTTATAGTTATATAGCCACTTTATAATTCACATTTTCATATTTAATTCAATTCCATATGATTCGAATCCAATTCACTTTTATTTAAATTTCAATTCCTTTCTAACCAACATTTCGAAACCAAATTCGAGTTATTTATACTTAAATTAATTCCACTCCAAACCATTTTATTTTTAATTCATTCAATTTCATTATATATTTCAATTACTTTGCTAAGTTAACTCCCACTTCATTAATACACTATATTAATTCAATTCAAGTCCGGCAAATTAAATTTCCAAAATTTAATTTATCCAACTTAACTTAAGTTGAATTCCATTTTAACTTTTCCACTTTAAATTTTATTCCAACTTAAATTTTTCGCACTTCCCTCCTTAAAATATCATCTTCCACATGATTCAGAATTTATAAACACCCGGTATTTATTTCAACTCACTTTGAAATCAAATATATATATATATATATATATATATATACTCTTTTTGGTTTAACAAACCACTTCCTTTGGATTTCAAAATCAACCTGATTTTATCCAAAATAATTTCTTTCAGGATTTTTAAACAAAACTTGTTTGCCCAACAAATCTGAATCAAATCGACTTTGGCAGTAATCCATCACTTAGAAACTCGAAAATGAATACTGATGATGCTGTAGTCATCACCAGGATTATTTTCCAGCGACTAAAGTGAGTTCAGTGCTATATCACTTCCAAAATCCATTTAAAACTATTTTTTTCTATTCAAAATATCTCCAAAATAATAATACTATTATTTATTTCAAAATACTCTGGAAACACTTTCAAAAATCTCCGGATTTTATTTTTTTCAAACTCTTGTTTAAATAGTTTTTTAGTTTTAATTTATTTGTATACTTCATACTTATACAATCTCTATTTGGTTATATAAACCATTTCTAATTTTATAATCTTATTTTGATTATCTAATAACAACTTAACACACCACTATAATAATTTTTAGAAAATTATTCTCTTTTATATCAAAATATAGTTTGGGTAAAATTATTTCATTTAACCGCTTCAAAACCATACTGTGTCGAATTACTCTATTCAAGTGTTTAGAAACTCCTATCGATTTAGTAGCGTTCCACTATTCGAACAAAATTTAGATACCAATTAATAGATAAATTAACACAATATAAAACCATTTATATTCACTAACAAATACGCGCTCATATCTATTATTACACTCAGCTCATAATAGAGTACTACTGACTCTATCTGTAATGAGTAATCCCCACCAGAGCCAAGGTTCTCGCTTAACCTTCATCTCTGATACCAAGTATAGCGACCCGCAATTCCGTACTCTTTGATTTGATAATGATTCACTCATGTTCAACCCAAATTGTATGAAAGAGCGAATAACTAGGGTAAAGAAGAAGAAAGAGATAGAAGAAAATTAAACGACAACACAGAATCTCACAATTGCAGCGGAACAAAATATAATATATAATAATAGATTTTTAAATACAAAAGAATCTGTAACTGTTTAACACATACAATCATCAGAGTACAACGGTCAGCACATCAAACTGGACAGATATATAACTTGTCCTTACACAGCAGAATATAAGCGAAGTACGGAGATACGTCTCTGTCTTCTAGCTCGTCTCCTGAGCTCATAGCATTCAATCCTGAATCTGTAATACTCGGTCTGACCCGAGCATTATAATAAAATAACACCCGAGTCAGTCTGGAAAACCAGCATGAGAAAACACACTCAATTTGAATTATTAGAGTTATCAAAATCCTTTGAAAAACAAAGGTATCTCGTAAGACCGCGTTACACATAACACGACGGGTTTTTCCCTTACGATATCCAAAATATTTTGTAGAAAATCTCGTGATATTATAACAGTGTCTAATTATAAATACTGATTCAAATAGCTGAAATTGTTACATTAATTAAATTCCAGCATACTAGGCTCTACAAACAAAACTATAAGCTTGTATTGGAGAATGGATTCCAATGACTGACTGGGCCACTGGGGTACCGCCCATCACAGTACACCTCTAGAACAATGTACCGAGGACCACGCCGGGATCCCCTACTACAGAAGACCGGCCTACCCCTGACCTGGATAGACCGAATATGTTATCACCCCGGGTGTTCCCACCCTTACCATCGAGCGCTTCTTCTTTCATGTATACCCATATCTAAGATAAATAGGGTTCCGAGGACATCTAGAAAAGTGATAACATACCCTACTTGGGTGCGACCGACTTAGCCTTGCTGCATCTCCCCTGTTTTAGTCATTCTCGGTTGATGAGGTTCGAGGCTAAGCGTTACCTTTCAAGAACAATTCTATTTAGAATGTTCATCGTCCTCCAATGACGATGTTTTGATGGCATTCGTCCATACAAGTTGCCCTAGATCTGGACAAACCGAATCACCATCTTCATCATCTTCATGATATTCATTCGTTACGTTCAAACCGGATCGAAGTGGTTTTCAGATAATTAAATCCGATCCCGGTCTATTCGAAACGATTAACGAGATTGGCCAATATTGATAGTCGGTTATTTAACTATCAATAAAACATCCATAAGCAGTCACTAGGCCTTATTATATAAATCTCCAAAAATTTTATTTCAAACATCTTCACCAAGATATATATTTAATCTATTCAATATTCTATATTTGAAAACAATTTCAACACTTGTATTCATAACATGATATTTTACCATTTCAATACTTAGAAATATTTCCAACTTCTATTTTTACAACACTTTGAAAATATTTCTATTCCAATCATTTCCAGTAAAAATATTTCCAAAACCTTCCTTTCGATATTGAGGAAAATATTTATACGTATACTTTCCAAAATCATTTTAATATCTAACTTGGAAATTTTCATACTTATATCATAAGTCTTTTTAATTTTTTATAAATTCTTCTTACGATTTCCAAACCGATTATATTTGTTTATAACCCCAACCCACCATTTATAACTCCTTTAAATGGATTCAAAATCTTCCCGAAGCTATCGCATCTAGACATCGGAAATTTTCTTGAGTCTCTAACATTCCATTTATAAGATTTCTCTTATAAAATCTCATCCTTTGGTAAATCCGTTTACACATTTCGAGAGAGTTTATAAATAATGAGTATTTTCTTTAAAGAATAGTAGTTTATTTAAAATATGTTTAAGTTATTATTTAAAATACTGAAAACACCTTTATACGTCTTTAACTCATTTTTAGGTGAGCAAATAAATTTCCAAAGCGAATTTTAAAAGATAGAATTTATTAAATAAATACTTAACATTTGAAAAATCTACTTTCCGAGGTACTTCAATCTCAACTAGTTTAAATTCCAGAATTTATTAAATAAATACTTAACATTTGAAAAATCTACTTTCCGAGGTATTTCAATCTCAACTAGTTTAAATTCCATAGTTTTAAAGTAATAAAATTTTACTTTTTAAGCAAACTCACTTTTTAAATTTAAAATGTATTTTTAAAAATCTCAATAATCAATTTAATTTATAACTTCCTCTCGATTTCATAACATATCGATTCATTGTCAATTTCCTAACCATTCTCATTTCAAAAATAGATCTACTATTTTTCTCAAACCTGTTTTACATATTCTCCCAATTTTCATCTGATATCGAATTCCTTTATTTATCACATCGTTTATAAATTATATAACCCTTTTTTTTACCTGTCCATAAAACAAATCTTATTTATTAAATTCCATTATATAAATTCAGTCCTTATAAATTCCCTTTATACTTCCAATCAATTTTCAATATTGATTTTTAACTCTTTTTATATTTTCAGAATATCATTTATAAAATCTCTTGTATAATTCATTTTTAAAAATCTCCATTCAATAGTTCACAACAGTTAAGTAGAACCAAAAATCAAATATATATTTTTCGTAATTCATTATCTTTAAAATAACTCCAATCCCAATATATATATATATTTATTTATTTATATCGAATTCCTTTTAGTTTCATAAATTTTAAAAAAAAATTTTATAGTATTTAAATTATCAAAATTCAGGCTAGTGTTACAATAGCATCTAATAATTTCAATCACTACAATAATCTATACTAGATTATTCTACACAATCCATATATCACTATATATGAAAAATAAACAATATATTTAAGGAATCCAGTTGGATCCCTCCAACTTATTTCCCTGCATCCACGGATGTTAATACAATATAAAAATACCAATCCCACTTTGATTCAGCGCGATCTGCCAATTTAGGTCGCTCATGACCTAGTGGGTTTTTAGGTCGCTCACGACCTATGGAAGGTCGACTTCGACCTAACGGTATCAACGCTCAGGCATGCAGACGACCTAGCAAGGTAGCAGAGCTACGTAGTGATGAGGTGGTCCGATATGGTGAAGTGTTAGGTCGCGAACGACCTAACGAATCTCTTAAGTCGCTCCAACGACTTAGTGAAGGCGTACGAGCTAACGAAGAAGGCGCGCAAAATTGTTCAGGAAGAATTTTAGGTCGCTCACGACCTAAGTTAAGTCATTCAACGACCTACGACCTAGTTAGGTCGCACGAAGATACTGGGTCCTTAGGTCGCGTGGCCTTAGGTTGGTCAATATTAGGTCGCAGAGAGATGTGGGAGGATAAGTCATGAAGGCTTAGGTCGCGAAGCTCCAGATGCCGTTCATTTGTTAAGTCGTTTATCTGGTGTAACTGTTGGTTTATGTCGGAGGTCTTGATAGGTCGTGTACGACCTAAGTGTTGTAAAGACATTATGTTTTGTAATATGGTTGTGTTGTAATGAAGTATGTTAGGTCGTTGACGACCTATACTAAGTCGCTGGGATTTAGGTCGTACTATGTTAGGTCGTAGGTCGTTCACGACCTAAGAGTTGTATTGAAATTTTGATTCTAATTTGGCGTGTGAGTTGTAGCCAATAAATAGGCAAGTTGTGTCATTTTGTAAAGTTTAGTTGATTTGAAATAAAACTCTTGTTTTGTTAGCTTTGTGCTTTCACCCAATTAGTAGTTGAGTGTAATCTCCTATCTCCACTCTCGGATAATCGAGTGCGCTCGATTCAATGACAGCTGAAGCCGATTCACGGAATCTAGTGCGCTAGATCAACATGCGAAGAATCGCAGATCTTTGAACCCGGTATCGTGCGCGATCAACCAGTTCGGGATAGCTAGAATTCAGTATCTTCGGATCAACGAATTTGGGCATTTCAGTATTCATCAATCCACCGATTGCAACTTTCATCGATCTACATTGTTTTTTTGTAATCCGCTGCGTCAGTTTGGTATCAGAGTTTGTTCTAGCCAATCATAGCTAGATCGAGACTTGGAGCCTAATCATTTTGGAGTTTTGAAGAAATCAAGTTGAGCCGAGCATCTCCAATCAAGTCGGCCGAGTTAGTAGAGCTTGTTCGAAGTTGTTTCGATCGGATTTGTGTTGGAAGCCGAGACTTTTGTCCATCGTGTTCATCGCGATTTGCAACAAAAGTGGAAGTTTCGATCCATTTCATTTTGGATCAAAGGTCGAATTGTGTTTGAATTTGAAGTATTTGTGAAGATTTCAAGTATGCCGCCGAGAAGAGCTAATCGTCCCCAAAACGTTGAAGCTTTGTATCGAAGAGAAGAAGCTGATGAGATGGAGCAAAGAAATAATGAGAACTTTAGTGAGAAGCTTAACGAAGGGATTGGACGATTAGAGAAGATGATGTTAGAAATGAATCAAAATCAGAGAAGGATTTCACCTGAATCTAACCATGGGGGAAGTAGAGTCTCACCATAATCCAATCGAGAAAGAAGCGTTGATGATGATCAAAGGCGTGGGAGGAACGTGAATGATCGTGAGTGAAGTAATGTAGATAGAAGGGATGATGGTGGAAGACGTGATGGTAGTAGAGATGTGGGTGGACGAGATAGACAACGATATACATCTGATTTTGAAGAGGAGTATGATGGTGGTAGTGTTCGAGGACAAGGACGAGGACAAGGAAGAAATCACTCTGAGTATGATCACAAGTGGGAGTCGGGAATGAAGACTGCCTGAATTCAAAGGTGGTATGCAAGCGGAGGATTTTCTAGATTGGGTGGCTAATGTTGAAGATATTTTTGATTTCAAAGAAGTTCCAGAACATCGTAGAGTGAAGTTGGTTGCTACAAGGTTGAGGGGTAGAGCTTTGGCATGGTGGCAGCAAACCAAACTTACACGTGAACGGATGGGGAAGTCAAAAGTTGAGTCTTGGGAGAAGATGAAGAAATTGATGAAAGCAATGTTCTTACCTTACAATTATCAATCTTTGATGTATCAACGTTTGCAGAATTTGAGGCAGGGCACAAAGAATGTTAATGATTACGCAGATGAGTTTTATCAGCTTATTGCGAGGAATGATATTATGGAAACGGAAGAGCAGCTGACATCAAGATTCATTGGGGGGTTGCGAATGCTGATTCAAGATATGGTTAACATGTTTGATCCTAGATCTATGGCAGAAGCACACCAGAAGGCATTGGCTTGGGAGAAACAAGGACGACGAGGAGGTGGTGTGTTTACTAATTCCAATAATCAAGCGAAGGGTGTTAGTGGGAGTTCTAATGTTTCTAAACCTATCACTAAACCAGTGGTGAAGGAGGCCGAGAAGGAAAAGGTTAACAATGGTTTCAAATGTTACAATTGTCAGGAATTGGGTCATAAAAGCTGTGAGTGTCCAAAGCCGAAGAAACGAACTATGATTTCTGAACTTGAAGGTGAGGATGGAGAATATTCTAGTCCAGTCGAGGAAGATGAACAGGATACTGCATCAGGAGATGAAGGTTGTAATCTAATGCTGAGGAGATCATGTTTGACACCGAAGCAGGAAGAAGCTAGTTGGTTGAGGAGTAATATCTTTCAGTCGACCTACACTATAATGGGAAAGGTGTGTAAATTTATGATTGACGTAGGAAGCTGTGACAATATCATTTCAACCGAGGCTGTAACAAAGTTGAAGTTGAAGACAGAGAAACATCCAAATCCATATAAGTTAGCATGGTTGAGAAAAGGAGGAGAAGTGAAAGTGGATAGACGAGTTCGTGTTCCATTCTCTATTGGGAAGAAATACAAAGACGAGATCTGGTGTGATGTAGTAGAGATGGATGTTTGTCACTTACTTTTGGGAAGACCATGGCAGTATGATCGAGCAGTATAGCATGACGGTCGGACCAATAGCTACAGTTTTATGTTTGAAGGAACGAAGATTATCTTAATTCCAAAGAAGAGACCACAAGGAGAAAGTAAGTCGGAAGAGATTGAAGAGCTGAAAACTTTATTATCTTTGAAGGAGTTTGTTAAGGAGGTTGAGGAAGAGCCGGAAGTATTCTTGTTGGTTGGGCGTGAGAGCAGTGAAGAGGTTGAAATTCCAGAGGAAGTGAAACCAGTATTGAAGGAATTTGAGGATGTCTTTCCAGTGGAGTTGCCCAAGGAGTTACCGCCACTAAGAGACATTCAACATCAAATCGATCTTGTACCGGGAGCAATGTTGCCACATAGACCACATTATCGAATGAGTCCGAAGGAACATGAAGAGTTGCGGAGGCAGGTAGAGGAATTGCTTGAACAGGGGCGTGTGCAGGAGAGTTTAAGTCCTTGTGCTGTACCAGCTTTATTGGTACCCAAAAAGGATGGAACGTGGAGAATGTGCACAGATAGTAGAGCATTGAATAAGATCACAGTCAGATACAGATTTCCGATGCCGAGGCTTAATGATCTATTGGATCAAATCAGTGGGTCCGTAATCTTTTCTAAGATTGACTTGAAGAGCGGTTATCATCAGATTCGCATTAGACCAGGGGATGAATGGAAGACAACATTCAAGACGAGGGAAGGATTGTATGAATGGCTGGTAATGCCGTTTGGTCTATCGAATGCACCGAGTACATTCATGAGGGTGATGAACCAAATTTTCAGGCCATACATTGGGAAATTTGTGGTGGTTTACTTTGATGATATTCTAATCTACAGTGCTAGTACAGAAGAGCATGTTCAGCATTTGAAGAAAGTGTTAATTATTCTTCGTGAAGAACAATTCTATGCTGCTACGAAGAAATGTGTTTTTATGGCAAGGAGTGTTCTATTCCTGGGGTATGTTGTATCGGAGGAAGGTATACAGGTGGACCAGAGTAAAGTTGAGGCAGTAAGAAATTGGCCACAGCCCAAGACGATAACAGAGGTTCGGAGTTTTCATGGGTTAGCTTCATTTTATAGAAGATTTATTCCACACTTTAGTAGTGTAATGGCACCTGTTACGGATTGCATGAGGGGTAAACAGTTTACATGAACAGAGGAAGCAGGGGATGCTTTTGGGAAGATCAAGGAGTTGCTGACGTCTGCACCAATCCTAGTGTTGCCAGATTTTCAGTTGTTGTTTGAGCTACACACTGATGCGTCAAAGGTTGGGATAGAAGTGTTGAGTCAGAGGGGGCGTCCTATTGCATACTTTAGTGAGAAGTTATCAGGAGCGAAGATGAGATACAGTACATATGATGTAGAATTTTATGCTGTTGTGCAAGGTATTAAACACTGGAGACATTATCTATTTCAGAAAGAGTTTGTTCTTTACACTGACCATGAGGCGTTGAAATATTTACAAGAGCAAGACAAGATTTCAGCGAGACATGCATCATGGATTGCATATCTGCAACAATTTACATTTGTTGTGAAACACAAATCGGGAGTGACGAATCGTGTTGCGGATGCATTGAGTAGAAGAAATCATGTGTTGACTACAATGAAGGTCGAAGTGACGGGATTTGATGTGCTACCAGAAATATTTGTCAATGATCCTTACTTTGCAAAGTTTGTTGATAAAGTCAAGAAGGGGGAGACGGATGAGTTTTTGATGGTTGATGGTTTCCTGTTCAAAGGAAATCGATTATGCATACCTGATTGTAGTTTGAGAATGAAGATTGTAAAAGAGCTACATGAAGAAGGACATGTTGGGAGAGACCGTACATTACAGTTGATTTCACAGTCTTACTTTTGGCCATCAATGAGGAAAGAAGTGGAAAGGTTTGTGGAATGATGTCATATTTGTCAGGTTTCGAAAGGAACTGCGACTAATGCTGGTTTATATATACCGTTACCTGTACCAACTAAGCCTTGGGTTGATGTGAGTATGGACTTTGTGTTGGGGTTGCCGAGAACACAGCGTGGTAATGATTCATTTATGTGGTGGTTGACCGATTTTCGAAAATGGCACATTTTATTGCTTGTAAGAAGACGGCGGATGCTGTTCATGTTGCTCAGTTGTGTTTCAAAGAGATATATCGACTTCATGGATTGCTAGAATCGATTTTGTCGGATAGGGATACTCGTTTTCTGAGTCATTTTTGGCTAAGTTTGTGGAAGATGGTGGGAATGAAGTTGAACTTTAGCAGCGCTTATCATCCGCAAACGGATGGACAGACCGAGGTCGTGAACAGATCATTGGGAAATTTATTACGATGTCTTATGCAAGACAATCTGAAGAGTTGGGATGTAAAGTTATGTCAAGCGGAGTTTTCTCATAATCATGCTGTGAATCGTAGTACGGGATTCAGTCCATTCCAGATTGTATATTACAGTATGCCAAGGAGACCGCTGGATTTAACGGTAGTACTACGACCAGAGGGAACCGTTAAACGGACTGTTGATTTTGTTGAAGGATTGACAGAGTGTCATAGAATCGTTCAAGAACGATTGGAAAAGGCAAATGAGAAATACAAACGATCTGCAGATCTGAAGCGAAGGAGTGTTGAATTTAATGAAGGTGATTGGGTTTATGCAGTGTTAACAAAGGATCATTTTCCGGTGGGAACATACAACAAATTGAAAGCACGGAAAATTGGACCAGTAGAAATTTTGAAGAAAATCAATGAGAATGCATATCGGTTGAAATTACCGGATGATGTTCATACTTCCGATGTGTTCAATGTCAAGTATTTGATTCCATATCATGGAGAGGAGCTTGTAGCGCAAGAGGAAGGTGCAAATTCGAGGTCGAATTTTTGTCAACCAGGAGAGGATGATGCAGCGCGATCTGCCAATTTAGGTCGCTCACGACCTAGTGGGTTTTTAGGTCGCTCACGACCTATGGAAGGTCGACTACGACCTAACGGTATCAACGCTCAGGCATGCAGACGACATAGCAAGGTAGCAGAGCTACGCAGTGATGAGGTGGTCCGATATGGTGAAGTGTTAGGTCGCTAACGACCAAACGAATCTCTTAAGTCGCTCCAACGACTTAGTGAAGGCGTACGAGCTAATGAAGAAGGCGCGCAAAATTGTTCAGGAAGAATTTTAGGTCGCTCATGACCTAAGTTAAGTCATTCAACGACCTACGACCTAGTTAGGTCGCACGAAGATACTGGGTCCTTAGGTCGCGTGGCCTTAGGTTGGTCAATATTAGGTCGCAGAGAGATGTGGGAGGATAAGTCGTGAAGGCTTAGGTCGCGAAGTTTCTGAAGCCGCTTATTTGTTTAGGTCGCTGATGGGGGATGCCGTTCATTCTTAGGTCGCGAAGCTTCGGATGCCGTTCATTTGTTAAGTCGTTTATCTGGTGTAACTGTTGGTTTAAGTCGGAGGTCTTGATAGGTCGTGTACGACCTAAGTGTTGTAAAGACGTTATGTTTTGTAATATGGTTGTGTTGTAATGAAGTCTGTTAGGTCGTTGACGACCTATACTAAGTCGCTGGGATTTAGGTCGTACTATGTTAGGTCGTAGGTCGTTCACGACCTAAGAGTTGTATTGAAATTTTGATTCTAATTTGGCGTGTGAGTTGTAGCCTATAAATAGGCAAGTTGTGTCATTTTGTAAAGTTTAGTTGATTTGAAATAAAACTCTTATTTTGTTAGCTTTGTGCTTTCACCCAATTGGTAGTTGAGTGTAATCTCCTATCTACACTCTCGGATAATCGAGTGCGCTCGATTCAACGACAGCTGAAGCCGATTCACGGAATCTAGTGCGCTAGATCAACGTGCGAAGAATCGCAGATCTTTGAACCCGGTATCGTGCGCGATCAACGAGTTCGGGATAGCTAGAATTCGGTATCTTCGGGTCAACGAATTTGGGCATTTCAGTATTCATCAATCCACCGATTGCAACTTTCATCGATCTACATTGTTTTTGTGTAATCCGCTGCATCACACTTCTAAGGGGATACCGCGGTATATAGGGTCATCCGCTATTATGCGGGACGCATAGGGTCTCATCGGCTATAATTTGCGGGAATATCACTCCAAATACTAGCATATATATATCACTATATATATTATATCATTTCATTCAATAGATAATCAATTTAATAAATCTAAATAAGATAAGTCAATTTGGAATGAATCTTATATAAGTAAAGTTAAATAGTGAAATTATATAAGTAAAAGATTTATGAATGTGATTTATAAATATAAAAAGGGATTTAAAAAGAATATAAAGCACATAATTCACTACCGTTGCTAGAAAATAATAAGGGTGATGACTGCAGCATCATCAGCATCATTTTCAAGTTTCTGGGTGATTGATTTGCTACCAATAATAAATTGGAAATTGAAGTTTTGTTGTGATAAACAAATTTGAATTTAAAATCCAGTTTGAAATTGATAAAAATAAGTAAAATGAGTTTTGGACTTATAATATCAAAAAAAATTACTTTAGTAAAGTTAAATAAATTTGAGTTAGCATAATAAAATATATGATTTGAAATTTAACCAAAGGGAAGTTAAATGAATTGAATTGGATTTGAACTGGATAAGATAAGTTATTGAAATTGAAATTAAATTTAAGAGGTAAGTGATTATATAGAATGTGAATGGAAGAAAACTTAAGTAAATAAGTTTGTAACTTATAAATTGAGGATAGTAGTTAAACAATTTTCTATTTGTTGAATGTTAAGAAAGCTAATTTAAATTTGAATTGTGAATTGAATTTAAGTTAAATAAAATGATGAGTTAGAAGAAAATTTTGAATTTGCTAAATATGAAAGTAAAGAAATGAAATCTGAATTTGAATCATAAGTTGAAACTCGAGTTATGTTGAATAAATGGAATTTAACTCAAGTAAAGAAAAGAAATGAGTTAAATAAAATAGAATTTGAATTAAATTAGAAGTGAACTTAAGTTGTATACTGAAAGTAAATATAAGTGAGAATGAAATGAAATATAACTTAAGTAATGTTGAATGAAATTGAATTTGATATCAAAATGAAGTAATTAAATGAATATGAACTTGAGTTATATAATGAAATTCAACTTTAGTTGTAAAATGAATTAGCAATTGAATGAATGAATGAATTGAATTGAACTAATGAAATAAATTAGTTAAGTGAATATGAGTTGAAATATTATTTGTTAGAATTGAATGTAACTTAAGCTAATAAGTGATAATAACAATAAGAAATGTTGTATAAAACTGTTAAAATTGATTATGGACTTAAGTAAAGAATTATGTATAGGTTGTCAAGTGATAATAACATTCAAGAAAATATACTAAGTGAGGAATGAATGTAAATGAAATTGAAAGTTAAATAGGAATGTTGGTTAATGGAAATAAATTGAGTGTAAATTCATTAATTGTTAATGAAACTGAAAGCTAAATAATTGAATTCAAGTTGGTAGTAAGTGAATCTAAATAGAATTGAATTTGATTTAGTTTGGAAGTGAACTAACTTGAATGTAAATTAGTGAATGTAAACTAATTGAATACGAATAAATGAATGTTAGTAAAATCCACTGTTAATGAATCAAATATGGATAAATTGAAAATCAATTTAATGAATATTAATGATAAATGAATGTATATTGATTTGGTTATGGATTGATTGGATAGATATTGGTTGGTTGGATGATAGTTGTTTGATGATTGAATTTGTTGCTTTTGATTGCATTTGCTATATTAGCATATATAGTCGTTGTATTGGTATATGTTGTATATTGATATTACTTTCTATATACATGTTTCTCATTTGTTGTTGAGTGTTTATTAGGTGCAGATGGCATATGCTTCGAATTTGGAGCTCGCTTTCATGCTATATTAGTTGTATATGCTCGGTAATAATATATAAGGTACATATCTCGGATTACATATCGTACTTTTGTATTTTTTCCCTTATGGGATGCCTCATCCTCGAAGATGAGATGTATAGTTGTGATATTATATATATTGTTATTTTTCCGAATCGAACCTCGCAAAGGAGACTCTAGCAAATTTTTTAAAAATTTAAGGCATTAGAAATTTTTTTGATAACTAAAATTTTGATTTGGAGTTAAAAGTTAAACGATATTAGTTGGTTTTGAAAAGACAACTCTGAATGGATTTGAAAACTTAGAAAAGTTTTTATAAGAAGTTTAACTAATGGATTTTGGAAAAAGCTAAAAGGTTTAAATAATGTTGGCAATCTAGTTTGAACAAAGTGTATTTGAAAAGTTAATGGATTTTGTGGCTTTTTCTTACTTGGTAATTTTAAGGACGAAATTCTTTTAAGTAGGAGAGAATGTAACGACCAGAATTTCAGTCATTCGGAATATTTAATTGATTTTATATATTCACAAGTAAATTTTATAAGTTGAATAACTTATATTTCAAATATAATAATTTATTTGAATAATTAAATTGTTAATTTAATATTTGAAATTGCAGAAATAATTAGATTTTGAATTTAATGTGAAAGAAAATGATTTATAAAGTTGTTTTAAATTCTATTTGAATTAGAATAAAGATAATAAACTTTTAAAATTGATTTAGAAGTGAATAAAGATAAATTGGAAATTTATCGATTTAATTAACGTGTAAAAATAGTCATTTTTGACATGGTCTCGGATTTCGACGAAACTAGTTTCATTGGATCCGTAATGTTATATTATTATAGGATTTCAAATTTCATGTCAATCGGATTTACGGTTTGGTCATGCGAAGCTAAAACGCATAGAAATTTATTTAAGTAAATTTAATTAAAAATTTTGATTCGAAAACCTATCTTCCAAATACGATGGAATTGGCTCCCGATATATATTCCATTGTGTTCAGAATAGGGGTAAAACATTATAAACGCCAGGCTGCATGCTTCATTTGAAGTTCGGAAATATTTCACGTGAATGGTGTTTGAATATTTTTGTAACAACCAGCATATTTTACGATTGTATATTTAAATATTTTATTTAAATATAGCATCGTTAATCGGATTTAAGTCTGAAATGTCACTTTTTGCAAACAGTCGAATTAGGACTCGAAATCTCTTCCATTGAGTCCAAAATGGCGTTTGCGACCTTTTTGAGTATAAACATCGATATGTTTAGAGTTGAGTAAAATTTTGATATTTTCATTTAAGGCTTTGGGTTTGGGTTTCAGCCCACCTACCTAACAAATAACCCTAACTCCTCTACTCTTCATCCATTCACTCATTTTATTTCCTAACACTCAAGCTAAAGTAAAAATGGAGGAAGAGATTGGAAATTAGAATTCCAAAATCCTAGTTTGTTTAGGAAATACAAATTCAAGTCCAAAATCAAGGAGAAGCTTAGGTAAGCATCCTCTTCATCTTCTCCATCTCAATCTCTCTTCAATTTCAGAAATTCCTATAACCTAACTTAGGAAAAAACTTCACCTTTGATAATAGATTTAAGAATCTAGAGGTGTTGTTGAAGAGAAATCAATCTTTGCTTGTTCTAGAGCTTCTCATTTGTTGTTTTGGGTTTAAAAGGTGAGTTTTGAACTCACATCTATACCTATATCTTTGATTGTTGTTAGGTAGTAATTCCTAACATCTATTCCTTGTTCATTTGCCTTTGAATTGAATTGGTTTGATGAATATTCCAATTTTTGGTGTTTTGAAGTCAAATCTTTAAAAATCCTATCTTTGAGGTTTGAACATGTTGTTGGGTTGAATCGAAGAGCCTATAAGGCTGGGTTGTCACTTGGCATAAATCCCTAGTCTCCGTTGCTCGTCCGATCACTTCCGTTTGGATTTTAGCCCCGCTTGGGCTAGGCTGAAAATACTGCAATTGGCAGTTCAGTCGACTGAACCAGATGATCAGTCGGCTGAATTAGGGAACAGAAAACTTTCTGTCACTGTATCAGTCGACTGGCCTTCTAGTTCAGTCGACTGAACCAGGAAACTGAACCAGAAGGTCAGTCGACTGAACCAGGAACCCGAGAGTTTCTGGCCTTGTACCAGTCAACTGACCTTCTGGTTCAGTCGACTGAATCTGGGAGATGTGCTTTTTGCCTATTTTAGGCAGTTTTGTGTGGGTTTCCTATTATTAATCGATTCTTGATGATTCGATTTGTTGTTATCATTTATCGACTTTGCTGACTTCTTTTTCAGGATTTTTGGGAATTTCCATTTTGATGGATTCGATATCGATTTTTATGGTTATAATTCACATCGTCGAATGTGGATTTTGGTGATTGATTGTTTCTACAATCATTCTAGTGATTTGTCACTTTAAAATACAAAGGTTTCTATACTAGTAGTAAATATTCAAACTCTTTCACAAAGATGATTCCAACTCTATTTTTATTACAAATCTCGTTTATAAAACCGTTTTCTAATTTATTAGTATATACAAACCTTTACCTCATTCGTATGAGAAATCTAATTAAACGGCTTAGCAAAACAAGTGGTATGAAACGCTTGCGTTTACTTCGTCGGTTAATTCTTGGACTTGTTCGATTGAACTCTTGTGACACTTTTCGAGTGTAAATCTACAATTTGTTCGTAAATATTTAAGTTAAGCCAGTGGTTATGGGACATGAAGCTAAACTCATTTATTTACTAGCTTAGTGTAATCGACAATTCTTGATGATCGATGATGATCATTTTATGGTTTAGACTAGCGATGTGCGATGTCTCTTTGTCCACGAGGGGGACAGTACCTTGTTTTATGGAGCTTCGTCTCATTCTTTTTATAGGCTAGCGACCTATGGTTTTATGGAGATCGGTTCATCGGGCGTACCGTTATTGTACTACGTCGTTGTTCCGAATTATTTGAGTTTCAAGTTCCTCGGGCGTACCGTTATTGTACTACGTCGTTGCACCGGCTCTATGGTTAGCGACCATGGGTTAGCGACCAGTTTGTGATGCACGTGTTGGTGAGTTTTCATGCTCCCATTTGTGATAGGCCTTCCCTCCTTTGTGATTTCTGGAATTCTAGTTGATGATTTCTAGAATTTATGTTTCACCAATTTTGATGATAGGCATTGATGAGCTCTATCAATTATTTGTGTTTTTGGTGAATAATTTAAAGAATGCTATTCTTTTTTGAATGTTTGAGATGATTTGGGATATTGTATGATTTTTGTTGTTATTTGATGTATAGTTGTCGCAGTATGGCATTATTGTTATCATACGTTTTTGTCATATCACTTATCCTATCTCACTTTATATGATATTTATAGCTAGACTGATCCGTTTATTATTTCTTCTTAAATAATACTCGGGTCAGACCGAGGTATTTCAGGTGCTCCTGCTTGACTTCTTATCAGGGTCCGTCACTTGACTTTTGGCTAACTACTTTAGCATAGTAGTTTTTGTTAGTATACATTTGAGATAGAGACTCCTTGTTGTATACTTATTCTTTTGTCTAGCACTTTTATCTATTCTTTTGTGATGTAGTGGATCTAGTTTGACCACTATTTTGATGTACACTTTTATGTGTTATATTCATATCTGTTTCCGCCTTAGTGATATGAATATCTGCGACTGATTTGTGTTATGTTTATTTCTATATTTTTTTCCGAAGGCCTCATAGCCACTGTGTGGTAGCTTTGAGTTTGTATTTGATATGTCGGGTTTCCTCTTAAAATGAAATGTAAGTTAAATTATCTGACATTTCGGTACTCGCACAAAGAAATTACACGGATGGTCGCTCCTCAACAGCCATATTCTTCATGCTAGTCAACGGCATTGCCCCGTAGTGTCCTTGGCTAGTGTGAGTATAGAGGTGGGGCGTCACAGCTTGGTATCAGCGCCAAACTTCGGAACAATGTTGAATAATCTAGCAAGGATCATTGTCCTAAGTATTTCTTAATTAGGAATCATGCCATAGGATTTAATTCGAGTCTTCGTACCGTTCTATCCTATTTCTTTTTTATGGTGCCTTGTTTTATCAATCAAGTTTGTTTGATATTCATTCTGTGAATAAACTTTTTCCTCTTTTTTCTTTCTAAAAGAAGAGAAATGGTTAGACCTGGCCATCCCAGTGCCCGTCAATCTAGTGCTACTCCTCAGGATGGAGTATTTATGTCTGCCCAGCAGCTCTTAGATCTTGTGAAAAATGCTCAAGCTATCGGACCCATTCCAGGGCCTACTCATCCTAAATCTGGGTTTGCACGCTTGTGGAGTGATTACACCAACTTGAGTGGAAGGCCTTTCAAAGGTTCCGAAAGCGTTATAGAAGTCCAAGCTTGGCTTAGAACATGAGATCACATCTTTTCTCGCATGAATTTTATTGATCTTCATCGAGTCCAAGTGGCTTCTAGCATGCTCCAAGAGAGAGCATTAGATTGGTATGAGCTTCTGATCTCGGAAATTATTGAAGCGGATCTTACTTGGGAGCAATTCCGGGAAAGGTTTGAGTTGAAATTTGTGCCGGAAGCTGAAAAGGTATCTTTAGCTCGACGCTTTATTGACCTTGTTCAAGGTGAATCTTCGGTGATGGATTATGTCGCATCTTTCAAATCTCTATCTAAATATGGAGTCGAGTATATTAATACCCGATTGAAGAAAAATCAGATATTTGTTTATGGGTTGAATAAGAACCTCAAAAAGCCATTACTTTTGAAATTAGAAGTTTATTTCGATCAGCTTGTTGATATCGCTCTTCGACTTGAAGAAGCCGATAAAGAAAGTGATGTTGAAGTTGTGGGTGCCAAACATAACTTCAACAACAACAAGAAGAGGCCTATTAAGTTCAAGCCTAATCCCAACAAGAAAGGGAAGCAAGCAACTTCGGTAGCAAAGACTCTTACCTCTAGTCGTGGGCAATGCTATAATTGTGGTTCTAAGGACCATTATGCAAATAGGTGCCCAAAACCTCTTTTTTGTCGTTATTGCAAAAGTTCGGGCCATCTTTTATCTTCATGCCCTAAACTTCCAAACAAGAAAGAGGGAAAGCTAAATGTTGTGCAAGCTCCTAGTAACACTTCTCTTGGCCAAGGTATTTCTCATTCTATCCTCGATGGCATTCTTATATTTTTTTATCTTCCTATTCGAGTTCTTTTTGATACGGGTGCATCTCACTCTTTTATATCAAAAGAACTTGTTGATGCTTTGTCTTTGAATGTTATTGGCTTGATGACTTCATTGAGAATTGCGAATCCGGTTGGTGAATCCGCAACACTCAGTTTACTTTGTAAAGATGTCGAAATTATTTTATGTGATTACTCTTTCCGTGAAAATTTGCATGTTATGCGTTACTTAGGCTTTGGAATGATTTTGGGGATGGATTGGCTTAACCGATATAAAGCCCATATCCTATGTCCTGAGCGAACTATATATCTTCGACATCCCCATTCTATTATAAGCAGATTTCTCTTGTTCTTAAAGATTCAGATTCCAATTCGGGAGCATCCTTGTATTCTCTAAATCCTCATGATGACGATAATGATGATGAGGAAGATGTTATTTCTCTCATTCACATTGTTCGTGAATTTCCCGACATATTTGAGCCCGATTTAGGATTACCACCTAAGCGAGCAATTGAGTTCAAAATTAATCTAATCCCTAGAGCTCTACCTTTTACTCGTCCTCCTTATCGTATGTCCAATAAGGAAAATGAGGAGATGCGTAATCAATTATCTGAATTGGAAGGGAAACAGTTTATTCGTTCTAGTTCCTCTCCTAGGGGAGCTTCAGCTATTTTTGTGAAGAAATCCAATGGTACACTTAGGCTTTGCGTTGACTACCGCAAGCTTAATGATCTCGCCATCAAGAATAAATATCCCTTACCTCGGATTGATGATTTATTCGATCAAATTAGTGGTGTTAGAGTCTTTTCACAGTTAGACTTAGCAACCGGTTTTCATCAGCTCCGTATTGCAGAGGATAGCATTCCTTTAACGTCGTTCCGTACTCATTATGGATCTTATGAATAGCTTGTTATGCCATTTGGTTTAACGAATGCTCCTGCTTATTTTGTTGACCTTATGAATCGAGTTTTCAAAGACTTCCTCGATCGATTTGTTCTCATCTTTATCAATGATATTCTTGTTTATTCTAAAACCGAGGAAGAGCATGAATAACATCTTCGGATTGTGTTGGAAACTCTTAGGAGCAACCAATTGAAAGTAAAAATTTCTAAATGCCACTTTTGGCAATCTCGTGTGAAATTTTTTGGGCATATTATTTCTGAATTCGGAATTTCCTTGGATCCTTCAAAGATTGAAGCGATTCAAAATTGGAAAAGACCGGGGAGTGTGACGGAAATTCGTAGCTTTCTTGGATTGGCAGGTTATTACCGTCGATTCATAAAATACTTTTCTAGAATTTCCGTACCTCTCACTAGTTTGACAAAGAAAGGAGTTAAATACAATTGGTCAGACAAATGTGATGTTGCTTTTCAGAAAATAAAAGAACTCCTTTCCGATGCTCCTATTCTTGTGATTCCTGAAGGGAACCAAAATTTTATTGTTTATACCGATGCTAGTTGTGTTGGTTTGGGTGTCGTTCTCATGCAAAGGGAACGCGTTATCGCTTATGCTTCTAGGCAATTAAAGCCCGCCGAGACTAGATATGCCACTCATGATTTGGAGCTCGCGGCTATTGTTTTCGCTCTTAGAATTTGGCATCATTATCTTTTGGGAGAGAAATTTGTTCTCTACACCGATCATATATCTCTTGTTGAGTTTTCCTATAATAATAGCTTCTAATCTAGTATTGGTATGGCACCTTTCGAGGCACTCTACGGAAGGCCATGCCGATCTCCTTCATGTTGGCTTGAAGCCGGTGAGAAGCCGGTTTTAGGTCCTGATTTTATTCGGGATGCCACAGGAAAGATTGACCTTATTCGTCATAGGATGAAAGATGCTCAAAGTAGACAAAAATCCTATGCCGATAACCGAAGAAGGAAATTAGTATTTTCTATGGGAGATTTGGTGTTCATTTGTGTTTCACCTATGAAGGGTGTTGTGCGTTTCAGTCGATCGGAAAAATTAGCACCTCGATATATTGGTCCATTTCCCATCACCGAACGCATTGGTTCCATGGCTTATTGCCTTTTATTACTGGCTCAATTTTCTGCTATTCATGACGTATTCCACGTCTCTCAACTATGGAAATGCCTTCGTGATTCCGATTATATTCTTGAGCCCGGTGTTATTAAAGAATTGAAGTTTCGCCTAATTTGACTTATGAGCAACATCCTATTCGTATCATTGCTACGGAGGTTAAACACCTTCGAAATAAAGATGTTCCTCTTATGAAAGTTCAATGGTCCTCAAATCCTAAGGATTGCTCTTGGGAATCTAGAGAATTCATCTAGCGAACACATCCGGATTTACTCTCTCGTGCTCCTTAAGGTGAACTTCTCATTTCAAAATTTCTTCTTTTTGTGTTGTTATACCTTTGTATGGTTGTTACTTTTTATTACTTTTTCTTAAGTATTGCGAGGACGCAATTCCTTTAAGGAGGGGAGTCTGTAACAACCCGCATATTTTACGATTGTATA
This sequence comes from Allium fistulosum, assembly GCA_030737815.1. NCBI lineage: Eukaryota > Viridiplantae > Streptophyta > Magnoliopsida > Asparagales > Amaryllidaceae > Allium > Allium fistulosum. The sequence continues at coordinate 577,492,034 of CM060904.1, read as the reverse complement.
TTTAAATATAGCATCGTTAGTCGGATTTAAGTCTGAAATGTCACTTTTTGCAAATAGTCGAATTAGGACTCGAAACCTCTTCCATTGAGTTCAAAATGGCATTTGCGACCTTATTGAGCATAAACATCGATATGTTTGGAGTTGAGTAAAATTTTGACATTTTCATTTAGGGCTTTGGGTTTGGGTTTCAGCCCACCAACCTAACAAATAACCCTAACTCCTCTACTCTTCATCCATTCACTCATTCTATTTCCTAACACTCAAGCTAAAGTAAAAATGGGGGAAGAGATTGGAAATTAGAATTCCAAAACCCTAGTTTGTTTAGGAAATACAAATTCAAGTCCAAAATCAAGGAGAAGCTTAGGTAAGCATCCTCTTCATCTTCTCCATCTCAATCTCTCTTCAATTTCAGAAATTCCTATAACCTAACTTAGGAAAAAACTTCACCTTTGATAATAGATTTAAGAATCTAGAGGTGTTGTTGAAGAGAAATCAATCTTTGCTTGTTTTAGAGCTTCTCATTTGTTGTTTTGGGTTTAAAAGGTGAGTTTTTGAACTCACATCTATGCCTATATCTTTGATAGTTGTTAGGTAGTAATTCCTAACATCTATTCCTTGTTCATTTGCCTTTGAATTGAATTGGTTTGATGAATATTCCAATTTTTGGTGTTTTGAAGTCAAATCTTTAAAAATCCTATCTTTGAGGTTTGAACATGTTGTTGGGTGAATCGAAGAGCCTATATGGCTGGGTTGTCGCTTGGCATAAATCCCTAGTCTCCGTTTCTCATCCGATCACTTCCGTTTGGATTTTAGCCCCACTTGGGCTAGGCTGAAAATACTGCAATTGACAGATCGGTCGACTGAACCAGATGGTCAGTCGGCTGAACTAGGGAACAGAAAACTTTCTGTCCCTGTATCAGTCGACTGACCTTCTGGTTCAGTCGACTGAACCAGGAAATAAAAACCTTCTGTCCCTGTATCAGTCGACTGAACCAGGAATCCGAGAGTTTCTGGCCTTGTACCAGTCGACCGACCTTCTGGTTCAGTCGACTGAATCTGGGAGATGTGCTTTTTGCCTATTTTAGGCAGTTTTGTGTGGGTTTCCGATTTTTAATCGATTCTTGATGATCCAATTTGTTGTTATCATTTATCGACTTTGATGACTTCTTTTTCAGGATTTTTGGGAATATCCATTTTGATAGATTCGGTATCGATTTTTATGGTTATAATTCACGTCGTCGAATGTGGATTTTGGTGATTGATTGTTTCTACAATCATTCTAGTGATTTGTCACTTTAAAATACAAAGGTTTCTAAACTAGTAGTAAATATTCAAACTCTTTCACAAAGATGATTCCAACTCTATTTTTATTACAAATCTCGTTTATAAAACCGTTTTCTAATCTATTAGTATATACAAACCTTTACCTCATTCGTATGAGAAATCTAATTAAACGGCTTAGCAAAACAAGTGGTATGAAACGCTTGCCTTTACTTCATCGGTTAATTCTTGGACTTGTTCGATTGAACTCTTGTGACAATTTTCGAGTGGAAATCTATAATTTGTTCGTAAATATTTAAGTTAAGCCAGTGGTTATGGGACATGAAGCTAAACTCATTTATTTACTAGCTTAGTGTAATCGACACTTCTTGATGATCGATGATGATCATTTTGTGGTTTAGACTAGCGATGTGAGATGTCTCTTTGTCCACGTGGGGGATAGTACCTCGTTTTATGGAGCTTTGTCTCATTCTTTTTATAGGCTAGCGACCTATGGTTTTATGGAGATCGGTTCATCGGGTGTACCGTTATTGTACTACGTCGTTGTTCCGAATTATTTGAGTTTCAGGTTCCTCGGGCATACCGTTACTGTACTACGTCGTTGCACCGGCTCTATGGTTAGCGACCATGGGTTAGCGATCCGTTTGTGATGCACGTGTTAGTGAGTTTTCATGCTCCCGTTTGTGATAGGCCTTCCCCCCTTTGTGATTTCTGGATTTCTAGTTGATGATTTCTAGAATTTGTGTTTCACCAATTTTGATGATAGGAATTGATGAGCTCTATCAAGTATTTATGTTTTTGGTGAATAATTTAAAGAATGCTATTCTTTTTTGAATGTTTGAGATGATTTGGGATATTGTATGATTTTTGTTGTTATTTGATGTATAGTTGTCGCAGTATGGCATTATTGTTATCATACGTTTTTGTCATCTCACTTATCCTATCTCACTTTATATGATATTTATAGCTAGACTGATCCGTTTATTGTTTTCTTCTTTAATAATACTCGGGTCAGACCGAGGTATTTTAGGTGCTCGTGCTTGACGTCTTATGAGGGTCCGTCACCTAACTTTTGGCTAACTACTTTAGCATAGTAGTTTTGTTAGTATACATTTGAGATAGAGACTCCTTGTTGTATACTTATTCTTTTGTCTAGCACTTGTATCTGTTCTTTTGTGATGTAGTGGATCTAGTTTGACCACTATTTTGATGTACACTTTTATGTGTTATATTCATATCTGTTTCCGCCTTAGTGATATGAATATCTGTGACTGATTTGTGTTATGTTTATTTCTATATTTGTTTCCGAATGCCTCATAGCCACTGTGTGGTAGCTTTGAGTTTGTATTTGATATGTCAGATTTCCTCTTGAAATGAAATGTAAGTTATATTATCTGACATATCGGTACTCGCACAAAGCAATTACACAGATGGTTGCTCCTCAACAGCCTTATTCTTCATGCTAGTCGACGGCATTACCCCATAGTGTCCTTGGCTAGTGTTAGTATAGAGGTGGGGCGTCCCAATTTTTCTATAAAAGGACTTAGACACTTCATAATTTCAAAAACCCTAACCCTAACTAGCCCTAGCCGCCACCTAAACGACTGATGGCCAGAAATTGCCGACTTTTTCCTCTAATTATCTCTCGATCCATCAGCTATTAGAGAAAACTTCCAACTGCAATATTGTCGAGCTTGTCGAGCTCTTCACATCCATTCGGTTACGATCTGGAATGGCGCAGCGATTGGAGAAAAATTAGCTCGCATTTTGGCCGTGTTCATTCATGTTTTTTGAGGAAGATACGGGATCGAGCTCAACAAGACTCGAGGCGGTGGTGCATCTGGGGTAGGAGCACGCGTTGACATAGGTGGATTGTTCTCCGATCCACTGTAGGAGGAGCAGCATTTGGAAAATCGTGCGTGTTCATGGGTTCTTCGTGCACGCGATTAGAGCAGGGAGAAGAGACAGAAAACGTGGCCACGATCTGATTTGGAGAAAAAATGTGCGGCCCTGATTAAGAAGGTTTAAAAAATAAAAATAAAAAGTAAATTGATTATATAATAAAAGCATGTAAACTTATAAATGTCATAGCTTTGTCATACGAGGTCGAAATCGGATGAAACGAGTTGCATTGGGTTCGTATTCGTGAACACTACGCGATGAAGCTAGATTGGATTGATTTGGAGCTACTAGGAATTTTGGGTAAAATTAAACGTACATTTATTCAAAATAAAACGCTGCAACGACTATTGAAATCAAAGTGAGTACAACTCACTCTTTCTAACTTGCTTGTATTTTTATATAACTAAGAATAAATTTATTTTCTACTGTTTGATGATTGGTTGGATGATATATATATATATATATATATATATATATATATATATATATATATATTAGTTGGTTTGGATATATTCCCGCATATTTTAGCGTATGGGACCCTATACGTTTCCGTGTATGAGCGGATGACCCTTTGTACGCGCGTCTGCCTCGAAGTGGACATTGTATATATTTTCTCATATGTATATTTGTTGTAGGTGATAGGTTGGAGGGATCCAACTGGATTCCTCACCAGTGTTGATTTTTATTTATAGATATTGTTATATATACTGTTATCATGTGGTATATGATGTTTGGAAGCCATGATTGATATGGTTGATGTGAATTCCCTTATTTAGTACTTTTGCAGCATTGCACCATATTCACAAAATTTAAAATAGTAAGATGATGATTTCAATTTAAAAAGGATTTCAAAGTGATTTTGAAAAATATATATGTTTTAATAAATGTTGAATTGTTAAAGAAATGGATTTAGTTTAAATAAATAAAAAGTTATAATTTTTATTTTATAAAAATTATGGCTTTGTAAAATATACTTAAATATGATTTATTTTGAAATATGAAGTTAACTATTTTATAAAATAAGTTAAAATTGAGAATTTGAATTTATGATAAATGGTTTGTATATAAGGTTTATAAAATTGAACTTTTATAAATAAAAGAATGGAATTATAAACGAGTTTTGTAAGTGTTAAAATGAAGTTATAAATGAATCTTATAAGTAAATAAGAGTTATGAATTAAAGAAGTTATAAAAAAGGAATGAATTTGTAAATAAGAAATTTATAAGTAAATTAACTTATGATTGGATTTTGACATATAAATGAGATATAAATGGAATTTGCTAGTAAACAAATTTTGTATATCAAAGTTTATAAAATATAAATGGAATTTATAAACATTGTTTTATAAATCCGAAATCAATTTAATTTGATAAGTTAAATATGAAAGTTTATTAAAGGAATTATATTCACGATTTTGGACAATGGATAATCCTTTAAATTAAATGTGTAGAAGTAATGAATTTGGTAAGAGAATTATATTCACGATTTTGGACGGTGAATAATCCATTGAATTAAATAAATGTTTTGGGAAGTGATATTTTAAAATGGAGTTTGAATGGTTTGAAAATAAAGTGAATTGTGAATTCATTTATTATTAAAATAAATATATGGAAATTTTTTCCAAACAGTGAAATATTGAAATGGTTTTGAGAATATATGTGATGCCCCACCCCGAGACCCACACTAACAAAGAGTATTACTAGGTAATACTGTGTGCTAGTGCAAAGAATAGGGCTGTTTAGGAGCGACCATCCATAGCTTTGTCTTCACCATGTAATGAATATGTCGATTTGGTGCTCTAGATTTTTTTTCTCTTTTATCTTTTCAAGTGGATCGACATACTCAATATATGTTTAATACAAAACTATGGTGGCTACAGGATCTATTTAGAACAAAACACAATATAGATAATATCACAGATCACACAACAACAAACACAGTTATATATACATATACATACATATATATATATATACATCAAGTAAAATACATAGTGTCGTACATGACTAGTGATACACCACCATATAGATATACATCAAGTCCCCAAAAAGATTAAATACAAACCAAGGTACACTACAAAATAAACTACACAAGAACTATGCATCAAATCATAAAGGGTCGATAGGATGATCCATAGAGAACATCTAAGCAAAGCTAAGAACCCTAACCTGCACCTCGTTCTGACCAGAGTAATGAAAACACGGGTCAGTCTAACTTGAACAAGATAATTAGCGAATGATAAATAGGACATATATTTTCTCATAAGGGAGACGTTCCTTTAATTAAAAAGGAATGATATGAATATAATGCTACTCAAATTCCAAGTGATGGAACACATAAGTTACTCAAAGAATAACTCATAAATGACATCGATTCAAAATGAATGTTTCCATCTTAAAAGCTACATGAAATATAAATTTTGATAAAATCATACAAAGTCTCGGAAGGAAACCACAGAAATCTTCAAAAATCTCATGACTCGTGGAACTCAATTAAGAGTTCAAACTCAGAAAATTTCATAACTCGTGGAACTCAATTAAGTGTTCAAAACCTCATAAATGAAATCACCATATACACATAAATACTCATATAGCTCTAAGCTATAAAATGTATATAAAAGTCACCTTGAAATGGTGAAATCATAAATAAAACTCAAAACTTAGAAAATAGCCCGGAGTGGATCCAAATCCCCAATTGCATGCCGAAGCAATACTGTACGTGCTATCCTCGTGCCCAGTACTAATATATAGGTACCCATCTCGTGGTGACCGAAGTCACATATACATCGTGATGACCGAAGTCATAATACATCGTGATGATCGAAGTCATAATACATCATGATGACTCGAAGGTCTAGTACTAGTAGTAACATCGTGAATGTGTCACAAACTCTCAGATAGGAACCCAACATGTTCTCACTCAACGGTTTACTAACTGTTAGTCAATGCTACACTAGAAAACAACATCATCAAATCATAAATCTCAGAAAGCTCATAACTTGCCTCATCACATCGGCAAGTACAAAAGACATCGTAATGGTTTTCAGAAACCATAACTCCTAAATATGAGATCTCAATCTCAAAATCAGCCAAAGAATGACAATCTCACATAATTCCCAAAAATAGGAATTCACACATCTCAAAACACGCCAAAGAATGGCAAGCACAAATAACAACCCGAAGGATCATAACTTCAAACAAACAAGTCCGGAATTAACCGAAAAAGTAATACATGTGCCCCATACCACATGTTTTACTAAATCGTTTAATTCTCTTTCTCAAACGTTCGAAGAGTGCAAAATAGTGTATTTTATATAGAAAATAACTTGCTTGAGAAAACTAGTTTTTAAAACAATTTTTGAAAATCGTTTGAAAAGCAATTCTTTGAAAATTTCTCTTTATTATAGAGAATATAAATTTTTAATAGCTTTAAAAATAATTTTCAATATTGTAAAATATTTCAAAAGCTATTTTCATATAAAAATCATTTCAAAAATCATTTAGAAAATCTGTGCTCGAAAACAACAGAAATCATCGGAAAAACACTGAAATTTCAACATATGAAACGACTCAAAAACTCGTCAATCCGGAGTACGAATCAACCAAATTATTGGCTTACCTATTGATAGGTTAGAGCCCTTCAAAAACACTCCAAAATATCACAAATCAGATCAAAGTAGTTGCTGGAAACAAGCAGAAGAATTGAACAGAACAATGGAAACAAGAAGCAGAAAACCCAAAAGGCCAGGTCGACCTTGTTATTGGTAGGTCGACCATAAGGTTGACCTACCAATGGCTTGGGTCGACCTATAGGTCAACCCTTGAGTGTGGTAGGTTGACCACTGTCACGCAAATTTCTACAGGTATTTTCCCTTCGTCGATTCAGTTTTTGAGCAAGGTTTTCAGGCTATTCCAAGATGAATTTGACTATAAAAATTGCAAACACAAACTACAACATTCAAACAACAATCCAGAGAAGATCCAACATGATTTCATGGCAAAAACAGAAAGTTATAAACACACAAAGAAGGTGTCTGAAACATATTATTACTATAAACTTCAAACAGAGAATTCTTGTTAAAGCAAACACAAATTCAATCGATTCTAACACAGAACTTATTCAAAGTTAGAATTCGTGAGATTTAACTCACCTTAGCATGAATTGGAGCAAATTTGTGATGCAAGTTGGTGTCTTTTCGGAGCAAATTGACTTCATAGACCTGTAAAAGCTTAGAAAAGATCATGCAGACAGGAAGAAAGCAAGTTACAGACTCATCTTTCTCAACAGGAAAATTTGATGAAAAAGTCTATGATTTTGGTTTTGATTACCGATTGCATGTATTTACTTTTGATTTTCACATATTTCTCTTTTAATTCACTAGATTGAAGCAATATTTCAAAGAGCAAAGTGGTGGCCATGATCTCTTTTCTTCTGTTTTTTTTTGAAGAGAACAAGTGGGGATGAGAAGAAAACTACGTACAGTTTTCTTTTCTGAGTATTCTAGAATTTGGGTCTAGATTCAAACCCACAATCCATTAGCCCAATGCAATACTTAGTGAAAATTTAAGCTATGTTATTCATATTTCCACTTTATTTAACAATATTTACACATTATTACACGTAATTAAACCAAATAAATTTTTACAACAAATGTTTATGTATGAATAAATGTTTAAAAAATATAAAAGATTATTTTAGCCATAAAAATAGATTTCTATTATTAAAACTCTATTTTTAATTAATTACTACAATTTACACCTTTTAATACATAAAAAACCATTTTCAACATAAAATTTATACAAAAATATTTTCTTGTCAAATTAATTACAACAAACCATACTAACCTCATATTTACATCAAAAATTATTTTTGAGCAAATTTCCATCTTTTTATTTATAAAATACATCACAGTAAATTCAAACACTCCTTTTAAAATTTACAAAAACTAATATTTGGCAATAATTTGCAAAATTATTGCATTTTACTAAATTCAAACCATATATTGCTCATTTTCTACCACAATCAACCAAAATAAAGTTTCTAAAACTTTATTTCAACATTTTATATTTAAAATCCATTGTTTATTTAAAATAAAACAATTTCAACAAATTTTTATCTCCAATTTATTTAATTCTCAATATTAAATTATAACCATTGTTATAATTTAATATTACAAGTAATCACCAAATCCAGGGTTGTTACAAACTCCCCCCCTCCTATAAAAATTGCGTCCTCGCAATTTCTAGAGAAGAGCTGTATTCAACACAATTTTATTTCATTAAGCAAAGGAAAAGCAGATAAGCTTGATGTTAACGCTAAAAAGTGAACGCTAACACCCGGTGTGTGTAATAGAATTGTGAAAGCACCACCCGTTGGTACGGGAACAGAATATAAGCTGAAAATAGCAGAAAAGCAGTAAATGAACAACAAATTTATAGTGGTTCGGCCCGTAATTGAGCCTACGTCCACTTTATAGTCTTTTATTGCTGATTCGGTTACAATTCGATACAAATCACTTGTCAAATACAATGCAACTTGATCACACAACAATCTCGACTACTAGCTCAAACTTCGGTGATGAATCTTGCTAAATCCGTGTCGGATGAATGAAGTCCTTCATGAAGCTTGTTGTAGTGCCTTGAGTGTTGGAAGATCTTTACTTGTTGAATGAGTTGTGAGTGCAGCAGAGTATGGACGCTTGAAGAAATGATTTGCCAAAAGTCCTTTTCATGTTGGAAGTGGTGGTCTATTTATAGGGGTCGAATTCTGAACTCTCGTTTTTGCCAAGTCATGAGTCGTGACCGACTTAAGATAAGTCGTAACCCGTAGTTGACTTAAGATGAGTCGTAACTCGTGGGCGCCTTACTGGGTTCATCTTGTGGCTCAGTCGAAGACAAGTGCTAAGTCATGGCCGACTTACCAGATAAAGGTAGCATAGGCTTAGGCTCTGGATTTTAACCTAATAGCTTTTAAGTCGTAAGACCCTTAATTCGTAAGACCCTTAAGTCGTAAGACGCTCTTGAGTCGTACAGACCTTAACTCGTTGAGTCATACAGACCTTAACTCGTTGAGTCGTAGATAGCTTAACTCGTTGAGTCGTAGATGGTTTAACTCGCAAACTGTTAAGTCGGAGACCCCCCTTAAGTCGTAGGCCTGCTAACTCGTAGGTCCCTTCAGCAATTAGGTCGTGACATAACTTAAGTCGTTCACTTCTTATCTCGTAGGCCGTTGATAGTGTTAACTCGTTAAGTCGTTGGGCCATGAGTCGTATACTTCTTGAGTCGAAGAAAATTAAGGGTTAACATTTGCCCCTCGAAGTACACGCCTAAGTCGTAGGTCGTGTGCTTCGACTTATCTTAACTCGTGTGTGCCTTTTCGTGTTCCACTATCCAGAGGTATAAAAAGCTTGAGTCGTTCTTTCTATCCATTGCCTATCTCCTGAGTCGTATCTGCCATTAATATCTCTCAAAGCTTTCTCAAGGCGATTTCATCCTCTCTTGTTAATCAATCGATCACCGATACTTAATCCTCTACAGCGTAAGTGCTCCTGCCTCCTCCTTGAATCTCGATCATCAGTTACTCATGAATCCCCCTTTTTGCCCTTAACTCGCCCTCTTGTGTATTACTCTGCTGCGAATTCCGTCGCATTGGCAGTTCATGTGCCTGACGTTCGATCGATTTCATCTTTAGGCGAATGAGGTGATGGAGAGGAGGGATTTTCAGGTTTAATTGATTAGGTGGGCGAAGCTCCGGCGAATTGGCTCTTGGGTGATTCAATGGTCTGGTGGCACGAGGATGGGGATCATAGTTGTTTGAGAGGCTATCGGGTTTGGAGTATAGCGGGTTAGGAGAAAAGTCAATAGGTCCAGTGGAGTGGGATGTTAGCACGGTCACGGTTTAGCATCGTCTTGCGACTTACGACATAAGCCTCATTTAATATAACACTTGTACGATTTAAGCCTGTCACGACATAAGCTTTGTACGACTTAAGCCTGTCACGACATAAGCTTTAAGTCGCGGACGACTTAGGACTTAGGGAAATTGCCTTGCTTTAACCTGAAGCCCCTTTCTTTCTTTACACGACTTAATGACTTGAGGTGTTGTCGACTGAAGGCAACAACAACCTAGAATCGAAATGACCTGATCTGTCTTGTCTTAAAGTCCTTAAGCCGTGGACGAGTTAACACATAAGTCGTTGGCGACTCATGACTTAGGCTTTGAATGAACATTGAACTGCTGAACTTTGAACTGCTGCATTTTGAACTGCTGCATTTTTCCTCAGATCGTTCTAACTTGCGAATTAATCAATCTTGTTTAATACCACATTTACAGAAAATTTGGACGAATATACTGTCACTGACCGCCCACATCAAATGACAGATTAGCTAATAACAGATAACCAACATAAATAGATCGTGTGAATGACGTGCTTTAAATCAACAGATTCAAGCAAAGTATTAAAGCAGCATTAAAACAGTCAACTGAAAATGACCGGTTTACACTTAATACTGTACCTGAATTCTAAATTAACAAGTCCTGAAATTCGATAATCGATCAATTATTGACTATCTTAATTCCAGTTGTATTTACTTGTTATCTTTACTAGTTTTGCACAACACTTCACACTATTTAGGAAACGTGCACCTTCACATTTGAATATCCAGTTGCTTGTGTAGAATGACTTCTCAACAAGGAGATGTAACGGTTCAGACCGGAGAGTCTATTCTCATTCCAGCTCCTTTAATCAATCCCCCAGAGAGAGCCTCTACCACTCTATTGTACAAAACTTTTCGGCAATTATGCACTCAATTCGGCATTGCTGAAGCTGACGCTATCCTTCCTGAGAAGAATAACACTGCTGATGTAGCACCTCCTGGCTTTGTGGCGGTTAACCGACAAATGTGCTTGAGCGGGGCCATTCCTCCTTTCAACAATTTTCTTCAACATCTTCTTCGCCAACTGGCAATCGCTCCATTCCAATTACACCCCAACAGCTATGCTGTTCTAATGGGGCTGTGCGTACTATTCTGCAGAACGCTCGACCGTCTCCCCAGTGTTGACGAAATCTGTTATCTATGCTCTTTTATCAGAATCAAAGATCATCCTTCGATCATTGTTATAAGAAGTGCCAGGAATCGCAAATTGGTTGTCGGTCTCCCTGATACTGCTCATGGGTTTTTGACTCAGTATTTTTACGTTCGCTGTCCCCCCGGGTTTTATGCTGTGTGGAGAGAAGGAAGTAAGAATGCCTATCTTTTCTTCTTCTTATTCTCTGAGTATTTTGTGGTCCAAATCACTAAGTGTTAACTTTGCTTTCTCATTTCAGCGCTCCTCTCTCCCTCTAGGGACTCTAGTCACAAGCAAACTCTGGAGAGGCTCATGGCTGTTCCAGTTGACGAACGGGATGCAAAATTTTTGTTGAAAGATGAGTTTCTTCACCAGTTTGGACTTTTACATCCTTCTAGATCGACTCAGATTCATGAAATCTCTAGTTCTGATGCGGAAACGTTAGCTGCTTCGGGCTCTCGAGCAGAGACCTCGAATGCCCCAGCTTCCGTAGAAGAAATTGCATCAGAAGCACCCGTCGTAGAGGCTGCTTTGGTAAAATGTTCCGCATTCACCGATGTTGTAGGGTCAGTCAGCAAGTCGGCACTTGCCCCAATTATTGAGGAGGAAGAAAATCCTCGAGTTTCTGAAAAATCAATTGATACGGAAGTTGAAAAGGAGAAGTCTGCTGAACACCAGGGTGATGACACCTTTGATGGCCTGAGTGACATAATGATAACTTCTCAAGAGCTTTTCAAGGATAATCTTCCAAAAGCGAATTCTCCCGTCATTGAAGCGACTTCCTCTTTGAAACAAACTTCGACGCCTTCTACACCTGTCGTCTCCGTTCCCGCACTAAAGCGTGGTTTGTAGCTTGACGCACGTAGTTCGCACGCCGCACACACTTAGGATTTTTCTGCACTTATAAGCATTTACTCTTTCTTTCTGGAAATTTCTAAGCTTTACTTATTTTCCTTTTTTCAGATTCTCTGATGGGACGAACTGGCTCGTATTATGACAACTTTCGGCGCTACGGAGGGCGTGATTCTTACTATTATGGACGTTATCTTCCCTCCCGCAAAGAATCTGACGAAGAGCGTGCAGCTAGAAAAACTCAAGAGAGGCCCGCTTACGAAGAGAAGCAAAGAAGGAGAGACGATGACTCTCATAAAAGAAAATATTATGATGATAAAGGGAAAAGGCATGCTTCCGATGACCCAAGTAAACGGGTTAAACTTGATGAAATGGACGCGGCAGAAATCTCTGAAAAAACTGACGCTCCTATATCTTCCAATATCCCGGCCGGCTCTCCTCCTTTAAAGAAAACCGACATTCAAGCAATCATTTCAAGGCCACAATATAAAGTTAAAGATGGCCCTCCAACGCTTCAGAGCCGATTTCCGAATTGGTGTTTAAGAGGAGTGCGTTTTGACCTGGATTTGGTCCCGATTGATAAGCAAGACATGCTTAAAAGTCTTGATGCAGTCAGGCTTAACATTGAGAGGATGTCGCAATGGCAGAAACTTGTTGATGAACTCCAGAGAGTCAATCACATGAATCTTGAGGCGATGATGACCATGGAGAATGATAAAGCCGAATGGGATAAATGGTGTAAGCAGCATGATGCGGAGATGACAAGCATTACAGAGGACAACGCAAAACTTGAATCTGAAGTCAAGCGACTTAAGGAAAATCTCGCTTCTTCTTCTGCATCATATACTCAAAAAGAAGAAGTCTTTCAGAAACAAGTGCGGGATGCACATGCTGCGCAAAGGGACGCCGAAATGAAGCTTGCAGCTGAGCAGCACATTACTGAGAAATATCGCACAGAAAATGCTGAGCTGTGGGGAACAATTGTGTCCCAAAATGCAGAGACTGAGATGCTGAAGGCTAAGCTTCTTAAAGTTGAGAAGGAACGTGATGACGCGGTCGCTGGACAAGTTGCGGCCGAAGAGTCTCACGAAGCCACTAAAGCTAGCATCGATTCTACTCTATTTGACTTCTACATGCACAGTGTTTTGGGCCGCGGCAGCCTTTCATTCTTGGGTCCCAAATATGAGATTACACTTGCTGAAGTTTGGGAGACCATACTTGATACATTTGCCGGCTATGCGGAAGCAGACCTTGTAGCGCTTTATTTAGATGATGAAGCACGTGATGCGCTTATTAGAGGCAAAGAGCAACTTGCCGAAGCTATAGCCGGGACAGTGGTAGAGGAACATCCAGAAAAGACAACATCTCTGCCTGCCCCTGTCCATACTTCAACTTTGACTGATGTTGATATCATCGGTTCTAGCTCTCATTCCCCTCTTGCTGCAAAAGATGCTGAAGCTAAGCTTGCTGTTACTGAGTCTCCTCTTACCCAAGCTGAAGAAAAGAGCCAAGAAGAGACCGAAGCTGACAAATTTGAAATTGATTTGTCAAAACCGACATCTCCAGGTAACTTCAAGTCAGATCTGGCTCAAGTGGATTATTCATTCGATTCAATTGACTTGGATGAATTTCTCGCTTATTACTTAAGTCCTGGCGATCCACTATCATCTCTTTTTTCGGAGAATACTAATTTTGACTTCTTTTCTTCTGTAGCAGAAGCACCGAAAGTTGCGCTTACCTCTCCTTCTTTGGCTGCCGCTCCCTCTTCTTCCCAAGTTACTCCTCTTCCAGCTTCTCAACCGGGATCGCAAGAAGAGAAAATAGAATCTCTCAAAGACTTGGACGATCCGGTTGTTTCACAGGAGCAAAATGCTGTGGAGCTTGACGAAGACGAAAAGATTCCAGAGCAGTCTTTTGATGACGACACGAAACTTTCCACACTTCTTACTACTCCTGGAAGTGAGTCTTCCTCGAAAAGGAAAGGGAAGCGTGCCATGAAGAAGAAGAAGAAGTGTGCTTCGGTCGATGAAGAAAATGTTGAAGAAAATGTTGAAGAAGACCCAATTACTCCCCCTTCTCCATCCCGTCCACGCCGAATCCCGAAGCTGGTCATCAAGCCGGGAAAGGGTACTAAAGGTGGGAAGAAGGAGTAATAGACTGGGCTTTTTGTCTTAATTTTTGCTTGTATTGACCGGAGATTGTGCGAGTACCGGTCCTCGCTTTTTGATATCTGCACAATGTAAAATTTCCAAAGTATTGAATAAAAATAGATATCTTACTTGTACAAATTCTTGTGTATGTAGGAATATATCTGTTTTTCATTTGAAGTGTAGAGTAAACGATTCTTTTTACTTGTATAAACTTTTGTCTGTGTTTCAAGAACGCATTTATTCCACATCTTCCTTATGTAATATTGCAATGAACTTGTGGTGTGTCGCTTGTATATTACTTTTATTAATGTGAATGAATTGTATAATGTTGCCCCCATACCACAAGTGCATTGCAATATTTCTCGCTTTTACAAGATTGATACTCTTATATTAGAGAATAACTATTCCACTTTTGAGGAAGGAATCATTCTGCTTTTAATAGAGTATATCTCGTTTTTGGAGAAATTTTTACTTTCTCTTTCTGTCAGAAGAACACTTCAACTTTTGGGAATGATCACTTTTATTTGTTTAAAAGTGAATTTTCCTGCACAATGAAATGAGCTTCTGAAGAAGGTTTTGATTTTGTGCCCCAGTAAAGGGTTTATTTTTGGTACTTCAAGCAAGGTGAAGTACGCCTCTGAAGAGGTCTTTTGGTCTCCGAAGAGAAGCGATTTTGGTCTCCGAAGAGAAGCAATTTTGGTCTCCGAAGAGAAGCAATTTTGGCATTTCAGCTCTGGTGAAGTGGGTCTCCGAAGAGAAGCATTTTGCACTTCTACACGGGTGAAATGTGCCTCCGAAAAGGGCTTTTTAGCATTTCATCACTGGTGAAGTGGGCCTCCGAAGAGGAGCATTTTGCACTTCTACACGGGTGAAATGTGCCTCCGAAGAGGGCTTTTGCCTCCGAAGAGGTCTTGAAATTGCCTGGAAGTTACTTTCTTATGGTTGAGTGGATCCACGGGGCGGACGCAAGTTGCTTGATTGGATGTTCGTTTGCACAAACGATCGCAATCAACTAACAAGGGCCCTGTTCCTTCAGCTTGGGAAGGTGCCCCTCCGGTGGTTCCACCAATCTTGTTATTGAGAGAAGCACTTTCATTTATTGGCGTGCCTCGTTAGAGGGCTTTGTTGACCTTTGGGAAGGAGCATCGGTTGGTTGGTGTGCCAGGAAGGTTGCTTTTCAGGGGCGAGTAGATCCACGGGACGGACGCAAGCTGCCTGATCGGATGCATCACGATCAGTTAGC
Source organism: Allium fistulosum (assembly GCA_030737815.1). Taxonomy (NCBI): domain Eukaryota; kingdom Viridiplantae; phylum Streptophyta; class Magnoliopsida; order Asparagales; family Amaryllidaceae; genus Allium; species Allium fistulosum. The sequence goes on along the minus strand of CM060904.1, from coordinate 577,476,538 downwards.
AAGGGCCCTGTTCCTTCTGCTTGGGAAGGTGTCCCTTCGGTGGTTCTACCGGCCCTTTTATTGAGGAGCAAAATTCCTTTTGGTTGCTTCCGTGCTTGCTTGGCCATGTTCTCCCATCATCTGCCCATTAGCGATCTTTTATTATCATTTCCAAGCGTATCTTCGTTCCTTTTGAAAGTAAATTGCCTTATCCAAAGAAGTGGACTTCACTGTTGAATAACTTCACGGGACAAACGCGAGTTACCTAGCTGGATGTCTATTCATATTGACAATCACAACCGGTTAACGAAGGCTTGCCCCAGTGAAGTTGCCAACTTTTTATGTGAAGTTCTTCTTGCATAGGATTTGAATATGGAATTTTTTGTTGCTTGGTATTTGCTTTAATGAATGATTTGTAAGGCTCGCTTAGCTTTGCGATGGGTGAGCTTTGCTTTAATGACCTGCAATATTAGATCGACATTTTAGCAATACATTTAGAGTATTTACACATCGAAATATAACTGGCATTTCGTAATAGAAAACACAGAATTCATAGTTTTTCATTATTCAGTCACACTGATTTCTCAGTGGTTTACAATTCAGAAGTCACACATCCATTATCATTTTTTTTACAAATTCAAGCAATGCTGTTAAGTAAAAAATGGATGCTAGTTATTGTTGTTTCAGAATCTCCGGACTGATTTTCCATTTGCGCTAGATTCGCAGCATCGGATTTATATGCCAGAGAAAGTGAAAGATGTCCCAGTTGCAGTTTTGTGGACAATTAACAGTCGTCTCAACTTCTGCCTGCTGGGTATGGACCTCTTGTGACAACATTAATGACAAACTTTTCTGAATCTTGCGCTGCAGTGTTGTGAGAATCGGGTTGATGGGTAGGACATTGTTGACCCCGAGTGGATGAGGTTGGATCGACTCCGCTTCTCTTAACGTATTGTTGGAGTTTACCCTGCTCCAGCAATTCTTCAATCACATTCTTTAATTGGCGACATTGGTCAGTGTCATGGCCAGGTTGATTGTGAAATTGGCAGAATTTTCCATTACGCTTTGCACCTCTCGTCATCTCAGGTGGCTTAGGATACCTGACAACGTCCTTTGTTGCAAAAAAAGATATTTCTTGGTGTATCAGTTAAAGGAGTAAAATCCGAAGGATTAAAGCGGCGAGGTTTCTTTTCATTTCCCTGGCTCTTTCCTCCTTCATTCTCCCTTTTCTGACTTTCAGATTCTCTTTTATTAGATGGGACATTGTTATTATTAGTTTGGGCAGCAATCACTTTCGATGTCGTAGAAAGGCTTTCAAGGCGAATGAACTCGTCGGCCTTTTTATAAAAATTTTCAAGTGAGTTCGGTTCCTTCATCTTTAGCCATATTCCAAATTTACTCGATTTGTCAATGGCTCGCATCAAATAAGTCAGGATCATGCGTGGTTCCGCATTTTCTACTTCGGCTATAGCTATATTGAAACGACTCAAGAAAGATTTGATTGATTCTCCGGGCGCTTGTTCAAGGGTAGACAGTGACATTATATCCTTAGCTTTTGAAGCATACAATCTGAACTGTTCTTTGAACTTTTGCGTTAAGTCGGAGAACTTATCTACAGACCGAACTGGAAGCTTTGTGAACCAAAGTAAAGCCACACCTTCCAGGTATACTGGAAAGTATCGACACTTGATCTCGTCTGATGCTGTTGCACCGGTCATATGCCAATCGTATTTGTATAGGAAATGATTAGGGTCACTGGTTCCCCTATAGGCTTGGATAGTAGGAGGTGCAAATTTCCTTGGAAACTCCGCTCTCAGGATCCTTTCAGTAAACGGAGTTCTGCTTGGCGCGAATCCCCAGTCAGCCTCATCCACTTCCCTTTGCATGCTCTCTTTCATGATGCGGCCAACCATTTCAGACAGGTACTCTTTATTGTTCAAAGACACCTCCGGGCAAGCATCAGTTCTTCCCTCGGAAGTTTGCCCGGGTATAGGTTCATGACAAGTTGGTTGCGGCATAGAACCATCAGCTTGGAAAGGTGGCATTTCAGGAAGAGTAGTTTGATGGTTTTCTGGTTGACGATTTGCCCCGAGCAGGGCAGTTATTCTATCCATCATCAAAGCGTTTTGAGTTTCAATTTGTTGGTATAATCCAGAAACTGCGTCGTCCAACTCAGCCCTGGTGACTCCAAAGGTAGGAGTCGCTTGGTCTGTTGTTGGGGAAGCGGAAGTCCCTTCGTGAGCATTTCTGGATCTGATAGGTCTACCTCTTCTTCCAGGAGCCATTATTTTGGATCTGGTTTTTAAGAGAGGTTCTTTTTATGAATCTTTGCGAAGCAACGATGGATGATCGCCTGAGTTGGGTTCTCAGTGAAAGCACCAAAATGTTAACGCTAAAAAGTGAACGCTAACACCCGGTGTGTGTAATAGAATTGTGAAAGCACCACCCGTTGGTACGGGAACAGAATATAAGCTGAAAATAGCAGAAAAGCAGTAAATGAACAACAGATTTATAGTGGTTCGGCCCGTAATTGAGCCTACGTCCACTTTATAGTCTTTTATTGCTGATTCGGTTACAATTCGATACAAATCACTTGTCAAATACAATGCAACTTGATCACACAACAATCTCGACTACTAGCTCAAACTTCGGTGATGAATCTTGCTAAATCCGTGTCGGATGAATGAAGTCCTTCACGAAGCTTGTTGTAGTGCCTTGAGTGTTGGAAGATCTTTACTTGTTGAATGAGTTGTGAGTGCAGCAGAGTATGGACGCTTGAAGAAATGATTTGCCAAAAGTCCTTTTCATGTTGGAAGTGGTGGTCTATTTATAGGGGTCGAATTCTGAACTCTCGTTTTTGCCAAGTCATGAGTCGTGACCGACTTAAGATAAGTCGTAACCCGTAGTTGACTTAAGATGAGTCGTAACTCGTGGGCGCCTTACTGGGTTCATCTTGTGGCTCAGTCGAAGACAAGTGCTAAGTCGTGGCCGACTTACCAGATAAAGGTAGCATAGGCATAGGCTCTGGATTTTAACCTGATAGCTTTTAAGTCGTAAGACCCTTAAGTCGTAAGACCCTTAAGTCGTAAGACGCTCTTGAGTCGTACAGACCTTAACTCGTTGAGTCGTACAGACCTTAACTCGTTGAGTCGTAGATAGCTTAACTCGTTGAGTCGTAGATGGTTTAACTCGCAAACTGTTAAGTCGGAGACCCCCCTTAAGTCGTAGGCCTGCTAACTCGTAGGTCCCTTCAGCAATTAGGTCGTGACATAACTTAAGTCGTTCACTTCTTATCTCGTAGGCCGTTGATAGTGTTAACTCGTTAAGTCGTTGGGCCATGAGTCGTATACTTCTTGAGTCGAAGAAAATTAAGGGTTAACACTTGAGTATAAAACTCTCGCTTCCAACACGCAAAGGTAGAAAACCAGAATGAGATCGCTCGATAAATTTTCTGGTTTCTCAAGTGTAATCGTTGGGATTACCGGACCATTGAATCTTAACGAGCGATACATTCTTATTTCGAAGGTGCTCAACCTCCGAAGAAAGAACACGCACATGGTGTTGCATGAATGATAAATCAGGAGAAAACCTCAAGCTCTTCTAATGTACGAGTATCCATCACAGAATCAGAATCTCATAGACACTTCCTCAAATGAGAGACGTGAAACACGTCATGAACTCCAGAAACCGATCAGGAAGTGCCACTCTATAGGAAAATGGATCGATACGCTCTGCAATAGGAAATGGCCCTATATATCGAGGTGCCAATTCCCCAATCTGGCTAAAGCGTACCATTCCTTTCAAAGGCAAGGGACGAATATAAATAAGATCACCAATTGAAACCCAAGAGGCTTTCTACGGTTGTCCGCGTAGGATTTCTTGCGACTATGTGCCTCTTTCATCCTTTCTCAAATAAGAACGATCCTCTCAGATGCTTCTCGAGTAGATTCGGGGCCTAAAATAATTTTTTTCCTCGGACTCGAGCCAACAAGAAGGAGAACGACATGGTCTCCCATATAAGGCTTCAAAAGGAGCTATGTCGATAGGAAATTGGTAGCTATTATTATAAGTGAACTCAACCAAAGGAATGTGATTCTCCCAGCTACCACCAAAATTAAGAGTGGAAGCTTGAAGTAAATCCTCAAGAATACGACTCACCTATTCAGTTTGTCCAACAGACTACGGATGATAAGTAGTGCTGAGATTAAGCTTTGAACCTAAAGCTTGCTAAAGACTATGTCAGAAGTGACTCGTGAAGAGTGGATCACGATCACATACTATCGAACTAGGGAGACCGTGCAATCACATGATTTCCTTAATATAAAGCTTCAATAGATGAGATGCCGTCCTATTTGACTTAATAGGAATAAAGTGTGCGGACTCAGTAAGACGGTCCATAATGACCCGGATGCTTCGCGAATAGAGATGGGACTTAGCACAACTTTATTCCGGACTCCACCAGAAAGGTGATAATCGATACGACCTTCCGCATATAGCTACGAAAAGAGTCATACCGATATAAAATTGATTATCATTAGAGTAAGGAAACTAAACAAGTGGTAGGTGGTCTCTCCAAAAACCACCAAACTCATACGATTGCATAAATGCAAGTCGCTAAATAATTGCACTAAGGCAAGAAAACATAAGGAGAGGATTTTATACTTCCATTCCTAAATCAAAAGTTCCCGGAGTTTACAAACCCACTATCTATAAATCATATTTTCAATTTTCAATCATTTGAAAATTTTCAAAGCTCCTTATTTAAATTTTAATTTAAACCCATTACTCTATATTTAGAGTAGATAAATATTTGAGTTTCTCTATCTTCAAATTCTACCATAAATATGTTATGGTCTGTAACATATTTCCACACCAAAATAAATTGTGCTACAGTCATAATAAAAAGAAGTATTTTATTTGACTATTAGAAGAAACAATCATTTTCAATTCAAACCTGCTGTAAAGAACTCAAGTTTTGATATAGCAAACAACAAAATTTAAAGAAACTTATAAAATGAAAGTTGTTCTACTAATTCTAAGATTTCCAGCAATATAAAGATCATCAAAAATGGAATCACGGTTTGAAAGTTATGTCATATTTACTTTCAACTTAAATCTTAGAAATTTTAATATAGAACAGAAATGTCCATCCACTTCAAACCCATGTTAAGCTGAATAAAATGCAAAAGTTTCCAAAATGATAAAAGAAAATTTGTAGCTTACTGAAAACACTTCCATTTACAAAAAGATTAAGCTCATTTGAAGTTATAAATCTCAAGTTACAGCACTTTCCAAATCAAATTTCAGCTTTGAAAATCAAATTTAAAATTTGAAATTCCCAAACCATTCAATTTCAAACTATATTTTCAAAACAAGCTTTTTATGCAAATTCATTTATTACATGATCTTCTTTTCCTCGGAAAGCTAAGGCATTCAAAAAATTTAGTTAACTTTAAGTAAAACAATTTACTAATAGGAAACACTTTTACATTTTACTCAAACAAGTTTCTCAAACAATTAATTTAGAAGACTCATTTTGAAAGAGATAGTTAGTTTCTTCTATTATCAAAAGATAATTATCCATCCAAAATAAATTTTGGATTTACATATTAATTTATTTCAAACTTTTACTTATTACAACTAAATTTACTGTGTCTGAGTGTCTCATCGTAGTGTTTAGGAAATTCCTATCGATAACGTTGATCAGGCGCATCGACCAGAATTCTTAAAGCACTCAATGGACAATCCAACACAAAATCATTTTCTATATGATGAAAATGCCACTTATATAACTTCTAAATATACTTTACTTGTCTAAATAAAAAAATCCAATTACACTCATAAGCATATCTTCTATTAGAAAGATTTCAATTTAAAATAGATGCTTTCACTCATCATCAAGGAATACAAGGACGAATTTATCGAGATATTCCCAGAATACTTGATTCGTAAGATCGATGAAATAAGTTGGAGTGTTCGTTAAACTGAACAGCACGATGAGCCACCCATAAGACCATATGAGTGCGGAATGCGGTAAGAGGAACGCTATCCTCCGCAACTCGTAACTAATGAAAACCGGTAGTAAGGTCAAGCTGAGGAAAGACCCTTGCACCCCTTAATTGATCGAACATGACATCAATCCAAGGGCATGGATACTTATTCATAATGACTAACTCGTTAGGCTTGCGGTAACCAAAACGATCGTGGCTCCCCATGGTAAAGAACAGGACCAAATGAATTGCTTAGCTTCAAGCTCCAACAATTTCTTTCTAGAGTTCCCCATTTTCTTTAGTCAACATCTTAGGAGGAGGACGACTAACTGGCTGTGCACCAGAAATGAGGTCAATACAGAACTCAATTTCTCGATTGGGTGGCAAACCCGAAACGGACTCAATTACCTCAGCAAAATCACAAACAACATAAAATCGAGATACTTCTTCCTCATCTCGAGACTCAAGAGCAAATAATGATGCTTCAGATTCTCCATCAACATTCCAAAGAACATGAGACAATAGATCAACCGAATTAGGATACCTAAGATATAGGATCCTTTCAGAACACAGAATTCGGGCTTGATAATATACAACCCAACTCATCCTCCCAAAACCTTATCGAACCCAAGATAGTGATTTATGTGCAGATTTGCTCGGAAAGAAAAACTATAAAGAGTAATCCCAAAATTCTCCCACAATAGGCTAAGTGTTGCAGATCCCCCTAATAGGATTCACAACTCTCTAAGAAGTAGCAAGACAGGAAACATCCCAAGATATAACTTCAACGAGCTTCTTCGATATGAGTGAGTGTCAAACAGCCGTAACGAAGAGAACTAAAATAGAATGATCACGATAAGGATTATTCATAGGGTAGATATTACTAATTTAATTGTGGAATACTACAGAATTAAAAATGCATTCCTAGACGTATTCCCACATATCAACCCCCAAAGAACTCGGAAAGGTTAAGGGTAAGATTAGAAACAACTTCGATCAGGGATGATGTTTTCACTCATATCATACTTGATGTATTATAGTATGTATACTGTTATGTGTTTATTACATTCTGAATTTAGCTCTGATACCAAGCTATGATGCCCTACCCCATGACCCACACTAACAAAGAGCATTACTAGGTAATACTGTCTGCTAGTGCAAAGAGTAGGGCTGTTTAGGAGCGACCATCCATAGCTTTGTCTTAACCATGTATTTAATATGTCGATTTAGTGCTCTAGATTTTTTTCCTGTTTTATCTTTTCAAGTGGATCGACATACTCAATATATGTTTAATACAAAACTATGGTGGCTACATGATCTATTCAGAACAAAACTCAATATAGATAATAACACAGATCATAGAACAGCAAACACAGTTATATACATACAGATACACACACACATCAAGTAAAATACATAGTGTCGTACATGAGTGGTGATACACCACTATATAAATTTACATCAAGTCCCTAAAAAGAATAAATACAAACAAGGTACACTACAAAATATACTACATAAGAACTATGCATCAAATCCAAAAGGGTCGATAGGATGATCCATGGAGAACATCTAAGCAAAGCTAAGAACCCTAACCTGCACCTCGGTCTGACCCGAGTAATGAATACACAGGTTAGTCTAACTTGAACAATATAATCAGTGAATGATAAATAGGATATATATTTTTCTCATAAGGGAAATGTTCCTTTAATAAAAAAGGAATGATATGAATATAATGCTACTCAAATTCCAATTGATGGAACACATAAGTTATCTCAAGAAATAACTCATAAATGACATCGATTCAAAATAAATGTTTCCTTCTTAAAAGCTACTCGAAATATAAATTCCGATAAAATCATACAAAGTCTCGGAAGGAAACCACAGAAATCTTCAAAAATCTCATGACTTGTGGAACTCAATTAAGAGTTCAAACTTAGAAAATTTCATAATTCGTGGAACTCAATTAAGAGTTCAAAACCTGATAAATGAAATCACCATATACATATAAATACTCATATAGCTCTAAGCTATAAAATGTATATAAAAGTCATCTTGAAATGGTGAAATCATAAATAAAACTCAAAACTCGGAAAATAGCCCGGATTGGATCCAAATCCCCGGTTGAACGCCGAAGCAATGCCGCACGTGCTATCCTCATGTCCAGTACTAATATATAGGTACTCATCTCGTGGTGACTGAAGTCACATATACATCGTGATGACCGAAGTCATAATACATCGTGATGACCGAAGTCATAATACATCGTGATGACCCGAAGGTCTAGTACTGGTAGTAACATCGTAAATATGTCACAAACTCTCAAATAGAAACCCAAAAAGTGTTAATAGTGCGTCCCATACCACACATTCTCACTCAACGGTTTACTAACTGTTAGTCAATGCCACACTAGAAAGCAACATCATCAAAATCATAAATCTCATAAACTTCATAACTTGCCTCATCTCATCGACAAGTACAAAAGACATCATAATGGTTTTCACAAACCATAACTCCTAAATAGGAGATCTCAATCTCAAAATCAGCCGAAGAATGGCAATCTCACATAATTCCCAAAAATAGGAATTCACACATCTCAAAACACGCCAAAGTATGGCAAGCAGAAATAACAACCCGAAGGATCATAACTTCAAACAAACAAGTCCGGAATTAACCGAAAAAGTAATACATGTGTCCCATACCACATGTTTTACTAAATCATTTAATTCTCTTTCTCATACGTTCGAAGAGTGCAAAATAGTGTATTTTATATAGAAAATAACTTGCTTGAGAAAACTAGTTTTTAAAACAATTTTTGAAAATCGTTTGGAAAGCAATTCTTTGAAAATCTCTTTATTATAGAGAATATAATTTTTTAGTAGCTTTAAAAATAATTTTAAATATTGTAAAATATTTATTTCAAAAGCTATTTTAATATAAAAATCATTTCAAAAATCGTTTAGAAAATTCGTGCTCGAAAACAAAAGAAATCATCGAAAAACACTGAAATTTTAACATAAGAAACGTCTCAAAAACTCATCTTCCGGAGTATGAATCAACCAAATTATTGGCTTACCTATTGATAGGTTAGAGCCCTTCAAAAACACACCAAAATATAAAAAATCATATCAAAGTAGTTGCTGGAAACAAGTAGAAGAAGTGAACAGAACAATGGAAACAAGAAGCAGTAAACCAAAAAGGCTAGGTCAACCTATAGGTCGACCTGTAGGTCGACCTTGTTATTGGTAGATCGACCATAAGGTCAACCTATCAATGGCTTAGGTCGACCTATAGGACAACCCTTGAGTGTGGTAGGTCGACCATTGCATGCAAATTTCTACAGGTATTTTCCCTTCTTCGATTCAATTTTTGAGCAAGGTTTTCAGGCTATTTCAAGATGAATTTGACTGTAAAAATTTGCATACACAAACTACAACATTCGGACAACAATCCGGATATTTGGTTGTTTGCAATATCACTGTTATAATTGAATATTACAGGTAATCACCAAACCAGGGTTGTTACTATATATCTTTTTAAAGAGAATTTGAATTGAATATTTGGAAAGTGATTTAATTAATAAAAGATTAATTAAAAGGGCCTAGTGATTGCGTCTGGTGCTAAATATTTGGTTGTTTGCTTTGATAGCTAAATAGTCGACTATCAAATTTGGCCATTTTAGTTTCTCGACTTGATGTAGAAACTAATTAGTCATACACTTAGTACGTAACTGACTGTGTAGGTTTGATTATCATTTTTGTTGAGAATGTTGATTCGTGTAGTGCGGAGTGATTAATCCAATCTATCAAGCTTCCTTCTTGGCCGAAGGATAGCAAGTTAAAAGTTGGAGACATGATAAGTCTATGAGACTTAGTTTCCATGTAAGGTTGAGAAACGCTTTTGCGTTGTTGGTGTGGAGAGACCGGGATCAGATTTATCTGAAAACCACTTCGGACCAACACATATGTGACGATTTTGCTGGTTGGTCGATGATGTTGATATTTAGGATTTTCATAGTGAAGGATTGCTTGTTGATCGCTTGTGGTTAAAATTCCAATATACATATAGTAGGAGTAGTCTCTTCGTTATAAAATATCCATTGCAAGGGCTGTCGCTACTAATCCGATATGATGTGGTAGGAGAGTACCTTCGGTTTGTCCTATTCCTGGACAACTTGTATGGACGAGTGTCTGACATTGTATTTTCTGTGATTACATTCGTTGGCTTTTACAAATGTACATCTGCTTGGTGGCAAAGAAGGCAACTTCTCTTACCTTAACACCCTTCTCTGAGACGTATGAGCTCAGAGGTTGTATGTTTGTGAAAGTCAATAGTGATCAAAGGAATGGCAATGTGGCATTCAAAGATGATGTGATATGTGATATGTGAAAGGTAATCGTTACCTCGGGCCTCATCAACCGGAAATGACCGAAACAGGGTTGGATGCGACAAGGCCAAGTGGGTAATTCCCAATCCCATCTAAATATATTTCTTCCCACTATGACGTTCGGGATGTAAATTAATGTGGTTTGTATGCTATGAGGGCCCTCGAAAAGGTCGGTAATGATTGGGGGATGACATATTCGGTACTACCTAGTTATAGAGGTAGGCGGGTCTTGTGTTGGTAGAGGATTTTTGTGATGGATCCTCGGTACATTCCTCTAGAGGCGTACTGCCTGAAGGTAGTCCCTTCACCTAGTCATTTGTATGGAAATCCAAACTCCACTACATGCCTGCCGTTTTTTTTATAGAGCCTAGTATGCTGGAATTTAATAATGGTAACAATTTCAGTTATTTTAATAGTTATTTGTATACTAGACACTAGTATAATATAACGTGACTTGATATGAAAGGTTTTGGTTATTGTATGGTGAAAACATGTCTGTGTTTATATGTGGGCGTGTCTTACGAGATACTTTTGTTTTGAAAAGAAAAGTTTTGGTAATTTAATAAATTCAGTTGAGTGTGTTTCCTCACGCTGGTTTACCAGACTAATCCGGGCGTTCTTCCCTTTCAATGCTCGGGTCAGCCCGAGTATATTTATAGGTTCAGATTTGGTTGCTTTTGGAGCTTCAGTAGGCGAGTTGGAGATCTTCATGTCGTGTACATGTATCTTTTTATTTTCCGCTGCATTGTTGTTGTTTATTTTATCAGCAATTGTAAGGGCAGGTTATTATAACTGTCCAGGCTGATGATTAGTGATTGATTGTTTAACTCTGATGGATGTATGTATATGATATTATAGTTTCTCTTTTGTAAAGATTATTCATCTATATTATATGTTATTCCGCTGCAATGTGAGATTCTGTATTGTTATTGTTCTATTTGGTTTTCTCTTCTCTCTTTCTTCTCTTCTCTTCTTCTTTCTCTTGACTATCCATCATTCTATTCTTTTTGGGTCGGACATGTGTGGTTTATTGTTAATTCAAAGGGTATGGATTTACGGGGCGTCACACTTGATGTAACGACCCCGAATTTTATATAAATTTTTGAATAAAAAATTGTAAAATTGATTATAAATGGAAGCGAGTTTCCCCGATTCAACTCGAAAAATATATAAAGTCATTAGGATTTGAAAATTTGTATATATGTGAATATATATGTATTTGAACATATATGAAGAAATTTGAGATTTATAAATAATGAAAAAACAATTTGTATTAAATTTAGAAATAAATGGTTTAATAATAAATGATAATAATAAATATTAGAATAAATCTTAACATCGAATTTAAAATAGAAATCATTTATACTATGAAATAATAAGACTAAACGAGAAAAATAAAATATTAAAATATGAAGTTAAGTAACATGGTTATAAAATTATGTAAAATATAAGTAGAAGTATTAACTAAAATCTAACCATATAGAACTCATGCATATTTCAAAATATAAAACAAAAGAAAGAAACAAAATAAAATATATTTGTACAAGTTAAAAACTATAACCGATAACTAAACAAAATTTTATAACATTGACTAAAAATAACAATACAAGAACCACTCAGCTCAATACACTCATGTATATATACAAATAAGTAAATGAACATAGGCATAAGCAGTAGAAATCTGCACCCAAATAAATAAATCAAATGAAATGATTCATGTTCATAGAAATGGAAACCTAAGCATACAAAAGAAATGAATCTGCATAGTCAAATAAAAAAAAGTGAAATATCTAGACTAAGGAAAGTATGAAGACACAGGGTACTTAGTAATCAATGACAATATCTCTAGTACACAACCTTTTTATCTCATCAACCATCAAAACATTTATAAATGCAGCCTGTAAATCACCATGCCTCTAAAGCCACTCCAGCCGTGCTTGTTGTACAAAGCAATATGACTGAAGATAAGAAGATAGCAAAAATATACTTAACTAAGTATAGGATTTAAAGTGAAAGAAAGAGACATAAAGTACTCATACATTTAATGCTAGCACCCAAGATGTTCTCATCAGTAGACAAAGCAAGAAAATATCACTGCTAAAGTTTGTACCAAATAAATTATAACCTGTACATTTTTCTTTTTATATATCAAACTATCCATTCTAGTTCGACCTTTCTCAGCTGAGAAAATGAAGCAAAGCATCCTCCATTAAAACTGAGAAAAAAATTGTGAAATAAAAACATCATCTCAAACAAAAACAAATCAAAGTTCAACATCCAGTTCAACTCAAATCTTTTGCATGCAAGTTTTCAAGAGCATTTCAGTTTCAAGTTGCAGCCTGCAAATTCAAAACTGCTTTCAACATAAACCTGTTCTGTTCTTCATTTGCTGTGAGTAACTTCATTTTGAAATGAATTTTAAAAACAGTTAAATCCTGGTTTCATCTTGTTCTCGTGAACGAATATCTTGATATTATCTGATTTGAATTAAAATTGGAAGCATGTTTGAATTAAGTATATTTGAATGCCTGGGTAGTTTAAACATGTACTCTGTCTATTGATCTCAGGTCTAAAATTTTATAATAAAATTCAATAACTAAACTTTGAATTCGAATTTGCTTATGATTTGTAATAAAAGATATTGGAAATCATGTAATCTTTCATCTAAAAATAATTATAGGTATATAAAATGAATCTTGTGTTCAGGATTTTAAAAATTTGCAGTGAATCTTTAATTTGGGACAAAAATAAATCAAAGCAATTTTAAGTTTGAATTATATGATAGGATCCGTGATGCAAAACCGTGAATTTTGACGGTTGTAGCATGATTTTTAGTTTAGTAATTAGGGTGAATCCTGGGTTTGGCTGTTTTGGACAAATTGGCCAACTGGGGGCAAATGACGGCGAACTGGGGATCGCGGTGGAGCATGGAGGTCATGGAGGGGACAAGGATCATGGGAAAAATACCTTGGGATTTTATTTTTGATCGTGGTGGCCGCGCGAAATAGTTTTAGGGTTTTGGGTTCGTTTTGGTTGGCTATTGTTCACGAGCAAATCGCGTCATCATCGCGGTGATCTGGGCGATCTCACCTATGGGGATGGCTTCGTGGGTGAGTGACGGAGCTCTGTGGGAAGTTGCGAGACCGATGGTGAAGTACCGTGGCGGCGCGAGGTGAATTGATGGTCGAGGTTGGTTCCGGAGTTTGGAGCGATGGGTTCGATTTTGAATTTCGATTGTATTCCTCGATCTGGTTGTACGGAAGGCTTGCGTGGGTTAACGGCGAACTGGTGGTGGGTGGCGATTCGATCGAAGTTTGCCAGCGTTCGCGAGCACGTGCACGCGTGGGTGATGATATCTGAGGTAGTTGTGGATTTGGGGAAGAAGGAAAGCGCCTCGGGTTTGAATGCGTGAAAACAAGGAGCAGACTCGAAGTAGTTGGAAGTGTGGCGAGGACCGATGTTTGACTCGGGGTAACTAGGGGATTGGCCTGGGTTTGAGAATTTTGTGCAAAACAGCTTTTAAGTTAAAAAATTTAATCAAGTTTATTAAGTTAAATTTGGTTTTAACGACTTTCAAGTGTAAAGATATATTGAGTTCTGAATTTAAACTGAAAGTTTAAAATGGTAAAATAGAATTTTGAAATAAGTTTAAATCTAAGTTTTAAATTTAAATTGTCGAACTACTTCAAAGTTTAAGCCGGTTTATTTGTTAAAAGGTGATTAATGATTGATTAATGAGATTCATTAAAGGATGATTACTTAACGAAAGTAATTAAGGATTTATCACTTATTGTAATTAATTTTGAATATTTTGATTAATTAAAGGTTAATTATTTAATGATTTAAGGCGGATTGATTTATTAATTAAGGTTAATTAATAGAAATGGTTTGCAATTAATAATTAATTAACCAGGATTAGTAATTTATTCATATGTAATTAATCTGGTTTAAAAATTTATCAGCTGATTAAATTGTTCTTACTTATGAATGTTTGTATTCTAGTGAATGTTGAATTGTTTGATATCCCTGATATGTGATGCTTTGTGATATACGCTGATTTATGTTGTTATCTATGATATATATCTATGATGAATATACTGTTGTATGAATATGAAAACCCTTGACCCGTAAACGACACTTGAATTTCGATGCGATAGGGAGTCAGATTCCAGTTGGTTATCCGAAAACCCGCGTCGAATTGTAATAGTGAATCTTTGTGACTGACAAATTTATTTTATCTATGAATCTGTGAATGAAGATAAGCGTTATCGATTATACCGCTTATCGATATATCTGTGATGATTGATGTTGCACTATTGTGTGAAACCCCTAGACCACACTTTTACACACACAAATATGGATTTCACGTGGAAATTGGTTAAGTCACAGATGATGTAAATTTAATGTTTTTGAAATTGAAATTTTAAGTTTCAATTGATTTTTGAAATGGGAAATTCGGGTTTAAAGTGAAATGCTTTGGAAAAGGGAATTTCAAAGATAAAAGTTATTTCGAATAACTTAATCGAGTTTTGGAAATTTAAATAATTTGATTTAAATTTGAATTCAAGTTTTAAATTGAATTCTATGATTTGAAACTAAGGATTAAAGATGCTGTACAAGTTATATATGGCTTAAACCATTTTATAGATATTGATTTGGGAATTTGAATTTTAATTCAAGGGTTTTAACTCGTGTAAATATAACTGGATTTTTCTGAAACGAAACTATTTGTTTTCAAATAGTAAAAGCTTTCACATAAGTAATGAACTTCCAATTTGTGTTGGAAGAATTTCAAGTTTGAAATGGAATTGAAATGTTTTGAAAACTATGAAATGAGTCTTTGATTTCAAAGATCGAACGAATTAATCCAACTTGAATTGGAATTGTTTTGGAAGACTATGAATGAATCTTTGGAAACGAGTTTTGAAAGCTATAAGTTAAATCTTGATTTAAAGATTTAACGAGTTAATCCAATTGAAATGGAAATTGTTTTGAAATCCATGAATGGATCTTTGTGAACGGGGTAAACTTTGTGAATTGAATCTTTTTGTTTAAAAGATTAAAAGTGTGGAAATTGTTTAAACCATTGAAGGTTTTTAAAATGAATCTTTTTGTTTAAAAGATTGGAAATGGTAATATGTTTTACCATTCGAATGAAAAGTTTTGGGCTTTAAGCTGTGATTTAACTGAGACCCCAGTATCCATATGATTTTTTAAATTGCGCTCGTTATTCGGTTTAGCCGGGAAAGGACCTTTGTGTCATATAACCCATTCCGAATAATGATACGTCGTATATGGATAGCATTTGAAGACCGGTGGTGAAGACCGGATATTTTCGAAAATGAAAGGACAACTCGTCGAATGTCTCTGCACCGACTGGTCCCCGGTATAGAGATTTTATCACCCTTTGTGATGGGAAGTCCGGACGTGATTAGAAATTATCCGGATTTGCAAGGGCTTCTTTGGAAGTGCCTTCGGTTCTGTTCGAACCCGGAACAGACTTGTATGGATGTGTGTCTGACATTACACTTTGAGATGTAAAGCTGGTTTCTATCAAATACATTTCTGTTGGTGGCGGAGAATTTATTCTCTTAGCTTAACACCCTTCTCTTAGACGTATGAGCTCAGAGGTTATGTAGTTGATGGTTACTAGTGATACATTCCCAATTTGGTAATGTGGC
Source organism: Allium fistulosum (assembly GCA_030737815.1). Taxonomy (NCBI): domain Eukaryota; kingdom Viridiplantae; phylum Streptophyta; class Magnoliopsida; order Asparagales; family Amaryllidaceae; genus Allium; species Allium fistulosum. The sequence continues at coordinate 577,460,504 of CM060904.1, read as the reverse complement.
ATATGAAGTGCTGCTGATCATTTGTTGATCGAAGCGTTGCTTTGTGAAAAAGCGTGGCTTTGTGAAAAAGCGTGGTTTGGTGAAAAAGCATGGCTTTGTGAAAAAGCGTGGCTTTGTGGACGAGACTTCGTCGAGCCTCACAACCCGGTAATGGTCGAAACAGGAATGTTGCGGCAAAGGTTTGTAGGGGTAGCGCCCCTAGGGTATGTCATTTCCTTCTGGATAAAAGGTGATATCATGGTATGGAGCCCAGATATTTTACCTATGTTGATTATACTTTGTGGCTGTTGCTTTGTGATTGAGGATCCTCGGATAAAGGTTGGTTACGACCGGGGGATGACATACTTGTGTGTTAGTTACCTAGTTATAGCTGTACAGCGTAAGGTACCGTCAGTGTGTTAGTTACCTAGTTACAGCTGTACAGCGTGAGGTAGCGTCGGCCTTTTGTTTGTAGAGATCCGGTTAGGTTCTCGGGGCATCTTTCCAGAGGCGTTTCTATTTCGGTAAGGAAGTTCCTTAGCCTGATCATTTGTTGGAAATCCAAAGAAGCAATACGAACCCAGTACGGTTTTAGTTGTATTACCTGCTATGGAATGTGGCGGTAACCTGCTATTGAACGTAGTAGTTATATTAGGCATACAATAATGGTTGTATGCTGGCTAAGATTTATATTATATTTTCGAAATGTTTTTCTACACTATGCACTAGTAATAATATCAAAAGAGTTTTGATTTTGCGTAGTAAGCATGTTTGACTATCATAAGGAGAAATCTCCTCAAATTCTGTGATTGCATTGTGTGTGTGGCGGGAGGCCTTATGGTAGTTTTACTTTCGAAAAGCATTGCGGATTTCAATGTTTAAAAGCCTTTTGTGTTTGTTTAAAGATAAACTGTTTTGTTTGCTCATACCAGTCCCATGACTGACCCGGAGTTTATTGTTCCCTTCCTAAACTCTGGGTGCCCATCATTTTCCACACGGGCAGTCTAGAGTTGGGTTTTTCAGATATTCAGGTTGAGTAGATTATCTGGAGCTAGTCAGTCCTTGGACGACTGACCTTTCTTTCCGCTAGCTATGGATTGGAGCATTCTATTGGAGATATTCTATCCACTGCTGATGTTATCTATTTTCTTTCCGCTGCTATTTCTTGTATCATATCTCTGATGTATATAGATATTCATTGTATCATCATTGTATCTGGATATTGTATCAGATGTTGTATATCTATATTCTTTTTCTTTTCCGCTGTATTGTTTACTTAATGTTGTTATAAGCTCCGGCGACTCGGATTTGAACGATCGAATCTACGGCATTCGAGTACGATGTAAAGTATGAATGTCGATTTTCGAACGCGAAAATCCGTATTGTTACATTTGGTATCAGAGTTAAGGTTGAACTTTAGCTCAGGAGTTTAACACATTAAGTAGCTCATTAGAGATAGGGTGAAGTATACCCTAGAATGAGTATTCCTCAGATATCCGTTCGAATGCCTCAGTAAATTCTCTTGCTATCTACTGATAGTAAGTATGAGTGTAAGAAGAGGATGAAATAGGGGACAGGGGAATACGATTATAAATGGTCAATACCCTGTAACAACAAGGAAACAATCTTTTCTCTATTAATCTATTTTGTTCGTCATCTCTTCTCAATTCTTCGATAATTTTTGGTAGATCCAGGAAGAAGATTTGCTATATTTAATATGGGACATAAACTCCAAAAAGGCCAAAATTGTTTGTTTGGATGAATTGTTGCTTTGATTGCTATGGTTGATAGGTATAATTTGGTTTTTAAACTGAAAATTTTGATATTGTATCCATATATCTATCTATTCTTTGGGTCCGGATATGTTCTACGAATGGTTAGTTATCCTTTCGAACTAACCGATGCCATCGTATATTTCGTAGATCTGGATAACTCGAGTATTTTCTGAAGTGTTAAAACAGATTCGTTCTTGTATCTATTATCGATATTCTGATTTGGTAAGCCAAATGCAGAATAGATGTTCAGTTTGATTTGATGAAATCTTCTTCATCTATTTTTATGTCTCCTTGGAAATTTCGAGGACGAAATTCTTTTAAGGAGGGAAGTCTGTAACGACCCCGAATTTTATATAAATTTAAATTGATAATTAAATAAATTTTTAAATAAAAAATTGTAAAATTGATTATAAATGGAAGCGAGTTTCCCCGATTCAACTCGAAAAATATATAAAGTCATTAGGATTTGAAAATTTGTATATATGTGAATATATATGTATTTGAACATATATGAAGAAATTTGAGATTTATAAATAATGTAAAAACAATTTGTATTAAATTTAGAAATAAATGGTTTAATAATAAATGATAATAATAAATATTAGAATAAATCCTAACATCGAATTTAAAATAGAAATCATTTATACTATGAAATAATAAGACTAAACGAGAAAAATAAAATATAAAAATATGAAGTTAAGTAACATGGTTATAAAATTATGTAAAATATAAGTAGAAGTATTAACTAAAATCTAACCATATAGAACTCATGAATATTTCAAAATATAAAACAAAAGAAAGAAACAAAATAAAATATATTTGTACAAGTTAAAAACTATAACCGATAACTAAACAAAATTTTATAACATTGACTAAAAATAACAATACAACAACCACTCAGCTCAATACACTCATGTATATATACAAATAAGTAAATGAACATAGGCATAAGTAGTAGAAATCTGCACCCAAATAAATAAATCAAATGAAATGATTCATGTTCATAGAAATGGAAACCTAAGCATACAAAAGAAATGAATCTGCATAGTCAAATAAAAAAAAGTGAAATATCTAGACTAAGGAAAGTATGGAGACACAGGGTACTTAGTAATCAATGACAATATCTCTAGTACACAACCTTTTTATCTCATCAGCCATCAAAACATTTATAAATGCAGCCTGTAAAGCACCATGCCTCTAAAGCAACTCCAGCCGTGCTTGTTGTACAAAGCAATATGACTGAAGATAAGAAGATAGCAAAAATATACTTAACTAAGTATAGGATTTAAAGTGAAAGCAAGAGACATAAAGTACTCATACATTTAATGCTAGCACCCAAGTTGTTCTCATCAGTAGACAAAGAAAGAAAATATCACTGCTAAAGTTTGTACCAAATAAATTATAACCTGTACATTTTTCTTTTTATATATCAAACTATCCATTCTAGTTCGACCTTTCTCAGCTGAGAAAATGAAGCAAAGCATCCTCCATTAAAACTGAGAAAAAAATTATGAAATAAAAACATCATCTCAAACAAAAACAAATCAAAGTTCAACATCCAGTTCAACTCAAATCTTTTGCATGCAAGTTTTCAAGAGCATTTCAGTTTCAAGTTGCAGCCTGCAAATTCAAAACTGCTTTCAACATAAACCTGCTCTGTTCTTCATTTGCTGTGAGTAACTTCATTTTGAAATGAATTTTAAAAGCAGTTAAATCCTGGTTTCATCTTGTTCTCGTGAACGAATATCTTGATATTATCTGATTTGAATTAAAATTGGAAGCATGTTTGAATTAAGTATATTTGAATGCCTGGGTAGTTTAAACATGTACTATGTCTGTTGATCTCAGGTCTAAAATTTTATAATAAAATTCAATAACTAAACTTTGAATTCGAATTTGCTTATGATTTGTAAATAAAAGATATTGGAAATCATGTAATCTTTCATCTAAAAATAATTATAGGTATATAAAATGAATCTTGTGTTCAGGATTTTAAAAATTTGCAGTGAATCTTTAATTTGGGACAAAAAAAAATCAAAGCAATTTTAAGTTTGAATTATATGATAGGATCCGTGATGCAAAACCATGAATTTTGACGGTTGTAGCATGATTTTTAGTTTAGTAATTAGGGTGAATCCTGGGTTTGGCTGTTTTGGACAAATTGGCCAACTGGGGGCAAATGACGGCGAACTGGGGATCGCGGTGGAGCATGGAGGTCATGGAGGGGACAAGGATCATGGGAAAAATACCTTGGGATTTTATTTTTGATCGTGGTAGCCGCGTAAAACAGTTTTATGGTTTTGGGTTCGTTTTGGTTGGCTATTGTTCACGAGCAAATCGTGTCATCATCGCGGTGATTTGGGCGATCGCACCTATGGGGATGGCTTCGTGGGTGAGTGACGGAGCTCTGTGGGAAGTTGCGAGACCGATGGTGAAGTACCGTGGCGGCGCGAGGCGAATTGATGGTCGAGGTTGGTTCCGGAGTTTGGAGCGATGGGTTCGATTTTGAATTTCGATTGTATTCCTCGATCTGGTTGTACGGAAGGCTTGCGTGGGTTAACGGCGAACTGGTGGTGGGTGGCGATTCGATCGATGTTCGCCAGCGTTCGCGTGCACGTGCACGCGTGGGTGATGATATCTGAGGTAGTTGTGGATTTGGGGAAGAAGGCAAACGCCTCGGGTTTGAATGCGTGAAAACAAGGAGCAGACTCGAAGTAGTTGGAAGTGTGGCGAGGACCGAAGTTTGACTCGGGGTAACTAGGGGATTGGCCCGGGTTTGAGAATTTTGTGCAAAACAGCTTTTAAGTTAAAAAATTTAATCAAGTTTATTAAGTTAAATTTGGTTTTAACGACTTTCAAGTGTAAAGATATATTGAGTTCTGAATTTAAACTGAAAGTTTAAAATGGTAAAATAGAATTTTGAAATAAATTTAAATCTAAGTTTTAAATTTAAATTGTCGAACTACTTCAAAGTTTAAGCCGGTTTATTTGTTAAAAGGTGATTAATGATTGATTAATGAGATTCATTAAAGGATGATTACTTAACGAAAGTAATTAAGGATTTATCACTTATTGCAATTAATTTTGAATATTTTGATTAATTAAAGGTTAATTATTTAATGATTTAAGGTGGATTGATTTATTAATTAAGGTTAATTAATAGAAATGGTTTGCAATTAATAATTAATTAACCAGGATTAGTAATTTATTCATATGTAATTAATCTGGTTTAAAAATTTATCAGTTGATTAAATTGATCTTACTTATGAATGTTTGTATTCTAGTGAATGTTGAATTGTTTGATATCCCTGATATGTGATGCTTTGTGATATACCCTGATTTATGTTGTTATCTATGATATATATATCTGTGATGAATATACTGTTGTATGAATATGAAAACCCTTGACCCGTAAACGACACTTGAATTTCGATGCGACAGGGAGTCAGATTCCAGTTGGTTATCCGAAAACCCGCTTCGAATTGTAATAGTGAATCTTTGTGACTGACAAATTTATTTTATCTATGAATCTGTGAATGAAGATAAGCGTTATCGATTATACTGCTTATCGATATATCTGTGATGATTGATGTTGCACTATTGTGTGAAACCCCTAGACCACACTTTTACACACACAAATATGGATTTCACGTGGAAATCGGTTAAGTCACAGATGATGTAAATTTAATGTTTTTGAAATTGAAATTTTAAGTTTCAATTGATTTTTGAAATTGGAAATTCGGGTTTAAAGTGAAAAGCTTTGGAAAAGGGAATTTCAAAGATAAAAGTTATTTCGAATAACTTAATCGAGTTTTGGAAATTTAAATAATTTGATTTAAATTTGAATTCAAGTTTTAAATTGAATTCTATGATTTGAAACTAAGGATTAAAGATGCTGTACACGTTATATATGGCTTAAACCATTTTATAGATATTGATTTGGGAATTTGAATTTTAATTCAAGGGTTTTAACTCGTGTAAATATTACTGGATTTTTCTAAAACGAAACTATTTGTTTTCAAATAGTAAAAGCTTTCACATAAGTAATGAACTTCCAATTTGTGTTGGAAGAATTTCAAGTTTGAAATGGAATTGAAATGTTTTGAAAACTATGAAATGAGTCTTTGATTTCAAAGACCGGACAAATTAATCCAACTTGAATTGGAATTGTTTTGAAAGACTATGAATGAATCTTTGGAAACGAGTTTTGAAAGCTATATGTTAAATCTTGATTTAAAGATTTAACGAGTTAATCCAATTGAAATGGAAATTGTTTTGAAATCCATGAATGGATCTTTGTGAACGGGGTAAACTTTGTGAATTGAATCTTTTTGTTTAAAAGATTAAAAGTGTGGAAATTGTTTAAACCATTGAAGGTTTTTGAAATGAATCTTTTTGTTTAAAAGATTGGAAATGGTAATTTGTTTTACCATTCGAATGAAAAGTTTTGGGCTTTAAGCTGTGATTTAACTGAGACCCCAGTATCCATATGATTTTTTAAATTGCGCTCGTTATTCAGTTTAGCCGTGAAAGGACCTTTGTGTCATATAACCCATTCCGAATAATGATACGTCGTATATGGATAGCATTTGAAGACCGGTGGTGAAGACCGGATATTTTCGAAAATGAAAGGACAACTCGTCGAATGTCTCTGCACCGACTGGTCCCCGGTATAGAGATTTTATCACCCTTTGTGATGGGAAGTCCGGACGTGATTAGAAATTATCCGGATTTGCAAGGGCTTCTTTGGAAGTGCCTTCGGTTCTGTTCGAACCCGGAACAGACTTGTATGGATGTGTGTCTGACATTACACTTTGAGATGTAAAGCTGGTTTCTATCAAATACATTTCTGTTGGTGGCAGAGAATTTATTCTCTTAGCTTAACACCCTTCTTTGAGACGTATGAGCTCAGAGGTTATGTAGTTGATGGTTACTAGTGATACATTCCCAATTTGGTAATGTGGCATACGAAGTGCTGCTGATCATTTGTTGATCGAAGCGTGGCTTTGTGAAAAAGCGTGGTTTTGTGAAAAAGCGTGGCTTTGTGAAAAAGCGTGGCTTTGTGGACGAGACTTCGTCGAGCCTCACAACCCGGTAATGGTCGAAACAGGAATGTTGCGGCAAAGGTTTGTAGGGGTAGCGCCCCTAGGGTATGTCATTTTGTGACGCCCCACCTCTATGCTCATAATAACAAAGAGTATTAAAAGAAATACTGTCTATTATTACGAAGAATAAGGCTGGATAGGAGCGACCATCCATAATTGGCTTTACACTAATATTGGTTATCTCGACAGGAGTGGTATATACTTTTTATTTTCCATCTATTATTTATTTACTCCCATCGACACTCCTAATACTAGTATAAAACGAACTACGATGGTTCATAATAGTTTAGGACATTAGATATAACAATAACACAGATAATATAAATGCGGAACACAGATAAAAACAAAATTCTCATATATATATAACTGATGTCAGTTAATACATAGTTGACACAATACATACGATACAACTATAACTGTCGACTCTAGAAGTTGTATATACACGTACATTATCGACTAATATACATGAGTACATACAGTTCTATACAATGACACGACTACTACAAAAGGACAATGACAACTTCAGAAGATGCGAAAAGTCTTCAAATCCCGAACAACAACTCAAAGAAGAAAATCTACAACCTGAAATAACTCGGGTCTGACCCGAGTATTACATTCAAAAGAAAATAATACCCAGGTCAGTCTAATTCAAACCAGTTTATTAGTGCATATAGGCAGTAATAATTTAAATAGACGACAGTCACAATAATTCCCGTCTATCCGATTCTTTAAACAAAGAAACCGGATAACGGTCAATATAACACTTAACAGTGTTTAACAAAAATCAGCAGATTTAAATCATCAACAGAGATAAATAAACAATTTATCAAATCGACTAAATCAATTTAAAGCTGCCAAATCTGATAGGGCTGCAGTACACGCACGCGTGTACTACCTCGCCACTATCGCAAGAGATACACAAAAGCTCAGTGAAAGTCATAAGTGATCACAAGGTCAAACCCCGAAATCGGGTTCAACTCAAGTGAGTAAAAAAAAACCCAACCTAAATGCATCAATGCCATGCACTGTAAAACTGGGCAGTGCTATCACATATACAACCGCATAATGAAATTGCAGTTGAACCACGCAATTAGCCGAGAGACTAAACAGTCAAGCAACGACAATGCAAGTGTCGAACTCAACTGAACAGCACAAGTAGTGACTACAACACTACAATTACAAGTGGTAATGTCAACAAAACAAATAAATACACTAATTCAAGTGCATGGCAACACAAGTGGTGGAACAATGAAACACTGCAACAATACAGTGAAGGCAACATAGCCAGGCTGCACTAAATCAAGGCCAACACAAATACCACAAAAATTATAAAGAAAACTGGATGCTCCAAAACAGTCGCCTGAAACTCAATTGAACAACATATGTAGGAAAGGTCAAACTGCATGTACACTGAAGACATCAAGTTCAAATATCAACAAAGCATTGAACCTCAGAGACCATCAACATAAAGTAACAAGTGTTAAATGACTACATGCCCTGATACATGTGCAAGCATACGACGGCAAAAAGAAAAAGACACCCATGAACAACAAGTTCTAGTCAAGTACACTGCAATGATGATATACAGATGCAATATAGTCTCGAGTTCAGGTTCAAATGAACAGCTACAACTGGTTAATACACTAGTGCACATGTAACAGTGATGATAAAAACAATGATTATCACCAAACAATAGTCATATAAGATCAAAGTAAAGTGATGACAGAAAGTATGTCAATGTCAGAATAGTACAAGTGGCTGGAGCCATAAACTGGCAATGAAAGTTCACAAACAAGTCAAATACTGGTTGCAACTGACTCGAGGCAGTGAACCGGGAAGCCAAAGCATCGAACTACAATTAAGGTCGCAGGTGAAAGTGACCGAAGTCAATATGCTATCAGGTTCAAATGAACAACTACAACTGGTTAATACACTAGTGCACATGTAACAGTGATGATAAAAACAGTGATTATCACCAAACAATAGTTCACTTTCAAATAATAGCCAATTTGCAAACATAATATGCCAAATTAAAATACAACTTCGTTTTCTAAACTTTAAGTAGAAAATATGCACATCATATATGCTCAAGCGTATCTGCATTTAAAATATGCAAACAAAAGTTGTAGTGAAACTACAAAAATGCTCAGGTGTATCTGCATATTAATTATGCAATTAACGGCAGTTGTACTAAACAAATGCAACCATATGAAATGTAGATGCATGAATAATGAAGACTGCATATACATCAAGGTGAATAAATGGTCAAGGTAGACAGCCATGTTCAACAGAGATGTACAACTTATGAATGAACCAGTATCATAGTGAACATATGCAACAATGACCAAATGAACATATTCAAGTGAAACAGTGGAAACATGATGATCAAAAGGGAGCAGTGCAATAGTCATGTACAGGTCAGGGGTGAACCCCATAGCACTATGATCAAGTACAACTCGAGCCAGTCCAGCTACCATGTGAAAGCAAGTAGTCAAAGTAATAACAATGCAGACAAGTACTAAATCCACTGAAAATGGATGATCTAGCCTGGCAACATGGAGTCGATCAAGGCAGTAAAGCTTCATCGAAGCCACAGACAACAACGTTATCAACTCGAAGTCAGTGATAGGAAAATCAAGTAAAATCTGGCAATATCAAAACAAGTAGAAACCGTGAATAACAAATCAGTGCCAAGGTCAAAGATTTTCACTGGCCACGAATACAAATAGATTTTCACGGAACAACCAAATCGAGTCGCAAGTTAATAACCAGAAAATCACAAGTTCGAAACCACTGCCGTGTTTTAACAAAATCAAGCAAAAGTGGCCGAGATAAAATAATTTGGTACGAACGAACAAAACAAGGCAACAGCCGAGACCACAGAGGCGAGATCAAAGTTATCTAAATCAACTCAAAACAGTGATGGGACGAAAACGACCAACACAAAATCATATAACAAAACAGTATGCAGTTCAAACAAGAATAATGTCGCAATTATCAAAGAGTCGAGCCAAATTAGAGATCCCAACAACAAACGAAAATCGAACTGCCATAATCCAGTTTGAATTAGAAGTGAGTTGCGAGCACTCACCTTTCACGGCGACAAAGGCAACGAAATCTGATCGAGCCACCCAATTCGAAGCCGTGGTAACCCTAAGTTGATGGAACCCTTCTGTGAAAAACGAACGAGCGAAGAGTCGTGGTCGCCATCGAAATTCAGAAGCCTAGTTAAATTGGAGACGAACGAGGAAGTATACGAGGCCGCCACCATTTTCTTCTTTTCGATTTCTTCTGTTAGGGTTTTCTCGAATGAGGCATGGAAGGGGTGGACGGGTTTTTGAGTGTAGAGAAAAGGAAATGGCACTTGATAATTTTCACGGCCCAAATTAAAACAAAGGAAACAAAAAATCAAAATTTGATAATGAAGCCCAATTAGCAATTTATAAAAGAGTTTTAACTCTAACAATCCAATTGAAATTTTAACTTGATTTAAAAATCCCAATTGCAATTGATAAACAATTTAAATCACCGCTTGACGATATTCAACGGCTATCAAACACGGGGTTGTTACAGACTCCCCTCCTTATAAAAATTGCGTCCACGCAATCTTAGGGAATAAATGGATAAAAGGTAACAACCAAAAGAGCATGGCAATGACGAATGTATAAGCAAAGCAAGTGTCAGCGGGGAAGTATTAGATAAGAAATCGAAAGGTTCGACTGCTTCAAATCAAAAGAATCAACCTCGTGGGAATCAGGGATCAAAATCAGACGACTAACAAAAGCAAGAACAATCGAGTTCCAGCAACTAAAAGAGAAGGAAAAACGGAGTAGAAATCCCATACAGAGCACGAATTGAATGTGAGTAAATCAAATTACTCACCTGAATCGCCAGAGAAAAAGACGAAGCTCAAATCTCAAAAATCGCAAATATTCAATCATCAAAAACGATAATCAAATTTCTCAAATCAACAACTATTCGATTATCAAAACGATAATCAAATCTCAAATCAGCAATCATTTAATTATCTAAAGCGATGATTAAATTCGAAATCAGCAAATATTTAATTATCTAAAGCGATAATTAAATCTCAAATCAGATAATATTTAATTATCTAAAGCAATAATTAAATCTCAAAGCAACAAATATTTAATTATCAAAAGCGATAATTAAATCTCAAAGCAACAAATATTTAATTATCTAAAGCGATAATTAAATCTCAAATCAACAAATATTTAATTATCTAAAGCGATAATTAAATTCGAAATCAGCAAATATTTAATTATCAAAAGCGATAATTAAATCTCAAAGCAACAAATATTTAATTATCTAAAGCGATAATTAAATCTCAAATCAACAAATATTTAATTATCTAAAGCGATAATTAAATTCGAAATCAGCAAATATTTAATTATCAAAAGCGATAATTAAATCTCAAAGCAACAAATATTTAATTATCAAAAGCGATAATTAAATCTCAAAGCAACAAATATTTAATTATCTAAAGCGATAATTAAATCTCAAATCAACAAATATTTAATTATCTAAAGCGATAATTAAATTCGAAATCAGCAAATATTTAATTATCAAAAGCGATAATTAAATCTCAAAGCAACAAATATTTAATTATCTAAAGCGATAATTAAATTCGAAATCAGCAAATATTTAATTATCAAAAGCGATAATTAAATCTCAAAGCAACAAATATTTAATTATCAAAAGCGATAATTAAATCTCAAAGCAACAAATATTTAATTATCTAAAGCGATAATTAAATCTCAAATCAACAAATATTTAATTATCTAAAGCGATAATTAAATTCGAAATCAGCAAATATTTAATTATCAAAAGCGATAATTAAATCTCAAAGCAACAAATATTTAATTATCAAAAGCGATAATTAAATCTCAAAGCAACAAATATTTAATTATCTAAAGCGATAATTAAATCTCAAAGCAACAAATATTTAATTATCTAAAGCGATAATTAAACCTCAAATCAACAAATATTTAATTATCTAAAGAGCAACTGTGACGCCCCACCTCTATGCTCATAATAACAAAGAGTATTAAAAGAAATACTGTCTATTATTACGAAGAATAAGGCTGGATAGGAGCGACCATCCGTAATTGGCTTTACACTAATATTGGTTATCTCGACAGGAGTGGTATATACTTTTTTATTTTCCATCTATTATTTATTTACTCCCATCGACACTCCCAATACTAGTATAAAACGAACTACGATGGTTCATAATAGTTTAGGACATTAGATATAACAATAACACAGATAATATAAATGCGGAACACAGATAAAAACAAAATTCTCATATATATATAACTGATGTCAGTTAATACATAGTTGACACAATACATACGATACAACTATAACTGTCGACTCTAGAAGTTGTATATACATGTACATTATCGACTAATATACATGAGTACATACAGTTCTATACAATGACACGACTACTACAAAAGGACAATGACAACTTCAGAAGATGCGAAAAGTCTTCAAATCCCGAACAGCAACTCAAAGAAGAAAATCTACAACCTGAAATAACTCGGGTCTGACCCGAGTATTACATTCAAAAAAAAATAATACCCAGGTCAGTCTAATTCAAACCAGTTTATTAGTGCATATAGGCAGTAATAATTTAAATAGACGACAGTCACAATAATTCCCGTCTATCCGATTCTTTAAACAAAGAAACCGGATAACGGTCAATATAACACTTAACAGTGTTTAACAAAAATCAGCAGATTTAAATCATCAACAGAGATAAATAAACAATTTATCAAATCGACTAAATCAACTTAAAGCTGTCAAATCTGATAGGGCTGCAGTACACGCACGCGTGTACTGCCTCGCCACTATCGCAAGAGATACACAAAAGCTCAGTGAAAGTCATAAATGATCACAAGGTCAAACCCCGAAATCGGGTTCAACTCAAGTGAGTAAAAAAAACCCCAACCTAAATGCATCAATGCCATGCACTGTAAAACTGGGCAGTGCTATCACATATACAACCGCATAATGAAATTGCAGTTGAACCACGCAATTAGCCGAGAGACTAAACAGTCAAGCAACGACAATGCAAGTGTCGAACTCAACTGAACAGCACAAGTAGTGACTGCAACACTACAATTACAAGTGGTAATGTCAACAAAACAAATAAATACACTAATTCAAGTGCATGGCAACACAAGTGGTGGAACAATGAAACACTGCAACAATACAGTGAAGGCAACATAGCCAGGCTGCACTAAATCAAGGCCAACACAAATACCACAAAAATTATAAAGAAAACTGGATGCTCCAAAACAGTCGCCTGAAACTCAATTGAACAACATATATAGGAAAGGTCAAACTGCATGTACACTGAAGACATCAAGTTCAAATATCAACAAAGCATTGAACCACAGAGACCATCAACATAAAGTAACAAGTGTTAAATGACTACATGCCCTGATACATGTGCAAGCATACGACGGCAAAAAGAAAAAGACACCCATGAACAACAAGTTCTAGTCAAGTACACTGCAATGATGATATACAGATGCAATATAGTCTCGAGTTCAGGTTCAAATGAACAGCTACAACTGGTTAATACACTAGTGCACATGTAACAGTGATGATAAAAACAATGATTATCACCAAACAATAGTCAGATAAGATCAAAGTAAAGTGATGACAGAAAGTATGTCAATGTCAGAATAGTACAAGTGGCTGGAGCCATAAACTGGCAATGAAAGTTCACAAACAAGTCAAATACTGGTTGCAACTGACTCGAGGCAGTGAACCGGGAAGCCAAAGCATCGAACTACAATTAAGGTCGCAGGTGAAAGTGACCGAAGTCAATATGCTATCAGGTTCAAATGAACAACTACAACTGGTTAATACACTAGTGCACATGTAACAGTGATGATAAAAACAGTGATTATCACCAAACAATAGTTCACTTTCAAATAATAGCCAATTTGCAAACATAATATGCCAAATTAAAATACAACTTCGTTTTCTAAACTTTAAGTAGAAAATATGCACATCATATATGCTCAAGCGTATCTGCATTTAAAATATGCAAACAAAAGTTGTAGTGAAACTACAAAAATGCTCCGGTGTATCTGCATATTAATTATGCAATTAACGGCAGTTGTACTAAACAAATGCAACCATATGAAATGTAGATGCATGAATAATGAAGACTGCATATACATCAAGGTGAATAAATGGTCAAGGTAGACAGCCATGTTCAACAGAGATGTACAACTTATGAATGAACCAGTATCATAGTGAACATATGCAACAATGACCAAATGAACATATTCAAGTGAAACAGTGGAAACATGATGATCAAAAGGGAGCAGTGCAATAGTCATGTACAGGTCAGGGGTGAACCCCATAGCACTATGATCAAGTACAACTCGAGCCAGTCCAGCTACCATGTGAAAGCAAGTAGTCAAAGTAATAACAATGCAGACAAGTACTAAATTCACTGAAAATGGATGATCTAGCCTGGCAACATGGAGTCGACCAAGGCAGTAAAGCTTCATCGAAGCCACAGACAACAACGTTATCAACTCGAAGTCAGTGATAGGAAAATCAAGTAAAATCTGGCAATATCAAAACAAGTAGAAACCGTGAATAACAAATCAGTGCCAAGGTCAAAGATTTTCACTGGCCACGAATACAAATAGATTTTCACGGAACAACCAAATCGAGTCGCAAGTTAATAACCAGAAAATCACAAGTTCGAAACCACTGCCGTGTTTTAACAAAATCAAGCAAAAGTGGCCGAGATAAAATAATTTGGTACGAACGAACAAAACAAGGCAACGGCCGAGACCACAGAGGCGAGATCAAAGTTATCTAAATCAACTCAAAACAGTGATGGGACGAAAACGACCAACACAAAATCATATAACAAAACAGTATGCAGTTCAAACAAGAATAATGTCGCAATTATCAAAGAGTCGAGCCAAATTAGAGATCCCAACAACAAACGAAAATCGAACTGCCATAATCCAGTTTGAATTAGAAGTGAGTTGCGAGCACTCACCTTTCACGGCGACAAAGGCAACGAAATCTGATCGAGCCACCCAATTCGAAGCCGTGGTAACCCTAAGTTGATGGAACCCTCCTGTGAAAAACGAACGAGCGAAGAGTCGTGGTCGCCATCGAATTTCAGAAGCCTAGTTAAATTGGAGACGAACGAGGAAGTATACGAGGCCGCCACCATTTTCTTCTTTTCGATTTCTTCTGTTAGGGTTTTCTCGAATGAGGCATGGAAGGGGTGGATGGGTTTTTGAGTGTAGAGAAAAGGAAATGGCACTTGATAATTTTCACGGCCCAAATTAAAACAAAGGAAACAAAAAATCAAAATTTGATAATGAAGCCCAATTAGCAATTTATAAAAGAGTTTTAACTCTAACAATCCAATTGAAATTTTAACTTGATTTAAAAATCCCAATTGCAATTGATAAACAATTTAAATCACCGCTTGACGATATTCAACGGCTATCAAACACGGGGTTGTTACACATTTCTTTCTGGATAAATGGTAATATCATGGTATGGAGCCCAGATATTTTACCTATGTTGATTATACTTTGTGGCTATTGCTTTGTGATTGAGGATCCTCGGATAAAGGTTGGTTACGACCGGGGGATGACATACTTGTGTGTTAGTTACCTAGTTACAGCTGTACAGCGTGAGGTAGCGTCAGTGTGTTAGTTACCTAGTTACAGCTGTACAGCGTGAGGTAGTATCAGCCTTTTGTTTGCAGAGATCCGGTTAGGTTCTCGGGGCGTCTTTCCAGAGGCGTTTCTATTTCGGTAAGGAAGTTCCTTAGCCTGATCATTTTTTGGAAATCCAAAGAAGCAATACGAACCCAGTACGGTTTTAGTTGTATTACCTGCTATGGAATGTGGCGGTAACCTGCTATTGAACGTAGTAGTTATAGTAGGCATACAATAATGGTTGTATGCTGTCTAAGATTTATATTATATTTTCGAAATGTTTTTCTACACTATGCACTAGTAATAATATCAAAAGAGTTTTGATTTTGCGTAGTAAGCATGTTTGAGTATCATAAGGAGAAATCTCCTCCAATTCTGCGATTGCATTGTGTGTGTGGCGGGAGGCCTTATGGTAGTTTCACTTTCGAAAAGCATTGCGGATTTCAATGTTTAAAAGCCTTTTGTGTTTGTTTAAAGATAAACTGTTTTGTTTGCTCATACCAGTCCCATGACTGACCCAGAGTTTATTGTTCCCTTCCTAAACTCTGGGTGCCCATCATTTTCCACACGGGCAGTCTAGAGTTGGGTTTTTCAGATATTCAGGTTGAGTAGATTATCTGGAGCTAGTCAGTCCTTGGACGACTGACCTTGCTTTCCGCTAGCTATGGATTGGAGCATTCTATTGGAGATATTCTATCCACTACTGATGTTATCTATTTTCTTTCCGCTGCTATTTCTTGTATCATATCTCTGATGTATATAGATATTCATTGTATCATCATTGTATCTGGATATTGTATCAGATGTTGCATATCTATATTCTTTTTCTTTTCCGCTGTGTTGTTTACTTAATGTTGTTATAAGCTCCGGCGACTCGGATTTGAATGATCGAATCTACGGCATTCGAGTACGATGTAAAGTATGAATGTCGATTTTCGAACGCGAAAATCCGTATCGTTACACTTGAGGTTACGATAACCTTTTCTTTAGGCGGACCATCTTAAAATGCTAACACTATCCTCCAGGAAACCAATGCACTACTAGCATTCATCCATACAAGTTATTCCGAGAACAAACATTCAACATTTACTATCTTAGATTTTGGGATCACCCTCAGGAAGAATAGTACAGCTTCATAACATACTTCATAACAATCTACCACGAACGTTAGTTTGGAGTGCTTCAGATAAATTACACTTACCCGGAACCGGTATCTCCAAACTAAGTGATAATTACCGGCTAACTCAATTCCGATTCTTTTGGAAGTATGTAACCAGTATTCAAGTCCTCATCGGGGAACTATAATATACACAACATACTTCTTGAGTTAAAATTGGTCAAGTTATAAATAGCGAACAATCTTCAACTTAGGGTAATTATACAGAGTTCGCATATGAATAACCATATACTTAATTTAAACATAACCCATTAGTAGGAATTAACCCTCCCATATCTATCACGTTTTTGAAATTTCGACCTTACTCTATCCCTCGCCTAGAAATAAATTTAAATCTCATAGATAAAGGATCAGCCTACTCATCAGATTTTAGTACTACTGATTGGACGACTTACTTCCCATAAATGTGCCACCAAATTAACTTTGATTTCATATTTTTTTAGGCTACCTAAGGGTAATCGACGAAGAAATCGCTTGATTTAAAAATTTTGAAATGAAAAACAGTTTAAACAAAACCAAATTTTTAAAAACAAAGCGATTTTAAACCCTTATAATAAATTAAACCCTAATTATTAATTAAATAATAAGTTAAACCATTGTTATTAATTATATAATAAATTAAGCCCTTATTAAATAATAAATAAGTCTTAGTTTAAGTCTTAATTACAAGCTTAATTAAATTTAAATAAATCATTAATTAATTATTAATTAAACCTTTTTTTGTAAATAATTAATTAATAATTAATAAATAATTATCCCTTAATTATTAGTTAAATAATAATTAACTTTAATTATTTAACTAATTAAAATTAACTTCATTGATTAACACTCAATTATTAATTACTTTTATTAACTAATGGTTAAGTACCGATTACTTAATTAATTAGTTAAATAATCATTAAATAAATAATAATTACCTTTTAAATTACTTAATATAAGTTCTAAAAACATTTTCCAAAAATATTTCTAAGTGGAAGCATTTTTAGATTTCAAAAAGAGTTCGTTTTCACGAACTGCACTTATAGCGACTATTGCTATACGACCCAAAATTTCCAAACCTGAAATTTGTTTCCAAGTCTTCTTTAAAACTTTAACTTTTGGAAACATTACTACTTCGTAAACATAAAGATTTGGTTTTTAAACTAAACAAGTTTTAAACTTAAATATATTTCCAAAATTTAAGTCTAAAGTTCAAACCTTTCTGAGAGGGATTTCATAAGTCGCTTAAGTTAGCAAAAATGCTAACTTTATTAGCATGAAAAAAACATATACCAAGATCATAACCAACATCACAACCACATCACAACAGCATGATTCCAAACATAAGATGGATCATACTTTACTAATTTACTACACTTAACTTTCGATTTCAAGTTTATACAACACTACATACAAGCATACATATATACAACCAAGTCAACACCATTTCCAAGTATTCTTATGAGTACACACACCAGAGCCAAGGTTCTCACTTAACCTTCTGCTCTGATACCAAATGAAACGACCCAAATTTTCCGATCCCGAAAATTCCAGATAGTTACGAAAAGAAGAAAGAGATAGAAGAAGAAGAAACAGAAACACTACACAGATTCTCACATTCACAGCGGATCAAAATATAATATCAAATAATAAAAAGAATTCTGTATCAGTCAATTACATTTTAATACATCAGAGTTACACACATACTCAAACACTGGACATATACAAATCAACATGTCCCAGCTAAATAGAAATATATCACAGCGGAAACACTCCATAAGTTCCTGCCATCCAGCTCGCCTCTTGAGCTCCAGAACGTCCTTACCTGAAAATATGTAATACTAGGTCTGACCCGAGCATTACATCAAAGTAACACCCGGGTTAGGCTGGAAACCAGCGTGAGTAAACCTATCTAACAAGAAATACTAATGCATAAAACTTATTTTAAAACCCGGGGTACTCGTACCTTATTACAATTCCTTAATTTGCCATAGTCAAATACACATTTTGTAATCATATCTAAGTATTATTACTTAGATTAAATGACCAAATTTACATCATTTATTCCATTCCAGCTTATTTGTTTCCAAAATCAAATTCATAAGAATTATTGTTGATTACAAATCGAAGTGGTTACGGGTATTTACTGATACCTGACCCCGGTCTCTTCGAATCCAATATCATCTTAAAAACGAACCGTTTAAGTTTAAACAATATCCAGATATATGTATTTATGAGTAAACCCATTTAATTTGAAATACCAAGCTATAACATATGTGAATACCAGGGTAACTCGTACATTTTACAAGTTCTTACTTTATTATAGCCAATCATTTATCACACACATCAGTTCTTAGGTTTCTGGCTTAACCGAATAAGAAGCGCTTATTTTTAAAACGCGTGGATATATAAGTCACAAAGATTCACCATTCAGGTTCGATATGGGTTTCGGATAACCATATGGAATCCGACTCCCTATCGCATCGAAATTCAAATGTCGTTTTACGGATCCAAGGGGTTTTCACATTCACACAGTAATATATCACAGAGGTCATATCTCAACACAAAGCAAGTCTTATCACAAAGTATCACAATCACATATCAGAGATATCAACCAATTCAAAACATTAAATAATAATCCAATCATCGATAAGTAAGATTAATTAATCGTGTGATTATAATTAATTAATCATATAATTATTTTCATTAATTGTCCTTAATTACTGATTAATTATCCTTAATTATTAATTAATTAAATCTTAACCACTTCCATTAATTAATTATTCCTTAATTAATTACTTTAGTTAATTAATCCTTAATTATAAATTAATTAACTTTTAATTATATTATTAAATTTATTTTAATTAATCTGAAGAATTAATTTATAAATAATGTTACATAATTAAATAAACTTAATTATTTCAAAATAACTTACTTAAACATTTACTAATCCCATTTTTTAAATAAAACAATTATTTTTAAAAGAAGGAGCTAAAAATTGTTCAAACTTGAATTTGTTTTAAAATTTGAAAATTGTTTTTAAACCAACCCGAGGCAACCCCGAGTTCACCACCGAGCCCAGATCAATCTCCTTTGAGTCTTCCCCGAGCCACCCCAAATTTTTTTACTTTGTTTTTTCTTTAAGGTTTAAAACTTGTTAAACATGTTAACCTCTCGCGAGTACACTCGACGGTTTACTCGAGCCAACAACCCATCTCCTCGAAATTTACTTCGAGACAATCACCTTACTCCACAACTCTACCTTACTAACATGAACCAGAATCATGTGCACATGCACCGTCGATCGCAGGCATTCTGGCCATCGCTACCACCTTCCACAAGTCAGCGTCAATTCACTCGAGCACCACGATCACCCAGATCGACGAATTTGCATGCCAATCGAAATCGAACAACTAAACTACCTACTGGAACAAACCCAGATATCCAAGATCAACTTGTACTTGCACATCCGTCCATCAAAGGTCACGAAATTACGTCCATCCCTTCGTTAATGTTCCTTACTTCATTTCCATTTGCCCCAATGCAGTCCGATTCGACATTTATAACGCAACTGCCCCGAGAACAGGATCGACCAGAAACTGGGTTAAAACCCTAAATCGAACTCGTACTGCCGCCTCGGTGAATTATAAATTCACCGAGCATTTTTCCCATGATCGCCGACCACAAAGCGCGCTCCAGTTCCGATCATGAGACAAACTATGTCACCGATTATCAGAATTTTCCAATGAACCCAAAATCATTCAATTCGCAAATTCTCAATGGATTTGTACTTAAAAATTTTGATTTCACCTTTAAAAATCATCATTTTTGAAAACGTTGCAGATGATATTCCTGAAACCAGAAATCTTGATGTTTGAAATTTCAACACATTTTGAATTTGCTTGTATTCACTAATTTTCCAGAGAATATTTTAGTCAATTAGGCTTGAGATTATTTTTTTAAGGATAAAACATGATTATACAAACATATTTCGTTTGAATCTTGAAACCTAAAAAGGACTAGAGAAAGTGAATTTGAATTTTGAACAGGTTTTTGAAAACTGGAACCAAACAAAGGCATCTCTGCCTGTATATCAGACACGCACACCCATTTCTGCATATATATGCATATAATTGTATACATGCAAACACTTTACAAATTTACTTTAAGTATGATTACAAACAACACATGATATTCCATATTTTTAAAGAGTCTACTCACCATTTTTTTCCACTATTGTTCTGATTCATGTTCCCAGACTTTAGTACTTGGTTTTTTTTTATTTCTTAATAGCAGCTTGTTCTTGTATATATTTTTAAACATTTGTTCAGTTCTTTGAGAAAGAAACTCTGTTTCTTGGTTATGCTTCTTTTAAAATCTTGAGTTTGAAAACAAGAACAGAGATGTCTCAAGCATGCACGCACACATCTATACATTCATATACATAAACAGGAACTCATTTACATATATATTCATATGAACATACTTATTCCAGAAATCAACATGCATCCAGATTCATATTTAAACTTCTTTTTCTTTTAAATTAAATGTTACTCACCTGTTAAAGAGAAACAGAGAAGGCCTGTAATTTGTTTTAAACTGCTCTGGGCTAGAAGTATCATATCTTTGAGCTTATTTGATGTTGAGAAGACCTTTGTTGAAGCTTAAATTTGATTTGCCGCAGATTAGATTTTGAACAAAGATTGCTTGATTAACTTGCCTGAGCCTTGATTGAACGAAAATGTACCACTGCTCTTTGGTGTACACAGCAAGCTACTTTTTATTTATTTATTTATTTATATATAGATATTTATCTTCTGCATTTCTTTGATATAAAGTTTTGGGTGATTTGCTATTTAATTTGAAATGCATTTATGAGGCTGTCCTCTTGTGTACATACATATACTATTATATGAGTTGATATATGTATGTATATCCTTTTGTAAGCATGTGTATATATATAGTTGTGTATTTTATCCACATGTGTTGTTGTTATTGTATATATATATATATATATATATATATATATACTTCACATCATTCACCTTGTATATGTTATATATATATTTTATATATTATCCACAATTAAAGTTTGTATAAATTTCTCTAATATATATTAATAGGTATTTTATTCCAATTTAAATGACGAGTTTAAAATTTATTTTCTATGGGATTTGTCATATCCAGAGATTAAATATCTAATATAAATTTTTAATTCAATATTTATTTTAGTTTCCAAATCAACATATATATTCAGATATTTTTAATTATCAGAAATTCATTTGTTCGACCAATCAAAATTAATATCCCGGTATTTTAAACCAGTTAATTACCAATTAACAACCATTAAAAATCTGGGTCGTCATAGGGGAGGCCTATCACAAACGGGAAGATGAAAACTCACCAACACGTGTATCACAAATGAGACGCTATCCCATGAACTGAACATCGACGCACCTAAAAAGATACGCCCCATCCACAGTCGAACATCGACGCACCTAAAAAGATACACCCCATGTATAAACTAACATCGACGCACCTAAAAAGATACGCCCCATGTATAGTCAGACATCGATGCACCTAAAAAGATACACCCCATGTATAATCTAACATTGATGCACCTAAAAAGATACGCCTCATGCCTAGTTGGACATCGGTGCACCTAAAAAGATACACCCTATGCACCGACTTATCGAGCCGAATGCTCCACGAACGGTCCAAAGACCATGGGTCGCTAGCCCATAAAAATGAGACGAAGCTCAATAGAACGGGGTATAGTCTCCCATGCGGACAAAGAGACATCGAACATCGCTAGTCTAAATCATAAAATGATCGCCATCGATCATCAAGAAGTGTCGATTACACTAAGCTAGTAAATAAATGAGTTTAGCTTCATGTCCCATAACCACTGGCTTAACTTAAATATTTACGAACAAATTATAGATTTCCACTCAAAGATTGTCACAATATTTCAATCGAACAAGTCTAAGAATTAACCAATAAAGTAAACGCATGCGTTCATACCACTTGTTTTGCTAAGCTGTTTAAACAGATTTCTCATACGAATGAGGTAAAGGTTTGTATATACTAATAAATTGGAAAATGGTTTTATAAACGAGCTTTGTATTGAAAATAGTTTGAAATCATCTTTGTGAAAGAGTTTGAAATTTACTACTAGTATAGAAAACCTTTATATTTTAAAGTGACAAATCAAAGAAATGATTGTAGAAACAATCAATCACCAAAATCCACATTCGACAACATGAATCAAATCCACAGAAATCGATACCGAATCCATCAAAATGGATATTCTCTAAAATCCCGAAAAAGAAGTCATCAAAGTCGATAATAAATGATAACGACAAATCAGATCATCATGAATCGATTAAAATTGGAAACCCATGAAAAATAGGCAAGTTGGACTGATACAAGCAGGTCAGTCGACTGAACCAGATGGTCAGTCGGCTGACACAATGCCTGGAAACTTTCGGTTTCCAGGTCAGTCGCTGAACCAGGTTGTTAGTCGACTGATACAGGGACAAAATGTTTTCTGCCCCTAGTTCAGTCGACTGACCTCCTGGTTGAGTCGACTGAACCTGCTTCCAAAGCTTGATCAGCCTAGCCCCCAAGTGGGGCAAAATCCTACCGGAATCGATCGAACGAGCAACGACGACTAGGGATTTATGCCAAGTGACAACCCAGCCTAATAGGCTCTTCGATACACCCCGGTAAACATGTTCAAACACCCATAAAAGGATTTTCACAAAATTGGACTTCAAAAACAAAAAATTGGAAAATTCACCAAATCAATCCAAATCAAAAAAAAATGAACATGAATAGATGTTAGGAATTAATACCTAAAAACTATCAAAGATATAGACATAGATGTGTGTTCAAAAACTCACCTTTAACTCAAAATCTCAAGTGAGAAGCTCTAAAACAAGCTAAGATCAATTCCTCTTCCACAACAACTCAAAAAGCTCCAATCTAAGCTAATAAGAAAATATTTCCAAAGTTAGGGTTTAGGAATTTATGAAATTGAAGAGAGATAGAGATGGATAAGATGGAGAGGATGCTTACCTAAGTTTCTCTTTGAATTTGGAGCAAGAACTTGAGTTTCCAAATCAAACTAGGGTTTGGAATTTTTATTTCCAATCTTTTTCCCCCATTTCTCTTGAGCTAGAGTGTTAGGAAATATTATGAAGGAATGAGTGAATGAAGAGGAGTTGAGTGGTGTGTTCGGGTATTAAGTTGGGTTAGTGGGCTGAAACCCAAACCCAAAGCCTAAAACAGAAAAATAGAAAAATTCACCCAACTCTGAACATATCGATGTTTATACTCAAAAAGGTCGCAAACACCATTTTCGACTCAATGGAAGTGGTCCCGAGTCCTAATTCGACAATTTGCAAAAAGTGACATTTCGGACTTTAATCCGATTAACAATGCTATATTTTAAAAAACTTTTAAATATACAATCATAAAATATGCAGGTTGTTACAGACTCCCATCCTTAAAGAAATTGCGTCCTCGCAATAATTAAGAGGAGAAATAAAAAGTAACAACAATAAAAGCATATCAACACAAAAGAAAAATTGAAATAAGAAGTTCACCATAAAGAGCACGAAAGAGTAAGTCCAGATGTATTTGCTCGATGAATTCTCAAGATTCCCAAGAGAAATCCTTAGGATTTGAGGACCATTGAACTTCCACAAGAAGAACATCTTTATTTCGAAGGTGTTTAACCTCCGAAGTAATGATACGAATAGAATGTTGCTCATAAGTCAAATTTGGTGAAACTTCAATTTCCTCAATAATACCGGGCTCAAGATTAGAATCGGAATCCCTAAGTCATTTCCGTAGTTGAGAGACGTGGAATACGTCATAAATAGCAGAGAATTGAGATGGTAAATAAAAGGCGATAAGCCACAGAACCAATGCGTTCGGTGATGGGAAATGGACCAACATATCGAGGTGCTAACTTTCCCGATCGACTGAAACGCACAACACCCCTCATAGTTGAAACACAAATGAACACCAATAAAATCTGGACCTAAAACCAGCTTCTCACCGGCTTCAAGCCAACACAAAGGAAATCGGCATGGCCTTCTTTAGAGTGCCTCGAAAGGTGCCATACCAATACTAGATTGAAAGTTATTATTATAGGAAAACTCAACAAGAGAAATATGATCTTCCCAACTTCCACCAAAATCAAGAACACATGCATGAAGGAGATCTTCAAGAGTTTGATTCACACGCTCTATTTGTCCATCGGATTAAGGACGATAAGCGGTGCTAGAATTAAGCATTGTTCCCAAAGCTTTTTGAAGGCCTTTCCAAAAATCCACTAGTAAACAATGGATCACGATCGCTAATAATAGAATTAGGGAATCCATGCAATTTGACAATTTCTCTGACATAGAGTTTAGCCAAAAGAGGTATAGTCCAAAGGAGAAGGATGAGCCTCAAGGCTACACAAAACAAGAGATGGACATGAATTGGATTCACGATCTCGAATCACACAAGTGGATAAAGTCTCAAGATCATTCCATTCGGATATCATCATGGAAACAACCGCTTGTTGCTTAAGACTAAGGGCATCGGCAACACAATTGCCCTTTCCGGGAGTATAAAGAATATCAAGATCATAAGATGTAAGGAACTCGAGCCAACATTGTTGATGCAAATTAAGTTCCTTTTGAGAAAATAAATACTTCAAAGATTTATGATCGGTGTAGAGAACAAATTTCTCTCCCATAAGATAATGATGCCAAATTCTATGAACGAAAACAATGGTCGTGAGCACTAGATCATGAATGGCATATCTAGTCTCGACAAGTTTTAATTGTCACGAAGCATATGTGTTAACACATTTCCTTTGCAAGAGAATGACCCCCAAACCAATATGACTAGCATCGGTACAAACAATAAAGTCTTGGTTCCCTTCGTGAACCGCAAGAATAAAAGCATCGAAAAAGAGTTCTCTTAATTGATCCTCTTTCCCGAAAAGCTAAGACATTCAAAATCATAATGAACTTTATGTAATCATCTTTTTCTAGAAAATTTTTACTTTTTTTACAAGTCAATTTACTGTGTCTGACTGTCTCATCATAGCGTTTAGGAAATTCCTATCGATAACGTTGATCAAGGGCATCAACCAGAATTCTTAAAGCACTCAATGGGCAAAACAACACAAAATCATCTTCCATATGATAAACAAGTCTCTTAAAAATTTTACAAATATTCTTTGCTTGTTTTAAGAGCAAAATCCAATCATACTTATAAATATCTTATTAAAAAGATTTGCAAATTTTAAATTGTTGTTTTCATCCATAATCAATAAATACAAGGATAAACTCATCGAGATATTCGTAGAATACTCGATTCATAAGATGGATGAAATAAGTTAGAAGGATCATCAAACTGAATGACATAACGAACCACTCACAAGAATCAAAACGAGTGCGGAATGCGGTAAGTGGAATGCTACCTTCTGCAACTCGTAGTTGATAAAAACCGGTGGCAAGGTCGAGGTGAAAAGACCTTAGCACCACTCAATAGATTGCTTAGGTGATAATCCTAAGACAAGCTCAAATATACCGGAAAATTCACAAACTACTTGAATGAGAGAAATAATATTATCCTCATCATGTAGGTTTAAAGAATAAAATGATGCCACCAAATTTGGAAATAAAAATCATTAAGAACAATAGAAATCCGCTTAACAGATTGAGAATGTCGAAGATATATGGTCCGCTCAGGACAGAGGATATGGGCTTCATAATGATCAAGCCAATCCTTTCCCAAAAATCAATTTTGAAGCCTAAGTAACGCATAACATGCAAATCGGCTCGAAAAGAATAATCACTTAAAATAATCTCGACATCTTTAAAAGAAACAAACTGAGTGTTGCAGATCCACCAACCGGATTCGTAATTCTCAAAGAAGTCATCAAGCCCAAAATATTTAAAGAAAAAGAATCAACAAGTTCTTTTGATATAAAATAATAAGATGAACCCATATCAAAAAGAACTTGAATAGGATAATCACAAAACAAATGTCATCAAGGACTGAATGAGAAATACCTTGACCAAGAGAAGTGTCACTAGGAGCTTGCACAACATTTAGCTTTCCCTCCTTCTTATTTTGAAGTATGGGACATGCAGATATATGGTGACCTGAATTTTTGCAATAGCGACAATAGAGAGGTTTCAGACACTTATTCGCATAGTGGTCGGTAGAACCACAATTGTAGCATTGTCGACGACTAGACGCAGGAGTCTTTGCTACCGAAGTTTATTGCTTCCCTTTCTTATTGGGATTGGGGCCTTTAAACATAATAGGCCTCTTCATGTTATTGTTGAAGTTTTGTTTGGCACCCACAACTTCAACATTACTCTCTTTATTGGCCTCTTTAAGACAAAGTGCGATATCAACAAGCTGATCGAAAGAAACTTCTAGTTTCAGAAGTAAGGGCTTTTTAAGGTTCTTAGTCAGCCCATAGACAAACCTCTGATTTTTCTTCAATGGGGTATTAATGTACTCGACCTCATATTTAGAGAAAGATTCAAAAGATGCGACATAATCTGTCACGGAAGATTCACCTTGAACAAGGTCAATAAAGCGCCGAGCTAAAGTTACTTTTTCAGCCTCCGGCACAAACTTCAATTCGAACCTTTCCCAGAATTGCTCCCAAGTAAGATCCTCTTCAATCATTTTCGAAATCGAAAGCTCATACCAATCTAATGCTCTTTCTTGGAGCATGCTAGAAGCCACTTGGACTCGATGAAGATCAATAAGATTCATGCGAGAAAAAATGCGGTCGCACAATCTAAGCCAAGCTTGGATTTCTATAACACTTTCGGATCCCTTGAATGGCCTTCCACCCAAAGCAGTATAATCTCTGCATAAGCGTGCAAACCCGGATTTAGGGTGAGTAAGCGCTGGAACGGGTCCGGCAACTTGGGCATTGTTCACAAGATCTAAAAGTGTTGAGTTGACATAAATAGTCCATCCTGAGGAGTAGCACTAGATTGACCGGCGCTGGGACGACCTGGTCTAACCATTTCTTTTCTTTAAGAAACAAAGAAGGGGAAAAAAGTTATTCCCAAAATGAATATCAAAAAAACTTGATTGATAAAACAAGGCATCATAAACAGAAATAGGATAGAACGGTACGAAGACTCGAATTAAATCCTATGGCACGATTCCAAAGAAAGACTAAGGACAATGATCCTTGCTAGACTATTCTACATTGTTCCGAAGTTTGGCTTTGATACCAAGCTGTGACGCCAAACCTCTATACTCACGCTAGCCAAGGACACTATGGGGTAATGCCGTCGACTAGCACGAAGAATAAGGCTATTGAGGAGCAACCATCTGTGTAATTGCTTTATGCGAGTACCGATATGTCAGATAATATAACTTACATTTCATTTCAAGAGGAAATCTGACATATCAAATACAAACTCAAAGATACCACACAGTGGCTAGGTGGCATTCGGAAACAAATATAGAAATAAACGTAACACAAATTGGTCATAGATATTCATATCACAAAGGCAAAAACAGATATGAATATATCACATAGAAGTGTACATCAAAGTAGTGGTCAAACTAGATCCACTACATCACAAAAGAATAGATACAAGTGCTAGACAAAAGAATAAGTATGCATCAAGGAGTCTCTATCTTGAATGTATAACAACAAAAACTACTAAGCTAAAGTAGTTAGTCAAAAGTTAGGTCACGGACCCTGATAAGAAGTCAAGCAGAAGCACCTGAAATACCTCGGTCTGACCCGAGTATTATTTAAGAAGAAAATAATAAACGGATCAGTTTAACTATAAATATCAGATAAAATGAGATATGATAAGAGATATAACTAAAACGTATGATAACAATAATGTCATACTGTGTCAAGTATACATTTCATAACAACGAAAATCTTACAAAATCTCAAATCTACTCAAGACACCAAAAAGAACCACATTCTTTAAATTATTCACCCAAACACAAATATTGACAAAACATATCAATGCCAATCCACGAAATTTGGTGGAATACAAATTCTAGAAATCATCAACCAAAAATCCAGAAATCACAAAGGGGGGAGGCCTATCACAAACGGGAGCATGAAAACTCACCAACACGTGTATCACAAATGAGACGCTATCCCATGAACCGAACATCGATGCACCTAAAAAGATACGCCCCATGCACAGTCGAACATCGATGCACCTTAAAAGATACGCCCCATTTATAAACTAACATCGACGCACCTAAAAAGATACGCCCCATGTATAGTCGGACATCGACGCACCTAAAAAGATACGCCCCATGCCTAGTCGGACATCGATGCACCTAAAAAGATACACCCTATGCACCGACTTATCGAGCCGAATGCTCCACGAACGGTCCAAAGACCATGGGTCGCTATCCCATAAAAATGAGATGAAGCTCAATAGAATGGGGTACAGTCCCCCACGCGGACAAAGAGACATCGCACATTGCTAGTCTAAATCATATAATGATCATCATCGATCATCAAGATGTGTCGATTACACTAAGCTAGTAAATAAATGAGTTTAGCTTCATGTCCCATAACCACTGGCTTAACTTATATATTTACGAACAAATTATAGATTTCCACTCAAAGATTGTCACAAGATTTCAATCGAACAAGTCTAAGAATTAACCGACAAAGTAAACGCAAGCGTTTCATACCACTTTTTTTTGCTAAACCGTTTAATTAGATTTCTCATACGAATGAGGTAAAGGTTTATATATACCAATAGATTGGAAAACGGTTTTATAAATGAGCTTTGTATTGAAAATAGGGTTGAAATCATCTTTGTGAAAGAGTTTGAATATTTACTACTAGTATAGAAAACCTTTATATTTTAAAGTGACAAATCACAGAAATGATTGTAGAAACAATCAATCACCAAAATCCACATTCGACGACGTGAATCAAATCCATAGAAATCGATACCAAATCCATCAAAGTGGATATTCTCAAAAATCCCGAAAAAGAAGTCATCAAAGTCGATAATAAATGATAATGACAAATCGGATCAACACGAATCGATTAAAATTGGAAACCCACGATAAATAGGCAAGTTGGACTGATACAAGCGGGTCAGTCGACTGAACCAGATGGTCAGTCGACTGACACAATGCCTGGAAACTTTCGGTTTCCAGGTCAGTCGACTGAACCAGGTGGTCAGTCGACTGATACAGGGACATCATGTTTTCTGCCCCTGGTTCAGTCGCCTGACCTCCTGGTTTAGTCGACTGAACCTACTTCCAAAGCATGATCAACCTAGCCCCCAAGTGGGGCAAAATCCTACCGGAACCGATCGATCGAGCAACGGCGACTAGGGATTTATGCCAAGCGACAACCCAGCCTAATAGGCTCTTCGATACACCCCGGTAAACATGTTCAAACACCCATAAAAGGATTTTCACAAAATTGGACTTCAAAAATCAAAAATTGGAAAATTCACCAAATAAATCCAAATCAAAAAAAAATGAACATGAATAGATGTTAGGAATTCATACCTAACAACTATCAAAGATATAGACATAGATGTGAGTTCAAAAACTCACCTTTAACGCAAAATCTCAAGTGAGAAGCTCTAAAACAAGCTAAGATCAATTCCTCTTCAACAACAACTCAAAAAGCTCCAATCTAAGCTAATAAGCAAATATTTCCTAAGTTAAGGTTTAGGAATTTCTGAAATTGAAGAGAGATAGAGATGGAGAAGATGGAGAGGATGCTTACCTAAGCTTCTCTTTGAATTTGGATGAAGAACTTGAGTTTCCAAATCAAACTAGGGTTTGGAATTTCTATTTCCAATCTTTTTCCACCATTTCTCTTGAGCTAGAGTGTTAGGAAATATTATGAAGGAATGAGTGAATGAAGAGGAGTTGAGTGGAGTGTTAGGGTATTAAGTTGAGTTAGTGGGCTGAAACCCAAACCCAATGCCCAAAATAGAAAAATAGCAAAATTCACCCAACTCCAAACATATCGATGTTTATACTCAAAAAGGTCGCAAACACCATTTTGGACTCAATGGAAGTGGTCTCGAGTCCTAATTCGACCGTTTGAAAAAAGTGACATTTCGGACTTTAATCTGATTAACGATGCTATATTTAAATAAAACATTTAAATATACAATCGTAAAATATGCGGGTTGTTACAGTCTCCCAAGTACAATCTCAGGGATCCTCACTCCACTGGACCTTTACTAACTTCACCGCCTTATTGCACAACCTCTTCTCATCTTGATCTATAATATGAACTGGATGTCTAATCACCGTCAAGTTCGGTTATATCTCTAAATCATCCTGAACCGACGATTCTATAATCAACGAAGGATCATGAACAAATTTTCTCAAATCGGACATGTGGAAAACATTATGGACCCCTGACAACCTTTCTGGTAATTCAACCTTATAGGCGAGCAGTCCAATCTTTTCAATAATCTTAAAATGTCCAATAATCTGGGTGTCAACTTCCCAACCCTTCCAAATCGAACAACTCCTTTGATTCGAGCAATCTTTACAAATATGGAGTCTCCGACATCAAATTCCAAATCTCTCCTCCTTTTATCGGCATAACTATTTTTTCGATCCTGTGCTTCCTTTATTCTTCTCTTTATCATTGCAACCTTTTTAGTAGCTTCCCGGATCATATCTGTTCCAAGTACGAGTCAATCTCTAGTCTCAACTCAACATGATGGTAACTTGCATGGACGCCCATAGAGAGATTTATAGGGTGCCATGCCGATGCTTGCCTGAAAGCTATTATTGTAGGAGAATTCTACTAATTGGAGATGATCTTCCCACGATCCTACAAAATCCAGAATACATGCCCTTAGAAGATCTTCAAGAATCTGTTTCACACTTTCCATTTGTCCATCCGTATTGGGGGTGATATGTTGTGCTCAATCTTAGCTTTGTTCCTAAAGCTACTTGCAAGCCTCCCAAAACTGACTAGTAAAGATGGGATCCCAATCACTTAAAATAATCACTAGGACTCCGTGCAATCACACAATCTCCCTCATATAAATTTCCACCAAAGAAGCTGCAGTTCTTGTCGGCTTTATTGGAATAAAATGAGCACTCTTCATTTGCTGATCCACAATAACCCACACACCTTAATTTCCTTTTTTGATTCTTGGTAGACCATCGATAAAATCCACTGATTTCATCTCCCATTTCCAATTTGGGTTTTCCTAGGGTTGAAGTAATCGAACCCTCTTCTGGTGATCACCCTTTATCTATTGACAAATCAAACATCTGTTGACAAAGATTGACATATCCTTCTTCATTACGGGCCACCAAAAATACTCGTTTCATATCTCTATGCATCTTAGAAACACCTGGGTGGATACTAAATTTGGATCTATGACATTCCGATAAAACTTCTTGTCTAAGCCCATCGGCATTAGGGATGCAAATCCTTCCATTCATATGTAACATACCATGTTTATCTAAATCGAAACATGAAGACTGCCCCCCCTTCAACATCCTGGATGATCTTCCTTAAAGTCTCGTCCACCCTTTACTTACCAACAATCCTTTCCAAAATAGTTTGTTTAACTTTCAACATTGCCAAAACTGCATTCCAACTAAGAGCATCTACCACAAAATTTGCTTTTTCTGGCATGTAGAGAATATCAAAGTCGTAGGCTGCCAGGAACTCCAACCATCGTTGTTGCCTTAGGTTCAGATCCTTCTAGGTAAAAATATACTTCAGGGACTTTTGATCCATGAACAGCTCGAACTTTTCACCTATTTTAAGGAAGAAAATTACTACCTAGGATCTCTAAAGATCAGAAATAAACAAAAGTGGGAAATAAGGATTCTTACTCAGCAAGTAATGCCTCCACATCTACTACGGCTAACAGCAATAAGTCATGCATTGCATAATTCTTCTCGTGAGGCTTTAATTGTTTACTTGTATAGGTTATAACCTTTCAATGTTGCATCAACACTACACCCAAACCAACTGTACATGCATCCATATAAACAGTTAACCCTTCTCCTCAATCAATAATAGCCAAAACAGGGGCACCGATCAATCTTTCTTTTAACTCGAGAAAGGCACTCTCATTCTTCGGATTCTACTCGAATTTAACATCCTTCTTTGTTAGCTTGGTTAGATAAGAGGAGATTATGGAGTAATTCTTTATGAACTTATATAATAACCGGCTATCCCTAAAAAGCTTCTCACTTCTGTGGGAGTTTGAGGTCTTTTGAAATCCTACATAGCAGCTATCTTAGCCATATCAACTGAGATGCCATCAGCTGATACAATATATCCTAGGTATCTCACTTCTGATTGCTAAAAGTGGCACTTAGAAAACTTAGCTTTAAGAAACGTTTTTCCTTAATAGTTCCAACACCATTTCCAAATGGTGTTTGTGCTCTTCCTTGGTCTTTGAGTAGATAAGAATGTCGTCAATGAAAACGAACACGAACTTATTCAACACATCCCTAAAACTCAATTCATCATATCAACGTAAATTGCAGCTGCATTCGTCAGCCCAAAAGGCATAGTCAACCACCCATATAATAAGTTTGGTCCTCTAAAACCAGTTAAGGGTATACTATCCTCCACTACCCTTAACCGATGGAAACTTGTCGTAAGGTCCATTTGGGAAAAAGCTCTAGCCCCAAGAAGTTGGTCAAACATATCATCTATTCGAGCTAAAGGGTATTTATTTCGAATGGACTATTTGTTTAATTCCCTATAATCCACACATAATCTTAACAAACCATCAGACTTAGCCATAAGAACTATAGTCAATCCCCAACTCGAACGGCTCTATTTAATCAATCCTCTTCTTAACAAATCATCGATTCGATTTTTAGCTCTTGCTTCTCTCTCAGGGCCATTCTATGTAGGGGTTGAATGACAGGTCTCGCACCGGGTCTGAGATCAATTCGAAATTCAATTTCCCGATCGGGAGGTAATCTACAAATCAACTCAAAAATATCAGGAAACTTTTTAACAACTTCTATCGATCCTAACTCTTCCTTGGTTGGTTCTAAGGAATAAAGGAAACAACTCATATGTTTATAAGGCTTCTTACAAACTATCTTCTCCAATACCATCTCTGAAGTTGGGTTTCAATACTAGTCTTCTCTTAGCGTAGTCTAGAATAACTCCATATTTGGATAACCAATCTATAACCAGTATCACATCAAACCCCTTAAATCTAAGACTAAAAGGCGACAAAAGAGACGTTGTTTTTTAAAATCAATTTGTATGCTTTCACAAATCAAGCATAAATTAGTTATACCACCTACGGGGTTCGATAAACAAATAGGGGTTTCTACAAATTCTGGGATAAGTTGTAACCTATCTACTAGTTCTTTAGAGACAAAATTTTGAGAAGCTCCAGTATCAAACAAAACATGAACTAAAATGCCATTTATAAGTAAAGTACCTTCCAAGGCTCCCTACTCTTTAACATCTTTAGAGGTTGAGGGGTCGTCCTTAATAGCATAAACTTTAATCTGCTAACCCTTCTTCAATAGTAGGTAATCCATAACTATGTATCCAGGTTGGCAGCAATATAGCGAAGGGCCTATTGGAATATTAGAGAGATAGCCTTCACTTGCTGACAATGTGGTGAAATGCACCCCTTTTTATTACACTTGAAACATGTAACGTCCTTGAACTTGTCTCCTTCTTCTCCTCTTGCTGGTTTTCCATTACCTGTCTTTTTTTCAAATTAGGGTTAAACTTCCTTTTATTTGGGTTAATGGTACCGCCACTAGGTGTTGCTGCTGCTATAGGTTTGTAACGGCCCGTTTCTTCGACTCATAGAAATCGACACTAATACATCCTCAATATTCACGTGCCGTAGATCCAAAGTGCTAGAGAAGCGGATCATTAAGGTAAGAAAGAAAAACAAAGACAGAACAGAATCTCACATATGTTATTTCAACATAAAATCTTTATAGTGGAAATTAAAATACATTTATCAGAGTTAAAAACATGGACAGTTATAAATTCATGTCCTTACAAATGCAGAATAAAATACTACAAGAGTGTGGTGGTAATAGACAAAATCTTCAGTAAAATCTTCTAACTCCATGCTTCGAGCTCCATCCAGCTTTCTTCTAAACTAAACTTGACTACTAGACTGCCCGGGGAAAATTAAGGCACCTAGAGTTGAAGGAAGAGGGAAAATAAACTCCGGGTCAGTCATGGGACTAGAGTGAGAACTCAAAATATGCGTTCTGAAAACAAAAAGGTATATCATAAGACCATGCTGCACATAAACACGGACGGGTTTTTACCTTATGATAAACAAAAAAATTTACGTCAAAAATAAGGGATATTATTTTTAATGACATATGTTTGAAAACATTTGCAAGTAAACTTATAAATCTTAGCCAAGATTGTTACATTATTAAATTCCAGCATACTAACCATAAACGCGGGTTCTACAAACAAAATGGCAGGCGCTTATTGGAGAATGGGTTTCCATACAAATGACCAGGTATGGATGTCCCGAGGACCACATAACATCTGCTCCCCTGCCAATACAAGACCGACCTACCTCTACACTTAAATAGTACCGAATATGCCATCATCCCGGTCATTACCGACCTATCCGAGGTACCTCGTAGCATGCATCCACATTAATTTACATCCTGAATGTCGTAGAGGGAATAAATATATCTAGAAGGGGATGATCATATCCTAATAGTTGTGAACCACATACCCTTGCTGCATCTACCCTGTTTTGGTCATTTTCGGGTGTGAGGCCTGAGGTAACGATTACCTTTCACATAGCACATTATCTTTCCTCTTTGAATGCCACCTGCCATTCCATAGTCACATGACTGATTTTTATAAACATATAACTTCCTGAGCTCAAATGTTTCGGGAAAGGGTGTTAAGCTAAGAGCAGGTGTCTTCTCCACCGTCGATTGATATACACTATATAGAGATCACTCATTGTGAGTTAGAATGCAAGGTCAGGCACTCGTCCATACAAGTTATCCAGGAATTGGACAAACCGAAGGCACACTCCTACCACATCATAAGATTAGTAGTAAATGATCCTTGTGTTTTTGATATTTTTCGTACCAAAAAGACCACCGCTACTATAAGTATTTTGGGAGTTATCCCTAATCAAATCAACAAGCAGTCCTTTGTTACTATTCATCTCAATACCTTCAGCTTCTACTACTTCAAATATGTAGATTGGTTCGAAGTGGTCTTCGAATAGGAATCACCCAAATCCGACCCTGATTCCTTCGAAATCCAATTATCGATACACATTGAATATGTTTAATTGGTTAAGTCCTTTTAATCAAAAATCTCCCTCAGAGATATATATTTCTAAAACATTCTCTTTGGTATATACGGAATCATTAACCCTCCCTTATCAAATCTTTGTCATTTTAAAATTGAAATAATTCGAAATCAATTCTTTTATACTTAGGGAAATATCCCAAAATCATTTATTTAATTCCTAGCAAAGATTTCCAAATCATAACTTAACACAGATAAAAAACAATGTTATTCATGACACCATTTAATATAAATCCAAACCAATAAATTTTAAATATAGGAATTAAATTAATTCCAAATCATCTCATTTGAATCTTAACAAAGATTTCATAATTCGAAACTCAAAATTTTGATTGAGTTAAAACCATGTTATCTAGGATGTTAATCCCAAAACTAGTCAATATTAAGTGAGTATAATCTATGGAAATCATCTAATTCTACTCAATATCAATTCCCATATTCAAGAAATACTATGGGTGGAATAACAGTGAAATCACCTTTTAAATTCCACGAATAGTATGAGTTCCCTCAACGGGCTTTAACGTCGAGTACAAGAAATCATCTTTATAAAATCCAAGTTGTATTTATCTAGAAAAACATTATTCTTTATTCTTTATAAAATTTCGATTCGAGTAAATCAAATTCACTATCCCATCCGTCGGGCCAATCCGGATAGCCAGGGAGAGCAAGAAACTGGTTTTCCAAACTCAAGCCAAGACACTATCTCTCTGACACCCAAAAGGCGATCAAATTATTTGATCGACTCTAAATCTTTAATCACTCCAAAAATTCTTCAAATCATATTTAAAACTCTTTATAATTCATTTAAAACATTTATAAAAGAATTGTTAAGTTTAACATTATTATTCAAAAGTTATAAAAAGTGCTTTGAAAAAGTGTTGTGGAAAGTGCCTTTTTTAAGCTATATTGATCAAAATGACTTTTTATTATTTGAAACTACACTTTTATTTCTCAAATATCTTTCTAAACCTTTTTAAAATATTTATAGGATTTATTACACATTTTTAACAATTTTAAAACATCACTTTCAAAGAAATCCAGTTATGGATTCCAAACTGCAAATTCAAGATTTTTCAAAAACTTCTTTTGCTCATATTTCAAAATATAATTATCAAAATCTCGATTTTCTTTCTTCGTTGGAAAACTATAGATATAATAGTTCGGAAAATTCTTATCTCGAAGAATTTCGAGCGATATTCCAACTTTAACACTTGTTTGACTTTTATAGCGCGAAATCGCGAACTACCGTTACGCGACCGCTTATTTTTAACTAAATTTTCCATTTCTCTTTCAAACATCACCAAAACACTTTTAAATGTATATAAAACATTTCAAATACTTTTTGAACCATTTTTAAGCAGGTTTAACATTCCATATACACCATTTCATTAAATATAGAGGAAATTGATTTCCTTTGTGCTTATCGACGTGTATTTCTATTACTGGCATAAATATTCAACATTTATATGAAAACAACCAAACTTGATGATCAAAGCATTGCAAACATCGTATCATCATCCAAAAATATAATAATATAAATAGTTTAGGAGTTCTCACCTTTAACCAAATCGATTACCTTCCTACTAACATTCTTCTCAACAACACTTCGTTAAAATCATTGTTAACTTTAACTAATCAACTTCTACTTCATTCCTCTTTGTTTTATGCTATCAATCTATTCTTCCAAACTCCCGAAAATTCGGTAGAGCTTCCGTAGTACTTTAAACTTCCTCCTATTTTCATGGAATGAAACGGCCGTTACTTCCTTCTCTTTTTCTTGCATCAGAGCTTTCTAACTTGCTCCTCCCTCCTCAATAGGTTCGGCCTCCGCCAATTCCACCTCTTCCTCCTACATTTCTTTACTTATTAGATGCTAAACCATGTTTTAATGATGATATAATAACTTTGGCAAAGTTTGGTGGAGTTTGGAGTTGGTTTGATATGATTTTAAGAAAAGTTAGTAAGGAAAAGAAGAGAAGAAGAAGCCATTAACATAGCTTAAAGGAAGTAGAAAAAAAGAATGATTTGTGTGGGAAAATGAGAAGGATGAATGTGTATTTATCGGAAAAAAAATGAAGTGGTAAGTTACTAAAATATCCATTTATCAAATTATCAAAATAACCTTACTTAACTTTAAAGTAACCTTACTTTTTCAACACTTACCATCACTTATCACTTCTTACTTTATGTCATAGTCTCTTAAGAGCTAAGCTAATGTATTTAGATGGAAAAATGGCTAAAGAGAAGATTTGGTTTGATTTTGATGTGATGTTTACTTTTTGACTTTTCTTTTTTTTACTTACTTTTGTTAATTATATTCTAGAAGTTTCCTAATCATAATTAGTAAAAGTAAACATGTTTAGCTATTAAAGTATGTAATATATATATATATATATATATATATATTAAAACATGTTAACAAAGGTGCAACAATGGTGGGAAAACTTTTATTCGACAAAACATTGTGTTAATTCCATTATCTCAGCGACCTAGAACTTAGCGACCTAAAAGGGGTTAGCGACCTAAGAAAGGCTTGCGACCTAAGAACAGAAAACTTTGCGACCTAACAGCAGAAAGCTTCGCGACCTAAGAACAGAAGAACTTCGCGACCTAACTACAGAAAGCTTTGCGACCTAAGAACAGAAGGACCTCGCGACCTAAGAAGAGGAAGCTTTGCGACCTAAGAACAGAAGAACTTAGCGACCTAAGAAAGGCTTGCGACCTAACTATAGAAAGGTTTGCGACCTAACAAGCAGGAAAAGGTTGCGACCTAACAGCAGGAAAAGGTTGCAACCTAAGGTAGCTAGCGAGTTAACAGGTGGCGCAACCTAACTATTAAAACATGTTCAGCGCCCTACGACCTAAGAAGCTAACAAGCTAGGACTTCAACGACCTAGAGCTCCCACGGCTATTCCTTAACTCGCCTGCGACCTACCACTTGATCAAATGAAGCCAAGTACAGCTTCACCAGCTAATTTCTTAAGCCGCAAGGGGACTGCGACCTAGCTTAGGTCGCTCGCGACCTACGACTTAGCTAAGGTCGTACGCGACCTAAGACTTAGGCGAATTTTCTGCTCAGAAATCAGCTCCTATAAATAGGCCACCACTTCCAACATTCAAAGGACTTTTGGCCATTCATTTCTTCAAGCGACGTTATTCTGTCGAAGTCTCCACTCATTCAACAATCAAAGATTTTCATGCATTCGAGACGCTACAACAATCTTCGAGAAGAACTCCTTACATCCAACACGGATTCGTCAAGTCTCATCATCAAAGATTAAGCTAGTAGTCAAGAGTGCTTTCGTGATCAAGTTGTATTGTATTTTGAAGGATATTGTATCAAATTGTAACCGAATCAGCAATAAAAGATTATAAAGTGGACGTAGGCTCAATTACGGGTCGAACCACTATAAACCTGTTGTTCATTTACTGCTTTTCTGCTATTTTCAGCTTATATTCTGTTCCCGTACCAACGGGTGGCGCTTTCACGATTCTATTACACACACCGGGTGTTAGCGTTCACTTATTAGCGTCAACATTATGGTGCTTTCACTAAGAAGCCAACTCAGGCGATCATCCACCGTTGCTTCGCAAAGATTCATAAAAAGAACTTCTCTTAAAAACCAGATCCGAAATAATGGTTCCTGGAAGAAGAGGTAGACCTGTTAGAACCAGAAATGCTCACGAAGGGACTTTCTCCTCCCCAACCGCAGACCAAGCAACTCCTACCATTGGAGTCACCAGGGCTGAATTAGATGATGCAGTTTCTGGATTGTATCAACAGATTGAAACCCAAAACGCTTTGATGATGGATAGATTAACTGCTCTGCTCGGGGCAAATCGTCAACCAGAAAACCATCAAACTACTCTTCCTGAAATGCCACCTTTCCAAGCTGATGGTTCTATGCCACAACCAACTTGTCATGAACATATGCCCGGGCAAACTTCCGAGGGAAGAACTGATGCTTGCCCGGAGGTGTCTTTGAATAATAAAGAGTACCTGTCTGAAATGGTTGGCCGCATCATGAAAGAGAGCATGCAAAGGGAGGAGGATGAGGCTGACTGGGGATTCGCACCAAGCAGAACTCCGTTTACTGAAAGGATCCTGAGAGCGGAGTTTCCAAGGAAATTTGCACCTCCTACTATCCAAGCCTATAGGGGAACCAGTGTCCCTAATCATTTCCTATACAAATACGATTGGCATATGACCGGTGCAAGAGCATCAGACGAGATCAAGTGTCGATACTTTCCAGTATACCTGGAAGGTGTGGCTTTACTTTGGTTCACAAAGCTTCCAGTTCGGTCTGTAGATAAGTTCTCCGACTTAATGCAAAAGTTTAAAGAACAGTTCAGATTGTATGCTTCAAAAGCTAAGGATATAATGTCACTGTCTAACCTTGAACAAGCGCCCGGAGAATCAATCAAATCTTTCTTAAGCCGTTTCAATATAGCTTTACCGAAGTAGAAAATGCAGAACCACGCATGATCCTGACTTATTTGATGCGAGCCATTGATAAATCGAGTAAATTTGGAATATGGCTAAAGATGAAGGAACCGAACTCACTTGATAAATTTTATAAAAAGGCCGACGAGTTCATTCGCCTTGAAAGCCTTTCTACGACATCAAAAGTGGTTGCTGCCCAAACTAATAATAACAATGTCCTATCTAATAATAGAGAATCTGAAAGTCAGAAAAGGGAGAATGAAGGAGGAAAGAGCCAGGGAAATGAAAAGAAACCTCGCCGCTTTAATCTTTCGGATTATACTGCTTTAACTGATACACCAAGAAATATATTTTTTTTGCAACAAAGGACGTTGTCAGGTATCCTAAGCCACCTAAGATGACAAGAGGTGCAAAACGTAATGGAAAATTCTGCCAATTTCACAATCAACCTGGCCATGACACTGACCAATGTCGCCAATTAAAGAATGTGACTGAAGAATTGCTAGAGCAGGGTAAACTCCAACAATACGTTAAGGGAAGCGGAGTCGCTCCAACCTCATCCACTCGGGATCAACAACGTCCTACCCATCAATCCGATTCTCTCAACAACACTGCAGTGCAAGATTCAGAAAAGCTTGTCATTAATGTTGTCATAGGAGGTCCACACCCAGCAGGCAGAAGTTGGGACGACTGCTAATTGTCCACAAAACTGCAACTGGGGCATCTTTCACTTTCTCTGGCATATAAATCCGAAGCTGCAAATCTTGTGCAAATGGAAAATCAGTCCGGAGATCCTGAAACAACAATCACTAGCATCCATTTTTTGCTTAACAGCGTTGCTTAAATTTGTAAAAAATAATGATGGATGTGTAACTTCTGCATTGTAAACCGTTGAGAAATCAGTGTGACTGAATAATGAAAAACTATGCATTCTGTGTTTTCTATTATAAAATGCCTATTATATTTCGATGTGTAAATACTCTAAATGTATTGCTAAAATGTCGATCTAATATTGCAGGTCATTAAAGCAAAGCTCACCCATCGCAAAGCTAAGCGAGCCTTACAAATCATTTATTAAAGCAAATACCAAGCGACAAAAAATTCCAAACTCAAATCCTATGCAAGGAAAACTTCACATAAAAAGTTGGCGACTCCACTGTGACAAACCTTTGTTCACTAGTTGAGATTGTCGTTATGAATAGACATCCAACTAGATAACTCGCGTTTGTCTCGTGAAGTCATTCAACAGTGAAGTCCACTCCTTCGGATGAAGCAATTTACTTGTAAAAGGAAAGAAGATGTGCTTGGGAACGATAATAAGAGATCGCTAATGGGCAGATGATGAGAGAAAGTTGCCAAGCAAACAAAGAAGCAGACAAAGGAAGGTATGCCTCTCAACAGGAAGGCCGGAAGATCCACTAAAGGGACGCCTTCCCAAGCGGAAGGAACAGGACCCTCGCTAACTGGTCGTGATGCATCCGATCAGATAGCTTACGTCTGTCCCGTGGATCCACTCGCCCCTGAGACGCAACCTACCTGGCACACCAACCAACCAAAGCCCTCTAACGAGGCACGCCAATAAATGGGAAAGCTTTCCTCAATCAAAAAGATCGGTGGGACTACCAAAGGGGCACTTTGTTAGTTAATTGCGATCGTTCGTGCAAACAAACATCCAATCAAGCAACTTGCATTCGCCCCGTGGACCCCTCCGACCATGAGAAAGTAACTTCCAGGCAATCAAAAGCCCTTTTCGGAGGCACA
This sequence comes from Allium fistulosum, assembly GCA_030737815.1. Taxonomy (NCBI): domain Eukaryota; kingdom Viridiplantae; phylum Streptophyta; class Magnoliopsida; order Asparagales; family Amaryllidaceae; genus Allium; species Allium fistulosum. Next base: position 577,418,198 of record CM060904.1, on the reverse strand, counting down.
AGCCCTCTTCGGAGGCACAAGCCATCTTCGGAGGCACGCTTCACCATGCTTGAAGCACAAAATCAAAAGCCCTTTTCGGAGGCACAAGCCCTCTTCGGAGGCGCAAGCCCTCTTCGGAGGCACAAGCCATCTTCGGAGGCACGCTTCACCATGCTTGAAGCATAAAATAAAAAGCCCTCTTCGGAGGCACATTTCACCAGGGTAGAAGTGCAAAATGCTTCTCTTCGGAGACCCACTTCACCAGAGTTGAAATATCAAAATTGCTTCTCTTCGGAGACCAAAATTGCTTCTCTTCGGAGACCAAAATTGCTTCTCTTCGGAGACCAAAATCGCTTCTCTTCAAAAACCTCTTCAGAGGCGCACTTCACCTTGCTTGAAGTACCAAAAATAAGCCCCTTACTGGGGCACAAAATCAAAACCTTCTTCGGAAGCTCATTTCACTGTGTAGGAAAATTCGCTTTTAACAAATAAAAGTGATCATCCCCAAAAGTTGAAGTGTTCTTCAGAAGGAAAGAGAAAGTAAAAACTTCTCGGAAGACGAGATATACTTTATTAAAAGCAGAATGATTCTTCCCTTAACAGTGGAGTAGTTATTCTCTGGAATAAGAGTATCAGTCTTGAAAAAGCTAGGAATATTGCAATGCACTTGCGGTATGGGGGCAATACTATACGATTCAGTTACATGAACAAAGTAATATACAAGCAACATACCGAGAGTTCATCACAATATCATGAAAAATAGATGATGTGGAATAAATGCATTCTCAAACGTAGACAAAAGTTTGCACAAGTAAAAAGAATCGTTTGTTCTACACTAAAAATAAAAAACAGATGCATTCTCACATAGACAAGAGTTTGTACAAGTAAAATAATTGTTTTATTTAGTACTATGAAAATTCTTTACTTGTGCAGATATCTCAAAAAGCAAAAGTAAGGAGTAGAAAATCTAGCTTGTTATTCCTTCTTCTTGCCACCTTTGGAGCCTTTCCCCGGCCTAATGATTAGTTTTTGGAGCCGTTGTGAACGGGTCGGGGCAGAAGGAGAAAAAGGCGCGGCTGGATCAACTTCTGCTTCCTCCCCAATTGAAGCACTTCTCTTCTTCTTCCTTATGCCATGCTTCCCCTTCCTCTTTGAAGAAGATTCGCTCCCCGGAGTAGCAAGCAGTGTTGAAAGCTTCGTGTCATCATCAAGGGACTGCTCCGGGGTCTTCTCGACGTCTTCAAGGTCCTCCGCCTTCTGTTCCTGCGAAGCTGCCGGGTCATCCAGGCCTTGAAGGGCTTCGATTTTCTCTGCCTGTGATCCCGGCTGGGAAGCAGAAGGAGGAGTAATTTGTGAAGATGGAGGAACGGCAACTGAAGGAGTGGAAGCTTGTGCAGTGTTTGGTACCTCCGCTGTAGAAGAAAAGAAATTAAAATCAACATCTCCCGAGAATAGAAAGGGTACCGGTTCACCAAAGTTCAAGTAACAAGTAAGAAGGTCATCAAACTCGGTTAAATCAAATAACTGGTTCATTAGACCCGGAACTTCGCCAAAATTACCTGGAGGAGTTGTCTTCGCAAGTTCAATTTCATATTTATCAGCCTCAGTTTCTTCCTGGCTCTTCTCTTCAATTTGGGAAAGAGGAGTCTCGGAAGTATCAAGTTTAACTTCAGCATCTTTTGCAGCAAGTGGAGATTGGGAGCTAGAACCGATGATGTCAACATCGGTCAAAGTCGAAGTATGAACAGGGGCAGTGAAAGGTATTGTTTTTTCTAAATGCTCCTCTGCCACTGTCCCGGCTCTAGCTTCGGCAAGTTGCTCTTTGCCTCTAGTAAGCGCATCACGTGCTTCATCTTCCAGATAAAGCGCTACAAGGTCTGCCTCCGCATAGCCAGCAAACGTATCAAGTATGGTCTCCCAAACTTCAGCAAGTGTAATCTCATATTTGGGACCCAAGAATGAGAGGCTGCCGCGGCCCAGAACGCTGTGCATGTAGAAGTCAAATAGAGTAGAATCGATGCTAGCTTTAGTGGCTTCGTGAGACTCTTCGGCTGCAACTTGTCCAGCACCCGCGTCATCTTGCTCCTTCTCAACTTTAAGAAGCTTAGCATTCAGTATTTCAATCTCCGCATTTTGGGACACAATTGTTTCCCGCTGCTTAGCATTTTCTGTGCGATATTCCCTGGTAATGTGCTGCTCGGCTACAAGCTTCACTTCGGCGTCTCTTTGTGCAGCATGTGCGTCCCGCACTTGCTTCTGAAAAACTTCTTCCTTTTGGGTATGCGATGCAGAAGATGAGGCGAGATCTTCCTTAAGTCGCTTGACTTCAGATGCAAGCTTTGCGTTGTCGTCTGCAATGCTTGTCATCTCCGCATCATGCTGCTTACGCCATTTGTCCCATTCTGATTTATCGTTCTCCATGGTCATCATCGCCTCAAGGTTCAAATGGTTGACCCTTTGAAGTTCGTCGACAAGTTTCTGCCATTGCGACATCCTCTCGATATTAAGCCTGACCGCATCAAGACTTTTAAGCATGTCTTGCTTATCAATCGGAACCAAATCCAAGTCAAAGCGCACTCCTTTTAGGCACCAATTTGGAAATCGGCTCTGAAGCGTTGGAGGGCCGTTTTTAACTTGATATTGTGGCCTGTTAATGATTGTTTGAATATCAGACTTCTTTAGAGGAGGAGAGCCGGCCGGAGTATCAGAAGGAATAGGAGCGTCAGTTTTTTCAGAAATTTCAGACGCGTCCTTCTCATCAAGTTTAACCCGTTTACTTGGGTCATCGGTAGCATGCTTCTTCCCTTTGTCATCATGATATTTTCTTTTATGAGAGTCATCGTCTCTCCTTCTTTGCTGCTCTTCGTAAGCACGCCTTTCTTGAGCTTTTCTAGCTGCACGCTCTTCGTCAGATTCTTTGCGGGAGGGAAGATAACGTCCATAATCGTAAGAATCACGCCCTCCGTAGCGCCGAAAGTTGTCGTAGTATGAGCCGGTACGTCCCATCGGAGAATCTGAAAAACGGAAAAGAAGTAAAGTTTAGAAATTTCCAGAAAAAGAGGATAAATGCTTATAAGTGCTGAAAAATCCTAAGTGTGTGCGGCGTGCAAGCTACATGCGTCAAACTACAGACCACGCTTTAGTGTGGAAACAGAGACGACTGGCGTAGTAGGCGTCAGGGTTTGTTTTAAGGTGGAAGTCGCTTCAACAACGGGGGAAGTCGCTTTTGGATTGTTATCCCCGAAAAGCTCTTGAGAAGTTATCATGATATCGCTTAAGCCATCAAAGGTGTCATCACCCAGGTGTTCAGCAGACTTCTCCTCTTCAACTTCCATATCGATTGATTTTTCAGGAGCTCGAGGATTCTCTTCCTCCTCAATAATCGGGGCAAGTGCCGACTTGCTGACTGACCCTACAGCACCGGTGGATGCGGAACATTTTATCAAAGCAGCCTCTACGACGAGTGCTTCTGATGCAATTTCTTCTACAGAAGCTGGGGCATTCGAGGCCTCTGCTCGAGAACCCGAAGCAGCTAATGTTTCCGCATCAGAATTGGAGATTTCATGAATTTGAGTCGATCTGGAAGGATGTAAAAGACCAAACTGGTGCAGAAATTCATCTTTCAGTAAGAATTTGGCACTTCTCTCTTCAACATCAACGGCACTTAAAGTATCTAAAATCGACTTGTGACTAGTATCTCGAAGTGGAGGAGGAAGTGCTGCAAAAAGAAAAGAATGGAGTCAAACGTTTGACAGTTCGAATTCTGGAAAGTCTAGAAAACAAATCAGAGAGAGGCAATCTTACTTCCGACTCTCCAGATGGCATAAAATCCCGGAGGACAGCGGACGTAAAAGAATTGAGTCAAGAATCCATGGGCGCTTTCAGGCAAGTCCAGAATTAGTTTACGGTTCCTCGCACTCCTCACAAGTGTGATAGAGGGATGGTCTTTGTTCTTTGCAAATGTGCACAAGAAGCGAATTTCTGCAAAAGTGGGAAAACGGTCCAACGTTCTCCTGAAAAGCACACACAGTCCCAGCAGGATGGAGTATCCATTAGGGTGTAGTTGAAAGGGAGAAATAGATAGCCAAAGGAGAAGTTCTCGAAGACAGTCGTTAAAAGGGGGAATGGCTCCACTCGAACACATCTGACGGTTAACTGCGACAAAGCCACGGGGCGGCCTATCAGCAGTGTCATTTATCCCAGGGAACAAAGCGTCAGCTTCGGCAATGCCAAATTGGATGCATAATTGACGGAAGACTTTATGACTCAAAGTGGTAGGAGTCCTTTCCGGAGGATCGTTTAATGGAGTAGCAATTGGAAAGGCTTCTCCAGCTGTTTCCAAGTCTTCCTGTTTAGATTCCATTCTACACAAGGAACTGGACGATCAAATATTAAGGTGCACATTTCCTAAAAAGAGTGAAGTGTTGTGCAAGACTAATGCAATAACAAGCAAATGTAAAAGAAACTAAATTAATTGATACTTGTCGATTATAAAGTTTCAGGGCTTGATATCTTAAGTCCAAGAACAGTGTTGTGTTGATGCAAATAAATCAGCTTTAGTTGATCATTTCAATTTTGCTTTAATACTTCACTTAGATTTGTTAGTTCACAGCATTTCATTCACAAAGTTCATTTAAGTTTGATATTCTTTGTCAACTAATCTGTTGTTTGATGTGGGCAATCAATAGCAGTATATTCATCCCATTTTTCTGTGAATGTTGCTTCTAAACAGGTTATCAGCATTAAAGTTGAGGCAATCTGAAAAGAAGTACAAAGTCCAAAACAATTCAAATTCAGAAAATCAGTCAAATTCTGCTCAAAAATTCTAAGTGTTAGGTTGCTTACGACCTAACACAGGTTGCAGCGTTCTTATGCTGTGTTGTTCAGGTTAAAAGTTCAGGGCTGTGAAAAATTGTCTAAGTATTAGGTCGTTCAGCGACCTATTATGGGTTAAGATTTCTGTAAGTCGCACGTTGCAGTTGAATGGATTAAGATGAGGCAATTTTCTCTAAGTCCTAGGTCGTGCACAATTGTTTTTAGGTTGGAGATTCTCTAGGTCGCAAATGTTGTCAGATCGCAAAGGCTTAAGTCCCTAAGCGTTCCCACGCGACCTAACTCTTAGGTCGTTCAAATCTGATAGGTTGTTGACTTCCTCTCCAAGCAACATCATATTGGGTCTGATAACCCAATACCGCCAGTTCAAAAAGAGTTCATCTTCCCCTTCATCCTACCTCAACATACCACCAATTAACTAGCAAATCAATGGCAAACCCCACAGATCCGTAGTAAAAGCTTTCGTATGATCGCAAATCACCACGACACGTCAAATGACAAACGAAAGTCAATTGAGACTACCGTTCAGAAGCATGATGTATGAAATTAGGCTTAGGACAAGTAACAACGATTCGTGATCAAAGCAGTGACTATGGACGAATAAAGGTCGATCCACTTACGAATTATGATTGGTGAGAAAGAATCGTCAATTGAATGAGTCGAATTTGTCTTTGGAAGCTCGAACAATCGTTAATGGCGATGGAGGCTCAAAACAGAAAGGTGAGGAAGAAGGTGCGACCTAACCAATTTATATGAAACTGAGAATGGGAGGCGAACAGGCGTACAAGTTCTAGGTCGTTCGCGACTTAGCAAGGTTGAGTCGAAGCATACGACCTATGGCATAATCATATGCCTCGAGGGGCAAATGTTAATTCCATTATCTCAACGACCTAGAACTTAGCGACCTAAAAGGGGTTAGCGACCTAAGAAAGGCTTGCGACCTAAGAACATAAAACTTTGCGACCTAACAGCAGAAAGCTTCGCGACCTAAGAACAGAAGAACTTCGCGACCTAACTACAGAAAGCTTTGCGACCTAAGAACAGAAGGACCTCGCGACCTAAGAAGAGGAAGCTTTGCGACCTAAGAACAGAAGAACTTAGCGACCTAAGAAAGGCTTGCGACCTAACTACAGAAAGGTTTGCGACCTAACAAGCAGGAAAAGGTTGCCACCTAACAGCAGGAAAAGGTTGCGACCTAACAGCAGGAAAAGGTTGCAACCTAAGGTAGCTAGCGAGTTAACAGGTGGCGCAACCTAACTATTAAAACATGTTCAGCGCCCTATGACCTAAGAAGCTAACAAGCTAGGACTTCAACGACCTAGAGCTCCCACGGCTATTCCTTAACTCGCCTGCGACCTACCACTTGATCAAATGAAGCCAAGTACAGCTTCACCAGCTAATTTCTTAAGCCGCAAGGGGACTGCGACCTAGCTTAGGTCGCTCGCGACCTACGACTTAGCTAAGGTCGTACGCGACCTAAGACTTAGGCGAATTTTCTGCTCAGAAATCAGCTCCTATAAATAGGCCACCACTTCCAACATTCAAAGGACTTTTGGCCATTCATTTCTTCAAGCGCCATTATTCTGTCGAAGTCTCCACTCATTCAACAATCAAAGATCTTCATGCATTCGAGACGCTACAACAATCTTTGAGAAGAACTCCTTACATCCAACACGGATTCGTCGAGTCTCATCATCAAAGATTGAGCTAGTAGTCAAGAGTGCTTTCGTGATCAAGTTGTATTGTATTTTGAAGGATATTGTATCAAATTGTAACCGAATCAGCAATAAAAGATTATAAAGTGGACGTAGGCTCAATTACGGGCCAAACCACTATAAACCTGTTGTTCATTTACTGCTTTTCTGCTATTTTCAGCTTATATTCTGTTCCCGTACCAACGGGTGGTGCTTTCACGATTCTATTACACACACCGGGTGTTAGCGTTCACTTTTTAGCGTTAACACATTGATTTTTCGACAAAATGTTTTACGGTCACATTTTGACGTTTTTATTAAACTATTTATTCATGTAAACCAAACTTCAAAATAAATTTCTTATCATTTTTAAATAATTAAAAAATCTATATTTGACTTATAAAATAATATAAAACAATATCAAAATTCATTTGCAAATATACGACAATTATTTTGTCAATGCGTGACAAAATTTGTCAATCACTATAACATAAGTATATATATATATATAATTATAAACTTTTATCAACCTACTATTATCTTTATATAATTATTTTAAAAGGAGTTATTCATCTTTTAAAACAATTATTTGACCGTATATCCAATTTTATCCAAAACTGACTTTTGTCAACAACAAGGTTTCAAATATCGGATTTTGGCCAATATCTCGGGCAAATATCTCGGCTGTCTCGGGCGATATTTAAAAGACTTATAACTAACCAAGCTGCCAAATCTCAGATTTTGGCTAATATCTCGGATTTTCATCTCGGCTGATCTCGGGGAGATTTAAAACCTTGGTCAACAATGTTGCGGTAAAAGTCCAAAATATTTATTTAATTTTAAAAATAATTTCACTATTTTATTTCTCACATGAAATATGATTATTTAAGTTTGAATATTCCATTTTCAAACTGGTAAAATTACGGGTCGTTACATACATTTCCCCTTAAAAGCATTTCGTCCCCGAAATTACTCCAAAATAAACCCTAAAGGTATTTACCAAAATATTTATTTTTAAACTTACATCTATATGATTTATATAGATCATCCATACGTAATATTTGATTTGAATTCACAACTTCACTTCTGAACTAGCATTGATTACCCGATCCTCTAATGCATCCTCTGATCAGGCTTTCTGATCAGAACTTTAATTCTCTCTGCATAGCTATCAACTATGACAGAAAACCCAAGCATTCAAACACAAACCTTCATCAATGTTCGTCGTCGGGAATCGAGTGATAAATCCTCTTTCGGATAAGTGTTAAACACATCAAAGTTCTGTACTCGAATCTTAAAATAAATCGTGCGATGAAATAATCCACATACTTCATATGTATTTATAAACCTTTCAAAAATTCTTATGAAAATACCTCATATAACTTTCATATTTTATTCAAACTTTTCTAAAGATACTCTTATAACCATTTAACATCTTTCCAAATCTTCCTACTTAAAACACATTTCTTTTCAGAAGATAACTATCTTTTTATTGTAATATATTTCTAAACATATCTTAATAGTTTTCCGGAAAACTTATTTTCAAAATAGTTCATTAAATTGAAAATTTACCATAAAATTCCTTTATATATATATTCTCTTTACTTTTACCAGTTATAATACTTAAAAAATTTTTGTATACTTATTCAAATTTTATAAGTATATTTAACAAGTTTTTTTTCTCCTACCTTTAAAATATAATCAAAGAGATTAAAAAAATTACTACCATAACATTGTTATAATGAACTTCTCTTTTTTTATAACATGTTAATTATAATATTTTTCATGTTTTTATAAAAGACTCCAATATTTGTTTTTGTCTTTAAAATCCTATTATTAAAGATCTAAATATACTCATAAGATTTCTTCCAAAGTGGCATTCAAGGGTTTAAAAACAAAAGTTGCTAAACCATTTTTTACTACAAACCCAAAACCATTCATTATTAACTTTAACCATTTATTTGAAAGATCAAAGCATATCCATGCTTATCAATAAACATAATATACTCGATAAAAATTGACAACCATTAATTTGTCAATTACTGATTCACATTATCCTTTTTAATTTTAGAAACTATATAGATCGAGTAACTCAAAAATGATACCAAGGAATTGGGTACTACCAATAGTATCGCATATTTCCTCAACAAGAAGGGGAATACTTAAGAGAAGCGTTTACCATCTGAACACATCTCCTGCCCATTTTGTAGTTACTTTCGAGCCACTTGGATCAATTAACCATAAGATTATTTTCGTTTTCAAAATCCAATTTTTATAAATATTATTATTATTATTCCTTTTCCAAAAAATCATTTGAAATCCCTTTCGAAAATACTAAAATTTAAATTCTAACAAATTTCTTTATAAAGCAAGTTTTATAAATCCAGTTCATAAAATTACGTATTTAAAACGTATTCACAAGATTTATTTATCACAAATAAATTCCTTTAATAACCATTTATTATATACTGAATACCTCATAATTAAATTTTGAAATTAAATTCACGAAGTGTTCATACTTAAGCTTTCACGAGGTGTTCGTACCTAAACTTTTAAATTAAACAAACGATCAATTAATGAATATCTGAGTATTATCCTTTCCTAAATCAAATAACTATATTACTTGAAAAATATTCTTTATATTAAAAATATAATCGTCGGTAAAGTTATTTTATTTACCAATTTTCAAAGCCAAAATCATTTGGATCTTATGGGGATAATCTTCCTCGATCGGAAACCCATATTTCTAGGCGCATATTCTGGCTGTTCCTCTTCGTCGCTAGAGAGAACTATGAGGTTATCCTTCTCGCCCTAATTTGCTCTGAAGGAATCCCGTTTCGTGTAACTTCCCCAATATGGTTTATACAAGGCAAACAATTATTCTTTTAGGCATGAGTAGTAGGCAATTGCTAGTGTATTCTTAGGTAGAGAGGTTTGGTCAATACTCAGAAAATGTTTCGAGATTTATTTCGAAAGATAGTTTTTAAAATTCTTTGTATAAAAGGTTTTATTATTTCGAGAACTCTCTTGAAAATTTTACCAAAATATTCTTTTCTTTTCAAATACACGCACATATATTTTTAGGTAAACTGATTTCATATAAAACCAAATTTAGTCGTATATTTTACTAACAAATATGCGATCATATATAATACTCTCAAAACTCATTCTAGGGCGTTACTAACCCCATCTCTAATGAGCTACTCATCCTAGGGTATTACAAACCCTATCTCTAATGAGTCTTTTACCCCTATCAGGCTCAGGTGTTCGCTCAACCTAAGCTCTAATACCAAATGTAACGGCCCATTTCTTCGACTTCCAAAAATCGACACTAATACATCCTCGGTATTCATGTGCCGTAGGTCCAAGAGAGTGGTGGAAATAGACAAAATCTTCAATTCAATCTTCTAACTTCATGCTTCGTGCTCCATCAAAAACAATGTTATTCAAGACATCATTTACTATAAATCCAAACCAATAAATTTTAAATATAGGAATTAAATTAATTCCAAATCATCTCATTTTGAATCTTAACAAAGATTTCTTAATTCAAAACTAAAAATTTTGATTGAGTTAAATCCATGTTATCTAGGATGTTAACCCCAAAACTAGTAAATATTAAGTGAGTAGAATCTATGGAAATCATCTAATTCTACTCAATATCAATTCCCGTATTCAACAAATACTATGGGTGGAATAACAGTGAAATCACCTTTTAAATTCCACGAATAGTACGAGTTCCCTCTTCGGGCTTTAACACCGAGTACAAGAAGATCATCTTTAAAAAATCCAAGTTGTATTTATCTTGAAAAACCTTATTCTTTATTCTTTAGAAAATTTTGATCCAAGTAAATCAAATTCACTATCCCATCCGTCAGGCCTCTCTGGACAGCCAGGGAGAGCAAGAAACTAGTTTTCCAAACTCAAGCCTAGACACTATCTCTTTGACACCCATAAGGCGATCAAGTTATTTGATCGACTCTAAATTTTTAATCACCCCAAAAATTCTCCAAATCATCTTTAGAAATCTTTATAATTCATTTAAGAAGAATTGTAAAAGAATTGTTAAGTTTAACACTATTATTCAAAAGTTATAAAAAGTGCTACGAAAAAGTGCTGCGGAAAGTGCCCTTTTTAAGCTATATTAATCAAAACGACTTTTTATTATTTGAAACTTCACTTTTATTTCTCAAATCTCTTTCTAAACCAATTTAAAACATTTATAGGATTTATCCCACATTTTTACAATTTTAAAACATCACTTTCAAAGAAATCCGGTTTTGAATTCCGAACTACAAATTCAAGATTTTTCAAAAACTTGTTTTGCTCATATTTCAAAATCTAATTACCGAAATCTCGATTTTCTTCTTTCGTTGGAAAACTATGGATATAATAGTTTGGAAAATTCTTATCTCAAAGAATTTCGAGGTATATTTCAACTTTTACACTAGTTTGACTTTTATAGAGCGAAATCGCGAACTATTGTTACGCGACGTGCTTATTTTTAACTAAATTTTCTATTTCTCGTTCAGACTTCACCAAAACACTTTTAAATGTTTATAAAACATTTTAAATATTTTTTAAACCATTTTTAAGAAGGTTTAACATTCCATATACACCATTTCATTAAATATAGAGGAAAGTGATTTTTCATTTGTGCTTATCGACGTGTATTTCCGTGACTTGCATATATATTCAACATTCATATGAAAACAACCAAACTTGAAGATCAAAGTTATTATACATCCATTGCAAACATCATATCATCATCCCAAAATATAATAATAATATTTAGGAATTCTCCCCTTTAACCAAATCGATTAACTTCCTACCAACATTCTTATCAACAACACTACGCTAAAACCATTGTTAACTTTAACTAATCAACTTCTACTTCATTCCACTTTGCTTTATGCCATCAATCTGCTCCTTCAAACTCCTGAAATTTTGGCAGAGCTTCCGCAGTACTTTAAACTTCCTCCTATTTCCATGGAAAGAAATGGGCGGCACTTCCTTTTCTTGCATCGAAGCTTTCTAACTTGCTCCTCCCTCCTCAATAGATTCGGCCTCTCCCTATTCCACCTCTTCCTCCAACATTTATTCACTTCTTAGACGCTAAACCATGTTTTAATGATGACATAAGAACTTTGGAAAAGTTTGGTCGAGTTTGGAGTTAGTTTGATATGATTTTAAGAAAACTTAGTTAGGAAAAGAAGAAACGAAGAAGCCATTAACATAGCCAAAAGGAAGAAGAAGAAAAGAATGATTTATGTGAGAAAATGAGAAGGAATGTGTATTTATAGGAAAAAAACGAAGGGATAAGTTACTAAATATCCCTTTACCAAATTACCAAAATAACCTTACTTAACTTTAAAGTAACCTTACTTTTTCAACACTTATCATCACTTATCACTTCTTATTTTATGTCATAGTCACTTAAGAGCTAAGTAAATGTATTTGGATGGAAAAGTGGCTAAAGAGAAGATTTGGTTTGATTTTTATGTGATGTTTACTTTTTGACTTTTCTTTTTTTACTTACTTTTGTTAGTTATATTCTAGAAGTTTCCTAATCATAATTAATAAAATTAAACATGTTTAGTTATTAAAATATGTAATATATGTTAAAACATGTTAACAAAGTTGCAACAACGCTGCGGCAACTTTTATTCGACAAAACGATGATTTTTCGACAAAATGTTTTACGGTCACATTTTGACGTTTTTGTTAAACTATTTATTCATGTAAACCAAATTTCAAAATAAATTTCTTATCATTTTTAAGTAATTAAAAAAAATATTTGACTTATAAAATAACATAAAACGATATCAAAATTCATTTGCAAATATTCGACATTGATTTTGTCAATGCGCGACAAAATTTGTCAATCACTATAACATTAGTATATATACATGTATAATTATAAAACTTTTATCAACCTATTATTATCTTTATATGATGATTTTAAAAGGATTTATTCACCTTTTAAAACAATTATTTGACTATATATCCAATTTTATCCAAATCCGGCTTTTGTCAATTTTTTTAATGGTAGGGTAAAAGTCCAAAATCTTTATTTAATTCTAAAAATAAATTCGACATTCTTATTTATCACATGAAATATGATTATTTAAGTTTTAATATTCCATTTTCAAAGTGGTAAAATTACGAGTCGTTACATGGTTTCTTATTCAAAAGCACTTCATACCTTAAGGCCATATCTACTAAATCTATAAATGATTCCTTCACATATGTGGTCATCTTTTCATGGAATTCTTCTCTCATACCCAATACAAACATCTCATTTTTCTTTAATTGTTTATCAATAAGTCAAAGGCCGAAACGAGATAATTCATTAAACTTGGACACATATTCTACTACCGACATGGCTTCCTGCTTGAGATCCATGAAACTTCAATATAATCGAATTCTTCCCGCAACTGGCATGAATTGGTCTTCAAATACTTCTTTGAATCTGGCCTATCATAACTCATCTTCTGGAACATTTGCAGTGATAGAATCCCACCATGCAGTTGCACCCTCTTGAATTACCATGATGCAAAGAGCCGTTTTTGACCATCAGAAATATCCAAACCTTTAAAATCTTCTCACATGATCGTAGCCAAGCTTGTACTTCAATGATGGGTTCGGTGCCCTTGAAAGATTTTCCTCCTAGGTTTGTGTAGTCCTTGCATAGAGTTGCGAAGTTTACTCGAGGCTGCATCGGAGCTACTGTCTCAATAGCTATTCCACCTCATCCAACATTCAGGGTTCTTCCATTTGTGGTTGTTGGCTACTATTTCCCCTTCGTCGCCCCTTTCTCGTACTCATTCTTTCTACCGGAATAAAGTAAGAATCTTTAGAATACATGGATGGGATTATCTTAGGAAAAAAGAGCATAAAACCAAACATTTTGAACCGGTCAAAACCACACGGAAACGCACTCTCAAAGACTGAACTCATTCCAAGGTACTACTAACCAAATCTCTAATGAGCTGACCCTAACGAAGGCCTAGGTATTAGCTCAACCAGAGCTCCAATACCAAGTGTAATGATCTACCTTTCTTACACCCAAAGATGACACTTAAAATATCCTAGGTATTCATGTGCTGATATCTAAGTATCTGAAAGACAATTCGTGGGGTAAAAAAATAAAAGACAAAGGAGAGAAATATAGATTTTTCTCACAAACGGCAGAGTTACATATACATCATCACAGAATAGTACATATAGTTACTCCAAAATGTTGCATCCAAGCTAGAACAAGCACTACTCCCAACAAGAACAACTATATCAGCCTACCTAAATTATTAATAAATAATGTGCAATCACAGCGGAAATAAACATAACTATTGGATATAGTGAAAGCTTCTCCTGCATACTGCTTCCCAAATTGCTTCAAAGAAACCTGACTACATGGCTACTCATAAAAATTTGAGTACCCAAGAGTTTAGGGGAATAAAACAAAGCTCGGGTCAAACATGGATCTGGTGGGAGTAAAGCATAAGTTTAACTTTATAAAAACCTTCAAATTAAAGAAATCTTGTAAGACCATGCCGCACATAAACATGGATGGATTTTTACCTTACGATAACCAAGACATTTCAATATAAAATCCTTTGATATTATCATTATGTCTAGGTTTAAAATAATTATGGAGTCAAAGTCGAAATTGTTACATTATTAAATTCTAGCATAATAGGTATACAATCAAGTCCGAAGGCTCGTATGAAAAAAATGGTTTCCAACTATGACAGGGTAAAGGTCTACCCATTGAATCCGTACACCTCCAGATAAAATGTACAGGAGGTCACAACCCATTGCACTTCTGCTACTCAGGACCGGCCAAACCCCTTACTGGGTAGCACCAAATATGATCACCTCTTGGTTGTGATCAACAACCACAAAAAGGGATCCCGAAGCATACATAAACTGAGGATATCACTCAAGATTTGGCAATGTCATACCCTAATGGGAGTGACCCACATAGCTCTACTGCACATCCATGCTTTAGTCATTTACCGGTAGTGAGGCTTGAGGTTACGATAACCTTTCCTTTAAGCAGACTATCTTAGAATGCTAACGCTACCCTCCAAGCAACCAATGCAATGCTAGCATTCATCCATACAAGTTGTTCCGGGTTCGAACAAGCATTCAACGTTTTCTATCTTCCATTTTGGAATCACCCTCATGAAGAATAGTACAATTTTAGAGCATATTTTATAATAAACCATCACGAATATTGTTAGTTTGCAGTGGTTCGGATAAATTATACTTAACCGGAACCGAGGTCTCCAAACTAAGCGATAATTTCCAGCTAACTCAATCCCGGTTCTTTTGGAAGTATGCAACCAGTATTCAAGTCCTTAAAGGGGTACTCTAATATACGCAACATACTTCCTGAGTTAAAACATGTCAAGTTATATATAGCGCACAATCTGCTTTTTAGGGTAATTATATAGAGTTCGCATATGAATAACCATATACTTAATTTAATCATGACCCATTGATAGGAATTAACCCTCCCATGTCTATCACATTTTCGATATTTCGACCTTACTCTATCCCTCACCTAGAAATAAATTCTAGATCTCACAAATAGAGGATCAGCCTACTCATCATCTTTTAGCGCTACTTATGGGATGGCTTACTTCCCATAAATGTGCCCCCACATTAACTTTAGTTTCATATTTGTTTTAGGTTAATTAACGGTAATCGATGAAGAAATCCCATGATTTAAAATATTTTTGAAAAGAAAAACAGTTCAAACAAAACTAATATTTTAAAAACAAAGCGATTTTAAACCTTATAATCAATTAATCCCTTAGTATTAATTAAATAATAATTTAAACCTAATTATTAAAAAATGATAAGTTAAACCCTTATTAAATAATAGTTAAATCTTAGTCATGTCTTAATTACAATCTTAATTAAATTTAAATAAATTAATAATTAATTAAACCCTTTTTTATAAATAATTAATTAGTAATTAATATTTAATAAATAATTAACCCTTAATTATTAATTAAATAATAAATAACTTTAATTAGTTAACTAAATAAAATTAACTTCATCAATTAACACTTCATTATTAATTACTTTTATTAACTATTGATTGAGTAATAATTAATTACTTAATCAATTAATCATTAAATAAATAAACAATTAATTAAATAATAGTTACCTTACAAAATTACTTAATATAAATTTTGAAAACATTTACCAGAAAGATTTCTAAGTGAAAGCATTTTTAGATTTCAAAAAGAGTTCGTTTCCACGAACTACACTTATAGCGCCTATCGCTGTACGATCTGAAATTTCCAAATTTGATATTTGTTTTCTAAGTCTTGTTTGAAACTTTAACTTTGGGAAACAGTATACTTCGTAAACATAAGGATTGGGTTTTGAAATTAAATAAGTTTTAAACTTAAATATATTTTCAAAATTTAAGTCCAAAGTTCAAACCTTTCAAAGAGGGATTTCATAAGTCGCTTAAGTTAGCAAAAATGCTAACTTTATTAGCATGAAAAAACATATACCAAGATCATAACCAATATCACAACCACATCACACCAACATGATTCCAAATATAAGCAAGATCATACCTTGCTAATTTACTACACTTAAATTCTGATTTCAAGTTTATACAACACCACATACATGCATACTTATATACAACCAATTCAACACCATTTCCAAGTATACTTATGCATAACCAATTCAACATCATACTACTCAAACAAGCATCATATTTAACTAATGGTATACATCATTTGTGAAGTTACCGAGTTTGAAATAAGTGCAAGCTTTACTCACCGAATTCAACTAAATCTTTTTAATCTTTTGCAAAATGCTTAGAATTTTTGAATCTTATGGAAAAGACTTGAACTTGCTCTGAAACTTCTGGAAATGTGCTTAGCCTAAGCACAATATGGCTGGGCTATAAAGGACTATGGGTTCGGCCTTGATGGTTTTTGGTTGGTATGTACTTGTATTTGGAAGGTAAGGTGAAGAAGTGGATACAAAAGTATTCTAGCAAGTGTAACAACCCGCATATCTATCGATTTTATATTTAAATATTTTATTTAAATATTTTATCGTTAGTCGGATGTTAGTCCGAAAAGCTACTTTTTGCATACGGTCAAATTAGGACTCGAGACCACTTCCATTGAGTTCAAAATGACGTTTGCGATCTTTTTAAGTGTAAACTTCGATATGTTTTGAGATAGTGAACTTTTCGGCACTTTTTCCCGCCTTTGACTTTGGTTTGGACTGCACCCCTTTAGTTCAGCCCAACCCTCTTTCTCATTTGTTCAAACACTTCAAGCTTTGTCAAAAATGGTGGTGGGAAAGAGAAATTAAAACTCCCAACTCAAATTCTATTGCAAATCCGAGATTCAACATCAAATTCAAGTAGAAGATTGTGGATTCAAGCTTTGGATTGCTTCTCCTTGCTTTCAATCTTCATCTTCATCAATTTCGTGGAAAAGGTGAGATTTTTGATCTCACATCTTGCCTATAATTGTCATTGGACTGTTGGGGATGATCCCTCATCACTTTAGCATGTTTGTTTGCATTTGGTTTGGATTGGATTGGCGAAAAACTACAAATTTTGGCGTTTTGGTGAGTTTCTGGCCTTAAGTCGTTTCTGGCCATCGCTAGGTCGTCCACGAGTTAACTCCTTAGGTCGTCCAGGCAAAACGTTAGGTCGTTGCCGACCTATAATCCCCAGGCAAAAGTCGTTCGCCCTTAAGTCTTAGGTCGTTGCCGACCTATAATCTCCAGGCAAAACGTTAGGTCGTTGCCGACCTATAATCCCCCAGGCAAACTTTAGGTCGCTCGCACTGGCTTATCTCGTAGGTCGTCTCTGACCTAAGCTTCTTTTCCATAAGTCGTTCGCGAGTCAAGTGTTAGGTCGTCTCCGACCTAACGCCAATCGTCACCTTAGGTCGTAGCTCGTAAGTCGCTCGACCCTGCTAAGTCTTTAAGTCGCTCGAGTTAGGTCGGCCAGTATATCCCGTAGGTCGTCTCCGACTTATCCTCCAGTTAAGTCGTTCGACCCTCTAGGTCGTTCGAGTTAGGTCGTTGGGCCATTTACCTTAGGTCGCTTGACCTTAAGTCGTAGGTCGTCTCCGACCTATGCCCCACTAAGTCGCATCCCACTTAGGTCGCAGGACTCTGTAAGTCGTAGGTCGTCGCCGACCTTGCACTTGGTCTTTTTAGTTCGCGATTTCCTTAGGTTGTATGACCTATTTTTCCTTAGGTCGCTGGACCGCTTGCCTTCACTAGGTCGAACCCCGTATTACTCTGCGTAGGCAATCTTATCTGAAAAGCATTCATCAGAACTTCCACTTTGATGCATTTTGAGCTGATTTCCTTGGATTTTATTCACGTCTCCGAATGTGAATTTTTGTGATAGATTGTTCCAACAATCATTTTATGACTTGTCACTTTAAAGATATGAAGGTTTTAATACTAGTAGTAAATATCAAAACTCTTTCATCAAATCGATTTCAACACTATTTTTAATATCAAAAGTTCGTTTTCTCAAACCGATTTCCAATCTACTAATATATATAAGCCTTTACTTCACTCGAACGAGAAATCGACTTAAACGACTTAGTAAAACGAGTGGTATGAAACGCTTGCGTTCACTTCGTCGGTTAGCTCTTGGACTTGTTCGATTGAACCCTTTTGTGACAATTTCCTAGTGAAGATCTACAGTTTGTTCGTAAATATTTAAGTTAAGCAAGTGGTTATGGGACATGAAGCTAAACTCATATATTTACTAGCTTAGTGTGATTGACACTTCCTTATGATCATGACGATCATTCTTGTGATTTAGACTAGCGATTGAGCGATGTCTCTTCGTCCGTGTGTTCGGACTTGCCTTCGGGCCATCCGTGTGTTCGGAAAAAAAATTAAATGGATAGCTTCCATGAGATAGCTTCTCGTCCGTGTGTTCGGACTTCCCCCTTTTAGTGATTTCTGGATTTCGTGTGTTGATTTCTGGGATTTGTTCTGGATTTCGTGTGTTGATTTCTGGATTTAGTGCTTCACCAACTTTTGTGGTTTTCACTGATATGATATCAGTTTTGGTGTATTGGTGAATTTGTGTGTCATTACCCTTTTTATGTGTTTGGATCTTTGAGAAGATTCTTGTGACATTGATTAATCCCTTGTTGATTATCATTTACATACTTATAGTAGTATGCCATCATGGTTATTATATGTGTATGCCATACCCCTTATCCTATATCATGTCATCTGATATTTATAGTTAGACTGATCCGTTTATTATTTTCTTATAAATAATACTCGGGTCAGACCGAGATGTTACAGGTGCTTCTGCTTGACTTCTCTTCTGGATTACTCTGACTTTTGGCTAACTACTTAGATTAGTAGTTTTTGGTTGTACACATTTGAGATATAGACTCTATGTTGTGTATCTATTCTTTTGTATAGCACGTGATGCTATTCTTTTGTATTATAGTGGATCTTTCCGACCACTACTCTGATGTACACTTTCATGTGTTATATGTTTATTCATATCTTCTTCCGCCTTTGTGATATGGATGTCTGTGACTGATTTATGTTATGATTATTTCTATGTTTGTTTCCGAAGATTATATATAGCCACCGTGTGATAGCTTTGTGTTTGTATCGGTATGTCGGATTTCCTCCTTAAAAGATATGCATTCTATTCTATCTTACGTATCGATGCTCGCACAAAGAAGTTACATGGATGGTCGCTCCTCCACAGCCTTATTCTTCGTGCTAATTGACAGCACTACATCGTAGTGTTCTTGGTTAGCGTGGGTATAGAGGTGGGGCGTCACAGCTTGGTATCAGAGCCAAACTTCGGAACAATGTAGAATAACTTAACAAGGATCATCGTCCTAAGTCCACCTTAGGAGTTGTGTTTCAGGATTTAGTTCGAGTCCTCGAACCGACTTATCCTGTTTTCTTTATGATTCCTTGTTTCATCATTCAAGATTGCTTGATGTTCATTGGTGAATAACCTTCTTCTTTCTCTTCTTTCTTTCTAAAGGAAGAGGATGTCAAGACCAGGCCGTCCCAGAGCTGGAACATCTACTGCTGCTCCTCGAGATGGAGTTTTTATGACAACTCAACAGCTTCTTGAATTAGTGACGAATGCACAAGCAGCTGGAGCTAACCCGGAACCTACTCACCCAAAGTCGGGATTTGCACGGTTGTGCAGCGATTACACCAATTTAGGTGGGAAGCCCTTCAAAGGTTCCGAACCTATTATCGAGGTTCAAGCTTGGTTAAAATCATGCGATCGAATCTTCTCTCGCATGAACCTTGTCGATCTGCACCGTGTTCAAGTGGCTTCCAGTATGCTCCAAGAGAGAGCATTGGATTGGTATGAACTCCTTACTTCCAAAATTAATGAAGCGGACCTCACCTGGGAGCACTTCCGGGAACGCTTCGAATCGAAATTCGTACCCGAGGCTGAAAAGGTAACTTTGGCTCGGCGATTTATTGACCTTGTACAAGGTCAGGCTTCTGTGGCGGAATACGCCGCATCATTCGAATCCCTTTCCAAATATGGGGTCGAATATATAAATACTCCACTAAAGAAGAACCAGAGGTTCGTTTATGGCTTAAACAAAAGCCTCAAGAAGCCATTACTTTTGAAATTAGAAGTTTCTTTCGATCAACTCATCGATATCGCTCTTCGTCTTGAAGAGGCAGATAAGGACAGTGAGGTTGAAGTGGTGGCTTCCAAACCAAACTTCAACAACAAGAAGAGGCCAAAAAAATTCAAAGGTCCTTATCCCAACAAAAAGGGCAAGGAAGCAACTCCTGCTGCAAAGACTTTTTCCTCTAGTGATGGGAAATGCTATAACTGTGGTGTTAGGGGACATTTTTCGGACAAGTGTCCAAAGCCCCGCTCTTGCCGCTACTGTAAAAGTCCAGATCATTTTATGCACCAATGCAAAAGGCTTCAACAGAAGGGGGTAAAGCTTAATGTGGCTCAAGCCCCTGGTAACACATCTCGCGGTCAAGGTATGTCTCATTCTGTCCTTGATGGCATTATATTATTTCATGATCAACCTATTAGAGTTCTCTTTGATACGGGTGCATCCCATTCTTTTATATCAAAGGAACTTGTCGATACATTTTCTTTAAGTGTTACTGCTTTAATGACTTCATTAAGAATTGCGAATCCGGTAGGCGGATCCGCAACTCTTAGTCTGCTTTGTAAAGATGTCGAGATTATTTTGTGTGATTTTTCTTTCCTAGCCGATTTGCATGTCCTGCGTTACTTAGGCTTTGGAATGATTTTGGGTATGGATTGGCTTACTCATTATGAAGCTCATATCCTATGTCCTGAGCGGACTATTTATCTTCGACATCCACTATCTGTTAAGCAGATTTCTATTATTCTTAAAGATTCGGATTCCGCTTTAGTTGCATCATTATATTCTTTAAATCCTCGCGATGATGACAATGATGATGAGGAGGATGTCATTTCTCGTATTCGCATCGTTCGTGAATTTTCCGACATCTTTGAGCCCGTTTTAGGATTACCACCTAAACGAGCAATTGAGTTCAAAATTAATCTTTTACCTGGAGCTCAACCTATTACTCGTCCTCCTTATCGCATGTCTAATAAGGAGAACGAAGAGATGCGCAAACAACTATCCGAGTTGGAGACGAAGCAACTTATTCGCTCTAGTTCCTCGCCTTGGGGAGCTTCAGCTATTTTCGTAAGTAAGTCCGATGGTACACTTAGGCTTTGCGTCGACTACCGCAAGCTTAATGATCTTACTATTAAGAATAAATATCCATTGCCTCGGATTGATGATCTGTTTGATCAACTCACTGGTGCTAGAGTATTTTCACAATTGGACTTGGCTACCGGTTTCCATCAGCTTCGTATTGCAGAGGATAGTATTCCTTTGACTTCATTCCGTACGCGTTATGGATCTTATGAATGGCTAGTTATGCCATTCGGTTTAACGAATGCTCCGGCTTATTTCGTTGACCTTATGAATAGAGTTTTCAAAGATTTTCTCGATCGGTTTGTTCTCATCTTTATTGATGATATTCTTGTGTTTTCTAAAACCGAGGAGGAACACGAAAAGCATCTTCGAATTGTATTGGAAACTCTTAGGAGCAATCAACTAAAAGCAAAATTTTCTAAATGCCATTTTTGGCAATCTAGTGTAAAGTTTCTCGGTCATATTATTTCCGAATCCGGAATATCAATGGATCCTTCAAAGATTGAAGCGATTCAAAATTGGAAGAGACCGGGGAGCGCGACTGAAATCCGTAGCTTTCTCGGATTGGCAGGTTATTACCGCCGTTTTATAAAAGACTTTTCTAAGATTGTCGTTCCTCTTACTGGCTTAACAAAGAAAGGTGTTAAATACATTTGGTCGGACAAATGTGAAACTTCTTTTCAGAAATTAAAAGAACTCCTTTCTGATGCTCCTATTCTTATTATTCCCGAAGGGAATCAAGACTTTGTCATTTATACCGATGCTAGTAGCATCGGTTTGGGTGCCGTTCTTATGCAAAAAGAACGTGTTATTGCTTATGCTTCTAGGCAATTGAAGCCGGCTGAGACTTGATATGCCACACATGATTTAGAACTCGCGGCTATCGTTTTCGCCCTTCGAATTTGGCGACATTATCTTTTGGGAGAAAAGTTTATTCTTTATACTGATCATAAGTCTTTGAAATATTTGTTTTCTCAAAAGGAACTTAATTTGCGTCAACAGCGTTGGCTTGAATTTCTTGCCTCTTATGATCTTGACATTCTTTATACTCCCGGAAAGGGGAATCGCGTTGCCGACGCACTTAGTCGAAAACAACAAGCGGTTGTTTCCATGATGATATCTGAATGGAACGATCTCGAACTTTTATCCACTTGTGAAATTCGAGATCGCGTTTCCGATTTGTGTTCATCTCTTGTTTTATGTAGCCTTGAGGCTCGTCCTTCTTTGTTAGACCGCATTCTTGAAGCTCAACAGCTAGATCCTAAATTGGCTTTGCTTGGCCAAAATCTTAAGGATAAAACCGATATTGAAGGTTTGAAAGACTTTGATATCGACTTTCGTGGCGGCATTCGAAAATTTGGTAGACTTATCGTACCAAATATTAGTGATCTTCGAAGAAACATTCTAGAAGATTCTCATCGTTCCAAGTATTCCATTCATCCCGGTAGCAGTAAAATGTACACTGATATGAAGCGACTTTATTATTGGGAAGGAATGAAATCTGATATCGCTAAGTTTGTTAAGTGTTGCATGACTTGCCAACTTGTTAAGGCTGAACATCAAAGGCCCGGTGGGTTATTGCAACCATTGGAAATTCCAGTATGGAAGTGGGATCAAATTTCCATGGATTTTATTGATGGCCTTCCCCGTTCTCGTTCGGGTCATAATAGCTTATGGGTGATTGTTGATAGACTTACTAAGTCTGCCCATTTTATTCCTGTTCGATCGAACCGGACCGTTCCTCTTCTGGCCAAACTCTTCATTAAAGAAATTGTTAAACTGCATGGAGTTCCTTCTTCCATTGTTAGTGATCGAGATCCATTGTTTACTAGTGGATTCTGGAAGAGTCTTCAAAAAGCTTTGGGAACGAAGCTTAATTTTAGCACTGCTTATCACCCCCAGTCCGATGGACAAACTGAGCGTGTGAATCAAACACTTGAAGATCTTCTTCATGCTTGTGTTCTTGACTTTGGTGGAAGTTGGGAAGATCATATTTCACTTGTTGAGTTTTCCTATAATAACAGCTTCCAATCTAGTATTGGTATGGCTCCTTTTGAGGCACTCTATGGAAGGCCATGCCGATCTCCTTCTTGTTGGCTTGAGGCCGGTGAGAAACTGGTTTTAGGACCAGACTTTATTCGAGATTCCACAGAAAAGATTGAACTTATTCGACATAGGATGAAAGAAGCCCAGAGTAGACAAAAATCCTATGCCGATAACCGAAGAAGGAAATTAGAATTTTCTGTTGGTGATCTTGTATTTATTCGTGTTTCACCAATGAAG
This sequence comes from Allium fistulosum, assembly GCA_030737815.1. Lineage (NCBI taxonomy): Eukaryota > Viridiplantae > Streptophyta > Magnoliopsida > Asparagales > Amaryllidaceae > Allium > Allium fistulosum. The sequence goes on along the minus strand of CM060904.1, from coordinate 577,394,659 downwards.
GGTGTTGTACGTTTCAGTCGATCGGGAAAGTTAGCGCCTCGATATATTGGGCCATTTCCTATCACCGAACGTATTGGTTCCATGGCTTATCGCCTTTCATTACCGGCTCAGTTTTCTGCTATGCATGACGTGTTTCACGTTTCCCAATTATGGAAGTGCCTTCGGGATTCTGATTCTACTCTTGAGCCCGGTGTTGTGGAAGAGATTGAAGTTTCACCTAATTTAACTTATGAGCAGCATCCTGTTCGAATTTTTGCTTCGGAGATCAAACGGCTTCGAAATAAAGATGTTCCGCTTGTTAAAGTTCAATGGTCCTCAAATCCTAAGGATTGCTCTTGGGAAACTAGAGAATTCATCGAGCGTACACATCCGGAATTACTTTCTCATGCTCTTTGAGGTAAATTTTTTAATTCCAATTTCTTTTGTGTTAATATGCTTTTATGGTTGTTACTTTTTATTTCCACCATATATATTGCGAGGACGCAATTTCTTTAAGGAGGGGAGTCTGTAACAACCCGCATATCTATCGATTTTATATTTAAATATTTTATTTAAATATTTTATCGTTAGTCGGATGTTAGTCCGAAAAGATACTTTTTGCATACGGTCAAATTAGGACTCGAGACCACTTCCATTGAGTTCAAAATGACTTTTGCGATCTTTTTAAGTGTAAACTTCGATATGTTTGGAGATAGTGAACTTTTCGGCACTTTTTCCCGCCTTTGACTTTGGTTTGGACTGCACCCCTTTAGTTCAGCCCAACCCTCTTTCTCATTTGTTCAAACACTTCAAGCTTTGTCAAAAATGGTGGTGGGAAAGAGAAATTAGAACTCCCAACTCAAATTCTATTGCAAATCCGAGATTCAACATCAAATTCAAGTAGAAGATTGTGGATTCAAGCTTTGGATTGCTTCTCCTTGCTTTCAATCTTCATCTTCATCAATTTCGTGGAAAAGGTGAGATTTTTGATCTCACATCTTGCCTATAATTGTCATTGGACTGTTGGGGATGATCCCTCATCACTTTAGCATGTTTGTTTGCATTTGGTTTGGATTGGATTGGCGAAAAACTACAAATTTTGGCGTTTTGGTGAGTTTCTGGCCTTAAGTCGTTTCTGGCCATCGCTAGGTCGTCCACGAGTTAACTCCTTAGGTCGTCCAGGCAAAACGTTAGGTCGTTGCCGACCTATAATCCCCAGGCAAAAGTCGTTCGCCCTTAAGTCTTAGGTCGTTGCCGACCTATAATCTCCAGGCAAAACGTTAGGTCGTTGCCGACCTATAATCCCCCAGGCAAACTTTAGGTCGCTCGCACTGGCTTATCTCGTAGGTCGTCTCCGACCTAAGCTTCTTTTCCATAAGTCGTTCGCGAGTCAAGTGTTAGGTCGTCTCCGACCTAACGCCCCTCGTCACCTTAGGTCGTAGCTCGTAAGTCGCTCGACCTTGCTAAGTCTTTAAGTCGCTCGAGTTAGGTCGGCCAGTATATCTCGTAGGTCGTCTCTGACTTATCCTCCAGTTAAGTCGTTCGACCCTCTAGGTCGTTCGAGTTAGGTCATTGGGCCATTTACCTTAGGTCGCTTGACCTTAAGTCGTAGGTCGTCTCCGACCTATGCCCCACTAAGTCGCATCCCACTTAGGTCGCAGGACTCTGTAAGTCGTAGGTCGTCGCCGACCTTGCACTTGGTCTTTTTAGTTCGCGATTTCCTTAGGTTGTATGACCTATTTTTCCTTAGGTCGCTGGACCGCTTGCCTTCACTAGGTCGAACCCCGTATTACTCTGCGTAGGCAATCTTATCTGAAAAGCATTCATCAGAACTTCCACTTTGATGCATTTTGAGCTGATTTCCTTGGATTTTATTCACCTCTCCGAATGTGAATTTTTGTGATAGATTGTTCCAACAATCATTTTATGACTTGTCACTTTAAAGATATGAAGGTTTTAATACTAGTAGTAAATATCAAAACTCTTTCATCAAATCGATTTCAACACTATTTTTAATATCAAAAGTTCGTTTTCTCAAACCGATTTCCAATCTACTAATATATATAAGCCTTTACTTCACTCGAACGAGAAATCGACTTAAACGACTTAGTAAAATGAGTGGTATGAAACGCTTGCGTTCACTTCGTCGGTTAGCTTTTGGACTTGTTCGATTGAACCCTTTTGTGACAATTTCCTAGTGAAGATCTACAATTTGTTCGTAAATATTTAAGTTAAGCAAGTGGTTATGGGACATGAAGCTAAACTCATATATTTACTAGCTTAGTGTGATTGACACTTCCTTATGATCATGACGATCATTCTTGTGATTTAGACTAGCGATTGAGCGATGTCTCTTCGTCCGTGTGTTCGGACTTGCCTTCGGGCCATCCGTGTGTTCGGAAAAAAAATTAAACGGATAGCTTCCATGAGATAGCTTCTCGTCCGTGTGTTCGGACTTCCCCCTTTTAGTGATTTCTGGATTTCGTGTGTTGATTTCTGGGATTTGTTCTGGATTTCGTGTGTTGATTTCTGGATTTAGTGCTTCACCAACTTTTGTGGTTTTCACTGATATGATATCCGTTTTGGTGTATTGGTGAATTTGTGTGTCATTACCCTTTTTATGTGTTTGGATCTTTGAGAAGATTCTTGTGACATTGATTAATCCCTTGTTGATTATCATTTACATACTTATAGTAGTATGCCATCATGGTTATTATATGTGTATGCCATACCCCTTATCCTATATCATGTCATCTGATATTTATAGTTAGACTGATCCGTTTATTATTTTCTTATAAATAATACTCGGGTCAGACCGAGATGTTACAGGTGCTTCTGCTTGACTTCTCTTCTGGATTACTCTGACTTTTGGCTAACTACTTAGATTAGTAGTTTTTGATTGTACACATTTGAGATATAGACTCTATGTTGTGTATCTATTCTTTTGTATAGCACGTGATGCTATTCTTTTGTATTATAGTGGATCTTTCCGACCACTACTCTGATGTACACTTTCATGTGTTATATGTTTATTCATATCTTCTTCCGCCTTTGTGATATGGATGTCTGTGACTGATTTATGTTATGATTATTTCTATGTTTGTTTCCGAAGATTATATATAGCCACCGTGTGATAGCTTTGTGTTTGTATCGGTATGTCGGATTTCCTCCTTAAAAGATATGCATTCTATTCTATCTGACGTATCGATGCTCGCACAAAGAAGTTACATGGATGGTCGCTCCTCCATAGCCTTATTCTTCGTGCTAATTGACAGCACTACATCGTAGTGTTCTTGGTTAGCGTGGGTATAGAGGTGGGGCGTCACAGCAAGTTTCCAAGAGGATTTAAAGTAGAAAGCTATGAATTTTTTACTTAGAAATACTTTAGGAAACTATGGAATATTTTCCTAAGCTTAAGAAAGGTTTTAGGAAGTGGAAAATGAAACGGAAAATGAGAAAATATTTGAGAAACTGGTATATGTATAAGGTACGTTTATAAAATTACTAAAATACCCTCAAGTACATACCTTCCACTACCCTCATGACACGTCATCCTCCTTGTCCCCTCCTTACAAACATGCTCCAACATGTTTTAAACATGTTTTAATACTCTATGTACTTTATGTTTGCTAATGAAATGACATTTTCCTTTAACTTCTTTTCTTATTTATAACAAATGCATAATAGGTCACATCATCTTTATATGTATTTAAGTTAATATATGTGTGTATATATATATTTATCAAAATATATCTGACTTATTTGTAAATATGAATATGTTAATTCAAATGTGCATAACGTTTATCGACAACTTTTAGCCGACCAAAAGTCAAAAATTCGAAAAACAAATTCTGGTCACGTTTTAGATTTATCTTCGAACTAAATATTTTTGTAAAAAAAATTGAAAATGATTTTGCCATCATTAATCGTTATTTAAAAGATTTTTAGTTTCATTAAATATCTATTATTTTAATATTTAAAATTAATTAAATATTTGCAAATCAAAGCAGGGAAATTCCGGGCCGTTATAGAAACTATTTCACCGTCTTTGATTATTATTTAAAAGGAGTTTATTTGAATTATAAAATCCATTAATTAGTTAATAAAAATATATTTAAATATTCATTATTAAGTTAACTAAATTTTAGGTCATTGTGCACCTTACAATATCACAAATGCAGCAGTACAGCCTGGAACATCACTGCTCTTGGCTCCAAACCTGACCTTGTAGACTGGTCGACCAGTCACGACCTGGAACAGAGATGTTCCCGATTGTGTTTATCCTTTTCGATTGGCTTTGGCTGCATGATTCTCCTCCTCCTTCCTTATTTAATTCCTTTGTCGCCATTATCACCATTAATTCAAAGCACACACATGTATACAATCAAAGCACCAATTCCAAACAATATAAACAACATAAACTATTGTTCATACATAGGTACGTAAATGAAAGACATTCACCTGAAATAAAAAAACCTCACTTATCCTTTAATGCTCCTACTCCTACTCTCCCGCTCTTTATTGTAACTCGCTTTCTCCTTCAAATTAGTGAATAGATTTTGAACCTTTGATTGCAAATTGGGTGTAGTGATGTTGGGAAGCTATGATCGAAAGCTATTTTGATTTGTAGGATTTAATTTGATTTTTATTTAAATTTATTAAGTGGTAGGGTTTAAGGCCATTAATTCAAAGCATACACATGTATACAATCAAAGCACAAATCCACAATAATATAAACAACATAAATTATTGTTCAAAAATAGGTACAGAAGTGAAAGACATTCGCTTGAAATTAAAAAAAACCTCACTTATACTATAATGCCCCTACTCCCACTGTAACGACCCCGAGAGATTATATGAATTTAAATTGATAATTAATTTAGTTTTGAATAAAAATTTGTTAAATTAATTGATAAAGTGATGCGAGTTTCCCCGAATTAAAATAAATTCTGTATAAATTATTTAAATTTAAAATATGTATATAAGATAGATTGAAAATTGAATTAGGGATTAAATTTAAATATTTTAGAAAATAAATTTGTATTTGGATTTTGGATATGATTAAATCAGATATACATAAGATAAATTGTACAGTTTTATACAATATAAATTAAATATACTAGAATAAATCTTAACATTTTGTTAAAAGTCAATACAAAGTAATACGAACAAAAATATACTACAAAAATAAATAAATAAATATATATATATATAGAAATACAAGACAAGTATTAAGTTGGAAAAAATTTAAGTTAGGAATTGAAATAAAATATATAAGATAAATTATATAGATTTGTAAAATAGAAGTAAACGTATAAATTAAATTCTAACAACATATTAATTTGGAAATAGAAATAGATATATATATATATATATAAGATAAATTAAAATACAAAGTAAACACATAAATAAATTTAAACAACATATTACAATAGAACTTCATTTATATTATAAAGGAATAAAAGCAAAGAAATAAAATACATTCAAAATAAAAGAAACAATACATTCACATATGAACAAAGGATAAGTATGAACACTTATAAAAGTAAACCAAGTCAGGTTGTACAAGAAAAGAAATATACAGTCATGTACAAACTGAATTGCAAAACATATATATAAAAGCAAGCTACAACTTGGAACAAAGCAAAGTAATAAATATTAGCACACGATTTACATCATTTCAGCCGAGACAAAAATATATGTGACTGCATATGTATTAGCTTGCAAATGAAGATACTATATATTCAAGCATGATTTAAAATTAGGATAAGTAAAGAATTGTACAAAGTAATAAATGTTAGCCTAAATTGTATTCTATCAGCCACCAAATATCTCTACAGCCGAAATGAAAGAAAATATATGTTTGTACACACCTAATTAATGCTTGGCCACCAAATCAACATACATAAAAAAATGAAACAAGTAAACATAAAGTACTTAGCAATTAATGTTAGGATCTTGAGTACCCAACACATTATCATCTCAACCTCCACAAATCTGCCTGGCCAGATAAAAAAAAGTAAAGAAAGAAAAAATCTCTGATGGGTTGTACTAGGGAGAAAAATATATCATCCTATATTGTACAAAAACCCATTATCTCCTGTAAACTTGCTTTCTCACATATCAGCTTCTCATTTCATCTCGTTCCATTCCAAACCGAGAAAACTAAAGTATATCATCTCAAATTTAAACCAAGCTTCAACCAAAACAAACAAACTCAAATCAATACAACCAGATATCAAAGGAAATGGTTTTAGCAAGCTTGTTTCCTTCACCAAGCTCTGTTTCATTTCTTCTGGAAATCCATATGAGTAACTATTTTTTTTAACCTTTAATATTTTGATTGTGTGTGATAAATACTTGATGCTTGTGATTGAAATCTGTTTGTATGAAAATCATTGCAGGTCTATATATATGCAAATGTCTGTGTTTCTGAAGATATATATATATATATATATATATATATATATATCTTCTCTGTTTAAATAACAGGCCCCAAACTCATAAATAAATTCAGATCTTCTAAATGAATCAATTTTAGACCTTGATCTTTAAAGAGAAAATGATTGTAAGAATATAATTCTAATTTTAAAAATAGTTTCAAGAAAATTTATTAAGTAATTAACTGGAAAATTAAATTTTACAGTGAAAAACTTAAAAACATGTCAATCTAGAGTATCATGCTTTCTTGATTAACTTGCATGACCAAATTTGTATTGAAGAATCATGAATTTTAGCAATAAAAACAAGATTTTTAGATTTGAAAATCATATGGATTTTTGAATTGAACAGAATTGTTAAAAAAGTCAATCCCCGACGATCAACAAGGAATCGAGCTTCGAGCTTGAGTCTAAAGGAAAATGATGTGATATAGATCAATGGAAAAATGGTAAAGGATTTTCCAGATGGTCCGAGTGGCCAGGAAATGGTGGAGTAGGGTTTAATGGCCGGGTTTGGTTGTTGGTGATTCTTGTGCTCGTGTGTTGTCAAGGATGGATCGGGATTGATCGCAAGGGGTGGAATCAAAGCATGGGTCTATGATGGAGCTCAGGAAGTAACCACGAGCTCTTTGGTGATCTGACACGGCGGCGCAAGGATAATTTTGTCAACTGGTTTGGGTTCGTGGTGGTGTCGACTTATTCGATTTTGATTTAGTTTGTCATCGAGAATTCTGGGTGATTGTTCGTGACGAGGTGGTAGTCATCGACGTGTAGGTGGTCTTGGCGATGGTCGGAGGGCATTGGATCATCGGTGCACATGCATCGTGCATTGCCTGGAAGTCTTGGAAAATTTGGGTAGCCGGGTGATTTCGCGTGTGGGTTGACTCGAAGGTGTGCTCGAAGTTTTGGGGGAAAGGACTCGAAGCGGGGACAGGGTAGCTCGGGTAGATGTTGGTTTCAGGTTTTAAAAACCTGTTTATTTCTGAAATTTAAACTAAGTCTAAATTTATAAATTAAAAATCAAACTGAGTTTTAAAACTAAATTTAAATATGAATTCAAGTCTAGTTGGAATTTAGTTTGAAACAAATAAGTTTTAAATTTAAATTGTTTTTAATACTTAAAAATGCTTAAGTATTGAAAAAAGAAATTTGAATTTTAAAAAGGAAAATCAAATTGTGAAGGAAGAATTGAACAAAGTTCAATCAAAATTTAAATCCAGATCTTAAGTTAATCTTGAACTTCAAATTTTAAGATAAAATGAAGTTTATAAATTTAAATATTTAGAATAAATTCAAATGTTAAAGTATATTTTAAAATGTGAATTTAAAATGGGAATTTAATTTAAATCTTTAAATTTCTTTTATAATAAAAGTATTACTTTAATATAAGAAATTAAAAGTTTGAAAGAATTGGATTTTAAACTTTATTAAAGATAAATGGGTATTTATCCTTAAGCTTGAAAATTAAATGTGAAATTTAAAAGAAAATTTGAAATCAATGTTTCCAAACACATTGTAAATGATAATTAAGTCATAAGTATGAGTGAGTTATACTTTAAGAAATGAAGATAAGTGATTAAAAATTCATTAATTATTAAATTAATTAAAATGGATAATTTATTCATTTAATTTATTAATGATTTGAATTAATTAAATAAATCTTAAAGAGTTGAAATAATTAATGAAAATGATTAGAGATAATTACTTAGTTAATTTGTGGTTGAGTTAATTAAGTAATTGAGGTTAATTTAATTCATGTGATTAATTTAATTAATTAAGGTAATTGATTAACTAATCAGGATGGGATAACTAATTCAGAAGTAATTAATTTAATTGAAATAAATTGAATTAATTAATCCCACTTATTTGAATGTTTGACCTTACTTATGAATGATTGTATTGTATGAGATGCTTTGAATTGATTGTCCTATCTGATCTGTGATTTTTTGTTTTGTGGATTGAACTGTGTATAATTTGTCCATTTATTTGTGATGCATTTGTATATATCTATGATTTGTGAATGAAGATAAGCGTTATAGTTTATACCGCTTATCAACTATATTATTGTATTTGATCTGTGATGATTGAATGATGTTGCACTATGGTGTAAAACCCCTAGACTACACTTACACACACAAATATGGATTTCACGAGGAAATCGGTTAAGTCACAGATATTTGAATTTAATTCAAAATAGTTTTGAATTTGAATTTTGAATCAAAATAGTTTTGGAAATGGAATTGGGTTTAATGTAAAGAGCTTTTGAAATGGAATTTCAAGATGAAAGTTATTTTGAATAACTTGATAAAGTTTTGGAATTTAAATTATTTGACTTAAATTTGAATTCAAAATTTGAAATTGAATTCTTTGATTTGAAACTAGGGATTAAAGATGTTATACTAGTTATATATGGGTTAAACCATCTTAAATGTATTGATTTGGGAATTTGAATTTAATTCAAGGGCTTTAACTCGTGTAAATATAATTGAATTTTCTAAAACGAAAACTGTTTGTTTTCAATAATAAAAGCTCTCATATAAGAAATGGATTTCCAATTTGTATTAAAGGAATTTCAAGTTGAATTGAAATGGTTTTCCAAATTACGAATAAATATTTGGAAACATGTTTTGAAAGCTATCAGTTAAATCTTGATTTACATTTAATGAGTTAATCCAATTGAATTAAAAATTGATTTGGAAAATCTATGAATGTATCTTTGTGAAACTGGGTGAACTTTGTGAATTGAATCTGTTTATTTTTAACAGATTTAAAATGGTAATGTGTTTAAACTATTTGAAAGAAAGTTTTGAATAATAAGTTGTGACTTAATCGAAATCCTAATATCCATATGTTTTTAAATATTGCGCTCACTATTCGGTTTAGCCGGGAGAGGACCTTTGTGTCATACAACCCATTCCGAATAAGTGATACGGTGTATATGGATAGCATTTGAAGACCGGGTATTTGCGAGAATGATAGGATGACCTATCGATTGTCTCTATACTGAGTCGCGCCGGTATAAAGATTTCCAAAGTGATGGGAAATCCGATCGGGATTGTGAATACCCGAATTGCAAGGGCTTCTTCGGAAGTGCCTTCGGTTCTGTTCGAACCCGGAACAGACTTGTATGGTTGTATGTCTGACACTACACTTTGAGATATAAAACTTATTTCTTTCAAATACATTTCTGTTTGGTGGCAGAGATTTATTCTCCTAGATTTACACCCTTCTCTGAGACGTACGAGCTTAGAGGTTATGTAGTTGAAGGTTATTAGTGATATACTCCCAATTTGGTAGTGTGGCATGCTGAGTGTTGCTGCGTGTTTGTTGATCAGTTGTTGATCAAAGCATGGCTTTGTGAAAAAGCGTAGCTTTGTGGACGAGACCTCATCGAGCCTCACAGACCGGTAACGGTCGAAACAGGAAAGATGCGGCAAGGTTTCAGGGGTAGCTCCCCTAGGTTATGACCATTCCTTCTGGAAAAAGGTGGTATCATGGTATGGAGCCCTGATATTTACCTATGTGGTTGCTCCAATCTCATTTACTCTGTGTGATTGTTGCTGTGTGACTGAGGCCTCAAATAAAGGTCCCAAAGGACCGGGGGTGGCATATCTCAGGTTTACTACCCAGGAAGGGGGTAACCGTCCTTGTGTTGGCAGAGAGCAGGTTGTCTCTCGGGGCGTCCCTCCAGAGGCGTTCCCATGTGGCAGTAGGAAGTTCTTTAGCCTAACCATTTGTTGGAAAATACAAAGAAACAATATGAGCCCTTTACGATTGTAGTTGTATAACCTGTCTCCTCAGGAGGCAACTATAGCAGGCATAATATAATGGTACCTATGCTGGCTAAGATTAATATTGTATTTTCGAAATGTTTTCTGAACTATGCACTATTAATAATATCAAAAAAAAAATTCTTGCGTAGTAACCATGTTTGACTATTATAAGAAGAAATCTCCTCCAAGTCTGCGATTGCATTGTGTGTGTGGTGGGAGGTCTTATGGTAGTTTCGTTTTCCAAAAGCATTGCGGATTTCAATGTTTAAAACTCTTTTGTTGTTTCTTTAAAAGGAAACTGTTTTTGTTACTCACACCAGTCCCATGACTGACCTGGAGTTTATTGTTCCTTTTCTAAGCTCTGGGTGCCCATAATTTTCCACACGGGCAGTCTAGAGTTGGGTTTTTCAGATAGTCAGGTTTAGTAGATTATCTGGAGCTAGTTAACTTCATCGGAGTTGATGACTGCACCTGCTTATCTTGGTGCATCGTGTTGGTGTTTCGAGCTGATGTTGGAGTTGTTGGATTCATTCTCTTTTGAAGATCATTTGGAGTTATCACTTCTGTTTTCCGCTGTATCATTATTTGTCTCTAATATTGTTGTATCATATTGATATCATTGTTGTGTATCATTCTGGATATTGTATTCATTGGAGTTGTATATGATATCATTGATTTCTTTATTCCGTTGTGTTGTTATACTTAATGGTGTTATATGCTCCGGTGAACCAGATTCGGTGTTTGAATCTGCGACATTTTGAGTACAAGTGAAGTACGGGTGCCGATTTTCGAAGGCTGAGTTCAGGATCATTACACCTACTCTCCCGCTCTTTACTGTAACTCACTTTCTCCTTTAAATTAGTGAATAGATTTTGAATCTATGATTGCAAATTGGGTGTAGTGATGTTGGGAAGCTATGATCGAAAGCTATTTTAATTTGTAGGATTTAATTTGATTTTTATTTAAATTTATTAAGTGGTAGGGTTTGGGGATGAGCATGATTCTCTAAAATCATTAAACGTATACTCCTAGGGTTTATTTGTAATTGAGTTGGAAGCATTAGAAAATGGAAACCACTAGAGAATGAAACAACAAGAAATAAGACTTTAGGTTTGTGTTTAGCAAGCAAGTTGGGCTTGGGCTTCATTTCTTTTGTCTTTCTATTCTTCTTTTGTTTGCTTTATGAAATAAAACATATAAGCTCAATACCAAAATCATTTCTTTTACAAAATCACTTTTCAAGAAGTTACAACTTTCTTTATTTTATAAAATAATTTTCCATAATTTTACTTAGTTAATTAATCATTTTATTTAAATCATTTACTAATTAATTTCAAATCTGTATTATTAAAATTTATTCTTTCGACCCAATATTTCTTTTTATTTCCAAATTTACCACCATAATTCTAGTTACTTAATCAAAACTTGAAATGAATTCATTATTTATTATAAGTTAATTATTAATTAATCGCTTCTCAACTACGAGTTGTCACATCTATCAAAGTTGGATATTTTCTAATCCTTTTGCTCTTTTCTTAGAATTTTGAAATTATAATTTATTTCTCATTTATTCATGCTTATATTTTCACATTTACACCTCAAAAATTTGCCATTTAACAAGCTTTAATATATTCATGTTTGACGTATGTCCCTTCGACTTCCCCTTTTGTTAATTTTACTCATTTCAGTCAATTTTTATTTATTTCATTATAAAGTTCATACCCTAAGAAGAAGTTTCATTTTTCTCATCAAAAATAAATTCATTATTCTCTTTGTTTCCCTCTTTTCTTTTGGTTTCTCTTTAATTTCCGACTGCACAAGGATTCAAAGTCATATCTATGTAGTTCAGTTCCTAAGAAAAAATATATTTTTTCCCAACTAAAGTAAAATCTCTAATCGCTTTCTTCCCTTCTTTCATTTATTTTTCACTTTAATCTTGAGCTTCACATGGAATTAAAAAGCATCAAAACTTCCATAGTATATATTAAAGTCGAACTTTTCACAAATTACTAACATATTTGTTTCCTTCTTTCATTTTATCTTCCCTTTAGTCTCGATCTTAAGAACACAAAATACTACACAAACAAACACAAATAAACAATACACACACACACACACACAAAAACACAAACATATTAAAGTTGGATCTTTCTTATTCTTTAGTATTTTTTCATAGTCTTAGAATTAATATTCTTATTTCTTCTTGATTCATTTGTATTCAGGTGTCTCAAAACATCCCCATGACTTCCTTTTTTATTAGTTTTACTCATTTTATTCAATTCTATTTATTCTTCTATAAAGTTCAAACCCAAAGAAATTTTTTATCATTCCTCATCAAAAATAAAACCTTTTTCACTTTGATTTTTCTTTTGTTGTAATTTCTCTATAATCTAGGATACCATATAAATTCAAAATCATATCACAATTTTATTTGCACAATTCAATCATTAGAAATGGTCATAGGATATGATGGTAAGGTTTAAACTCTGGTGAAATTCAAAACTTTTTCCCACTCAACTCATTAGAATTTTTTATTACTCTTTGTACATTTAAATTTTTTTATATTGCATATCTATAAATATTCTACTTTTTATCATCATGGGTCTTCACTTTTCATTGAAATTACATTAACTATATTGAAAGTTTAGATTGTACAATATTTTAGAACCGTAAGGTACATGGTACAAGGTACTTAAAGTTTATTTACTTCTTCCTTTTCCCATAGTTAAGTAAGAATTATTTTGTACAATATATTTTTATATTTTTGTTTATTATGTTTTTATAAATTAAACTAAGTTCAAATCATGAGTTTTTCCTAAATTTGTCTATTTATATATATTGTTCCACTTCAATAGAACCGAATTATATTCAACTTTTCTTTCCATTCAATTCACTGTATTTTTTCCTTACTCTATGTGTAATCCAATTTTTAATATTTCATATCTACAAACAATTTGCTTTAAATGAAAACAACACTTCATTATAGATTACAAACCTTCAATATATGTGAGAATATAATAATATTCTTCCAAGTTTGTAAAATCCTGATTCGAATATGGATTGATGATAATTTTACGTCATAACACATATAAAGTGGCGAAAAGCCGTAGTGAGGTGTCAAGGTGAGTGAATACATATACTAAATAATTTGAACAAAGTTAGAAGTGTCATTGGTCTCTTTAAATTATATCTATAAGTTACTACTTAAGTTAACAAATCCAATAACATGTTTTAATAAGAAACGTAAGTATACTAATATATAGTAAAAAAAATTGGCATCCCACTTCTACTAACATGATTTGAAACATATATTTCACAGCCGTGCTTGACACTCTTAATTATATGATTGGATTAGTATAGATAATTTACAGTTGGGATATGGAAGGACATATATCAACTTCATAACGTGTCAAATTGGAAGATTCTTTGTACTTATTTGTGGGTGAAGAACTATAGTGTCTTTATATTCAAATAGTAGATAAAAACCTTTTCAGAGAAGACATTTAATCTAAAACTAATACGGATGCTAGAGTTTTACTCTAGCGTTTGAAGTTCATTAAATGGAATGTTGAGAGTAATTTATACATTTAATATGTTGCAAATACTTGGTGTTACCGGATAGGATTTTTCTATGTTAGTCATTCAACTCTATGATATGGTGTTCAAAATACATTTTTCTTTCTTTTTTAATGTTATCAATTTTTTGTTCATTTTTATTACATTATACTCGTTATCATGTACTAAGAAGTTTTTGTGGATGAACTTTGACTAGAAACAAGTGTTTTTTAGTTAATGTTCTACTCAAGAATAAAATATTTGTTCTCCTTTTTTCAGCTTTCAATTTAACTCCTCTTTAATCTTGGGCTCTACAAGGATTCAAAATCATATCGCAAATTCAATTGCTCTATTTAATGAATAGAAGGTCGCATAACATGATGGTAAGGTTTGAACATCGATGGTATTCAACCCTCTTTCCCCCTAAATTCACTAGATTTTTACTAACTAATTTTTTATGTACTATAGCTATTAAAAATTTGCTTTGAATCATCACAAATCTTTAGTTTTCGCTAAAATTGCATTTATTGCCTCGAAATATACATTTGTACAATACTTAAGAATCAAATGGTTCACAAATTTAGAGTTTATTCTTATACTCCTATTATCTTTAAATAAGTAAGGATTAGTTTATACAACGTATTTTTATATATTATTTTTATAAATTAAGTTGAGAGCATTATTTCTGATGCGTATTTAAAATATTGAAAGTGATTTCAATTATTTATCAGTCACTTTATACTATATAAACATAAAAGATTGTTCTCTCCTGATATTTTTCTTTTTTCTCATAATTTTAGAATTAAAATCCTTAATTCTCCTTGATTCATGTTTAAATTTACACATTTGCCCCTCTAATTTTTCACATTTCACAAGCTTTAGTATACTAATGTGTAACATCATGTCCCTTTGACTTCTGCTTTATTAAATTTACTCATTTTTTTAAAATTCTATTTTATTTCTCGCCAAATTTAAACGATAATCAGAAGTTTATATTTTCTCTTCAAAAATAAAATATTTATTCTCCTGTTTTCTTCTTCCATCTTAGTTATTTATAATTTCAGGCTCAACAAGGACACGAAATCATACCATAAATTCAATTACTCAATTCAATAAACATAAAGTCGCATGATATGATGGTAAGGTTTAAACTTTGATGATATTCAACTCTCTTTCCCCCTAAATTCACTAGAGTTTTGCTAATTATAGTTTGAATCAATTTTTTATATTCTATAGCTAATAAAAATTTGTTGAATCATCGTAAACCTTTAGTATTTGCTAAAATTGCATATATTGTCTAAGAAGATACATTTGTACAATACCTAAGAATCGAAAGGTTCGACATATTTAGAGTTTATTTTCTTATTTCTTTTACCTATAAATAAGAAAGGATTGGTATTTACAATGCACTTTTATTTATTATTTTTATAAAATAAGTTGAGATCATGATTTTTGATGCATAGTTAAAATTTTGAAAGTGATTTCAATTATTAATTAGTTATTTTTCGAAGAATAATCTCAACTGTACTAAACAAATTTACCTTTTGTTTGGTAATTCGCAAGCTTATTTTTGGGTCTTTTATTTCACGAATATTCACAATGTAATTATGGTTTTCAACACTGAAAATATAGAAAGTTAAAAGTTAAATTATTTATATTTAACATCTTAAAAAACTATGGAAGGTGCCTATATTATATTTGGATTTTAAAAGAAATTGTAACGATCCCGGATTTTTGAATAAGTTTAAATTGATAATTAATTTAATTTTTGAATAAAAACTGTGAAATTAATTAGTAATTGATACAGGATATTAGTTAAATTATGAATTATTTGAGAATTAAATTGGATATTGAAAATATATGTATAGAAATACAAACAGAAATATATTACAAAAATAATAAAGATTAGTATATATATAGAAATACAAGACAAGTATTTAAGTTGAAAATAAATATGTAAGTTAAAATAACTATAGAAGTTAGAAGTAAATAGTAAGTTAAACAAATAAGTAAAATGAGCTATGTAAAATTTAAATAAACAAATTTGCTAAATTTAAACAACACATTACAATAGAAATTCATTGTATTATAATAAGACTAAGACAAAATATAAGATAAATCATATAGTTGTATAAACATGAAGCAAAACACATCAGATAATTCTAGAACTATATAACATATGAAATACATATAGAATTGTATGTGAACTAGGCAAGCAAGAAAAAAACAAAACAAAGAAGTACAAAGCAAATAGATTTGCTGTAAACAAAATGAGAAACACATGCATTTAATACCACATCTTCTCAAGCACACATGGATATCATCTCAGCCGAAATAGTGAGAAATGTTTCAATCTCCAAAACAAATGAAAAGACTCTGATATGGTACAAGGCATTTATATCACTTGTACAAATTTATCTCATTACCTTGTACAAAGACTTATCAGCCTGTACAACATTTCTTTTTATATCAACCTCCTTCATCAGTTCGTTCATTTTCAAAGTTGAGAAAAACTAAAGTAAACATTATCTTAAAAACATCAACAAATCATAATACAACTCACTCAAACTAGAGAGTCAAGCTAGAAGGCTTTCAACTGGAAATTTCCAGCCTGTGTTAAATATTGAAGAGCTCTGTTTTTTTTCTGGAATCAGGTGAGCAATTTTTTTTAAAACCAGACTTCTTTGTTCTTACCAGTGAGTACACATTCAACTTTATAAATTTGAATCTGTGTGTTTGATTTAAAATCAGTATGTGCTGAATAGATAGTCTTGTGTAGGTTTTGTTGTTCTGAGAAATTGTATATGGTTTGTTCTTCAGTAATTCTAGTTTCTGAGCAAAGGAAAGTAGAAAATTTTAATACGTCTTCATATAAAACTTTTTAAACTTAGGATTTTAAACAAATTATGTTTGTTTAAACTTAAACCATGGTCCAAAATTTTGTTAGCTTGAAAATGAAGGAACTCGACACTTTAAACTCATTTTACAGTCAAAGAAAAAATCATATGATTTATTCAAGTAGTTTAAATTATGGATTTGATTATATAACTTGTATAAGCATATAAAGATAGGATTTTTAAACTTAATACGATGATTTTTAATTAAGTATCTCAGAGGCAGTTCATATTTGGACAAAATATGCTTTTGAATCAATTACTGGTGATCGAACGAATGTTGAGTGTTGAAATTTTGATCGAAGCTGGCTTGGCCATCAATGAAGTCGAGAAAATTGTAATATAATTTTTCTATTGCATGAGATGTAAGAACGAGGCAAGACTAGGGTTTAATGATTGGGTTTTGTCGTGATCTGGAACGAGGTGATTTTTGTCACCTCTATTAGACCGAGTTGAACGAAACTGAGGGTGGTGGAAGAACAAGGGGTTGACGTGGTGAGGCCGAAGGCGCGACGGCTCTGGTGGTCGGTGTGAGGGTGACGAGGCGTTTTAGGCTGGGTGTGTTCGAGTTGCAGTTCGAACGAAGGGGCAAATTTCAATTTCAAGATTTTGGATTCGAATTGCGTTTTGTTCCCAGGTGTAGAGGGTTTTCGTGACTTGCCGGTGATGGCGCGGTTCGCCGGAGCGACGGCGACGTTCCGTGCACATGCACAGGCACGTTATTGCATTGGTGTCAGGATTGGTAGTGGCGGGCAACTCGAGCTGTCACTCGAGTAAAAATGGTGATTGCTTCGGTGGGGAACTCGAATACGCGGGCTTGGTTCCTGATACTATCGTTTAAAAAACTTAAACTAACTCAACTGAAAGAAAAGAGAGTAGAAGAAGAAGCATACAGGAAGAAAGAGAGGGGGAACTCAGGAAAAGTTAGTGGGAGACTCGAGTGATACTCGAGTAAACTAGGAATCTTTCTCGGGTTTTCATTTTAAGTGACAGCCTATTAAAAGTTGGGAGTTAATCATCTTAATCAATTTTCTTAGTATTGATGATTTAATAAAGGCTTAATAAATTAAGCTAAGATATTATGACAAGTGTAATTAATCAAGTAAATACTTAACAAAGTTTTAAAATCTTAATTAATATTTTAATTAAGTAGTTAATATAAGATAAGTTTTAAATTTAATTAAAGTTTTCAAGTTGGAAATAATTTAATTTTCAAAGTTTAAGGAAGACTTTAAAAGGTTAATTAAAATAAATAATTTTTATTTATTAATTGCTTTGAAAAGTGATGAAGAATGATTAATTTGTAATTTAATTAAAGATTGGTTAATTAACAATTAAGTATTTAATTTATTTGTAATTAAGAATCGTTAATTAAAGTTAATTAATAATTAGTAGTTAATTAAGATAATTGATTAAGAAAAAAATTAATAAAAATAGTTATGTGGTTAATTCTTTTAAATCACCTTCACCTTAAATTGAAGATGATGGACTGTCATCAAATATTGTGTACTGGATTAATATTTCTGTTTGTGATTATGATACTGTATGATGTGACTTGCCTTATGCTAGACTGTGATTTGTAGTTTGTTTCTGTATATATGTGAAAACCCATGGCCCGTAAAACGGCACTTGAATTTCAATGCGACAGGGAGTCGGATTCCAGTTTGTTATCCGAAACCCACATCGAACCGTAATGATGAGTCCTTGTGATTGATATATTGACTTTATCTGTGAATTTGTAAATGAGGATAAGCGTTATATTTTATACCGCTTATCAAATATATTGTTGTATTTGAATCTGTGATGATTTGTAATGTTGCACTATACTGTGTAAAACCCCTAGACCACACTTTTACACACAGATATGGATTTCACGAGGAAATCAGTTAAGTCACAGATGATTCAAATTTAATGTTTTGAAATTGAAATTTTAATTTCAATTGATTTTGGAAATGAATTTGGGTTAAATTTTAAAAGCTTTTGAAAATGAGTTTTTAAGATAAAAGTTATTTTGAATAACTTAGTAAAGTTTTTCAATTTAAATAATTTAATTTGAAATTGAATTCAATCTTTGGAATTGAATTCCATGTTTGGAAATTTTGGTTTAAAAAGGTTATACAAGTTATAAATGGGTTTGTATGAGTTTTAAACATTTTAAAAAGTATTGTTTTGGGAATTTGAATTCAACCCAAGTTTAAATTTAAAAGGCTATAACTTGTGTGTATTTTATCGGATTTTTCCGAAACGAAAAGTATTTGTTTTCAAACAATAATAGCTTTCATATAAGGAAAGGATTTTCAATTTGTGTTAAAAGGATTTCAATTTTGAAATGAAAAAAGTTTGGAAACTATAAATGATATATCTTTTGTATAAAAGAATTGAATTGAAAATAGAATTGTTTCGAAAGCTATGAATTAAATCTTTGTTTAAAGATTGAACGAGTTAATCCAAATTGAAGTGGAAATCAATTTGAAAACCTATGAATAGATCTTTGTGAAACTGGGTGAACTTTGTGAAATGAATCTTTTGTGTAAAAGATTAAAAATGGTAATGTGTCTAAACCATTTGAAGAAAAGTTTAGATAATAAGTTGTCACTTAATTGAAATCCCAATATCCATATGTTTTAAAATATTGCGCTCACTATTCGGTTTAGCCGGGAGAGGACTTTGTGTCATATAACCCATTCTGAATAGTGATACGACGTAAATGGATAGCATTTGAGGACCGATGGTGAAGACTGGATATTTTCAAAAACAAAAGGACAACTCGTCGAATGTCTCTGCATCGACTGGCCCCAATATAGAGATTTTAGCACCCTTATGATGGGAAGTCCGGACGTGATTAGAAATTATCCGGATTTGCAAGGGCTTCTTCGGAAGTGCCTTCGGTTCTGTTCGAACCCAGAACAGACTTGTATGGTTGTATGTCTGACACTACACTTTGAGATGCAAATCTGATTTCTTTCAAATACATTTCTGTTTGGTGGCGGAGATTTATTCTCTTAGCTTAACACCCTTCTCTGAGACGTATGAGCTCAGAGGTTATGTAGTTGAAGGTTATCAGTGATATACTCCCAATTTGGTAGTGTGGCATGCTGAGTGCTGCTGTGTGTTGGTGATCATTTGTTGATCAAAGCATGGCTTTGTGAAAAAGCATAACTTTGTGGACGATACCTCATCGAGCCTCACAGACCGGAAATGGTCGAAACAGGAAAGATGCGGCAAGGTTTCAGGGGTAGCTCCCCTAGAGTATGTCCATTCCTTCTGGAAAAGGGTGGTATCATGGTATGGAGCCCAGATACTTACTCATGTGGACACTATAGTATATTTACTATTGTGCGATGTTGGTGTAGAGGATCCTCGGCTAAAGGTCCCAAAGGACCGGGGGTGGAATATCTCAGGTTTACTACCCGAGAAGGGGGTAACCGACCTTGTGTTGGCAGAGAGCCAGGTGGTTCTCGGGGCGTCCCTCCTGAGGTGTTCCCATGTGGTAGTAGGAAGTTCCTTAGCCTGACCATTTGTTGGAATATCCAAAGAAACAATACGAACCCTCTTGTACGGTTTTAGTTGTAGAACCTGCCATTTACTTATGTTGGTCACCACTATTTAGATGGTAGCTATAGTAGGCATAGTGTGAAATGCCTATGCTGGCAAAGATTAATATTATACTTTCGAAATGTTTCCTACACTATGCACTAGTAATAATATCAAAAGAGTTTGTTTGCATAATAAGCATGTTTGACTATCATAAGGAGAAATCTCCTCCAATTCTGCGTTTGCATTGTGTGTGTGGCGGGAGGCCTTATGGTAGTTTCATTTTCCAAAAGCATTTCAGAGTTCAATGTTTAAAATTCTTTTGTTGTTTGTTTTAAAGATAAACTGTTTTGTTTGCTCATACCAGTCCCATGACTGACCTGGAGTTTATTGTTCCCTTCCTAAACTCTAGGTGCCCACCATTTTCCACACGGGCAGTCTAGAGTTGGGTTTTTTTTCCAAATAGTCAGGTCTAGTAGATTATCTGGGACTAGTTCAGTTTTTGGAGCTGACGGACGACTGACGTTGCTTATCTTTGTGAAACTTGGATGGGGATTCGACCTTGAAGTTTGGGAGATTTTGATCTGGAGTTGCAGTATTTGATTCTTTCGAAGACTCATCTTATATTGAATCGTATTCCGCTGTATTTTGTGTTGTATATTCTTTGATATTGATGATTATCATTGTATTAAACTGATGTATTGGATATTGTATTCATGTTGTATTAATGATATCATCTTTTATTTCCGCTGTGTTATTTATCATCTAATGTTGTTGCAAGCTCCGGCGATACGAATTTGATGTTTTTATTGAACATCGAGTTTGGGTCGTCAAAAGTGGTATCAGAGCTATGGTTAAACTTTAGCTACAGAGTGTAACACATTAGATGGCTCATTAGAGATAGGGTGAAGTATACCCTAGAATGAGTACAACCAGTGGAACCGAAACCCAAATTACTTAGTCTATTCTCTTCATCTGTTGTTATTCCCTAAGATATTTCGTCTGAATGCCTAAATTGGTCTTCTTACTATTTACAGATAGTAAGAATGAGTGGAAGAAGAGGAGGAGATTTTGGACAGGGAAGTACCACTTCAGCTGGTCAAAGCCCTACAACGATAGATATTCCCATTCAATCTCAACCGAATCTGGTTGATCTATATCGAAGCTTTTCTAAACTAGGTGGAATGCCATTCACAGGAAACGAAACCGTTATCGAAGCACAAGCCTTGATTTGATCGTACGAAAGGATTTTCAAAGGACTAAAATTGGAAGATGATCAGATGCGATTGATAACTTCCTGGCAACTCCAGGAAAAGGCTTTAGTTTGGTGGGAAACAGTTATATTAGATGAGCCGGTGGATGAATTTACTTGGAAACGTTTCAAGGAAGTGTTTGAGCAGCGACATATTCCGTCTTCTGGTATCTCTAGAATGTACCAGGAGATCATGGATTTGAAGCAAGGAAATTTATCATTTGAGGAATACTTGAACAAATTCAACGAGTTATCTCGGTTTGGTCTAGATTTGGTGAATACACCTTTGAAGAAGAATGAAAATTTTATTCGGGGAATGAACAAGGAGTTTTAGTAAAGGATGACCAATCACGTTAAGGAATCTTTTTCTGAATTCGTTGATATGGGTTATAGACACGATACTCTGGATAAGTAGGGAGTTCCGGAGGAAAAAGGGAATAATAGTAATCTTGTTAACCCTTAATTCTCCACGACTTAAGAATGGCACGATTCAAGCAGGTTGTACGACTTAAGAGTCAAGGAACTGCGCGAGTCAGGAAAAGTACATGACTCAAGACTTAACGAGTTAAGGGATTGTGCGACTTAACGAGTTAAGGCCTGGATAAACTACGACTCAAGGAAGCCACCAGCTCACGACTTAAAGAATGTCGCGACCTAAGAAAGCTCACGACTTAAAGGATGTCGCGACCTAAGAAATGTTACGACCCAACGGCTTAGGGATCGAACGACCTAACAGCTTGGAAGGGTTCCACGACTTAATGGGCTAAGGGCTGGTCGACTTAAAGGTGTCTACGACTTAAGGAGGTGGACGACTTACGACCTAAGGACGTCTACGACTCAAAACCTAGATGACTTAATGACTCAGCGAGTTAACGACTCATGGCAATCCACAACTTAACGACTTAATAGCCTCAACGACTTAAGGCTGTCTGCGACTTACGACCTAGCATACGTCACGAGCGACTTAAGCAAATGAAGCACTGCTTCTTGTTGAGCATGATGGCCTCTTGACTCGTGAGCGAGTTAGAACTTGTGATATTATCTGGAGTAAGCAAGCTTACCAGTAAGGCTACGACTCACGACTTAGCTAAAGTCGTTCACGAACTAAAGCTACCTAGTCATGACCCGCTGCCGCTTTACTTATATTGATACATGCCGAGTCGGCCACGACTCACGACTTAGCTTAAGTCGTCCACGACCTAAAAGCTACCGAATTAGAATCCAGTGCCTGGATACTTATGCCGCTTTTACCTACTAAGTCGGCCACGACTTACGACTCATCTTAAGTCGGCTACGACTCAGGACTTGGCAAAATTCCCGTCCAGAATCAACTCCTATAAATACCCCCTAACTCCAACGACAAAAGGACTTTTGGCCAATCATTTCTTGAAGCGTCGCTACTCTGCCAAACTCTCAACTCATTCAACAATTGAAGATCTTCAGATATTCGAGACACTACAACAAGCTTCGAGAGGAATTCCCTACATCCAACACGGATTCATCGAGTTTCATCATCGGAGTTTGAGCTAGTAGTTGAAATTGTCTTTGTGATCAAATTGTATTGTTTCCATAAGTGTATTGTATCGTCTTGTAACCAGATTCAGTAATAAAGAGATTCAAAGTGGACGTAGGCTCGATCTCAAGCCGAACAACTATAAACTGCTGTCTTTTACCGCATTTTCGCTATTTTACTGCTTACTTCTTATTCCCGTCACACGGGTGGTGCTTTCACGACTCTATTACACACACCGGGTGTTAGCGTTCACTTTTTAGCGTTAACATTTTGGTGCTTTCATTGAGAAACTGAACTCAGGAAGATTTTCACCGTTGATTCGCAAAGACTTATAAAAAGAACCTCTCTTAAAAACTAGAAGTTGATCTGAAATAATGGCTCCTGGAAGAAGAGGTAGACCTATCAGATCCAGAAATGCTCATGAAGGGACTTCCGCTTCCCCAACAGCAGACAAAGCAACTCCTACCGTTGGAGTCACCAGGGCTGAATTGGATGACGCAGTTTCTGGATTATACCAACAAATTGAAGCTCAAAACGCTTTGATGATGGATAGATTAACTGCTCTGCTCGGGGCAAATCGTCAACCAGAAAATCATCAAACAACCTTTCCTCAAATGCCACCTTTCCAAGCTGAGGGTTCTATGCCGCGGCCAACTTATCGTGAACATGTGCCCAGGCAAGCTTCCGAGAGAAGGACTGATGCCTGCCCGGAGATGTCTTTGAACAATAAAGAGTACCTATCCGAAATGGTTGGCCACATCATGAAAGAGAGCATGCAGAGGGAAGAGAATGAGAGTGACTGGGGATTTGCACCAAGCAGAACTCCGTTTACTGAAAGGATCCTGAAAGCGGAATTTCCAAGGAAATTTGAACCTCCTACTATCCAAGCCTATAGGGGAACGAGTGACCCTAATCATTTCCTATACAAGTACGATTGGCATATGACCGGTGCAAGAGCATCAGACGAGATTAAGTGTCGATACTTTCCAGTGTACTTGGAAGGTGTGGCCTTACTTTGGTTCACAAAGCTTCCAATTCAGTCAATAGATCAATTCTCCGACTTGACGCAAAAGTTTAAAGAACAGTTCAGATTGTATGCTTCAAAAGCTAAGGATATAATGTCACTGTCTAGTCTTGAACAAGCTCCCGGAGAATCAATCAAATCTTTCTTAAGCTGTTTCAATATAGCTGTAGCCGAAGTGGATAATGTAGAAACGCGTATGATCCTGACCTACTTGGTGCGAGCCATCAATAAATCGAGTGAATTTGGAAAATGGCTAAAAATGAAGGAACCAAATTCCCTTGAGAAGTTTTATAAAAAGGCCGATGAATTCATGCGCCTGGAAAACCTTTCCGCCTCAGCAAAAGTATTAGTTGCTAAGGACAACAATAATGATCTTGCTTCTAACAGAAGAAATTCTGAGAATCAGAAAAGCAAAAACGACGGAGGAAAGAATCAGGGGAATGAGAAGAAACTCCGCCGCTTCGATCTTTCAGATTATACTCCTTTAACTTATACACCAAGAAATATCTTTTTCGCAACAAAGGATGTTGTCATGTATCCTAAGCCACCTGAGATGAAGAGAGGTGCAGTGCGTAATGGAAAATTCTGCCAATTTCACAATCAACCTGGCCATGACATTGACCAATGTCGCCAGTTAAAAAATGTGATTGAAGAATTGCTGGAGCAGGGTAAACTCCAACAATACGTTAAGAAAAGCGGAGTCGATCCAACCTCATCCACTCGGGGTCAACAACGTCCTACCCATCAATCCGATTCTCGCAACAACACTGCAGTGCAAGATTCAGAAAAGCTTGTCATTAATGTTGTCACAGGAGGTCCACACCCAGCAGGCAGAAGTTGGGACGACTGTTAATTGTCCACAAAACTGCGACTGGGGCATCTTTCACTTTCTCTGGCATATAAATCCGAAGCTACGAATCTAGTGCAAATGGAAAGTCAGCCCGGAGATTCTGAAACAACAGTCACTAGCATCCATTTTTTACTTAACAACATTGCTTAAATTTGTAAAATGATAATGGATGTGTAACTTTTGCATTGTAAACCGCTGAGAAATCAGTATGATCGGATAATGAAAAACTATGAATTCTGTGTTTTCTGTTAAAAAATGCCTGTTATATTTCGATGTGTAAATACTCTAAATGTATTGCTAAAATGTCGATCTAATATTGCAGTGTCATTAAAGCGAAGCTCACCCATCGCAAAGCCAAGCGAGCCCTACAAATCACTTATTAAGCAAATACCAAGCAACAAAAATTCCAGACTCAAATCCCATACAAGAGGAACTTCACATAAAAAGTTGGCGACGCCACTGTGTCAAGCACTCGTTAACTGGTTGCGGTCGTCAATATAAAAAGACATCCAACCAAGTAACTTGCATTTACCCTATGGAGTCACTTACTAGTGAAGTCTACTTCTTTGGATAAAGCAATTTACTTGCAAAAGAAAGGAAGACGCGCTTGGAAACAATAATAAAGGATCGCTGATGAGCAGATGATGAGAGAACATGGCCAAGCAAACACAAAAGCAGCCAAAATGAGGTATGCCTCTCAATAAAAGGGCCGGTAGAACCACCGAAGTGACACCTTCCCAAGCAGAGGGAACATGGCCCTTGCTAACTGATTGTGATGCATCCGATCGGGCAGCTTGCGTCCGTCCCATGGATCTACTCGCCCCTGAGACGCAACTTTCCTGGCGCACCAACCAACCGATGCTCCTTCCCAAAGGTCAACAAAGCCCTCTAACGAGGCATGCCAAAAAATGAAAGTGCTTCTCTCGATAAAAAAAGATTGGTGGAACCACCGGAGGGGCACCTTCCCAAGCTGAAGGAACAGGGCCCTTGTTAATTGATTGCGACTGTTTGTGCAAACGAACATCCAATCAAGCAACTTGCGTCCGCCCCGTGGATCCATTCAACCATGAGAAAGTAACTTCCAGGAAATCACAAGCCCTCTTCGGAGGCACAATCCCTCTTCGGAGGCACATTTCACCAGTGTAGAAGTGCAAAATGCTCCTCTTTGGAGGCCCACTTCACCAGAGCTGAAATGCTAAAAAGCCCTCTTCGGAGGCACATTTCACCAGTGTAGAAGTGCAAAATGCTCCTCTTTGGAGGCCCACTTCAACAGAGCTGAAATGCTAAAAAGCCCTCTTCGGAGGCACATTTCACCAGTGTAGAAGTGCAAAATGCTCCTCTTCCGAGGCCCACTTCACTAGAGCTGAAATGCTAAAAAGCCCTCTTCGGAGGCACATTTCACCAGTGTAGAAGTGCAAAATGCTCCTCTTCGGAGGCCCACTTCACCAAAGCTGAAATGCCAAATTGCTTCTCTTCGGAGACCAAAATTGCTTCTTTTCGGAGACTAAAATCGCTTCTCTTCGGAGACCAAAAGAAAAACCTCTTCGGAGGCACACTTCACCATGCTTGAAGTACCAGACATTAGCCCTCTTCGGAGGCACAAAAACAAAGCCTTCTTCGGAAGCACTAAACAAATCAAAAAAAAATATTCTTCAGAAAGTTCACTTCACTGCATAGGAAAATCCACTTTTAAACAAATGAAAGTGATCATCCCCGAAAGTTGAAGTGTTCTTCAGAAAGAAAGAGAAAGTAAAAATTTCTCCAATACGAAACATATTCTATTAAAACCAGAATAGTATTTCCTCAAATCGAAAGAATTATTCTCCAAAATAAGAATACAAGTTTCTATAGAATATCGCAGTGAGCCGTGATACGGTGGCATATAACTATATTAATAGAACAGCACTCAACCATCATAACACGAGCTTACTACAATATCAATTAAAGTAAATAAAGAATCATTTATTCTACATTACAATGGGAAATAAATGTATTCTCACATACACAAAAATTTGTACAAATAAAGGATTATTTTATTCAATACTATGAAAATTCTTTACATATGTAAGATTCAAAAAAGCGGAGACCGGTATCCGCACAATCTCCGGTCAATACATGCAAAAAAGCAAAAAAGGCAAAATCAAACTCATTTCTCCTTCTTCCCGCCCTTGGAGCTTTTACCCGGCCTGATAATTAGTTTCGGAGGCCGTATTGGAGAAGAAGGAGAAAGAGACTCAGCCGGATCGACTTCAGCTTCATCTCCAGCAGCAGAAGAGCCTTTCTTTCCTTTCTTCGAAACAACATGTTTCCCCTTCTTCTTGGAAGAGAACTCACTCCCCGGAGTAAGAAATGTAGAAAGTTTTGTGTCATAGTCAAAAGACTGCTCCGGAGTCTCCTCACTATCTTCCAGATCTTCCGCTTTCTGTTCCTGAAAAACGGGTGGTTCATCCAAGCCTCGAAGGGCCGCTATTTGTTCTTCATGTGAACCTGGTTCAGAAGCTGGAAGAGGAGTAACTTGAGAAGAAGGAGGAACGGTAGCTGAAGAAGGAGAAGTTGGCGCAGTTTTCGGTGCTTCCGCTACATAAGAAAAGAAGTTAAAATCAGTACTCTCCAAGATAAGAGAAGATATTGGTTCGTCAAGGCTTAAGTAATAAGTAAGAAGATCATCAAGCTCAGTCAAATCGAATAAGTGGTTCACCGGGGCTGGGTCGACGTCAAAGTTACCTGGAGAAGTCGACTTGGCGAGATCTGTTTCGAATTTCTGAGCCGCAATGTCTTCCAGGGCCTCTTCTTCTGTGGGAGTGGTAACAATATCTTTGTCAACTTTGGCAGGAGGTGAAGAGTGAGAACTAGAACCAATGATATCGACATCAACAGAGACCGAAGTATGAACAGGGGCAGCAAGAAGTATTTCTTTTTCGGAATGCTTCTCCCCCATCGCTTCAGCTCGCACTCGAGCAAGCTGCTTTTTTCCCTTAGCAAGAGCAGCACGGGCGTCCTCGTCTAAATAAGTTGCTTCAAGGTCTGCTTCGGCATAGCCGGCACCACCAAACATATCAATAATCGCCTCCCACACTTCAGCTAAGGTGACTTCATATTCCGGTCCCAAAAATGAAAGGCTACCATGCCCCAAGACGCAATGGACATAAAAGTCAAACAAAGTCGTATCGATGGTGGCTCTAGTTGCCTTATGGGATTCTTCAGCCGCTTCTTTTTTGGCATCGGCTGCAACTCGACCAGCAACAGCCTCATCACGCTCTTTCTCAGCTTTCAAAAGTCGAGCTTTTAACTTCTCAATCTCCACGTTTTGGGAAATAGTTGTTTCCCGCAGGTCAGCGTTTTCTTTGCGGTATTTCTCGGTAACATGCTGTTCAGCTGTAAGCTTCATTTCAGCATCCCTCTGCGCAGCGTGTGCGTCCCGCACTTGCTTCTAAAAGACTTCTTCTTTCTGAGTATACGATGCATAAGAAGCGGCGAGATCTTCCTTAAGTCGCTTGACTTCAGATTCAAGCCTTGCATTGTCATCCGCGATGCTCGTCATCTCGGCATCATGTTGCTTGCACCATTTATCCCATTCAGCCTTATCATTCTCCAGAGTCAGCATGTTTTCGAGATTCATGTGGTTGACTCTTTGGAGTTCATCAACAAGCTTTTGCCATTGCGACATCCTCTCAATATCAAGCCTAACCGCATCATGATTTCTGAGCATGGCTTGTTTATCGATCAGAACTAGATCTAAGTCAAAGCGCACTCCTCTTAGGCACCAATTCAGAAATCGGCTCTGAAGTGTTGGAGGACCATCTTTAACTTGGTACTGGGGCCTTTGGATGATCGCTTGGATATCAGATTTCATTAGAGCAGGAGAGCCGGATGGAATATTAGGAGAGATGGGAGCGTCAGTCTTTTCCGAAATTGCAGATGCATCCTTTTCGCCAAGTTTGGTCCGCTTGCTAGAATCATCAGCAATGTGACTCTTCCCCTTGTCGTCGTGAGATTTCCTTTTATGAGAATCGTCACTTCTGCGGGAAGAATCGTATCGCTCGTCTCTATTCCCATAGTGCTATTCATCTTCTATTCTGCGGCGCTCCTCATAATCCCATCTCTCTCGAGCTTTTCTGGAGGCCCTTTCTTCATCGGTCTCCTGACGGGATGGAAGATAACGCCTAAAATCATAAGCATCGCGGCTTCCATGACGCTGAAATTTGTCGTAATACGATCCACTTCGCCCCATCAGAGAACCTGAAATTGAAGAAAGGACGAGCCTTAGAAATCTTCAAGTTGAAAAAGCTAAGTGCATATAAATGCCAAAAATCCTAAGTGTGTGTAATGTGCAAGCTACGCGCGTCGGACTACAAACCACTTTTGGGTGTGGAAATGGCAATGACTTGTGTGGTAGGTGTTGTAGTTTGTTGCAAAAAAGAGGCCGCTTCAACAAAAGGAGAGATCGCTTTTGAAGTATCATCTTTAAAAAGCTCCTGAGAAGTTATCATTATATCGCTCAAGTTATCAAACATGTCATCGCCGTGATACCCAGCAGAACTCTCTTTTTCAACTTCCACATCGACCGTCTTTTCAGAAATTCGAGGATTTTCTTCCTCTTCAATAACAGGTGAAAGTGTTAATTTGCTGGACGACCCCACGATGCCAGTAGAAGCAGAGCACTTCACTAGTGAAGTCTCAGTGGTGATTTCTTTCAACATAGGATCTTCAGCAGGGGCAGGGGCATCTGATGCCTTTCCTGGAGAATCAGGGACTTCATAAAGCTGTGTAGAGCGAGAAGAGTGAAGAAGTCCAAACTGGTGGAGAAATTCGTCCTTCAATAAGAATTTCGCGTCCCGCTCTTCAGCTGGTACGGCCATAAGTCTCTCCAGAGTTGGCTTGTGGCTGGGATCCCTAGAAGGAGGGGGAAGCGCTGAAATGAAAAAGCGAAATTAACATTTGGCAATTTGGATTTCACAAAACTCAGAGAATAAAAGAAGTAAAGATAGATGATCTTACTTCCTTCCCTACACACAGCATAAAACCCCGGGGGACAGCGAACGTAAAAGAACTGAGTCAAAAACCCATGAGCACTATCAGGGAGGCCGACAAACAATTTACGATTTCTGACGCTTCTTACAACAGTTATCGAGGGATGATCTTTAGTTCTGGTAAAAGAACACAAGTAGCAAATCTCGTCAAAGCTCGGAAGTCGCTCAAGAATTCTCCCAAACAGCACACAATCCCATTATAATGGCGTAGCCATTGGGATGTAGCTGAAATGGGGAGATGGCCAGTTGTCGAAGAAGATGCTGGAGAAAGTTGTTGAAAGGTGGAATGGCTCCGCTCAGGCACATTTTTCGATTAACTGTTACAAAGCCAGGAGGTGATGCATCAACAGTATTGCTTTTCTCGGGAAGAATGGCATCAGCTTCAGCAATGCCGAACTGAGCGCACAACTGCCAGAAAACTTTGTACGATAAAGTGGTGGAGGCCCTTTCTGGAGGATTGACTAATGGAGCTGGAATAAAAGTGGCTTCTTCAGCCTGGGCTGTAGTATCTTCTCGCAGAGAAGTCATTCTACACAAGCAACTGGACATTCAAATATGAAGGTGCACGTTTCCTAAAAAGTGTGAATTGTTGTGCAAAACTAATGAAAAGAACAAGTAAAATTAACTGGAATTAAACTAGTCGAAAATTGATCGATTACTAAATTTCAGGACTTGTTAGTTTAAAAATTCGGGTACAGTATTAATGCAAACATGTAAAATTAATTGATTATTCCAATGTTGCTTTGATGCTTTGCTTGAATTAAGTTGGTTTAAAGCACTTCGTTCACACGATCTGTTTGAGTTGATTATTTGTTATTAACTAATTTGTCATTTGATGCGGGCAGTCAGTGGCAGTATATTAGTCCCAAGTTTCTGTGAATGTTGTGTTGAACAGGCTATAAGCTTGCAAGTCAAAATGATCTGTGAAAGAATGCAGCAAAGTATAACAATTTAAAGTCCAAAGACTAGTTCAAAATTCTAGCAAAATCTGATTCAAGTGATAAGTCGCACATGACTCAAGCATTGACTCGACAACGACTTAGGTGCTAACTCGGCTGCGACTTAAGAATTGGTTCCTGCGGGTTAGGGTCAACTATTCTCTAAGTCGTAAGTCGTAAAGTATAAAGGAAACTTCAATCCACTGCAACAAAAACTCCCAAGTCCTAACTCGGCTACGACTCAGAGCTTAAGTCGCAAAAAGTGATAAGTCGATCCATAGTTAAATCATCAAAATTGCTGGATCACGCGAAATCACCAATCCATCTAACTCCTAACCCGTTTACCTTCTAGCTCGTTAATCCCTAACTCGTGAACCATTCAACTCCTAACCCGTTAACCCAATAACCTCACAGTCTTAAACCTTAACTCTGAGGCACCACTAAATCGCCGCAAATCATGAATGAAGTCATATCGAACTACCCTAAGTCCATCAATGTCCAGTGTGCCGATATTTGCAAGGTTCAAGGGAGCAAACCAGAGACAAAGGATTGATGATAATCGGCGATTGGAAAAGAGGCGAAAATGCTTATGCAGTATGATGCTAGGGATGATCGAAGAAGAATCGAATCAAAATCGCCTTAGAAAGCTTGGAAAAGTATTAATGGTAGACGCGGCTTGGAAAAATGTTAATGAGAAGAAGGAGATAGGAGGAACGACTTAAGCTTTTCAAACCTCGGAGCAACGGAATTTGAATCGGCCCACACGAGTTAAGATGAGTCGGAGCACACGACCTACGACTTAGGCGTGTACTTCGAGGGGCAAATGTTAACCCTTAATTCTCCACGACTTAAGAACGACACGATTCAAGCAGGTTGTACGACTTACGAATCAAGGAACTGTGCGAGTCAGGAAAAGTACACGACTCAAGACTTAACGAGTTAAGGATTGTGCGACTTAACGAGTTAAGGCCTGGATAATCTACGACTCAAGGAAGCCACCAGCTCACGACTTAAAGAATGTCACAACCTAAGAAAGCTCACGACTTAAAGGATGTCGCGACCTAAGAAATGTTACGACTCAATGGCTTAGGGATTGAACGACCTAATAGCTTGGAAGGGTTCCACGACTTAATGGGCTAAGGGCTGGTCGACTTAAAGGTGTCTACGACTTAAGGAGGTGGACGACTTACGACCTAAGGACGTCTACGACTCAAAACCTAGATGACTTAATGACTCAGCGAGTTAACGACTCAGGGCAATCCACGACTTAACGGTTTAAGAACTTAACGACTTAATAGCCTCAACGACTTAAGGCTGTCTGCGACTTACGACCTAGCATAAGTCGCGAGCGACTTAAGCAAACGAAGCACTACTTCTTGTTGAGCATGATGGCCTCTTGACTCGTGAGCGAGTTAGAACTTGTGATATTATCTGGAGTAAGCAAGCTTACCAGTAAGGCTGCGACTCACGACTTAGCTAAAGTCGTTCACGAACTAAAGCTACCTAGTCATGACCCGCTGCCGCTTTACTTATATTGATACATGCCGAGTCGGCCACGACTCACGACTTAGCTTAAGTCGTCCACGACCTAAAAGCTACCGAGTTAGAATCCAATGCTTGGATACTTATGCCGCTTTTACCTACTAAGTCGGCCACGACTTACGACTCATCTTAAATCGGCTACGACTCAGGACTTGGCAAAATTCCCGTCCAGAATCAACTCCTATAAATACCCCCCTAACTCCAACGACAAAAGGACTTTTGGCCAATCATTTCTTGAAGCGTCGCTACTCTGCCAAACTCTCAACTCATTCAACAATTGAAGATCTTCAGATATTCGAGACACTGCAACAAGCTTCGAGAGGAATTCCCTACATCGAACACGGATTCATCGAGTTTCATCATCGGAGTTTGAGCTAGTAGTTGACATTGTCTTTGTGATCAAACTGTATTGTTTCCATAAGTGTATTGTATCGTCTTGTAACCAGATTTAGTAATAAAGAGATTCAAAGTGGACATAGGCTCGATCTCAAGCCGAACAACTATAAACTGCTGTCTTTTACCACATTTTCGCTATTTTACTGCTTACTTCTTATTCCCGTCACACGGGTGATGCTTTCACGACTCTATTACACACACCGGGTGTTAGCGTTCACTTTTTAGCGTTAACAAATCTGAATTGGAGGAAAAAGAGGTTTGGTGGAAAGAAACTGAGGAAGGATAAAGGAAAGAAGAATATACAGAAGAAAAAGGTGAAAGAAGTTTGTCTCAATTGCTTGGAGAAAGGCCACTACTCGGATAAATGTAAGAATCCTTGGAAGCTAGGAATGAGAGATCCATTTATGAGGCCAGAGTAGGAATCTAGGGAAATGCTATCAATGTCGCAAGCCGGGACATGAGATCGAAGAGTGTCCAGCAAAGAAGCAAACTCCTGTAGCAAGGTTGTGTGCAATCATAGACGATTCTCCAATCTCAAAAGCTGATTAAGGAAAGGAAGTTTTATAAGGTAACCTTCTCGTTTACGATTAAATTGTTCGAATTTTGTTCGACACAGGAATTACACATAGTTTTATTCCTCAGCAAATCGTAAATGAGTTCAAACTTGAATCTGAGATCGTAATCAAATCTATTGTTATCTATTTTATTAGGTGTCGATAAAATCTGCGAACGGTTAGTTATCACTCGAACTAACCAATGCCACTGCACACTTCGTAGATCTAGATAACCCGAGTATCTTGTAAAACATTAAAAGATTCACTCTCGTATCCATTATTGATATTCTGATTTGGTAAGCCAAATGCAGAATAAATGCTCAGTTAATTTGATGAAACATTCTTCATCTATCTTTGTTAACTCCTTGGAAAATTTCGAGGACAAAATTTCTTAAGTGGGGAAAATTGTAACGATCCCGGATTTTTGAATAAGTTTAAATTGATAATTAATTTAATTTTTGAATAAAAACCGTGAAATTAATTAGTAATTGATACAAGATATTAGTTAAATTACGAATTAATTGAGAATTAAATTGGATATTGAAAATATATGTATAGAAATACAAAAAGAAATATATTACAAAAATAATAAAGATTAGTATATATATAGAAATACAAGACAAGTATTTAAGTTGAAAATAAATGTGTAAGTTAAAATAACTATAGAAGTTAGAAGTAAATAGTAAGTTAAACAAATAAGTAAAATGAACTATGTAAAATATAAATAAACAAATTTGCTAAATTTAAACAACACATTACAGTAGAAATTCATTGTATTATAATAAGACTAAGACAAAATATAAGATAAATTATATAGTTGTATAAACATGAAGCAAAACACATGAGATAATTCTAGAACTATATAACATATGAAATACATATAGAATTGTATGTAAACTAGGCAAGCAAGAAATAAACAAAACAAAGAAGTACAAAGAAAATAGATTTGCTGTAAACAAAATGAGAAACACATGCATTTAATACCACATCTTCTCAAGCACACATGGATATCATCTCAGCCGAAATAGTGAGAAATGTTTCAGCCTCCAAAACAAATGAAAAGTCTCTGATATGGTACAAGGCATTTATATCACTTGTACAAATTTATCTCATCACCCTGTACAAAGACTTATCAGCCTGTACAACATTTCTTATTATATCAACCTCCTTCATCAGTTCGTTCATTTTCAAAGCTGAGAAAAACTAAAGTAAACATTATCTTAAAAACATCAACAAATCATAATACAACTCACTCAAACCAGAGAGTCAAGCTAGAAGGCTTTCAACTGGAAATTTCCAGCCTGTGTTAAATATTGAAGAGCTCTGTTTTTTTTCTGGAATCAGGTGAGCAAATTTTTTTTAAAACCAGACTTCTTTGTTCTTACCAGTGAGTACACATTCAACTTTATAAATTTGAATCTGTGTGTTTGATTTATAATTAGTATGTGCTGAATAGATAGTCTTGTGTAGGTTCTGTTGTTCTGAGAAATTGTATATGGTTTGTTCTTCAGTAATTCTAGTTTCTGAGCAAAGGAAAGTAGAAAATTTTAATACGTCTTCATATAATCCATTTTAAACTTAGGATTTTAAACAAATTATGTTTGTTTAAACTTAAACCATGGTCCAGAATTTTGTTAGCATGAAAATGAAGGAACTCAACACTTTAAACTCATTTTACAGTCAAAGAAGAAATCATATGATTTATTCAAGTAGTTTAAATTATGGATTTGATTATATAACTTGTATAAGCATACAAAGATAGGAGTTTTAAACTTAATACGATGATTTTTAATTAAGTATCTCAGAGGCAGTTCATATTTGGACAAAATATGCTTTTGAATCGATTACTGGTGATCGAACGAATGTTGAGTGTTGAAATTTGATCGAAGCTGGCTTGGCCATCAATGAAGTCGAGAAAATTGTAATATAATTTTTCTATTGCATGAGATGTAAGAACGAGGCAAGACTAGGGTTTAATGATTGGGTTTTGTCGTGATCTGGAATGAGGTGATTTTTGTCACCTCTATTAGACCGAGTTGAACGAAACTGAGGGTGGTGGAAGAACAAGGGGTTGACGTGGTGAGGCCGAAGGCGCGACAACTCTGGTGGTCGGTGTGAGGGTGACGAGGCGTTTTAGGCTGGGTGTGTTCGAGTTGCAGTTCGAACGAAGGGGCAAATTTCAATTTCGAGATTTTGCATTCGAATTGCGTTTTGTTCCCAGGTGCAGAGGGTTTTCGCGACTTGCCGGTGATGGCGCGGTTCGCCGGAGCGACGGCGACGTTCCATGCACAAGCACGTTATTGCGTTGGTGTTAGGATTGGTAGTGGCGGGCAACTCGAGTTGTCACTCGAGTAAAAATGGTGATTGCTTCGGTGGGGAACTCGAATACACGGGCTTGGTTCCTGATACTATCGTTTAAAAAACTTAAACTAACTCAACTGAAAGAAAAGAGAGTAGAAGAAGAAGCATATGGGAAGAAAGAGAGGGGGAACTCGGGAAAAGTTAGTGGGAGACTCGAGTGATACTCGAGTAAACTAGGAATCTTTCTCGGGTTTTCATTTTAAGTGACAGCCTATTAAAAGTTGGGAGTTAATCATCTTAATCAATTTTCTTAGTATTGATGATTTAATAAAGGCTTAATAAATTAAGCTAAGATATTATGACAAGTGTAATTAATCAAGTAAATACTTAACAAAGTTTTAAAATCTTAATTAATATTTTAATTAAGTAGTTAATATAAGATAAGTTTTAAATTTAATTAAAGTTTTCAAGTTGGAAATAATTTAATTTTCAAAGTTTAAGGAAGACTTTAAAAGGTTAATTAAAATAAATAATTTTTATTAATTAATTGCTATGAAAAGTTATGAAGAATGATTAATTTGTAATTGAATTAAAGATTGGTTAATGAACAATTAAGTATTTAATTTATTTGTAATTAAGAATCGTTAATTAAAGTTAATTAATAATTAGTAGTTAATTAAGATAATTGATTAAGAAAAAAATTAATAGAAATAGTTATGTGGTTAATTCTTTTAAATCACCTTCACCTTAAATTGAAGATGATAGACTATCATCAAATATTGTGTACTGGATTAATATTTCTGTTTGTGATTATGATACTGTATGATGTGACTTGCCTTATGCTAGACTGTGATTTGTAGGTTGTTTCTTTATATATGTGAAAACCCATGGCCCGTAAAACGACACTTGAATTTCGATGCGATAGGGAGTCGGATTCCAGTTTGTTATCCGAAACCCACATCGAACCGTAATGATGAATCCTTGTGATTGATATATGAAATTTAATGTTTTGAAATTGAAATTTTAATTTCAATTGATTTTGGAAATGAATTTGGGTTAAATGTTAAAAGCTTTTGAAAAGGAGTTTTTAAGATAAAAGTTATTTTGAATAACTTGGTAAAGTTTTTCAATTTAAATAATTTAATTTGAAATTGAATTCAATCTTTGGAATTGAATTCCATGTTTGGTAATTTTGGTTTAAAAAGGTTATACAAGTTATAAATTGGTTTGTATGAGTTTTAAACATTTTAAAAAGTATTGTTTTGGAAATTTGAATTCAACCCAAGTTTAAATTTAAAAGGCTATAACTTGTGTATATTTGATTGGATTTTTCCGAAACGAAAAGTATTTGTTTTCAAACAATAATAGCTTTCATATAAGGAAAGGATTTTCAATTTGTGTTAAAAGGATTTCAAATTTGAAATGAAAATAGTTTGGAAACTATGAATGATATATCTTTTGTATAAAATAATTGAATTGAAAATAGAATTGTTTTGAAAGCTATGAATTAAATCTTTGTTTAAAGATTGAATGAGTTAATCCAAATTGAAGTGGAAATCAATTTGAAAACCTATGAATAGATCTTTGTGAAACTGGGTGAACTTTGTGAAATGAATCTTTTGTGTAAAAGATTAAAAATGGTAATGTGTCTAAACCATTTGAAGAAAAGTTTGTGACGCAGCGGATTAAACAAAAACAAAGTAGATCGATGACAGTAGCAATCGGTGGATTGATGAATACTGAAATGCCCAAATTCGTTGATCCGAAGATACCGAATTCTAGCTATCTCTGACACATTGATCGCGCACGATACCGTGAAAAGAGATCTTCAATTCTTCGAGCGTTGATCAAGCGCACTTGATTCCGCGAATCGGCTTCAACAATCGAAGATTTGAGCGCACTCGAATGTCGAAGGTGGAGATAGGAGATTACACTCAACTACCGATTTTAATTGAAAGCACAAAGCTAATAAACAAGAATTTTATTCAAAATCAACAACCTTACAAAATGACCACACATGCTTATTTATAGGTTACAACTCAATACGCCAAAACAGACAACACATAAGTCGGCCACGACTTACGACTTACCATAGGTCGACTACGACTTACGACTTACCATAGGTCGGCCACGACTTAGCATCAGTACAAAGAAATCAATACAGTACTTACAATTCCACACTTACAATACAACATATAGATCGTCTACGACTCAACATACACGACCTAAAAACAAACGACATAAGGAAATACAACTCAATGCTTTACAACACATAGGTCGAAAACGACCTAAAACTTCACGACTTAACACTTGAACGTCTTATCAGCAGTGAGCGACTTAAAAGCATGCGACATTGCTTCAGCGACTTAACTTAGGTCGATAACGACCTA
Source organism: Allium fistulosum (assembly GCA_030737815.1). Taxonomy (NCBI): domain Eukaryota; kingdom Viridiplantae; phylum Streptophyta; class Magnoliopsida; order Asparagales; family Amaryllidaceae; genus Allium; species Allium fistulosum. The sequence continues at coordinate 577,356,694 of CM060904.1, read as the reverse complement.
AAACATGTAACGACTTATCATGCAGACGACTTAAGAGATAACCAGCTTCATACGACCTAACTCTTAAGTCGGTAGATTCCTTAGGTCGTGACTCGCACAGTTAGCTCGTTCGAGCGCCTTTCCCTTTAGCCCGTTAACTCGCGAATATCCACTAAGTCGTTGCCGATCTTCACTAAGTCGTTGGAACGACTTAAAGCACTTGTTAGGTCGGAGCTCGTGATCCTCGAACTCGTTAGGTCGCATACGACATAAAACTTCAACTTCCCACGACTCTTCACCAAGATTTAGCCCGTTAGCCTCCTCCTTAGGTCGTACCCGACTCATCATTTCCGAACGACTTAAGGTTTCGTTAGGTCGGTCATGACCTAATACTTGGCCTGCATCAGTTTGGATAATAAGTTGTGACTTAATTGATATCCCAATATCCATATGTTTTAAAATATTGCGCTCACTATTCGGTTTAGCCGGGAGAGGACTTTTTGTCATATAACCCATTCCGAATAGCGATACGACGTAAATGGATAGCATTTGAGGACCGGTGGTGAAGACCGGATATTTTCGAAAATGAAATGACAACTCGTCAAATGTCTCTACATCGACTAGCCCCGGTTCTGTTCAGTTCGAACCTGGAACAGACTTGTATGGTTGTATGTCTGACACTACACTTTGAGATGTAAAGCTGATTTGTTTCAAATACATTTTTGTTTGGTGGCGGAGATTTATTCTCTTAGCTTAACACCCTTCTCTGAGACGTATGAGCTCAGAGGTTATGTAGTTGAAGGTTATCAGTGATATACTCCCAATTTGGTAGTGTGGCATGCTGAGTGCTGCTGTGTGTTGGTGATCATTTGTTGATCAAAGCATGGCTTTGTGAAAAAGCATAACTTTGTGGATGATACCTCATCGAGCCTCACAGACCGGAAATGGTCGAAACAGGAAAGATGCGGCAAGGTTTCAGGGGTAGCTCCCCTAGAGTATGTCCATTCCTTCTGGAAAAGGGTGGTATCATGGTATGGAGCCCAGATACTTACTCATGTGGACACTATAGTATATTTACTATTGTGCGATGTTGGTGTAGAGGATCCTCGGCTAAAGGTCCCAAAGGACCGGGGGTGGAATATCTCAGGTTTACTACCCGAGAAGGGGGTAACCGGCCTTGTGTTGGCAGAGAGTCAGGTGGTTCTCGGGGCGTCCCTCCTGAGGTGTTCCCATGTGGTAGTAGGAAGTTCCTTAACCTGACCATTTGTTGGAATATCCAAAGAAACAATACGAACCCTCTTGTACGGTTTTAGTTGTAGAACCTGCCATTTACTTATGTTGGTCACCACTGTTTAGATGGTAGCTATAGTAGGCATAGTGTGAAATGCCTATGCTGGCAAAGATTAATATTATACTTTCGAAATGTTTCCTACACTATGCACTAGTAATAATATCAAAAGAGTTTGTTTGCATAATAAGCATGTTTGACTATCATAAGGAGAAATCTCCTCCAATTCTGTGTTTGCATTGTGTTTGTGGCGGGAGGCCTTATGGTAGTTTCATTTTCCAAAAGCATTGCGGATTTCAATGTTTAAAATTCTTTTGTTGTTTGTTTTAAAGATAAACTATTTTGTTTGCTCATACCAGTCCCATGACTGACCTGGAGTTTATTGTTCCCTTCCTAAACTCTGGGTGCCCACCATTTTCCACACGGGCAGTCTAGAGTTGGGTTTTTTTCCAGATAGTCAGGTCTAGTAGATTATCTGGGACTAGTTCAGTTTTTGGAGCTGACGGACGACTGACGTTGCTTATCTTTGTGAAACTTGGATGGGGATTCGAGCTTGAAGTTTGGGAGATTTTGATCTGGAGTTGCAGTATTTGATTCTTTCGAAGACTCATCTTATATTGAATCGTATTCCGTTGTATTTTGTGTTGTATATTCTTTGATATTGATGATTATCATTGTATTAAACTGATGTATTGGATATTGTATTCATGTTGTATTAATGATATCATCTTTTATTTCCGCTGTGTTATTTATCATCTAATGTTGTTGCAAGCTCCGGCGATACGAATTTGATGTTTTTATTGAACATCGAGTTTGGGTCGTCATAGCAATCAACTTGATAATTTAATAGTTTATCTACTTTAGCTTTAAAATTTCTCATTTAATTACTTTTTAATACAAGTGTAATTGTTGTGTCTTTTTCTCTTCCAGATTTAGTTAGTTTTGCCATTTTTTCCATTGTCATTGCATTTATTTTTGGGATGACAAGTCTATACACTATTTTAGAATCATACAGTATGACACAGTTAGAATTTATTTGCTTCTTTCTTTTCCCTATAAATAAGTAAGAATCTATATAATAAATTTTTATTTGTTATTTTTATAAGTTCAGATCATGATTTTAGACATTCATGTAAAATATTTAAAAGTAATTTCAATTATTTATTAGTTCTTTTTCAATGAATAATCTCAATTCTACTAAACAAAATTATTTTTTTTACTTTACAAGTTTATTTTTGGTTCTTTCGTTCTCCATATATGCATAATTTAATTGCTAGAAATTAGTGATGAAAATATACAATGTTAAAAGTTAAGTATTTTATATTGAACCTGTTGAAAAATAATGGGTGGTTTTTATGTTGTGTTTGAGTTTTAAAATAAGTTAATGAAATCAATTTGAAATTTTAGCGGTATAGTAATTTTCAACATTAACATTAGTTTTGCCTATTTTGCATTTTTCCTTCTCAATTCTATTAGCATATCCACTACAAGGGGAAACACGTTTTCCGACGGCCAAAAGCCGTCGACGGCCGTCGGAACCCATCGGCCGCTGTCGGAAATTGCCGTCGGGAATGGCATTGTCGGGAAGCAGTATTTTCGACGGCTTCCGACGGACGCTGCCATATACATTCCCGACGGATCCAGACGGATTCCGACGGGTGTCGGAATCCGTCGGAAATCGTCTGAAACATGCCGTCGTTATCCGTCGAAAACCGACGGGAATTTTGACCAATAAGCTGTCGGTAGCCGTCGGAAGCCGTCGGAAATCTGCTGTTTTTTTTACATTTGCTTCACATTTAGCCTTCCAACCACATTTCTCTTCCAAACATTAGAATATTAATACTGCACAATCCAATATACAATAGTCCAACCAAATATTCAAACCCAAACCACAAAATATTTAATAAACACACAAATAAATAAAATTACATCAAAATATAAATAACCATTCCAACATTAACATAATCCTAACAATAACTGTTCTACCATGTTGTTAATACACAAATTCATCAATATTCTCGTACACGTTCTCATACTACCATAGAACCAAATGTGTCAAACATAATTATACATAAATCAATAATTACCTACGCCGTCTATCAAATCATTCTAAGTTAAAACAAAACATACCTGAACGAACAAGAAAGCAAGTAATGAATCAATCTCCTGCAGATCCAGAGCCAGCCGAGGAAGGAAAGTGACCACCACCCTGCTGGTGCTGCTGCATGTACTCTAACAGCTGTGCGGTGTGCATGGCCTGTTGGCGGTTCTGCTCCTCCAACTGGGCAACTCTAGTATGCAATTCTTCTATATCTGCAAGATCGCTCTAATGTCTACTCCGTCGTCCCCTACTCTGAATACTGGACTGCAATAATTGAAAAATAAATAAAATCCAAGTTTATTGTTTTGAAAAAGTGAAAATATCATATTTTAAGAAAAAGTAAATTATTTACCGCTAAATTGCCAAATCCGTTTCGTCGACCATGCTCTGCTGGATCCATAACGGACTCAAAAATAACGTCTTCCTCATTGGTCGTCAGCTGATCTCGACCCTTGTCAGCAAGGAGTTTCTGCCGCTGCTCCATAAACTTCTCCTGCATTAACAAATTAATAATATCATATCTTATGTCATCATAGTTTAACAATTAAAACAATTACTAATACTGAATAAAATAAAATATGCTTATATGGCTTTTGCTGGATTTATCGTCCTGCCATGTGTACGAAACAGTCTCGTCTAGATTAACATGCTCGACAGCATGCGTACGGGTGAACACGTCCATATAGCTGACATGACCATGTGACTCAGCTTCCTGAAGTTGATTGTTACATACAATTATTATACATTTAAAATCATATTACCACTAAAACCATATAGCTAGGTCTATGGTCTTATTTATAGTGTCACTTAGATATCTATGTCGTTCAATTCATAAGAAAAATATGTTTTTTCCCTACTAAAGTAAAATATCTAATTGTTTTCTTCCATTCTTTCATTCATTTTTTACTTTGATCTTGAGCTTCACATGGAATAAAAAAGGCTTCATAACTTCTTTAGTATATATTAAAGTCGGATATATCACAAATCTCTATCGTATTTGTTTTCTTCTTTCATTTTATTTTCTCTTTAGTCCCAAACTCTGTAAGAACTTAAAATACTATATGTGTGTGTATATGAACTCTCTTGCAAAGAGGAACTCCACAACAATGGTATGAAGGATGGGGAAATACTTTCAAATTTTGAATCATATAATTAGGCTGTTACGAGATGAGTTAATGGTTTCTCTATGAATTTTCTACTACCACCGATGGAACGCTTGATGTCCCTACAGTAATAATCTGTTTGAGTTATGAATGCAACTGCTGCATGTTGTCTGAAGGCAATTATATAAGGATCTGGGTTAATAAAGAAATCGATTTCGAAATGATCTGAGATATTATGGTTGAAAAGACTGCCGATAAGCATGACAAGGTATGCAATCCAAATGAAATGGAAACCATGAAATTTGGTTCTCACAGTACAAAATCGAGTTTAGATCTGGGAGATGGAGACGTGAAGCGAAAATTACAATGGTTTTTAGTACAAAAGAGAGTTTTGCTACTTTATTGACGTCGAGGTGAAAAAATACGATGGCATCTCAATCAGAACCTGAAAGATGCATCTATAGCGACGATGTTAGAGGTAACCACAACTGTAATACGTTAACATGCATCAGTTAGTTCTCGATTGGTAGGCAGTAGGGAAGTCTCGTCGTTGAAAGAGAAGGTTTATGACATCAAAAAAAGATTGGTTTCGGACAAAATTGAAAGCTAATGCAAGGGAGAAGATCACATGAAGCACGTGATTCACTTTAGTTTCAAATGTGGTTATTTTTAACCAGTTGGTGATTGAAACCATGTTGTAAACTTCGGCTGTAATGAATCACATCAAACAATGTCTATTATCTGAAGGCTTAATATGAAGGTAACTTGGACGGTTAGAGAAATCCATTTGAAGAATACTATAAGCAACATCTCAAGAAGTTTGGAAATATGATGTAAAAATATATATATGTATTTTTATTTTCTGCAATATGTAAGCATTGTAACAACCCAAAATTTAAGCTATAGTAATTAATTAATTAATTAATTAATAAAATAACTTTATGAAATTATTAGAATTGAGCCACGGGAGTTGCACCATTATGTCCGTGACGATTTTATGGTCAATTTCCATATATAGTTTGTCAAAATCCGAGTTAATATGAAGGAGTAATGAAATAAAATAAGAATCGAACAAAAAGAAGATATATATATATATATGGTCAGGCTGACCCTAGGGTCGACCTCCCCATGGCTAGGTCAACCTATAGGTCGACCTACCACTTGTATGGGTCGATCTGGCGGTCGACTCGCCTATCTATTTGGATGATCAATTGTCCAGCTTCGTAAATGACGTGTTTTGCAACTTTTATCCAATCATGTGCGTCCGTGCTTCCATCCGACGGTTCCCAACAAGCCTATGAAGTGGTTGCACCAGATTTAATCTTCAAATCCAACAGCTTGAGATCCCTAAGTGACACTATAAATAAGACCATAGACCTAGCTATTTTTCTCATTCAGATTTTCTCCCACTGGGTTCATTGTCTAAGGCTGGACCCTAAATAGAATATTTTTCTAAGGAGAAGATCTTTTTAATTAAAATATTTTACACCCTGGAAGTGGATCCGGGAAGGCCAAGAAAAAGAGCGAAGGATCACCGGTGAGTGTTTAGTAATTATTTTAGATTTTTAAGTAATTTAAAATAATAGGGTTCTCAATAGTTGTAGTTTTTCTGCAATTTTGAGACAATTTTTGTATAAGTTATTTACAACTAGTTTTAATGTTGTTTTCAGTCTATTTTATTCAGTTATTTTTATTCAGCTATTTTATTCAATTATTTACAGTTATTTGCATTTACTTACATCTGTTTTACGTTAAAATTCAGCCTGTAAATGTTAGTATCTTTTTATTCCTTTTTACGTGAATAAATTAAAAAGAATAGAATCTGCAAATATGGATTAATATAGAATAACACTAAATTTACCGAAATTAGATGTAAAATAAGAAAGACTGCAATAAAAAGAAGATAGACTGAAATAGGAAAATTTGAGAAATTTGCAAGCAAGTTTATAACTAGTAGTTATAACTAAAAAGATAGAAAAGAAGAATAACAATTATAACGTCTGTTATAATTAAGCAGAAAGAGTAGAAAAGGCTTATTTTAAAACTTAAAGTTAAGTTAATAAGCAAAAGTAGCAGAGATAATAGAAGTGGATTATTTTAAGACTTAGATTAAGTTAATAAGCAAATATAGTAGAAATAATAGAAGAGGCTTATTTTAAAACTTACACTAAGTTAATAAGCAAAGATAGAAATAGGGCCCATAACCAATAGCATTCCCTTTCAATCAGGAACTAATAGTCTCACAACAGATTAGGTGAGACTGGGACATGCTTATGCTAACTGGGGTAATTAAGGGTCCAATAGATAAAAGCTCAAATAAGGGGATTTGGGCAAGGGGCGCAACTAGATTTTGTTTGTTAGGACCCGTATCCGGCAGTATTTCCCTTTCAGACTAGGACTGATGGTCTTTCAAAACACTTAGGTGAGACTGAGCAGAACCTTATCAGACTATGACTGATGGCCACACAACGGATCAGGTGAGGCTTGACACGCTTATGCTGAAGCAGGTAAATAAGAGGTCAAAAGAGGGAGCAACAAATAGTGCGAACCAGTAGTGCCCGAGCGTATGACATCGAAGCAGGGAGATAAATCGCTATTGAGTTCCAAAGCGCTAAAAAGGTGTCTTTTCTGTAGGACCCATAAGATGGGACTAGCTCATAGTGACACAACAGAGATAGAAAGCCGATCAAAGGGTAGAGTTAGGATTTCAGCCTAATCAAAGCAGCAATCTAAGACAAGTGCAAACAAATATAATCTAAGCAAACGATTAAACATTATTTTATTCCAACTTATCTTTTCCTTTATTTCCTTCTATACTAGAACTGTTGTTAAGTCTATTATCTTTATCTTGATTAAAAATACTAGTAATTGCTTCCACTCACCAGACTTATAGTCTGACCCACTCCTATATTTCCCCTTTTTCCCCCATAGGCCAGCAGAATTGAGGGTAGTAGATTTCTGACTTGCTTGGAGATATTTCCGGAGTTCTTCACGTATTCTACTCCTTTTCAGTTTTCATTTCATTTGGATTTTAATGTACTGGTACTTTTTGAGAGGGATGATTATTTTTATGTACTCTGATGATGTGATTGAGATGATATTTTTCATAACACGTGTGTATTTGGTATTTTGAGACATACTTGGTTTTATGACTTATTTATGAAGTTTAAATTTTAATGAGTTACTATTTAAATGTTTCTGCTGTTTTATTTATCTGTCTTGTGAATCTTAGTCTCTGTAAAGTTTTAGCTATACCTATAACGCACCATATCCTTTAGTGTGTCCTTTTGGGTATACTAAGGGGTGTGGGGTGTTTCACTTGGAATCAGAGCCTAAGGTTACAGGATTCCTAAAAACTTGTTTTAAAAATAAAGTATTTTTTCAAAAGTAACCTATTTTTTCAAAAGTAACCTACTTTTAAAAGTAGCATATCTTCAAACTAGAAGTACTTTTCAGAAAGAAACTCTTATCATAGAAATGGTTTTTCAAGTATAAAAGAGAGTTTTTTTAAAAATCCCTCAAATTCCAGTTCAACCTTCTTTCAATTCTTTCGAGCCTAAATTTTCTTTTCTTTGCATAGTATTGCTGACTGGTTCCGTAGAGTAACGGTACCAGAAGTGCAAGGGCAAGCACCGAATACAGCACTAGCAGGTGGAGATCCCATTAATCCACCTACATCAGCCAATTTTTCTAAGCTATGCAAGGACTTCGCTAGTCTAGGAGGCAAAACGTTTTCTGGCATGGAGGATTTCGAGGAGGCATGAGCTAGGTTGAAGGATACAGAGCGAATGTTTAGACTGTTGGGATTGGAGGACCGACAGAGAGTTCAGTCTGTAGCTTGGAAGCTGAAGGGATCGCTAAAAGAGGTTCCTAAGTCAGAAAGCTCTAAGAAGCCGCGGTGGAAGAATAAGAAGGAGAAGGACAAGAGGAAAGAAGGAGGACCTCCAAAGCGGATCAAGAAAAGCGGGAAATGTCATAGCTGTGGATTGGTTGGTCATTACGCAAAGGACTATAAGAATAAAATGATGAAGGGGAAGTGTTTCAACTATGGGCAGCCTGGTTACCTTAGTAGAGCTTGTCCTTACAGGACGGGGCAGAGAGCAGGCGCACCTACAGTGCAAGTACAGGTTTTGGATGCAGCACCATCTAGTAGTGGACCAGATAGAGGTATGAAAGGTTTGATCTCTATTTTAGATTTTCCTATTCGGACATTTTTTTATTATGGAGCATCGCATTCTCTCATTTCTAGTTCCTGGGTTGATTGTTTGCACTTAGATATCTCTTTAGCAGTAGACCCTATAGTTGTTTCATACCCTATAGGAGGATCGACACATTTATACATGATTTGTAGGGGTTTGAAATTTTTTATATTAGGCATAGAGTGTGAATATGATGCCTATGTATTGGGTTTTGGGGATGGATTGGCTATCCACTTATGGGGCGATATTGGACTTCGAGAGGAGAGTCGTTACACTAGAGACATGTAGTGGATAGACTCTCAAGGTTTCTTGCGACATACAGGGGTCAATCATGTTGAGCATCCTTTATTTCCTCGATTCATCACCAGCAGAGTTATATTCAGTTCATATCGTCAGAGATTTCCTAGACGTCTTTGAGGTGGTTAGGGACTACTCCCTAAGAGAGAGATCGACTTTAGGATCTATCTTAATGACAATGCTAAGCCAGTGGCATTGCCCATGAGACACATGGAACCTAAGGAAAGGAAGGAGTTAAGTAAGCATATTGGTGAACTATTAGAGAAAGGCTTCATCAGACGGATTCTTTGAGTGGTTGGTTATGCCGTTTGGGCTAACCAGCGCCCCAGCATATTTTATAGATTTGATGAGCCATGTTTTTAGAAATGTCCTAAATAAGTTCGTACTATTATTCATGGAAGACATTTTGGTGTTTCCAAGAGTAGGGAAGAGCATGTTATTCATCTAGAGGAGGTTCTTCGTACACTTCGCGTTCATCAGTTGAAGGCAAAATTCTCGAAGTGTCACTTTTGGCGTATGGAAGTGCGTTTCTTAAGGCATAGAGCAGGTCAACACATGGAAAGAGTTTGAGAAACGGTTTTTTATATTTAGGTTTGGATTGTGGAAATCCAAAGAGTTGTAGGCAAATATTGGAGATGTACAATAGATTTAGTTGAAAAATTTTATAACTGTTTCATATAAGTGGATTTAACGGTAGTGCCTTGGAATAAATATAAGCATAAAAGAGGAATAGGAATAATAGACTTTAGTAAGGAAATGGGATTTCCAAGATTTAGGAAGGGTACTCCTAGGGTAGTAAGAAGAAAATCCATTTTTTGTCTAGCCCAATAAAATGAAATTGTTAGAATTGAAAAGTTGAAAAATATAATTGTTAACATTTTTTAGGAAGAAAATATTGGGTTTTTGAAAAAAAAAGTGGTATGAAATTTAAATTGGTTTTCATATGATGTAAATTTTGTTAAAAGTGAAATTCTTTTTGTAGAATTATAGAGCATATATAGCTCGCTAGTTTCTTTGTAGGTAAACAAAGATTTTAAATATAAAAATCTAGAGTGTATTAAGTATCGAAAACGTAGGTTACAACATTATTGTTGTAATATATGTTTTCGTGGAAAATAAAGGGGGCATAGACTATAACACTATTGTTATAATAAGTGACTCCCAAAGGAAATATTTTTACATAGTATATGAGATCTATTAGTATTTATTTTTGAAACCATACACTAGTATTTTTGGGTTGTAGTAACGGTGTTTTACGCAACATCCGTTTTTCCCAAATAAAAATGTGTTTTAAAGATAATTTCTAAGTACACTTATTATTTAAATGAGTTAAATATTAGGAAGTTAATAAATTTCATAGAAATTGTCTATCGTAAGAGAAGATAGATTAAACATACTTTAATCTATTGGAATGAAATGAATAATGATATAATTTTCTATGAAACCAAATCACAAATAAAGATGTTTTGTGCAAGTTATAAGGAATATGTGAAAGAGATGTACAAGGTATGAGAAGCACCATATTTTGTATAGCCTATTTCGAAAAATATAAAATAAGTTCCTTGTAATTTCACATAAACATGAAGTTCTCTTTTAAAGGATTCATAGAAGGTTTTAGCGTTAATAGTTTCTTATAAAGGAAAGTAGTTCCAATATATTAATATGTAAAACCATTAGGTGTAATGAGAAGTGTAATAATTAGAGACAGTGTTAGTTAGGAGAGATATTATAGAGAGCCTTTGTAGAAAAAGCTAAGCAATGGAAATTTCATATTTTTTTCCATTGATTATGCGCATTGGTTGCTTGCCTTTGTAGAAAGTCCCAATTTGTAGTAAGTTAGAAACTCCTCCATGGTTAGGTAATTGGAAAGTTAAGGGGGTTTTAATAAAATAATTGTTCTTATCTACTCCATTTTTTGCAAAATTGAAAATCCATGAAAAGAAGATGTTTTGAAAACATGTGAGGACATTTTCAAGATATCCTAAAGAAAAAATGGTTGGTGAAAAAGTAAATAAGTTTTTGGAAGCAAAAAAAAAAAAACTTAGTAACAGTTAAATTTAAAAATCCAATTTTTTATGGAAACCTGTAAAGGACTTTAAAAGAAAAGGAGGAATAAGTTTTAAACTTAGAATTTGTAAGCTTTCCCCTCTAGGTTTGGGGAATAATTTAAATTTCAAAAAAAAACTGTAAGGATGCAAGTCTAGAAAGACAAAATGTTAAGTAACCAAGTACCTTTGAATTTAATAGAAACTTGAAAATAACACTTTTAAAGGCAAAATTTTTGGGATTTGATGTTTTAAAAAATTAGAAACTTTAGTTTTTGAAATGAAATGATAAATACCAAACCAAACTTTTAAATGTGGAGTAGATAGGAATCATTTCCTAGGTATGACGGAAAATATGTAAGGCTTTGTAGGAGATAACAGTGATTACTTTTAGAAGTAATAATAGAAGTTTCCGTAAAGTGTATAAGACACTAGTGAGAACCTAGGAATATTGCTACAAGTGTATAGACTATATAGTAAGGTGATATTAGTAAGATAGTAAGACACATGTGGTTGAGGATGTGTATTCTTGATTTTGGAGGAACTTGGAAGGAGCATCTTCCTTTAGTGGAATTCGCGTATAATAATAGTTTTCAAGCTAGCATTGGGATGGCACCTTTCGAAGCTCTTTATGGAAGACCGTGCAAGTCGCCTTCGTGTTGGCTAGAGTCTACAGAGAGATTGCTACTTGGTCCCGACATGATTAGAGAGACTTCGGAGAAGATTGATTTGATTAGGAGAAAATACGTACCTCTTATCCACATCTCTTTGATAGTAAATTTTGAAGTTCCTATTTCCATCATTAGTTTTGAATAGGTTCTTTCCTTTAGTATCCTTTGGGAGGGTAAATCTTAGGATTTAACCTATTGATGGTAGGACTGAATGTAAACATGTTATTAGAACACGTTATGTATGATGGATGCTAGTGGTTGCAAGTGTTTGTTAATGGATGCTAATGGACGCATATATATACACTAGGTACTATTATCTCTTAGGGATCAGCTTAAATAGGTCACTAGAGCATATGCATATGGACGTGTGCTCATTTGCACTTTTATTTTATTTCCATGGTTGCTATAAATGGATGATTATCATATGATTGTTGGATTTGGATGATGATTGCAGCACATATATAGAACTATCAGTTATCATTAGGAAATTTGCATTCATTTGGATACATGGCACATACATGATTGCATAAAAGGAGGTCGACTGAATCAGTAGACCGCCAAATCTTTTGCATTAGTTAGGGACATTGACACCACACTATTTGCATATATATCATAAATTGCATTAGAAAAACTTATGGACAATGGATGTAATGGATGATGGTTGAGTAGTTGGTTGTAGAATTTGGATGAAAAATATTTATTTCATATTTCTATCCTTAGGGATTTCGGGGACGAAATCCTTTAAGGAGGGAAGAATGTAACAACCCAAAATTTAAGCTATAGTAATTAATTAACGAATTATTTAAATAATAAAACAACATTGTAAAATTATCAGAATTGAGCCACGGGAGTTGCACCATTGTGTCCGTGATGATTTTCTGGTCAATTTCCTTATATAGTCTTTCAGAATTTGAGTTAATATGAAGGAATTACGAAATAAAACAAGAAACGAACAAAAAGAAGAAAAAATATATATATATGGTCAGGCCGACCCTAGGTTCAACCTTCCCCATGGCTAGTTAGACCTACCACTTGTATGGGTCGTCTAGGCAATCGACCCGCCTATGTATTTGGACGATCAATTGTCCAGCTTCATAGATGACGTGTTTTGCAACTTTTATCCAATCCTATGTGTCCATGCTTCTACCCGACGGTTCCCAGCAAGCCAATGATGTGGTTGCACCAGATTTAGTCTTCAAATCTAACGGCCTGAGAACCCTAAGTGACACTATAAATAAGACCCTAGGCCTAGCTATTTTTCTCATTCAGATTTTCTCCCATTGGGTTCATTGCCTAAGGCTGGACCCTAAATAGAATATTTTTCTAAGGAGAAGATCTTTTTAATTAAAATATTTTCACCCTAGAAGTGGATCCGGGAAGGCCAAGGAAAAGAGCTAAGGACCACAGGTGAGTGTTTAGTAATTATTTTAGATTTTTAAGTAATTTAAAATAATAGGGTTGTTAGTCCATGAGTTGATGGTTTTGATGACAACAACCTTAGAATAAGATTATAAAATATAAATACTAACATTATAGTTTAGATATATATGTATATGCAGGATTTAACCATGCAGGTACCAAGAATGAAGACTGTACAGTATAGAGATTCAAGATATCAAGATTATCAAGAGTTCAAGATTTCAAGATAAGTATTGAGTCTAGAATTATGTTAAAACTTCACAATAGCACAAAAATCTTCATTCCGTATTTTCATTTGGGATGGAACCCATTTCTACCTTTTTAGTGGCTTATAAACCCACGACAAGTAGCTTACAAACCTACGACAAGTGGCTTACAAACCCACGAACATCCTGGTTTTGTACAAGTTCTCGAGTCCTGATGTGATGAGATATTCTGTAGGATGAAGCTTGCAAAACTACTTCAAAATGATTTTCAAAACTGCTTTTCAAAATGTTTTAGCCTTAAAAATTATCTTTTCAAATGATTTTCAAAAAGATGTTTAGCCTTAAAAAATATTCTTTGATTTTGTTTTTAATAAATTCTTGTTTTAAACCTCGTTTGTTTTAAACTATCTTTTAATATATTTAACTTTTAATATTTACTTGGATTTAAATATAAAATTATAGTAAAAGTTTATATATATTATTCTCTATATTTATCTATAGTCAAGTATATTAATAAAGTTTAAAATAGTTTTAATATAAGATAAAGTTTATTTTCAAAGAAAAACAAAACATCAAAATTTCCTTTGGGATGTCGACATGCCCTAGTATCCCATGTCAACATAGTGTTAGTTAGGACCAAAAATTTGAATTTCAAAAGAAGTGTCTATTCGCCATAACCTTTCATGAATAGACATGGCTGTTGTTCCTTCTATAAATAGGGGTTAGTTTCAACGAATTTTAGATCATATTTTCTAGTTTTTCACTTCTCTTCTTCTTCCACATTTTCTTATTCAAAATCCTATCATCACTCTGCCAAAATCAACATTGAATCTAACTAGATCATCTCTGGTTTTATTCTCTATCACTATCTCAACAAGATCCCAGTGCTATTCAGAGTTATAGGCTTCTTTGTAATCTATCTAGCGAGAAATGGTGTGATTGTAGCCTTGGAAATCAATCAAGCGAGAAATGGTGTGATTGTAGAATTGGAAATCAATTGGGTGAACTTGTTGCCCCGGAAATCAAGTATCTCTACCCAGAGGATTGTGATTCTAGAGGGTGTACCTCGTAGCCTTGAAACCGAGGGTGTATTTTACAATTACTTTTGAAAGGAAATCTGTACTTAGTTGTGCGGGACTGGATGTAGGGTAACTCCGAACCAATATAAAATCTGGTGTGTTCTTTCCTTGACTGCATTTACTTTATTTATGCATCTGTGTTTGATTCTGTGATTATATCTATGTTTGATTCTGTGAACATTTGTGTACAAATCAACAATAACTCAAAAAGATCTAGTAATTTCTAATAAACACTATTCACCCCCCCCCCCTATAGTGTTCATTCTAGCCTTAAGATCCATATTCTGCATTCCTCACATTTGGTATCAGAGCAAGGTTTTCAAAAGTTTCATAATCTGAATTTTGAAAAGTTTTCTAAATGGCTACCAACACTGGTACTGTTTCTAACACTAGTTCATTTGAAGAAGGTCAGTCTACTGTCAGACCACCACTTTTTAATGGCAGTAACTATGCATATTGGGCATGTAGGATAAAAATATATTTACAATCTATAGGATTAGACACTTGGAATATCACACAGAATGAATATTCTGAACCCACAACTGACTTTGCACAGTGGACCACTAAGCAAAAGACTGTTGCACAAAATAATTCTAAAGCAATGAATATTCTGTTTTGTTCACTTGATAGGAATGAATTTAATAGAGTGTTAGTTTGTAAGTCTGCATATGAAATCTGGAAAACTTTGCAAGTTACTCATAAAGGAACAAGAAAATTTAAACAGACCAAAATTTCCATGCTCACAAATCAGTTTTAGTTATTTAAAATGAATTCTAATGAGTCTATTTCTGATATGTATAGTCGATTTCAGGATATTGTACATTCTCTCATATCCTTGGGAAAAGTGTTTTCCAAAGAAGATCAAGTCAGGAAAATTTTAAACTCTCTCACTCCAGAAGGGGATCAAAAGACACATGCAATCGAAGAGGCAAATGACATTAGTACTTTAAAGATAGAAGAATTAATTGGAAATCTAATGTCGTTTGAAGTCCAAATGATCGGGAGAAGAGAAAGCAAAGCATCTGAAAAGAAATCAATGGCATTCAATGCATTGACCGATGAAACGGACTCAAATAGTGATAATGATGAAGAGATAGCTCTTATGACCAGAAATTTTCGGAAATTCTTGAAATACAGAAAGATGAATAATTTCAAGAAAAACAACTATAAGAATCCGAGAAATCAGAATGTAGTGACAAATAATGTCAAATGTTTCAACTGTGACGAACCAGGCCATATCAAAATAGACTGTCCGTATCCAGAAAGGCAGAATCCTCCTATAAACAATGAATCAATAAAGAAACAGAAGCGTGCATTTACTGCTATTCTAGATGACTCAGACTTGTCCTCAAGCGATGATGATCAGAAAACAGATAACTCAAATTTGTGTTTCACGGCAGTTCACGACTTCAACAAATTCAAGGAAACGGACTCAGAAAAAGGTACACATTTACAATACAATTGATTGAAATTGCATGCTTAGAATTAGATGATTGATTGCTTGATTGATTGTTTTTTGAATTGGTGTGTTGATTGAATTTTAAAATTATTTTCTATTATTTTATTATAATTTTATTATTTTTATTATCTTTATTTTTATTTTTATTTTTATTATTTTTATTTTTATATTTTATGGAATATAATATAATCATAATATTATTCCAGATATATATATATTTAGTCATAAATATACATACATACATATATATATATATATTAGAGTAGTTAGGAAAATTAAATCATAGAATATCTTAGGCACATGTCGACATGGGTACAAATTTTGAAATTCAAAATTTGAATTCAAATGCTTGAATTTCCCTCCACCTTTTCACTTCATTCAATACTCTGAAAATGCATCTTTTGACCAGAGAACATGTCTTTCAAAAATCTATTTATTCACTACCTTTTATCACAACTTTTCACTTTCATTTTCAAATTCAAATTCTCTCTTCAAAACTCCAAGCTCTCTACTCTCTACTTTAATGGCTTCATCAAGCAACCCTTCCACCTTGAGACTTTCCAGAAACTTGAAAGAGCAACTCCTCAATAATCCGGAGGCAATAAAAGCATACATCAATTATGCTAACTATGGAAAAGTTCATCCTGGAAAGTTTGCTATTTTTCAAGATTTTGCTTCTTATGAAATTGATACTCTTTTTGCAAACAATAAAATTCTTAGTCTTGTTGATTCTTCTCAAAATGATTTTGTTTGTTACCCAAATCTTTTTAAATTTTTCTATGCAAATCTCAATCGAGAATTTTATGAAGGAAATGATAATGAAATTTGGAGTAGTGCCAAAGGCACTAAAATTGTTTTGAATTGTGATATTTTGGGTATCATTCTCAATTGCAAAAGCATGGGAATGGATCTTTCTAGTTTTAAAATCGATGAACGTGATCGTGAGACATTTCATCATATTTTTGAAGGAGATGAAAACTTTGAATTTAAAAATCGAAACTTTCGTCCTAAAGCAAGAATTGTCAATCTTCTCTTACAACATACTTTGACCCCAAGATCGGGAAATTTTAACAATCCTACTTCAAAAGTGTGCAAAGCACTTTTTGCTATCTTCGGAAATTATGATATCAATTGGGCGCAAGTTATTTTGGATGAACTTCGTCCTAAAAATTTTGAAATGGGGGAAAACACTTTATATCATGTAATTTACCTTACTCGGATTTTCAACTATTTTGGAGTAAATTTCAAAGGAGAAGAATTTATTTCAAGAAAAGTTTTTAATATCTCAAACATTTCTCTCATGAAAATCCCATATGTTTTTCAACCTTATGAGACTTTTGCCGAAAAGAAAGAACATTTGGCTCATGAAGAAATGAAAGAGGAGGAAGAGGAAAAAGAAGAAGAAGGGGATGAAATGGAAATAGAAGAAGAAGAAGAAGGTGAAACATCCCTAGAAAGTATTGAATATCCCTCCAATCCTACCAATAAAACCCTTCTCAAAAACCAAAAGATAATTGTTAAGAATCAACGGATTCTTAAGCGATCCGTTAGTAAGAAGTTGGACAAAATGACATCCAAGTTGACCAAGTTTTTCTCCAAAGTCAGCAAGAAACTTGGATTATCTTCATCTCCATCATCCTCTAACTAGCTGTATCTTTTCATTTCATGATGTATTACTCTAGTTTGCTTTAGTTTGAATGTTTGTGTAGTTCTTTATTGTTAATCATTGTACTATCCTATTATGCAATGAAATTGATTTCCTTTTTTGTTATCTAGCTTATCTTATCTCCTGAATAAATGTTAGTATATTATATAAATATATATATATACACACAATTATTCACAAAATCAAAATAAGTCATCAAAATTCACTGGACCATGTCGACATTCCCCCTTGACCATGTCGATATGTACTGGTCAGAAATGACATTTCATTTCAAATTTGAAATTTGAATAACTACCCTATGTCTATTCATTTCAAACGAATTCCTACACCTATAAATACCTATTTCTTCCAGAATTCTTCACTCAATATTATTTTCTATCTTCTTTATCTCTTATTCTTCTCGCAAATTCAAAAATGACAAATCATATTCACAATTTAACCGAGAATCTTGAAGAGACTCTTAATTCGTTCAAGAATATTCTTTCGTTCATTCTTCGTAACCAGCGACACTTAGAGTTGAGTCAAATGCAGATGATCAAGGAGCAAGAAAGGCATTTCGATGCAATGCGATGGATGATTTCTTCACTGCACAAGGATGATAACGAAGCACATCCTCCTGTCTCTCTCACAAATGACAATGAAAATTGGGATGCCATCAAAGCAGACCCTATTTTCGGAGAAGAAGGATAGGTGGAAGTTAACGTTTGATGTTGGTTTGTTTGCTTTGTTTGATTTGATTGCTTTGATTGTAATTGTGTGTTTTGATTGGTTTGATGGACACTTGGTGTGGATTGATGAATGTATAAATATACATTGATATATTAATTGAATATCATGTCTATAAGTATAGTTATTTCTTAATATATCTATTATATACTCTATTATATAGTTTAATGCAGGTACTTAAGTGCAAGAATGAGGGGGGGTTATATAGTTTGGAGTTAGTTTGTTTTTGTTGATGACAAAGGGGGAGAAATATAAAATAGGAGAGTTAGGCATAGATTAAGGGAGAGTTATCAGTTTTAGGGGGAGTTATTAAGATAGAAGTAATATTTTATAAACAAAGGTTGTCATCATCAAAAAGCGGGAGATTGTTAGTCCATGAGTTGATGGTTTTGATGACAACAACCTTAGAATAAGATTATAAAATATAAATACTAACATTATAGTTTAGATATATATGTATATGCAGGATTTAACCATGCAGGTACCAAGAATGAAGACTGTATAGTATAGAGATTCAAGATATCAAGATTGAAGACTCATGAGTATCAAGAATATCAAGATTATCAAGAGTTCAAGATTTCAAGATAAGTATTGAGTCTAGAATTATGTTAAAACTTCACAATAGCACTGAAATTTTCATTCCGTATTTTCATTTGGGATGGAACCCATTTCTACCTTTTTAGTGGCTTACAAACCTACGACAAGCAGCTTACAAACCTACGACAAGTGGCTTACAAACCCACGAACATCCTGGTTTTGTACAAGTTCTCGAGTCCCGATGTGATGAGATATTCTGCAGGAAGAAGCTTGCAAAACTACTTCAAAATGATTTTCAAAACTGATTTTCAAAATGTTTTAGCCTTAAAAATTATCTTTTCAAATGATTTTCAAAAAGATGTTTTAGCCTTAAAAAATATTCTTTGATTTTGTTCTTAAATAAATTCTTGTTTTAAACCTCGTTTGTTTTAATCTATCTTTTAATATATTTAACTTTTAATATTTACTTAGATTTAAATATAAAATTATAGTAAAAGTTTATATATATTATTCTCTATATTTATCTATAGTCAAGTATATTAATAAAGTTTAAAATAGTTTTAATATAAGATAAAGGTTATTTTCAAAGAAAAACAAAACATCAAAATTTCCTTTGGGATGTCGATGTGAAGATCCAAAAACTCGGCCTTCGAAAATCGACACTCGTACTTCACTTGTACTCAAGTGCCGTAGATACAAACGCCGAATCTGGCTCCCCGGAGCTTATAACAACATTAAGTATAACAAAACAGCGGAAGAAAGAAATAAATGATATCATATACAACTCCAATGAATACAATATCCAGAATGATATAAAACAATGATATCAATAATACACAGCAATATTAGAGATATGATACAATGCTACAGCGGAATATAACACCAATGGAAGAGATCACTCCAAATGATCTACAAAAGAGAATGACTCCAACAACTCCAACATCAAGCTCGAACCACCATCACGTTGCACCAAGAGAAGCAACGCCAGTCGTCGGTGAACTCCAAACACTGAACTAGCTCCAACTAGCCTACTAAACCTGAATATCTGAAAACCCCAACTCTAGACTGCCCGTGTGCAAAATGGTGGGCACTCAGAGTTTAGGAAGGGAACAATAAACTCCTAGTCAGTCGTAGGACTGGTATGAGTAACAAAAAAAGTTTATCTTTAAAACAAACACAAAAGGACTTTAACATTGAAATCCGCAATGCTTTTGGAAAATGAAACTACCATAAGACCTCCCGCCACACACACAATGCAAACGCAGAATTGGAGGAGATTTCTTCTTATGATAGTCAAACATGCTTACTACGCAAAACAATCATTTTTTTATTATTACTAGTGCATAGTATAGGAAACATTTCGAAAATACAATATTAATCTTATCCAGCATAGGTACCATTATATTATGCCTATTATAGCTGCCGCCTGAGGAGACAGGTTATACAACTGCAATCGTAAAGGGCTCGTATTGTTTCTTTGGATTTTCCAACAAATGGTCAGGCTAAGGAACTTCCTATGCCACATGGGATCGCCTCTGGCGGGACGTCCCGAGAACCTAACCGGATTTCTGCCAACACAAGGCCGGGTTACCTCTGTCACTAGGTAACTACTACACGAATATGCCACCCCCCGGTCCTTTGGGACCTTTATCCGAAGTGCCTCGATCAAATAACAATCACACAGTAAATGAGATTGGAGTATCCACATAGGTTAAATACCAGGGCTCCATACCTGATACCACCCTTTTCCAGAAGGAAATGACATACCCAAAAGGGAGCGACCCTCATAACCTTGCCACATCATTCCTGTTTCGACCATTTCCGGTCTGTGAGGTTCGATGAGGTTTCGTCCACAAAGCTACGCTTTTTCACAAAGCCATGCTTTGATCATAAATGATGAATAAATAATCATCACACAGCAACACTCAGCATGCCACATTACCAAATTGGGAGTATATCACCGATAAATTTCAACTACATAACCTCTGAGCTCGTACGTCTCAGAGAAGGGTGTTAAGCTAAGAGAATAAATTCTCTGCCACCAATAGAAATGTATTTGAAAGAAATCAGCTTTATATCTCAAAGTGTAATGTCAGACATGTAACCATACAAGTCTGTTCCGGGTTCGAACAGAACCGAAGGCACTTCCGAAGAAGCCCTTGCAATACGGGTATTCACAATCCCGATCGGATTTCCTATCACTTAGGAAATCTCTATACCAGCACGACTCAGTGCAGAGACAATCGATAAGTCATCCTATCGTTCTCGCAAATACTCGGTCTTCACCACCGGTCTTCAATGCAATCCATATACGACGTATCATTATTCGAAATGGGTTATGTGACACAAAGGTCCTCTCCCGGCTAAACCGAATAATGAGCGCAATATTTAAAAACATATGGATAATGGAATTTCAGTTAAGTCACAACTTAAACCCAAACTTTCTTTTCAAATGGTTTAACAAATTACCATTTTCAAATCTTTAAACAAAAAGATTCATTTTAACAACCTTCAACGGTTTAAACAATTTACACACTTTAATCTTTTAAACAAAAGATTTAATTCACAAAGTTCACCCAATTTCACAAAGATTCATTTACAGATTTTCCAAATTAATTTCCATTTCAATTGGATTAACTCATTAAATCTTTAAAACAAAGATTTAACTTAGAGCTTTCAAAATCATTTCCAAAGATTTATACGTAACTTGGAAAACCACTTTCAATTCAAACTTGAAATTCCTTTAATTCAAATTGGAAATCCATTTCTTATATGAGAGCATTTATCAGTTGAAAACAATTAGTTTTCCCAAATCATTGAATTCAATTCTAAATATTGAATTCAAATTCAAATCAAATTATTAAAATATCAAGTTTTATTAAGTTATTTAAAATAACTTTTACATTTGAAACTCATTTACAAAGCTCTAAATTCAAATTTCCAAAACTATGTGGATTCAAGAATTCAATCTTTAAAATTGTCAAAAACCTGCGACTTAACTGATTTCCACGTGAAATCCATATTTGTGTGTGTATGGTGTAGTCCAGGGGTTTTACACAGTAGTGCAACATCAATGAATCATCACAGATCAAAATACAGAAATATAGTTGATAAGCGATATAAACTATAACGCTTATCGTTTATTCACAGATCACATATATATATAACTTCAGATAATATAATTACATTCATCGCAGATAAATAAACTACATTACAGGTCATACACAAATCAGAATATATCACACAGCATCACAGAATCAGATAGGATAATCAATTCAAGGCATCTCATACAATACAATCATTCATAAGTAAGGTCAAGCATTCAACAATCATTTATAAGCAGGATAAATTAATTGTTTAATCCTAATTAATTCAATTTATTTCCAATTAAATTAATTACTTATGAATTAATTATCCAATCCTAATAAATTAATTGCAAATCATTTGATATCAATTAATTAATTAATCACCTTAATTAATTATTCTTAATCAATAAATTATTCTTAATTAATCACATTAATTGAATTAACCTCTATACCAATTTCATAATTAATTAACCACTTGATTAATTATTTTAAGGAATTAACCTTTAATTACTTAGCATAAAGTAATTACACTTACACAATTTCATAAATGATTATCATAAATTAATTTAATCTAATTAATTGTTAAAACTAATCACATTAATTAAATATTTATTTAAATAATCTTAGTTAATGACCTTCATTAACTAATAAAAATTCTTTAATTTCTTTGCTAAAGAAATTACTTACATTAATCATTATTAATTAAAATTGATTAACCATAAATAACTCATTAATTTATCCAAATTAGTTAATTTATTAAGTGTTAACGGTAACATAATTAGTTCTTAATTACGAATTAATTAATTTCTAATCAATAATTAACTTAAACCTTAATTAATAAATTTCAACTTATAATTACTAATTTAATTAATCCAAATCATAAATCAATTAAATTATTTAAACCATTTAATTACCTTAAGGATTTACTGATTTTAACTTTAAGTTAAAAACCTTTACTTATCTATGGTTAAAATTATCATTCACAAATACATTTGAAAACATTTATTCTCAAATTTATTTGAAATTTCATTTTAAATTCAAGATTTAAAATGAAAACCAATTTGTCTTTAACAAAGTTTAAAACCAATTTGAAACTTTGAAATCCATATGTTAAAGAATACTTATGTCTCATAAAATTTTTTTAAAGATTTTAAACTAAATTCCTTTTAAATTCAAATCATTAAAGTATACTTTAACTTTTAAACTTATTTACATCATTTAAAGTTATAAACTTTATTCTATTTTCAAAACCTAAGATTCAAATTCAAATTGAATTCATATTTAAAATTCTGATTTAAACTTGGTTTTAAATTCTTCCTTATATTTTTAAATTACATTTTAAATTCAGATTCTCATAAATATATTTTACTTCTTAAATACTTTTAAATTATTAAAATAATTTGACTAAAGAAAAAAAACATTATTCATTTCCAGCTAAGATTTAATTTAACTTGAATCTATATTTAAACTTTGATTTAAAACATATTTTAAATCCTTGCTTAATAATTTAAAATCACTTTAAATTTTAAACTGACAAGTCTGTAAACCTGTCACCAGAATAAATGACCCGAGCCATTAAAACTTTGCTTCGAGTCCATACACTATTTACTTCGAGTAAATCACTTGAATAACTCGAGTAAAATCCGAGTGCACTCTCCTCTGTCAAACCAAGTTCATCAGAACTTAAAAATGCACGGTGCACATGCACCGTAGCTTTGGCCATCTCCGACCACCCTCCAGGCCTTCCCCACATCAACGACCATCCACACAATCGATCACGACCATCGGAATCCACCACAGTAGCTTCGACTATCACCCCTCTACCAATCCCCGAAAGCTCGTTGAACTCGATGCTCCATGGAGTTCAAACTGACTCAAAATCTCCACCCTGACCAAATTAGGTTTAGGAAATCAAATTGGCAACCACTGCCACCCCCATGCTCAGACCAACCACCAGTCATTTTTGCCTAACTCTCCAGACATCCCACTACCATCAGAGAGCAACTCAACCTCTCCAATCACTGGGATCACCAGTGATTCCCAAAGACCCCAAAATTCATCAACACAGAAATGCACTTTCAAACCATTACTAAAAAATGTGATTTTTGTTTTAAAAATCAATATTTGGTATAAAGATTCAGTTTATATTACTGAATTGTTAAATTAACATGTTTGAAATTAACACAATTTTCAAACTTCCTGTTCTTTTTGGGTTCCCAGAGCAATTTAAAGTTATTTTTAACTTAATTAATTTTTAAACTTAACCTTAAGATCAAACAAACATACTTTGTTTAGATGCTAGGTCATAACAACAATTAGATCCATCAGAAATGATTTTTTTTGAAAGTAAAGCATGAGCTTAAAATCTTAAATATAGAGGTGTATCAACATACAGGCATCATATCTCATCAAATTTCACAGAACAATGCACATATAAATATTCACATAGATATACTTTTCAGATATTAACATGCAACTAATTTTAAAACTAAAGTTATTAAAATATGAAGTTACTCACCTGGTTTCCAGAAATGAACAGAACTTATTCTTTGAACCAGGTTTTGAAATTGCAAGCTGAAGCTTTTGATCTCTGGTTTGTAGTTGATTGAATTATTGTTCATGCTGTATTTTGTTTAAGTTTGAATGATGTTATTTACTTCAGATTTGCACAGCCTAGAATAAACGAGACTGAAATGAAAAGCTTGATATAAAGAAAAGAGTTTACAGGTTGATGATGATTTTTGTACAAGGTGAGATATTATTTTGTACTATATCAGAGATTTTTCTTGTTTATTTGTTGACTAGCCTGTTTTCTTGGTGGCTGAAGATAATATTGCGGTGTACTAATGCTTCATGCATTAATTATCTTGTACAATCTACACTTATCTCATTTTTACTAGTACATAGATATTTAGATTCATTTTCTTCCTTCTTGCTTTGACTATGCTAAATTTGATTTCGGCTGAGATAACATGTTTGGTGTGCTTACATTAATTGTGTTGTACCATACTTATATTTTTATTTATTTATCTTGCTTGAATGTATCATATATTCCTTTTCTTTTTACTTTGTCTTTGAATACATTTCTATTTTTATTTTTGTATCTATTTTATTTGTATTATTTTGTATTGATTTATTAAGATCTATATTATACTTTACATTATATAAAACTATATATATTTTACCTAGTAATATAGATGAATTTCGAGATTTTAATTTGTTATTAGATTTTATCCAATGTATTTACTTTATATTTTTATATCTTATATATTTTCATTTCTTAAACCATTTATTTACAATTTAATTTCAAATCAAATATATATACATATATTTATAATTTCAAATTGACTCATATATACCCAAATATATACACATTCACATATATACATATATATACAATATTTAAATTTAAATGATTTATCAGAATATATTCGGGTTTCGGGGAAACTCGTTTAAATTTTCAATTAACTATACAATTTTAATTCAAAAATTCATTTAATTATCAATTTAATTGTATTTAAAAATCGGGGTTGTTACAGTCGACATGCCCTAGTACCCCATGTCGACATAGTGTCAGTTAGGACCAAAAATTTGAATTTCAAAAGAAGTGTCTATTCGCCATAACTTTTCATGAATAGACATTGCTGTTGTTCTTCTATAAATAGGGGTTAGTTTCAACGAATTTTAGATCAGATTTTCTTTTTTTTTCACTTCTCTTCTTCTTCCACATTTTCTTATTTAAAATCCTATCATCACTCTGCCGAAATCAACATTGAATCTAACTAGATCATCTCTGGTTTTATTCTCTATCACTATCTCAACAAGATCCCAGTGCTATTCAGAGTTATAGGCTTCTTTGTAATCTATCTAGTGAGAAAAGGTGTGATTGTAGCCTTGGAAATCAATCAAGCGAGAAAAGGTGTGATTGTAGCTTTGGAAATCAATTGGGTGAACTTGTTGCCCCGGAAATCAAGTATCTCTACCCAGAGGATTGTGATTCTGGAGGGTGTACCTCGTAGACTTAAAACCGAGGGTGTAATTGTACAATTGCTTTTGAAAGGAAATCTGTACTTAGTTGTGCTGGATTAGATGTAAGGTAACTCTGAACCAGTATAAAATCCGGTGTGTTCTTTCCTTTACTGCATTTACTTTATTTCTGCATCTGTGTTTGATTCTGTGATTATATCTGTGTCTGAATATTGCATACATTTGTGTACAAATCAACAATAACTCAAAAAGATTTAGTAATTTCTTATAAACACTATTCACCCCCTCTAGTGTTCATTCTAACTTAAGATCCATATTCCGCATTCCTCACAAGGGTTCTCAATAGTTGTAGTTTTTCTGTAATTTTGAGACAATTTTTGTATAAGTTATTTACAGCTAGTTTTTAAAGTTCTTTTCAGTCTATTTTATTCAATTATTTTTATTCAGCTATTTTATTCGGTTATTTACAGTTATTTATAGTTATTTACTGATATTTGCATTTATTTACATCTGTTTTATGTTAAAATTCAGCATGTAAATGTTAGTTTCTTTTTATTTCTTTTTACGCGAATAAATTAAAAAGAATAGAATCCACAAATATGGATTATAATAAAATAACATTAAATTTACAAAAATTAGATGTCAAATAAGAAAGGCTGTAATAAAAAGAAGAGAGACAGAAATAGGAAAATTTGAGACATTTGCAAGCAAGTTTATAAATAGTAGTTATAAATTAAAAGATAGAAAATGTAACGACCCGTATTTTTAAGGATCGAAAGATTGTAAAACAGTTGTCATTAGGTCGTAATGTTGTTAAGTCGTTCAGAATTTAGGTCGACTAGAGCTTGAGTCGTGTAGAAGTTAGGTCATTCGGAGATAAGCCTTGTTGTAGCTTAAGTCGTGTGGTAGCTTAGGTCGTGAAGGAGGTTAGGTCGTGGAGCGACTTAAGAAGTAGGCGACTTAAGAGTTTGGAGCGACCTATAGGAAGTTAGCAACTTAAGAGAGTTGGCGACTTAAGGGTTAGCGGCATAGGAGTAGCGACCTAGGAGACTGAGCGAGTTAACGACTTAAGGAGGATAGGTCGGCAACGACCTAAGGAAGTTGGCAGTAGTTGGGACGACTTAAGGATTATGGGATAAGTCGTTGAAGTTAAGACTGTGTCTATGTTGGGTCGTAGACGACTTATGTTATGTCGTGTGGGTGCTTAAGTTGTCAGGAAGTGTCTGTGTTAGGCCGTGTATGCTTTAGGTCGCGCATAGGCTTGAGTCGTTGAGTCGCGCACTTGCATTAGAGTTAAGTCATATAGCGTTAATCGCACATATGTGTTAAGTCGCGCAAGGTTAAGTCGTAGGATTTGTTGAGTCGTTGAGTTGTTGAGTCGTTGAGTCCTGGTTCGCGCACGCGTGTGTTATGGCTTAAGTCGTAGGACCTGATAAGTCGTAGGTCGAAGGGGATGGATAAGTCGTAGAGTTTGTTAGGTCGTAAGTCGGAGGAGATAAGTCGTGGACGACTTAAGGAGCGGACGACCTAAGGATTCAGCCTATAAATACACGTCCTTGCCTCACTTTTTGGGATCCAGATTTTGAAGCGACGAAGTCCTGCCATTTTGAGAGCTCGAGTTCTATACTTCTTCACTTCTTTTCTCCACTTTAGTCTTGTGATTCCTTCCATCCAAATTGAAGATCAAATCGAAGATCCAAGAGCTTAGATTGAAGATCTACATTCTTCGAAGAGAGATTTCATCGTTTGAAGTGGAATTTTGATAGATCGAGTTAGATCCTTCACTGTCCAAATCTGAAATGTGTTGCTTTTGAGGTGTTTAGGTGATTTGGTGAGTGGTGGTTATCTCTCACACGGATCCAAAGGAGTATATCGGATTGTTGGCTTGATTTGGTGTTAAAATAGTGATTTCCATGCATTTTCTTAAACTTAAGCATAGATCTATTGTTCATGATGATTTGACATCCATTTTACTACATGTTAACCTATGTAAGTTCATTCATCAAGTTGTAGAGATATTGCTCATAATTCATGATTGTTAGATTTGGACTCTTTATTTACAAGATTGCCATTATTGTTATAATTGTTTATTTGATCATGTTTGAATGCTTGATTACTTGGATTAAAGATTGACTTGATTGATTGTTATAAATTAGTTGATTGATGATTTGATTTTGACAAGATGGTCGAAGATGATTCAAAAGCTAAGGGAAAGGCTCTTGAGTTGGAAAAACTGCTCGTGGCATATGTGGCGGATGATGAAGCTCATATGGATAGGTTTGATGATGTTGATGTTGAGATGAGGCTTTGCTATGATGAGATGAAGCGAGGCATGGTATGAGATAGCCTTGGTTTAATCCAGATGGGATCATTCCAAGCATGTTGATAACTCGGTGAAATGGTTCGGGTTTGAAGATAATGGTTTACTCGAGAGGCGCTTGAGCTAGTATGGAAATAGTCGTCGAGGAGGATGACTAGAAGGCTGAGGTTTCATCGTTATTGAAGGTTCTAGCAGACTCAAAGCAAGAGTACGCTGGGCAGATTCGATAGTCCCTAAAGACTATGATTGTAGTCGAGTACTCTGAGCAGATTCGATAGTCCTAGGCACGGGCTGCGATGACGTGCAGAGTTCTGTCTAGAACCGGGGTTGCCATTAAACCTTGACGGACGGCTGAAAGAATGTGCCGGTCATTCAATTAACGGTGGTATCGAAGCAAAGATAATAGTGATAGCCAGAGTCATGGATGTTTGGTTGTATCGTCATTCGGTCTCAAGAGCAATGTTTTCTGGGTGCTTATCTAATCTTGGTTTAGGCCTTGGGGGTTTGTACTTGGAAAATGTTGACCTTGACTCGAGTGATAATTGCTTTACTTTAAATGTCTGCTTTTCTATGTTTACTTCTTCTTAGTGTGTCTGGGGGCTATCACTGTAGAAAGAGGTGGAGTTGGAGGGTTGGATTCCTATTCCTTTTTCCTTTATGCTCTTTTGGTATGTTGTTAGTTAATTTACCGCTCACTAAGACTGTTGTCTGACTCAAGGCTTTATGTTTAACTCTTATTGCCTTGGGCTGTTCATCCGCTTTGGGATGGGCAGACTAGGTAGCAGGTGACAGGTGCTGTTCTTAGTTTCCAACGATGCTGATGACGAAGACGAGCTGGAGGCTTGCATATTATTTTCTTACTATATGTACTGGATGTTCCGCTGCTTTGTATAATTCTCTGAGTGATATGTAGTGAGGCTTGATGTATTGACTATTCAGAAGTTTGTATTCAACTATTATGAAGCTTAATTGATGAGATTCTATTTTGAGATGCTTCACTATATATATTCTCTATTGTATTTTATCCATACGCTGTGAGTAATACGATAGATTCTGTTGCTTTTAATTTACCTTGGCAACCGTCCATGGCTGCCTGGCACACTTTACAGCGCACTATCTCTATGTTCAGTGCAGGGGTCACGGGCGGTCGTCACATTTGGTATCAGAGCTTTGGTTAATCGATTTTACCCAACGCTCGCTGACGTAACTACGCATGAGAGACGTAATTGTATTTTGATGGATGATTACTATATATAATATAGTAGCTTAGAAGGATTTGAGTCCTTTATGAAGTTGTTTCTCAAGGTGTGTTAATCATTCCTTTTTATAGATATTGAGAATGAGTCGAAGAGGGAGACCAGCTGCTGGGGAAGGCCGTGCTGCTGAGGGGGCTGCTGATTATGCTGCCATGTTCGAGGCAATGATGACTTCAATCATGAGAAGGATGCCAGCTCCGGGGCCATCAGTAGATGTTGGAGTTCAAGTCGAAACTCCAAGACCGGTGGATTTTTCTAAGTTGTGTAAAGACTATACTGCTCTTGGAGGGAAGGTTTTCTTGGGGACAGAGTCAACTATTGAAGTTCAAAGATGGATAGATTCTTGTAGAAGGATCTTTGGTGATTTGGGAATCGAGGATGCAACAAAAAGGAAGCTCGCATCAAGACAGCTTCAAGGAAGAGCTTCTGATTGGTGGAACTCTATCACCATTGATACTCCAGAGGAAGAAATTACTTGGGTGCAATTCCAAGCCAGATTTGAAGCTAAGTTCATTTCTACAGCTCAAAAATCTGTTCTGTTCAAGAAGTTTGTGGAGCTCAAGCAAGGTGGAAGACCAGTTCTTGAGTATGTTTCTGAGTTTGAAGCCTTGTCCAAGTATGCCCGGTCGTATATTGAATCTTCATATCAGAAAAACGAGAAGTTTGTGACAGGCTTGGACAGTTATCTTGGGAGGCAGTTGGTGGATCATCTGGATGATTCATTTGAGAAGCTTGTGGAGAAGGCTCTCAGGCACGAGAATCTGTTTCCTAAAGAAGGATCTGTTGTTGCTGTTACCAAGGAAGGGTCTAAACCACAGCAGGGTGGAAACAATAAGAGGAAGCAGCAGCAGCAAAAGGGTAAGGATGGCCAGAAGAAGCCGAAGGGCGCAGTGACCTGCTACAATTGTCAGCAGAAGGGCCATTTCTGCAGAGATTGCAAGAATCCGAAGGTACCGGTGAAGTGCCACAACTGTGACAAGCCGGGGTATATCAAGAGGAATTGTCCAGAACCACGGAAGGACAAGCAGATTGTGCAAGCTTATGCTTTGGGGGTTGTTCCATCATCTTCGAAAGCCTCTATCGCTGAAGAGAAAGGAAAGAGTGTGGTGGTTCAGGGTACTCTTTCCATTTGTGGTGTTCCAATTAGAGTGTTATTTGATATTGGGGCGTCGCATTCTTTTGTTTGTAATGAACTTGTAGGCCGGTTGGGTTTAAAACCGGATATTGTTGATAGGCCATTGGTTGTGACTAATCCAGTTGGGGGTTCGTCTTGTTTGTGTATGCTATGCCGTGGTTTGATTGTATCGAGTCATGATTGCTCTTTTGTTTGTGATTGTTTTGTTCTGAACTTTGTGGGGTTCGGAATTATTTTGGGTATGGACTGGCATAGGAAGTATGCGACAAAGGTTGATTGTGAAAGGTTGGAGGTGACAGTCAAGAATGTGGAGGGGCGAAAGGTTGTGATACGATGTAAGCATGAGGAAGGCGTCTTCATGAGCTTCATGTATTCGCTGGTTGTTCCACGGGATGGACTATCATCGGTGACAATCGCTAATGGATTTGAGGATGTCTTTGATGAGGTCAAAGGGTTACCGCCGCATAGAGAGATCGAGTTTTGTATCGATCTAGTTGAAGGAGCCAGACCAGTTGTGATGCCTCTTAGGCGGATGGCGCCTAGGGAACAGCAAGAGTTGAAGGTGCCAGTTGATGATCTTTTCCAGAAAGGATTCATTCGGCGTAGTGTGTCCGAATGGGGTGCACCAGTTGTGTTTGTAACCAAAGCGGATGGATTGTTGAGGTTGCATGTGGATTATCGTGAGCTGAATAAAGTGACTAAGAAGAACAAGTATCCATTGCCGAGAATAGATGACTTGTTTGACCAACTTCACGAAGCTAAGGTGTTTTCTCAGATGGATTTGGCAACGGGATTTCACCATTTAAGAGTGGCTAAGGATAGTGTGCCGAAGACTGCTTTCAGGACACCATCCGGTTTCTTTGAGTGGCTGGTAATGCCGTTTGGATTGACCAATGCGCCAGCATATTTTGTGGATCTTATGAATAGAGTGTTCAGAGATCAGTTGAACAAGTTCATACTAGTGTTCGTGGATGATATTTTGATTTATTCCAGAATAGAAGAAGAGCACAAGACGCACTTGCGTATTGTTTTGGAAATCTTACGGAAACATCAGCTGAAGGCTAAGTTTTCGAAGTGTCACTTCTGGAAGAGCGAAGTGAGGTTCTTAGGCCATATTATCTCTGGAAATGGAATAGCGGTTGATCCCGCTAAGGTGGCAGCAATCCAGGATTGGGTTAGACCTAAGAATGCATCTAATGTGAGAAGTTTTCTTGGATTAGCAGGATACTATCGTCGATTTATCAAAGAATTTTCCAAGGTGGCTGCACCATTGACAGGATTGACGAAAAAGAATCAAGTATTCAGATGGGATGCTAAGTGTGAGCAAGCTTTCAGAATCCTGAAAGAGCGATTGACAAGTGCTCCTGTTTTGACTATTCCAAGTGGAAATGAAGAGATGGTGGTTTACACCGACGCATGTGGTACTGGACTTGGAGCAGTGCTGATGCAAAAGGGTAAAGTTGTTGCGTATGCAAGTCGACAACTGAAGCCGCATGAAAGGAATTATCCGACTCATGATTTGGAGTTAGCGGCGATTGTATTTGCTCTGAAGATGTGGAGACATTATCTATTGGGAGTTCGTTTCGAGTTGTTTACAGATCATAAGTCGTTGAAGTATCTTTTCTCCCAAAAGGATTTGAATTTTAGGCAGCAACGATGGCTAGAGTTTTTGGCATCATATGATTTTAGTATAGCCTATACTCCAGGAAAGGGTAACGCAGTGGCAGATGCGTTAAGTCGAAGACATGCAGGATTGGGAGCCATGTTTTCAGAATGGAAGAGTCTCGAGTATTTGGCTGGATTTGACTTTAGGCCTAGATTTGAATTAGAACTTGAGATGTTGGCAAACTTATCGATAAGACCTACTCTTGTGGAAAGGATTGGCGAGAGCCAAAAGCGAGACGATAAGCTTGTCAAGATTATCCGTAATTTGGAATCTGGATTGGACCCGGAAAAGGATAAAGGATTCGAGGTCGATCGAGAGGGTTGGCTTCAGAAGCAAGGATGACTAGTTGTTCTCGATATAGATGAATTGAGAAATGAAGTTCTGAAGGAAAGTCATCACTCGAAGTTGACAATTCATCCAGGTGGAAATAAGATGTATCGGGATATGAAGAGAACCTATTACTGGGAAGGTATGAAGAAGGATGTTGCTAATTTTATTTCCAAGTGCATGAACTGCCAGTTGGTAAAAGCCGAACAGAAGAAGCCAAGTGGATTGCTACAGCCGTTAGAAGTTCCTACATGGAAGTGGGAGCAAATATAGATGGATTTTATTGACGGGCTACCTAGAACAAGAACGGGAAATGAAGGGATTTGGGTCATCGTGGATCGTCTGACTAAGAGTGCAAGATTCATTCCTGTTCGATCAACTAGGACTGCATCGAAATTGGCTGAGTTGTATGTTAAGTGGATAGTTCGATTCCATGGTATTCCGAAGAGTATAGTGAGCGATCGAGACCCATTGTTCACTAGTGGATTTTGGAAGAGCTTCCAGGAATTTTGGGAACCGAGTTGTGTTTCAGTACAGCTTATCATCCCCAAGCAGATGGTCAGACCGAGAGAGCCAATCGAGTTTTGGAAGATCTCCTTAGAGCTTATGTTTTCGATTTCGGAGGATCATGGGAAGATCACCTTCATTTGGTAGAATTTTCGTATAATAACAGTTACCAGTCCAGCATTGGTATGGCACCATATGAGGCATTGTATGGAAGACCGTGTAACTCTCCGACATGTTGGTAAGAGACAGGAGAAAAGTTGATACTTGGGCCTGAAATGATTCGACAGACTTCAGATTGCATAGAGATCATTCGGCAACGAATGAAGGCAGCCCAAGATCGTCAGAAAAGTTATGCCAATAAGCGTCGTAAGGATTTGGAATTCGACGTAGGTGATATGATTTTTGTGAAGATTTCTCCACTGAAGAATGTTATTCGATTCGGGAAGAAAGGAAAATTGACTCCGAGATTTGTTGGACCATTCCCGATCATCGATCGAATTGGAAAGCTCGCCTACAAATTGGAGTTACCAGAAAAGATGTCGAGTGTGCACAATGTTTTTCATGTATCGTATCTACGGAAGTATGTGCACGACTCAAATACAGTGGTTTCTGCAGATAGCTGTGAAGATTTTGAGATTTATCCAGTCGAGAAGAGACCTCGTAAGCCGCTTCGTGTTGTGGAAACTGACACGAAACAGCTTAGGAGGAAGGTAGTTAGGTTACTCAAGGTACAATGGAGTGATGATGTTAACGACTATACATGGGAGGTGGAAGAGAGGATGAAGGCAGCTCATCCTGAACTCTTCGAGGTATGGCCATAAGGTGTCGTGTCATCTCATGACATTGTAACTTGTTCTAGTCTTAGAATTCTACATGCTAGGCTAGTAATTGGATGCATGGTTTGTTGATTGCTATGGATGGTAGGCATGCAGAATAGTTTTGATTGCTCTTGTTTTTTTGGAATTTTGGGGGTGAAATTCCTAAGGGGGAGAGAATGTAACAACCTGTATTTTTATGGATTGAAAGATTGTAAAACAGTTGTCATTAGGTCGTAATGTTGTTAAGTCGTTCAGAATTTAGGTCGACTAGAGCTTGAGTCGTGTAGAAGTTAGGTCGTTCGGAGATAAGCCATGTTGTAGCTTAAGTCGTGTGGTAGCTTAGGTCGTGAAGGAGGTTAGGTCGTGGAGCGACTTAAGGGGTAGGCGACTTAAGAGTTTGGAGTGATCTATAGGAAGTTAGCGACTTAAGAGAGTTGGCGACTTAAGGGTTAGCGGCATAGGAGTAGCGACGTAGGAGACTGAGCGAGTTAATGACTTAAGGAGGATAGGTCGGCAACGACCTAAGGAAGTTGGCAGTAGTTGGGACAACTTAAGGATTATGGGATAAGTCGTTGAAGTTTAGGTCGTGTCTATGTTGGGTCGTAGACGACTTATGTTATGTCGTGTGGGTGCTTAAGTCGTTAGGAAGTGTCTGTGTTAGGCCGTGTATGCTTTAGGTTGCGCATAGGCCTGAGTCGTTGAATCGCGCACTTGCGTTAGAGTTAAGTCGTATAGCGTTAATCGCACATATGTGTTAAGTCCCGCAAGGTTAAGTCGTAGGATTTGTTGAGTCTTTGAGTTGTTGAGTCGTTGAGTCCTGGTTCGCGCGCGCGTGTGTTATGGCTTAAGTCGTAGGACCTGATAAGTCGTAGGTCGAAGGGGATGAATAAGTCGTAGGGTTTGTTAGGTCGTAAGTCGGAGGAGATAAGTCGTGGACGACTTAAGGAGCGGACGACCTAAGGATTCGGCCTATAAATACACGTCCTTGCCTCACTTTTTTGGATCCGAATTTTGAAGCGACGAAGTCCTGCCATTTTGAGAGCTCGAGTTCTATACTTCTTCACTTCTTTTCTCCACTTTAATCTTGTGATTCCTTCCATCCAAATTGAAGATCAAATCGAAGATCCAAGAGCTTAGATTGAAGATCTACATTCTTCGAAGAGAGATTTCATCGTTTGAAGTGGAATTTTGATAGATAGAGTTAGATCCTTCGCTGTCCAGATCTTAAGTGTGTTGCTTTTGAAGTGTTTAGGTGATTTGGTGAGTGGTGGTTATCACTCACACGGATCCAAAGGAGTATATCGGATTATTGGCTTGATTTGGTGTTAAAATAGTGATTTCCATGCATTTTCTTAAACTTAAGCATAGATCTATTGTTCATGATGATTTGACATCCATTTTACTACATGTTAACCTATGTAAGTTCATTCATCAAGTTGTAGAGATATTGCTCATAATTCATGATTGTTAGATTTGGACTCTTTATTTACAAGATTTCCATTATTGTTATAATTGTTTATTTGATCATGTTTGAATTCTTGATTACTTGGATTAATGATTGACTTGATTGATTGTTATAAATTAGTTGATTGATGATTTGATTTGGACAAGATGGTCGAAGATGATTCAAAAGCTAAGGGAAAGGCTCTTGAATTGGAAAAGCTGCTCGTGGCATATGTGGCGGATGATGAAGCTCATATGGATAGTTTTGATGATGTTGATGTTGAGATAAGGCTTTGCTATGATGACATGAAGCGAGGCATGGTATGAGATAGCCTTGGTTTAATCCAGACGGGATCATTCCAAGCATGTTGATAACTCGGTGAAATGGTTCGGGTTTGAAGATAATGGTTTGCTCGAGAGGCGCTTGAGCTAGTATGGAAATAGTCGTCGAGGAGGATGACTAGAAGGCAGAGGTTTCATCGTTATTGAAGGTTCTAGCAGACTCAAAGCAAGAGTACGCTAGGCAGATTCGATAGTCCCTAAAGACTATGATTGTAGTCGAGTACTCTGAGCAGATTCGATAGTCCTAGGCACGGGCTGCGACGACGTGCGGAGTTCTGTCTAGAACCGGGGTTGCCATTAACCCTTGACGGACGGTTGAAAGAATGTGCCGGTCATTCAATTAACGGTGGTATCGAAGCATAGATAACAGTGATAGCCAGAGTCATGGATGTTTGGTTGTATCGTCATTCGGTCTCAAGAGCAATGTTTTCTGGGTGCTTATCTGATCTTGGTTTAGGCCTTGGGGGTTTGTACTTGGAAAATGTTGACCTTGACTCGAGTGATAATTGCTTTACTTTAAATGTCTGCTTTGCTATGTTTACTTCTTCTTAGTGTGTCTGGGGGCTATCACTGTAGAAAGAGGTGGAGTGGGAGGGTTGGATTCCTATTCCTTTTTCCTTTATGCTCTTTTGGTATGTTGTTAGTTAATTTACCGCTCACTAAGACTGTTGTCTGACTCAAGGCTTTATGTTTAACTCTTATTGCCTTGGGCTGTTCATCCGCTTTGGGATGGGCAGACTAGGTAGCAGGTGACAGGTGCTGTTCTTAGTTTCCAACGATGCTGATGACGAAGACGAGCTGGAGGCTTACTTATTATTTTCTTACTATATGTACTCAATGTTCCGCTGCTTTGTATAATTCTCTGAGTGATATGTAGTGAGGCTTGATGTATTGACTATTCAACTATTATGAAGCTTAATTGATGAGATTCTATTTTGAGATGCTTCACTATATATATTCTCTATTGTATTTTATCCATGCGCTGTGAGTAATACGATAGATTCTGTTGCTTTTAATTTACCTTGGCAACCGTCCATGGCTGCCTGGCACACTTTACAGCGCACTATCTCTATGTTCAGTGCAGGGGTCATGGGCGGTCGTCACAGAAAAGAAGAATAACAATTATAACGTAGGTTATATGTGACGCCCCACCTCTATACCCACGCTAGCCAAGAACACTACGATGTAGTGCTGTCAACTAGCACGGAGAATAAGGCTGTGGAGGAGCGACCATCCATGTAACTTCTTTGTGCGAGCACTGATATGTCAGATAGAATAGAATGCACATCTTTTAAGGAGGAAATCCGACATACCGATACAAACACAAAGCTATCACACAGTGGCTATATATAATCTTCGGAAACAAATATAGAAATAAACATAACATAAATCAGTCACAGACATCCATATCACAAAGGCGGAAGAAGATATGAATAAATATACAACACAGGAAAGTGTACATCAGAGTAGTGGTCAGAAAGATCCACGATAATACAAAAGAATAGCAACACGTGCTATACCAAAATAATACAACTACGAGTCCATATCTCAAGTGTATACAACAAAAAGACTGCAAAACTAAATAGTTAGCCAAAAGTCAGAGTAGCAAATCCCGGGAGGAAGTCAAGCAGAAGCACCTGTAACATCTCGGTCTGACCCGAGTATTATTTAAGAAAATAATAAACGGATCAGTCTAACTATAAATATCAGATGACATGATATAAAATAATAGATATGGCATAAACATAGAATACCCATACTGACATACTACTATAAGTATGAAAATGATGATCAACAGGAGATCAACCGATGAGAAATGATCAATATCACAAGAATCTTCTCAAAGATCCAAAGAGGGCATCATACCCTAAACTTGTACTCATAACAAGTCAATGACATAAAAATCCAGAAATCAAAACAAGAAATCCAGAAATCATAAAAAGAGAAAGAGGCCTATCACATGATGGTCCGAAGACCATGGGGAGCTACCCCATATGTGTGAGTCGGAATCACACTGATTGAGGCCTAGGCTAACCAAAAAGCAGAAAGGTATGTGTGAATGGAATCACACAAGTGGTGTCTAGCCTAACCTCGCAAACAAAAAGATATGTGTGAGTCGGAATCACACTACTGCGGCCTAGACTAACCTTGCGGACAAAGAGATGTGTGTGAGTCGGAATCACACTATTGCGGTCTAGTCTTACCTTGCAAACAAAGAGACATCGCACAATTGCTAGTCTAAATCATAAAATGATCATCATGATCAGCGAGAAGTGTCAATCACACCAAGCTAGTAAATATATGAGTTTAGCTTCATGTCCCATAACCACTTGCTTAACTTAAATATTTACGAACAAGCTGTAAATCTTCACTAGGAAATTGTCACGAAAAGGGTTCAATCGAACAAGTCCAAGAGCTAACCGACGAAGTGAACGCAAGCGTTTCATACCACTCGTTTTACTAAGTCGTTTAAGTCGATTTCTCATTCGAGTGAAGTAAAGGCTTATATATATTAGTAGATTGGAAATCGGTTTGAGAAAACGAACTTTTGATATAAAAAAAAATAGTGTTGAAATCGATTTGATGAAAGAGTTTTGATATTTACTACTAGTATAGAAAACCTTTATATTTTGAAGTGACAAATCATAAAAGTGATTGTAGAAACAATCAATCATAAAGATTCACGTTCGAAGACGTGAGTAAAGTTCAAAGAAATCAATTCTCAAAACCATCAAAGTAAGAAGTTCGGTTAAATGGCTTTCGGATAAGATTGCCTACGCAGAGTAATACGGGGTTCGACCTAACGAGGTACCATCCCGAAAGAGGAGTCATCAAAGTCTTAGAGATGATAACAACAAATAGGAGACCACACGAATCGATTAAAGTTGGAAATTCGAACAAATAAGCAATATAGGAAAAACTGGCAAATAGGAGCAGGTCGGTCAACCGGACTCCCTGAGTCGGCTGACCGGACCAGAGACAGAAGTGCTCGGGTAGCAAGTCGGTCGACCGGACCCTGAGGTCGGTCGACCGGAGCCTGTAACCTGCACTTCCAAACAGAAGTAGGGAGATGCTAGAGTAGCAGGTCGGTCGACTGGACTCTGAGGTCGGTCGACCGGAGCCTGTTTCCAGCACTCCCATGCCAAATCAAATGAATGCCAATTCCTTCCGAAATGCAATCGGACGAGCAACGGCACTAAGGGTTTACGCCCATCGACTACCCGGCCATATACGCTCTTCGATTCATCACCAAAAACGTGGTCAAAACATCAAAGTTAGGATTTTCAAAGAATTGAACTCAAAACACTAAAAATTGGAATATTCACCAAATCAATCCAAACCAAAAGCATTTGCACAAGAATAAGTGTTAGGAATTCATACCTAACAATCGGAGATAGTTATAGACTAAGATGTGAGATAAAAATCTCACCTTTATACACAAGCACAAGTATGAAGGAGCTATAGAGCAATGGCAATGACAATCTCTTTTCAATCCCAACTCAACAAGCTTGATTCTAAGCTAAAAAGAGAAACATTTCCTAAATTAGGTTTAGGAATTTCTGAAATTGATAAGAGAGTGAGTTGGGGAAGAAGAAGAGGAGACTTACCAAAGCTTCTTCTATTGATTTGGAGCTAGAACTTGATTTGTAGATGGAAACTAGGGTTTTAGAGTTTTAATTTCCCATTCCACTCACCATTAATCTCTTTAGAACTGAAATGAAGAGGAGGAGGGAGTGAATGAAGAGGGGGTTTCAGTTTGGAGTGTTAAGCTAAAACATAGGGCTGAACCATACCCAACCCAAAGTGAAAATGGTCAAATTTTTGACTAGCCCCAAACATATCAAAGTTTATACTCAAAAAGATCGCAAACGACATTTTGAACTCAATGGAAGTGGTCTCGAGTCCTAATTCGACCGTTTGCAAAAAGTAGCTTTTTGGACCAAAATCCGATTAACGAAAATAATATTTAAATAAAATATTTAAATGATAAATTGATAACTATGCGGGTTGTTACATTATAATTAAGTAGAAAGAGCAGAAAAGGCTTATTTTAAAACTTACAGTTAAGTTAATAAGTAAATATAGCAGAGATAACAGAAGAGGCTTATTTTAAGACTTAGGTTAGTTAATTAGAAAATATAGCATAAATAACAGAAGAGGCTTATTTTAAAACTTACACTAAGTTAATAAGCAAAGGTAGAAATATGGCCCATAACCAATAGCATTCCCTTTCAATCAGGAACTAATAGTCTCACAATAGATTAGGTGAGACTGGGACACGCTTATGCTAACTGGGGTAATTAAGGGGCTAATAGATAAAAGCTCAAATCAGGGGATTTGGGAAAGGGGCGCAACTAGATTTTGTTTGTTAGAACCTGTATCCGGCAGCATTTCCCTTTCAGACTAGGACTGATGGTCTCACAAAACATTTAGGTGAGACTGAGCAGGACCTTATCAGACTAGGACCGATGGCCTCACAATAGATCAGGTGAGGCTGGACACGCTTATGCTGAAGCAGGTAGATAAGAGGTCAAAAGAGGGAGCAACGGATAGTGCGAACCAGCGGTGACTGAGCGTGCGGCATCGGAGCAGGGAGATAAGTCGCTATTGAATTCCAAAGCGCTAAATGGGTGTCTTTTGCTATGGGACCCACAGGATGGGACTAGCTCACAGTGGCACAACAGAGATAGAAAGCCGATCAAAGGGTAGAATTAGGATTTCATCCTAAATGAAATAGGATTAGGATTTCAGCCTAACCAAAACAGCAATCTAAGACAAGTGCAAATAATCATAATCTAACAAATAGTTAAACAGTATTTTATTCCAGCTTATCTTTTCCTTTATTTCCTTCTATACTAGAACTGTTGCTAAGTCTATTATCTTTATCTTGCTTAAAAATACTAGTAATTGCTTCCACTCACTAGACTTATAGTCTGACCCACTCCTCTATTTCCCTTTTTTCCTTCATAGGCTAGCAGAATCGAGGGCAGTAGATTTCAGACTTGCTTGGAGATATTTCAGGAGTTTTTCACGTATTCTTCTTCTTTTCAGTTTTCATTTCATTTGGATTTTAATGTACCGGTACTTTTTGAGAGAGATGATTATTTTTATGTACTCTGATGATGTGACTGAGATGGTATTTTTCATAAGACATGTGTATTTGGTATTTTGAGACATTCTTGGTTTTATGACTTATTTATGAAGTTTAAATTTTAATGAGTTACTATTTAAATGTTTCCGTTGTTTTATATATCTGTCTTGTGAATCTTAGTCTCTGTAAAGTTTTAGCTACACCTATAACGCACCATATCCTTTAGTGTGTCCTTTTGGGTATACTAAGGGGTGTGGGGTGTTTCAAGCATGTTATTGCTAGGCCATTGTAGTTGATTGTACTTTGTAATTTTATATTAATAGTAATAAAAGGAACCCATTTTCAAAATACACACACGAAATAGTTAAAGTTGGATCTGTTAACCCAAAATAAATAGATCAATACCTTGGATCAGTTGTGAAAGCACCAGTGCAGATAATCAATAGCACAAATTTAGATAAACACAAATAAAAAGCAAAAGTAAGAAAAGAGACACGGAATTTTTATAGTGGTTCGGCTAGCTCTTGCCTACGTCCACTTAATTAATCTTTATTATGATTATACTAGTTGAATCTCTCTACATATCAACTAGTTAGTCCTTAGATCTAAGTTATAATGATTTAGAATAAGTCACAAGTATAAGGTTTTATGGGAGAATCACAATAACCCCCTTGATGGCTGTTGTGAGGGAGAAGAAAGTTGAAGAAGTGAAGGAATTCAGTAGAGTAATGGCAGCTCAGTCCCCCGGAAAAGATCCATCTATAATTGCAGGTAGGTGAGTATTTATAAGGGTATTCAGTGGGTATTGTGCCAAAAGTCCAAGTGTAGAAAAGTCCAGTTGTTATGCCAAGTCATCACCGCAAATCTCAAATCAATCTGGGTCATTATTATGGATCGCTAGTTATCCATATAGGATAGATCGCTAGCTATCCATCAACTTAATATATTATTCTACTAGAAGCCTTTACTTAGTGCTACGAAGAAGCTCAGAAAGTTTGAGGGCGATCCGACCTATCTTGATGGATTATGAGCTATCCATAGGAGATGGATCGTTGGCTATCCATAAGGGATGAATCCCTGGCTATCCATCCACAGCATATTTTTGAGTGGTCTTAGTTTGATTGTCTTTCTATCTTCTATTAAAGTGCCATATCCAAATATCACGTCGTTAGGAGTTAGTTTGATCATTTGTCTTGACCTATCTTGATGGATCGCTGGTTATCCATAGGAGATGGATCGTTGGTTATCCATAGGGGTTGTGTAATGACCCAGAATTTTTAGTCATTTGAATTGGAGTATTTAACTGATTTTAAATATTGAACAGTTAATTTATAAGTTAAACAACTTGAATTTCAAATATAGGGATTTATTGGATAAATAATTATTGAATTTAATAATTGAAATTATTTGAATAATTGAATCTTGGGTTTTAAGTTGGATAAAAATGATTTCAAAGCTTACTAAAATTATATTTAATAAGAATGAAGATAATAAAACTTTTAAATTGGATTTAAAAGAGATTTACTCGATTTTGAAAATAACTCGTTTTAATTAACATATAAAAATAGCCTTCTAAGGCACTATCTCGGATTTCAACGAAACTAGTTTCATTGGATCCGTAATAATGAATTATAATATGTTGTCAAATTGCATGGTTATCAGATGTATCGTTTGGCCGTGCAAGATCGAAATGGGTTGACATTAATATCGAAAATTTAAGATAATATTTGGGTTCAAAAAGCTATCTTCTATATATAATTGAATTAGGCCTCGAGACTAGTTCCATTGCGTTTGGAATAGGGCTATAACATATAGGATGCCTGGCGGCATGTCTGGTTTGGAGTTCGATATTTTTGGACGTGTAATATCGAATATTTTCAAATATAAAATTATATATATATATATATTCCCATATCCAAGCCCATACCCTTCACTATGCATGCCATACCCACACTGTTCAGCCATGCCTCAACCATGCAACCCTCTTAGCTAAATACAGTTCAAATCAGAGAACAAAGGTTAGCAAATTTCAATTTTTGTTCAAATTTATAAACCAGCCTCATCCAACGATCCTCATCAATCGGGACCAATCCTTGCATTTTCAAGCAAGGTCATCAACTAGAGAAACCTTGCCGACATCGAGTTCGACCTATT
The DNA here is from genome assembly GCA_030737815.1 of Allium fistulosum. Lineage (NCBI taxonomy): Eukaryota > Viridiplantae > Streptophyta > Magnoliopsida > Asparagales > Amaryllidaceae > Allium > Allium fistulosum. The sequence continues at coordinate 577,313,786 of CM060904.1, read as the reverse complement.
GGACGGTTGGATTGTAGTCATTCATCACGAGGTGGCCGCAGTTTATAATTGAACATTGGATCTTTTTTGACGAAATTCGTCGCCGTCGTTCAGTGGTTGCCGATGGCACCCAAAGAGAAGTTGTAGAGGATGACATAAGCTACCCACGGCCAAAATTTGGTGGGACGGTGTAGCCTATGGTAGGTGCAGTAGCAGGATGGATATGGTGGGTTTGGCTTCATTTTTCTTGGGCTAACAGCGACGAGGTGGTGGCAGTCCTATGGCATAGGATGCGTGAGGTTGAGGGATCTCTAGTGTGGTCGCGGAGGCGATCTATTGACCTAAGGCATGGCAGCGAGGTGAAGAAGCGGCCTTGGTATTTACGATCGTGAGCTTAAGATGATAAATAGCGGGATTTATTTTTAAAGCTAAGGTTAATTAAGTTAATTGTTTGAATATATATATATATATACACTTTAAATTTGTTGAATATTGTAAATTAAATAACTCATCCGTTTTAGGGTAAAATCGAACGTGACGAGTTGCGTTAGGATCGTATCAATGAATACTACATTATGGAACCAGTTTCGATGAATTTGGAGACCGTTGAAAATTGAGCTAAAATCGGACATCGTTCGGTTTTAGTTCCAACCGGAATGCCATGGCGACCAAGAAAATTTCAATGAGTTAAACTCAACTTTTTGGTTAACTAGTATGATATATAGTTGGTAAACATTGTTGAATGATTAATTGGATGAATTACTATATTATTTAGTTTGTTTGGATATATTCCCGTCTATTGGAGCGGATGTGACCCTATTACGTACCCGTGTAAGAGCGGATGACCCTTTTTTATACGTATCCCGCCTCGAATCCGTTGATTTATATCTATGGTTATATAACGTTTGTGATGTAGGAAAAGCAGGTCGGAGGAATCCAACAGGATCCCTCTGTTGATTTTAATTACATATGTATGTGCTAATATATATAAGTTGTGATGTGGGGGGACAGGTTGGAAGTATCCAACGGGATTCCTCGCTATTGTTGAATTGTTTTAATAATATTCCTTTTATATAGATTTTTTAAAATGAACCTAATGTGGATACCGTGGTTATAACATTGTTATAGGTTTGAAAACTAAAACCCAGTAGTGATAGAAAATCAATATCGGTATTGGTTAAGTGTTGGGTGGCTATTGGCCTCAAATTAGTATTTTAAAAATACTATAAATTGTCATATGAGTTGAAATTGGGTTTTGAGACAAGAAACGATTTTTAAATCCGAAATTGGGTTTCAAAATATTTTTTTTTAAGATTTTCTATTTAATTATATTTAATATTGTTTCAAAATTAATTTGTTATATTAATATTGTTATAAAGTTATTTGATTATGGTAATATTATTTTAAGGATATTTAATTATATTAGTATTGTTCTGAAGTTATTTGTTTATAATTAATATTGTTTTAAAGAATTTACCGAAATGTTAATATTCTAAAAGGTTAATTATTTCAAGAATAATCATGGTTTAAAATTAATAATAAGGAATATTAATAAGGTTTTGAAAATAAATTATTATTATTTATAAAAAAAGGGTAAAGATTAATTATTATTGTTTATTTAACAATATATTGAATTATTAATTATTATTTTTAAGATGTTTTAAGGTTAATAATTTTCACTTATTTATAATGTTTATTGTTAATAATTATAATTATATAATGGTGTTTTGAAGTAAATATTTTTTATCATTTGTAAATGATTTTGAGACCCATGAATAGAGTTGAAAGATTTGGATTTTATAGAGGAATGTGTAAAAGGTTCAAAGACTTAAGAGAAGACTATATACAAGGTTAAAGAGTTTATAAATGGTTAGATATTTATAAACGAATTTAGAAATGGGTATAAGATTTATAAAATGAATTTTATAAATGGTTTTATGGATTTATAAAAGGTATATAAATGATTTTTGAAATGTACAAAGAGCTTATAAGTGATTGAATTTTTATAAAGGGATTATAAATGGTTCTACGGAGATTTATAAAATGGTTTATAAATGGTTTTGGAGAATTATATGGGAAATTATAAATGATATGAGAATCGAATAAAAAGAAAATCTTTCTCAATTTTGTGGATATACTTATACAGTTGGGATAAGGATAAGGATATTTTCCAAGTATTGAAAATATAGGGAAGGGCGGATATACCCTTGTAAAGGTATTTTGTACAAGAAATTTATAAAATGCTTTTAAAATGAATGAAAGATCTCTTAAAAGGAGGCCAATGGTTGCTTATGTGTTGAACCGATGTTGTTTTCACCTATGGAATAAATTTTTGTTTAAATGTGTGTTTATTGATAGTTAAATAACCGACTATCAAAACCTTGGCCTAAATATGTAGTCCTTCTTAATTTTGGTGGTACGAAAATATTCCCTACTTAACACTGAAGGATTTTAACTAAGGAAATATCTAGGTTAAACATGGGAATTGTATGGTACAGTTACCGTTGGTGGTGCTATACTGTATGTATAAACTTGTTTCGTTCTTCTAGGACAAATGAGGAGGAGATCCGTCCACTTAAACGGTTAGAGGGTGATCCCCGCTCTTGTGTATTGTCTGATTATTTCCTAAAGAACAGGTATTGAGCATGCTGGAAAATTGGCGATAGGATTTTGGAGTGCTAGGGAAATGAAAGAGTGTACTCGTAAAAGATGACTCGAAGCCCGTAACCACTCCGAAATCATATACGGTTTTATGGAGGAGTGTTGTGAAATATATTGAAATGTTGGGATCCATGTGTGGTTCCGACACCCGTTGGGGTATAGGAATCCATGTGGATCCCGTAATCTATTTTGTGGCGGTACGTAAGCTGGAGCGTCGGACGTAGCCTCATCAGCTGTAATGGCTAAAACCAGAGATAGGAAGCATGGCCAGTAGGGTTGGAAAACCCATATGATGCAGTCGGCTCCACCTAGATATTACTTACAGTTGTTATGCATGCATGGGGCGATGCATTCAGTCTTAGCTAGACCAGCTATGTATTTCCTATGATACATCATTAGGTATGTATGCTCCTTCAAATGGATATCTCTGTTCCATGTGCAGGAGGAACGTTCTCGAAATACTGAGGGAACCTTAATGGAATCCGACACAATTAAGGAACGAGCCTTATCGGTTTTTGATTATATACCTAGTATTGTTGTGATGCACACTCATGAGCATCACAGCTAGTTTATTATTGTTATTTTCACCCTTAGACATTATTATAATATCAATGGATTTTCTATAGAAAAGGTTTTGGTTATCGTAAGGTGAAAACCTATCGGTGTTTATATGCGGCGTGGTCTTACGAGATACTTTTGATTTTGAAATCTTTCTTATAACTTTAAATCCAGTAGGGTGTGTTTTCTCACGCTGGTTTTCAAGACTGACTCGGGTGTTATTTTATTATAATGCTCCGGTCAGAACGAGCATATTGCAGATTTAGTTTTGGATGCTTTGGAGCTTCAGGAGATGAGTTGGGGGCCCAGAGACGTATTCACGTAGATGGTTATTTTTTTGCTGTATTCGTTGTTGTATTTACCAGCAATTGTATGGACAACCTATTATAACTGTCCAGGATGAAATAGGTTAGCATACTTTGATTGATGTTTGTATATATGCATATTACAGTTTTGCTTTTATGTAAAGATTTGTGGTATATTATAGATTATTCGTTCCGTTGTGAGATCCGGTGTTGTTTAGTTTTCTTCGTAGCTTCTTCCTTCTTTCTTTTTCCCTAACAATCGGATTTTCCGGCATTCGATTTCTCAACATGTAATACTGTGGATGTATTAGTGTCGATTTTCAAGGGTTGAAAATCCCCGGTCGTTACATTTGGTATCAGAGCAGAAGGTTAAGCGAGAACCTTGGCTTTGGTGCGCAATTCATTAGAGATGGGATCAGTAGCACCCTAGAATGTGTTTGAGTGTATATATAGATGAGCGCATAGTTGTTAATGATATAAAAATGTTTTATATTGTGTTGGTTGATTTTTTGAGTGGCTTATGGATTTTGGTCGATATGAGTAGTTAACGTTATTGACAGGTGTCTCTAAACACTTAAAACAGAGCAATTCGACATAATATCATTTTGAAATTGGGTAAATGAAATAATTTTGACCTTTATTATATTTTATATACAAAGGAATAATTATTTAGAATTATTATAGTATATATGGTGTGTTTGGGTGTTAGTGGATGATAATATTTGATTATTATCATTCGTCGTTTGTTGTTTGTGTTCTAACAAAAAGTTATTATTGTTATAAAGCAAACAAGGTAAACTATTAAGAAATGGTTTTATGTAACCAAATTGAAATAATATATGGTTTATAAAAGCGGTTTATAAATTAAAAGGGTTTAAAAGTGGGGAATTTGGGAATTTAAATCCTGTTGGTTTTGGAAATGGTTTTTCAAAATTTTGTAAAATAATATTAGTTTTATTTGGAAAATTATTCTGAATGGGAATATTTTTAAAAGGAAATTTTAAAGAGACGAAAATCACTGAACTCGCTTCGGTCGCTAGAAAATAATTTCGATGATGACTGTAGCATCATCAACGTTCATTTTTAGGTTTCAAAGAGAGGAATTGCTACATTGGAGTTTTATTTTGGTAAAGCTGATTTTGACTTTAAGTGTAACGACCCGATATTTTGGACCATTCGCATCCGCACATGTCGGACTTGAATAATTCAAAATACCGAATTGTTAATTGAAATTGGCAAAACTGAACATATACAGTAAATAAAATAATCACAGATCATAGACACAGAGTAATAATTGCAATGGAAATAAAAGCGATAGTAGTTCATGAAGCTACTATATAAATGTATAAGTTACATCAGAGTTAAACTAGATACAACGGAAGAGTAATACGATACATCAGATACAAATCATAATACATCACCGGAATCATCGAATACTGAAGGCAGAATAGATGGCTGGATCTTCAAGCAAAGCTCCAACTTCAAAGGTGAGTCTCGAATACTGGTACACTCAGTCTGACCCAAGCGTAAAGAAAAACACAAGACACTCGAGTCAGGATTAACATTCTTATATCAATAAATCCAACTCAAGTGAAATAGCAATTGAAATACAAGTAACTCAAAGGATGTTTGGAATAACCATCCTTTAAGGATCCGTTAAACTATCTACTAGGTAGTAATGTACGTTAAGTAGATAATGTCTATCAGTAATATAAGATATCAAAATAGTGTTAAGTCGTTACCATTATCCCCCTTAACACATTTTATATAAGCGTTATAGACTATATAGCACTGTAAACTCCACCGTAAACTAGTGGGATATCAGGGAGTACTCCATAGGTATAACACAAAACAAAACGTAGTGGTCGCGTATATAGGGATACAAGTATGACAAGGCACATGAGGCAATACCCAAGGTAGTGAAACTACCGTTTGCCTGATCGGGACTGGTGAGAACGCATCGCCGCAGCGACCGCAACACCGCGAAACAACAGTCCGAAAATCAAGGGTGCACCAATCGACAACAAGTAATGAGTAGTTTTCGAAGAAGTGTGTTCGCTCGAGGTAGCTAGCCCCCATATGGCCCGGCACGGCTCCAGTTTTAGTCATTTCCAATTTGACATAAGTGTCAAGGCTATCCATTATCGTTCTCTTTCTTCAGTCATCAACGTACATCATTCCAACCACTTCATTCTGGATCACACTCCACGTATAGTTATTAAAGTGGTTTTCGGTTTAGAGAGTGAGTATGTCCCTAACCGATTCCGGTCTCTTTAATAACCTTCGAAATTATTACACCGATTGGTCGTTTAATATATTTCAAACCAAATCAAGTTCAATTTCAATTAGAATTTTATAAATCAACATTTCATTTGTCTTTCTAAACCAATTTCCAAAATTTACGTTTCAAAACTTCCAAATTCATAATTTCAAAATCTTATAATTCAATTCCAATTTATTTTTAAAACAATTCAAATATTAATTCAAGTTCGTAAATAAGTTTCATTCCAAATCATTTAAATTAATATAATTTAACATTCAAATCAATTTAACTTCATTGACCGATTTCATTCAATATTCATTAAGTAAATTTGTCATTCAAAACAATTTCTATTTAATTTCCAGTTCATTAAATCAATGACTTAAGTTTAACTTCATTATATCAAAAACTTACAGATTAAATTAATTAGATTCGTCAAATCAAATTCTTCAATTACCAGTCTTATATTAATTTCAAAAATCACATTTGCATTTCTTGATAAAGAAATTCAATTTCCCATATTTATTTACTTAGTTACAATTTCAAAGTTCAATTAATAAAGAACTAAATTTCACTAATTAAAAACTTCAATTTTAATTATTAAAAGATTCAATTTAATTTAATTATTAAATAATTCAATCTCATTAAATTATTAAATAATTTCAAAACTTAATTCAATCATTTCTTAAATTAAACAACATTCTTTCATCAATTTCTTTATTAATATTTTATTTTAGATTATTAAATATTCACATTTTAAATTTCATTAAAATTCAATTTCCAACTTCGTTTCAAAACCATATTATCTATTCAAATAAAATCATCATTTTATTTTTAATCAAATTATTGACCAATCGGGTTTTTATTTAATTCTCTATCCTAGGTCAAAGTTCAATTTGGGTATTTATCATTTCAACCCGATTCCAATTCAATTCAAAATCAAAACATAGCAAAGGGAACTTGCAGTGTGATAACTGGGATGGTGTCAAAGTAAATAAACAAGCAATAACAACAATCAATATCAATCCAATAATCAATTCAAATAATCCCGAAATAATCGTATTAATTCACATTGTTATTTGTGTAAATTAATAAAATTATTTCTAGAATCTACACTATCATTTCATGTAGATTAAAGATTATTACACAAATATTTATACGATTTTTCACTTGATATCCACTATTCAATTTCATACTATATCAATTTATACAACATACATTCAATGGTTCAAGGTGTAGTTAACACTATTTCTACGTGTCAATTTATTTAACATTTAAAGGGGTCACATTATACAAATTTAACTATCCTATATCAAATTCAATTGCATACTAATATAAACATCAACAATCAATCAATTGTCAGCCAAACTGTATTATCATCGCATAAATAATAAACAGAAAATGGTGTCAGATGTCATATGTGAACTGATACAGGTAATAGCATATAAAACAGTGTAAATAACTAACTGCAGCATATTTCAATTGTCGTTTCAATTGAAATCAAATTTAAATAAATAAAAGAACATTAATCGTGAGTGATTGCTCACCTTTCGAGGCTAGAGATGCACGAGAAGATGACACGGATACGCACACTGATACAGACATAGAGATTGAGTTACGAATCCAAGCAAAACAAATCGGCACGAATTCAACGATCAAAGCTGATAACAGAAATCGATGAAATCAAATCAAAACATTCAACATAGCAACAAATAAAACATGTCCTGCGTCAAAGTTTAACAATATAATTCTATGTGCTACCGAGATCGAAATGGTCTGAAATTTGGTATGAATAAAGATCAAAACTTTTATTTCAAACTACAAAAGAATCACTTGATTTGGACAAGAGATGAGAAAAGTTACGATGTCACGAACATAGACTCAGGCCATGTTGCGACTGTCAAATGTTCAGGTCTGAAAACCCCTCTGGGTCTGACTTTCAGGTAAGAAACAGAGGACTGAACCACCTCGTATGAAGCTAAAATTTTATATACAGAAAGTAGAAAATTTTATCTTTTAAACAAAAAGGGAATCACTATATTCCGACGTAAGACGGAAGAGATACGATGCGTCAAACATGAACTCAGGTCGTGTTTGCAGCAGTGTAAAATAATTTTAAGTACAAAAGAACAGCTGCCTGGGTCTAACTTCCAGATCCTCGAACACAAATCAAACGATGTCGGATTTTGCTAAAATTTGACAGGCATAAACTAGGTAACTTCGACTCTTTTTTAAAAATAGGATCAACCCATTCCGATAAAACATGAGTGAGATATGATATCGTGAACATGATGTCTAACTGCTGTTCAAAAAAAAAAAATCAATATAAGTTTTCAAAAATCAAAACTGTATACAACTATAAATTTATAACAGTACAACACTTGGAATAAACAATATACATATAGATACTAATATATAATCAATGTAAAAGGACTTATATACAAACTTTCGTGAAATATACCTTATAATACATAACTGTTTAAACCTTATAGATAATATATATGTATAAATTTATATATACAAACAACAAAATATGAGCTGACCTGATTTTATAATACATAGAACAGAACTTACAAAATTTATATAATATACAGTTATATTCTTTGAAATCAATATATATATATATAACTAATATATACAAGATGACTGCCACAATACTCATGTATGTATACATATTGTATAAATTGCCTTTGCTTTTCAGTTGTACAAATAGAGAAAAAAAACACATGCAATCAACAACAAATATACTAGTTATGTAAAATATGTGTATACTTTATATATATAAAAGAACAACCACGCTAATATATATACCCACTTATGTATATACAGTAAAATGTAAAACAGAGAAACAACAGCTTGAATAGTGTTAACGCTAAAAAGTGAACGCTAACACCCGGTGTGTGTAATAGAATCGTGAAAGCACCACCCGTTGGTACGGGAACAGAATATAAGCTGAAAATAGCAGAAAAGCAGTAAATGAACAACATGTTTATAGTGGTTCGCCCCGTAATTGAGCCTACGTCCACTTTATAATCTTTTATTACTGATTCGGTTACAATTTGATACAATATCCTTCAAAATACAATACAACTTGATCACGAAAGCACTCTTGACTACTAGCTCAATCTTTGATGATGAATCTCGACGAATCCGTGTTGGATGTAAGGAGTTCTTCGCTTGAAGATTGTTGTAGTTCTTGAATGCTTGAAGATCTTTGATTGCTGAATGAGAGGAGACTTCGACAGCGTAACGGCGCTTGAAGAAATGAATGGCCAAAAGTCCCCCTTATGTTGGAAGTGGTGGGGTATTTATAGGAGCTGATTTGGATTCAGAAAATTTGCCTAAGTCTTAGGTCGCGTACGACCTTAGTTAAGTCGTAGGTCGCGAGCGACCTAAGCCAGGTTGCAGTCTCCCTGCGGCTTAAGAGATTAGCTGGTGAAGCAGTACTTGGCTTTATTTGATTAAGTGGTAGGTCGCAGGCGAGTTAAGGAATAGCTGTGGGAGTTCTAAGTCGTTGAAGCCCTAGCTCGTTAGCCTCTTAAGTCGTAGGTCCCTTAGGTCGCAAATCTTTCCTGTAGTTAGGTCGCAAACCTTTCCTGAGTCCTTAGGTCGCAAACTTCTCCCAAGTCCTTAGGTCGCAAGGTCTTCTGATAGTTAGGTCGTAGACTCCCCTAGGTCGCAGAGCCTCCTTCAACAGTTAGGTCGCGACATTCTTTAGGTCGCTATGTTCTTAGGTCGCTAAGTTTCCTGCTGTTAGGTCGCAAGCTCCTCTAGGTCGTAGACATTTTAGCTCGTACATTGTTAGGTCGCGGATGACTTAAGCTAAATCCTGAGTCTCTTAAGTCGTAAGTTGTCTAACTCTTTAAGTCGTAGATCCCTTGAGTCGTATAGACTTTAACTCGCTGAGTAGTTAAGTCGGAAACCTCTTAATTTCTTAAGTCGCAGGTAGCTTAACTCGTTGAGTCGTGAAGCTCTTAAGTCGTACATCCACTGAGTCGTAAACTTGTTAAGTCGTAAACCACTGAGTCGTAAACTTGTTAAGTCGTAAACCACTATGGGTTGTAGTCCGCTAACTCGTGAAGCTTTTAGGTCGTAAGTCGTTCGAGCCATAGATCCTCTTTCAGCCATTAAATCGTAAGTCGTCAAGACCACTTAGGTCGTAGGCTTTTTAACTCGTTGGCTTCTTAAATCACGGCATAATCTGAGTCATCCATTTCTTAACTCGTAGGTCGTTGCTAAAGAGGAGTTAACATTTGCCCCTCGAAGTACACGCCTAGGTCGTGGGTCGTGTGCTTCGATCTTCTCTTGCGCTCGTAGTTGTTATGTCGTGAACGACTTAGCAAGGAATTAGGTCGTGAGATGCCGGTTCGCATTTCATTGCCCTGGGGTACAAGTATCTTAGGTCGTTCCTCCTTCATTTCATCTGACTTAACATTCATTCTGCCATTAACAAGATTTCAAGCTCTCAAAGGCGAATCCAACTACTCATTCATCGATCATCTTCAATTTCATATTGCGTAAGTGATCCCATTCTCTATTCAATCCTCAGCTATCACCGAACTACCAATTTCGATTACCTTATGCCTTGCTTCACGATTTTCGTTTCAACTGATCGCCGAGGAAATCGAAGTGGTTTGATTTGGCTTTCGGTGACTTGTGAGAAGAAGGGGAAGAGTTTCAGTGTATTAGGTTGGCTGATTTATGAGGAATGGGATTCTTAGTGGAGGAAGGGATTTGAAGAGAGGAACTGATTCCTTGGTTTAAGTAGGAGATAGCTCGAGATCCCCTAAGAACGACCTAACACTTTCTCAGCTTGGATTGCGCACGACTTAACTCTTCTGGTTGCTCACTGCAGCATTGGGTTTAGGTCGTTGCCGAGTTAGAAAAATGTTATTTTGACTTTTCTTTTGCGCAACTTACGACCTAAAAAGTTAACGACCTATCTTGTTGCAATTTCTCATGGACCGTTGGCGAGTTAGCACTTAATCCTCAACTTGCGAGCACATGTGAATGACTAGGTCGCGAACGAGATAGTCCTTAACTCGTAACTCACGAATTTATTTGAATGACTTAAGAACTTAAGACTCCATTGCTTCGAATTCTTGGACTTGAATGATCTGACTTAAGAGAACATGCCTTGGACATTTGCAAAGCCTTGGTTTCAAACTGTCTCATCTTTTAAACCGTGAACGAGCTAGAACTTAGGAAATTCTAGCCCATGCTAAGTCGTGAACGAGTTATGACTTAGGAAATTCTGACCCATGCTAAACCGTGATCGAGTTACAACTTGAACAAATCTTCCACTGCCTCGAATGTTGAGACTTGAGTTGTTTGAACTTTGTTGCATTCTTTTGTAGATTGTCAATAACTCTAACTGCCTGTTATAACATTTACAAAAAACTGGGATGAATATACTGCCACCGACTGCCCACATCGAATGACAGATTAGTTGATAAAGATTAAATTAGAATTGTATGAGTGAAATGCTATACAATAACCAATTCAAGTGAAGTATTAAAGCAAAATCGTAATGGTAAACTAAAACTGATTTGTTTGCATTAACACACCACTTGAGCATTAACAAGTTCTGAAATCTCGTAATCGACTGATTGTTAGTTAGTTTAATTCCAGTTATACTTGCTTTTCCTTGTTTTCATTAGTTTTGCACAGCACTTCACACTTTTAGGAAACGTGCACCTTCACTTTTGAACATTCAGCTGATTGTGTAGAATGGCATCTCATCAAGAAGACTTGGAACCAACTGGAGAAGCTTTTCCAATTGCTACTCCGTTGAATGATCCCCCGGAAAGGACTCCTACCACTCTGAGTCATAAAGTCTTCCGTCAACTATGCACCCAGTTTGGCATTGCTGAATCTGACGCTTTGCTCCCTGGAGTAAATGACACTGCTGATAGGCCGCCCCACGGCTTTGTCGCAGTGAACCGCCAAATGTGCTTGAGTGGAGCGATTCCCCCGTTTAATGACTGTCTTCGAGAGCTTCTCCTTCGATTAACTATCTCCCCTTTTCAACTACACCCTAATGGCTATGCCATCCTGTTGGGATTGTGTGTGCTTTTTAGGAGAATGCTGGACCGTTTTCCCAGTTTTGGAGAAATTTGCTTCCTGTGCTCATTTGCAAAGAACAAAGACCATCCCTCTATCACAGTTGTAAGGAGTGCCAGGAACCGTAAACTGATTATTGGTCTTCCTGAAAGCGTCCCTGGGTTTCTGAGACAGTTTTTCTTTGTTCGTTGTCCCCCGGGATTTTACGCCATTTGGAGAGTGGGAAGTACGACCATCTATCTTTTCCTTGTGTTTTCTAAATTCTTCGAAGTCCAAATTGTCAAGTGTTAACTTCTTTTTCTACTGTTTCAGCGCTCCCTCCCCCTTCTAGGGAACCTCGTCACAAGACTACCTTTGAGAGGCTTATGGCCGTGCCGGTTGAGGAGAGGAGTGTTCAATTTCTATTGAAAGATGAGTTCCTTCATGAATTTGGACTCTTACATCCTTCCCGCTCCACTCAGTCACATGAAGTCCCTGATTCTCCAACTAAGGAGTCAGATGCCCCCGTTCCTGCTAAAGAACCTTCACCGGAAGAACATACCGTTGAGACTTCATTGGTAAAGTGTTCTACTCTTACCGACATTGCGGGGTCGTCCAGTAAGTTAGCACTTGCCCCAGTTATTGAAGAGGAGGAAAATCTTCACATTCTTGAAAAGACGGTTGAGGTGGAAGTTGAAAAAGATAATTCTCCCATGCATCATGGCGATGATACTTTTGACAGTCTGAGCGATATTATGATAACTTCCCAGGAGCTCTTTAAAGATGACGCCTCTAAAGTGATCTCTTCTGTCATCGAAGCAACTTCTTCTTTGCAACAAACCACAACGCCTTCTATACAAGCCGTCACCATTCCCACACAAAAAAGTGGTTTGTATTTTGACGCGCATAGCCCACATGCCACACACACTTAGGATTTTGGCACTTATATGCACTTAGCTCCTTTAATTTGAAAATTTCTAATACTTGCCTCTCTTTTTCAATTTCAGGTTCTACAATGGGGCGAAGTGGCTCTTACTTTGACAAATTCCAGCATCACGGAAGCCGCGACGCTTATGACTTTAGGAGTTACATCGGCGCTCCGAAGGAAACTGATGAGGAAAGGGCTGCTAGAAAGGCTCACGAAAGGCGAGCTTACGAAGAACGTCGTCGGAGAGAAGACGAAGAGTACTATGGGAGTAGAGACGAGCGACGTGAATCTTCCCGCAAAAGCGACGATCCTTACAAGAGGAAATCTTACGACGATAAGGGGAAGAGTCATACTTCTGATGATTCCAGCAAACGGATCAGACTTGGTGAGAAAGACACATCTACCATCTCGGAAAAGACTACCGCTTCTATTCCTCCTAATACATCGTCCGGTTCTCCTACCCTTAAGGAGTCTGACATCCAGGCAATTATTAATAGGCCTCAGTATAAAGCCGGGGACGGGCCTCCCACACTTCAGAGCCGATTTCCAAATTGGTGTTTAAGAGGAGTTTGTTTTGACTTAGATTTGGTTCCCATTGATAAGCAGGCGATGCTGAGAAATGTCGATGCCGTCAAGCTTGACATTGAAAGAATATCTGGATGGCAGAAGCTGGTTGATGAACTTCAAAGGGTCAACCGTATGAATCTTGAGGCGATGATGACCATGGAAAACGATAAATCAGAATGGGACAAATGGCGTAAGCAGCATGATGCGGAGATGAAAAGCATTAGTGATGATTATGGGAAGCTCGAAGCTGAAGTTGAAAGACTCAAAAATGAGCTTGCCGCTTCTTCCACATCTTATTCTCAAAAAGAAGAAATGCTTCAAAAACAAGTTCGAGACGCCCATGCTGCTCAGCGAGATACTGAAGTAAAACTTGAAGCAGAACAGCATGTTACTAGAAAATATCGTGATGATGCTGCTCAACTTCAGGAGAAAATCAGCTCTCGAGACTTAGAAATTGCGAGGCTGCAATCCCAGTTATTGAAAGCTAAAAAATAGCGTGATGAAGCTCTCTCTGGTAAGGCTGCGGCTGAAGAATCCCAAAAGGCGACCAAAGCCACCATTGACGCGACTTTATTCGACTTTTATATGCATTGCGTCCTGGGGCGTGGGAGCCTTTCATTCTTGGGACCAGAATATGAAGTCACCTTGGCGGAAGTATGGGAGGCAATCATCGACTTGTTTGGCGGTGCCGGTTATGCTGAAGCAGATCTTCAAGCCACCTACTTAGGTGAGAGCGACCGCGCTGCCCTTGCCAAAGGAAAAGAGCAGCTTATCCGAGTGCGGGCCGAGGCGATGGGAGAGAAGTTTCCTGAGAGAGAAATACCTCCTATTGCTCCTGCTTATACTCCGGCTTTAGCTTACGCGGATATTACTAGCTCTAGTTCTCATTCCACGCCTCCCGCTAAGGTTGACAAAGAAACTGTAACCACTCCTACAGAGGAAGAGGCAATGAAGGACTTCCAAGCTCGGGAATTTGAGATTGATCTCGCTAAACCGGCTTCTCCAGGTAACTTTGACGATTCACGGTCTTCTTTTTCCTCGGAGAATACTGATTTTGATTTCTTTTATTATGCAGCAGACGTGCCGGAAACTGCACCAATTCTTCCTTCTTCAACTGCCGTTCCTCCTTCTTCTCAAGTTAATCCTCTTCCAGCTTCTCAACCAGGTTCACAGGAAGAACCGACAGCAGCCCTTCAAGGTTTGGACGAACCACCTGCTTCCGAGGAACAGAAAGCAGAAGATCTGGAAGATAGCGAGAAGATCCCGGAGCGGTCTTTTGACTACGACACAAAGCTTTCTACATTTCTTGCTCCGGGGAGTGAGTCTTCTTCCAAGAAGAAGGGGAAACGTGTGGCTTCGAAGAAAGGAAAGAAAAGTTCTTCTGCTGCTGGGGATGAAGCAGAGATTGATCCGGCTGAGTCTCTTTCTCCTTCTTCTCCGATACGGCATTCGAAACTAATTACCAGGCCGGGTAAAAGCTCCAAGGGTGGGAAGAAGGAGAAATGAGTTTGATTTTGTCTTTTCTGCTTTTTGTATTGACCGGAGATTGTGCGGATACCGGTCTCCGCTCCTTTTTTGTAATCTGCACAATGTAAAAAGCTTCCATAATATTGAATAAAATAGCTATTTTACTTGTACAAATTCTTGTGTACGTAGGAATATATCTGTTTTCATTTGAAGTGTAGAGTAAACGATTCTTTTTACTTGTACAAACTTTTGTCTGTGTTTCAAGAACGCATTTATTCCACATCTTCTTTATGTGATATTGCAATGAACTTGTGGTGTGTCGCTTGTATATTACTTTTATTAATGTAACTGAATTGTATAATGTTGCCCCCACACCACAAGTGCACTGCAATATTTCTTGCTTTTACAAGACTGATACTCTTATATCAGAGAATAACTATTCCACTTTTTGAGGAAGGAATCATTCTGCTTTTAATAGAGTATATCTCGTTTTTGGAGAAATTTTTACTTTCTCTTTCTGTCAGAAGAACACTTTGACTTTTGGGGATGATCTCTTTTATTTGTTTAAAAATGAATTTTCCCGCACGGTGAAATGAGCTTCTGAAGAAGGTTTTGATTTTTGTGCCCCAGTAAAGGGTTTATTTTTGGTACTTCAAGCAAGTTGAAGTACGCCTCTGCAGAGGTCTTTTGGTCTCCGAAGAGAAGCAATTTTGGTCTCCGAAGAGAAGCAATTTTGGTCTCCGAGGAGAAGCAGTTTTGGTCTCCGAAGAGAAGCAGTTTTGGTCTCCGAGGAGAAGCAGTTTTGGTCTCCGAGGGGAAGCAATTTTGGTCTCCGAAGAGAAGAAGTTTTGGCATTTCAGCTCTGGTGAAGTGGGTCTCCGAAGAGAAGCATTTTGCACTTCTACACGGGTGAAATGTGCCTCCGAAAAGGGCTTGTGCCTCCGAAAAGGGCTTTTTAGCATTTCATCACTGGTGAAGTGGGTCTTCGAAGAGAAGCATTTTGCACTTCTACACGGGTGAAATGTGCCTCCGAAAAGGGCTTGTGCCTCCGAAAAGGGCTTTTTAGCATTTCATCACTGGTGAAGTGGGTCTCCGAAGAGAAGCATTTTGCACTTCTACACTGGTGAAATGTGCCTCCGAAAAGGGCTTGTGCCTCCGAAAAGGGCTTTTTATTGCCTGGAAGTTACTTTCTCATGGTCGGAGGGGTCCACGGGGCGAACTCAAGTTGCTTGATTGGATCTTTGTTTGCACAAACGATCGCAATTAACTAACAAAGTGCCCCTTTGGTAGTCCCACCGATCTTTTTGATTGAGGAAAGCTCTCCCATTTATTGGCGTGCCTCGTTAGAGGGCTTTGGTGATCTTTGGGAAGGAGCATCGGTTGGTTGGTGTACCAGGAAGGTTGCTTCTCAGGGGCGAGTAGATCCACGGGACGGACGCAAGCTGCCTGATCGGATGCATCACGATCAGTTAGCAAGGGCTCTGTTCCTTCGGTGGTTCTACCGGCCCTTTTATTGAGGAGCAAAATTCCTTTTGGTTGCTTCCGTGCTTGCTTGGCCATGTTCTCCCATCATCTGCCCATTAGCGATCTTTTATTATCATTTCCAAGCGTATCTTCGTTTCTTTTGTAAGTAAATTGCCTTATATGAAGAAGTGGACTTCACTGTTGAATAACTTCATGGGACAAACGCAAGTTACCTAGCTGGGTGTCTGTTCATATTGACAATCACAACTGGTTAACGAAGGCTTGCCCCAATGAAGTTGCCAACTTTTTATGTGAGGTTCTTCTTGTATAGGATTTGAATATGGAATTTTTTGTTGCTTGGTATTTGCTTTAATAAATGATTTGTAAGGCTCGCTTAGCTTTGCGATGGGTGAGCTTTTCTTTAACGACCTGCAATATGAGATCGACATTTTAGCAATACATTTAGAGTATTTACATATCGAAATATAACAGGCATTTTATAATAGAAAACACAGAATGCATAGTTTTTCATTATTCAGTCACGCTGATTTCTCAGCGGTTTACAATGCAGGAGTTACTCATCCATCATCATTTTTTTTACAAATTTAAGCAACGCTGTTAAGTAAAAAATGGATGCTAGTTATTGTTGTTTCAGAATCTCCGGACTGATTATCCATTTGCACCAGATTCGCAGCTTCGGATTTATATGCTAGAGAAAGTGGAAGATGCCCCAGTTGCAGTTTTGTGGACAATTAACAGTCGTCCCAACTTCTTCATGCTGGGTGTGGACCTCCTATGACAACATTAATGACAAGCTTTTCTGAATCTTGCGCTGCAGTGTTGTGGTGAGAATCAGATTGATGGGTAGGACGTTGTTGATCCCGAGTGGATGAGGTTGGAGCGACTCCGCTTCTCTTAACGTATTGTTGGAGTTTACCCTGCTCCAGCAATTCTTCAATCACATTCTTTAATTGGAGACATTGATTAGTGTCATGGCCAGGTTGATTGTGAAATTGGCAGAATTTTCCATTACGCTTTGCACCTCTCGTCATCTCAGGTGGCTTAGGATACCTGACAACGTCTTTAGTTGCAAAAAAGATATTTCTTGGTGTATCAGTTAAAGGAGTATAATCCGAAGGATTAAAGCGGCGTGGTTTCTTTTCATTTCCCTGGCTCTTTCCTCCTTCATTCTCCCTTTTCAGACTTTCAGATTCTCTTTTATTAGATGGGACATTGTTATTATTAGTTTGGGCAGCAACCACTTTTGATGTCGTAGAAAGGCTTTCAAGGCGAATGAACTCGTCGGCCTTTTTATAAAATTTATCAAGTGAGTTTAGTTCCTTCATCTTTAGCCATATCCCAAATTTACTCGATTTATCAATGGCTCGCATCAAATAAGTCAGGATCATGCGTGGTTCTGCATTTTCTACTTTGGCTAAAGCTATATTGAAACGGCTCAAGAAAGATTTAATTGATTCTCCGGGCGCTTGTTCAAGGTTAGACAGTGACATTATATCCTTAGCTTTTGAGGCATACAATCTGAACTGTTCTTTGAACTTTTGCGTTAATTCGGAGAACTTATCTATAGACCGTACTGGAAGCTTTGTGAACCAAAGTAAAGCCACACCTTCCAAATATACTGGAAAGTATCGACACTTGATCTCGTCTGATGCTCTTGCACCGGTCATATGCCAATCATATTTGTATAGGAAATGATTAGGGTCACCGGTTCCCCTATAGGCTTGGATAGTAGGAGGTGCAAATTTCCTTGGAAACTCCGCTCTCAGGATCCTTTCAGTAAACGGAGTTCTGCTTGGCGCGAATCCCCAGTCAGCCTCATCCTCTTCCCTTTGCATGATCTCTTTCATGATGCGGCTAACCATTTCGGACAGGTATTCTTTATTGTTCAAAGACACCTCCGGACAAGCATCAGTTCTTCCCTCGGAAGTTTGCCCGGGCATATGTTCATGACAGGTTGGTTGCGGCATAGAACCATCAGCCTGGAAAGGTGGCATTTCAGGAAGAGTAGTTTGATGGTTCTCTGGTTGACGATTTGCCCCGAGCAAAGCAGTTAATCTATCCATCATCAAAGCGTTTTGAGTTTCAATTTGTTGGTATAATCCAGAAACTGCGTCGTCTAATTCAGCCCTGGTGACTCCAATGGTAGGAGTTGTTTGGTCTGCGGTTGGGAAGGCGGAAGTCCCTTCGTGAGCATTTCTGGATCTGACAGGTCTACTTCTTCTTCCAGGAACCATTATTTCGGATCTGGTTTTTAAGAGAAGTCCTTTTTATGAATCTTTGCGAAGCAACGGTGGATGATCGCCTGAGTTGGGTTTCTCAGTGAAAGCACCAAAATGTTAACGCTAAAAAGTGAACGCTAACACCCGGTGTGTGTAATAGAATCGTGAAAGCACCACCCGTTGGTATGGGAATAGAATATAAGCTGAATATAGCAGAAAAGCAGTAAATGAACAACATGTTTATAGTGGTTCGGCCCGTAATTGAGCCTACGTCCACTTTATAATCTTTTATTACTGATTCGGTTACAATTTGATACAATATCCTTCAAAATACAATACAACTTGATCACGAAAGCACTCTTGACTACTAGCTCAATCTTTGATGATGAATCTCGACGAATCCGTGTTGGATGTAAGGAGTTCTTCTCTTGAAGATTGTTGTAGTGTCTTGAATGCTTGAAGATCTTTGATTGCTGAATGAGAGGAGACTTCGACAGCGTAACGGCGCTTGAAGAAATGAATGGCCAAAAGTCCCCCTTATGTTGGAAGTGGTGGGGTATTTATAGGAGCTGATTTGGATTCAGAAAATTTGCCTAAGTCTTAGGTCGCGTACGACCTTAGTTAAGTCGTAGGTCGCGAGCGACCTAAGCCAGGTTGCAGTCTCCCTGCGGCTTAAGAGATTAGCTGGTGAAGCAGTACTTGGCTTTATTTGATTAAGTGGTAGGTCGCAGGCGAGTTAAGGAATAGCTGTGGGAGTTCTAAGTCGTTGAAGCCCTAGCTCGTTAGCCTCTTAAGTCGTAGGTCCCTTAGGTCGCAAATCTTTCCTGTAGTTAGGTCGCAAACCTTTCCTGAGTCCTTAGGTCGCAAACTTCTCCCAAGTCCTTAGGTCGCAAGGTCTTCTGATAGTTAGGTCGTAGACTCCCCTAGGTCGCAGAGCCTCCTTCAACAGTTAGGTCGCGACATTCTTTAGGTCGCTATGTTCTTAGGTCGCTAAGTTTCCTGCTGTTAGGTCGCAAGATCCTCTAGGTCGTAGACATTTTAGCTCGTACATTGTTAGGTCGTGGATGACTTAAGCTAAATCCTGAGTCTCTTAAGTCGTAAGTTGTCTAACTCTTTAAGTCGTAGATCCCTTGAGTCGTATAGACTTTAACTCGCTGAGTAGTTAAGTCGGAAACCTCTTAATTTCTTAAGTCGCAGGTAGCTTAACTCGTTGAGTCGTGAAGCTCTTAAGTCGTACATCCACTGAGTCGTAAACTTGTTAAGTCGTAAACCACTGAGTCGTAAACTTGTTAAGTCGTAAACCACTATGGGTTGTAGTCCGCTAACTCGTGAAGCTTTTAGGTCGTAAGTCGTTCGAGCCATAGATCCTCTTTCAGCCATTAAATCGTAAGTCGTCAAGACCACTTAGGTCGTAGGCTTTTTAACTCGTTGGCTTCTTAAATCACGGCATAATCTGAGTCGTCAATTTCTTAACTCGTAGGTCGTTGCTAAAGAGGAGTTAACATATAGAATATATTAACATCTCAACTAAAACCATATACGAGCTCAAATAAATTTCGAATAACTGATCCATATAAACTATATATATGCAAAAAATAAATAAATCAAACCATCCATATATATATAAATATAGTACATATAGCAAAACACAGATGTAAACAACATATATATATATAAGATAACTTATGTAAATCTATATACATAAATAGAAAATAATACCTATATTTAGGCACGACATATATATACACGACTGCAAGTGCCATCAGGCTGTCATGGCGCAACAGACTCGAAGTAGATGGCTGCCAAGTCGAGGCTGTGGCCGGTTGGTTGTTGGCCGATGCAGACAGGGGTGAAGGCGGCTGGAAGAGGAAGAAGGAGGAGCTTGGTGTCCGAGGCGGTGGCTGCTCTGGAGGCACACGGCTGTGGAGCGACTTCGGCTACTTGCGATGCTTTGAGGTGGGTCTGGTTTCATAGTGGAGGGAATGATGATGTGGAGAAGATTGGTGGAAGCAGCCGTTGGTCGGGTGTACTTGTCTCGGTGGTAGGCGCATGCGCGGAAAGAGGGAGGTGGCTTAGAGTTGTGGAGCTTTCGGCTATAAGGCGGGCGGAGAGAGAATGAGGCAGAGGAGGGAGAGGGCGGAAAATGTGGTGGTCGGAAAAGGGAAGGGAGGAGCGGAAGAGGTTG
The DNA here is from genome assembly GCA_030737815.1 of Allium fistulosum. Classification (NCBI taxonomy): domain Eukaryota; kingdom Viridiplantae; phylum Streptophyta; class Magnoliopsida; order Asparagales; family Amaryllidaceae; genus Allium; species Allium fistulosum. The sequence goes on along the minus strand of CM060904.1, from coordinate 577,293,130 downwards.
TAAAGGAGGCTTGCATGGGAAATGGGCAGTTGAGTGGAAGAGAATGGCACAGGCCTTGTTGCATGGGAAGAAGGCTGTTGAAAATGTGAGGAGATGGGTGGAAAAGAATTTGAGGCGGAGGGAAACTGAAAGGTGGAGGATGAATAGTATTATACATGACTTCATGTATTACTTCCAGAGCACAGAACCAAAACAAAACTGCTTGTATTTCATTATTTCTATTTTTTTTATAATGAGGTAGAATAGATTTTTTTTATATAAAATAAGGAAGTTGAGCAGATCCGCATACTTATGTTCACTTACTTTTTTTTATTAACAAAGGGAAAGCCGGCCATGCGAGAGGAAGAAGAGAGGTATGGCTACGTACAGGCAATGTTATAAAATATTTTAATAAACTATTGTTTCCAAGGCAAATAAATGCAAATGACCATACGTTGAACAAAGAAGGATAGCAAGAGTCAGGAGGCAATGACTTGGAACTTTAAAAGTAAAGGCTATTGGTTTTCTTTTTAACGGTAGATGATTAAAAAGACAAATGAAGCCGTGAGTTGAAATTTCATAACCGATACGGGCATCCATTCTGCGGTTTCGTCACGTACCGAAACTTCAAACACAGAAGTGAATATACTGCAGAGATCAACACGATGAGACGATCCAGACGATATATAGATATCAGTGGTATGATTGAATTATAAAAATTCGAATTTTCTACTAGCGGAAAATGCAAGAAAATCGTAGAAAAATAAGATCGACGGAGCCAAAGAAGTTCGAATTTGGAAAAACAAAAAATGACGTTTGCTTAGAAGATGGTTTAGAATTTTTCTATGTAAAAAATATTTAGGTTTAAAAAACATTTTATTTTCATCGCTTTTTAACTGATTAAATTGAAGTAAAATTTTCGCACGAAATAAACTTCATATTTTCGGATGAAAATTTACCAGTTGCTATGTTTAATTAGACGCATTCCAAATATCAATTTTTATTTCAAAATTTTATCGTTTAAAATTTCACAAAATTTCGACTAATTACGTTATTAAAATAGTTAAAATTTACGGGTCGTTACATCAAGATCCAAAGGATGATTTGATATGCCAAGGAAATTATGTATTTATATGATTTCAAAATGATTTTAAATAAATAAGAACAAGGAAATTTTCATTGAGTGTTTTATGAAAATGTGAGAAAATAAGTTTGATAACTTATAAATTTTGAGAATTAGTAAGTTAAAACGATGTTTTAAATTGTTGAATATGAATGTAAGAAAAGAAAATTTGAAAACAGGATTTGACTTAAGTTGAATGAAATGATTTTTGGAAACGGAATTGAATGTGATTTGAAATGAATCAATGAGATGGACTAATTAAATTAATTAGTGAGTTGAATATGGTTTTGGAATATAGTTGATAAAATTGAATATTGAAATTGGAAGATGAATTGAGTTAAAGAAATTGAATTTGGTTAGAAATATATATGGGCTTAAGTTGTGAAGTGGTAATAAACATGAGAAGTGTTGTATCAAATGTTTATAATAAAATTAAGGAAATTTATTAAAAATGGTTCTTAATTGATGTTAGTATTGAAAGAAATATACCAAGTAATAAATGAATATGAATAAAGCAATGTGAGTAATTAAACGTAGATAAATTAAATGTGAATAGTTGAACATAAATAAAAGTGAATCAAATGAGAATGAGATGAAATTAAATAAGAGAATTTGGTATAGCTAAGAAATCAATGGAAATAAGTACGTAAGTTGTACGTATATTATTTGTTTTGCATAACGGTTTGATCCAGGTTCAAGTACAGAATTTTGAGATGATTTACATCGGATCGAACAATAATTTTTCACTCGATTCTTGATGGCGAATGCTGGGTATGGATGTTTGATTGATTCTGAAATTCTCTATCATGGTATATGGCCATGCAAGGAGAATGACGGTTTCTAATCAAGGAATCGGATCCGAGTCCGCACTAGAGTGGTCATGTGAACAATACTAGTTCGAAAGAGAAATTATGTGATCGATCAAGCGATCATGTTTGAGATTTGCATACGGATGATATATGTACATCGTACGTTTTTAATAAAGAAAATGTTGGAAATTGAAAAGGCGGGATAATATGATTGTGAAATGTATGATTAGATATCATTGGTAAATAAGATGCATGTATATATAAACAAGAGCTAACTTGATGCCTTTGGTTTCATAAGTAAAATTTGGTTGCCGATTAAAAGGTACATGTTTAACTTATTATTGAATTTGATGGTTTTGTTCTTTTGTTGGTCTGGGCCCGTAGTGACGAGTTGTAGTTTTTCGATCTAGCCGCGCAAAGGAGACGCTAGCGAAATTTTTCGTAAATTTAAAACGTTCGAAAAATTTTGAGAAATTTTGAAGAAAATTTTGATAACTAAAATTTGATTTTTAGTTATAACCTGAAATGATTGAATAGGAATGATATCAGTTGGAATCTATGAATGAATTTGGAAACTTAGTGAAAGTAATAACAAAGTTTCAACGATTGGATTTTTGGAAAAGTTAAAGGCTTAAAATAATTTAGCAAATTATTTCAACTAATTTATTTTAAAAAGTAATGGGTTTGTGGTATTTTTCTTACCTTGGCAATTTCGGGAACGAAATTCCTTTTAAGGAGGGAAGAATGTAACAACCTAGAATTTTCAATTATTTGAATTGGAGTATTTAACTGATTTTAAATATTGAAAAGTTAATTTATAGGTTAAATAACTTGAATTTCAATATAGCGATTTATTAGATAGTTTAGTTTATGAATTTAATAATTGAAATTATTTAAATAATTGAGTCTTGGGTTTTAAGTTGGATAAAACCGATTTCAAAGCTTATTAAAATTCTATTTAATAAGAATGAAGATAATAAAACTTTTAAATTGGATTTAAAAGTGATTTACTCGATTTTGAAAATAACTCATTTTAATTAATATATAAAAATATCCTTCCGGGGCACTGTCTCGAATTTCGACGAGACCTATTTCATTGGATCTGTAATAATGAATTTTAATATGCCATCAAATTTCATGGCGATCAGATGTATCGTTTGGTCGTGCAAGATCGAAACGCGTTGAAATTAATATCAAAAATTTAAGATAATAATTAGGTTCAAAAGTTATCTTCTACATATGATCGAATTAGGCCTTGAGACTAGTTCCATTATGTTTGGAATAGGGGTATAACATATAGGATGCCCGACGGCAAGTCTTATTTGGAGTTCGATATTTTTGGACGTGTAATATCGAATATTTTTCAATATAAAATGATATATATGTACACACGTTCCCATATCCTTGCCCATACCCTTCACTATGCATGCCACACCCACACTGTTCATCCATGCCTCAAACATACCACCCTCTTCTCTGAATACAGTTCAAATTAGAGAAGGAAGGTTAGAAAATTTCAATTTTTTTTCAAATTTATAAAGCAGCCTCAACCAACGATCCTCATCAATCGGGACCAATTCTTGCATTTTCAGGGTAGGTCATCAACTAGAGAAATATTGCCGACATCAAGCTCGACCTATTTGATGGTTGGATTGCTGTCATCCGTCATAAGGTGGCCGAAATTCGTCATTGAATGTTGGATCTTTTTCAGCAAAATTCGTCGCTGTCGTTCATTAGTTGGCGATGGCATCCGAAGAGAACTCGTAGGGGATGATGTTAGCTACCCATGGCCAAAATTTCGTGGGACGACATGGCATGTGACGGCGGCAGTTGCGAGATGGACATGGTGTGTTTGGGTTTGTTTTTCTTGGGCGAACGGCGACGAGATGGTGGCAGTCCTGTGGCATGGGACTATGCGAGGTTGAGGGGTCTCTGGTGTGGTGGTGGAGGCGGTTTGATGGCCTGAGGCGCGGCAGCAAGGTGAAGAAGCGACCTTGGTATTTACGATCGTGAGAGGAAGATGATAAGCAGCGGGATTATTTTTTTAAACTAAGGTTAATTAAGTTAAATGTTCGAAATATATATATATATACACACACACACTATTTAAATTTGTTGAATATTGTAAATTAAATAACTCATTCGTTTTAGGGTAAAATCGAACGTGATAAGTTACGTTAGGATCTTATCAATGGATGCTACATTATGGAAGTGGTTTGGACAAATTTGGAGATAGTTGAAATTTGGGCTAAAATCGAACGTCATTCGGTTTTAGTCCCATACCAGAATGGCTCGGCGACCACCAAAAATTTCGGTGAGTTAAACTCACCTTTTGGATAACTAGTATGATATATAGTTGGTAAAAATTGTTGAATGATAGTTTGGATGAATTATTGTATTATTCAGTTGGTTTGGACTTATTCCCGCCTATTTGAGCGGATGAGACCCATTTACGTTCCTATGTAAGAGCGGATGACCCTTTTGTATACGAACCCCACCTCGAAACCGTTGACTTATATTTATGGTTATATAACGTTTGTGATGAAGGAAAAGCAAGTCAGAGGAATCCAACAGGATTCCTCACCACTATTGATTTTAATTACATATATATATGTGCCAATATATAAGTTGTGATGCGGGGGGACAGATTGGAGGGATCCAACGGGATTCCTCACTATTTTTGAATTGTTTAATAATTTTCCTATTGTATGGATGTTTGAAAATGAACCTAATGTGGTTACTGTGGTTATAACATTGTTATATGTTTGAATACTAAAACCCAGTAGTGATAGAAAATCAATATCGGTATTGGTTAGGTGTTGGGTGGCTATTGGCCTCAAATTAGTATTTCAAAATACTATAAATTGCCGTTTGAGTTGGAATTGGGTTTTGAGACAAGAAATGAATTTTAAATCCGAAATTGGGTTTCAGAAATATTTTGTTTTAAGATTATCTATTTAATTATATTTTATATTGTTTCAAAATTAATTTATTATATTAATATTGTTTTAAAGTTATTTAATTATAGTAATATTATTTTAAGTTATTTAATTATATTAGTATTGTTTTAAATTTATTTGTTTATAATTAATATTGTTTTAAAGAATTTATCAAAATGTTAATATTCTAAAAGGTTAATTATTTCAAGAATAATAATGGTTTGAAATTAATAATAAGAATTATTAATAAGGTTTTAAAAATAAATTATTATTATTTATAAAAAAATGGTAAAGATTAATTATTATTGTTTAATTAACAATATTTTGAATTACCAATTATTATTTTTAAGATGTTTTAAAGTTAATAATTTTCACTTATTTATCATTGTTAATAATTATTATTATATAATGGTGTATTAAAGTAAATATTTTTTATTATTTGTAAATGTTTTCGAGACCCATGAATTGAGTTCAAAGATTTGGATTTTATAAAGGAATTTATAAAATGGTTTGAAGACTTAAGGGAAGATTATTTACAAGGTTAAAGAGTTTACAAATGGTTAGATATTTATAAATGAATTTTAGAAATGGGTATATAGATTTATAAAAGGAATTTTATAAATGCTTTCATGGGTTTTTAAAGGGTTTATAAATGATTTTTGAAATGAACAAAGAGCTTATAAGTGATTGAATTTTTATAAAGGGATTATAAATTTTTCTTCGGAGATTTATAAAATGGTTTATAAATGGTTTTGGAGAATTGTAAGGGAATTTATAAATGATATGAGAATCGAATAAAAAGAAAATATTTCTCAATTTTGTGGATTTACTTATACCGTTGAGATAAGTATATGGATATTTTCTATGTATTGAAAATATAGGGATGGGCAGATATACCCTTGTAAGGGTATTTTCTACAAGTAACAAAGTTCTTTCAAAATGAATGAAAGATTTATTAAAAGGAGGCCAGTGGTTTCTTATGTGCTTAACTGATGTTGTTTTCACCTATGGAATAAATCTCTATTTGAGTGTGTGTTTATTGATAGTTAAATACCCGACTATCAAGCCTAAATATGTAATCCATCTTAATTTTGGTGGTACGGAAACATTCCCTACTTAACACCGAAGGATTTTAAATCGGGAAATATCTAGGGGAAACACGAAAATTATATGGTGCAATTACATCGGTGGTGCTATACTATACGTATAAACTCGTTTCGTTCTTCTAGGACAAATGATGAGAAGATCCATCCACTTAAACGGTTAAAGGGTGATCCCCGATGTAACAACACACATATTTTACGATTGTATATTTAAATGTTTTATTTAAATATAGCATCGTTAATCGGATTAAAGTCCAAAATGTTACTTTTTGTAAACAGACGAATTGGGACTCGAGACCACTTCCATTGATTTCAAAATGGCGTTTACAACTTTTTTGAGTATAAACATCGATATGTTTGGAGTTGAGTAGAATTTTGCTATTTTTTTTATTTTGGGCTTTGGGTTTGGGTTTCTACCCACTAACCCAACATAATACCCTAACTCCACTCAACTCCTCTTCATTCATTCGTTCCATTCCCTAACACTCCAGCTCTAGAGAAAAATAGGGGAAGAGATTGGAAATTAGAATTCCAAAACCCTAGTTTGTTTAGGAAATACAAATTCAAGTCCAAAATCAAGGAGAAGCTTAGGTAAGCATCCTCTTCATCTTCTCCATCTTTATCTCTCTTCAATTTAGAGAATTTCCTATAACCTAACTTAGGAAATATTCTTCTTATGAGCTTAGATTGAAGCTTCTTGAGTTGTTGTTAAAGAGGAATTGATCTTAGCTTGTTTTAGAGCTTCTCACTTGAGTTTTGGAGTTAAAGGTGAGTTTTTGAACTCACATCTACGTCTATAACTTTCATTGTTGTTAGGTATGAATTCCTAACTTCTATTCATGTTCATTTTCTTTTAATTTGAATTGATTTGGTGAACTTTCCAATTTTGATGTTTTGAAGTCAAAATCTTCAAAAATCATATATTGGATGTTTGGACATGTTTTGGTGGTGTATCGAAGAGCCTATAGTGTTGGGTTGTCGATTGGCATAAACCCCTAGCATCCACCGCTCGATCGATCGCATTTCATTTGGATTTTCGCCCTTTACAGGCTAGGCTGATTTTTGCCTACAGGTGAATTTCAGACGTCTGAATTCCAATTCAGACGTCTGGATTCAAATTCAGAGGTCTGGATTCCAATTCAGACGTTTGGATTCTAATTCTCCAGACGTCTGGGTTCTAATTCAGACGTCTGGATTCAAATTAAGACATCTGGATTGGAAATCTAGATGTCTGGAATTGGTCCCTGGAAAACGCAAAAAGGTAGAGACAAAATTCAAACATTTGGAAATCCATCCAGACGTCTGGTTAGTGGTTCAGACGTCTTGTTTGTAATTTCAAACGTTTGAAATGTGAAGATTTGCCTATTTTGGCTGTTTTGAGGGGATTTCCAATTTTTAATCGATTTTTGCCGACCTAGTTAGTTGTTATCACTTATTATCGACTTTGATGGCTTCTTACTTTGGATTTTTGGGAATATTCATTTAATGGATTTGATATCGATTTTTATGGATATAATTAACATCGTCGTATGTGAACTTTTGGTGATTGATTGTTTTTACAATCGTTTTTGTGATTTGTCACTTTAAAATACAAAGGTTTCTATACTAGTAGTAAATATTAAAACTCTTTCATTAAAATGATTTTGATGCTATTTTAAATATAAAGCTTGCTTTTAAAACCGTTTTCCAATCTATTAGTATATACAAACCTTTACCTCATTCGTTTGAGAAATCTAATTAAACGGCTTAGCAAAACAAGTGGTATGAAACGCTTGCGTTTTGATGCAGCAGCGGAATAACAAAATGATGATTCTGTGAAAGTAGCAATCGATGGAATGAAGAATAATGAATGGCCCAAATTCGTTGATCCGAAGATACCGAATTCTAGCTATCTTCGTCGCGTTGATCGCGCACGATACCGTGAAAGAAGATCTGTAATTCTTCAGACGTTGATCAAGCGCACTTGATACCGTGAATTGGCTTCTACGATCATTGATTCGAGCGCACTCGAATGCCGAAAGAGGAGATAGGAGATTACACTCAACTACCAATTTAATGAAAGCACAAAGCTAACAAACTAAAGGTTTTATTCAAAATCAACTAAACTATTACAAGTGATATCCCCCGCCTATTTATAGGCTTACAATTCTCACAACAGAAACCTGTACAACACATAGGTCGGCGATGACCTAAAACCTTGCGACCTAAAAACAGACGCGACCTAAAAGCAGACGCGACTTAAAACAGACGCGACCTAAAACAGACGCGACCTAAAACAGATGCGACCTAAAAAGGAAAACACACAAGTACAATGCAACATATACAAATTACAACACATAAGCGACTCAAGAAATTACCCAACGACCTAACATTGAACGACTTAACAACAGTGAGCGACTTAAAAGCACGCTGCAGCAGCGACCTAAGAATATGGCTTCGGATATTCTTCACGCGACCTACCCCATGAGCGACTTAAGAAAGGCAGTAGTGAACGACCTAACAACAGAAGGTAGCGACCTAAAATAAAAGCGGCATCCAACTCAGCGACCTATCATAGGCCGTTTAACTTCTCCGCGACCTAACGTAGGTCGAAATTCTATCTCGCGACCTAACTTAGGTCGTAACTCGTCAAAGCAGGTACTCGAGAAATCGGAGCGACCAAAAATGAGCGGCATGTGAGGGTTAGGTCGTTCGCGACCTAACTTTGATTTTTTTTCCTTGCTAGGTCGTAGCTCTCCACTAGGTCGTTTGCGAGCTTCACTAAGTCATTGGAGCGACTTAAAGGACTCGTTAGGTCGTTCGCCACCTAACACTTCACTAATTTGGTCTACATTATCTTCTGCATTATCTTGGGTATCATTCTGGGCTGCATCATCCTCTCCGGGTTGAGAAAAATTCGTCCTCGAATTTGCGCCCTCCTCTTCCACAACAAACTCATTCCCATGACACGGTATCAGATGTTTAACATTAAACACGTCAGACGTATACACATCCTCCGGCAGCTTCAACCTGTAAGCGTTTTCATTGATCCATTTCACAACTGTTACAGGACCAATCTTTCGTGCTTTAAGTTTATTGTATGCTCCCACTGGAAAACGATCCTTCGTTAGTACAGCATATACTAAATCACCTTCATTAAATTCAACGCTTCTTCGTTTCAAATCCGCGTATCGTTTATACTTTTAATTTGCTTTCTCCAATTGTTCCTGAACGATTTTATGATATTCTGCCAATCCATCAACAAAATCAACAGTCCGTTTAACAGTTCCCTTTGGTAGTGGTACTATTGTCAAATCCAACGGCCCTTTTGGTAAACTTGAATAAACAATCTGAAATTGACTGAACCCAGTACTTCGATTGACTGCATGATTATGTGCAAACTCTGCTTGACATAACTTCATATCCCATCTTTTCAAGTTATCTTTCACGAGACATCTCAATAAGTTCCCCAACGATCTGTTAACCACCTCTGTTTGCCCATCAGATTGCGGATGATAGGCACTACTAAAATTTAACTTCGTTCCAACCATCTTCCACAAACTTAACCAAAAATGGCTTAGAAATCTAGTATCCCGATCTAAAACAATAGATTCAGGTAGCCCATGCAATCGATATACTTCTTTAAAGAATAACTCAGCGACACGGACGGCATCAGCTGTCTTCTTACAAGCGATAAAATGCACCATCTTTGAGAACCTGTCCACTACCACATATATCGAGTCATTTCCCCTCTAAGTTCTCGGTAATCCCAAAACAAAATCCATACTGATATCAACCCATGGTCTAATCAACACGGGTAACGGCATATACAATCCCACATTCGTCGCTGTCCCCTTGGAAACTTGGCAAATATGACATCTCTCCACAAACATTCTAACTTCCCGCTTCATCGAAGGCCAATAATAAGATTGAGAAATCAATTGCAAAGTACAATCTCGGCCCACATGACCTTCCTCATGCAATTCCTTTACAATCTTCATTCGTAAGCCGCACTCCGGTATACATAATCGATTTCCCTTAAAAAGAAAACCATCCATCATTGCAAACTCATCCATCTTCCCCTCCTTGACTTCATCTACATACTTTGCAATGTAAGGATCATCAACAAATATCTCTGGCAATACATCAAACCATGTCACTTCAACCTTCATTGTAGTCAGCAAATGATTCCTTCGACTCAATGCATCTGCCACTTTATTCGTAATTCCCGACTTATGCTTCACCACAAATGTAAATTGTTGTAAGTATGCTATCCACGAAGCATGCCTTGCCGCAATCTTGTCTTGTCCCTGCATATGCTTCAACGCCTCATGATCAGTATATAAAACAAATTCTTTATGAAACAAATAATGTCTCCAGTGTTTCACAGCTTGATAGCATAAAATTCCACATCATATGTATTATATCTCATCTTTGCTCCTGATAGCTTCTCACTGAAATATGCAATAGGACGACCTTTCTGACTCAACAACCCTCCAATCCCAACCTTCGATGCATTAGTATGTAATTCAAACAACAACTGAAAATCTGGTAATACTAGAATTGGTGTTGTCGTCAAAAGCTCCTTGATCTGCTCAAAAGCAACCCTTGCTTCCTCCGACCATAAAAATTGTTTCCCCTTCATACAATCAGTCACTGGTGCCATCACACTACTGAAGTGTGGAATGAACCTTCGGTAGAATGATGCCAATCATGAAAACTTCTAACTTTTGTTATCGTCCTGGGTTGTGGCCAATTTCTGATTGCTTCAACTTTATTCTGATCCACCTGTATACCTCCTCCCGATATAACATACCCCAAAAATAAAACACTATGCGGCATGAACACACATTTCTTCGTTGCAGCATAAAATTGTTCTTGTCGCAGTACCATCAACACTTCTCTCAGATGTTGCAAGTGTTCTTCTGGACTTCCACTATATATCAGTATATCATCAAAATACACCACTACAAAATTCCTAATAAATGGTCTAAAAATCTGATTCATCACCCGCATAAATGTACTTGGTGCATTTGAAAGACCAAATGGCATAACCAGCCATTCGTACAACCCCTCACGTGTCTTGAACGCTGTTTTCCATTCATCCTCTGGTCTGATTCGAATTTGATGATAACCACTTTTCAAATCAATCTTCGAAAAGATAGTAGCCCTGCACAACTGATCCAACAAATCATCAAGTCTCCGCATTGGAAATCTGTATCTCACAGTAATCTTATTCAGTGCTCGACTATCAGTGCACATCCTCCACGTTCCATCCTTCTTTGGTACTAACAATGCTGGCACAGCACATGGACTTAAACTTTCCTGCACACGTCCCTGTTCAAGCAATTCTTCCACTTGCCTTCTCAACTCCACATGCTCTTTTGGACTCATTCTGTAGTGTGATATATGAGGTAACACAGCTCCTGGAACAAGATCAATTTGATTTTGAATGTCTCTCAACGGTGGTAACTCCGTTGGTAGCTCCTCAGGAAATACATCGTCAAACTCTCCCAGCACCGGTCTTACTTCTTCAGGAATCTCAACCACTTCATGACTCTCACGTCCAATTAACAAGAATACTTCAGGCTCCTCTTCTACCTCCTTAACAAACTCCTTCAAAAATAGCAACGTTTTAAGTTCTTCAATCTCCTCCAACTTGCTTTCTTCTTGTTGTCGCTTCTTAGGAATTAAAGTAATCTTTGTACCCTCAAACATGAAACTGTAACTGTTAGCATGACCATCATGCTGCACAGCCCTATCATATTGCCACGGTCTTCCCAACAGCAGATGACATACATCCATGTCCACAACATCACACCAAATTTCATCTTTGTAGTTCTTCCCAATTGAAAATTAACACAAGCTCTTCTTCCAACTTTCACCTCCCCACCTTTCCTCAACCAAGCTAACTTGTACGGTTTCAGATGCTTCTCTGTTTTCAACGCTAACTTCTTCACAGCTTCTGTAGAGATAATATTATCATAGCTCCCTGCATCGATGACAAACTTGCAAACCCTTCCCAAGATAGTACATGTTGATTGAAAGATGTTACTCCTCAACCAGCTAGTTTCCTCCTCCTGTTTTGGTGTTAAACACGACCTCTTCATCATCAATGAATACCCTTCGTCTCCCGACACATTTTCTTCCTCCTCATCATGTAGTGAATTAGAACATTTAGCCTCTACCTCATCTTCCTCTGCCTCAGCAATCATAGTTCTCTTCTTTTGTTTCGGACATTCGCTGCTCTTGTGTCCCACATCTTGACAATTATAGCATTTGAAATTAGTGTTGACCTTTGGCTTAGCCACTTCATGAACAACTGGTTTACTCGATGCTTTAGGAATATTAGAACTACTACTCGCTCCTTTGTTTTGCCCCGTAAAGCTTGGAAACACACCTCCCCCATGTCTTCCTTATTTCTCCCAAGCCAACGCTTTTTGATGTGCTTCTGCCACAGATCTAGGGTCGAACATGTTCACCATATCCTGGATCTGTGTTTTAAGTCCACCCACAAATCTAGCGGTCAATTGTTCTTCTATCTCCATAATGTCATTTCGAGCAATCAACTAATAGAACTCATCTGCATAGTCAGTAACTGCCTTCGTCCCTTGCCTCAGGTATTGTAATCTCTGATACATTAATGATTGGTAATTCTAAGGTAAGAAAGTAGCCTTCATCAATTTCTTCATCTTTTCCCAAGCTACAATCCTTGACTTCCCCATCCGCTCTCTAGTAAGTTTGGTTTGCTGCCACCATGCCATAGCTCTCCCCCTCAACCTAGTAGCAACCAACTTCACTTTACGATCCTCCGGAACCTCCTTGAAGTCAAATATTTCCTCAACATAAGCTAACCAATCAAGAAATTCCTCGACTTGCATACCTCCCTTGAATTCCGGTATTTCAGTCTTCATCCCCGACTCCCACTTGTGATCATACTCCGACTGATTTCTTCCTGGTCCTCGCCCTCGTCCATGAACACTACCACCATCAAACTCCTCCTCAAAATCTGATGTATATCGATGTCGATCCTGACCACCAACATCTCTACTACCTTCATTTCTTCCACCAACATCCCTTCTATCTACATTCCTCCGATCTTGATCATTCACAGTCCTCTCATGTCTTCGATCATCATCATTTCTATAACAATCTCGACTCACACTTCTATGATCATTATCAACACTTCTTTCTCGATTGGAATGTGGTGAGACTCTACTTCCCCCATGGTTGGATTCAGGTGAAACCCTTCTCCGATTTTGATTCATGTCTAACATCATCTTCTCTAATCGCCCAATCCCTTCATTAAGCTTTTCACTAAAGTTTTCGTTTATTCTATGCTCCATCTCATCATCTTCTTCTCTTCTATACAAAGCTTCTACATTCTGATGGCGATTAGCTCTTCTCGGGGCATGATTTGAAATGTCACAAACACTTCAATTCTCGACTTGTACAAATCAAAAGATACCAAATGATATACGATCTTCAACTTCAAACTCTCGGCTCTAACGAATAAAAATGATACACGGCTTCAATAGCTCGACAACAATGGTTCGCGACTTAATGGTCTTAGCCCGCTTCAATTTCCACACACAATCTCAAATCTTGGCGCGCAAACTTCCACGGCCAAATTCAAACACCTTTCTTCTTTCGATCCAAAATGATATGGATCAAAATCTTCACTCTTGTTGCGACTTTGTGATGAACGCGATGAACAACCAACTTCTCCAAATGATGTACGGCTTCAATTAACTCCTCAAACTCTTCGAATAAATTGTCTCCAAGACTCGGCTTAGCTATGATTGGCTAAGTCTAGCTCCGATACCAAATGATGCAGCAGCGGAATAACAAAATGATGATTCTGTGAAAGTAGCAATCGATGGAATGAAGAATACTGAAGGGCCCAAATTCGTTGATCCGGAGATACCGAATTCTAGCTATCTTCGTTGCGTTGATCGCGCACGATACCGTGAAAGAAGATCTGCAATTCTTCAGACGTTGATCAAGCGCACTTGATACTGTGAATTGGCTTCTACGATCATTGATTCGAGCGCACTCGAATGCCGAAAGAGGAGATAGGAGATTACACTCAACTACCAATTTAATGAAAGCACAAAGCTAACAAACAAAAGTTTTTATTCAAAATCAACTAAACTATTACAAGTGATATCCCCCGCCTATTTGTAGGCTTACAATTCTCACAACAAAAATCTGTACAACACATAGGTCGGCGACGACCTAAAACCTTGCGACCTAAAAACAAACGCGACCTAAAAGCAGACGCGACCTAAAATAGAAGCGACCTAAAACAGACGCGACCTAAAAAGGAAAACACACAAGTACAATGCAACATATACAAATTACAACACATAAGCGACTCAAGAAATTACCCAACGACCTAACATTGAACGACTTAACAACAGTGAGCGACCTAAAAGCACGCGGCAGTAGCGACATAAGAATATGGCTTCGGATATTCTTCACGCGACCTACCCCATGAGCGACTTAAGAAAGGCAGCAGTGAACGACCTAACAACAGAAGGTAGCGACCTAAAATAAAAGCGGCATCTAACTCAGCGACCTATCATAGGTCGTATAACTTCTCCGCGACCTAACGTAGGTCGAAATTCTATCTCGCGACCTAACTTAGGTCGTAACTCGTCAAAGCTGGTACTCGAGAAATCGAAGCGACCTAAAATGAGCGGCATGTGAGAGTTAGGTCGTTCGCGACCTAACTTTGATTTGTTTTCCTTGCTAGGTCGTAGCTCTCCACTAGGTCGTTTGCGAGCTTCACTAAGTCGTTGGAGCGACTTAAAGGACTCGTTAGGTCGTTCGCGGCCTAACACTTCACCAATTTGGTCTGCATTATCTTCTGCATTATCTTGGGTATCATTCTGGGCTGCATCACGTTTACTTCGTCGGTTAATTCTTGGACTTGTTCGATTGAACTCTCGTGACAATTTTTGAGTGGAAATCTACAATTTGTTCGTAAATATTTAAGTTAAGCCAGTGGTTATGGGACATGAGGCTAAACTCATTTATTTACTAGCTTAGTGTAATTTACACTTATCGATCAATGATGATACTTTGGTGATTTAGACTAGCGATGTGCGATGTCTCTTTGTCTGCGTGGGGGACTGTATCCCATTTTATAGAGCTTCGGCTCACTTTTATGGGCTAGCGACCCATGGTCTTTGGATCATTCATGGAGCAATCGGCTCGATAAATCGGTGCATGAGGCGTATCTTTTTAGGTGCGTCGATGTTCGACTAGGCATGGGGGGTATCTTTTTAGGTGCGTCGATGTTCGACTAGGCATGGGGCGTATCTTTTTACGTGCGTCGGTGTCCTACTAGGCATGGGGCGTATCTTTTTAGGTGCGTCGATGTACGACTAGGCATGAGGCATAGCTTTTTAGGTGCGTCGATGTTCGACTAGACATGGGGCGTATCTTTTTAGGTGCGTCGATGTTCGACTGTGCATGGGGCGTATCTTTTTAGGTGCGTCGATGTTCGGTTCATAGGATAGTGACCCGTTTGTGATACACGTGTTGGGGAGTTTTCATGCTCCCGTTTGTGATAGGCCTTCCCCTTTTTGTGATTTCTGGATTTCTAGTTGATGATTTCTAGAATTTGTATTTCACCGATTTTTGCGATTGGCATTGATATGTTTGTCAATATTTGTGTTTTGGTGAATAATTTAAAGAATATGACATTCTTTTTAGTGTTTGAGAATATTTGAGATATTGTATGATTTTTGTTGTTACCTTATGTATACTTGTCATGGCATGGCATTTTTGTTATCATAAGTTTTTGGTCATATCTCTTATCCTATCTCATTTTATATGATATTTATAGCTAGACTGATCCGTTTATTATTTTCTTCTTAAATAATACTCGGGTCAAACCGAGGTATTTCAGGTGCTTCTGCTTGACTTCTTATCAGGGTCCGTCACCTGAATTTTCGCTAACTACTTTAGCTTAGTAGTTTTTGTTAGTATACATTTGAGATAGAGACTCCTTGATGTATACTTATTCTTTATTCTAGCACTTGTATCTATTCTTTTGTGATGTAGTGGATCTAGTTTGACCACTACTTTGATGTACACTTCTATGTGTTATATTCATATATGTTTCTGCCTTTTTGATATGAATATATGTGACTGATTTGTGTTATGTTTATTTCTATAATTGTTTCCGAAGTCCACATAGCCACTGTGTGGTAGCTTTGAGTTTGTATTTGATATGTCGGATTTCCTCTTGAAATGAAATGTAAGTTATATTATCTGACATATCGGTACTCGCACAAAGCAATTACACAAATGGTCGCTCCTCAATAGCCTTATTCTTCGCGCTAGTCGACGACATTACCCCGTAGTGTCCTTGGCTAGTGTGAGTATAGAGGTGGGGCGTAACAGCTTGGTATCAGAGCCAAACTTTGGAACAATGTAGAATAATCTAGCAAGGATCATTGTCCTAAGTCTTTCTTAGGAATTGTGCCATAGGATTTAATTCGAGTCTTCGTACCGTTCTATCCTATTTCTTTTTATGATGCCTTGTTTTATCAATCAAGTTTGTTTGATATTCATTCTTAGAATAACCTTTTCCCTCTTCTTTCTTTCTTTCTTAAAGTAGAGGGATGGTTAGATCTGGCAGTCCTAGCGCTGGTCAATCCAGTAGTCCTTCTCTGGATGGCGTATTCATGTCTGCCTAACAGCTTTTGGATCTTGTAAAGAATCAAAAGTTTATCTGTGCTTTGAGTAAGAACCCCAAAAAAGTTCGGTTTGGGAGTTGGGATCATTTTATTCTTAATGATTTCGATTCTAATTCGGTGGCATCATTTTATTCTTTAAACCTACATGATGAGGGAAATGTTATTTCGCTCATTCATGTAGTTTGTGAATTTCCCGGTATTTTTGAGCTTGTCTTAGGATTACCACCAAAGCAATCTACTGAGGGGTGCTAAGGTCTTTTCAGTTCGACCTTGCCACAGGTTTTCATCAGCTACGAGTTGTGGAGGGTAGCATTCCCCTTACCGCGTTCCGCACTCGTCATGATTCTTATGAGTGGTTCGTTATGTCATTCGGTTTGACGAACCTTCCAGCTTATTTCATCCATCTTGCGAATCGAGTATTCTGCGAATATCTCGATGAGACCATCCTTGTATTCATGGATTTTGGATGAAAACAACAATTTAAAATTTGCAAATCTTTTTAATAAGATATTTATAAATATAATTGGATTTTGTTCTTAAAACGAACAAAGAATATTCGTAAAATATTTAGGAGTCGTGTTTATCATATAGAAGGTGATTTTGTGTTGTTTTGCCCATTGAGTGCTTTAAGAATTCTGGTCGATGCGCTTGATCAACGTTATCGATAGGAATCTCCTAAACGCTATGATGAGACAGTTAGACACAGTAAATTGACTTGTAATAAGTAAATTTTTCTAAAAAGATGATTACATAAAGTTAATTATAATTTTAAATGTCTTAGCTTTTCGGGAAAGAGGATCAATTAAAAGAACTCTTTTCCGATGCTTTTATTCTTGCGATTCCCGAAGGGAACAAAGAATTGATTGTTTATACCGATACTAGTCGTATTGGTTTGAATGTCGTTCTCATGCAAAAGGGAATGTGTTATCACATATGCTTCTTGACAATTAAAGCTTGTCGAGACTAGATATGCCATTCATGATCTGGTGCTCGCGGCTATTGTTTTCGCCCTTAGAATTTTGCGTCAATATCTTTTGGGAGAAAAATTTGTTCCCTACACCGATCATAAATCTTTGAAATATTTATTTTCTCAAAAGGAACTTAATTTGCGTCAACAACGTTTGCTCGAGTTCCTTGCATCTTATGATCTTGATATTCTCTATACTCCCGGAAAGGGTAATCGCGTTGCCGATGCCCTTAGTCGTAAGCAATAAGCAGTTGTTTCAATGATGATATTTGAATGGAATGATCTCGAGACTTTATCCACTTGTGAGATTCGAGATCACGAATTCGATTCATGTTCATCTCTTGTTTTGTGTAGCCTTGAGGCTCATCCTTCTCTTTTAGACTGCATTCTTGAAGCTCAAAAGCATGATACCGAATTGGCTCTTCTTAGCCAAAGTTGTAGTGATAAAATTGATATCGAAGGTTTGAAAGACTTTGATATTGATGCTCGTGGCGGGATTCGAAAATTTGGTAGACTTATCGTGCCAAATATTTGTGATCTTCGTAAAGATATTTTAGAATATTCTCATCGTTCTAAATTTACCATTCATCCCGGTAGTAGTAACGGCTTTATTATTAGGGTGGAATGAAATCTAATATTGCTAACTTTATTAAGCGTTGCATGACTTGCCAACTTGTTAAGGCCGAACATTAAAGGCCCGGTGGGTTATTGCAACCTTTGGACATTCCAGTTTGAAAGTGGGATCAAGTCTCCATAGACTTTATTGACGGTCTTCACCATTCTCGTTCGGGTCATGACAGTTTTTGGGTGATCATAGATAGACTTACAAAATCCGCCCATTTTCTTCCCGTTCGGTCCAATCGGACCATACCTCTTTTGGTTAAACTCTATGTCAAAGAAATTGTTAGATTGCATGGGGTCCCTACTTCTATTGTTAGCGATCGTGATCCATTGTTTACTAGTGGATTTTAGAAAGGTCTTCAAAAAGCTTTGGGAACAAAGCTTAAATTTAGCACCACTTATCGTCCTCAATCCGATGGACAAATAGAGCGTGTGAATCAAACTCTTGAAGATCTCCTTCGTGCATGTGTTCTTGATTTTGGTGGAAGTTGAGAAGATCATATTTCTCTTGTTGAGTTTTCCTATAATAATAGCTTCCAATCTAGTATTGGTACGACACCTTTCGAGGCACTCTACGGAAGGCCATGCCGATCTCCTTCGTGTTGGCTTGATGCCGATGAGAAGCTGGCTTTAGGTCTAGATTTTATTCTTGTTTTACCTATGAAGGGTGTTGTGCCTTTCAATCGATCGGGAAAGTTAACACCTCGATATATTGGTCCATTTCCAATCACCGAACGTATCGGTTCCGTGGCTTATCGCCTTTTATTACCGGCTTAATTTTCTGCTATTCATGACGTTTTCCACGTCTCTCAACTATGGAAATACCTTAGGGATTCCGATTCTATTCTTGAGCCCGGTGTAATTGAAGAAGTTGAAGCTTCACCAAATTTGACTTATGAGCAATATTCTATTCGTATCATTGCTTCGGAGGTTAAATGCCTTCGAAATAAAGATGTTCTTTTTGTGAAAGTTCAATGGTCCTCAAATCCTAAGGATTGCTCTTGGGAATCTTGAGAATTCATCGAGCAAACACATCCGGACTTACTTTCTCGTGCTCTTTAGGGTGAACTTCTCATTTCAAAATTTCTTCTTTTGTGTTGTTATGCCTTAGTATGGTTGTTACTTTTTATCTTCCTCTTAATTATTGCGAGGACGCAATTTCTTTAAGGAGAGGAGTCTATAACAACTCGCATATTTTACGATTGTATATTTAAATGTTTTATTTAAATATAGCATCGTTAATCAAATTAAAGTCCGTAATGTTACTTTTTGTAAACAGTCGAATTAGGACTCGAGACCACTTCCATTAAGTCCAAAATGGCGTTTACAACTTTTTTGAGTATAAACATCGAAATGTTTGGAGTTGAGTAGAATTTTGCTATTTTTCTATTTTGGGCTTTGGGTTTGGGTTTCTGCCCACTAACCCAACATAATACCCTAACTCCACTCAACTCCTCTTCATTCATTCGTTCCATTTCCTAACACTCTAGCTCTAGAGAAAAATGGGGGAAGAGATTGGAAATTAGAATTCCAAAACCCTAGTTTGTTTAGAAAATACAAATTCAAGTCTAAAATCAAGGAGAAGCTTAGGTAGCATTCTCTTCATCTTCTCCACCTCTATCTCTCTTCAATTTACAGAATTTCCTATAACCTAACTTAGGAAATATTCTTCTTATGAGCCTAGATTGAAGCTTCTTGAGTTGTTGTTGAAGAGGAATTGATCTTACCTAGTTTTAGAGCTTCTCACTGGAGTTTTTGAGTTAAAGGTGAGTTTTTGAACTCACATCTACGTCTATAACTTTCATTGTTGTTAGGTATGAATTCCTAACTTCTATTCATGTTCATTTGCTTTTGATTTGAATTGATTTGGTGAATTTTCCAATTTTAGTGTTTTGAAATCAAAATCTTCAAAAATCCTATCTTGGATGTTTGGACATGTTTTGGTGGTGTATCGAAGAGCCTATAGGGATGGGTTGTCGATTGGCATAAACCACTAGCATCCATCGCTCGATCGATCGCATTTCGTTTGGATTTTCGCCCTTTACGGTCTAGGCTGATGTTTGCCTACAGGTGAATTTCAGATGTCTGGATTCCAATTCAGACGTCTGGATTCAAATTCAGACGTCTAGATTGGAAATTCGGATGTCTGGAATTGATCCCTAGAAAACGCAAAAAGGTAGAGACAAAATTCAGACGTCTGGAAACCCAACGAAACGTCTGGTTAGTGGTTCAGACGTCTGGTTGGTAATTTCAGACGTCTGAAATGTGCAGATTTGCCTATTTTGGCTGTTTTGAGTGGATTTCCAATTTTTAATCGATTTTTGCCGATCCGGTTAGTTGTTATCACTTATTATCGACTTTGATGACTTCTTTCTTTGGATTTTTGGTAATATCCATTTGATTGATTTGATATCGATTTTTATGGATTTAATTCACATCGTCGTATGTGAATTTTTGGTGATTGATTGTTTTTACAATCATTTTTGTGATTTGTCACTTTAAATACAAAGGTTTCTATACTAGTAGTAAATATTAAAACTCTTTCATTAAAACTATTTCGACACTATTTTAAATATAAAGCTCGCTTTTAAAATCGTTTTCCAATCTATTTGTATATACAAACCTTTACCTCATTCGTATGAGAAATCTAATTAAACGGCTTAGCAAAACAAGTGGTATGAAACGCTTGCGTTTACTTTGTCGGTAAATTCTTGGACTTGTTCGATTGAACTCTCGTGACAATTTTCGAGTGGAAATCTACAATTTGTTCGTAAATATTTAAGTTAAGCCAGTGGTTATGGGACATGAAGCTAAACTCATTTATTTACTAGCTTAGTGTAATTTACACTTATCGATCAATGATGATCCTTTGGTGATTTAGACTAGCGATGTGCGATGTCACTTTGTCTGCGTGGGGGATTGTATCCCGTTTTATAGAGCTTCGGCTCACTTTTATGGGCTAGCGACCCATGGTCTTTGGACCGTTCGTGGAGCAATCGGCTCGATAAGTCGGTGCATGGGGCGTATCTTTTTAGGTGCGTCGATGTCCGACTAGGCATGGGGCGTATCTTTTTAGGTGCGTCGATGTTCGACTAGGCATGGGGCGTATCTTTTTAGGTGCGTCGATGTTCGACTAGGCATGGGGCATATCTTTTTAAGTGTGTTGATGTTCGACTAGACATGGGGCATATCTTTTTAGGTGCGTCGATGTTCGACTGTGCATGGGGCGTATCTTTTTAGGTGCGTCGATGTTCGGTTCATGGGATAGCGACCCGTTTGTGATACACGTGTTGGGGAGTTTTCATGCTCCCGTTTGTGATAGGCCTTCCCCTTTTTTTGATTTCTGGATTTCTAGTTGATGATTTCTAGAATTTGTGTTTCACCAATTTTTGTGATTGGCATTGATATGTTTGTCAATATTTGTGTTTTGGTGAATAATTTAAAGAATATGACATTCTTTTTAGTGTTTGGGAATATTTGAGATATTGTATGATTTTTGTTGTTACCTTATGTATACTTGTCACGACATGGCATTTTTGTTATCATAAGTTTTTGGTCATATCTCTTATCCTATCTCATTTTATATGATATTTATAGCTAGAGACTGATCCGTTTATTATTTTCTTCTTAAATAATACTCAGGTCAGACCGAGGTATTTCAGGTGCTTCTGCTTGACTTCTTATCAGGGTCCGTCACCTGACTTTTGGCTAAATACTTTAGCTTAGTAGTTTTTGTTAGTATACATTTGAGATAGAGACTCCTTGATGTATCTTATTCTTTATTCTAGCACTTGTATCTATTCTTTTGTGATGTAGTGGATCTAGTTTGACCACTACTTTGATGTACACTTCAATGTGTTATATTCATATCTGTTTCCGCCTTTGTGATATGAATATCTGTGACTGATTTGTGTTATGTTTATTTCTATAATTGTTTCCGAAGTCCACATAGCCACTGTGTGGTAGTTTTGAGTTTGTTTTTGATATGTCGGATTTCCTCTTGAAATGAAATGTAAGTTATATTATCTGACATATTGGTACTCGCACAAAGCAATTATACAGATGGTTGCTCCTCAACAGCCTTATTCTTCGCGCTAGTCGACGACATTACCCCGTATTGTCCTTGGCTAGTGTGAGTATAGAGGTGGGGCGTAACACCCGCTTTTGTATATTGTCTGATTATTTCCTAAAGAACCGGTATTGAGCATTTTGGCAAATGGGCGATTGGATTTTGGAGCGCCAAGGAAACAGAAGAGTGTACTCATAAAGGGTGACTCGAAACCTGCAACCACTCCGAAACCATATACGATTCTATGGAGGAGTTCCGTGACATATATTGAAATGTTGGGATCCATGTGTGGTTCCGAGACCGGTTGGGATATATGAATCCATGTGGATTCCGTAATCTATTTGGTGGTGGTGCGTAAGCTGGAGCGCCAGACGTAGCTTCATCAGCGGTAATGGCTAAAACCAGAGATAGGAGGCATGGCCAGCAAGGTTGACAAACCCCTAAGATGCAGTCGGGTCCTCCTATATATTACTTATAGTTGTTTGCATGCATGGGGCGATGCATTCGGTCTTAGCAAGACCAGCTATGTTTTTCCTATGGTACATCACTAAGGATGCATGCTACTTTGGAAGGATATCTCTGATTCTTATGCAGGAGGACCGTTCTCGAAGTAGTGAGGGCACCTCCATGGAATCCTACACAAATAGTGAACGAGCCTTATCGATTTTTGATTATATACCTAGTATTGTTGTGATGTACAGACCCTTAGACATTATTATAATATCAATGGATTTTCTATTGAAAATGTTTTGGTTATTATAAGGTAAAACCCATCCATGTTTATGTGTAGCGTGGTCTTACGAGATACTTTTGATTTCAGAGATTTTCTTGTAACTTTAAATCCAGTTGGGTGTGTTTTCTCATGCTGGTTTTCTAGACTAACTCTGGTGTTATTTTATTATATTGCTCGGGTCAGACCGAGCATATTATAGATTTACTTTTGGATGCTTTGGAGCTTCAAGAGATGAGTTAGGGGCCAAAAGATGTATTCACGTAGATGGTTATTTTTCCACTGTATTCGGTTGTTGTATTTACTAGCAATTGTAAGGACAGGCTGCTATAACTGTCTAGGCTAAACTAGGTTGGTATACTCTGATTGATGTTTGTATATATATACATTTTACAATTTTTCTTTTCTGTAAAGATTCGTTGTATATTATAGATTATTCGTTCCGTTGTGAGATTCTGTGTTGTTTAGTTTTCTACTTATCATCTTCTTTCTTTCTTTCCCTAACAATCGGGTTTTGCAACATTCAATTTATCGGCATGTAATACAGTGGACATATTAGTATTGATTTTTGAGGGTCGAAAAACCCCGGTCGTTATAAGTTGGATCGCTTGCTATCTGTAACGACCCACACCATTCCCAACCGTTCAAGCTGAAAATAAACCACACATTTTCAACTCAAATCAAACGGAAAGATAGATGATTATGGGAAAGAAAGAGGAAAGAAGAAGAGGAAAAAAGAAGAAGAGAAAAGAACTAAATAAACACAGAATATCTCAATCATAGTGGAACAATATATAATATAATACTAATGATCTTTACAAAGAGAAACTGTTATATACATACATCCATCAGAGTACAACAACAATCACAATCATCAACCTGGACAGTTATAACATCGTGTCCTCACAATTGCTGATAATTTTCTTAACAAAACAGCGAAAAATAAAACATATACAAGAAAACAACTTGCAGTCCTCCAACTCGTCTCATGAGCTCTAATGCATCCAAAGCAAATATGTAAATACGCTCGGCCTGACTCAAGCATTATAATAGAATAACACCCGAGTCAGTCCGGAATACCAGCATGAGAAAACACACCCAACTTGATTTTAAAGTTCTAGAAAACCATTTGAAAATCAAAAGTATCTCGTAGGACCATGCCGCAAATAAACACGGACGGGATTTTACATTACGATAACCAAAACATTTTCTATAAAAAATCATATTATAATAATGTCTAGTTATCAAAGTAAAATATGAATATGGCTGAAATGCTTGCATCTCACGTTTTCGCATAGTTGGGCACAACTAAATCCGTACAGCGCTTATTGGAGAAGGTTTCCACATAATGACAGGGCTACTATGGTACCGCCCGCCATAGTGCATCTTTAGATAAAATAAAACCGAGGGCTTTGCCTGGATCCCCTGCCAACACAGGACCGGCCTGCCCCTTATTAAATAGTACAGAAAATGGGCCCTGAAGCATACAACTCAGAGATAATAGCGACTCTAGATACAGATGATCATACCCTACTTTGGAGCGAACCACTTAGCCCTACTGCATCTTCCATGTTTTAGTTGTAACGATACGATCTTTCGACGCTCGAAAGTCGACATTAATACGTCCACTGTATCAAATGCCGCACAATCGAATGCCGGAAAACCGAATCATTTGGGTTAAAAAGAAGAGGTAGAAGAAGAGAGAAAGAAAAAGAAACAGAAACAATATCAAAATCTCACATTCGCAGCGGAACAATATATAATAGATGAATGAATAATCTTTATAACAAAGAACTATATCGGTTTATACAATACATCATCAGAGTTTACAACAACAACACACATCACTGGACAGTTATATATACTTGTCCACATAACATAATACACAGCGGAATAATACTAGTATAAGTGATATGTCTCGCCATCCAGCTCGCCTCCAAATCTCCGCAGCAATCCATCCAGATCCAATTTATAACCTGATTCTAGGCTGCCCGTGTGGAAAATTATGGGCACCCAGAGTTTAGAAAGGGAACAATAAACTCCAGGTCAGTCGTGAGACTAGTGTGAGATCTTAAAAAAAGTAATTTTCACAAAGAAAATAAAAGAAATTCGCAATGCTTTTGGAAAATGAAACTACCATAAGGCCTCCCGCCACACACACTATGCAAACGCAGAATTGGAGGAGATTTCTACTTATGATAGTCAAACATGCTTGATACGCAAAATCTTTTTAATATTATCATTAGTGCCTAGTGTGGAAACTTTTCGAAAGTATAATATTTCTTAGCCAACATAGGTACCATTATATTATGCCTGCTATAGCTGCCATGTTAAATGGCAGGTTCTACAACTAAAACCGTACTGGGTTCGTATTGGGAATTGGATTTCCAACAAATGGTCAGGCTAAGGAACTTACTATGCCACATTGGTATGCCTCTGGAGGGACGTCCCGAGAACTTAACCAGCTCTCTGCCAACACAAGGACGGTTACCTCATACTAGGTAACTACTACACGAGTATGCCACCCCCCGGTCATTTGCGACCTTTATCTGAGGGCCCTCGATCACAAAGCAACAATCACACAGTAAATGAGATTGGAGCAACCACACAGGTAAAATATCTGGGCTCCATACCATGATACCACCTTTTTCCAGAAGGAAATGACATACCCTAAAGGGTGCGACCCTTATAACCTTGCCGCATTTTCCTGTTTCGACCATTTCCGGGCTGTGAATTCCGATGAGGTCTCATTGTAACAACTCGATCTTTCGACGCTCGAAAGTCGACATTAATACGTCAACTGTATCAAATGTCGTGGAATCGAATGCCGGAAAACTGAATCATTAGGGTTAAAAAGAAGAGGTAGAAGAAGACAGAAGAAAAAGAAATAGAAACAACAACATAATCTCACATTCGTAGTGGAACAATATATAATAGATGAATGAATAATCTTTATAACAAAGAATTATATTAGTTTATACAATACATCATCAGAGTTTACAACAACAGCACACATCACGGGACAGTTATATAATTTGTCCACATAACAGAATACACAGCGGAATAATACTAGTATAAGTGATACGTCTCGCCATCCAGCTCGCCTCCAGATCTCCACAGCAACTTCTGAATTCCAGAATGACCTGATAACCTGACTCTAGGCTGCCCGTGTGGAAAAATTTTGGGCACCCAAAGTTTAGAAAGGGAACAATAAACTCCAGGTCAGTCGTGGGACTGCTGTGAGATCTTAAAAATAGTTATTTTCATAAAGAAAATAAAAGAAATTCGCAATGCTTTTGAAAAATGAAACTACCATAAGGCCTCCCGCCATACACACAATGCAAACGCAGAATTGGAGGAGATTTCTCCTTATGATAGTCAAATAAGCTTAATACGCAAAATTCTTTTAATATTATTATTAGTGCATAGTGTGGAAAACATTTCAAAAATATAATATTAATCTTAGCCAACACACAACCATTATTGTATGCCTTATATAGCTACTATGTTAAATAGCAGGTTACCGCCACATTCCATAGCAGGTTATACAACTAAATCCGTACAAGGTTCGTATTGTTTCTTTGGATCTTCCAACAAATGGTCAGGCTAAGGAACTTCCTATGCCACATGGGAATGCCTATGGAGGGACGACTCGAGAACTAACTAGATCTCTGCCAACACAAGGCCGGGTTACCTCTTACTAAGTAACTACTACACGAGTATGCCACCCCCCGGTCGTTTGCGACCTTTATCCGAGGGCCCTCGATCACAAAGCAACAATCACACAGTAAATAAGATTGATGCAACCACACATGTAAAGCATCTAGGCTCTAAACCATGATACCACCTTTTTCCAGAAGGAAATGACATACCCTAAAGGGAGCGACCCTCATAACCTTGCCGCATCTTTCCTGTTTCGATCATCTCCGGGGTGTGAGGTCCGATGAGGTCTCATTCACAAAGCTACGCTTTACACGAAAGCCTTGCTTTGATCAACAAATGATCAACAACACACGGCAGCACTCAGCATGCCACACTACCAAATTGGGAGTATATCACCGATAACCTTCAACTACATAACCTCTGAGCTCGTACGTCTCAGAGAACGGTGTTAAGCTAAGAGAATAAATTCTCCGCCACCAACAGATATGTATTTGAAAGAAATCTACTTTATATCTCAAAGTGTAGTGTCGAACATATAACCATACAAGTCTGTTCCGGGTTCGAACAGAACCGAAGGCACTTCCAAAGAAGCCCTTGCAATCCGGGTATTGTAACGATCCAGAATTTCTATCATTTGAAATTCGTATATTTAATTTATTTTAAATATTAACAAGTAAGATTTGTAAGTCGAATAAATTTAATTTCGAATATAATGATTTAATTGGATAATTAAATCGACAACTTAATATTTGAAATTGCGTAAATAATTGGAAATTGGATTAAATGTGAATAAAAATGATTTATAAAGTTATATTAAATTATATTGGAGTTAGAATGATGTTATAAAAATTTTAAAATTGAATTAAAAGTCAAATTGTGATAATTGATTATTTTAATATTTAATTGACCACTAAAAATAGTCATTTTTCAAACAGCCTCGGATTTTGACGAAACTCGTTTCATCGGATCCGTAATGTTATATTATTGTAAGATTTCAAATTTCTTGTCAATTGGATTTACCGTTTGTCCGGGGCAAGGCAAAACGCACAGAAATTAGTTTAACCGATTTAATTTAAAATTGATCGTTTATTTTCGTAACTCGCACATATGACCGAATTAGCTCCCGAAACACGTTCCATTGAGTCCTGAACGGGGGTAAAACATTTTAAACGCCAGCCGGTATGCTTCGTTTGGAGTTCGGAAAATCTCGGATGAATAGTGTTTTTGTCAATTTTCTATATAAGGACCTCATTCTTTGTTCTTTGCACTAAACCCTAGCCCAAATTCGTGAGCCACCACTTCAAACAATTTTAATAGCCGAAAACTTGTCTCGTTCTTCCTCCATTATCTTCCAATCTATCAACTTTCACAAGAAATTATCAACTACAAAAATTGAGAGCTCGATGAGTACTTCGAGATCAACGGTTGTGATCAAAAAATTCGTAGTGGATTGTCGTCGATCTGGCCGAGAACGTCCCTACTTTGGAAGCAATTTTCTCTTTGTCGATAGCTCTCTAGGGGACTGGATCTAGGGCATGGGAGGGGTGGAGCACTGCGCACGTGATGGTGGTCGGCGATCATCTTCCGATCGACCAAGGGGAGGAGCGACTATGGTAAAAATCGAACAACGATGGGTTTAAACATGCGTGAGATACCTGGTAGCGAACGTTAAAAGGAAGAAACAAGATGTGGCCGAGATATACTATCCTCAAAATCAACAGCCAGATTGAAAAAGGGTTTTTAAAATAAAAATAAATGTGAAATTAATTTATTTAAAATTGTACAAACTTTGAAACTCCGTAACTTTTTTATACGAGGTCGAAAATTGGCGAAACAAGTTGCGTTGGATCCGTATGGATAAGCACTACGCAATGGAGCTGGTTTAGAGTCGATTGGAACTAGTGATAATTTTGGGTAAAATTAAATGCGTGTTTAATTTTATTCGTAATGAAACACTGCAACTGTTATCGGAAATTCAAGGTGAGAACTTCTCACTCAATCGAATTGTGTTTCAATTTAAATTTTAAATAGTTAAATTTAAAATTGGTTGATTGTGTGTTTGGATTGATGGTTGTCATTTGTTGCATTGAAATAGACCCTATACGCCGCATATTAAGCGGAGGTTATTATATTAAAAACATATACCGCGATATTCCATCTTGAAGTGGAATTGGTATTATATATGTATTTGGAATTGATTTCCCGCATTATATAGCGGATGAGACCCTATTGCGCCGCATAATAATGGATAGTATTTTATAAATCCCATATACCGCGATATTCCACCTCGAAGTGGAATTGGTATTGTGTTAACATCTTTGGATGTAGGGAAACAGGTTGGAGGGATCCAACTGGATTCCTCAAACATTTGAAATTATTTCATATGTTGTGTGTTGATTATTTATAATCTCTGTGTGATTATCTTTGTGATTTGTGATCTATTTATCTATGATATGAATATCTGTGATTTGTGAATTAAAGATAAGCGTTATAGTTTATACCGCTTATCAACTATATTTCTGTGTTCTGATCTGTGATGGTTGAATGTTGTTGCACTATTGTGTTAAACCCTTGGACTACACAATACACACACAAATGTGGATTTCACGTGGAAATCAGATAAGTCACAGATTTTTAACAATTCTAAAGATTGAATTTTTGAGTCAAAAAAATAGTTTTGGAATTGGAATTGAAAGTTTTTGAAAATGAGATTCAAAAATAAGAGCTATTTTAAATAAATTAATAAAAATTGGAATTTAACTCATTTGATTTAAATTTTGAATTCAATACTTGAAATTGAATTCAATAATTTGGGAATTTTGGTCTAAAAGATTGTACAAGTTATAAAAGGTGTTTATATGTTTTTTTTAACCATTTAAAATATGGTTTTGGAAATTTAAATTTAAATCCAAGATTTGTACTTGGATGGCTTTAACCTGTGTAATTGTAACCAGTTTTTCCCAAAACGAAAACTATCCATTTTCAGATAATAATAGCTTTCATAAAGTGAAAAGATTTCCAATTTGTATCGAAACATTTCAAGCTGAAATGAAATTGTGAATAGTTTGGAAAAACTATGAATTAACCTTTGTGAAGATGATTAAGCTTTACTTTGAAATCAAAGAAGATTTGAAAAGGTGTATCTTTTATATTATAAAAGACTTGAATTGTGAATATTTTTGAAAGCTATAAGTTGAATCTTGATTTAAAGATATAATGGGTTAATCCAATTGAAATGGGAAATGATTTGGGAATCTATGAATGAATCTTTGTGAAATTGGGTGAACTTTGTGAAGTAAATCTTTTTGTTTAAAGATTTAAAATGGTAATTTGTTTAAACCATTTAAAGGAAAGGATTTGGGTAATAAGTTGTGACTTAATTGAAATCCTTATATCCATATGTTTTAAATATTTTGCTCACTATTCGGTTTAGCTGGGAGAGGACCTTTGTGTCATATAACCCATTCTGAATAAGTGATATGACAATATGGATAACATTTGAAGACCAGTGGTGAAGACCGGGTATTTGTGAAAATGATAGGATGACATATCGATTGTCTCTGCACCGTTAGCTACGGTATAGAGATTTCCTTTGTGATGGGAAGTTTGATCGGGATTGTGAATACCCGGATTGCAAGGGCTTCTTTGGAAGTGCCTTCGGTTTTGTTCGAACCCGGAACAGACTTGTATGGTTGTATGTCTAACGCTACACTTTGAGATATAAAGCTGATTTCTTTCAAATACATTTCTGTTGGTGGCGGAGAATTTATTCTCTTAGCTTAACACCCTTCTCTGAGACGTACGAGCTCAGAGGTTATGTAGTTGAAGGTTATCAGTGATATACTCCCAATTTGGTAATGTGGCATGCTGAGTGTTGCTGTGTGTTGATCATTTATTGACCATTTGTGATCAAAGCATGGCTTTGTGAAAAAGCATAGCTTTGTGGACGAGACCTCTTTGGACCTTACAACCCGGAAATGGTCGAAACAGGAATGATGCAGCAAGGTTATGAGGGTCGCTCCCTTTAGGGTATGTCATTTCCTTCTGGAAAAGGGTGGTATTAGGTATGGAGCCCTGTTATTTAACCTATGTGGTTAGTCCAATCTCATATACTGTGTGATTGTTGTTTTGTTGAGGCGCCTCGGATAAAGGTCCCAAAGGACCGGGGGGTGGCATATTCGTGTAGTAGTTACCTAGTGTAAGAGGTAACCCGGCCTTATGTTGGCAGAGAGCTAGTTAGTTCTCGGGACGTCCATCCAGAGGCGTACCCATATGGCAGTAGGAAGTTCCTTAGCCTGACCATTTGTTGGCAATCCATCTTCGAATACGAACCTTGTACGGTATTAGTTGTAGAACCTGCCATTTACTTATGGTGGTCACCACTGTTTAGATGGTAGCTATAGTAGGCATATTTCGAAATGTCTATGCTGGCTAAGATTAATATTGATGCAGCCCGGCCTGAAGTAGTCTTAGGTCGCAAGCGACCTAAAGAGCTGATAAGTCGCGTGTGACCTAACGGGGTGAAGAATAGCGAGATAAGAGAAGAAGGAGATGCAACGCCGACAGCCAACGACCTATGTGTTGAGTCGCGCAGCGAGTTACGACCTAACGAGGCATCAAGGTTGTGCGGTGAAGCGAGTTATGCAGGGAAAGGGGAACCAACGACCTATGATAAGTCGCTCAAGTTTAGGTCGCGAGCCTCCTTAGGTCGCTAATCTCTTAGGTCGCTGACCTCTTAGGTCACAAGTCTCTGAAGCAGATTTTCCTTATGCCGCTTGAATTCTTAGGTCGCTCGACCATATGTCGCTCAAGTTTTAGGTCGCATGAAGCCTATATCGCATGAAGCTTGGATCTCTTAAGTCGTAGAGTCCTTAGGTCGCGTGTGTTGTATTCTTAGGTCGTTGTGTTGTAACTCGTGTTTGTTAACTGGTTTGTTCTTATGTCGTTGTGTTGTAAGTCACTGATTGTTGTTAGGTCGCATTGTTTTAGGTCATAGGTCGTTTGTCTGTGTTAGGTCATTAACGACCTAGGGTAAGTCGTAGGTCGCTGAAACCGTGTGTGTGTTGAGTTGTAAGCCTATAAATAGGCGGGTTGTGTCATTTGTAATAGTAAGATTGATTTTGAATAAACTTTTGTTTGAGTGCTTTGTGCCTCTTCTCAAATTGGTAGTTGAGTGTAATCTCCTATCTCCACCTTCGGCATTCGAGTGCTCTCGAATCAACGATTGTTGAAGCCAATTCACGGTATCATGTGCGCTTGATCAACGTTCGAAGAATTGTAGATCTTCTTTCACGGCATCGTGCGCGATCAACGGGACGAAGATAGCTAGAATCCAGTATCATTGAGATCAACGGATTTGGGCGTTTGGTATTTTCAATCCACTGATTGCTACTTTCACCGCATCATACATTTCTGTTATCCGCTGCTGCATCATTTGGTATCAGAGCTAGACTTAGCCAATCATAGCTAAGCCGAGTCTTGGAGCCAATTCTTATTGAAGAGTTCAAGGCCGAGAGTAGATCCGAGCATAGTGAAGAAGCCATGCATCACTTTGTAGATCAAGGCCGAGTTAAAGTTTTGAGTTAAGTTGAAGATTGTTTGATTCGACAATGCCGCCGAGATCAGCTAATCGCCATCAGAATGTTGAAGCGTTGTACAGAAGAGAAGAAGCCGAGCAAATGGAACAACGCATCAATGAAAAGTTTGATGAAGGCATTGGGAAGTTAGAGAAACCGATGAATGATATGAATCAAAGTCAAAGGAGAAGGTCGCCAGTCTCGAACCATGGAGGAAACAAAGTTTCGCCATCGGTTACGGAAGCGAGGAGGGTGTCGCCGCAATCTTACCGAGAAAGAAGAGAATCTTCAGTTTCATTGAGAAGAGAACATCATGAGTATAGAAATGAAGAGAGAAGAACTCCACGTGAGTTTGAACATGAGCCATATCGTGATGATGAAAGACAAAGTAGAAGAGATATGCGTGATCATAGAGATGTGGATGGTCGAGATCGTTATCGAAGTACGTCTGTTTTTGATGAAGATGGTGGTAGATGTAGTGTTCATTCTCGAGATCGAGACCAAGTGCGAAATGCATATCGAGATGTTGAAGATGATCGACGATGGGAGTCAGGGATGAAAACTGAAATTCCAAAATTCAAGGGTAGTATGCAAGCTGAAGAATTCCTTGATTGGTTGTGTAATGTTGAAGAGATTTTTGACTTTAAGGAAGTTCCCGAGCATCGGAGAGTTAAGTTGGTTGCTACACGTTTGAAAGGGAGAGCTATGGCATGGTGGCAGCAAACTAAACTAACACGGGAGAGAATGGGAAAGTCAAAGATTGAGTCATGGGAGAAGATGAAGAAATTAATGAAGGCTACATTCTTGCCGTATGATTATCAATCTCTTATGTATCAATGATTGCAGAATCTGAGACAGGGAACAAAGTCAGTGAATGATTATGCGGATGAATTTTATCAATTGATTGCGAGGAATGATATCATGGAGACGGAGGAACATTTGACCGCTGGATTTGTTGGAGGGTTGAGAATGCAGATTCAAGATATGGTGAATATGTTTGATCCCAGATCTGTTGCTGAAGCAGATCAAAAAGCTCTAGCTTGGGAGAAGCAAGGTAGGAGAGGTGGTGGTGTGTTTACAAATTCCAACAATCAAATGAAAGGGGCTAGTAGCAATGCGAATGTTTCTAAGGCTGTTGCAAAACCGGTTGTTAGTGAAATTGCTAAGACCAAGATCAATAGTGGTATCAAATGCTTCAATTGTCAGGAGATTGGTCACAAAAGCAATGAATGTCCAAAGCCAAAGAAGCGAGTGATGGTTGCTGAGGTTGAGGATGAAGATTGTAACGACCTGTAAATTTTCGATAATTAAAATAGCTAATTTAATAAGATTTCGTGATTTAATGTTAGAAAAAAATAAAAATTTGTAATTTATTTATTTATAATAATAACTGGAATGAATTGAAACAATAATTATCTAAGTAATTATAAATAGATTGAATGGAGTTCCAATCTAATTGAATTGACTCAAATGTTATAACTGTGTTATAAGGGAATATATGGAAAAACAAATGTAAATAAGCGAATAAGAATTGTGAATTATTTAGGTAGAAATACAAATTTTAATAGATTGGTTTCGAAGATTTGAATAGTAATAAGTATTGAAAAATAAATGCTACTTAGTGAATGCCTTTGAAATCAATAGTTGGATAGGATAATAAATGTTGAATTCATTGGGTATAATAGAGTAATTGATTGATAAGTAAAATCTATTAAAAATCAAATAATTGAATATTGAACAGGTAAATTGTTTAAAGTAAATATTTAAAACTTATTGAATTATTGAATAACTGTAAAATGGAGATAGTGTTCTAAGATGTGAATTGGTTTTAAAAGTTGGATCTTATAAGTTCAATTTCAAATATTTCAAAGGATAATGAATTATTGGATAATCAAAATTGTTTAAATTTAATATTTGGAATTTATTGAATAATTGAATAACGGAAATTGAATAACTGATTAATGGAATTGGTTGTTCTATAATTTGAATTTGTTTTAAAGGTTAAATTTTATAAGTTCGTTTTGAATATTTCAAAAGATAGTGATTTAAGAATAATCAAATTTGTTAAATTTAATATTACAAACGTTGAATAATTAAATTCCGAATTTGATATGATTAATTTGATATTGAAATTTAATGTATGAAAATAGAGTGAATAACTGAAATTTGATTTAATATGATTCAAATTGATTTCCAAAGTGAATATAAGTTATATTTGGATTATAATAGAGTTAATAAGATGTTAAAATTGGAATTTTAAGAAATTCTGTAAATTTTGAAAAAGTCGTCGATTTAATCGACTAGTTAGAATAGCCTTCCGGGCCACAGTCTCAGAATTCGACGAAACCAGTTCCATTCGATCCGTAATAGAGTGTTATTATCGGATTTCAAATTTTGTAGCATTTGAAGTTATCGTTTGATCGTACGGGTTAGAAACGCATTGAAATAAATGTCGAAAATTTAAAATTTTAATTCGATTCAAAAAGCTATCTTCCACTTACGATCGAATTAGCCTCCGAAACATGTTCCATTGTGTTCGGAATGCGGGTAAAACATTACGAACGCCTGTCGGCACGTCTAGTTTGGAGTTCGTTCAGAAAAGTTGAAAATAATAATATTTTAATAAATTGGTTTATACGTATATATTTACGCTTGCTTCAGAAACCCTAGCTCCTTTTCGTGGCTGCCGTTTGTTTTAGTTTAATGGCCGAAATCCTCCCTGGTTCTTCCTCTTTGATCTCTCAATCCACAAGCTATCTCAAAAATCTTCCAACAGCAAAACTGTAGAACTCTCCGAGCTCAATACATCCAACGGTCGAGATAGTCATCGGAGCTTCGTAGTTGCCAAAATCTGTTTGTATATGTCGCGCGTTTGGTCGCGTTTTTCCAAGCAATGGAGCAGCCGAGTTCAACCAGGTTATAGGCGGTGGTGCCTTGTGCGGAGGGCTTCGAGATGGAGGCGCCTGATCGATCTCAAGTTGAACGTGGTGGTCGAGGCTTTGGGTTGAACGAGGACGTGATGGGTTCCTTGGATGTGTGATCCTAGAGCTTTCGAACGCGAGCAAGAAGAACGGTTGTGGGCTAGATTTTTCTCCATAGCATTCAACGACCAGATGTAAAGACCCAAAAGTTGGCCTTCGAAAATCGGCACCCGTACTCCACTCGTACTCAAAATGCCGTAGATTCAAATGCCAAATCTGGTTCTCCGGAGCTTATAACAACATTAAGTAAATAACACAGCGGAATAAAAGAATATAGATATACAACATCTGATACAATATCCAGATACAATGATGATACAATGAATATCTATATATATCAGAGATATGATACAACAAATAGCAGCGGAAAAGAAAACGATAACAAATATCAGCAGCGGAACAAATAACTCTAAGATAGTCTTCAAGAGAGAACTCCAGCAGTAGCTCGAACTCCCAATAACGATACACCAAGAATAAGCAAGTGCAGTCCGATCCAAAGACTGAACTAGCTCCAGATAAATCTACTAATCTGACTATCTAAAAAACCCAACTCTAGACTGCTCGTGTAGAAAAATTTTGAGCATCCAGAGTTTAGGAAAGAAACAATAAACTCCGGATCAGTCATGGGACTGGTGTGAGCAACAAAAACAGTTTATCTTTAAAAACAAATAGCAAAGAATTTTAAAGTCAATTCGCAATGCTTTTTGAAAATGAAACTACCATAAGACCTCCCACCACACACACAATGCAAACGCAGAATTGGAGGAGATTTCTTCTTATGATAGTCAAAGATGCTTACTACGCAAAATCAAATCATTGGATATTATTATTAGTGCATAGTGTAGAAAAATCATTTCGAAAGTATAATATTAATCTTAGCCAACATAGGCATTCCGCACTTATGCCTACTATAGCTACCATGTTCAATAGCAGGTTACCGCCACATTCCATGGCAGGTAATACAACTAAAACCGTACAAGTCACGTATTGTTTCTTTGGATTTCCAACAAATGGTCAGGCTAAGGAACTTCCTATGCCACGATGGGTACGTCCCTGGAATAGACGACCCGAGAACCTAACCGGATCTCTGCCAACACAAGGCCGGGTTACCTCTGCAAAAATAGGTAACTACTGACACGCGTATGTCATCCCCCGATCGTCACCGATCTTCCCGAGGATCCCCGATTCGCAACAAACCACATAGTAAAAATGCAGCAACCACAGAGGTTAAGTATCTGGGCTCCATACCATGATACCACCTTTATCCAGAAGGAATGACATACACTAAGGGGCGCTACTCCCTAGAACCTTGCTGCATCTTTCCTGTTTTGACCATTTCCGGGGTGTGAGGCTCGACGAAGTCTCGTCCACAAAGCTACGCTTTGTCACAAAGCCATGCTTCGGGTCAAACAAATGATCAACCTATGATCACAAAGATATAAGATCAAACAAATGATCATATCGCAAATGATCAAACACTGATCATTTCACAGCAACACTCAGCATGCCACATTACCAAATTGGGATATATCGCTGATAAATTTCAACTACATAACCTCTGAGCTCGTACGTCTCAGAGAAGGGTGTTAAGCTAAGAGAATAAATTCTCCGCCACCAACAGAAATGTATTTGAAAGAAATCGGCTTTATATCTCAAAGTGTAATGTCAGACATGTATCCATACAAGTCTGTTCCGGGTTCGAACAGAACCGAAGGCACTTCTTACGAAGCCCTTGCAATTCCGGGTATTCATAATCCCGTCCGGACTTCCCATCACAAAGGGTGATAAAATCTCTATATCGGGGCCAGACGATGCAGAGACATTCGACGAGTTGTCCTTTCATTTTTGAAAATATCCGGTCTTCAACACCGGTCTTCAAATGCTATCCATATACGACGTATCACTATTCGGAATGGGTTATATGACACAAATGTCTTTTCCCGGTTAACCCGAATAGTGAGCGCAATATTTAAAAATCATATGGATATGGGATTTCAATTAAGTCACAACTTAATACCCAAAACCTTTCTTTTCAAATGGTTTAACAAATTACCATTTTTAAATCTTTTAAACGAAAAGATTCATTTCACAAAGTTTACTTCGTTTCATAAAGATCTGTTCATAGGTTTCAAAACAATTTCTGTTTCAATTGGATTAACTCGTTGAATCTTTAAAACAAAGATTCAACTTATAGCTTTCAAAACGATTTCATTTCAAAGGGTTTAAACAAATCATCATTTTAAATCTATTTAAAATAAACAGATTCAATTCATAGCTTTCAAAAACAATTCATTCATAGCCTTTCAAAACATTTCAATTTCATTTTAAATTTGAAACCTTTCAACACAAATTGGAAGTTCACTTATCATATGAAAGCTGTTATTATTTGAAGACAAATAGTTTTCGTTTCCGAAAAATCCAATTATATTTGCACGAGTTAAAGCTCTTGAATCACATTCCAAAATCAATATTTTTAAAATAGTTTAACCCATATATAACGGGTATAACATTTTAAATCCCTAGTTTCAAATTATAGAATTCAATTTCAAATCTTGAATTCAAATTTAAATCAAATTATTTAAATTTCCAAAACTTCATCAAGTTATTCAAAATTAAATTTCATCTTTGAAATTCCATTTCAAAAGCTTTTCACTTTAAACCGAAATTTCAAATTCAAAATCAATTGAAATTAAAATTTCAATTTCAAAAAAAAAACATCAAATTTAAATTATCTGTGACTTAACCGATTTCCACGTGAAATCCATATTTGTGTGTGTATAGTGTAGTCCAGGGGTTTTACACACAATAGTGCAACATCAATCATCACATATCAAAATGTAGAAATATAGTTGATAAGCGATATAACTATAACGCTTATCGTACAGATCATAGATATATATCACAGATAATAAATTACATCACAGATTAAAACACAATCAGGGTATATCACGAATCATCACATATCAGGAAATATCAAACAATTCAACATTCAATAGAATCCAAACATCCATGGATAAGGTCAGTTAATTGTCTGATTATAATTAAGTTATACCAGGTTAATTACCTATGAATAACTATAAATCTTGGTTAATTAATCTCACAAAGTAATTTAATCCAAATTACTATCATACTCAAATCATCTCCAACCAATTACATACAGTAATTATTATTAATTACTTCATTAAGTAATTATACTTCATTAATTACATTTAAGTAATTATACTTATCAAATCATCCTATAATTAATTTAAATCAATTAAACTAAATTAATCAACTTAAACAAATCGTATTTAACTCAATTAATCATATTAAGTAATTAATTTCTTAATTACTTTCATTCAGTAATTACACTTAAACATTTTCATCAATGTTTATCTTTAATTAATTTATCTAATTAACTACTAAAATAAATCACATTAATATATCAATTATTTAATAGTCTTAAGTTAAGGACCTTCATTAACTATTAATTACAATTCTTAATTTCTCTTCTTAAGAAATTAAACTAAATCAATCAATATTAATTTCAAATTTATTTATCTTTAATAATCCATAAATTAACCATTAATTATTTAATCAATTCAAGTCTTTAAATGTAACTTAATTTAACCTTAATTACTTGATTTATTAATATTTAACCATTAGTTTAAAATCTAATCTATTCAAATTAATGATCTTTAATCAAAAATTAAATTCTCCTAATTAATAATTAACTTAAACCTTTATTAATTGGTTTAATCTCATAATTACTTAATTAATCCAATTATTAATTAAATTTTTCAATCCATTTTAATTAACTTATTAATTTAATGAATCCAAATTATTAAATTCAAACTTAAGGATTTTTAACTAAATTTCTTCTTAAATTTCAAATCATTAAAGTATGCTTTACTCTTACTTATTTACATCATTTAAAGTTATAAACTTTATGCTACTTTCAAAACCTAAGATTCAATTTCAATTCGAATTCAGATTTTAAAAAAAAACAAATTTAAACTTGGTTTTAAATTATGTTTCAGATTCTATATTAAATTCTAAAATTAAGAAAACTGCCAGGCTATACTTTCAAAAGCCTGGAAAAACATTATACTCGAATCAACTAAAATCTCTTCGAGTCATCTCCTTCCCTTCTTCGAGTCATGTGCTCAAACGACTCGAGTAAAACCCGAGGAAACATCTTCGTCCTCCCCAAAGGAAACAGAGACAAGGAAACGTGCACGTGCACGTGAACAACGACGACGTTCGTCTCCAGGAGGTGCTGTGTCGTCGAGCACGTCGACGATGATCCATGCTCCTCTCCCCGACCGCCAGCGCTACGTTCCCACTTCAAATTCGAAAAACAACCCAACCTCAGACCTAAAAAAAACAGCGCCACCCCACCATCAAACCTGAAAACATCTCGTCCTCGCCTTCCCGACCACCGTTCGCCACCAAACTCCGGCCGCAGCTTCGACCATGCCCCAGCATCCACCTCCCCAAGTTCTAGCGAACTCGATCAACCATAGTGATCGAACTGACCAACCTCATCAACCCAGACCAAAACTAGGTTTACAGAACGAATTAGACCCCCACCATCACCACAGTGACCAACCACCACTTCCACCATTTTTCCCTTAGTCACTGACCACTCCACCGTCATCAGAGAGAAACTCGGCCTTCCAGACGATCTAGATCAACAGAGACACTCGAATTTCTATTTTCTGGTAAACCCAGAATTTCTATCAATCCCCTCTACTAAACACTTCCATTTTTGTTTCAAAAATCGATTTTTGTTTTAAGTATTTGATTCCTATACCTGATTCAAAGACTTTTGACAATTTATTTTTTTCCTTATTTTTAGTTTACTATGAAGTTCTGTATTTCCAGAGCTAAATTCAATTTGTTTTAACTTAAACAAATTAAAACTAAAGCCTATGACATAACAAATATATTTGATTCAACACTTAAGTCATAACATAGATTGGATTATTAGCAAATGATTTTTTTTTCTTCTTTTGAACCTGGAACTAAAGCCATAGACAAGAAATTAAACACACAGCATTTCACACACTAACATACCACCCATATCCAAGTTATCATTATCACAGACATAAGATAATAAGGAAGATCAAGTAAAAAAAATGGAAGTTTGCTCACCAGAGATTGAAGCAGAGAAGAACAGAGAAGAAGCTTATGCCTGGAAGTGATTTTGTTTGAAAAAAAACTGGAAACTGATTGCTCTACCTTAAATCTTGCGACTTGATTTCTTGTTTTATTTGTTTGATATTCCTTTACTTCATCCCAGAGACAACTGCTTACTCAAAACTGAAGCTCCACTCTTTTTTTTCCCTTTTCTTTGAATTGAGTTTGTTGTTTTAAATTGAAGTTTGTTTCAGTATTTTCTTCTTTCTTTCTTCAGTTTTGAAATGGAACGAACTGGAATGAGGATTTGATGCATATAAAAAGTAAGTATGCACTATATTATTTGTACAAAAAGCATGCTGGAGACATTTGCATTAAATGCATGAAGCATGTTGCATTTATTGCTTTGAGTACTTTCTTCTCTTTTGTTCTATTTTACTAATATTTTGTTTATTTACTTATCTTCATTTCGGCTGAGAGGATTTGTTATGTACAATATGAAAGATATTTTGTTGCAGCCTACTACTTGTCTTCATTTGTTTATACATAGATGCTTTCATATTTCTTTTCTGTTTTGTATTTTCTTGCTTTTGTTTAGTTAATCAACTTGAATATGTTTGACTGTCTAGTGCTCATACTTAAGTATATTTTGTTTTGCTTGTTGACTATGCTTTTGTACATAGATGTTTGTTTTAATATGTTGTTATAGTTTACCAAGTTTGTTTACTTTATGTATAATTTATAAAGTTGTTTTAGTCGGATTCTTATATTTTATTTGCTCATTATTTACCTTTTTACATTTATCTTATATTTCTAGCTTAAATTATCTATTATTGATATTCTTACTTAAATACCAATTATATTGTATTTCTCTATATATTTATTTTAAAATTCATTTACTTGAAGTTTAAATGACATTCTAAAATAATATGTTGTTAAAATTTTATTTTATACTTATGCTTTTAATATTTATAAGGTTTATTCTATTTCAAACATTTACTTCTATTTTAATTTGGATCCGGGGAAACTCGCTTCCATTTTATCGATTTATTTTACTAATTTTATCCAAAAATTTATTTAATTACTCAATTTAATTCAAAAATTCATTTAATTATTAATTTAAATAAATTAAAATCTGGGGTCGTTACAAACTTCCCCCCTTAAAAGAATTTCGTCCTCGAAATTCGCAGGCACGAAAACAAAGATAGAGATAGACATATTCGATCTCCTATAATTCCTCAAACTCAAGATACAGATTCTGAATTCAAGTCGGAATATCTCAGAATACAAACCAATTTGTCCCTCTTCGGACTTTGGTATTCACAAGAAATTACAACAGAATTTCAAAATTTGGTTTTAAACGAAATCGTTTTATTGATTAAATTCAAATTTAGCTTCATATTCTATTAATCAATTTTACTCAATTTAAAATTTCCAATTTCAAATTCATTAAGATTTAAAATCAAAAACTGATAAGAACTGATGAAATACGAAGTAAAATTTTTCTACAACGATTCGTAGAGCCATCATCATACCGAAACTTCTTCTTGTAGCTGATACGAAGAAATCAAAAGAATTTGGAAACGAATCAAAGAAGATTGATAAGAAGGTTATTTCCACTGTTGCAGGGTATTGACCATTTATAGTCGTATTCCCTTGTCCCCTATCTCGTTCTCTTCTTGCACTCATACTCACTATCAGTGGATAGTAAGAGAATTTACTGAGACGTTCAGACGGATATCTTAAGGATACACTCATTCTAGAGTTTACTTCACTCTATCTCTAATGAGCTACTTAACGTGTTATACTCCTGAGCTAAAGTTCAACCTTAGCTCTGATACCAAATGTAAAGACCCAAAAGTTGGCCTTCGAAAATCGGCACCCGTACTCCACTCGTACTCAAAATGCCGTAGATTCAAATGCCAAATCTGGTTCTCCGGAGCTTATAACAACATTAAGTAAATAACACAGCGGAATAAAAGAATATAGATATACAACATCTGATACAATATCCAGATACAATGATGATACAATGAATATCTATATATATCAGAGAT
Source organism: Allium fistulosum (assembly GCA_030737815.1). Lineage (NCBI taxonomy): Eukaryota > Viridiplantae > Streptophyta > Magnoliopsida > Asparagales > Amaryllidaceae > Allium > Allium fistulosum. The sequence goes on along the minus strand of CM060904.1, from coordinate 577,250,701 downwards.
ATGATACAACAAATAGCAGCGGAAAAGAAAACGATAACAAATATCAGCAGCGGAACAAATAACTCTAAGATAGTCTTCAAGAGAGAACTCCAGCAGTAGCTCGAACTCCCAATAACGATACACCAAGAATAAGCAAGTGCAGTCCGATCCAAAGACTGAACTAGCTCCAGATAAATCTACTAATCTGACTATCTGAAAAACCCAACTCTAGACTGCTCGTGTAGAAAAATTTTGAGCATCTAGAGTTAAGGAAAGAAACAATAAACTCCGGATCAGTCATGGGACTGGTGTGAACAACAAAAACAGTTTATCTTTAAAAACAAATAACAAAGAATTTTAAAGTCAATTCGCAATGCTTTTTGAAAATGAAACTACCATAAGACCTCCCACCACACACACAATGCAAACGCAGAATTGGAGGAGATTTCTTCTTATGATAGTCAAAGATGCTTACTACGCAAAATCAAATCATTGGATATTATTATTAGTGCATAGTGTAGAAAAATCATTTCGAAAGTATAATATTAATCTTAGCCAACATAGGCATTCCGCACTTATGCCTACTATAGCTACCATGTTCAATAGCAGGTTACCGCCACATTCCATGGCAGGTAATACAACTAAAACCGTACAAGTCACGTATTGTTTCTTTGGATTTCCAACAAATGGTCAGGCTAAGGAACTTCCTATGCCACGATGGGTACGTCCCTGGAATAGACGACCCGAGAACCTAACCGGATCTCTGCCAACACAAGGCCGGGTTACCTCTGCAAAAATAGGTAACTACTGACACGCGTATGTCATCCCCCGATCGTCACCGATCTTCCCGAGGATCCCCGATTCGCAACAAACCACATAGTAAAAATGCAGCAACCACAGAGGTTAAGTATCTGGGCTCCATACCATGATACCACCTTTATCCAGAAGGAATGACATACACTAAGGGGCGCTACTCCCTAGAACCTTGCTGCATCTTTCCTGTTTTGACCATTTCCGGGGTGTGAGGCTCGACGAAGTCTCGTCCACAAAGCTACGCTTTGTCACAAAGCCATGCTTCGGGTCAAACAAATGATCAACCTATGATCACAAAGATATAAGATCAAACAAATGATCATATCGCAAATGATCAAACACTGATCATTTCACAGCAACACTCAGCATGCCACATTACCAAATTGGGATATATCGCTGATAAATTTCAACTACATAACCTCTAAGCTCGTACGTCTCAGAGAAGGGTGTTAAGCTAAGAGAATAAATTCTCCGCCACCAACAGAAATGTATTTGAAAGAAATCGGCTTTATATCTCAAAGTGTAATGTCAGACATGTATCCATACAAGTCTGTTCCGGGTTCGAACAGAACCGAAGGCACTTCTTACGAAGCCCTTGCAATTCCGGGTATTCACAATCCCGTCCGGACTTCCCATCACAAAGGGTGATAAAATCTCTATATCGGGGCCAGACGATGCAGAGACATTCGACGAGTTGTCCTTTCGTTTTTGAAAATATCCGGTCTTCAACACCGGTCTTCAACACCGGTCTTCAAATGCTATCCATATACGACGTATCACTATTCGGAATGGGTTATATGACACAAATGTCTTTTCCCGGTTAACCCGAATAGTGAGCGCAATATTTAAAAATCATATGGATGTGGGATTTCAATTAAGTCACAACTTAATACCCAAAACCTTTCTTTTCAAATGGTTTAACAAATTACCATTTTTAAATCTTTTAAACGAAAAGATTCATTTCACAAAGTTTACTTCGTTTCATAAAGATCTGTTCATAGGTTTCAAAACAATTTCTGTTTCAATTGGATTAACTCGTTGAATCTTTAAAACAAAGATTCAACTTATAGCTTTCAAAACGATTTCATTTCAAAGGGTTTAAACAAATCATCATTTTAAATCTGTTTAAAATAAACAGATTCAATTCATAGCTTTCAAAAACAATTCATTCATAGCCTTTCAAAACATTTCAATTTCATTTTAAATTTGAAACCTTTCAACACAAATTGGAAGTTCACTTATCATATGAAAGCTGTTATTATTTGAAGACAAATAGTTTTCGTTTCCGAAAAATCCAATTATATTTGCACGAGTTAAAGCTCTTGAATCACATTCCAAAATCAATATTTTTAAAATAGTTTAACCCATATATAACGGGTATAACATTTTAAATCCCTAGTTTCAAATTATAGAATTCAATTTCAAATCTTGAATTCAAATTTAAATCAAATTATTTAAATTTCCAAAACTTCATCAAGTTATTCAAAATTAAATTTCATCTTTGAAATTCCATTTCAAAAGCTTTTCACTTTAAACCAAAATTTCAAATTCAAAATCAATTGAAATTAAAATTTCAATTTCAAAAAAAAAACATCAAATTTAAATTATCTGTGACTTAACCGATTTCCACGTGAAATCCATATTTGTGTGTGTATAGTGTAGTCCAGGGGTTTTACACACAATAGTGCAACATCAATCATCACATATCAAAATGTAGAAATATAGTTGATAAGCGATATAACTATAACGCTTATCGTACAGATCATAGATATATATCACAGATAATAAATTACATCACAGATTAAAACACAATCAGGGTATATCACGAATCATCACATATCAGGAAATATCAAACAATTCAACATTCAATAGAATCCAAACATCCATGGATAAGGTCAGTTAATTGTCTGATTATAATTAAGTTATACCAGGTTAATTACCTATGAATAACTATAAATCTTGGTTAATTAATCTCACAAAGTAATTTAATCCAAATTACTATCATACTCAAATCATCTCCAACCAATTACATACAGTAATTATTATTAATTACTTCATTAAGTAATTATACTTCATTAATTACATTTAAGTAATTATACTTATCAAATCATCCTATGATTAATTTAAATCAATTAAACTAAATTAATCAACTTAAACAAATCGTATGTAACTCAATTAATCATATTAAGTAATTAATTTCTTAATTACTTTCATTCAGTAATTACACTTAAACATTTTCATCAATGTTTATCTTTAATTAATTTATCTAATTAACTACTAAAATAAATCACATTAATATATCAATTATTTAATAGTCTTAAGTTAAGGACCTTCATTAACTATTAATTACAATTCTTAATTTCTCTTCTTAAGAAATTAAACTAAATCAATCAATATTAATTTCAAATTTATTTATCTTTAATAATCCATAAATTAACCATTAATTATTTAATCAATTCAAGTCTTTAAATGTAACTTAATTTAACCTTAATTACTTGATTTATTAATATTTAACCATTAGTTTAAAATCTAATCTATTCAAATTAATGATCTTTAATCACAAATTAAATTCTCCTAATTAATAATTAACTTAAACCTTTATTAATTGGTTTAATCTCATAATTACTTAATTAATCCAATTATTAATTAAATTTTTCAATCCATTTTAATTAACTTATTAATTTAATGAATCCAAATTATTAAATTCAAACTTAAGGATTTTTAACTAAATTTCTTCTTAAATTTCAAATCATTAAAGTATGCTTTACTCTTACTTATTTACATCATTTAAAGTTATAAACTTTATGCTACTTTCAAAACCTAAGATTCAATTTCAATTCGAATTCAGATTTTAAAAAAAAACAAATTTAAACTTGGTTTTAAATTATGTTTCAGATTCTATATTAAATTCTAAAATTAAGAAAACTGCCAAGCTATACTTTCAAAAGCCTGGAAAAACATTATACTCGAATCAACTAAAATCTCTTCGAGTCATCTCCTTCCCTTCTTCGAGTCATGTGCTCAAACGACTCGAGTAAAACCCAAGGAAACATCTTCGTCCTCCCCAAAGGAAACAGAGACAAGGAAACGTGCACGTGCACGTGAACAACGACGACGTTCGTCTCCAGGAGGTGCTGTGTCGTCGAGCACGTCGACGATGATCCATGCTCCTCTCCCCGACCGCCAGCGCTACGTTCCCACTTCAAATTCGAAAAACAACCCAACCTCAGACCTAAAAAAAACAGCGCCACCCCACCATCAAACCTGAAAACATCTCGTCCTCGCCTTCCCGACCACCGTTCGCCACCAAACTCCGGCCGCAGCTTCGACCATGCCCCAGCATCCACCTCCCCAAGTTCTAGCGAACTCGATCAACCATAGTGATCGAACTGACCAACCTCATCAACCCAGACCAAAACTAGGTTTACAGAACGAATTAGACCCCCACCATCACCACAGTGACCAACCACCACTTCCACCATTTTTCCCTTAGTCACTGACCACTCCACCGTCATCAGAGAGAAACTCGGCCTTCCAGACGATCTAGATCAATAGAGACACTCGAATTTCTATTTTCTGGTAAACCAAGAATTTCTATCAATCCCCTCTACTAAACACTTCCATTTTTGTTTCAAAAATCGATTTTTGTTTTAAGTATTTGATTCCTATACCTGATTCAAAGACTTTTGACAATTTATTTTTTTCCTTATTTTTAGTTTACTATGAAGTTCTGTATTTCCAGAGCTAAATTCAATTTGTTTTAACTTAAACAAATTAAAACTAAAGCCTATGACATAACAAATATATTTGATTCAACACTTAAGTCATAACATAGATTGGATTATTAGCAAATGATTTTTTTTTTCTTCTTTTGAACCTGGAACTAAAGCCAGAGACAAGAAATTAAACACACAGCATTTCACACACTAACATACCACCCATATCCAAGTTATCATTATCACAGACTTAAGATAATAAGGAAGATCAAGTAAAAAAAATGGAAGTTTGCTCACCAGAGATTGAAGCAGAGAAGAACAGAGAAGAAGCTTATGCCTGGAAGTGATTTTGTTTGAAAAAAAACTGGAAACTGATTGCTCTACCTTAAATCTTGCGACTTGATTTCTTGTTTTATTTGTTTGATATTCCTTTACTTCATCCCAGAGACAACTGCTTACTCAAAACTGAAGCTCCACTCTTTTTTTTCCCTTTTCTTTGAATTGAGTTTGTTGTTTTAAATTGAAGTTTGTTTCAGTATTTTCTTCTTTCTTTCTTCAGTTTTGAAATGGAACGAACTGGAATGAGGATTTGATGCATATAAAAAGTAAGTATGCACTATATTATTTGTACAAAAAGCATGCTGGAGACATTTGCATTTAATGCATGAAGCATGTTGCATTTATTGCTTTGAGTACTTTCTTCTCTTTTGTTCTATTTTACTAATATTTTGTTTATTTACTTATCTTCATTTCGGCTGAGAGGATTTGTTATGTACAATATGAAAGATATTTTGTTACAGCCTACTACTTGTCTTCATTTGTTTATACATAGATGCTTTCATATTTCTTTTCTGTTTTGTATTTTCTTGCTTTTGTTTAGTTAATCAACTTGAATATGTTTGACTGTCTAGTGCTCATACTTAAGTATATTTTGTTTTGCTTGTTGACTATGCTTTTGTACATAGATGTTTGTTTTAATATGTTGTTATAGTTTACCAAGTTTGTTTACTTTATGTATAATTTATAAAGTTGTTTTAGTCGGATTCTTATATTTTATTTGCTCATTATTTACCTTTTTACATTTATCTTATATTTCTAGCTTAAATTATCTATTATTGATATTCTTACTTAAATACCAATTATATTGTATTTCTCTATATATTTATTTTAAAATTCATTTACTTGAAGTTTAAATGACATTCTAAAATAATATGTTGTTAAAATTTTATTTTATACTTATGCTTTTAATATTTATAAGGTTTATTCTATTTCAAACATTTACTTCTATTTTAATTTGGATCCGGGGAAACTCGCTTCCATTTTATCGATTTATTTTACTAATTTTATCCAAAAATTTATTTAATTACTCAATTTAATTCAAAAATTCATTTAATTATTAATTTAAATAAATTAAAATCTGGGGTCGTTACACCAGATCTGATCTTGTATTTTTAAAAAAAATATAAAAAATTAACTATTTGAATTTGTATACAATCTTTAACAAGTCGTATCTCATCCATACTTTATAAGAATCAGACGAAACTTTTTGTGTTGGAATCGTGGTGACGAGCTCTACATCACGGAATTGTTTTGGAGACGTTTTGAGCTAACTAAAATTTCAGGTTAAATCGAACGTCGTTCGATTTGATTTGAAATTGAAAACCAAGGTGAGTGTTTTATAACGCTCACAATGTACTGAATATCTTTATGGTAGTTAAATTTGATATTATGAAGTGATATGAATTTTATTTGTCGTTGTTTGATAAAAATTTAATTGTCATATAGATTGTCATTTGAATTCACCGTTGAAAATTTAATTTGACAGTCAAGTTGAAATTAAAAATTTAATTGTGATTAAATTACCTGATATTGATAACTATGAAATTGCCGTGAATTGTATTGTTTGTTGGATGATTTATTTCGATGGATGCTATTGGTTGATATTTAAATGTTTGGATGTTTATATGCTTATATATATCCTGTTATGCATACATATGACACTGTGATTTGGTTTAAGTGATATATATTCATCCCTGACATTTAATTGAAATAACTAATCACTTGGCCATAGGATAGAAAACTATATACGGACACCGGATTGGTTAATTTAATAATTTTAAAAATAGTTGGTTTGAAATTTATTTAAATGTTTTGATTTGAAAGTTATAAATAAAATCAATTTATAGAAATCGAATTTATCGCAAATTGAGTTGGGAATGTTGAAATAAATTTTGGTTAAAAGAAATTGCTTAATGATTTAAGTTGAGACCTTGAAATTTAAAGTTGGGATATGATTGAATTTTGATAATTTATTTGCTTTAAAGATTGAACATTTTTCGAGCTTTGAGTATTACTAAGTAAAAGTGATATAAAAATGATATTTTGAAATTGAGCTTGGAATTGAATCATATTTGAAATTTGGATTTAAAAGTTGAATATTGAAGGATAATTTTGTTAAGTGTTATAAATTGATATTTCGAAAATCAAGCTCCAAATCGATAGTAATTGAAATTGAATTAATTAAAGATGAATGTGGAATTAAATAAATTTGAAGTCAAGTTGACATTGATTGGAATTGAAATCGAAATTGAATCGGTAGAATGGAAATTGATTTGTATTGGGAAGTTATAATTGAAATGGTTTGGTTTTGAAGATGTTTCAGTTTTGTTTCCAAATTTCTCTGTTATATAAACCATCTTTAAATACTTAAACTATTTTAATCTTTTTAAATCTAATTAACCCAATTTAAATTATTTTAAACTAATTTATCTATTTGAAATCCATTTAAAGATTTTAAGTATGTCAACTATTTTAATTATTTAAAACTACTTTTAAACTACTTAAAACTATTTTCTAAAATGTCAAGCTGGTCAAGAAGGTTAAATGTTTATATTTAAATCTTGAATTTAAATACGAATTGTGTTAAATGAAGTTGCAACCTAAATTGACATTCGAAATGATTTTGAAATCGAAATGAGATATTGAGGCGAAAAATGATTTTGAAATCGAAATGAGATATTGAGGCGAAAAATGATTTTGAAACGGAATCTTACATTTTGAATAGATATGATGATATTTGAAATGGATTTGATTTTGAAGCGAATATGATATTTTGATATCAATTATGAATCGATTTGAAATGTAAAGGAGCCACCGGTGTAATAATACGTAGTTATTAAAGAGACCGTGATCGGATATGGACATACTCTCTGTCGATACCGAAAACCACTTTAATAACTAGTATACGCGGAGTGTTGATCCAGAACGAAGTGGATGGTTTGGTGAACGCGTTGACTGAAGAAAGAGAACGATATTGGATGACCCCTGACATGACTAAAACAGGAGCCGCGCCAGGCCATTGAGGATCGCCATCTCTAGCGGACACACTCCTTCGTTACCATGTCTATTACTTTTGTGATTCGATTTGGGTGCACCCCTCGATTATGGAGTGTTGTTTCGAGGTGTTGGGGTAGTAGTTGCTATGCCCAACATCAGTCCGGATCACGCAACTACTAGTATCCTAGTTGGTATCGCCTCATGTACCTTGTCATACTGATTATCCTATTCGCGACCACTACGTTTTGGTTTGTACCTTTAGTATATGGATTGCCCTCTAGTGACTTCCGGTTTTGGGGAAACCACGGTCTTGTATATGCTCTTGGGAATAAAAATGTGTTAAGGGTGGAATGGGCCATGGCTTAACGCTATTTTGATATTTTACTTTATAATAGACATTATTGTATATAGCGTATTCTATTATATAGTAGATAGTTTAACGGATCCTTAAGAGATGGAAAATCCCATAACATCTCTTGAGTTATTGCACTCACGTTGACACTGGATAGGAGATGTCAAACCCCGTAAACATCTCTGACGCCGTTGCATTCATATTTATTTACGATTGATTTAACTTTCATAAGGATATTTTAATCCTGACTAGAGTGTTTTGTCTTTTCATTACGCTCGGGTCAGTCCTGAGTTTTTCAGCTTATTGAAGATCTATTCTGGAGGACGAAGACGAAGATTTGGTATACTATTACTTTATTATCCTTGCATCATGCTGTCTGCTGCATTATTTTATTTGTTCTGTTGTATATGTATAACTCTGATAAAAGATGTATAAATGATAATCAAAAGTATATTAAACAGCTTCATGAACTGTTTATTTGATTATTATATTTTATCTTTCCGCTGCAAGATTCTGTGATTGTTTATTGTCCCTTTCTCTTCTTTTCTTATTTACCAAATTAACCATCCGCCCTTTTTAATGGTTTGGAATCGGCATGTGTGTTTGATTTGTCGATTTAAACTGTCCAAAATGGTGGGTCGTTACAGTTGGTATCAGAGCATTGGTTTAGCGATAACCTTAGCTTTGTGGGGTCTGACTCTTTATAAATAGGGTAGTAATACCCTATGATGAGTCGCTGAGTGTATGTATGAGAGAGCGTATTTGTTAGTGACATAAAATTGTTTTATATTGTGTTGGTTGATTTGTTGAGTGGCTTATGGATTCTGATCAATACGAGTAATTAACGTCATTGATAGGGGTCTCTAAACACTTGAACAGAACAATTCGACATAGTATTGTTTTGAAATTGGGTAAATGAAATAATTTTGCCCTAATTATATTTTATATATAAAGAAATAATTTTTAGAAATTATTATGATTCATCCAGTTTGTTGGTTGTTAGAAAGGATAATATGGATGGTCATCATAAATGGGATATTGTGTTTTAATAAATAAGGTTTATTACAAAATAAATAGTGATAATACAATTTATAGAATGTTTTAAGAAAGTAAAATTTTGTAAGAATAATTTATAAATGTGACTTATAAATCAAGATAGATTTAAATTGAGAAATATTGAGTTTAAGACCCGGAGATTTTGAAAATGGTTTTCAAATTTTTGAAGAAAATATGTAGTGATGTTAGTTGAAAAATATTTATGGGAAATATTTTGAAAGGAGTTTCTTTTTTATAAATTCAGTACTCCTCTCTTATGTCGTTGGAAAATAATTTCGATGATGACTGCGCAGCATCATCGACGTTCATTTTTGAGTCTCAAAGTGAAGGAGACTTATGCGAAGCTTTGCTTTGCTTCAAAACTGTTTTGAAAAATGCATTTTGGTTTAAACTCCAAAAGTATGATTTGATATATATAAGATATAAATGCATATATTTATTTCAAATGATTTGAGATAAACCGGGCATTTAAATCTCTAAGTTCTGTTAATTAATATTTTTCAAAATATTTGAATGAAATGTGAATAATCCGGATTTATATAATAAGAGAAAAAAAAACTCTAAGCTAAATGTTTTGAGAAACTTTAGAGTTGAAGTGTAACTCTTAAAATTGGAAAGTATTGAAAGGTAAAGAAAATATAGACAAGTTAAAAATTGTGAACATTCTAATTTAAGTAAAAGGAAATTCTATAAATTTGTGTAATACCAAAATTACATTCTGATAACATATAACAAGACTTACCAAATGTTAAAAGTTAAAATGATGTTTTGGATATGTAATGAGATATTGTATAAATAAACAGAACCTGAAAGTAATTGAAATATACAAATAAGGAAAACTCAAAAAGGAATTAAAATGTATATAAATGGAAAGGTTGGTTGTGAAAAAAATTATATATACTTAAATATAGCATGAAATGATGAATGGATAAATGGAACAAGTAAGTGAACTTAAGAAAGAAGACAAATGAATTGTATAATATCTTTGTAGACTGGTTATAGAAAACAAATATAAATTGCATAGGGATTGTGAAATTGAATTTGTAACTTTTGAGATAACTGTAAACTAAGAAAATAGACTTTATGGAATGACTATAAACTAAAGTGATGATTAATAAAATGTTCCACAAATAATTTTGTTATTAACCGAAACTATAAATATGAAGTAAATGTAAACCAAGGAATTTCGTATAGCTAAGAATCAATTGGAAAATGAAATTGAATTTAATTAAATTATATAGAATGTTTAAAATGAACTTGAGTAAGAAAATTCTATGATATGATGTTTAAGAAAAGATAATGTTAAAGAATATGCTATGTAGAGAAATGAATACACTAACTGAATAATGGATTGTGAATAATTAATTGTAAAAAAAAAGTCAATAAAATAATTTTGTAACGACCCGTAAATTTCAACTGTTTTAATAACGTAATTAGTTGAAATTTTGTGAAATTTTAAACGATAAAATTTTGAAATAAAAATTTATTATTTGGAATACGTCTTGTTAAACATAGTAACTGGTAAATTTTCGTCCGGAAATATGAAAGTTTATTTCGTACGTAAATTCACTTCAATTTAACCAGTTAAAAAGCGATGAAAATAAAACATTTTCGAAACCTAAATATTTTTACATAGAAAATTTCTAAACCATCTTCTGAGCAAGATGTCAGTTCGTCGTTTTTCCAAATTCGGACATCTTTGGCTCCGTCGATCTTATTTTTCAGCGTTTTTCTTGCATTTTCCGTTATTAGGAAATTCGAATTTTTGTAATTCAATCTTACCACTGACATTTATATACCGTTTTGATCGTCTCACCGTGCTGATCACCGCGGTATATTCAATTGCATGTTTTAAAATCCGTCACGCCACGGAAACCGCAAAACGATCACCCGTATCGGTACTGGATCCGTGACCTTTTGTTTCTTTGCGTTTCAAATGTGAATCGTGACCGCCACCAAGCAATAATCAATTGCTTTAAATTCTGTACTTGAATTAACTGTGACCTTTACTTTTCCATACAAAGCAAGGGCCTGTTTCCTAGTCTAATTTCACTCGGTTCGAAGATAAGGATTCAAAGCAGCCTTAAGCAGATGCATGTTCGTGTACTCACGTTCTATCTCCTCTCCCTTCACTGATTTCTTTTCACCTACTCATCTATTAGTAACAGAAGCACACATTTTCTCCTTCCCTACAAACTCCACTCCTTCCCTCTCCATCATTTCCGCCAAAGTAGCCCCTCTCCCACTCTCTCCCGATGATAGCAGCCCGGTGCCATATATTCCCCGCACCTCATCAAACACCCGAGCTCACATGACCTTGCTTCTCTAAACCTTCCACGTCACCATGCACGCCCAGACCACCTGACAGCCTTCGCAACCACCTGCCTTCATTCTTCCACTTTGGCCAGTGCTCCACCCCTGTGCAACACCAGACATCCGACCAGCCACGTCATCTCCTATTTCCACCCGCCATTCACGTGCCTCGCAGCCCTTGACAATATCAGCAGCCTCCGACCCAATACCATCCGTGTGAGCCCAACCGACCTTCCTTTTCTCCGACCATCGAACCCGCAGCCGGCAACCCCACGCCGCAACCCAGCTCCACCATCTCCTCATCTCAGATCCGCGTCCGCCTCTTCTCTTCTTTCTTCCCTTTATGCCGCAAGTTATAAGGTGCAATATTTATAATATGTAAATATAATATTTTGTGTCGATTATAAATAGTAATCATGCATATAGTATATCAGTTTAAGGGGGTGATTGCATATACAGGGTGTGTATACTCAGACATACGTGTAGTATATATAACTAGGTATGTATAGTTTTGTTTTATTTCGTTTTGTTGGCAGTAAACTTTGACAAACTTATATTTATGTAAGCTAAAAAAAATATAAGCTGGTGGATCCTAGAAGTTTAGGGGCACTCTGTTTCTATTTGTTGGTTAAAAGAGAAGAGTATTGTTTTATTTGTTACATATGTATTTATCACGTGGTATTGTTTTTGTCAATTTGATATTTGAAAATGAATAGGTTCATGCTAGTTTTGAAACAATGGTTTGGAAATGGTATATAGTAATATATGGGTTTAGTTTTCATGTCATTATATACACAGTTTTATACAAGTGTATTATATTAATATAATAATGATTTTTGAAGTATGGATATGATATAAAATATGTCTAAGAGATATTAAGTTTTATTTAAAGTTATATAGTTGTAAATAAAACATATAAGATTGTAAATGTATGTAATATATGCGTAGCTTGTAGTATAAATTTACTGTGACCGTAAGCATTTATTTTCAAGTCGATTTATGAAAGCAAAATGTGTGTTTTGAACCAAAGAAAATTTGGGTTTTATACATTTATATTTTATGTCAGCTTGTATGTACTGAAAGGATGTAAGCATTATATATGTGTGCGCACCTAAATGTATAACGTTTACTGTACTGTATTTATAAGCCTGTATTACACTATAAATTTTATAATGGTTTCGGCCATTCGGTGATATGTACTTTATATATGGTTTTAGGTATAAAATATTGTTTAAACATATATTTATTTATATAACATACATATGATTATCTAGTTGTAAAATATATTAGTTTATATATATAGTGATTTGGATATGTATTATGATTTGAAATATAATATGTATTTTAAAATTGAATATTGGCTTGAGAAAACAAATATAATATACTTTTGTTTCAATTTTATCTGCATCGATCTAGTTTTGATTAGATTTCGTCTATTTCTTATCTATCAGCTTGTCCGTCGAATTCGTGCCGATTTTGTTTGCTTGGATTCACAATTCAAATTCAGTATCCATATCAGTGTGCGTATCCTGTCATCTTCCGTATTCTCTAGCCTCGAAAGGTGAGCAACCACTCACGATTAACGTTCTTTTATTTATTAAATTTGATTTCAATTGAAACGATAATTGAAATATACTACTGTTAGATATTTACACTGTTATTACTTGTATCAGTTCACCTGTGACATCTGACACCATTATCTGTTATATATGCAATGATAATCCAGTTTGGTTGTTAAATGATTGATTGTTGGATGTTTACAATTGAATGTTAAATTGTTAATGATTAAAAGTGGTAAATATTATGCAAGTAAAATTGACGTAGGATAGTTAGATTTGATATATGTGTTAAATTTGATTAAATGACATTTGTATAATATGACCCTTTTAAATGTTAAATTTATTGACACGTAGGATTTGTTTAATTACACCGTGAACCACTGAATGTATGTTTTTAAATTGATGATGTATGAAATTGTAAATTGAATGATAAGTGAAAACCGTAATATAATAATCTTTAATCTACATGAAATGATAGTGTAGATTCTAGAAATAATTATATTAATTTGCACAAATAACCAATGCGAATTAATACGGTTATTTCGGGATTATTTGATTGATTATTGGATTGTTATTGTTGTTGTTATTGCTTGTTTATTTACTTTGACACCATCCCAGTTATCACACTGCAAGTTCCCTTTGCTATGCTTTGATTTTGAATTGAATTGGAATCGGGTTGAAATGATAAATACCCAAATTGAACTTTGACCTAGGATAGGAAATTAAATAAAAACCCGATTGGTCAATAATTTGATTTAAAATAAAACGAAGATTTTACTTGAATAAATAATATGGTTTTGAAATGAAGTTGAAATTTGAATTTTTAATGAAAGGAAAATGTTAATTTTTAATAATCTGAAACAAAATATTAACAATGTAATTGATGAAAGAATGTTGTTTAATTTGAGAAATGATTGAATTAAGTTTGAAATGATTTAATAATTAAGTTTGAAATTATAATTAAGTTTGAAATTATTAAACTTTGAAATTATTTAATAATTAAGTTTTGAATTATTTAATAATTAAATAAGATTGAATTATTTAATGATTAAATTGAATTGAATTCTTTAATAAGAGAAATTGAACTTTTGAATAAGTGTATTTACTTCGTAAATAATTGAAATTGAGTTTTCTTTATTAAGTAAGTTTTGGAAAATTATTTAAGAAAGTAAATAAGTGAAATTGAATTTCTTTAACAAGAAATGAAAATGTGATATTTTGGAATTAATATAAGACTTATAATTGAAAGAATTGATTTGACGAATTTAATTTAATTCAAAATTGTGAGTTTTGATTTAATGAATTGGAAATTTAATAGAAATTGTTTTGAATGATAAGTAACTTAACGAATATTGAATGAAATCGATAAATGAGTTTAAATTGATTTGAATGTTAAATTAAATTAATTCAAATGATTTCGGAATGAAACTTATATACGGACTTGAATCAATATTTGAATTGTTTTGAATAAAATTTGAAATTGAATTATTGGATTTTGAAATGAATTTGGAAGTTGAAACGTAAATCTTGGAAATTGGTTTTGAAAGAGAAATGAAATGTTGATTTACGAATTCTAATTGAAATTGGAATTGATTTGGTTTTGAAATATATAAACGACCAATCGGTGTAATAATTTCGAAGGTTATTAAAGAGACCGGAATCGGTTATGGATATACTCTCTATCTAAACCGAAAACCACTTTAATAACTATACGCGGAGTGATGATCCAGAATGAAGTGGTTGGAATGATGTACGTATTGACTGAAGAAAGAGAACGATAATGGATAGCCTTGACACTTGTGTCAAATTGGAAATGACTAAAACAGGAGCCGTGCCGGGCCAATGGAGGATTAGCTACCTCAAGTAGACACACTTCTTCGAACTACTTATACTTGTTGTCGATTGGTGCACCCTTGATTTTGGGAGTGTTGTTTCACGGTGTTGCGGGCGCTGCGGCGTTGCGTTCTCACCAGTCCGGATTAGGCGAACGGTAGTATCACTACCTTGGGTATTGCCTCATGTGCCTTGTCATACTTGTATTCCATTTATGTGCGACCACTACGATTTGATTTGTACCTTTAGTATATGGATTGCCCTCTGGTGACTTCCGGTTTTGGGGAAACTACGGTCTTGTATATGCTTTTGGGAATAAAAATGTGTTAAGGGTGGAATGGGCCATGACTTAACGCTATTTTGATATCTTATTATTACTGATAGACATTATCTACTTATCGTACACTACTACATAGTAGATAGTTTAACGGATCCTTAAAGGATGGTTATTCCAAACATCCTTTGAGTTACTTGTATTTCAATTGCTATTTCACTTGAGTGGGATTTATTAATATAAGAATGTTAATCCTGACTCGAGTGTCTTGTGTTTTGCTTTACGCTCGGGTCAGACTGAGTGTACCAGTATTCGAGACTCACCTTTGGAGTTGGAGCTTTGCTTGAAGATCCAGCCATCTATTCTGCTTTCAGTATTCGATGATTCCAGTGATGTATTCTGATTTGTATCTGATGTATCGTATTATTCTTCTGTTGTAAACTCTGATGTATTTTATATATTCATATAGTAGCTTCATGAACTACTATCTCTTTTAATTCCGCTGCACTTATTACTCTGTGTCTGTGATCTGTAATTATTTATTTACTGTATATGTTCAGTTTTGCCAAATTTAAATTAACAACGCGGTGTTTTGAGCAATTCAACTCTGGCATGAGTGTCTACCTATACACTTATAATGGATGCGAATGGTCCAAAATGGCGGGTCGTTACAGTTGGTATCAGAGCTTTGGTAGCTCTAGGCAAAACTCAACATATAGGGTAAATGTATTTGCAGAATCACTCTCATTCGAGTTTCAATCTCTTCCTTTTGACTCAATTCCTTTGAATTTTGAAACGTTCCCTCGGTTTCGAAATTCATTCGTGTCCTTCACTATTCGTCTTCTTTCAATCCTGGAGCACCCCATAACTCCATTTTGAATGATATCTATAATAGGTCGGCGGTCTCGCCAATCTTCGAATGATTCGTAAAGGAGCAAAACTCCTTTATAATAGGCATAGATTTACCAGAGATTTCTGTATCCTCGGTTTACGATGCTATCTATTCCATGCTATACCTGAATTCCATCTCTTGAGATCGAATGTCGATTTACCTCGGAATCCCGCATCGATCTTATTCTTGAAGTTACGGACGACCCGGTTAAGGTTGCCCGTGAATTAAATAAACTCATCCATCTCCCGATTGTGGTAATTGAATTATCTTATCTTCTATTTCAAACTTGTTTTCGAATCAAAATTCTCTTTGATTTGAGTTCATCAAATTTGAATCCCTATCCTTGCTTTGAAATCCATTATTGTATCTTTAAGTGAGGAAGTGTATTGAAAATTAATTTTAAAATGTTTTTATATTGTGTTGTTTGAGTTGTTGATGTTGATTTGGGTTTCCGATCGATTCATCTGATCAACGCTATCGATAGGATTTCCAAAACACTTGAACAGAGCAAACTGACACAATATTATTTTCAAATTTGGAAAATAAATAAATTTGTTTGATTATATTGTGAAAATATAAGTAAAATTTTCTGGAATTTAATAGGTTAATTAAATTGTTTGTTTGAAATGATAATATTTGATTTTCATTTATTGTTCTAAATAAATTTATAAGTACGGTTTATAAATTGATTTGGAATTTGAAATGAATTAAATTCAGAAATTTGAGAATTTAGTTTCCGGTGATTTCGGACTTTGTTTTTTTTTTAATTTTAAAGTATATATTATTGAAAGTATTTTCAAATAGAAATCGTTTCAAAGAATTTTTAAAGTGTTGAAATCAGTGCTCTTCTCTTTGTCGCTGGAAAATAATTTCGGTGATGGCGGTCGCATCATCGACATTCATTTTTGAGTTTCGAAGTGGAGAAACCATTCTGTAGCTTTGCTACGGTTTTGTTTTGAAAATATTTTGATTTGAATTTCTTCAGTATAATTTTATTTATATATATATATATATATATATATGGGCATCTTATTTTAAAATTTAATTTGATTTGATATAAATATATTATATATATCTCTAAATTGTTTAAAGTTAATTGGAAATCTAATTCTTAAATTTGGTTAAAGGATGATTTTAATTATAAATAAAACCAAAATTTGGAATAAATATTTAAACTTGAATAATTGAATTTGGAAAATTTTATTTGTATATTGTTCAACTGCATTCTAATACAACTTACCTAAATCATTCAGAAGTTGAATATGTAATTGGATAATATATAAGATAAATTGAATTTATAAATAAATTTGATTGTTTATAATAAATGTTATACACTAAATTTTGATTATAAAGATGTTAATAGAGTTAGGTAGGATAGTAAGTAAACTCGGTTAATAATGAAATAAATTTGTTTTGAAAGAATTAATAAATTGAAATTTTGATCAACATATGAAAATACCTTGAATTTAAAAGAAATTAATAGATGCAAATTAATTTAAATCAAAATTTTTATGTTTTAAATTAATTTATATGGGTTAAATAGATGTGAGTAGACATATTAAGTAGAATAAATTTAACGGTAATTGTGATATAGAAGAATTTAAAATTGTTGAAGAAAATATGATTATAATAAAAGACTATTCAATTTATGGTTTTAGAAATTGTAGATTGAAGATAATTGGATAATAAGATAATGAATTTAGAAATAGTTGAGATTGATTTTAGTGAAATCAAATGGATTAAATCAATTATTGAATATCAATTAATTTAAATTTGAATTTATATGGTTTAAATTAATTGTTATTTTGTATTTCAAATCTGTTTTTCTTTCTAGTTGTTTCTTTTCTCCTACCTCGTTCCTTTTCGGGGACGAAAAGTTTTGAGTGGGGGAGAGTGTAACGACCCGTAAATTTCAACTGTTTTAATAACGTAATTAGTTGAAATTTTGTGAAATTTTAAACGATAAAATTTGAAATAAAAATTTATTATTTGGAATACGTCTTGTTAAACATAGTAACTGGTAAATTTTCATCCGGAAATATGAAAGTTTATTTCGTACGTAAATTCACTTTAATTTAACCAGTTAAAAAGCGATGAAAATAAAACATTTTCGAAACCTAAATATTTTTACATAGAAAAATTCTAAACCATCTTCTGAGCAAGATGTCAGTTCGTCGTTTTTCCAAATTCGGACATCTTTGGCTCCATCGATCTTATTTTTTAGCGTTTTTCTTGCATTTTCCGTTATTAGGAAATTCGAATTTTTGTAATTCAATCTTACCACTGACATTTATATACCGTTTTGATCGTCTCACCGTGCTGATCACCGCGGTATATTCAATTGCATGTTTTAAAATCCGTCACGCCACGGAAACCGCAAAACGATCACCCGTATCGGTACCGGATCCGTGACCTTTTGTTTCTTTGCGTTTCAAATGTGAATCATGACCGCCACCAAGCAATAATCAATTGCTTTAAATTCTGTACTTGAATTAACTGTGACCTTTACTTTTCCATACAAAGCAAGGGCATGTTTCCTAGTCTAATTTCACTCGGTTCGAAGATAAGGATTCAAAGCAGCCTTAAGCAGATGCCTGTTCGTGTACTCACGTTCTATCTCCTCTCCCTTCGCTGATTTCTTTTCACCTACTCATCTATTAGTAACAGAAGCACACATTTTCTCCTTCCCTACAAACTCCACTCCTTCCCTCTTCGTCATTTCCGCCGAAGTAGCCCCTCTCCCACTCTCTCCCGATGATAGCAGCCTGGTGCCATATATTCCCCGCACCTCATCAAACACCCGAGCTCACATGACCTTGCTTCTCCAAACCTTCCACGTCACCATGCACGCCCAGACCACCTGACAGCCTTCGCAACCACCTGCCTTTATTCTTCCACTTCGGCCAGTGCTCCACCCCTGTGCAACACCAGACCTCCGACCAGCCACGTCATCTCCTATTTCCACCCGCCATTCACGTGCCTCACAGCCCTTGACAATATCAGCAGCCTCCGACCCAATACCATCCGTGTGAGCCCAACCGACCTTCCTTTTCTCCGACCATCGAACCCACCGCCGGCAACCCCACGCCGCAACCCAGCTCCACCATCTCCTCATCTCAGATCCGCGTCCGCCTCTTCTCTTCTTTCTTCCCTTTATGCCGCAAGTTATAAGGTGCAATATTTATAATATGTAAATATAATATTTTGTATAGATTATAAATAGTAATCATGCATATAGTATATCAGTTTAAGGGGGTGATTGCATATACAGGGTGTGTATACTCAGACATACGTGTAGTATATATAACTAGGTATGTATAGTTTTGTTTTATTTCGTTTTGTTGGCAGTAAACTTTGACAAACTTATATTTATGTAAGCTAAAAAAAATATAAGCTGGTGGATCCTAGAAGTTTAGGGGCACTCTGTTTCTATTTGTTGGTTAAAAGAGAAGAGTATTGTTTTATTTGTTACATATGTATTTATCACGTGGTATTGTTTTTGTCAATTTGATATTTGAAAATGAATAGGTTCATGCTAGTTTTGAAACAATGGTTTGGAAATGGTATATAGTAATATATGGGTTTAGTTTTCATGTCATTATATACACAGTTTTATACAAGTGTATTATATTAATATAATAATGATTTTTGAAGTATGGATCTGATATAAAATATGTCTAAGAGATATTAAGTTTTATTTAAAGTTATATAGTTGTAAATAAAACATATAAGATTGTAAATGTATGTAATATATGCGTAGCTTGTAGTATAAATTTACTGTGACCGTAAGCATTTATTTTCAAGTCGATTTATGAAAGCAAAATGTGTGTTTTGAACCAAAGAAAATTTGGGTTTTATACATTTATATTTTATGTCAGCTTGTATGTACTGAAAGGATGTAAGCATTATATATGTGTGCGCACCTAAATGTATAACGTTTACTGTACTGTATTTATAAGCCTGTATTACACTATAAATTTTATAATGGTTTCGGCCATTCGGTGATATGTACTTTATATATGGTTTTAGGTATAAAATATTGTTTAAACATATATTTATTTATATAACATACATATGATTATCTAGTTGTAAAATATATTAGTTTATATATATAGTGATTTGGATATGTATTGTGATTTGAAATATAATATGTATTTTAAAATTGAATATTGGCTTGAGAAAACAAATATAATATACTTTTGTTTCAATTTTATCTGCATCGATCTAGTTTTGATTAGATTTCGTCTATTTCTTATCTATCAGCTTGTCCATCGAATTCGTGCCGATTTTGTTTGCTTGGATTCACAATTCAAATTCAGTATCCATATCAGTGTGCGTATCCTGTCATCTTCCGTATTCTCTAGCCTCGAAAGGTGAGCAACCACTCACGATTAACGTTCTTTTATTTATTAAATTTGATTTCAATTGAAACGATAATTGAAATATACTACTGTTAGATATTTACACTGTTATTACCTGTATCAGTTCACCTGTGACATATGACACCATTATCTGTTATATATGCAATGATAATCCAGTTTGGTTGTTAAATGATTGATTGTTGGATGTTTACAATTGAATGTTAAATTGTTAATGATTGAAAGTGATAAATATTATGCAAGTAAAATTGACGTAGGATAGTTAGATTTGATATATGTGTTAAATTTGATTAAATGACATTTGTATAATATGACCCTTTTAAATGTTAAATTTATTGACACGTAGGATTTGTTTAATTACACCGTGAACCACTGAATGTATGTTTTTAAATTGATGATGTATGAAATTGTAAATTGAATGATAAGTGAAAACCGTAATATAATAATCTTTAATCTACATGAAATGATAGTGTAGATTCTAGAAATAATTATATTAATTTGCACAAATAACCAATGCGAATTAATACGGTTATTTCGGGATTATTTGATTGATTATTGGATTGTTATTGTTGTTGTTATTGCTTGTTTATTTACTTTGACACCATCCCAGTTATCACACTGCAAGTTCCCTTTGCTATGCTTTGATTTTGAATTGAATTGGAATCGGGTTGAAATGATAAATACCCAAATTGAACTTTGACCTAGGATAGGAAATTAAATAAAAACCCGATTGGTCAATAATTTGATTTAAAATAAAGCGAAGATTTTACTTGAATAAATAATATGGTTTTGAAATGAAGTTGAAATTTGAATTTTTAATGAAAGGAAAATGTTAATTTTTAATAATCTGAAACAAAATATTAACAATGTAATTGATGAAAGAATGTTGTTTAATTTGAGAAATGATTGAATTAAGTTTGAAATGATTTAATAATTAAGTCTGAAATTATAATTAAGTTTGAAATTATTAAACTTTGAAATTATTTAATAATTAAGTTTTGAATTATTTAATAATTAAATAAGATTGAATTATTTAATGATTAAATTGAATTGAATTCTTTAATAAGAAAAAATGAACTCTTGAATAAGTGTATTTACTTCGTAAATAATTGAAATTGAGTTTTCTTTATTAAGTAAGTTTTGGAAAATTATTTAAGAAAGTAAATAAGTGAAATTGAATTTCTTTAACATGAAATGAAAATGTGATATTTTGGAATTAATATAAGACTTATAATTGAAAGAATTGATTTGACGAATTTAATTTAATTCAAAATTGTGAGTTTTGATTTAATGAATTGGAAATTTAATAGAAATTGTTTTGAATGATAAGTAACTTAACGAATATTGAATGAAATCGATAAATGAGTTTAAATTAATTTGAATGTTAAATTAAATTAATTCAAATGATTTCGGAATGAAACTTATATACGGACTTGAATCAATATTTGAATTGTTTTGAATAAAATTTGAAATTGAATTATTGGATTTTGAAATGAATTTGGAAGTTGAAACGTAAATCTTGGAAATTGGTTTTGAAAGAGAAATGAAATGTTGATTTACGAATTCTAATTGAAATTGGAATTGATTTGGTTTTGAAATATATAAACGACCAATCGGTGTAATAATTTCGAAGGTTATTAAAGAGACCGGAATCGGTTATGGATATACTCTCTATCTAAACCGAAAACCACTTTAATAACTATACGCGGAGTGATGATCCAGAATGAAGTGGTTGGAATGATGTACGTGTTGACTGAAGAAAGAGAACGATAATGGATAGCCTTGACACTTGTGTCAAATTGGAAATGACTAAAACAGGAGCCGTGCCGGGCCAATGGAGGATTAGCTACCTCAAGTGGACACACTTCTTCGAACTACTTATACTTGTTGTCGATTGGTGCACCCTTGATTTTGGGAGTGTTGTTTCACGGTGTTGCGGGCGCTGTGGCATTGCGTTCTCACCAGTCCGGATCAGGCGAACGGTAGTATCACTACCTTGGGTATTGCCTCATGTGCCTTGTCATACTTGTATTCCATTTATGCGCGACCACTACGATTTTGATTTGTACCTTTAGTATATGGATTTCCCTCTGGTGACTTCCGGTTTTGGGGAAACTACGATCTTGTATATGCTTTTGGGAATAAAAATGTGTTAAGGGTGGAATGGGCCATGACTTAACGCTATTTTGATATCTTATTATTACTGATAGACATTATCTACTTACCGTACACTACTACATAGTAGATAGTTTAACGGATCCTTAATTATGGTTATTCCAAACATCCTTTGAGTTACTTGTATTTCAATTGCTATTTCACTTGAGTTGGATTTATTAATATAAGAATGTTAATCCTGACTCGAGTGTCTTGTGTTTTGCTTTACGCTCGGGTCAGACTGAGTGTACCAGTATTCGAGACTCACCTTTGGAGTTGGAGCTTTGCTTGAAGATCCAGCCATCTATTCTGCTTTCAGTATTCGATGATTCCAGTGATGTATTCTGATTTGTATCTGATGTATCGTATTATTCTTCTGTTGTAAACTCTGATGTATTTTATATATTCATATAGTAGCTTCATGAACTACTATCTCTTTTAATTCCGCTGCACTTATTACTCTGTGTCTGTGATCTGTAATTATTTATTTACTGTATATGTTCAGTTTTGCCAAATTTAAATTAACAACGCGGTGTTTTGAGCAATTCAACTCCGGCATGAGTGTCTACCTATACACTTATAATGGATGCGAATGGTCCAAAATGGCGGGTCGTTACAAATTTAGTATAGATAAATTGGATAGAAAATCCATTGGAAGGTGATACGTGAGTTGTACATATATTATTTTATTCGCATAACGATTTGATCCAAATTCGAGCACAAAATTTCAAGATGATTTATATCGATCCAAGTTAGGATTTTTCACTCGATTCTCGACGGCGAACCCTGGATATGGATTTTTGATTTGATTCTGGAATTCACTATCATAGTATATAGCTATGCAAGGAGAGTAACAGTTCCAATCAAGGAACCAAATCTGAGTCCGCACTAGAGAGTCGTGGGAATGATACTAGTTGGAAGTGAAATTGTGTGATCGAATAAGCGATTAGATTTGATTTTGCTCACGGATGATATATGTACGGCTTACGGACTTAATTAAAGTTAATATTGGGAATTTAAGATGCCAAACATAAAATGATTCTTTTAAATTTATATGATTGGTAGATAAGATGCAGGTATTTAGAATCAAGGAAATTTGGATTGCCCGACAAAAGGTACATGTTTATTTTGTCATTGGATTTGGTGATTTTTGATGAGCCACTTGGCTTTTAATTTTCTTTTGTTGGTTTGGGGCCCGTAGAGGCGTTTTGTAGCTGTACCGATCGAGCCACGCAAAGGAGACTCTGCCAAAAATTTTCGTAAATCCGGGTGTTAGAAAATTTTTCAAGTTTTAAAATTTTATAACTTGTTTTGATAACTAACTTTTAAAGTTAGAAAGCCATTCAGAGTAACTAAGTGGAAGTATAGTAACGATTTATAAATGGAATTTCATTATTTTTTTAGTTGATGATTTTGAATAAAATATATCAAATGTTGAATTCTTTACTTAGTTCTTTTTCCCTTCTTTTTCCTTTTTGGGGACGAAAAGTTTTGAGTGGGGGAGAGTGTAACGACCTATAAATTTTCGATAATTAAAATAGCTAATTTAATAAGATTTCATGATTTAATGTTAGAAAAAAATAAAAATTTGTAATTTATTTATTTATAATAATAACTGGAATGAATTGAAACTATAATTATCTAAGTAATTATAAATAGATTGAATGGAGTTCCAATCTAATTGAATTGACTCAAATGTTATAACTGGGTTATAAGGGAATATATGGAAAAACAAATGTAAATAAGCGAATAAGAATTGTGAATTATTTAGGTAGAAATACAAATTTTAATAGATTGGTTTCGAAGATTTGAATAGTAATAAGTATTGAAAAATAAATGCTACTTAGTGAATGCCTTTGAAATCAATAGTTGGATAGGATAATAAATGTTGAATTCATTGGGTATAATAGAGTAATTGATTGATAAGTAAAATCTATTAAAAATCAAATAATTGAATATTGAACAGGTAAATTGTTTAAAGTAAATATTTAAAACTTATTGAATAATTGAATAACTGTAAAATGGAGATAGTGTTCTAAGATGTGAATTGGTTTTAAAAGTTGAATCTTATAAGTTCAATTTCAAATATTTCAAAGGATATTGAATTATTGGATAATCAAAATTGTTTAAATTTAATATTTGGAATTTATTGAATAATTGAATAACGGAAATTGAATAACTAATTAATGGAATTGGTTGTTCTATAATTTGAATTTGTTTTAAAGGTAAAATTTTATAAGTTCGTTTCGAATATTTCAAAAGATAGTGATTTAAGAATAATCAAATTTGTTAAATTTAATATTACAAACGTTGAATAATTAAATTCCAAATTTGATATGATTAATTTGATATTGAAATTTAATGTATGAAAATAGAGTGAATAACTGAAATTTGATTTAATATGATTCAAATTGATTTCCAAAGTGAATATAAGTTATATTTGGATTATAATAGAGTTAATAAGATATTAAAATTGTAATTTTAAGAAATTCTGTAAATTTTGAAAAAGTCGTCGATTTAATAGACTAGTTAGAATAGCCTTCCGGGGCATAGTCTCAGAATTCGATGAAACCAGTTCCATTCGATCCGTAATAGAGTATTATTATCAGATTTCAAATTTCGTAGCATTTGAAGTTATCGTTTGATCGTATGGGTTAGAAACGCATTGAAATAAATGTCGAAAATTTAATATTTTAATTCGATTCAAAAAGCTATCTTCCACTTACGATCGAATTAGCCTCCGAAACATGTTCCATTGTGTTCGGAATACGGGTAAAACATTACGAACGCCTGTCGGCACGTCTAGTTTGGAGTTCGTTCAGAAAAGTTGAAAATAATAATATTTTAATAAATTGGTTTATACGTATATATTTACGCTTGCTTCAGAAACCCTAGCTCCTTTTCGTGGCCGCCGTTTGTTTTGTTTTAATGGCCGAAATCCTCCCTGGTTCTTCCTCTTTGATCTCTCAATCCACAAGCTATCTCAAAAATCTTCCAACAGCAAAACTGTAGAACTCTCCGAGCTCAATACATTCAACGGTCGAGATAGTCATCGGAGCTTCATAGTTGCCAAAATCTGTTCGTATGTGTCATGCGTTTGGTCGCGTTTTTCCAAGCAATGGGGCAGCCGAGTTCAACCAGGTTATAGGCGGTGGTGCCTTGTGCGGAGGGCTTAGAGATGGAGGCGCCTGATCGATCTCAAGTTGAACGTGGTGGTCGCGGCTTTGGGTTGAACGAGGACGTGATGGGTTCCTTGCGTGTGTGATCCTGGAGCTTTGGAACGCGAGCAAGAAGAACGGTTGTGGGCCAGATTGTTCTCCATAGCATTCAACGGCCAGATCTGATCTGGTATTTTAAAAAAAAATATAAAAAATTAATTATTTGAATTTGTATACAATCTTTAACAAGTCATATCTCATCCATACTTTATCAGAATCGGACGAAACTTTTTGCGTTGGAATCGTGGTGACGAGCTCTACATCACGGAATTGTTTTGGAGACGTTTGGAGCTAACTAAAATTTCAGGTTAAATCGAACGTCGTTCGATTTGATTTGAAATTGAAAACCAAGGTGAGTGTTTTATAACGCTCACAATGTACTGAATATCTTTATGGTAGTTAAATTTGATATTATGAAGTGATATGAATTTTATTTGTCGTTGTTTGATAAAAATTTAATTGTCATATAGATTGTCATTTGAATTCACCGTTGAAAATTTAATTTGACAGTCAAGTTGAAATTAAAAATTTAATTGTGATTAAATTACCTGATATTGATAACTATGAAATTGCCGTGAATTGTATTGTTTACTGGATGATTTATTTCGATGGATGCTATTGGTTGATATTTAAATGTTTGGATGTTTATATGCTTATATATATCCTGTTATGCATACATATGACACTGTGATTTGGTTTAAGTGATATATATTCATCCCTGACATTTAATTGAAATAACTAATCACTTGGCCATAGGATAGAAAACTATATACGGACACCGGATTGGTTAATTTAATAATTTTAAAAATAGTTGGTTTGAAATTTATTTAAATGTTTTGATTTGAAAGTTATAAATAAAATCAATTTATAGAAATCGAATTTATCGCAAATTGAGTTGGGAATGTTGAAATAAATTTTGGTTAAAAGAAATTGCTTAATAATTTAAGTTGAGACCTTGAAATTTAAAGTTGGGATATGATTGAATTTTGAAAATTTATTTGCTTTAAAGATTGAACATTTTTCAAGCTTTGAGTATTACTAAGTAAAAGTGATATAAAAATGATATTTTGAAATTGAGCTTGGAATTGAATCATATTTGAAATTTGGATTTAAAAGTTGAATATTGAAGGATAATTTTGTTAAGTGTTACAAATTGATATTTCGAAAATCAAGCTCCAAATCGATAGTAATTGAAATTGAATTAATTAAAGGTGAATGTGGAATTAAATAAATTTGAAGTCAAGTTGACGTTGATTTGAATTGAAATCGAAATTGAATCGGTAGAATGGAAATTGATTTGTATTGGGAAGTTATAATTGAAATGGTTTGGTTTTGAAGATGTTTCAGTTTCGTTTCCAAATTTCTCTGTTATATAAACCATCTTTAAATACTTAAACTATTTTAATCTATTTTAAATATACTTAACCCAATTTAAATTATTTTAAACTAATTTATCTATTTGAAATCCATTTAAAGATTTTAAGTATGTCAACTATTTTAATTATTTAAAACTACTTTTAAACTACTTAAAACTATTTTCTAAAATGTCAAGCTGGTCAAGAAGGTTAAATGTTTATATTTAAATCTTGAATTTAAATAAGAATTGGGTTAAATGAATTTGCAACCTAAATTGAAATTCGAAATGATTTTGAAATCGAAATGAGATATTGAGGCGAAAAATGATTTTGAAATCGAAATGAGATATTGAGGCGAAAAATGATTTTGAAACGGAATCTTACATTTTGAATAGATATGATGATATTTGAAATGGATTTGATTTTGAAGCGAATATGATATTTTGATATCAATTATGAATCAATTTGAAATGTAAAGGAGCCACCGGTGTAATAATACATAGTTATTAAAGAGACCGGGATCAGATATGGACATACTCTCTGTCGATAACGAACACCACTTTAATAACTAGTATACGCGGAGTGTTGATCCAGAATGAAGTGGATGGTTTGGTGAACGCGTTGACTGAAGAAAGAGAACGATATTGGATGATCCTTGACATGACTAAAATAGGAGACGCGCCGGGCCATTGAGGATCGCCATCTCTAGCGGACACACTCCTTCGTTACCATGTCTATTACTTTTGTGATTCGATTTGGGTGCACCCCTCAATTATGGAGTGTTGTTTCACGGTGTTGGGGTAGTAGCTGCTATGCCCAACATCAGTCCGGATCACGCAACTACTAGTATCCTAGTTGGTATCGCCTCATGTACCTTGTCATACTGATTATCCTATTCGCGACCACTACGTTTTGGTTTGTACCTTTAGTATATGGATTGCCCTCTGGTGACTTCCGATTTTGGGGAAACTACGGTCTTGTATATGCTCTTGGGAATAAAAATGTGTTAAGGGTGGAATGGGCCATGGCTTAACGCTAGTTTGATATTTTACTTTATGATAGACATTATTGTATATAGCGTATTCTATTATATAGTAGATAGTTTAACGGATCCTTAAGAGATGGAAAATCCCGTAACATCTCTTGAGTTATTGCACTCACGTTGACACTGGATAGGAGATGTCAAACCCCGTAAACATCTCTGACGCCGTTGCATTCATATTTATTTACGATTGATTTAACTTTCATAAGGATATTTTAGTCCTGACTCGAGTGTTTTGTCTTTTCATTACGCTCGGGTCAGTCTTGAGTTTTTCAGCTTATTGAAGATCTATTCTGGAGGACGAAGACGAAGATTTGGTATACTATTACTATTATTATCCTTGCATCATGTTGTCTGCTGCATTATTTTATTTGTTCTGTTGTATATGTATAACTCTGATAAATGATGTATAAATGATAATCAAAAGTATATTAAACAGCTTCATGAACTGCTTATTTGATTATTATATTTTACCTTTCCGCTGCGAGATTCTGTGATTGTTTATTGTCCCTTTCTCTTCTTTTCTTATTTACCCCATTAACCATCCGCCCTTTTTAATGGTTTGGAATCGGCATGTGTGTTTGATTTGTCGATTTAAACTGTCCAAAATGGTGGGTCATTACAAAGATGTAGAAGCTGAATTTTCTAATTCGCCACATGTTGAGGAGGAGGAAGAGTTGACTGGAGATGAAGGGTATTCATTAATGATGAAGAGGCCGTGTTTGACACCAAAGCAAGAGGATGATTCAAGTTGGTTGAGGAGTAACATTTTCCAGTCAACGTGCACTATCTTGGGAAGGGTTTGCAAGTTTGTCATCGATGTGGGAAGCTGTGATAACATCATTTCTACCGAGGCTGTGAAGAAGTTAGCATTAAAGACTGAGAAAAATCCGAAACCTTACAAGTTAGCTTGGTTGAGAAAAGGTGGGGAGGTGAAAGTTGGACGAAGAGCTTGTGTTAATTTTTCGATTGGGAAGAAATACAAAGATGAAATTTGGTGTGATGTTGTGGATATGGATGTATGCCATCTGTTGTTGGGAAGACCATGGCAGTATGATAGAGCGGTGCAACATGATGGTCGTACTAACAGTTACAATTTCATGTTTGAAGGTACAAAAATCACTTTAATTCCTAAGAACCGACAACAAGAAGAAAGCAAGTTGGAGGAGATTGAAGAACTTAAAACTTTGCTATCTTTGAAGGAGTTTGTTAAGGAAGTAGAAGAGGAGCCTGAAGTATTTTTGTTGATTGGACGTGAGAGTAACAAAGTGGTTGAAATTCCTGAAGAAGTAAAGCCAGTGCTGGAAGAATTTGAAGATGTATTTCCTGAAGAGCTTCCAACGGAGTTACCGCCATTGAGGGACATACAACACCGAATAGATCATGTTCCAGGAGCTGTGTTACCACATAGTCCACATTACAGAATGAGTCCAAAGGAACGCGAGGAGTTGAGAAGGCAAGTGAAAGAGTTGCTTGAAAAGGGGCGTGTACAGGAAAGTTTAAGTCCTTATGCTGTTCCAGCCTTGTTAGTGCCGAAGAAGGATGGAACGTGGAGGATGTGTACTATAGTCGAGCACTAAACAAGATTACAGTGAGATACAAATTTCCTATGCCTAGATTGGATGACTTGTTAGATCAACTTAGTGGAGCTGCTATCTTTTCGAAGATCGATTTGAAGAGTGGTTATCATCAAATTCGAATTAGACCAGGGGATGAATGGAAGACAACATTCAAGACGAGAGAAGGATTATATGAATGGTTGGTTATGCCATTTGGTCTTTCGAATGCACCTAGTACATTTATGCGGGTGATGAATCAGATCTTTAGATTATTTATTGGGAAGTTTGTGGTGGTGTATTTTGATGATATACTGATATATAGTAGAAGCACAGAAGAACACTTGCATCATCTGAGAGAAGTGTTGATGATACTGCGACAGGAACAATTTTATGCTGCAACGAAGAAATGCGTGTTCATGACACATAGTGTTTTATTTTTGGGATATATTATATCAGGAGGTATACAGGTGGATCAGAATAAAGTTGAAGCAATCAGAAATTGGTCACAACCCAAGACGATAATAGAAATTAGAAGTTATCATGGTTTAGCATCATTCTATCGAAGATTTATTCCACACTTCAGTACCGTGATGGCACAAGTTACTGATTGTATGAAGGGAAAGCAGTTTTCATGGTCAGAGGAAGCAGGATTTGCTTTTGAGCGAATCAAGGAACTTTTGACGACAGCACCAATTCTAGTATTGCCGGATTTTCAATTGTTGTTTGGGTTACATACTGATGCATCTAAAGTTGGAATTGGAGGGGTGTTAAGTCAGAGGGGACGTCCTATTTCATATTTCAGTGAGAAGCTATCGGGAGCCAAGATGAGATATAATACTTACGATGTGGAATTCTATGCTATTGTTCAAGCTATAAAACATTGGAGACACTATTTGTTCCATAAAGAATTTGTTCTATATACTGATCATGAAGCACTGAAACATTTGCAGGGACAAGACAAAATTGCAGCCAGGCATGCTTCATGGATCGCATACTTGCAACAATTTACATTTGTGGTGAAGCATGAGTCGGGAATTACGAATCGAGTGGCAGATGCATTGAGTCGGAGGAATCATTTGTTGACTACAATGAAGGTTGAAGTGATGGGGTTTGATGTATTGCCAGAATTGTTTGTTGATGATCCTTACTTTGCTAAGGTTATGGATGAAGTCAATAAAGGGAAGATAGATGAGTATGTGTTGGTGGACGGTTTTCTTTTTAAGGGGAATCAATTGTGCATACCAGAGTGCAGCTTACGAATGAAGATTGTGAAGGAGTTGCATGAGGAAGGTCATGTGGGTAGAGATCGCACATTGCAGTTGATTTCTCAGTCTTATTATTGGCCTTCGATGAAGCGGGATGTTGAAAAGTTTGTTCGAAGATGTCATGTTTGTCAAGTCTCGAAAGGGACAGCTACAAATGCGGGATTGTATATGCCTTTGCCTATTCCTACAAAACCGTTGGTTGATGTGAGAATGGATTTTGTGTTGGGCTTACTGAGGACTCAACAGGGAAATGACTCTATATATGTTGTGGTGGACCGTTTCTCGAAGATGGTACATTTTGTTGCTTGTAAGAAGACGGCAGATGCAATCCATGTGGCACAGTTGTTTTTTAGAGAAATCTATCGCTTGCATGGTTTACCAGAATCTATAGTTTCGGACAGGGATACCAGATTTCTGAGTCATTTTTGGCTGAGTTTGTGGAAGATGGTGGGAACGAAGCTGAATTTCAGTAGTGCTTATCATCCGCAGTCGGATGGACAGACTGAAGTTGTTAACAGATCCCTGGGAAATTTGTTGCGATGTCTTGTGAAGGATAATCTGAAGAGTTGGGATGTGAAGTTATGTCAAGCGGAGTTTGCCCATAATCATGCTATCAACCGTAGTACGGGTTTCAGTCCATTTCAAATTGTATATTCAAGCTTGCCAAAGGGGCCGTTGGATTTAATGACGGTACCACAACCAAAGGGGACTATTAAGCGAGCTGCTGATTTCGTTGATGGGTTGACATAATGCCATAGAATCGTTCAGGAATGATTGGGGAAGACGAATGAGAAGTATAAACGATCTGCGGATCTGAATCGAAGAAATGTTGAATTTAATGAAGGTAACTTGGTTTATGCCGTTTTAACGAAAGATCATTTTCCTGTTGGAACTTACAACAAGTTGAAAGCTCGAAAAATCGGTCCAGTAGAGATTGTGAAACGGATCAATGAAAATGATTATAGATTGAAGCTGCCGGAGGATGTGTACACTTCTGACGTGTTCAATGTTAAACATCTTATACCTTATTATGGAGATGAGCAATCCAATGGGGAAGAATTTTTAAATTCGAGGACGAATTTTTCTCAACCAGTGGAGGATGATGCAGCCCAGCCTGAAGTAGTCTTAGGTCACGAGCGACCTAAAGAGCCTTAAGTCACGTGCGACCTAACGGGGTGAAGAATAGCGAGATAGGAGAAGAAGGAGATGCAACGCCAACAGCCAACGACCTATGTGTTGAGTCGTGCAGCGAGTTACGACCTGGCGAGGCATCAAGGTTGTGCGGTGAAGCGAGTTATGCAGGGAAAGGGGAACCAACGACCTATGATAAGTCGCTCAAGTTTAGGTCGCGAGCCTCCTTAGGTCGCTAATCTCTTAGGTCGCAAGTCTCTGAAGCAGATTTTCCTTATGCCGCTTGAATTCTTAGGTCGCTCGACCATATGTCGCTCAAGTTTTAGGTCGCCTGAAGCCTATATCGCATGAAGCTTGGATCTCTTAAGCCGCTGAGTCCTTAGGTCGCGTGTGTTGTATTCTAGGTCATTGTGTTGTAACTCGTGTTTGTTAACTTGTTTGTTCTTATGTCGTTGTGTTGTAAGTCGCTGATTGTTGTTAGGTCGCATTGTTTTAGGTCGTAGGTCGTTTGTCTGTGTTAGGTCGTTAACGACCTAGGGTAAGTCGTAGGTCGCTGAAACCGTGTGTGTGTTGAGTTGTAAGCCTATAAATAGGCGGGTTGTGTCATTTGTAATAGTAAGATTGATTTTGAATAAACTTTTGTTTGAGTGCTTTGTGCCTCTTCTCAAATTGGTAGTTGAGTGTAATCTCCTATCTCCACCTTCGGCATTCGAGTGCGCTCGAACCAACGATTGTTGAAGCCAATTCACGGTATCAAGTGCGCTTGATCAACGTTCGAAGAATTGTAGATCTTCTTTCACGGCATCGTGCACGATCAACATGACGAAGATAGCTAGAATCTGGTATCATTGAGATCAACGGATTTGGGCGTTTGGTATTTTCAATCCACCGATTGCTACTTTCACCGCATCATACATTTATGTTATCCGCTGTTGCATCAAATATTATACTTTCGAAATGTTTTTCTACACTATGCACTAATAATAATATCAAATCAAATGATTTTGCGTAGTAAGCATGTTTAACTATCATAAGGAGAAATCTCCTCCAATTCCGCATTTGAATTGTGTGTGTGGCGGGAGGCCTTATGGTAGTTTCATTTTCCAAAAGCATTGCGGATGTCTTTTACTTCCTTTATTGTTGTTGTTTTAAAGATAAAACTGTTTTAGTTCTCACACCAGTCCCATGACTGACCTGGAGTTTATTGTTCCCTTCCTAAACTCTGGGTGCCCATAATTTTTCCACATGGGCAGCCTAGATTCAGGTTATCAGGTCATTCTGGATTTCAGGAGATTTTGGAGCTCAGGAGGCGAGCTGGATTGCAAGTCGTAGCATTTGTATATGATATTATCTTTTCTACTGTAAAAATTCATTCGTAAGGACAAGTTCATATAATTGTCCAATTGTGTTGTATATTGTTGTTGTAAACTCTGATGATGATGTAATGTATAAACTGATATAGTTCTTTGATTTAAATATTATTCATTTATCTATTATATGTTGTTCCGCTGCGATATGTGAGATTCTGATATTGTTTCTGTTGTTTCTTCTTTCTTTCTTTCTGTCTTCTTCTACCTCTTCTTTTTAACCATAACAATTCGGTTTTCCGGCATTCGATTGCTCGACAGTTGATACAGTGGACGTATTAATGTCGATTTTCGGAAGTCGTAAATCTCGAGATGTTACATGTGGTATCAGAGCATTTGGTTAAGCGATAACCTTGGCTCTGTTGGGTGTTACTCATTAGAGATAGAGTCAGTAGTACTCTAGAATGAGTGTGATTGTAATAATAGATATGAGTGCGTATTTGTTAGTGAATATGAAATTGTTTTGTATTGTGTTGACTTATCGGTTGATTGTTTATAGATTCTGGTCGGTGCAGTCTAGCTAACTGTATCGATAGGGGTTTCTAAACTCTTAAACGAGATAATCCGACACAGTATCATTTTAAATTGGGTAAATGAAATAATTTTAACTTGATTATATTTTACATATAAAGGAAATAATTCTTTCAGAATTATTAAAGTGTATATAAAAATTGAATTGTTTGGTTGTTCAAAATGTAAGAATATACATAAGTCAATAAAAGTTGTTTGAATAATCAAAATAAAAACAACAATTGTAAAAGAATGAAGTATATAAGCAAATGAATTATTAAGTATGGAATTATAATTAATATGATTTGCAGTTGTGAAATAATCTTATATATAAGAAGTGAAACTATATGAATATATTTATAATTATGAGTTTAAATAAAAATGAATTTGAACTATGTATTTGAAAATTTTGAATCCTGTTTATTTTGGAAGTTATTTTTCAAAATTAAAAGTTAAATAGTGAAATTATATGAGAAAAAGATTTATAAATGTGATTTATAAATAAAAGGAAATTTTTGAAAGAATTTAAAGCACTGAGTTCACTACTATTACTGGGAAATAATAAGGGTGATGACTGCAACATCATTAGTATCATTTTAGAGTTTCTGTGTGATGGATTTGCTACCATAATAAATTGAAATTTTAAGTTTTGTTCTGATAAACAAATTTAATTTAAAAATCTAAGTTGTAATTGACGAATATAAGTAGAAATGAGTTTTGAACTTATAATATGAGATAATAAATTCAGCTTTGGTAAAGTTAAATAAATTAAATCAGATTTGAATTGGATTAGATAAGTGATTGTAATATGAATTTGGAAGATTAAATAAATAAGTTGTATAACTTATAAAATGAGTGAATGTAAGCAAAACCAATTGTAAAAGAAATGGTTAAACAAGTTTTGTTAAGCAAAATAAAATATAATTTTGATTAAGTAATGAATTTGACTTTAAGGAAAAGTTAAATGAAATTGAATTTAAAATGAATTAGAAATGGGCTTAAGTTGTATAAGTGAAGTGAGTTGAAATGGAATATAACTTAGGTAACGTTGAATGAAGTTGATTTGGTATCGAAATAAAATAATAAAGTAAATTAAATGAAGGTGAACTTGAGTTATATAAAGGAGATTCAACTTTATTTGTAAAATGAATTAGCAATTGAATTAACGAATGAATTGAATGTTAATCAATCTAATTTAAATGAATTAATATGGAATAATGGATGTAAGTGTTAATTCATTAAAGCTAATGTAATTGGGAATTGAATAATTGAATGAAAATCAATAGAATATTAAACCAATTGGAAAATTAAAAAGTGTTAAACCAAATTGAAGGTAAACAAAGTGAATAAATATGGTTGTGTTGAATATACATTGGTTGTTATATGATTGTTGGTTGATTGTATATAGTATAATTCATTAAGTATTAATGAAATTGAATAGATAAAAAAAATTGAAAGCTATGTGATGGAATTTGAATTGGAAGTGAACCAACTTGAATTTAAATTAGTGAATGTAAACTAATTGAAAATGAAGAAATGAATGTCATTGTATAGGAATTGGTTGTAAACAATTACAAGTGATGTCGAAATTATATAAGTTGCTTATAAACTGTTAACTCCTTTATTTCAGCGACCTAAAACTCTACGACCTAAGA
This sequence comes from Allium fistulosum, assembly GCA_030737815.1. Lineage (NCBI taxonomy): Eukaryota > Viridiplantae > Streptophyta > Magnoliopsida > Asparagales > Amaryllidaceae > Allium > Allium fistulosum. Next base: position 577,214,943 of record CM060904.1, on the reverse strand, counting down.
AAGCTACGACCTAAGAAAAGCTACGACCTAAGAAAAGCTACGACCTAAGGAAAAGCTGCGACCTAAGAATGTTGCGACCTAAGGAAAAGCTACGACCTAAGAATGTTGCGACCTAAGAAAAACCTACGACCTAACTACATAGCGATCTAACTGAGAGTCCACGACTTATCAAGATAAGAAGTTAGCGACCTAACTTCTTCGCGACCTAAGATCCAGAAGGGTTCGCGACCTAAGGCTGCAGAAGACCTCGCGACCTAAGGAGGCAGGAAAGCTTCGCGACCTAAGATCCAGAAGGGTTTGCGACCTAAGGCTGCAGAAGAATGTTGCGACCTAAGGCAACAGGAAAGCTTCGCGACCTAAGATCCAGAAGGCCTTGCGACCTTGCAGCATAAAGGATTGCGACCTATGGAACTCAACGACCTAAGGTAGCTAGCGACCTAAAGGACTTAACAACCTAAGGTAGTTAGCGACCTAAGGGACTTGACGACCTAAAGAGGTTAGCGACTTAACTATTAAAGCAGGTCCAGCGCCCAACGACCTAGAGCTCCCACAGCTATTCCATAACTCGCGTGCGACCTATTACTTGATCAAATGAAGCCAAGTACAGTTTTACTAAGCTAACTCCTGAAGCCGCAAGGGGATAGCGACCTAGCTTAGGTCGCTCGCGACCTACGACCTAACTAAGGTCGTGCACGACCTAAGACTTAGAGAAATTTCCTAAGTCCAGATCAGCTTCTATAAATAGGACATCACTTCCAACATGAAGAGGACTTTTGGAAAATCATTTCTACAGCGCTGTTACTCCGTCGAACTCTTCATTCATTCAGTAATCAAGGATCCTTCAAGCATTCATGACACTACAACAAGCTTCGAGAGAAATTCCTTACATTCGAAATGGATTCATCGAGTTTCATCGTCGAAGATTGAGCTAGTAGTCTAGATTGTTTCTTGTGATCGAATTGTACTGTTTCTTAAAGAGATTTGTATCAAATTGTAACCAAATCGGCAATAAGAGACTATAAAGTGGACGTAGGCTCAATTACGGGCCGAACCACTATAAATCTGTTGTTCATTTACTGCATTTCTGCTATTTTCCTGCTTAATCTCTGTTCCCGTCACGCAGGTGGTGCTTTCACGATCTTATTACACACACCGGGTGTTATCGTTCATATTTTAACGTTAACATTTTGGTGCTTTCACTGAGAACCCAACTCAGGCTACCACTCACCATTTGCTTCTCAGAAGTTTGCTGAAAGAATTTCCCACAAAACCAGAAGTTTATCAGACATAATGGCTCCTGGAAGGAAACGAAAGTCTGTCAGAACTGACGAAGACCGTGACAATACTGCCACTTCTCTCTCTCCAAACCAGGCAGCTCCAAGCGTCGGTGTTACGCGACAGGAGTTAGATGCTGCTGTATCCGGACTGTACCAGCAGATTGAAACTCAGAATAACCTGATGATGGAAAGGCTGAATGCTCTATTTGGTACGAGTCAAAGACCAGTAAATAATGAGGGAAACTTTGCTAATGCTGCTCCCAATTCCGAGGGAGGAAATATTCCTCACGGGGGATCAGGTGCTGCCGAAGGGGCACCCCTCCAGGCCGAAGGATCTAGGCCGTCACCAGTTCTTCATGAGCATTTACCTGGACAAACTCCTGAAAAGATGGCTGAGGTCTACTCTGCGAAATCTCTGAACAATGAGGAATATCTCTCTGGTATGATCAAGCAAATAATGAAAGAGAGCATGCAAAGAGATGAAGACGAAAGCGAATGGGGATTCGCACCAAGTAGAACTCCGTTTACCGAGAAGATTCTGAAAGCTGAATTTCCTAGAAAGTTTGTTCCCCCCACTATTCCTGCTTATCGGGGGACAAGTGATCCAAATCAGTTTTTGTATAAATACGACTGGCATATGACCGGCGCAAGGGCGACCGACGAGATAAAGTGCCGATATTTCCCAGTTTATTTAGAAGGAGTAGCGCTTCTCTGGTTTACCAAGCTTCCAGTCCGATCTGTAGATCAGTTTTCCGATCTCACCCGAAAATTCAAAGAGCAATTCAGGCTATACACTTCAAAGGCAAAAGATATAATGTCACTGTCCAGTCTTGAACAGAATCCGGGAGAGCCTATTAAGTCATTCTTGAACCGCTTCAACTTAGCTCTGGCAGAAGTCGATAATGCAGAGCCACGAATGATCTTGACCTATTTGATGCGTGCTATTGACAAATCAAGCGAATTTGGAAAATGGCTGAAAATGAAGGAACCGAATTCGCTTGAGAAATTCTACAAAAAGGCTGACGAATTTATACGCTTAGAGAATCTTTCCGCACCAGCTAAAGTTGTGACAACGGTGGCGGAAAATAATACTACTACTCAAAGCAAGAAAGAACCGGCAGATCAGAAAAGGGAAAGTAATGGTGGGAAAAGGCAGAAAGACTTCAAAAAGCCCCGCTTCCTTAAACCATCAGACTTTACTCCTCTGACCGATACCCCGGAAAATATCTTCATCGCCACTAAGGATGCTGTTGAATTTCCAAAACCACCGGCCGTGAAAGTTGGGAAGAATGCTGTTCAAAGCGGAAGATTTTGCAAGTTTCACAACCAACCAGGGCATGATACCAATGAGTGCCGCCATTTGAAAAGTCTGATCGAAGAATTGCTAAGAGAGAATAAGTTGCAGCAATACGTCAAGAGGAATAGAAAGGACCCATCTTCATCCAGCCAAGGGCAGTTACCTCCAACTAATTCATCTGATTCAGGAGAGAGGCCTGCTGGAAAGGAAAGACCTGTTATTAATGTGATCACAGGGGGACCTCACCCGGCTGGCAGGAGTTGGGGTGAAATGGAAAGGTATGCAAAAGCTTTGAAGTATGCACCAACCGAAGAAAGTGTCTTAATCATGGAAGATGCTTCACCTCTAAAGCAACAAAAGACTTTTCATGATGATATTATGTTCAGAGCCAGGGATTCTGTTAATGTGGAAGCTCCTACTGAGGACCCTTTGGTTGTCTCTGTCGGTATTGGGCCGGCTATTGTCAGAAGAGTGTTAGTTGATAGTGGTGCCTCATGCAACATCCTCTTTAAAAGGACATTTGACCAAATGAAAATTCCGATGACTGATGTACATGCTTCTTCACACAAGATTGCCGGATTTACAGGAGAGCTGAAACAGCCGATTGGAACAGTGGACTTGTTTGTTGAAATGGGCGAAGGACACAAGAAATTGGTTCAGAAGCAAACTTTTGTAATTGCGGATGGATTCTCCGCCTATAACGCTTTCTTGGGCCGGCCTACTCTTGCTGCTTTCAGGGCCGTCCTCGCTCCTTGGTGCTTAACAATGAAATTTCCTACTGATAATGGGATTGCTGTTATTAAAGGAGATCAAAACGCAGGACGAGAATGTTATCTTGTAGAACTCCGAGAGGCCAGGAGAAAAGAAATGGGGAAAGATGCGGCAGCTCCGCTCCGCATCAAGGAACCGACCCTGTAGCAACTACGGAGCGGCCCCTGTACTGGTGAACACAGCAATGCAAGAAAAGAAATGGATCCCAGGAAAGCCAGTACAGGGGAGAATAGAGTGGTACCCGTGGAGGTAACGGTACCAGTATCTGTAGACTCGAAAGACCCAAATAAAGTGCTCAATGTGGGTTCACAGCTAAGTATAACAGTTCAAAACACACTGATATCATTCTTAAAAGCCAATCTAGATGTGTTCGCCTGGTGTCATGCTGATATGTGCGGAATCTCTCCAACAATTGCTGTTCACACCCTGAATGTCGATCCGAAATTCACACCAGTAAAACAGAAAAGAAGAACTCAAGGTCCAGAAAGGTCAGCAGCTTTAAAAGAAGAGGTAGATCGTCTCCTAGAGAATAATTTCATCAAAGAATCCACTTATCCAAATTGGGTTTCAAATCCAGTACTGGTTAAGAAGGCAAATGGAAAGTGGAGAGTATGCATTGATTTCTCAGATCTGAACAAAGCTTGCCCCAAAGACTGCTTCCCGTTGCCTAGAATCGATCAACTAGTAGATGGGACGGCTGGACATGAGTTGTTATCTTTTATGGATGCCTATTCTGGATACAATCAGATTATGATGAATGAACTAGATCAGGAGGACACAAGCTTTATTACAGATGTGGGACTCTACTGTTACAAAGTCATGCCATTCGGTTTAAAGAATGCTGGGGCAACATACCAAAGACTTGTCAACGCTATGTTCAAGCCTCAGATTGGCAAAACGATGGAAGTCTATGTTGATGATATGTTAGTAAAGTCAAAGAAAGCAGTAGACCACATGGATCACCTGGCAGAAATGTTCTCAATTCTTCAGAAGTACGGAATGAAGCTCAATCCATTGAAATGTTCATTCGGAGTAGAGTCTGGAAAATTCCTGGGTTTCATCGTAAGCGCTAGGGGCATCGAGGCAAATCCTGCTCAAATCACAGCTCTAAGAGAAGTTAAAGCTCCTAGAACAAAGAAAGAACTACAAAGTCTCAATGGAAAGGTTGCCGCTCTTAGTCGCTTCATTTCCAAGGCCACAGACAAATGCATTCCCTTCTTTGATGCTCTAAAGAAAGGAAAGAAAAATTTCGAATGGACTCCTGAATGTCAGAATGCTTTCGATCAACTGATTCATCATATGAGAACTCCTCCGGTCCTCTCCAAGCCTAGTGATGGTGAAGACCTCTTCATCTATTTGGCAATTTCATCCCATGCTTTAAGTGCAGCACTCGTACGAGAAGATATGAAAATACAACGTCCGGTTTATTACATCAGCAAACGGTTCGCTGGGGCTGAAATGAATTATTCAAAGATAGAAAAACTTGCTTATTGTCTGCTAATCGCTTCCAGGAAGTTGAGACCCTATTTTCAATCTCATCCTATCAAGGTCCTGACTGATCAGCCTTTGAAGCAAGTCCTGTATCGTCCTGAAACTTCAGGTCGTCTCTTGAAGTGGAACATAGAACTCAGCCAATATGACATCACTTACCATCCCCGAAGAGCAATTAACGGACAAGCTTTAGCAGATTTCATTGCAGAATCCACTGACAAAGGTGACAGTAAGGAAGAAACCACTGACTGCATTCCGATACAATGGAAGTTGTATGTTGATGGCTCGAGAAATGATTATTGTTCTGGGGCAGGAGTTGTGCTCGAAACTCCCGAAGGACGATCGCTATGTTATGCATTGAGACTGGAATTTCCTTCGACAAACAATGAAGTAGAATATGAAGCCCTTATTGCCGGATTGAAAATCGCCAAGGAATTGAATATCAAAGTGATACAGATTTTCAGTGATTCTCAGCTTATTGTCTGCCAGGTGAAGAAGGAATTTCAAGCCAAAGGAGGGAATTTGCCTGCATATTTGACAAAAACTTCCGAACTCCTCAATGATTTAGATCACTACTCAATGAGCCACATACCCCGAGAGGAAAATACGAAGGCAGATTCTTTAGCAAAGTACTCAAGTTCCGGAGAAGCTCAATTACTGGGATTAGTTCCTGTAGAAGTTCTGTCAGCTCCAAGCATTGATGAAATGGATGTTGATTGGATTATGACTACGTCTCAAGAGCATGAATCATGGATGACTCCGATCAAAGAATACTTACTCAGTGGTTCCCTGCCAGAGAGTTCTAAGGAACGTCGAAAATTACTAAGAAAAGCATCGAGGTATATAATTCAAGATGGCCGATTATACAGGCGGGGATTTTCAACCCCACTACTCCGATGTGTAACTAAGGAAGAAGCCAAGACAATCTTAACAGAGGTGCACGGAGGAGAATGTGGAGACCATTCAGGTGGTCAAACACTTGCAAAGAAAATTCTCCGATATGGATACTTCTGGCCGGATATCAATCGAGATGCTGCAACTTTTTCCAGGAAATGTGACAGATGCCAACGATTTGCAAAAATCCCAAGAGCGCCCTCCACTGAACTCACACAAATGGTCAGTCCATGGCCATTTGCCATTTGGGGGATAGACCTAATTGGACCATTACCAATCGCCAAATCAGGAATTAAATATGCTATTGTTGCCGTTGATTATTTCACCAAGTGGGCTGAAGCTGAACCTTTGGCCACCATCACTTCTAAAAAGATGATAAATTTTGTAACGAAGAATATCATTTGCAGATATGGTGTGCCACAGAAGATAATCACCGACAATGGCACTCAATTTGAAAGTGAAGAATTCCAGGATTTTTGCAAACGGTTCAGAATTCGAAAAAGCTTCTCAGCAGTGGCTCATCCGCAGGCAAATGGGCAAGTGGAAGCAGTCAACAAGATCATCAAGTCAACTATCAAAAAGCAACTTGAAAAAGCAAAAGGTGGTTGGGTTGATAAGCTTCCATTAGCACTATGGGCGTACAGAACTACTCACAAAACTGCGACTGGGCACACTCCATTTTCACTGGCATACGGATCTGAGGCAATGATTCCAGTAGAAGTAGAGGTTCCTTCACATAGAAGAGTTCATTTCAATGAAACCGAAAATGAAAAACTGCAACTTGAAGCGCTTGATTTTCTTGATGAGAAAAGAGAGGAAGCTAGGCTCAGAGTTTCAGCTCATCAGCAGAAAATAGCCAGGCATTTCAACTCCAAAGTTCGCCAACGCAGCTTTGAAATCGGAGACTTGGTTCTGAAAAGGATCATGACAGCAACTGGTGTGTATGGGCCAAACTGGGAAGGGCCATATGTCATAGGCACTAAACTTCTTGATGGCACTTTCAAACTCATAACTGTTGAAGGAGATCCAATTCCAAGGGCCTGGAACAGCAACCATTTGCGTCCTTACTTTACTTGAAAAGAGCTCTGCTCAAAATTGTAAAATGATGATGAATATATCAGTTGTATTGTGAAACATTGTAAATCAGTGTAAATGAATGAAAGCTATAAAGTGGACGTAGGCCCGATTTTTGGCCGAACCACTATAAATCTTGTGTTCTTTACTATTTCATAATGCCTGTTTTATTTTGATATGTAAATACTTTAAATGTATCGCTAAAATATCAATTCAAAATTGCAGGACATTATAACAAGGCTTGCTCATCACAAAGCTAAGCGACTTCCATAAATCAGCTATTACACGAAAACCAAGCCACAAAATTTTTTTCCAAATTCAAATCCCAAGCAAGGAAAACCTCACATAAAAAGTTGGCGACTCCATTGTGACAAACCTTCGTTCACTAGTCGAGATTGTCGCTATGAATAGACATCCAACTAGATAACTTGCGTTTGTCTCGTAGAGTCATTCAACAGTGAAGTCCACTCCTTCGGATAAAGCAATTTACTTGTAAGAGGAAAAGAAGAAGATGTGCTTGGGAACGATAATAAGAGATCGCTAACAGGCAGATGATGAGAGAAAGTTGCCAAGCAAACAAAGGAGCAGACAATGGGAGGTATGCATCTCAACAGGAAGGCCAGAAGATCCACCAAAGGGACGCCTTCCCAAGCGGAAGTAACAGGACCCTCGCTAATTGGTCGTGATGCATCCGATCAGATAGCTTACGTCCGTCCCATGGATCCACTCGCCCCTGAGACGCAACCTACCCGGCACACCAACCAACCAAAGCCCTCTAACGAGGCACACCAATAAATGGGAGTGCTTTCCTCAACCAAAAAGATCGGTGGGACCACCGAAGGGGCATCTTTTTAATTGATTGTGGTCGTTTGTACAAACAAACATCCAATCAAGCAACTTACGCCTGCCCCGCGAACCCATCCGACCATGAGAAAGTAACTCCCAGGCACTCAAAAGCCCTCTTCAGAGGCACAAGCCCTCTTCGGAGGCACATGACCTCTTCGGAGGCAAAAGCCCTTTCCCAAGGCACCACAAGCCCTCTTCGGAGGCACATGACCTCTTCGGAGGCAAAAGCCCTTTCCCAAGGCACCACAAGCCCTCTTCGGAGGCACATGACCTCTTCGGAGGCAAAAGCCCTTTCCCAAGGCACCGCAAGCCCTCTTCGGAGGCACAAGCCCTCCTCGGAGGCACAAGCCCTTTTCAAAGGCACAAGACCTCTTCGGAGGCACAACTCTTTAAGAGGAGCCCTCTCCGGAGGCATGCCCCAAAATAAAATGCTTGAACAAAAAGCATCGTCCAGAAGCACAGTTCAACTCTCAAAGGAAGGACTAACTTGTTCATCTCGAAAAGTTCCTCCTAAAAAAGTTGAAAAATGCTACAAAATTCTTTCAGAAAAGCTCATTTCACTTCATAGGGAAATTCGCTTCTTAATAAATAAAAGTGATTATCCCCGAAAGTTGAAGCGTTCTTCAGAAAGAGAAAATAAAAATTCTTCTAAAGACTGGATATACTCTATTAAGAGCAGAATAATTCTCCCCTTAAAAGCGGAATAATTGTCCTCTGAAGTAAGAGTATTAGTCTTAAAAAAAGCTAGGAATATTGCAATGCACTTACGGCATGGGGGCAATACTATACAATTCAATTATATTAATAAAAGCAACATGCCACAAGTTCGTTGCAATATCACGGAAAACAGATGTGGAATAAATGCATTCTCAAACGCAGACAAAAAGTTTGCACAAGTAAGAAGAATTGTTTGTTCTACACTTAAAATAAAAGATAGATCATTCTCACATACACAAGAGTTTGTACAAGTAAAATAATTGTTTTATTTAGTACTATGAAAATTCTTTACATGTGCAGATATCTCAAAAAGCAAAAGCGGGAACCTGTACCCGCACAATCCCCGGTCAATACGTGCAAAGAGCAAAAATAATAAGTAGAAAATCCAGCTTGATTATTCCTTCTTCTCACCACCTTTGGAGCCCTTTCCCGGCCTAATGACTAGCTTTTGAAGTCGTTGTGAACGGGCAGGGGCAGAAGGAGAAAGCGGTGCGGCCAGATCAACTACTGCTTCATCTTCAGTGGAAGTCTTCTTCTTCTTCCTTACAGCACGTTTCCCCTTCCTCTTTGAAGAAGACTCGCTCCCCGGAGTAGCAAGCAATGTTGAAAGCTTCGTGTCGTCATCAAGAGACCACTCCGGGGTCTTCTCAATGTCTTCAAAATCCTCCGCCTTTTGTTCCTGAGAAGCAGCCGGATCATCCAAGCCTTGAAGAGCTTCGATTTTCTCTGCCTGTGATCCCGGTTGGGAAGCAGAAGGAGGAGTAATTTGGGAAGACGGAGGAACGGCAATCGAAGGAGTGAAAGCTTGTGTAGTGCTTGGTGCCTCCGCTGTAGAAGAAAAGAAGTTAAAATCAGCATCCCCCGAAAATAAAGAAGGCATCGGTTCATCAAAGTTTAAGTAACAAGTAAGAAGGTCATCGAATTCGGCTAAGTCAAATGACTGGTTCATTAGACCCGAGACGACACCAAGAGTACCTGGAGGAGTTGGCTTTGCAAGATCCACCTCAAACTTCTCGGCTTCAATATCATCCAGTGCCTCATCTTCAGTAGGAGTAGTTGCAGTTTCCTGGGCAACTTTAGCTAGTTGTAAAGAATGAGAGCTGGAATCTATAATATTAACGTCGGCTGAAGTAGAAGTTTGAACGGGGGCAGTTAAAGGAGCTTCTTCTTTTGGAGGCTCTTCTCCCATTGTTTCAGCTCGTACTTTGGCAAGTTGCTCCTTCCCCTTAACAAGAGCGGCACGATCCTCATCATTGAGATAGCGCTCCTCAAGTTCCAGCTCATTATAGCCGGCCCCGCCAAGCATATCCATCGCGACTTCCCACACTTCAGCCAATGTAATTTCATAATCGGGACCAAGAAAAGAGAGGCTCCCACGACCCAGAACGCTGTGTAAATAAAAGTCGAATAAGGTAGAGCTGATGTCTGCTTTCGTCGCCTCATGTGATTGCTCAGCCGCTTCCTTTTCGGCAACGGCAGCAACCCGGCCAGCGGTAGCCTCATCACGCTCTGCCTCAACTTTAGCAAGTCGAGACTTTAGTAACTCAATCTCTACGTTCTGAAAGGTGACCTTTTCCCGCAAATCGGTGTTTTCTGTGCGGTATTTCTCAGTAATATGTTGTTCAGCGGCAAGCTTCATTTCAACATCTCTCTGTGCAGCATGGGCATCCCGCACTTGTTTTTGAAAGACTTCTTCTTTTTGAATATGAGATGCAGAAGAAGAGGCAAGATCTTCCTTAAGTTTTTTAACCTCGGACTCAAGTTTTGCATAACCATCAGCAATATTTGTCATCTCGAGATTATGCTGTTTGCAAATTTTGTCCCACTCCGCCTTGTCGTTTTCCATAGTCAGCATTGCCTCAAGGTTTGCACGATTAACCCTTTGGAGTTCATCGACAAGCTTCTGCCACTGCGACATCCTCTCGATATTAAGCCTGACTGCGTCAAGACTGCTAAGCATGTCTGATTTATCAATCGGAACTATGTCCAAGTCAAAGCGCACCCCTTTTAGGCACCAATTCGGAAAACGGCTCTGAAGTGTTGGGGGGCCGTCCTTGACTTGATATTGCGGTCTGTTAATGATAGTCTGAATGTCAGATTTCTTCAGAGGAGGAGAGCTAGCCAGAGTATCAGAAGGAATGGGAGCGTCAGTCTTTTTAGAAATTTCAGACGTGTCAATCGGTTTAGATCGTTTGCTCGGTTCATCGGCAATCTGAGTTTTTCCCTTATCATCGTAAGACTTCCGCTTATGAGAGTAGTCACTCCTATGCGAAGAGTCATATCGCTCGGCATCTTTCTTTCTTTGCCACTGATCATAATCCCGCTTCTCCTGGGCTTTCCTTCGAGCCCTCTCTTCATCTGTTTCTTTTGGGGTATCAAGGTACTTCCTAAAGTCATAGGTGCCGCGGCCTCCACGGTACTTGAATGAGTCGTAATATGAACCTGTACGTCCCATTGGAGAACCTGAAAGCAAAAAAGGAGTAAAGTTTAAAAATTTCCAGGAAAAAGAGGATGAATGTTTATAAGTGCTGGAAAATCCTAAGTGTGTGTGGCGTGCAAGCTACATGCGTCAAACTACAGACCACGCTTTAGTGTGGAAACAGAGACGACTGGCGTAGTAGGCATCCGGGTTTGTTCAAAGGTGGAAGTCGCCTCGACAACGGGAGAAGTTGCTTTTGGATTGTTATCCCCAAAAAGCTCTTGAGAAGTTATCATGATATCGCTCAAGCCATCAAAGGTGTCATCACCCAGGAGTTCAGTAGACTTCTCTTTTTCAACCTCTGTATCAATGGATTCCTCAGGAACTCAAGGATTCTCTTCCTCCTCAGTAATTGGGGTAAGCGCCGACTTGCTGACTAACCCTACGACATCGATGGATGCAGAACATTTTACCAAAGCAGCCTCCATGACGGGTGCTTCTGATGCAGTTTCTTCTACAGAAGCTGGGGCATTCGAGGCCTCTGCTTGGGAATCTGAAGCAACTAACGTTTCCGCATCAGAACTAGAAATTTCATGAATCTGAGTCGATCTAGAAGGATGTAAAAGGCCAAACTGGTGCAGGAATTCATCTTTCAGCAAGAATTTGGCGCTCCTCTCTTCAGCGTCAACAACACTCAAAGTATCTAAAATCGACTTATGGCTGGTATCTCGAAGAAGAGAAGGAAGTGCTGCACGAAGAAAGAATGGAATTAAGCATTTGATGGTTCGAATCATGAAAAATTTAGAAAAAAAAATGAATCGGTAAGAGGTAATCTTACTTCCGACTCTCCAAACAGCATAAAATCCCGGAGGACAGCGAACATAAAAGAATTGAGTCAAGAATCCGTGGGCACTTTCAGGCAAGTCCAGAATTAGTTTGCGATTCCTAGCACTCCTCACAAGTATGATGGAAGGATGGTCCTTGTTCTTTGCGAATGTGCACAAGAAGCGAATTTCATCAAAAGAGGGAAAACGATCCAACGTTCTCCTGAAAAGCACACACAATCCCAGCAGGATGGAGTATCCGTTAGGGTGTAGTTGAAAGGGAGAAATAGTTAGCCGAAGGAGGAGTTCCCGAAGACAATCATTAAATGGAGGAATGGCTCCACTTGAACACATCTGCCGGTTCACAGCAACGAAGCCAAAAGGCGGCCTATCAGCAGTGTCGCTTGGCCCGGGAAGTAAAGCATCTGCTTCGGCAATGCCAAATTGGATGCACAGTTGTCGGAAGACTTTATGACTTAAAGTAGTAGGAGTCCTTTCCGGAGGATCGTTTAGTGGAGTAGCAATTGGAAAAGCTTCTCCGGCTATTTCCAAGTCTTCCTGTTGAGATTCCATTCTACACAAGGAACTGGACGATCAAATATTAAGGTGCACGTTTCCTAAAAAGAGTGAAGTGTTGTGCAAAACTAATACAATAACGAGCAAATGTAAATGAAACTAAACTAATTGATACTTGTCAATTATAAAGTTTCAGGGCTTAATATTTTAAGTCCAGGAATAGTGTTGCGTTAATGCAAATAAATCAGCTTTAGTTGATCACTTCAATTTTGCTTTAATGCTTCACATAGATTTGTTAGTTCACAGCATTTCATTCACGAAGTTCATTTAAGTTTGATTTTCTTTGACAACTAATCTATTGTTTGATGTGGGCAATCAATAGCAGTATATTCGTCCCATTTTTCTGTGAATGTTGCTTCTAAACAGGTTATTAACATTAAAAGTTGAGGCAATCCGAGAAGAAGTGCAAAACCCAAAATAATTCAAGTTCAGAAAATCAGTTAAAAGCTGTTCAAAGTTCTAAGTGTTAGGTCGCTTACGACCTAACACAGGTTGCAATGTTCTTATGCTATGTTGTTCAGATTGAAAGTTCAAGACTGTGAAAAATTGCCTAAGTATTAGGTCGTTCAGCGACCTATCATGAGTCAGGATTTCTGTAGGTCGCATGTTGCAACTGAATGGATAAAGGTGGGGCAATTCTCTTAAGTCCTAGGTCGAGCACAATTGTTTTTAGGTTGGAGATACCAGTGTTTTAAATCTCGGATTTTGGCCAATATCTCGGGAAAATATCTCGGCTATCTCGGGCGATATTTAAAACACTTATAACTAAATAGGCTGCCAAATCTCGGATTTTGGCTGATATCTCGGATTTTTCATCTCGGCCATCTCGGGGAGATTTAAAAGCCTGGGAGATACTCTAGGTCGCAAATGTCGTCAGGTCGCAAAGCCTAAGGTCGTTAAGCGTTCCCACGCGACCTAACTCTTAGGGCGTTCGAATCTGATAGGTTGTTGACTTCTTCTCCAAGCAACATCATATTGGGTCCAATAACCCATTACCACCAGTTCAAAAAAGGATTCATCATCCCCTTCATCCTACCTCAACATATCACCGATTAACTAGAGAATCAATGGCGAACCCTACAGATCCGTAGCAAAACCTTTCGTATGATCGCAAATCATCCCAACACGTCAAATGACGAACGAAAGTCGATTGAGACTACCGTACAAAAAAGCATGATGCATGGAATTGGGCTTAGGTCGAGCGACAACGATTCATGTTCAAAGCAGTGACTATGGGCAAGTATAAGCTGATCCACTTACGAATTATGATCGGCGAGGAAGAATCGTTGGCTGATTGAGTCAAATTTGTCTCTGGAAGCTCGAAAAAACTGTTAATGGCGATGGAGGCTCAGGACAGTAGGGTAAGGAAGAAGGTGCGACCTAACTAATTTATATGGGACTGAAGGAGGGAGGTGAACAGGCGTGCAAGTTTTAAGTCGATTCGCGACCTAGCAAAGTTGAGTCGAAGCATACGACCTAGAGTATAGTCATATACTTCGAGGGGCAAATGTTAACTCCTTTATTTCAGCGACCTAAAACTCTACGACCTAAGAAAGCTACGACCTAAGAAAAGCTACGACCTAAGAAAAGCTACGACCTAAGGAAAAGCTGCGACCTAAGAATGTTGCGACCTAAGGAAAAGCTACGACCTAAGAATGTTGCGACCTAAGAAAAACCTACGACCTAACTACATAGCGATCTAACTGAGAGTCCACGACTTATCAAGATAAGAAGTTAGCGACCTAACTTCTTCGCGACCTAAGATCCAGAAGGGTTCGCGACCTAAGGCTGCAGAAGACCTCGCGACCTAAGGAGGCAGGAAAGCTACGCGACCTAAGATCCAGAAGGGTTTGCGACCTAAGGCTGCAGAAGAATGTTGCGACCTAAGGCAACAGGAAAGCTTCGCGACCTAAGATCCAGAAGGCCTTGCGACCTTGCAGCAGAAAGGATTGCGACCTATGGAACTCAACGACCTAAGGTAGCTAGCGACCTAAAGGACTTAACAACCTAAGGTAGTTAGCGACCTAAGGGACTTGACGACCTAAAGAGGTTAGCGACTTAACTATTAAAGCAGGTCCAGCGCCCAACGACCTAGAGCTCCCACAGCTATTCCATAACTCGCGTGCGACCTATTACTTGATCAAATGAAGCCAAGTACAGTTTTACTAAGCTAACTCCTGAAGCCGCAAGGGGATAGCGACCTAGCTTAGGTCGCTCGCGACCTACGACCTAACTAAGGTCGTGCGCGACCTAAGACTTAGAGAAATTTCCTAAGTCCAGATCAGCTTCTATAAATAGGCCATCACTTCCAACATGAAGAGGACTTTTGGCAAATCATTTCTACAGCGCTGTTACTCCGTCGAACTCTTCATTCATTCAGTAATCAAGGATCCTTCAAGCATTCACGACACTACAACAAGCTTCGAGAGAAATTCCTTACATTCGAAATGGATTCATCGAGTTTCATCGTCGAAGATTGAGCTAGTAGTCTAGATTGTTTCTTGTGATCGAATTGTACTGTTTCTTGAAGAGATTTGTATCAAATTGTAACCAAATCAGCAATAAGAGACTATAAAGTGGGCGTAGGCTCAATTACGGGCCGAACCACTATAAATCTGTTGTTCATTTACTGCATTTCTGCTATTTTCCTGCTTAATCTCTGTTCCCGTCACGCGGGTGGTGCTTTCACGATCTTATTACACACACCGGGTGTTATCGTTCATATTTTAACGTTAACATAAACCTTGTTTAGTATGCATTTCTTTTAATATGCATATGTTGTAGTTCTTTAAAAGAGTAAAATGTTAATAATTTCATATATGTGGCACTTACATAATTAAACTGAGTAAGTACAGGTATCGGGGCTACCGTTTGGCGGGATTTGGTTGCGCAAAATGCTTAATAAATAACCACTTTGCTTAAAAATGCTAAAAAGGTACGCCTACGCAATAAAAATAGGAAATATGAATTGTTTTTCTATTTTCCGACCGTGTGGGTCGATGTATATATATTTATATCTATTGTGATTTTGTAAAAGCTCCTCCGTACAAAGGAGACTCTGCCAAAAAATTTCAAAAATTTTGGGAGTTAGAAAAATTTTGAAAAAGAAAATTGAAATATTTTTGTTAACGAAAAGTTGATTTCTAAATTGTAATGAAACGTAGTCATTTAACTAAAGGAAAAGGGAAAACCATTGTTTTGGTCGAGGTTAAAGGTTTTGGAAAAAGTGAATATAAAATTTTCACTAAGTGGATTTTTGAAAAGTTAATGGGTTTGGGGCATTCTTCTTAACTTGCAATTTCGAGGATGAAATTCTTTTAAGGGGGGAAGATTGTAACGATCCAGAATTTCTGTCATTTGAAATTCGTATATTTAATTGATTTTAAATATTAACAAGTAAGATTTGTAAGTCGAATAAATTTAATTTCGAATATAGTGATTTAATTGGATAATTAAATCGACAATTTAATATTTGAAATGGCGTAAATAATTGGAAATTGGATTAAATGTGAATAAAAATGATTTATAAAGTTATATTAAATCATATTGGAGTTAGAATGATGTTATAATAATTTTAAAATTGAATTAAAAGTCAAATTGTGATAATTGATTATTTTAATATTTAATTAACGACTAAAAATAGTCATTTTTCAAACAGTCTCGGATTTCGACGAAACTAGTTTCAACGAATCCGTAATGTTATATTATTATAAGATTTCAAATTTCGTGTCAATCGGATTTACCGTTAGTCCGGGGCAAGGCAAAACGCACAGAAATTAGTTTAACCGATTTAATTTAAAATTGATCGTTTAATTCTCTAACTCGCACAAATGACCGAATTTGCTCCCGAAACACGTTCTATTGAGTCCGAAACATGGGTAAAACATTTGAAATGCCAGCCGGTATGCTTCGTTTGGAGTTCGGAAAATCTCGGATGAATAGTGTTTTGTCAATTTTCTATATAAGGACCTCATTCTTTGTTCTTTGCACTAAACCCTAGCCCTAATTCGTGAGCCGCCACTTCAAACAATTTTAATGGCCGAAAACTTGTCTCGTTCTTCCTCCATTATCTTCCAATCTATCAACTTTCACAAGAAATTATCAACTACAAATATGGAGAGCTCAATGAGTACTTCCCCAGATTGTTTATACTGATATTTGGATATTTTACTATCAAACAATATTCACAATAATCACCCAATCTAAATAATTTTCCCAAATTATTTAATTTCAAAATATCTTTGCAAGATATATATTTTCCACACTTCAACATTTTGAAAACCAATTTCAAAACATATTTTCCACACTTCATCACTTTGAAAACGAATTTCAAATCATATTTTCACTCAGGGAATAAAATTCCCAATATCATTTATTTTCACTATGAAATCAAATTTTCAAATATCCACTTATATACGATTTTTCAAATATTCACTTTCAGCCCCCAAATCAAATTTCAAATTGATTTCAACACCGAATCAAATTTCAAATTGATTTTTCCATTTATTTCAACATTTAAATCAATTACAAATTGATTCCCAAGTCTATTTTAAATAGAACAGAACATTTTCAAATTGATCTCTAAGTTTATTTCCAAATAACAAACCCTTCTGCAAATTTATTTCTGAATTTATTTCCAAATAACAAATCATTTTACAAATCGATTTCCCAAAGATTTATTTTCAAATGCCAAATCAATTATCAAATTGATTTCTAGAAATTTATCACCTTTTAAATAAATACCTTTATTCTTTCCAAGTTATTTAAAATTCCATTTCCAATAAATTCTTCAACTTTTCAACAATATTATTCAAACCCCATTTATTAATATCTTTTCCCATATTTTGGAAATAATTCGATAAGATTTCAAAAATCAACTTTATGCTTTTAAATTCCCTCTTTTAAATTCACCCAATTCTTTCAAAAAGGATTTACATAAAATCTCCTACTTTAATTTCAAAAATCCAATTTTATTTATTTCTGGTATCCAACGATACCAAAAATACATTCGGCTAAATTTTGTAGCCTTTAACAAATTCAATTATCAATAAAATCATCCACAGATTATCAATAAATCATCACACAACATATGAAACAAATTCATACAACATATGAAACAAATTCATACAATTTGAGGAATCCAGTTGGATCCCTCCAACCTGTTTCCCTGCATCCACAGATGTTAGCACAACAATTAAATACCCATTCCACTTCGAGGTGGAATATCGCGGTATATGGGATTTATAAAATATCATCCGCTATTATGCGGCGCATAGGGTCTCATCCGCTATATAATGCGGGAAATCAACTCCAAATACATATATAATACCAATTCCACTTTGAGGTGGAACATCGCGGTATATGTGTTTAAATATATTAACATCCGCTTAATATGCGGCGTATAGGGTCTATTTCAATACAACAGATAGCAACCATCATTCAAGCACACAATCACACAAACAACCAATTTTAAATTTAACTATTTAAAATTTACCAACATCAATATTTGAGTGAGGAGTTCTCACCTTGCTTCCAATAACAGTTGCAGTGTTTTGTTCCGAATAAAATTAAACGAGCGTTTAATTTTACCCAAAATTCACACTAGCTCCAATCAATCCCAAACTAGCTCCATAATGTAGTGCTCGTCGATACAGATCCAACGCAAGTCGTTTCGTGCGAAACGGACCTTGTATGAAAAAGTTATCACGTTACAAAGTTTATACGATTTAAACATAAATAAATTTTATTTTTATTTTTATTTTCTAACCCAACGCAAATCTGGCCGTCAATTTCTTTGCCCAAGTTCTAGGCCGCACTTCCGTTTCTTCCCCAACATCGTTTCCAGGTTATTCGAATGCGTGAATACCCATAGCCGCCTCCTCTTCGTCAAACATCGCGACCGACCTCTTCTCTTTGACGACTATCGGAGACTTCCATTCAAACGCCTTCGACGAGAGCTACCCACGGCACGAATCCGGTCGAACTCGGTAGTGGTCTCGCCTCAGAAAATATGCACAACACGTACGACTTCGAACGCTAATTGCCTTCGATTCGTAGCTTCGTTTCCGATCACAGCCGTTGAAAATATTCGTCTCTTCGCCCTCTACAATTTTGCAGTTGAAATGTTTTTGTAAAAGTGAAAGGATCGTGAGAAAAAAAAGGAGGAAGTGAGGTTGATTTTCGTCCATGGAACTAAAAGTGGCGGCCGAACAAAGGAGATAGGGTTTCTCTGGTATTAACGTGTATATATATACACGTACAATCTAATTATTTTATTATTATTTTCACTTTTCCAAACGATCTCCAAACAACGCGTGCCGACTGGCATTTCTAAGGTTCTACCCGCGTTTTGGACACAATGGAACGTGTTTCGGAAGCTAATTCAGTCATATGCGCGAGTTACGGAAATAAACGATCAATTTTAAATTAAATCGATTAAAATAATTTCGATGCGTTTTGAGCTGCCACGGTCAAATGACAACTCCGATTGCTACGAAAATTGAAATCCGATAATAGCACAATATTACGGATCCAATGAAACTGGTTTTGTCGAATTCCGAGACTGTGCCCCGGAAGGCTATTTTTAAATATCGATTTGAACGAAAAATTTCAAAACTGAACAAAACAGTTCAAATCCAATTCTCAAAGTTCCAATACCTTCAGAATTATCAATATAAATTTTCTAAGCCTTGAAAATATTTTTAACAAGCTTGAAATTCCAATTTCAAAATTTTACCCAATTTCATACAATTAAATTCACTAATTAAATTTCCCAATTCATTCTGATATCTTGAATTTAAAATTAAACTATCATTCAAATATTTAAACTCAATTAAATATTCACATTTCAAATGTCAAAAATTCAGGGTCGTTACACTCTTCCCCCTTAAAAGAATTTCGTCCCCGAAATTACAAGTTAAGAAGAATGCTCCAACTCATTATCATATTTATTTATACAAACCCACTCAATGAAAATTCAATATTCACTTTTTCAAAATCTTTTAACTTCGACCAAACAATGGGTTTACATTTTTCTAGTACAATCGCTAACAATTTTTATTACAATTTGAAAATCGACTTTCCGTTAACAAAAATTTTTCAAATTTCAAAAAAAATTCTAACTCCCAAAATTTTCGGAAAATATTTGCAAAGTCTCCCTTGTACGGAGGAGCTTTTGCAATTTGACAAGGGATATAAATACGTATACATCGACCCACACGGTCGGAAAACAGAAAAATAGTTCATATTTCCTATTTTTATTGCGTAGGCGTACCTTTATTAGCATTTTAAGAAAAGCGACTTATTTATTCAGCTATTTGCGCGACCAAAATGCAGCTAAACGGCTTCTAATAACCTGTACTTACTCAAATTAAACACGTAAGTGACATATATAGGAAATCTATCTACATTTCACTTATTTTCAATAACAAACAAGTAGTTTTCGTAAACAATACACTCAAAATTATTTCCATTAGCAATTTACCAGGTTTCAATACAAATTTAATCGCTTTCATCTAATTCACATACCATTTCTATCCAATTCAAGTGATTTACAACTCACTTTCTTACATTCTATTCATTTTTAAGCGAATTGAATTCATATCCATTTCAATTGATTCAAAAATCAATTTTTATTTTTCTTTTAATAACTCATAAAATTTTATACAATCTCGTTTGCGTCAAACGACAACCATTTATATGCAAATTCAACGATATTCACTTAATAGAATATCCATTCTAGTTTATAACTAATTTAAGTTGATACCAACTTAATTTATTTTAATTCCATTACATTTCCAATTGATTCCGTTCAATTCAATTTGCATTTCATATTCACATTCGATTTATTTCATTAATCCAAACAAATTTCATCCAAAACCATTTCACAAAACTCGACAACAACCATTTCACAATTTCCAGTTTAATCTTCATTAATTTAGAATATTTTCTCAACTCCAAATTTTACTTAAGAATTTCATCATTTATTTCTTAAGTTCAATATAAATATTCTCTATGGTTTCCATATTTACTTCCAATTCACCATTTTGGTTAATAACCACTTATATTTAAACTGGATTTCAATTCCAATATGAATTTAATTTACCTTTCATTCTATACATATTGAATTCAATTTTATTTCAATACTTCGCTTCATTTGGTCCAACTTGACAAATTTTCCACTTTACTTTGTTTATCACAAATCAAAGTAGGTTTCCAAACTCAATTATATTCTATAAATATTTTAAATAAGATTCAAGGGTTTTTCCATCTTTTCAAAACCATTTTTCGAAATCAATTCAAATTATCTTTTGAATTTCCAAACCATTTTCAAAATAAAGGAATTCAATCTTTTGAATTTCCAATCCAAATCCTTTAATACTTATTTCAAAAATTTCTCTGGCACTATTTCAATTTATAAAACTCTTTTATAAATTCACATTACCAATTTCATTCCATTAATGAATTTTATTTCAAATATTTTTCTGGAATTCTATTTACATTTACAAATCTCATTTACAATTTACATTTACAAATCTCATTCGTATATGAACTTATTTCCTTATACTTTCAATTCATATTCATAAATTTCATTTGTCAAATGAATTTATCTCCAAATCTTTGATTATACCATTATTTCTTATTCCGTTTCCATATAACAATGATAATAATTCAATATTATCTCTTCCTAACAACCAAGCATCCATATACTATAATAATTTACGGAAAATGATTTCTTTTCTATACAAAAATAGTTTTGGGTAAAATGATTTCATTTACCCTATTTTAAAACAATACTGTGTCAGTTTATCTTGTTAAGAGTTTAGAAACCGCTATCGATTACAGTTTGCCAAACTGAACTGACCAGAATCTATAAACAATCAACCGATAAGTCAACACAATATAAAACAAATTTTTGTATTCACTAACAAATACGCGCTCATATCTATTATTACACTCACACTCATTCTAGAGTACTACTGACTCCATCTCTAATGAGTAACACCCAACAGAGCCAAGGTTATCGCTTAACCAATTGCTCTGATACCAAATGTAACAACTTGATCTTTCGACGCTCGAAAGTCGACATTAATACGTCAACTGTATCAAATGACGCACAATCGAATGCCGGAAAATCGAATCATTATGGTTAAAAAGAAGAGGTAGAAGAAGACAGAAGAAAAAGAAACAGAAACAACAACAGAATCTCACATTCGCAGCGGAACAATATATAATAGATGAATGAATAATCTTTATAACAAAGAATTATACCAGTTTATACAATACATCATCAGAGTTTACAACAACAACACACATCACGGGACATTTATATAACTTGTCCACATAACAGAATACACAGCGGAATAATACTAGTATAAGTGATACGTCTCGCCATCCAGCTCGCCTCCAGATCTCCACAGCAACTTCTGAATTCCAGAATGACCTAAAAACCTGACTCTAGGCTGCCCGTGTGGAAAAATTTTGGGCACCTAGAGTTTAGAAAGGGAAAAATAAACTCTAGGTCAGTCGTGGGACTGGTGTGAGATCTTAAAAACAGTTATTTTCACAAAGAAAATAAAAGAAATTCGCAATGCTTTTGAAAAATGAAACTACCATAAGGCCTCCTGCCACACACACAATGCAAACGCAGAATTGGAGGAGATTTCTCCTTATGATAGTCAAATATGCTTAATACACAAAATCCTTTTAATATTATTATTAGTGCATAGTGTGGAAAACATTTCGAAAATATAATATTAATCTTAGCCAACATACAACCATTATTGTATGCCTACTATGGCTACTATGTTCAATAGCATATTACCACCACATTCCATAGCAGGTTATACAACTAAATCCGTACAGGGTTCGTATTGTTTCTTTGGATTTTCCAACAAATGGTCAGGCTAAGGAACTTCCTATGCCACATGGGAACGCCTCTGGAGGGACGACCGAGAACTAACTAGCTCTCTGCCAACACAAGGTCGGGTTACCTCTTACTAGGTAACTACTACACGAGTATGCCACCCCCCGGTCGTTTGCGACCTTTATCCGAGGGACCTCGATCACAATGCAACAATCACACAGTAAATAAGATTGATGCAACCACACAGGTAAAGCATCTGGGCTCCATACCATGATAGCACCTTTTTCCAGAAGGAAATGACATACCCTAAATGGAGCGACCCTCGTAACCTTGCTGCATATCTCCTGTTTCGACCATCTCCGGGGTGTGAGGTCCGATGAGGTCTCGTCCATAAAGCTACGCTTTACACGAAAGCCTTGCTTTGATCAACAAATGATCAACAACACACAGCAGCACTCAGCATGCCACACTACCAAATTGGGAGTATATCACCGATAACCTTCAACTACATAACCTCTGAGCTCGTATGTTGGATATATTTCAACCGGTCTCCCCGAACCAAATACCATCTCACCCAACCGAACCAAGTAAGCCGGAGCACCCAACATGCTTCCCACCGAACCAGATCCTTCCTAATACCCACCGAACCAGCTCCTTCCTCGTGACTACCGAACCATCACCCAAGACCAAAGGTGTTGGACCAACCCCTACCGAACCACCTCCTGCCGAACCAACATACACTCCACTCACCACCGGACCAACTCCTCTTCCATGCCTTGCCGGATCAACCACCAGTCCACCTACCACCGGACCAAGTATTACCGGACCAAGACTACAACCCAACCATCACCGGACCAAAACGTGCCAGGCCAGATCACATCAACCCAGGCCCACCAGCAACTATACACATCCAAGACCCCTACCTCCAACCTCACTCTATAAATAGAGGGGCAGGGGTACAACAATGGGGGACAGGTTTGAGAGCTCAAGCACGGAAGGAACTTTCAAACAACTTTCTTTTACTTGTACCAAAGCTTTGTACTTGTAATCATAACAAAAGAAGAGAAATAACATATAAAGTGGACGTAGGCACATTCTGGCTGAACCACTATAAATCTGCGTGTCTTTTTACAGTTTAGCCCCTGCTTTTCATATATCTGCATAAATCTCCAAAATCACTAAGAACACATAAGATCTACTAAACCATACAACTTTGAGGTGTTTGTCCATTTTTTGTGCAAACATTTTTGGTGCTTTCACTGAGAGCTAGAAGCTCGAAGCTTCAGCTTCATCCACTTAACAAGTTTTCCTAACAGCATCGTCTGCTACTTGGAAAACATGCCTTCCAAACAGAGAAAAGATGTTAACAAAGGAAAAAACATCGCATGCAGTAGTCTTCCAGAGCTAGCTGTCACGAATCAAGTAAATCGTCCACCTCCAGCAACAGTAACAAATGAAGGACAGGCTAACCCAACCACTCCTGCCACAGAACAGCCTACAGCAATTACTAGGGCAGATTTGGACAGAGTTGTGGTTGAAGTAACTAACCGCTTCACGTCCCAGCAGGAAGCCTTGGTGGACCATCTCATGTCACGCTTAAGGGACGCTGATGAATCCAACCGCAACACTGAATCATGGGGCGAGTCCCAGTCTGGAGAATCTCAGAGACAACAAAGATCTTCCTTCTTCGAAGGAGCTAACGGCAGAAATAGCCATGGTAGGAGCCGAGACCGAGCACAGCCCGAAGTTAGGCCTGAGGAAACGTTTGGTACCGAACCCAACGGGGGAGGTACCGGATGGAGGTCAACTGTAGCTGAGCCTGTCATACTACCTAACCACGGAAACGCCAGTGAACGGGGCCGAGCTAGAGTCCAGTCCGAAGTTGGACCCGAGGAAGTGCTTTGATCAGAACCCGGCAGGGGAAGATCAAGGCAAGGGCCAACTGTAGCTGACCCTAGCATGCTCCCAGAAGATCAAAGGCAGCCACTGGAAAATATGAGGAATGATAGACGATACCATCCCTACAGGTCATCTGGACGGAATCAATCCCACAGGACAGAACCAAACTCATTTCTATCTGCTCCACATTCTGATGAAAGGATGGCATGCTTATTCAGAGAGTGCGTCCAACGGGAGCAAAGAGATCGAGGGATATGCGCTAGGGTAACCAGCCCTTTCGCCCGCAATATCGAAATTGCTATCACCCCCCGAGAATGGAAGATGCCAACAATGGAACCCTACAAAGGAACCTCCGACCCCGTTGTACACTTATAGAGATACACACAGCACATGCTCATGAGTGGAGCAACAGAGGGAGTACTATGCAAATGCTTTCCACTATTCTTAGAAGATCTAGCTACCTCCTGGTTCTATCATTTACCCCAGGGATCCATCAGCTCGTGGGAAATGTTGAAAGAAAAGTTTATCAGTCAGTTCCGCATTCATGTGGAACAACCCAAAGACGCTTATTCCTTATCCAGTATCAAACAGAAACCTGGAGAGAAGCTGCAGCAATACCTAACCCGATTCAATGCCGCAGCTGCCGCAGTACAAGATGCCGACGGGAAGCTTATCTTAATGGCCCTCTGTAGTGGTGTGCATCCGGATACTAAATTTGCTAGAAGGCTGACAAAAGAAAAACCAGCTACTTTACCCGATTTCTTCTATGAAGCTGGAAAATATATGAGACTTGAAGACGCCGCCACTGAGGGGCAGTCGGGGCAACAAAATAGGGCAGCTCACGGCAACACGCCCGCTATAGCA
The DNA here is from genome assembly GCA_030737815.1 of Allium fistulosum. Classification (NCBI taxonomy): domain Eukaryota; kingdom Viridiplantae; phylum Streptophyta; class Magnoliopsida; order Asparagales; family Amaryllidaceae; genus Allium; species Allium fistulosum. The sequence goes on along the minus strand of CM060904.1, from coordinate 577,190,129 downwards.
AAGGACGTTCGAAGATTTGACTCTAGGGATAATGCTGGGGGCAAGAAGGGAGAAAAGCATCCATATCGGCTAGGACCAAGATTTGACACTTACACCCCTCTAAATGAAACGATCGAAAACATCTTTCTTGCCACTCAAGACGAAGTTGAATACAAACGCCCCCCGCACAAGAAGGAATCAGATCACGCAATTAAATCTGGAAAATTCTGCCGCTTCCACGAATCCCATGGGCATGATACCAATGAATGCCATCATCTCCGGGACTTGATTGAAGAACACATCAGAGGAAAGATACTGGAACGCTATGTAAATGGTGCATCGAACTAAGTCAATATGATATTACCTACCATCCTCGCACCGCCATCAAGGGGCAGGCCATGGCCAATTTCATCGCCAAATTCACTACCAACAACTGAGATTACTCAAATGACCAGCCCGTAGCCCTTTGCTGTATGGGGAATTGATTTAATCGGCAAACTACCAATGGTCCGAGGCGGGGCCAAATATGCTATAGTGGCAGTCGACTATTTCACCAAATGGGTGGAAGCAGAACCACTGAATAAAGTATCTTCAGCAAAATTTATTAATTTCTTGATCAAAAATGTTCTGTGCAGGTACAGAGTCCCATTCAAAATCATATCAGACAATGGACTTCAATTTGACAGCGAGGAATTCGCTAACTGGTTCCAAGAGCACGGAATTCACAAAAGCTTCTCATCTGTAGCATATCCCCAAGCAAACGGACAAGTCGAAGCCATCAACAAAATTCTGAAAACTTTAGTCAAAAAGAAACTCGAAAAGTCAAAGGATGCTTGGGTGGATGAACTCCCTACGGCACTATGGGCCTATCGCACATCTTTCAGAACTTCAACAGGGCATACTCCTTTCTCTTTGGCATACGGATAGGAGGCTATGCTCCCAGTTGAAACCATCGTGCCTTCCCACCGTAGGATCCACTATAACCCAGAAGAGAACGAAGAACTCCTTCACATGTCTTTGGATCTAATTGAGGAGAGAAGAAATGATTCAGTCCTCAAAGCAGCAGCCCACAAGCAAAAAGTGGCATCACAATACAACTCCAAAGTCAAGCACTAGATCCAATCTGGGATGGACCATATAAAGATCTCCACAACGGAGCTTATATTTTGTCAACAGTGGACGGAGAGGTGTTCCAGAGGGCATGGAACATCCAACACCTCCGTCGATACTTTTCTTAACTTGTACTGCCCATATGAAGTGAATTAACAAAGAGAATCAGTGGACGTAGGCATTTTCATGCCGAACCACTTTAAAAAACCTTATCTCTTTTTTAACGTGCTCCTTCATATCTTGGCTGCTTGTTAACTTTATCCTTTTCTGTTGAACGAAATCCTATGCAAAGCACTCCACGGCGCAACTTCACCTGGGCAAAACCTAACAGGTACTATGCAAATCTATGCCCTCGCCAATGAGACACTTTTGCTCCAGCATCCCTCTGCTGCGGGTTAACTCATTGCTCGCGACGGCCCTTAAAGCCAACTGTAATGAGCCGATTATAAGCCACCGAGAAGGCCGACTATAGCCGAGGCAGCTCATTACGGCGTTAGGCTCGCCGGCAACTGTGAACCGACTATAAGCCCCAACATAAGGTGTGGCCAGCCAAGGGCAGTTCACAGTTGACGATCGGAACCCACGCTAGTCGGCCACAGTAAATCGAATAATACCCACGATTACGGGCCATAATGGCCCGGGTAGTTACTGTGCGCGATCTCGGCTCCGATGTGTCTTAAGTGAGGCTGTGGTAAAAAAGAATTAACTCCCCGCGGAGGCGTAAGATGGGTGACAAATGTCTCCAAGACCCACAGCTAGGGAAAGTGACTACAAAACCCGTTTTCCACGAACTTAAGCACATCGAAGGCATTCCGTGATTGGAAGTTTTTACTATTTCACATATTTCAATTCTATTTAAAGAACTTTTCTCCTATCCTCTATAACAATCCCTGAAGTACAGGACATAGAGTAGAAGATACTCACCAGCAGGAATGGGAATTCACGGTTGGATAGCAGGACATTCAACTGAGCTCCATCCTTGGTCGTACAAAAATATTCAAAACTGCCATCTACAATTAGAACATGAAAGGCGGTATTTTCTTCTTTTATACAAATTCCTGACTATAATTTATTCATACATCACACTAGCATTATAAGGCATGAAATTATGCTTTAAGCAAGAACTTGGCATTAAACGCAACTGAATTACAAGCATATGCATAGATATATTTCTCATACAACATGTGAAAATAACAAAAGCATTCAAAAAACGATGGAATTAGCTTAAGTTAAAAAATTACACGTCAAGAATAGTGTTGTTTATTACAAGTGGCATAATTACAACCTAAGAGTTACGTTACTGTTTTGAGACTACCGTATACAACAATGTCAAGCCCACAAAAAGATATCCAGGTCCAATCAAGGAGCCGGCCGCGTCGGAGTTTTATCCTTGCCCTGTTGCCCACCTGTCCGGTCAAAGAAAGAATTCATTAGTTATAAGCAACCAAGTTAATAGGGAAACTAAAAAGGAAGACTTACCAACACCTGCTTCTTGGCCATCCTGGTCGTCATCCTCCACTTGCACACTTGCCTCCTCAGCAGCGAGCAACCGCATACCCTCCTTCACCGCCACCTTCTCTTCCTTGGCAAACTGGGCAGTGACCACATCCATGCTGAAAGCCGCGCCACCATCTTTATCCGCATCAGCCTTAGCCTCCTCCAGAGCCCGAAGATAGATCTTAGCCATGACCCTAGGATAATCATCCATCCAGGATAGGTTGCCCTGCTTCCAGGTTCGGAAGTACATGTCCTGGAGCATTTCGTCCATCATCCCCTCATTCTCCACAAACTCCCTCATCTGGGCCTCGGAAGCCGACAACCTTTCAACGGCGGCATCTCTCTCCGATCGGTATCTCGAGCAGTCAACCAGAAGGGCTTTCCGCATTTCCTCCATCTCCTCCCTCAACTTGGCTTGAGCAAGCTCTGCAGCCTCAAGATTCCCGGATAACTCCTCTATCTGCTCAAGATCCGCTTTCCGAACCTCGTCCACCGTGGCAATGGCCATATTTATCTGCTCCTTGCAAGCAGCCTCCATCTTCCGCAATTCCACCTTACTAGCCTCCTCTATAGTCTTCCTCAACCGCCCAGAGGCAGCCTCATGCTGAGAAATCTGAATGGCCTGATCAGCAAGCTGTTTGGCCTGATCCGAAACCATTAATCGTAGTCGGATGTTGGCACTCCCAATCTCCTCTCCAGCCTTAACCAGCCGGGCATGATGCCCCATCAGCTTCCTAGTCTCCTCCGCCACCCGATCAATATTAGCCTTGGCCTCGTCTCCCATGGTAATTACCCGAGTGGTAAGTAAATCGAGATCCAAGGACTTAGCCTCATCAAGCACCCGTACCATGGGATTGCGGGGAAGAAGGTGCTCACCGGTAGCCTCGTCAAAGGTAATATCATGGGAACCTAGATCCAGATCAGGGTGACCCGCAAATGGATTACGAGCCAAACCAGGACGATCGATCTGAATAACGGTAGGATTTTCAAACGGGTGCGGAGAGAGTGCGAACTCAGTATCCTCCTCCGTAATATCGTGAAGAGGCTGAACCGGGGGCTGAGGACCAAGTGAAGATTCGGATAAGGGATGGCTCCTCTTTCTCTTTTGAATGCCCTCGTCAATAACCCCGAGAAGAGGACGGTAGCCGATTACATCCCCGGAACGGTGGGCCGAAGGCTTCGGCTTGGCGGAAGCTTTGGAGAGCGTGTACTGTTCAAGCCTGTGCCGAAGATCTGAGGCCTTGGCCGTTTTACCTGCTCCTGATATGAAGAAAAAGTGTCATAAGCTTACATTGATCCATAATTCTAGAAAACACGGTAAATTAAAAGATAATAGAAGAAAGAAAACACGTCTGTGGTTATACCAACCCTGGGGAGGAGTAGGATACTGCAATGAGTCCTGGATTTCATTCCAAGACGGGAGCAGATCATAAAATATTCCAAAGTCCCTATCATAAATGCAGCCCGTAGGAGTCAAAAGTTCACCTTGAGTCGTCGGAGCCACCTTGGCTGGAATAGTCTGAGGAGACTTGCTTGCACCAGTCCCAGCCTTGTCAGCTTTTCCGGATTTCTCTATCAAAGTCAGTTCCCTGTCCAGCCCTTCAAAAGCTTGGTGGAATGCATCATCCGTCCACTCCTGGATCTCGCCTGCTTGCCCAGGAAGCAAGGACCCGATGCCATCACCACCGTCGCCGCCTTCCCGGTCACCTCCACCCTCACCTCTCTCCTCCTCTAAGTCTTCCTCCCCCCGGGTAAGTGGACAATTGCTGGGGGAAGGACTGTCCGACCTCTTAAGTTTCTTACCTCCGACGGCTGGAGGTTTTGTGAAAGGTTTCCTCTTGCCACTCTCTGCCGTGGCACCTCCCTTAGCCTGAGCAGCCGCCCTCTCCTCCGCCGTTTCCCTCAGCTTGACTACTGACTGCTGTGGAAGGATCAAGTTATACTCCAGAAGGGTCGCGTTTCTGATCAAGAAGGCAGCTGATCTATCTCTCCCGGGGATAGCTTCTATCTCAGCCGCCGTCTGAACCAGGCGGTCAGTCTCCACAACCGCAAAGCCACCTGTCGCTAGCAAAAATGAAAACGTATGAGAAGAAGCATCGCAATCAGAATGGAAATTATAAATAAAGCATCAACTTACATCCAGAAGTAAAACGCCGAATAGAAACAGAGCCATCCCTGACAAAGAACCACTCCTTCTTGAACATGCTGAATTTGGAATACAGATCCAGGACCGGCTTGAAGGTTACAGCTGACTCCAAGCTGATGTATGGGGACCCCTTCTTATAGCCCCTCAGATTATATAAGTACCGGATCTCCCGGTTGGAAGGAGCATGACGCAGCGAATTAATCAAAACAATGTAGTTCGATGAATGTAGTAGTCGATGGATTGAAAGATACTGAAATGCCCAAATTCGTTGATCCGAAGATACCGAATTCTAGCTATCCCGAACTCGTTGATCGCGCACGATACCGGGTTCAAAGATCTTCAATTCTTCAAGCGTTGATCAAGCGCACTTGATTCCGCGAATCGGCTTCTGCAATCGTTTAATCGAGCGCACTCGATTAACCGAAAGAGGAGATAGGAGATTACACTCAACTACCAATTTGAATGAAAGCATAAAGCTAACAAAAGAGAATTTTATTCAAAAATCAACAACCATTACAAATGACCCAACTTGCCTATTTATAGGCTACAACTCACGCGGTACAAAATATGCACAAGTCCTAAGTCGGAACCGACTTATCACGTACGACTCAAGAACTACAGACGACATACGACTTAAAATTTACAACACAATACAAGCCTTGCCGACCTACGACTCAAAAGCTACGACCTAAAAATCAAACCACTCAAGACATGTACAGAACGACTTACGAATTGTCGACTTAAACCCATGCCGACTTACGACTTATAATAGAAATTACAACAGACAGTTATTCACTTAGGTCGTTGCCGACTTAACAACATATCACGACTCATCAATAGCAGTGACTTTAGAAACAACGGTCCAGATTAACTCGGCAGGAAATCCATGGCTTCAGGTTTCAGCTACATAAGATGGTTCGCTTTAAAACTGTGCGACTTAACTAAGTCGTAACTCGGTGACGACTTATCACTTGTTCCGTTAAGTCGTTCCCAGCACTTGCTCCTATAGCTTTTAGGTCGTAACCCAACACTTCCCTTAGGTCGTAACCCGGTAGGTCTTCCTGGCGACTTAATATCTTTGATAATCTGCACCTCTCCACTAGTTAGGTCTTCCACTCTCTTAAGTCGGTCACGCCTTAAGTCTCCCATCATGTTAAGTCGGTCGCTTATGTCTTCTACTTCCTTGAGTCGGTCACGACCCATAACTCCTTCCATAAGTCGCGTACGACTTATGCCTTCATTCCTGGCCTGAGCTACATCATCCTCCCCAGGTTGAGAGAAATTCGACCTCGAATTTGTAAATTCTTCCACATCTGCTCGTTCATCCCCATGATATGGTATGAGATGTTTAACATTGAACACGTCAGACGTATACACATCATCTGGTAGCTTCAATTTATAAGCATTTTCATTGATTCGTTTCACAACTTCCATCGGACCAATTTTCCTGGCTTTCAACTTGTTATAAGCGCCTACTGGAAAACGATTTTTTGTTAACACTGCATAAACCATATCTCCTTCATTAAACTCAACATTTCTTCGTTTCAAATCTGCATATTGTTTGTACTTCTCATTTGCTTTCTTCAATCGTTCCTGAACGATTTTTGACATTCCGTCAACCCGTCAACAAAATCAGCAGCTTTCTTAACTGTCCCCCTTGAATGTGGCATTACCGTTAAATCCAACGGTCCTTTTGGCATACAAGAATATACAATCTGGAATGGACTGAACCCAGTACTTCGATTTACAGCATGATTATGGGCAAACTCCACCTGGCTTAACTTCACATCCCAACTCTTCAGATTATCTTGTACAAGACACCTCAACAAATTTCCCAACGATCGGTTCACAACCTTAGTCTGTCCATCCGTTTGCGGATGATAAGCACTACTAAACTTCAGTTTTGTTCCGACCATCTTCCACAAACTTATCCAAAAGTGACTTAAAAATCTGGTATCCCGATCAGAAACAACGGATTCCGGTAAACCATGTAAACGATATATCTCTTTGAAGAATAATTCAGCAACCCGGACGGCATCAGCTGTCTTTTTACAAGCGATAAAGTGTGCCATTTTGGAAAATCTGTCCACCACAACGAATATAGAATCATTCCCCCTTTGAGTTCTAGGCAAACCCAAAACAAAATCCATACTGATATCCACCCATGGTTTTACAGGCACGGGTAACGGCATATACAGTCCCGCATTTGTCGCTGTTCCCTTAGAAATTTGGCATACATGACATCTCTCCACAAACCTTCCCACTTCTTTCCTCATCGATGGCCAAAAGTAAGATTGTGAAATAAACTGTAATGTACGGTCTCTACCCACGTGTCCTTCTTCATGTAGCTCTTTTACGATCTTCATTCTCAAACTACCCTCCGGTATGCACAATCGATTTCCTTTGAACAGAAAACCATCTATCATTATAAACTCATCCGTCTCCCCATCCTTGACTTTATCAACAAACTTTGCAAAATAAGGATCATTGTCAAATAATTCTGGTAACATGTCAAACCCCGTCACTTCAACCTTCATTGTTGTCAACAAATGATTCCTCCTACTCAAAGCATCAGCCACATGATTTGTCACCCCTGACTTGTGTTTAACAACAAAAGTAAATTGTTGCAGATATGCAATCAACGATGCATGTCTCGCTGATATCTTGTCTTGCCCTTGTAAATGCTTCAACGCCTCATGATCAGTGTAAAGAACAAACTCCTTCTGAAATAGATAGTGTCTCCAGTGTTTAATAGATTGCACCACAGCATAAAATTCCACATCATATGTACTGTATCTCATCTTTGCTCCTGATAATTTCTCGCTAAAGTATGCAATAGGACGCCCCCTCTGACTCAACACTCCTTTAATTCCAACCTTGGATGCATCAGTATGTAGTTCAAACACTAACTGAAAATCTGGTAATATTAGAATTGGTGTAGACGTCAAGAGTTCTTTGATTCGCTCAAAAGCAACCTCGGCTTCCTCCGTCCATGCAAACTGTTTACCCTTCATGCAATCCGTAACAGGTGCCATCACACTACTAAAGTGTGGAATGAACCTTCGATAAAATGAAGCCAACCCGTGAAAACTACGAACTTCCGTTATCGTCTTGGGCTGTGGCCAATCTCTAATCGCTTCAATTTTACTTTGGTCAACCTGTATTCCTTCTTCCGACACAACATACCCCAGAAATAAAACACTATGCGTCATGAACACGCATTTCTTCGTTGCAGCATAAAACTGTTCTTGTCGCAGTACCATTAGCACTTCTCTCAGATGATTCAAATGTTCCTCCGGACTTCCACTATATATCAGAATATCATCGAAGTACACCACCACAAACTTCCCAATGAATGGTCGAAAAATTTGATTCATCACCCTCATGAAAGTACTCGGTGCATTTGATAAGCCAAATGGCATAACCAACCATTCGTATAGACCTTCCCTGGTTTTAAAAGCAGTTTTCCACTCATCGCCTGGTCTGATACGAATTTGATGATATCCGCTCTTCAAATCAATCTTTGAAAAGATAGTAGCTCCGCTTATTTGATCTAGCAAGTCATCCAACCTCGGCATTGGAAATCTATATCTCACAGTAATCTTATTCAATGCTCGACTGTCAGTGCACATCCTCCACGTTCCATCCTTTTTGGGTACCAATAAGGCTGGTACAGCACAAGGACTTAAACTCTCCTACACACGCCCATGTTCAAGCAATTCCTCTACCTGCCTCCGCAACTCTTCATGTTCCTTCGGACTCATTCGATAATGTGGCCTGTGTGGCAACACAGCACTTGGAACAAGATCTATCTGATGTTGTATATCCCTCAACGGTGGCAATTCCGTTGGTAACTCCTCTGGAAATACATCGTCAAATTCTTTCAAAACTGGTTTTACTTCTTCTGGGATTTCAACCTCTTCCTGACTCTCTCGCCCAATCAACAAGAACACTTCAGGCTCCTCCTCTACTTCCTTCACAAACTCCTTCAAAGATAACAAAGTTTTGAGCTCCTCAATCTCCTCCAACTTGTTTTCCTCTTGTTGTCGCTTCTTTGGAACTAGAGTAATCTTTGTGCCTTCAAACATGAAACTGTAACTGTTGGTACGCCCATCATGTTGTACTGCTCTATCATACTGCCACGGTCTTCCCAACAACAAATGACAAACGTCCATATCTACCACATCGCACCAGATTTCTTCTTTGTATTTCTTTCCAATTGAAAACTTCACACGAGCCCTTCGTCCAACCTTCACCTCCCCGCCTTTCCTCAGCCAAGCTAACTTGTATGGCTTCGGATGTTTCTCAGTCTTCAATGCCAACTTCCTCACAGCTTTAGAAGAAATTATATTATCACAACTTCCAGCATCAATAACAAATTTGCAAAATTTCCCCAGAATAGTACATGTTGACTGAAAAATATTGCTCCTCAACCAACTACAATCCTCCTCTTGCTTTGGTGTTAAATAGGACCTATTCATCATGAGATTATAACCTTCATCTCCCGACACTTCTTCTTCCTTCTCATCAGGTGGTGAATTGGAACATTCAGCTTCTTCATCCTCATCCTCAACCTCTGCTATCATAGCTCTCTTCTTCGGCTTCGGACATTCGCTACTTTTGTGGCCCATTTCTTGGCAATTATAACATTTGAAACCATTATTGACTTTTGTCTTTTCAGCCTCCTTCACTACTAGTCTACTGATAGGTTTAGAAGCATTAGAACTCCCACCAACACCTTTCACTTGATTGTTAGAATTAGTAAACACACCACTTCCTCGTCGTCCCTGTTTCTCCCAAGCCAATGCTTTCTGATGTGCTTCTGCTACAGATCTTGGATCGAACATATTAACCATATCCTGAATCTGCATTCGCAATCCCCCAATGAATCTAGATGTCAGCTGCTCTTCTATTTCCATAATATCATTCCTTGCAATAAGTTGATAAAATTCATCAGCATAGTCATTCACAGTTTTCGTCCCTTGTCTCAAGTTTTGCAAACGTTGATACATCAAAGTTTGATAATTGTAAGGTAAGAACGTTGCTTTCATCAATTTCTTCATCTTCTCCCAAGATTCAACTTTTGACTTTCCCATCCGATCACGTGTAAGTTTGGTCTGCTGCCACCATGCCAAAGCTCTACCCCTCAGCCTCGTAGCAACCAACTTCACTCTACGATGTTCTGGAACTTCTTTGAAGTCAAAAATCTCCTCAACATTAGCCACCCAATCTAGAAACTCCTCCGCTTGCATACCACCTTTGAATTCAGGAATTTCAGTCTTCATCCCCGTCTCCCACTTGTGATCATACTCAGAGTAATTTCTTCCTTGTCCTCGTCCTTGTCCTCGAACACTACCACCATCATACTCCTCTTCAAAATCAGATGTATATCGTTGTCTATCTCGTCCACCCACATCTCTACTACCATTATGTCTTCCACCATCATCCCTTCTATCTACATTCCTCCGTTCATGATCATTCACGTTCCTCCCACGCCCTTGATCATTTTCAACACTTCTGTCTCGATTGGAATGTGGCGAGACTCTACTACCCCCATGGTTAGATTCAGGTGAAACCCTTCTCCGATTTTGATTCATCTCCGTCATAAGCTTCTCTAACCGGCCAATTCCTTCGTTATGCTTTTCACTAAAGTTTTCAATGATTCTTTGCTCCATCTCATCAGCCTCTTCTCTTCGATACAAAGCTTCAACGTTTTGATGTCGATTGGCTCTCCTTGGCGGCAAGATTGAAATCTTTACAAACACTTCAAATTCAAACACAATTCGAACTTTGATCCAAATTGAAATGGATCGAAAACTCCCACTTTGTTGCTACTTCGCGATGAACACGATGAACACAACTTCTCCAAATGATGCAAATTTGATCTCCCACTCTTCTACTTAGCTCGGCTACTCACTTCAGGATCGGCTATCACTTGATCTCTTCAAAACTCCAAAATGATTAGGCTCCAAGTCTCGATCTAGCTATGATTGGCTAGAACAAGCTCTGATACCAAAACTGACGCAGCGGATTAATCAAAACAATGTAGTTCGATGAATGTAGTAGTCGATGGATTGAAAGATACTGAAATGCCAAAATTCGTTGATCCGAAGATACCGAATTCTAGCTATCCCGAACTCGTTGATCGCGCACGATACTGGGTTCAAAGATCTTCAATTCTTCAAGCGTTGATCAAGCGCACTTGATTCCGCGAATCGGCTTCTGCAATCGTTGAATCGAGCGCACTCGATTAACCGAAAGAGGAGATAGGAGATTACACTCAACTACCAATTTGAATGAAAGCACAAAGCTAACAAAAGAGAATTTTATTCAAAAATCAACAACCATTACAAATGACCCAACTTGCCTATTTATAGGCTACAACTCACGCGGTACAAAATATGCACAAGTCCTAAGTCGGAACCGACTTATCACGTACGACTCAAGAACTACAAACGACATACGACTTAAAATTTACAACACAATACAAGCCTTGCCGACCTACGACTCAAAAGCTATGACCTAAAAATCAAACGACTCAAGACATGTACAGAACGACTTACGAATTGTCGACTTAAACCCATGCCGACTTACGACTTATAACAGAAATTACAACAGACAGTTATTCACTTAGGTCCTTGCCGACTTAACAACATATCACGACTCATCAATAGCAGTGACTTTAGAAACAACGGTCCAGATTAACTCGGCAGGAAATCCATGGCTTCAGGTTTCAGCTACATAAGATGGTTCGCTTTAAAACTGTGCGACTTAACTAAGTCGTAACTCGGTGACGACTTATCACTTGTTCCGTTAAGTCATTCCCAGCACTTGCTCCTATAGCTTTTAGGTCGTAACCCAGCACTTCCCTTAGGTCGTAACCCGGTAGGTCTTCCTGGCGACTTAATATCTTTGATAATCTGCACCTCTTCACTAGTTAGGTCTTCCACTCTCTTAAGTCGGTCACGACTTAAGTCTCCCATCATGTTAAGTCGGTCGCTTATGTCTTCTGCTTCCTTGAGTCGGTCACGACCCATAACTCCTTTCATAAGTCGCGTACGACTTATGCCTTCATTCCTGGCCTGAGCTACATCAGAGCACGACCATAATTCCTCTGGAAGATGACGAAGAGGCTCACCAGTATAGCATAGGAGTTGGGTTGAAGCTAGAATGGGGCCACCTTTAGATATGTGAGGAAGCTGGCTACCCAAGCGTTAAGAGGCGGAATGGCACCACACATGCAGTGGTATCTGCTGTAGGCAAAGTACCCTTCAGGAGGGTCGTATGGCATAACTTCTCTCCCTGGCAACAACATTCGCGCCCTATCAATTCCGAAAGAACGGGAGATGACATCAAGCTGCTCTTCCTTAAGGGAGCTGGGAAAGCAATCGGGTGGGGAGTTCAGAAGCTCCTGAGGGTCGTACCCGTCCACTAGTGATCTCGGGGTAGATCCATGACGCTCCGGACCTGGCTGAACAGCGGGCACTGAGGAAGATTCTCCTTCGCCCTGGGACTTCTTTTTGTCTGATCGAGTTTCTGCTTTTCGAGACATTTATCTGCAACATAAAAAGCGTACTGTTAGAACGGAGGATGTAAACAAGCAAATGCAAAGGTTCATTCGGTAGGACAAATGCGAAGGGTTCATTCGGCAGGGCAAATCCGGACCTGGCTGAACAGCGGGCACTGAGGAAGATTCTCCTTCGCCCTGGGACTTCTTTTTGTCTGATCGAGTTTCTGCTTTTCGAGACATTTATCTGCAACATAAAAAGCGTACTGTTAGAACGGAGGATGCAAACAAGCAAATGCAAAGGTTCATTCGGTAGGACAAATGCGAAGGGTTCATTCGGCAGGGCAAATGCGAAGGTTCATTCGGCAGGGCAAATGCGAAGGTTCATTCGGCAGGGCAAATGCGAAGGTCCATTCGGCAGGACAGATGCAAGAGATCATCTGGTAATTCAAAATAGGCCCATTCGGCATTTAAACATACCTGGTTCGGTAATCAGATTGATTCAGTAATCAGGTTGGTTCGGCTATCTCAAAACGATGAAGGATGACAGTAACCTAAAGCCTCTATTTATAAGCAAAACATTTCGACCGTACCAATCGGTTCGGCACACCCAAGACCGAACGAAGCCATCTCAGCCACAAGAAAACAAAGCGCGGCACCTACAAGCACGTACCCCACTTTGGGGGGCAAGTGTTGGATATATTTCAACCGGTCTCCCCGAACCAAATACCATCTCACCCAACCGAACCAAGTAAGCCAGACCACCCAACATGCTTCCCACCGAACCAGATCCTTCCTAATACCCACCGAACCAGCTCCTTCCTCGTGACTACCGAACCATCACCCAAGACCAAAGGTGCCGGACCAACCCCTACCGAACCACCTCCTGCCGAACCAACATACACTCCACTCACCACCGGACCAACTCCTCTTCCATGCCTTGCCGGATCAACCACCAGTCCACCTACCACCGGACCAAGTATTACCGGACCAAGACTACAACCCAACCATCACCGGACCAAGTGCTACCGGACCAAAACGTGCCAGGCCAGATCACATCAGCCCAGGCCCACCAGCAACTATACACATCCAAGACCCCTACCCCCAGCCTCACTCTATAAATAGAGGGGCAGGGGTACAACAATGGGGGACAGGTTTGAGAGCTCAAGCACGGAAGGAACTTTCAAACAACTTTCTTTTACTTGTACCAAAGCTTTGTACTTGTAATCATAACAAAAGAAGAGAAATAACATATAAAGTGGACGTAGGCACATTCTGGCTGAACCACTATAAATCTGCGTGTCTTTTTATAGTTTAGCCCCTGCTTTTCATATATCTGCATAAATCTCCAAAATCACTAAGAACACATAAGATCTACTAAACCATACAACTTTGAGGTGTTTGTCCATTTTTTGTGCAAACATCGTACGTCTTAGAGAAGGGTGTTAAGCTAAGAGAATAAATTCTCCGCCACCAACAGGTATGTATTTGAAAGAAATCTGCTTTATATCTCAAAGTGTAGTGTCAGACATACAACCATTCAAGTTTGTTCCGGGTTCGAACAGAACCGAAGGCACTTCCAAAGAAGCCCTTGCAATCCGGGTATCCACAATCCCGATCGGACTCACCATCACATGTGGAGATCTCTATACTGGAGAAACTCAGTGCAGAGAGAATCGATAGGTTATCCTATCGTTTTCGCAAACAGCCGGTCTTCACACCGGTCTTCAAATGCTATCCATTTACGTCGTATCATTATTCGGAATGGGTTATATGACACAAAGTCCTCTCCCGGCTAAACCGAATAATGAGCGCTTGTTTTAAAAACAAATTCAAGTGCCATTTCAAAGGCAAATATTAATAGTCAGTTATGTAACTATCAACAACATTCACAACAAACAACAAGCCTCAATAATTTCCTCAGATTGTTTATACTGATAGTTGGATATTTTACTATCAAACAATATTCACAATAATCACCCAATCTAAATAATTTTCCCAAATTATTTAGTTTCAAAATATCTTTGCAAGATATATATTTTCCACACTTCAACATTTTGAAAACCAATTTCAAATCACTATTTTCCACACTTCATCACTTTGAAAACAAATTTCAAATCATATTTTCACTCGCGGAATAAAATTCTCGATATCATTTATTTTCACTGTGAAATCAAATTTTCAAATATCCACTTATATACGATTTTTCAAATATTCACTTTCAGCCCCCAAATGTCAAAAATTCAGGGTGGTTACACTCGTCCACAAAGCTACGCTTTACACGAAAGCCTTGCTTTGATTAACAAATTATCAACCACACACAGCAGCACTTAGCATGCCACACTACCAAATTTGGAGTATATCACCGATAACCTTCAACTACATAACCTCTGAGCTCGTACGTCTCAGAGAAGGGTGTTAAGCTAAGAGAATAAATTCCCGCCACCAAACAGAAATGTATTTGAAAGAAATCTACTTTATATCTCAAAGTGTAGCATCAAACATACATCCATACAAGTCTGTTCCGGGTTCGAACAGAACCGAAGGCATTTCCAAAGAAGCCCTTGCAAATCTGGTTTTCAATTGCAATCCATAACGTCGTATCATTATTCGGAATGGGTTTAATGACACAAAGTCCTCTCCCGGCTAAACCGAATAATGAGTGCTTGTTTTAAAAACAAATTCAAGTGCCATTTCAAAGGCCAACATTGATAATCGGTTATTTAACTATCAAACAACATTCACAACAATCATCTTATTTAAATAATTTTCCCAAATTAATTATTTTCAAAATATCTTTGCAAGATATATATTTTTCCACACTTCAACATTTTGAAAACCAATTGCAAATCACTTTTCACTCGCGGAATAAGATTCTCTTTCCTTTATAAATTCCTACTGTAAATTCAAATTTCCAAATATTCACTTTCAAACACCAAATCAAATTCAAAATTGATTTCTAATTTCTTTTCAAGCGCCAAATCAATTACAAATTGATTTCTAAGTTTAATCCCCAAATACCAAATCATTTGCAAATCCATTTCTAAATTTATTTCCAATTACCAAATCATTTTCATTCAAAACATCAATCAAATTTTCAAATTGATTTTCCAAAGATTTATTTTCAAATACCAAATCAATTATCAAATTGATTCCAACAAATTTATCACCTTTTAAATAAATCCCTTTATTCTTTCCAAATTATTTAAAATTCCATTTCCAATAAATTCTTCAACTTTTAACAATATTATTCAAAACCCATTTATTAAAATCTTTTCCTATATTTTGGAAATAATCCGATAAGATTTCAAAAATTATCTTTATGCTTTTAAATACCTTCTTTTAAATTCACTCAATTCTTTCAAAAGGGATTCACTTAAAATTTCCTACTTTAATTTCAAAAATCCAATTTTTATTTCTGGTTCCAACGATACCAAAAATACATTCGGCTAAATTATAGCCTTCAACAAATTAAATCATCAATATAATCATTCACATATTATCAATAATTCATCATACAACATATGACACAAATTCATACAACATACGAAACAAATTCATACAATTTGAGGAATCCAGTTGGATTCCTCCAACCTGTTTCCCTACATCCACAAATGTTAGCACAACAATTATATACCCATTCCACTTCGAGGTGGAATATCGCGGTATATGGGATTTATAAAATATCATCCGCTATTATGCGGCGCATAGCATCTCATCCGCTATATAATGCGGGAAATCAACAACTACAAATATATATATATATATATATATATATATATATATCCTACTATATCTAATATCATCAATAGATAAATTATCCAATTCATCCAAACACATCCATAATTTAAATTCAACTATTTAAAATTTAATCGAAAAATTCGATTGAGTGAGAAGATCTCACCTT
Source organism: Allium fistulosum (assembly GCA_030737815.1). Taxonomy (NCBI): domain Eukaryota; kingdom Viridiplantae; phylum Streptophyta; class Magnoliopsida; order Asparagales; family Amaryllidaceae; genus Allium; species Allium fistulosum. Next base: position 577,173,983 of record CM060904.1, on the reverse strand, counting down.
TGTTTTCGTTTTGCAATCCATTTTCCATTTCTACTTGATTTCTTCACTGGATTAGACCTTGTATAAACAATTTTATACAATTTATTAATATTCGAATAAATCGAACAATTAATTTTCCTTTTACTAAATTTAATTAACCAATGATTTAATTTTATCGAATGATTTATTTTAAACAAATACTTATAGTTTAAACTAATCCTCCTTTTATAAATTATTTTGAGATAACTAGCAGATTAAAATATGAATATGTATATTTATTTTCTTTAAAACCTTATCTATAAATGTTTGTACATCAATATATATACTTTTAAATTAAACAGGTAAGTGTGTGTATATATATTTGTTTAAATTAAATTGTACTAAGGGTATACCTTACTGCATATATAAATATACCAACCTGAATATACATTTTTCTAACTTATATATACATATATATATATATATTTGTTTTAAACCTTTTATATGGATACATTTATTTATTTTATACATTTTTCTGTAAATAACGAAATAACAAATATCTTTACTGTAACTATTTTTCTGTATGTATATTTTATTAAATCAAAATTATAATTGGCTATACCTAATTACCATCGCAGAACAACCTCGAGATCTGCCAAACACCGATCTCCTGAAGTGGCCGCACCTTCAACCAACGACCATCAATCTTCAACACTCAGAAAGCCAACTACTTCCTGTAAAAATTCAGCAGCTTATAACGACCTAGAATTTCTGTCATTTGAAATTCGTATATTTAATTAATTTTAAATATTAACAAGTAAATTTAATAAGCTGAGTAACTTAAATTTTGAATATCTGGATTTAATTGGATAATTAAATCAAAAAATTTGTATTTGAAATTCCAGAAATAATTGGAAATTGGATCAAATGGTATAAAAATGATTTATAAAGTTATATTAAATCATATTGGAGTTAGAACGATGTTATAGAACTTTAAAATTGAATTAAAAGTTAAATTGTGATAATTGAATATTTTAATATTTAATTGACTAGTAAAAATGACCATTTTTTAAACAGTCTCGAATTTCGACGAAACCAGTTTCATCGGATCCGTAATGTTAAATTATTGTAAGGTTTCAAATTTCGTGTCAATCGGATTTACGGTTTGTTCGGGGCAAGCTGAAACGCATAGAAATAGTTTTAATCGATTTAATTTAAATTTGATCGTTTAATTCCGTAACTCCCACATATGACCGAATTAGCTCCCGAAACACGTTCCATTGTGTTTGGAACATGGGTAAAACCCTAGAAACGTCAGCCGGCACGCTTCGTTTGGAGTTCGGAAAATTTCGGATGAATAGTGTTTTTGTCAATTTTCTATAAAAGGCCCCCCATTATTTCACATTTGCTAAAACCCTAAATAACCTAGGTCAGGCCGCCATTCTTTGTGTCAATGGCCAGAAATCATCCTCAATCCTCCACTAATTTCTTCTAATCCATTCAGTATTATTGAAAACTTTCTAAAGCAAAATTGAAGAGCTTCACGAGATCTTGAAATCCATACGGGGAAGATCGATTTTCGTTGAGAAAATCATTGGCAAATCGAGCTGGAACGTGACGTGTTCATTCACGTTTATCATGACGAGGGGAGGGCCGAGTGCCACGTCGTTCAAGGTGGAGGTGCACGTGAGCTAGGGCTTTCGAATGGAGGTGGCTGATCGTCTTCGAACGTTGTGATGGAGGCGTGAAAATTCATGCAAAGTCGACGGCTATGGGTTTAAACGTGCGCGTGAAACCTGGGAACGATGTTTGGGAAGAAAACAGAAGTCACGGCCACGATCTAGCTTCCAAAAATCAATGGCAGGATTTGTTCTCGTATAATAAAAAAAAGGAAATTGTTTTAAATGTATATACAAACTTTATAAATCGATAACTCTTGCATACGTTATCAGAATTTGATGATTTTGGTGGCGCTGGAATTGCAGCGACGCGATCTACGCGCTGCAGCAGATCTGGAGACGATTAAAGCTTGTGAAAATTTTGGATTAAATCGAAGGTGCTCAATTTAATTTGAAATTGGAATGCTCAGCGTTTTAAACTCAAGGTGAGAACTCCTCGCTCAATCGAATTGTGTTTCGATTTAAATTTTAAATAGTTAGATTTAAAATTGCTTGATTGCTTGATTGTGTGAATTGAATGATGGTTGTTATCTATTGTACTGAAATAGACCCTATACGCCGCATATTAAGCGGAGGTTATTTATTAAAAACATATACCGCGATAATTCCACCGTGAAGTGGAATTGGTATTATATATGTATTTGGAGTTGATTTCCCACATTATATAGCGGATGAGATCCTATTGCACTGCATAATAGCGGATAGTATTTTATAAATCCCATATACCGCGATATTCCACCTCGAAGTGGAATTGGTATTGTGCTAACATTTGTGGATGCAGGGAAACAGGTTGGAGGGATCCAACAGGATTCCTCAAACATTTGAAATTATTTCAATGTTGTGTGTTGATTATTTATAATCTCCGTGTGATTATATTTGTGGATTGGAATTGTTGAAGGCTATAAATTAGCCGAATGTATTTTTGGTATCGTTGGATACCAGAAATAAGTAAAATTGGATTTTCGAAATTCAAGTTGAAATTTTATCGAAAAATTTATTTTTTTGAGAATTGGATAAATTAAAAAGGAGTTTTAAAAAGATAAAGTTATTTTTGAACTATATTGAATTAAATTCTAAATTTTGGGAAAAAGCCTTAATAAATGGATTTCGAAAATATTATTTACAAGTTGAAGAATTTATTTAAAATTGGTTTTGAATAGATTGAAGAGATAAAGAAATTTATTTTAAAAAAGGAAATAACTTTGGAAATTGATTTATAGAAATTTATCTGATTTAAATTAATCAGATAATTAAATTAATCCTACTTATGGATGTTTGGATTTTATTGGATGTTGAATTGTTTGATATCCCTGATATGTGATGCTTTGTGATATATCCTGTTCTGTGTTGTGATCTGTAATTTGTTTATCTGTGATATATATATATATCTGTGATCTAAGAATGAAAGATAAGCGTTATAGTTTATACCGCTTATCAAATATATTGTTATATTTGAATCTGTGATGATTGGATGTTGTTGCACTATTGTGTTAAACCCTTGGACTACACAATATACACACAAATGTGGATTTCACGTGGAAATCGGTTAAGTCACAGATTTTTATCAATTCTAAAGATTGAATTTTTGAATCCAAAATAGTTTTGGAACTGGAATTGAAAGTTTTTGAAAATGAGTTTCAAAAATAAAAGTTATTTTAAATAAGTTAATTAAAATTTAAATTTAAATCATTTGATTTAAATTTGAATTCAACATTTTGAAATTGAATTCAATGATTAGGGAACTATTGTTTAAAAGATTATACAAGTTATAAAAGGTGTTTATATGGGTTTTTTTTACCATTTAAAATATGGTTTTGGAAATTTAAATTTAAATCCAAGTTTTGTACTTGGATGGCTTTAACCTGTGTAATTGTAATCAGTTTTTCCCAAAACGAAAACTATCTGTTTTCAGATAATAATAACTTTCATAAAGTGAAAAGATTTCCAATTTGCATCGAAATAAATCAAGTTGAAATGAAAGTGTAAATAGTTTGAAAAACTATGAATTAAACTTTGTGACAATGATTAAGCTTTATTTTGAAATAAAAGAAGATTTTAAAAGGTGTATCTTTTATATTATAAAAGACTTGAATTGTGAATAGTTTTGAAAGCTATAAGTTAAATCTTGATTTAAAGATTTAATGGGTTAATCCAATTGAAATGGAAAATGATTTGGGAATCTGTGAATGAATCTTTGTGAAACTGGGTAAACTTTGTGAAGTAAATATTTTTGTTTAAAGATTTAAAATGGTAATTTGTTTAAACCATTTAAAGGAAAGGATTTGGGTAATAAGTTGTGACTTAATTAAAATCCCTATATCCATATGTTTTAAATATTGTGCTCACTATTCGGATTAGCCGGGAGAGGACCTTTGTGTCATATAACCCATTCCGAATTAGTGATATGATGATATGGATCGCATTGTAGACCGGTGGTGAAGACCGGTATTTGTGAAAACGATAGGATGACCTATCGATTGTCTCTGCACCGTTAGCTACGGTATAGAGATTTCCTTTGTGATGGGAAGTTCGATCGGGATTGTGAATACCCGCATTGCAAGGGCTTCTTTGGAAGTGCCTTCGGTTCTGTTCGAACCCGGAACAGACTTGTATGGTTACATGTCTGACATTACATTTTGAGATATAAAGCTGATTTCTTTCAAATACATTTCTGTTGGTGGCGGAGAATTTATTCTCTTAGCTTAACACCATTCTCTGAGACGTACGAGCTCAGAGGTTATGTAGTTAAAGGTTATCAGTGATATACTCCCAATTTGGTAGTGTGGCATGCTGAGTGTTGTTGTGTAATGATTATTTATTGATCATTTGTTGATCAAAGCGGTGCTTTGTGAAAAAGCGTAGCTTTGTGGACGAGACCTCTTCGGACCTCACAACCCGGAAATGGTCAAAATAGGAATGATGCGGCAAGGTTATGAGGGTCGCTCCCTTTAGGGTATGTCATTTCCTTCTGGAAAAGGGTGGTATCAGGTATGGAGCCCTGGTATTTAACCTATGTGGTTGCTCCAATCTCATTTACTGTGTGATTGTTGCTGTGTGATCGAGGCGCCTCGGATAAAGGTCCCAAAGGACCAGGGGGTGGCATATTCGTGTAGTAGTTACCTAGTGTAAGAGGTAACCCGGCCTTGTGTTAGCAGAGATCCGGTTAGGTTCTCGGGATGTCCCGCCAGAGGCGATCCCATTGACAGTAGGAAGTTCCTTAGCTTGACCATTTGTTTGCAATCCATCTTCCAATACGAACCTTGTACGGTATTAGTTGTAGAACCTGCCATTTACTTATGGTGGTCACCACTGTTTAGATGGTAGCTATAGTAGGCATAGTTCGAAATGTCTATGCTGGCTAAGATTAATATTATACTTTCGAAATGTTTTCTGCACTATGCACTAATAATAATAAAATCAAATGATTTTGCGTAGTAAGCATGTTTGACTATCATAAGAAGAAATCTCCTCCAATTCTGCGTTTGCATTGTGTGTGTGGCGGGAGGTCTTATGGTAGTTTCATTTTCCAAAAGCATTGCAGATGTCTTTTACTTCCTTTGTTGTTTTAATGATAATAACTGTTTTAAGTTCTCACACCAGTTGCCATGACTGACCTGGAGTTTATTGTTCCTTTCCTAAACTCTGGGTGCCCATAATTTTCCACACGGGCAGCCTAGAGTCTGGTTATCGGGTCATACTGGATTTCAGGAGGATTTGGAGCTCAAGTGGCGAGCTGGATGGCGAGGCGTATCACTTGTATATGATATTATTTATTCCACTGTGTATTCTGTACGAGGACAAGTTTATATAACTGTCCAGTATTATATTGTTGTTGTAAACTCTGATGATGATGTAATGTATAAACTTGTATAGTTCTTTGATTTAAAGATTATTCATTTATCTATTATATGTTGTTTCGCTGCGATATGTGAGATTCTGATATTGTTTCTGTTGTTTCTTCTTTCTTTCTTTCTGTCTTCTTCTACCTCTTCTTTTTAACCATAACAATTTGGTTTTCCGGCATTCGATTGCTCGGTAGTTGATACAGTGGACGTATTAATGTCGATTTTCGGAAGTCAAAAATCTTGAATTGTTACATGTGGTATCAGAGCATATGGTTAGGGGGTTCTCGCTTCGCAGATTGGTGGCGAACGGGAGACTCTTACCCCTGCATGTCCTCTCTTCGTGAATAGGGGTTGGTTAGCCGTAAGGCGTGACAGTCGAAAGGCTGGCCGTAAAAGCAAGGGTAGGGTACCATTGTAAGCCACGGCGGAGAGTAGCCGTTCTTTGGATGGTTGAAAAGCCTACGAATCGTTACATGTGGTATCAGAGCATATGGATAAGCGATAACCCTAGCTCTGTTGGGTGTTACTCATTAGAGATAGAGTCAGTAGTACTCTAGAATGAGTGTGAGTGTAATAATAGATATGAGCGCGTATTTGTTAGTGAATATAAAAAATGTTTTATATTGTGTTTGCTTATCCATTGAGTTGTTTATGAATTATGGTCGGTATGTGGGATGCCATATTATCGATAGGGATTTCTAAACACTTAAACGAGGCAAGTCGACATGGTATCATTTAAATTGGGTAAATAATATAATTTTACCTTGATTATATTTTGTATATAAAGGAAATAATTTTTCAAAAATTATTAAAGTGTATATAAATTGATTGTTTGGTTGTTGAAAATGTAAAAATATATAAGTCAATAAAAGATGTTATATTATTATAAATCTAAGTAAGATTAATAAATTTGGAATGATCTTATGTAAGTGAAGTGGAATAGTGAAATTATATGAAAGGATTTACAAATGTGATTTATAAATAAAATGAAATTTTAAAGGAATATTAAACACTGAATTCACTACTGTTACTACGAAATAATAAGGGTGATGACTGCAGCATCATCAGTATCATTTCGAGTTTTTGTGTGATGGATTTGCTACTATAATAAATTGAAAATTTGAAGTTTATTTGTGATAAACAAAATTTAAATTAAAATCCAAGTTGTAATTGATAAATATAAGTAAAAACAATTATTAAAATGGTTAAATATTTTGTTAGGCAAAATGAAATCTGAATTTGAATGGTGATATGGAATTTGGCTTAAGCAAAAGTTGAATAAAATAGAATTTGAAACAAATTAGAGTGAACTTAAGTTGTATAGTGAAAGTAAATGTAAGTGGAAATTTGAAATGGAATATAACTTAAGTGATGTTGAATGAAGTTGATTTGATATCAAAGTAAATTAATAAAGTGAATTAATGAAATGAAGTGATGAATATGAACTTGAGTTATGTATGAGATTCAACTTTATTTGTAAAATGAATTAGCAATTAAATTGAACTAATGAATTGAATATTAATCAATCGAATGCAAATGAATTGATATGGAATAATGGATATAAGTGTTAATTCATTAAAAGCTAATAAATTGGAAATTCAATGAAAGTCAATTTAATATTAAACCAATTGGAATTAAAAGTGTTGAACCAAATTGAATGTAAATTTAATAATTTGGTTATGATTTGATTGTTAGACGATTGTTAGTTGATTGTATAGAAATTCATATGTAATTGAATTAATCAAATGGAAAGCTAACATATGAAAGCTATGTAATTGAATCCTAATTGAAAGTGAACCAACTTGAATTTAAATTAGTGAACGTAAACTAATTGAAAATGAAGAAATGAATGTCGTTGTATATGAATTGGTTGTAAACAATTACAAGTGATGTCAAAATTATATAAGTTGCTTATAAACCTTGTTTAGTATGCATTTCTTTTAATATGCATGCGTTGTAGTTGCTTAAAAGAGTAAATTGTTAATAACTTTATATATATGTCACTTACGTGTTTAAATTGAATAAGTATAGGTACCAGGGCTATCGTTTAGCGGGATATGGTTGTGCAAAATGCTTAATAAATAAAATAACTACTTTGCTTAAAAAGCTAAAAAGGTACACCTACGCAATAAAAATAGGAAATATGAACTGTTTGTTTGCTTTTCTGACCGTGTGGGTCGATGTATATATATTTATGTCTATTGTGATCCTACTACGATCGAACTGTGCAAAGGAGGCTATGGCGAATTTTTCTGAAAATTTAAGGCGTTAGAAAATTTTCGGGAAATTTTGGAAAATTTGTGAAAACTAAATTTTGGATTTGGAGTTAAAAGTTAAACGATATAGTTTGTTTTGAAAAGTATAACTAAGTATAGATTTGAAAAACTTAGTAAATTTTTTGAAAGAGTTTAACTATTGGATTTTTGGGAAAGTTAAACACTTAAGAGATTTGTAAATCTAATTTGAACGATTTGTTTTTGAAAAGTTAATGGATTTCAAGACTTTTTCTTACTTTGCAATTTCGAGGACGAAATTCTTTTAAGGGGGGAAGATTGTAACGACCCAGAATTTCTGTCATTTGAAATTCGTATATTTAATTAATTTTAAATATTAACAAGTAAATTTAATAAGCTGAGTAACTTAAATTTTGAATATTCTGATTTAATTGGATAATTAAATCGAAAATTTTGTATTTGAAATTCCAGAAATAATTGGAAATTGGATCAAATGTGTATAAATATGATTTATAAAGTTATATTAAATCATATTAGAGTTAGAACGATGTTATAGAACTTTTAAAATTGAATTAAAAGTTAAATTGTGATAATTGAATATTTTAATATTTAATTGACTAGAAAAAATGACCATTTTTCACACAGACTCGGATTTCGACGAAACTAGTTTCATCGGATCTGTAATGTTAAATTATTGTAAGGTTTCAAATTTTGTGTCAATCGGATTTACGGTTTGTCCGGGGCAAGCTGAAACGCATAGAAGTCATTTTAATCGATTTAATTTAAATTTGATCATTTAATTCCGTAACTCGCACGTATGACCGAATTAGCTTCCGAAACACGTTCCATTGTGTTTGGAACGCGGGTAAAACCCTAGAAACGTCAGCCGACATGCTTCGTTTGGAGTTCGGAAAATTTTGGATGAATTGTGTTTTTGTCAATTTTCTATAAAAGGCCCCCATTATTTCACATTTGCTAAAACCCTAAATAACCTAGGTCAGGCCCCCATTTCTTCCAATCCATTCAATATTATTGAAAACTTTCTAAAGCAAAATTGAAGAGCTTCACGAGATCTTGAAATCCATACGGGGATGATCGATTTTCGTTGAGAAAATCAATGTCAAATCGAGCTGGAACGTGACGTGTTCGTTCACGTTTATCACGACGAGGGGAGGGCCAAGTGCCACGTCGTTCAAGGTGGAGGTGCGCGTGAGCTAGGGCTTTCGAATGGAGGTGGCTGATCGTCTTCGAACGTTGTGATGGAGGAGTGAAAATTCGTGCAACGTCGACGGCTATGGGTTTAAACATGCACGTGAAACCTGGGAACAATGTTTGGGAAGAAAACAAAAGTCACGGCCACGATCTAGCTTCCAAAAATCAACGGCAGGATTTGTTCTGGTATAATAAAAAAAAAGGAAATTGTTTTAAATGTATATACAAACTTTATAAATCGATAACTCTTGCATACGTTATCAGAATTTGACGATTTTGGTGGTGTTGGAATTGCAGCGACGCGATCTACGCGCTGCAGCAGATCCAGAGACGATTAAAGCTTGTGAAAATTTTGGATTAAATTGAAGGCGCTTGTAACGACCCCAGATTTTGATTTTATTTAAATTGATAATTAAATAAATTTTTGGCTAAAAATTGAAAATTAATTTTTAGTGGAAGCGAGTTTCCCCGATATCCAAATATATTTTGTATAATCATTTAAATTTAAAAATATTATATATATATGTGAATATATATATATATATGTATTTGAGCATATATGAGCAAATTTGAAATAATATATATGTATATTTGATTTGAATTTAAATTGTAAATAAATGGGCCAAAGATAAATTATAATAATAAATAAATTATATAGTTTTATACAATGTAAAGTAAAAATATAAATCTTAATATCATATTAATAAACCAATACAAAGTAATATACATAGTATAGACTACAAAATAATAAAAGAAAAAGTTGAAACAAAACCAAATACATATGAAAATAAAATTCATGAACACTTGCAAATGAAACCAAACAAACAAAAGAAAATATGTGTACATTTCTAAAAGCTAAAACAAGACTTAATCTTCATGTAACAAAAATAATAAGGCAAAGCAAATATAATCTCAGCCGAAATCAAACTGCATATTCAACAAGAATATATATGTACAAACTAAAGTGGATAAGCATAAACAAATAAAAGAAGTTCATTGATTTTATAAAGGTGTTGTAAAAGAATAGAATAAGTGTATGTAGTTTTGTACAAAGTAATCAATGCTACTACCTCTAGCATACAAGAGAAGGTATCAGCCAAACAAAACAAGAAAACATAAAGTACATTAACATTTAAAGCTTTCATCTCAACAAATAAGCAAAGTCAATTCGGGAACACTTCAGCCTCCATATACAAGAAAAAAATCTCTGAATGATTGTACAAAGGAAATGATACCCTGTAACCTGCTTTCTTTTATACATATCAACTCTTCATCTTTTTGTTCGTTCATTTCTTTACTGAGAAAATTTTTAAAGCAAGTTTCATCCCAAATATAAACATATCATTCAAACTTAAAAACAAATCCAACATAAAATATCAAAGCAATTAGGGCCTGGGAATCAAGAAGCAAAGAAGCTTCAGTTATCAAGATCAAAACTAGATATCAAACAGAAAGGTTTCAACTTTGCAAACTTTCAAGCTTGTTCATAGAAGTTCTGTTTTCTTTCTTCTATCAGGTGAGCAAATTTCTAAACAAAATCTTTATCTTCCTGTGAGTAAACCTTATTGATCTAACGTTTAATCTTGATGCTGTGATGATTGTATGAAGTAAATCTGTAATCAATGATTTCTTGAGTGAAATTTATGTTGAATATACATTTTTGAATATGTATACAGGCTTGTACATGTCTGTATATTCAAAAGAAAAAAATATGCTCTGTTCCAGGTTTCAAAGCCTGTTAAACAAAAATCCAAATACTCCCTCTCCATTCTTCTGTAGGCCTTAGAATTCAAATGGAACATGGTTGTATAATCATGTTTTAGGTTTTAAAAATAACTTCTAAGCAGAATTAATTCAAATATTTCTAGAAAATTTATAATACAGGAAACAAAAAAATCAAAATGGGTTAGATTTCAAACACCACTATAACATGTTATACAGTTAAATCAAATACCTCTTTGATAAAGTTGAATGACATAAATTGCTAATTCAAGTTTATACCTGGAATTAATATTAAAAGTTATGATTTTTAAAATTTGAATGAAGATTTTAACTTCATTTTTCGAAGAGCAGTTCAAGGTTGAACAAAAAATTGAATTTCTTTCGATTTCTAAAGTTTGAATCAATAATAAAAGTTGAAACTTGAATTGATCCTAGTATTAACATCATGGATCATGAGAAAATTATCAGGGAATTTTTCTAATGTATAAATTAAACAAATGAATACATTCTAGGGTTTATTTCACAGTTTTTATTTAGGTCAGTGATGTTTCGAATTCATCACCAATACGCGATCGAGTGGTTCGAGCTTCTGGAGGATGGTCGATTGTCTTGTTGTCTAGGCGTGGACGAAATCCTGATGTCTCTGGTGCCTTGTGTGGCGAGGATGAGTAGGTTTTGTCATTCGAGTTGGGTTCCAGGTTGTGTCGAGTAGCTCGATTTCGAGTTCGTCGTCGATTTGAAGATCTGGGTGTTTGTGATGGATGAGGGTGTGGTCGGCGACTTTGCGACGTGGTCGAGGGCGATCGTCGTGGCTCCGGCGTCTCGTGCATGTGCACGCGTATGCTTGTGTGTGTCAGGATGATTTGTTTTGGGAAGGAGGAGGGGACTCGAAGTTGTCTTCGGGAAGATGGGTTGCTGGCTCGAGTTGGAGCTCGCGTATTTTCAAGTGGCACCGGGTAAACACTTAAACAAATTTTAAGTTGGAAAAAAAGGGGCTCACGGGTTGGTTTTGGAGGAAACTCGAAGCAGTTTCGAGTAAAAGCTCGGGTAGGACCCGAAGTAGGATCTAAACCCAGTTTTTTTTAGTTTTAAAAGCACAGTTTTGAAATTTAAATAAATTAGTTTAAGACTTTGCTTAAAGTAAAAGGTAAGTTTGGGGATAAAAGTTTTTAAACATATTTGTAAATATCAGAATGAGTTTCACCTTAAATTTACGAAGATTGATTTGATTTATAATTCATAAATCTTTTTCTGTTAATCAAAATGAATAACTTATTTAGTTTATAGATTAATTAAATAAGATCTAAATGGCAATTGAGTGATTAATTAAGTCAATGGTTTATCTTTAAATTAAAAGACGCTTAATTAATGTGTGTAATTAAAGGGTGATTACTCAAGTGATTAAAACAATAATTAATTAATGGTTAATTAATTAATGTGATTAATTAAGGGTAAATTATTAATTAAAGATAATTAATAGTGAATTAAATAATTAAAGATTAATTATTTAAATAAGTAAAGGTTGATGAATTATAATTAAAGGTTAATTAATTATTGATGGTTAACTTATAAATGATTAAAGAGTAATTAATCAAAATGATTTGTGATTTATTAATGTTAATTAACCAGGATTAGTAATTCATAAGAAATTAATCTGATTTGAATTAATCAGATATTAATTGATTTTACTTATGAATGTTTGGATTCTATTGGATGATTTGATCGTTTGATATCCCTGATATATGATGCTTTGTGATACATCCTGATTTATGCTGTGATCTGTAATTTACTTATCTGCGATATATATATCTGTGATTTCTGTTTCTGTGATATATTACTATGTGAATATGAAACTTTGACCCATAGAACGACATTTGAATTTCGATGCGACAGGGAGTCGGATTCTAGTTGGTTATCCGAAAACCACATCGAATTGTAATAATGAATCTTCATGACTGATAAATTTATTTTATCTCTGAAACTGTGAATGAAGATAAGCGTTATGGGTTATACCGCTTATCGATATATCTGTGATGATTGATGTTGTTGCACTATTGTGTGTAAAACCCCTGGACTACACCTTACACACACAAATATGGATTTCACATGGAAATCGGTTAAGTCACAGATCATTTAAATTTGATGTTTTTGAAATTTAAATTTTAATTTCAATTGATTTTGAAATTGGAAATTTGGGTTCAAAGTGAAAAGCTTTTGAAATAGAATTTCAAAGATAAAAGTTATTTTGAATAACTTAATCGAGTTTGAAAATTAAATAATTTGATTTAAATTTGAATTCAAGTTTGAAATTGAATTCTATGATTTGAAACTAGGAATTAAAAATGCTGTACAAGTTATATATGGGATAAACCATTTTAAAGATATTGATTTGGGAATTTGAATTTAAATTCAAAGGTTTTCACTCGTGTAAATAAAATTGGATTTTTCTAAAAAGAAAACTATTTGTTTTCAAATGATTAAAGCTTTCAAATAAGAAGTGAACTTCCAAATTGTGTTAAAAGGAATTTTAAGATTTAAATGAAAATGATTTCCAAGTTATGGAAACGATTTGAAAGCTATAAGTTAAATATTTAATTTAAAGATTTTAAACGGGTTAATTCAATTGAAATGGAAATGTTTTGAAATCCATAAATGGATCTTTGTGAATGGGGTTAACTTTGTGAATTGAATCTTTTTTGTTTAAAAGATTTGAAAATGGAAATTTGTTTAAACTATTTGAAAAAAAGTATTAAATTATTAAGTTGTGACTTAATTGAAACCCCATATCCATATGTTTTAAATATTTCGCTCACTATTCGGGTTAGCCGGGAAAGGTCCTTTGGGTCGTATAACTCATTCCGAATATGTGATACGTCGATATGGTCCGCATTTGATGACCGGTGTTGAAGACCGGATATTTTTGAAAACGGAAGGATTACCGTCGAGTTACTCTGCATCGGCTGATCCCCGATATAGAGGTTTTATCACCCATAGTGACGGGAAGTTCGGACGTGATTGGAAATTATCTGGATTTGCAAGGGCTTCGTAAGAAGTGCCTTCGGTTCTGTTCGAACCCAGAACAGACTTGTATGGTTACATGTTTGACATTATACTTTGAGATATAAAGTCGATTTCTTTTAAATACATTTCTGTTGGTGGCGGAGAATTTATTCTCTTAGCTTAACACCCTTCTCTGAGACGTACGAGCTCAAAGGTTATGTAGTTGAAATTTATCAACGATATATCCCAATTTGGTAATTTGACATGCTGAGTGTTGTTGTGTGATGATCATCGTTTGATCATTTGTGATATGATCATTTGTTTGACTATTTATCTTTGTGATCATTTCTTTGATCATCTGTTGACCCAAAGCATGGCTTTGTGACAAAGCGTAGCTTTGTGGACGAGACTTCGTCAGGGCCTCACAACCCGGAAATGGTCGAAACAGGAATATGCGTTAAGGTTATGAGGGTCGCGCCCTTTAGGGTATGTCATTTCCTTCTGGAAAAGGGTGGTATCATGGTATGGAGCCCAGATACTTACTCATGTGGACACACTTTATTATTATGTGTGATGTTGGTTATCGAGGCCTCGGATAAAGGTCCCAAAGGACTGGGAGGTGGCATATTCGTGAGTTACCTGTTCTAGGGGTAACCCGGCCTTGTGTTGGCAGAGAGCAGTTTGTCTCTCGGGACGTCCAGCTAGAGGCGATCCCATGCGGCGGAAGGAAGTTCCTTAGCCTGACCAATTGTTGGAAAATCCAAAGAAACAATTCGAGCCTTGTACGGTTTTAGTTGTATAACCTGCTATGGAATGTGGCGGTAACCTGCTATTGAACATAGTAGCTTGATGAAGCACTCACCTTAAGTCGTGACCGACTCAGCAATTACTCGCCCTCCACCTTAAGTCGTGACCGACTCATCGATGTCTCGCCCTCCACCTTAAGTCGTAACCGACTCATCAATTACTCGCCCTCCACCTTAAGTCGTGACCGACTCATCGATGTTTCGTCCTCCACCTTAAGTCGTGACCGACTCATCAATCTCTCGCCTTCCACCTTAAGTCGCGACACCTCCAATAACTCGCGAACGACTCAAGCAACCGATTCTTCAATAACTCGCGAACGAATCATCCCAGCATCGATAAGTCGAGACCGATTCAATCCCAGTATCGATGAGTCACGACCAAGAAGAAGCTCATTACCGAGTTATTTCCCTAAGTCGCGATGCTCAGTTCACACTCCTCTTCCATGAGTCGCGAGCGGTTCCTCAATGTCGCGAACGACATAGCGATGTCGCCGAGAAACCCTAAGTCGTTTATTCGAACTTCACTAAGTCGTGGCCGTGTTATCTCTTAAGGCTGATGATTATTTCGTAAGTAGCGAAGCTTCCATAAGTCGTTGCCGAGACATTGTTAAGTCGCGAGTTTTGTTGAGTTGTTGCCGAGTCATCTTCAAGTCGAGGAGAAGTAGCCGAGTTAGCATTAAGTCACTGCATATTTTCTTTAAGTCATATGTTGAGGACTATGTGTTGTAATCTTTTTAAGTCATAAGTCGTGACAGTTGTATTATAAACTGATAAGTCGTGTACGACTTATGATGAGTCGTAGGTCGTAGGTGATGAGTTGGAAACGACTTAAGACTTATGTAATTTTCTGGATATGTGTTGTAGCCTATAAATAGGCAAGTGGTGTCATTTTGTAATGGTTGTTGATTTTTGAATAAAATTATCTTTTGATTGCTTTGTGCTTTCATTCAAATTGGTAGTTGAGTGTAATCTCCTATCTCCTCTTTCGGATAATCGAGTGCGCTCGATTCAACGATTGTAGAAGCCGATTCGCGGAATCAAGTGCGCTTGATCAACGCTTGAAGAATTGAAGATCTTTGAACCCGGTATCGTGCGCGATCAACGAGTTCGGGATAGCTAGAGTTCGGTATCTTCGGATCAACGAATTCGAGCATTTCAGCATTCATCAATCCATCGACTGCTACTTTCAACGATCTACATTGTTTTTGAAATATCTGCTGCATCAGTTTTGGTATCGGAGCTTGTTCTAGCCAATCATAGCTAGATCGAGTCTTGGAGCCAAGAATTTGAAGCTTGAAGAGTGAGCCGTGAGCAAGAAGAAGTGTTCGACTTGCATTGAAGTTGATTAATCGAATTTGTATTGGAAGCCGAAACTTTGTCCATCGTGTTCATCGCGATTTGCTACAAAGTGGAAGTTTTCGATCCGTTTCATTTTGGATCAAAGTCCGAAAAGTGTTTGAATTTGAAGTGTTGAAAAGTTTGTGAAGATTTCAAATATGCCGCCAAGGAGAGCTAATCGTCACCAAAACGTAGAAGCTTTGTATCGAAGAGAAGAAGCTGATGAGATGGAGCAAAGAATCAATGAGAATTTTAGTGAAAAGCTTAACGAAGGAATTGGCCGGTTAGAGAAGCTTATGACAGAAATGAATCAAAATCGGAGAAGGGTTTCACCAGAATCTAACCATGGGGGTAGTAGAGTCTCGCAACATTCCAATCGAGACAGAAGTGTTGAAAATGATCAAGGGCGTGGGAGGAACGTGAATGATCGTGAACGGAGGAATGTAGATAGAAGGGATGGTGGTAGACGTGAAGGGAGTAGAGATGTTGGTGGTCAGAATTGACATCGTTATGCATCTGATTTTGAAGAGGAGTATGATGGTGGTAGTATTCAAGGAAGAGGTCAAGGAAGAAACTATTCTGAGTATGATCACAAATGGGAGTCGGGGATGAAGACAGAAATTCCTGAATTCAAGGGTGGTATGCAAGCGGAGGAGTTTCTAGATTGGGTGGCTAATGTTGAAGAGATTTTTGACTTTAAGGAAGTTCCAGAACATCGTAGAGTGAAGTTGGTTGCTACAAGGTTGAGGGGTAGAGCTTTGGCATGGTGGCAGCAAACTAAACTTACACGTGAACGAATGGGGAAGTCAAAAGTTGAATCTTGGGAGAAGATGAAGAAATTGATGAAAGCAACGTTCTTACCTTACAATTATCAATCTCTGATGTATCAACGTTTGCAGAACTTGAGGCAGGGCACAAAGACTGTTAATGATTACGCAGATGAGTTTTACCAGCTTATTGCAAGGAATGATATTATGGAAACGGAAGAGCAGCTGACATCTAGATTCATTGGGGGATTGAGAATGCAGATTCAGGATATGGTTAATATGTTCGATCCAAGATCTGTAGCAGAGGCACATCAGAAAGCGTTGGCTTGGGAGAAGTAGGGACGACGAGGAGGTGGTGTATTTACTAATTCCAACAATCAAGTGAAGGGTGTTAGTGGAAGTGCTAATGTTTCCAAACCTATCAGTAAACCAGTGGTGAAGGATGTTGAGAAGGCGAAGGTTAACAACAGTTTCAAATGTTACAATTGTCAGGAGATGGGTCATAAAAGCAACGAGTGTCCAAAGCCAAAGAAGAGAACCATGGTGACAGAAGTTGAGGAGGAAGATGAGGAAGAAGCTGAATGCACTAATTCTTTACCAGTTGAGGAGGAAGACTTACTGTCGGGAGATGACGGGTACGCATTGATGATGAGGAGAAGTTGTTTAACACCGAAGCAAGAGGAGGAAAGTAGTTGGTTGAGGAACAATATCTTTCAATCTACATGCACTATTCTGGGAAGAGTTTGTAAATTTGTTATTGATGCTGGAGTTGTGATAATATTATCTCTACAGAAGCGGTGAAGAAGTTGGAGTTGAAAACCGAGAAACATCCTAAACCGTACAAGTTAGCTTGGTTGAGGAAGGGTGGTGAATTGAAAGTTGGACGTAGAGCTTGTGTGAAGTTTTCAATTGGGAAGAAATACAAAGATGAAATCTGGTGTGATGTCGTAGATATGGACGTTTGTCATTTGTTGCTGGGGAGACCGTGGCAGTATGATCGAGCTGTGCAGCATGACGGACGGACCAACAGTTACAGTTTCATGTTCGGAGGTACAAAGATTACTCTGGTTCCGAAGAAACGCCAACAAGAAGAAAACAAACTGGAGGAGATTGAAGAACTGAAAATGTTGTTATCTTTGAAGGAGTTTGTTAAGGAGGTCGAGGAGGAATTGGAAGTGATCTTGCTGATTGGGCGTGAGAGCAGTGAAGAGGTTGAAATTCCAGAAGAAGCGAAGTCAGTATTGAAAGAATTTGAGGATGTATTTCCAGACGAGTTGCCTAAAGAGTTACCGCCGCTGAGAGACATTCAACATCAAATTGATCTTGTTCCAGGAGCAGTATTGCCACATAGACCGCATTACCGAATGAGTCCGAAGGAGCATGAAGAATTAAGAAGGCAGGTGGAAGAATTGCTTGAGCGGGGACATGTACAGGAAAGTTTGAGTCCATGTGCTGTGCCAGCTTTGTTGGTACCGAAGAAAGATGGGACGTGGAGGATGTGCACGGACAGTCGAGCATTGAATAAAATCACTGTACGATACAGATTTCCAATGCCAAGGTTGGATGAATTACTGGATCAGTTGAGTGGGGCTACTATCTTTTCGAAAATTGATCTGAAAAGCGGATATCATCAAATTCGGATTAGACCTGGAGACGAATGGAAGACAGCCTTCAAGACGAGAGAGGGGTTGTATGAATGGCTGGTGATGCCGTTCGGTCTTTCGAATGCACCGAGTACGTTCATGCGAGTGATGAATCAAATTTTTAGACCTTTCATTGGGAAATTTGTGGTGGTGTACTTTGACGATATTTTGATTTATAGTAGGAGTCTGGAAGAGCATGTTCAACATCTGAAGGAAGTGTTAATTATTTTACGAGAGGAACAATTTTATGCTGCGACAAAGAAATGCGTGTTCATGACGTATAGTGTTTTGTTCTTGGGGTATATTGTTTCGGAGAAGGGCATCCAGGTAGATCAGAATAAAGTTGAAGCAGTCAGGAATTGGCCACAGCCGAAGACAATTACAGAAGTGAGAAGTTTTCATGGGCTAGCATCATTCTACCGAAGATTCATTCCACACTTCAGTAGCGTGATGGCACCGGTGACTGATTGCATGAAGGGGAAACAATTTTCTTGGACGGAGGAAGCTGGGATTGCTTTTGGGAAGATCAAGAAGTTGCTGACATCTGCACCAATTCTTGTATTACCAGATTTTCAGTTATTGTTTGAACTGCATACTGATGCGTCAAAGGTTGGAATTGGAGGGGTGTTGAGTCAGAATGGGCGTCCTATTGCATATTTCAGCGAGAAGTTGTCAGGAGCAAAGATGAGGTACAGTACCTATGATGTGGAATTTTATGCTGTTGTTCAAGCGGTGAAGCACTGGCGACATTACTTATTCCAGAAATAATTTGTTTTATACACTGATCACGAGGCGTTGAAACATTTACAAGGACAAGATAAGATTTCAGCAAGACATGCATCGTGGATTGCTTATTTGCAGCAGTTTACTTTTGTCGTTAAGCACAAGTCAGGGGTAACCAATCGTGTGGCTGATGCTTTGAGCAGGAGGAGTCATTTGTTGACGACAATGAAAGTTGAAGTGACAGGTTTTGAATTATTGCTAGAATTGATTGAAGAAGATCCTTACTTTGTGAAATTTGTTGAAAAAGTAAAGGAAGGAAGCACTGATGAATTTGTGTTGGTGGATGGTTTTCTGTTTAAAGGAAATCGTTTGTGCATCCCAAACTGTAGCTTGAGAATGAAGATTGTTAAAGAACTACATGAAGAAGGCCATGTGGGTAGAGATCGTACGTTGCAGTTAATTTCTCAATCTTATTTTTGGCCGTCAATGAGGAAAGAGGTAGAGAGATTTGTGGAAAGGTGTCATATCTGTCAAGTTTCGAAAGGAACAGCGACAAATGCGGGGTTATATATACCGTTACCTGTGCCTACCAAACCATGGGTTGATATCGGCATGGATTTCGTGTTGGGATTGCCGCGAACTCAGAGGGGAAATGATTCTATATTTGTTGTGGTGGACAGGTTTTCGAAGATGGCACATTTTATAGCCTGTAAGAAGACAGCGGATGCAGTTCGAGTGGCACAGTTATTCTTTAAAGAAATATATCGTTTACATGTTTTACCAGAATCTATTGTTTCAGACAGGGATACCAGATTTTTAAGTCATTTTTGGCTTAGTTTGTGGAAGATGGTGGGAACGAAGCTGAATTTTAGTAGTGCTTATCATCCGCAAACAGATGGGCAGACAGAGGTGGTGAATAGATCGTTGGGAAATTTGTTACGATGTCTTGTGAAAGACAATTTGAAGAGTTGGGATTTGAAGTTGTGTCAAGCTGAATTTTCTCACAATCATGCAAATAACCGAAGTACAGGTTTCAGTCCATTTCAGATTATATATTCAAGTTTACCAAAGGGGCCGTTGGATTTGATGATGGTTACACAACCGAAGGGGACAGTTAAGCGGGCTGCTGATTTTGTTGATGGGTTGACGGAATGCCATAGAATCGTTCAGGAACGATTGGAAAAGGCAAATGAGAAGTATAAACAAATGGCGGATAAGAAACGAAGAAGTGTAGTCTTCAAAGAGGGTGATTTTGTTTACGCGGTATTGACGAAAGATCGTTTTCCAGTTGGAACTTACAATAAGTTGAAAGCACGAAAGATTGGTCCAGTAGAAATCTTGAAGAGGATCAATGATAATGCGTATCGATTAAGGTTGCCAGAAGAGGTCCATACTTCTGATGTTTTTAATGTCAAACACTTGATTCCATATTATGGGAAGGAACTTGACGAAGATGACGAAAATGCGAATTCGAGGACGAATTCTTTTCAACAAGGGGAGGATGATGAAGCACTCACCTTAAGTCGTGACCGACTCAGCAATTACTCGCCCTCCACCTTAAGTCGTGACCGACTCATCGATGTCTCGCCCTCCACCTTAAGTCGTGACCGACTCATCAATTACTCGCCCTCCACCTTAAGTCGTGAACGACTCATCGATGTTTCGTCCTCCACCTTAAGTCGTGACCGACTCATCAATCTCTCGCCTTCCACCTTAAGTCGCGACACCTCCAATAACTCGCGAACGACTCAAGCAACCGATTCTTCAATAACTCGCGAATGACTCATCCCAGCATCGATAAGTCGAGACCGATTCAATCCCAGTATCGATGAGTCGCGACCAAGAAGAAGCTCGTTACCGAGTTATTTCCCTAAGTCGCGATGCTCAGTTCACACTCCTTTTCCATGAGTCGCGAGCGGTTCCTCAATGTCGCGAACGACATAGCGATGTCGCCGAGAAACCCTAAGTCGTTTATTCGAACTTCACTAAGTCGTGGCCGTGTTATCTCTTAAGGCTGATGATTATTTCGTAAGTAGCGAAGCTTCCATAAGTCGTTGTCGAGACATTGTTAAGTCGCGAGTTTTGTTGAGTTGTTGCCGAGTCATCTTCAAGTCGAGGAGAAGTAGCCGAGTTAGCATTAAGTCGCTGCATATTTTCTTTAAGTCGTATGTTGAGGACTATGTGTTGTAATCTTTTTAAGTCATAAGTCGTGACAGTTGTATTATAAACTGATAAGTCGTGTACGACTTATGATGAGTCGTAGGTCGTAGGTGATGAGTCGGAAACGACTTAAGACTTATGTAATTTTCTGGATATGTGTTGTAGCCTATAAATAGGCAAGTGGTTTCATTTTGTAATGGTTGTTGATTTTTGAATAAAATTCTCTTTTGATTGCTTTGTGCTTTCATTCAAATTGGTAGTTGAGTGTAATCTCCTATCTCCTCTTTCGGATAATCTAGTGCGCTCGATTCAACGATTGTAGAAGCCGATTCGCGGAATCAAGCGCGCTTGATCAACGCTTGAAGAATTGAAGATCTTTGAACCCGGTATCGTGCGCGATCAACGAGTTCGGGATAGCTAGAGTTCGGTATCTTCGGATCAACGAATTCGAGCATTTCAGCATTCATCAATCCATCGACTGCTACTTTCAACGATCTACATTGTTTTTGAAATATCCGCTGCGTCATAGCTATAGTAGGCATACGATACCGGTCGTATGCTGGCTAAGATTAATATTGTATTTTCGAAATGGTCTTGTACCCTATGAACTAGTAATAATATCAATATAGTTTTCTTTCGCATAGTAAGCATATTTGACTAACATAAGAAGCAATCTCCTCTAAGTCTGTGTTTGCATTATGTGTGTGGTGGGAGGTCTTATGGTAGTTTCATTTTCTAAAAGCATTGCGGATTTCAATGTTTAAAACCTTTTGTGTTTGTTTAAAGATAAACTGTTTTTGTTGCTCACACCAGTCCCATGACTGACCTGGAGATTATTGTTCCCTTCCTAAACTCTGGGTGCCCATTATTTTCCACACGGGCAATTTAGAGTTGGGTTTCTTTTCAGATAGTCAGGTTTAGTAGATTATCTGGAGTTAGTTCAGTAGTTGGGGTTCAGGACTGCACTTGCTTCTCTTTGTGGTTCGAGCTTGACATTGAAGATCATTTTGGAGTCAGTCTCTCTGACTGATCATTTGGAGTTATCATTTCTGTTTTCTGCTGTATCATTATTTATCTCTGATATTGTTGTATCATATTGATATCATTGTTGTATATCATTCTGGATATTGTATTTATTGGAGTTGTATATGATATCATTGTTTTCTTTCTTCCGCTGTGTTGTTATACTTAATGGTGTTATAAGCTCCGGTGACTCGGATTTGAACGATCGAATCTACGGCATTCGAGTACGATGTAAAGTATGGATGTCGATTTTCGAGCGGGCAAAATTCATTTCGTTACATTTGGTATCAGAGCTAAGGTTGAACTTTAGCTCAGGAGTATAACACATTAAGTAGCTCATTAGAGATAGAGTGAAGTAAACTCTAGAATGAATATATCCCTAAGATATCTGTTCGAACGTCTCAGTAAATTATCTTGCTATCCACTGATAGTGAGTATGAGTGCGAGAAGAGGACTAGATAGGGGACAAGGGAGTACGACCATAAATGGTCAATACCCTGCAACAGTGGAAACAATGTTTCTTATCAATCTCCTTTGATTCGTTTCCAAATTCTTTTGATTTCTTCGTACCAGCTACGGGAAGAAGTTTCGGTGCGATGATGGCCTACGAATCGTTGTAGAAAATCCTTACTTAGTATCTTTATCGATTTCTTATCAGCTTTTCGATTTAAACTCTAATGAATTGGAATTTGGAATTGAAATTTCAAATGAATTGGAAAATTTAAATTGAGTTAAATTGATTAATAGAATATGAAGCTAAATTTGAATTGTATCGATAAAACAATTTCATTTAAAACCAAAATTGAAATTCTATTGTAATTTCTTTTGAATACCAAAGTCCAAAGAGGGAAAAATTGGTATGTATTATGAGATATTCCGGCTTGAGTTTGGAATTCATATCCTAAGTTTGAGGAATTATAGGAGATCGAATCTGTCTATCTCTATGTTGTTTTCGTGCCTGCGAATTTCGAGGACGAAATTCTTTTAAGGGGGAAGTTTGTAACGACCCCAGATTTTGATTTAATTTAAATTGATAATTAAATAAATTTTTGGATAAAAATTGTAAAATTAATTTTTAATGGAAGCGAGTTTCCCCGATATCCAAATATATTTTGTATAATCATTTAAATTTAAAAATATTATATATATATATGTGAATATATATATATGTATTTGAGCATATATGAGCAAATTTGAAATAATATATATGTATATTTGATTTGAATTTAAATTGTAAATAAATGGGCCAAAGATAAATTATAATAATAAATAAATTATATTGTTTTATACAATGTAAAGTAAAAATATAAATCTTAATATCATATTAATAAACCAATACAAAGTAATATAAATAGTATAGACTACAAAATAATAAAAGAAAAAGATGAAACAAAACCAAATACATATGAAAATAAAATTCATGAACACTTGCAAATGAAACCAAACAAACAAAAGAAAATATGTGTACATTTATAAAGGCTAAAACAAGACTTAATCTTCATGTAACAAAAATAATAAGGCAAAGCAAATATAATCTCAGCCGAAATCAAACTGCATAGTCAACAAGAATATATATGTACAAACTAAAGTGGATAAGCATAAACAAATAAAAGAAGTTCATTGATTTTATAAAGGTGTTGTAAAAGAATAGAATAAGTGTATGTAGTTTTGTACAAAGCAATCAATGCTACTACCTCTAGCATACAAGAGAAGGTATCAGCCAAACAAAACAAGAAAACATAAAGTACATTAACATTTAAAGCTTTCATCTCAACAAATAAGCAAAGTCAATTCGGGAACACTTCAGCCTCCATATACAAGAGAAAAATCTCTGAATGATTATACAAAGGAAATGATACCCTGTAACCTGCTTTCTTTTATACATATCAACTCTTCATCTTTTTTTTCATTCATTTCTTTACTGAGAAATTTTTTAAAGCAAGCTTCATCCCAAATATAAACATATCATTCAAACTTAAAAACAAATCCAACATAAAATATCAAAGCAATCAGGGCCTGGGAATCAAGAAGCAAAGAAGCTTCAGTTATCAAGATCAAAACTAGATATCAAACAGAAAGGTTTCAACTTTGCAAACTTTCAAGCTTGTTCATAGAAGTTCTGTTTTCTTTCTTCTATCAGGTGAGCAAATTTCTAAACAAAATCTTTATCTTCCTGTGAGTAAACCTTATTGATCTAACGTTTAATCTTGATGCTGTGATGATTGTATGAAGTAAATCTGTAATCAATGATTTCTTGAGTGAAATTTATGTTGAATATACATTTTTGAATATGTATACAGGCTTGTACATGTCTTTATATTCAAAAGAAAAAAATCTGCTCTGTTCCAGGTTTCAAAGCCTGTTAAACAAAAATCCAAATACTCCCTCTCCATTCTTCTGTAGGCCTTAGAATTCAAATGGAACATGGTTGTATAATCATGTTTTAGGTTTTAAAAATAACTTCTAAGGAGAATTAATTCAAATATTTCAAGAAAATTTATAATACAGGAAACAAAAAAATCAAAATGGGTTAGATTTCAAACACCACTGTAACATGTTATATAGTTAAATCAAATACCTCTTTGATAAAGTTGAATGACATAAATTGCTAATCCAAGTTTATACCTGGAATTAATATTAAAAGTTATGATTTTTAAAATTTGAATGAAGATTTTAACTTCATTTTTCGAAGAGCAGTTCAAGGTTGAACAAAAAATTGAATTTCTTTCGATTTCTAAAGTTTGAATCAATAATAAAAGTTGAAACTTGAATTGATCCTAGTATTAACATCATGGATCATGAGAAAATTATCAGGGAATTTTTCTAATGTATAAATTAAACAAACGAATACATTCTAGGGTTTATTTCATAGTTTTTATTTAGGTTAGTGATGTTTCGAATTCATCACCAATACGCGATCGAGTGGTTCGTGCTTCTGGAGGATGGTCGATTGTCTTGTTGTCGAGGCGTGGACGAAATCCTGATGTCTCTTGTGCCTTGTGTGGCGAGGAAGAGTAGGTTTTGTCATTCGAGTTGGGTTCCAGGTTGTGTCGAGTAGCTCGATTTCGAGTTCGTCGTCGATTTGAAGATCTGGGTGTTCGTGATGGATGGGGGTGTGGTCGGCGACTTTGCGACGTGGTCGAGGGCGATCGCCGTGGCTCCGGAGTCTCATGCACGTGCACGCGTATGCTTGTGTGTGTCAGGATGATTTGTTTTGGGAAGGAGGAGGGGACTCGAAGTTGTCTTCGGGAAGATGGGTTGCTGGCTCGAGTTGGAGCTCGCGTATTTTCAAGTGGCACCGGGTAAACACTTAGACAAATTTTAAGTTGGAAAAAAAGGGGCTCACGGGTTGGTTTTGGAGGAAACTCGAAGCAGTTTCGAGTAAAAGCTCGGGTAGGACCCGAAGTAGGATCTAAACCCAGTTTTTTTTTAGTTTTAAAAGCACAGTTTTGAAATTTAAATAAATTAGTTTAAGACTTTGCTTAAAGTAAAAGGTAAGTTTGGGGATAAAAGTTTTTAAACATATTTGTAAATATCAGAATGAGTTTCTCCTTAAATTTACGAAGATTGATTTGATTTATAATTCATAAATCTTTTTCCATTAATCAAAATGAATAACTTATTTAGTTTATAGATTAATTAAATAAGATCTAAATGGCAATTGAGTGATTAATTAAGTCAATGGTTTATCTTTAAATTAAAAGACGCTTAATTAATGTGTGTAATTAAAGGGTGATTACTCAAGTGATTAAAACAATAATTAATTAATGGTTAATTAATTAATGTGATTAATTAAGGGTAAATTATTAATTAAAGATAATTAATGGTGAATTAAATAATTAAAGATTAATTATTTAAATAAGTAAAGGTTGATGAATTATACTTAAAGGTTAATTAATTATTGATGGTTAACTTATAAATGATTAAAGAGTAATTAATCAAAATGATTTGTGATTTATTAATGTTAATTAATTATTGATGGTTAACTTATAAATGATTAAAGAGTAATTAATCAAAATGATATGTGATTTTTTAATGTTAATTAACCAGGATTAGTAATTCATAAGAAATTAATCTGTTTTGAATTAATCAGATATTAATTGATTTTACTTATGAATGTTTGGATTCTATTGGATGATTTGATCGTTTGATATCCCTGATATATGATGCTTTGTGATATATCCTGATTTATGTTGTGATCTGTAATTTACTTATCTATGATATATATATCTATGATTTCTGTTTCTGTGATATATTACTATGTGAATATGAAACTTTTGACCCATAGAACGACATTTGAATTTCGATGCGACAGGGAGTCGGATTCGAGTTGGTTATCCGAAACCCACATCGAATTGTAATAATGAATCTTCATGACTGATAAATTTATTTTATCTCTGAAACTGTGAATGAAGATAAGCGTTATGGGTTATACCGCTTATCGATATATCTGTGATGATTGATGTTGTTGCACTATTGTGTGTAAAACCCCTGGACTACACCTTACACACACAAATATGGATTTCACGTGGAAATCGGTTAAGTCACGGATCATTTAAATTTGATGTTTTTGAAATTGAAATTTTAATTTCAAGTGATTTTGAAATTGGAAATTCGGGTTAAAGTGAAAAGCTTTTGAAATAGAATTTCAAAGATAAAAGTTATTTTGAATAACTTAATCGAGTTTGAAAATTTAAATAATTTGATTTAAATTTGAATTCAAGTTTGAAATTGAATTCTATGATTTGAAACTAGGAATTAAAAATGTTGTACAAGTTATATATGGGATAAACCATTTTAAAGATATTGATTTGGGAATTTGAATTTAAATTCAACGGTTTTCACTCGTGTAAATAAAATTGGATTTTTCCGAAAAGAAAACTATTTGTTTTTAAATGATTAAAGCTTTCAAATAAGAAGGGAACTTCCAAATTGTGTTAAAAGGAATTTTAAGATTTAAATGAAAATGATTTCCAAGTTATGGAAACGATTTGAAAGCTATAAGTTAAATCTTTAGTCTAAAGATTTTAAACGGGTTAATTCAATTGAAATGGAAATGTTTTGAAATCCATAAATGGATCTTTGTGAATGGGGTTAACTTTGTGAATTGAATCTTTTTTGTTTAAAAGATTTGAAAATGGAAATTTGTTCAAACTATTTGAAAGAAAGTTTTAAATTATTAAGTTGTGACTTAATTGAAACCCCATATCCATATGTTTTAAATATTTCGCTCACTATTCGGGTTAGCCGGGAAAGGACCTTTGGGTCGTATAACTCATTCTGAATATGTGATACGTCGTTATGGACCGCATTTGATGACCGGTGTTGAACACCAGATATTTTTGAAAACGGAAGGATTACCGTCGAGTTACTCTGCATCGGCTGATCCTCGATATAGAGGTTTTATCACCCTTAATGACGGGAAGTGCGGATGTGATTGGAAATTATCCGGATTTGCAAGGGCTTCGTAAGAAGTGCCTTCGGTTCTGTTCGAACCCGAAACAGACTTGTATGGTTACATGTCTGACAGTACACTTTGAGATATAAAGCCGATTTCTTTTAAATACATTTCTGTTGGTGGCGGAGAATTTATTCTCTTAGCTTAACACCCTTCTTTGAGACGTACGAGCTCAGAGGTTATGTAGTTGAAATTAATCAGCGATATATCTCAATTTGGTAATGTGACATGTTGAGTGTTGCTGTGTGATGATCATCGTTTGATCATTTGTGATATGATCATTTGTTTGATCATTTATCTTTGTGATCATTTCTTTGATCATCTGTTGACCCAAAGCATGGCTTTGTGACAAAGCGTAGCTTTGTGGACGAGACTTTGTCAAGGACTCACAACCCGGAAATGGTCGAAACAGGAATATGCGGCAAGGTTATGAGGGTCGCGCCCTTTAGGGTATGTCATTTCCTTCTGGAAAAGGGTGGTATCATGGTATGGAGCCCAGATACTTACTCATGTGGACACACTTTATTATTATTTGTGATGTTGGTTATCGAGGCCTCGGATAAAGGTCCCAAAGGACCGGGAGGTGGCATATTCGTGAGTTACCTGTTATAGGGGTAACCCGGCCTTGTGTTGGCAGAGAGCAGTTTGTCTCTTGGGACGTCCAGCCAGAGGCAATCCCATGCGGCGGAAAGAAGTTCCTTAGCCTGACCATTTGTTGGAAAATCCAAAGAAACAATACGAGCATTGTACGATTTTAGTTGTATAACCTGCTATGGAATGTGGCCGTAACCTGCTATTGAACATAGTAGCTATAGTAGGCATACGATATTGGTCGTATGCTGGCTAAGATTAATATTGTATTTTCGAAATGATCTTGTACACTATGCACTAGTAGTAATATCAATATAGTTTTCTTTCCCATAGTAAGCATATTTGACTTACATAAGAAGCAATCTCCTCCAAGTCTGCGTTTGCATTATGTGTGTGGTGAGAGGTCTTATGGTAGTTTCATTTTCTAAAAGCATTGCGGATTTCAATGTTTAAAACCTTTTGTGTTTGTTTAAAGATAAAATGTTTTTGTTGCTCACACCATTCCCATGACTGACCTGGAGTTTATTGTTCCCTTCCTAAACTCTGGGTGCCCATTATTTTCCACACGGGCAGTCTAGAGTTGGGTTTCTTTTCAGATAGTCAGGTTTAGTAGATTATCTGGAGCTAGTTCAGTAGTTGGAGTTCAGGACTGCACTTGCTTCTCTTTGTGGTTCGAGCTTGACATTGAAGATCATTTTGGAGTCAGTCTCTCTGACTGATCATTTGGAGTTATCATTTCTATTTTCCGCTGTATCATTATTTATCTCTGATATTGTTGTATCATATTGATATTATTATTGTATATCATTCTGGATATTGTATTTATTGGAGTTGTATATGATATCATTGTTTTCTTTCTTCCGCTGTGTTGTTATACTTAATGGTGTTATAAGCTCCGGCGACTCGGATTTGAACGATCGAATCTACGGCATTCGAGTACGATGTAAAGTATGGATGTCGATTTTCGAGCGGGTAAAATTCGTTTCGTTACAGCGCTCGATTTAATTTGAAATTAGAACGCTCAGCGTTTTAAACTCAAGGTGAAAACTCCTCACTCAATCGAATTCTGTTTCGATTTATATTTTAAATAGTTAGATTTAAAATTTCTTAATTGCTTAATTGTGTGAATTGAATGATGGTTGTTATCTATTGTGCTGAAATAGACCCTATACGCCGCGTATTAAGCGGAGGTTATTTATTAAAAACAAATACCACGATAATTCCACAGTGAAGTGGAATTGGTATTATATATGTATTTGGAGTTGATTTCCCGCATTATATAGCGAATGAGACCCTATTGCGTCGCATAATAGCAGATAGTATTTTATAAATCCTATATACCGCGATATTCCACCTCGAAGTGGAATTGGTATTGTGCTAACATCTATGGATGCAAGGAAACAGGTTGGAGGGATCCAACTGGATTCCTCAAACATTTGAAATTATTTCAATGTTGTGTGTTGATTATTTATAATCTTTGTGTGATTATATTTGTGGATTGGAATTGTTGAAGGCTATAAATTAGCTGAATGTATTTTTGGTATCATTGGATACTAGAAATAAGTAAAATTGGATTTTCGAAATTCAAGTTGAAAATTTATCAAATAATTTATTTTTTTGAGAATTGGATAAATTAAAAAGGAGTTTTAAAATGATAAAGTTATTTTTGAACGATATTGAATTAAATTCTAAATTTTGGGAAAAAGCCTTAATAAATGGATTTCAAAAATATTATTTACAAGTTGAAGAATTTATTTAAAATTGGTTTTGAATAGATTGAAGAGATAAAGAAATTTATTTTAAAAAAGGAAATAACTTTGGAAATTGATTTATAGAAATTTATCTGATTTAAATTAATCAGATAATTAAATTAATCCTACTTATGGATGTTTGGATTTTATTGGATGTTGAATTGTTTGATATCCCTGATATGTGATGCTTTGTGATATATCCTGTTCTTTGTTGTGTGATCTGTAATTTGTTTATCTATGATATATATATATATATATATATATGTGATCTGTGAATGAAAGATAAGCGTTATAGTTTATACCGCTTAACAAATATATTGTTATATTTGAATCTGTGATGATTGGATGTTGTTGCACTATTGTGTTAAACCCTTGGACTACACAATACACACACAAATGTGGATTTCACGTGGAAATCGGTTAAGTCACAGATTTTTATCAATTCTAAAGATTGAATTTTTGAATCCAAAATAGTTTTGGAATTGGAATTAAAAGTTTTTGAAAATGAGTTTCAAAAATAAAAGTTATTTTAAATAACTTAATTAAAATTGAAATTTAAATCATTTGATTTAAATTTGAATTCAACATTTTGAAATTGAATTCAATGATTTGGGAACTATGGTTTAAAAGATTATACAAGTTATAAAAGGTGTTTATATGGGTTTTTTTTACCATTTAAAATATGGTTTTGGAAATTTAAATTTAAATCCAAGTTTTGTACTTAGATGGCTTTAACCTATGTAATTGTAACCAGTTTTTCCCAAAACGAAAACTATCTATTTTCATATAATAATAACTTTCATAAAGTGAAAAGATTTCCAATTTGTATCGAAATAAATCAAGTTGAAATGAAATTGTAAATAGTTTGGAAAAACTATGAATTAACCTTTGTGACAATGATTAAGCTTTATTTTGAATTAAAAGAATATTTTAAAAGGTGTATCTTTTATATTATAAAAGACTTGAATTGTGAATAGTTTTGAAAGCTATAAGTTAAATCTTGATTTAAAGATTTAATGGGTTAATCCAATTGAAATGGAAAATGATTTGGGAATCAGTGAATGAATCTTTGTGAAACTAGGTAAACTTTGTGAAGTAAATCTTTTTGTTTAAAGATTTAAAATGGTAATTTGTTTAAACCATTTAAAGGAAAGGATTTGGGTAATAAGTTGTGACTTAGTTAAAATCCCTATATCCATATGTTTTAAATATTTTGCTCACTATTCGGATTAGCCGGGAGAGGACTTTTGTGTCATATAACCCATTCCGAATTAGTGATATGACGATATGGATCGCATTGAAGACCGGTGGTGAAGACCGGGTATTTGTGAAAATGATAGGATGACCTATCGATTGTCTCTGCACCGTTAGCTACGGTATAGAGATTTCCTTTGTGATGGGAAGTTCGATCGGGATTGTGAATACCCGCATTGCAAGGGCTTCTTTGGAAGTGCCTTCGGTTCTGTTCGAACCCGGAACAGACTTGTATGGTTACATGTCTGACATTACATTTTGAGATATAAAGCTGATTTCTTTCAAATACATTTCTGTTGGTGGCAGAGAATTTATTCTCTTAGCTTAACACCCTTCTCTCAGACGTACGAGCTCAGAGGTTATGTAGTTGAAGGTTATCAGTGATATACTCCCAATTTGGTAGTGTGGCATGCTGAGTGTTGTTGTGTGATGATTATTTATTGATCATTTGTTGATCAAAGTGGGGCTTTGTAAAAAAGCGTAGCTTTGTGGACGAGACCTATTCGTACTTCATAAAATAGGAATGATGCAGCAAGGTTATGAGGGTCGCTCCCTTTAGGGTATGTCATTTCCTTCTGGAAAAGGGTGGTATCAGGTATGGAGCCCTGGTATTTAAACTATGTGGTTGCTCCAATCTCATTTACTGGGTGATTGTTGTTGTGTGATCGAGGCGCCTCGAATGAAGGTCCCAAAGGACAGGGGGTGGTATTTTTGTGTAGTAGTTACCTAGTGTAAGAGGTAACCCGGCCTTGTGTTGGTAGAGATCCGGTTAGGTTCTCGGAACGTCCCGGCAGAGGCGATCCCATTGACAGTAGGAAGTTCCTTAGCCTGACCATTTGTTGGCAATCCATCTTCCAATACGAACCTTGTACGGTATTATTTGTAGAACTTGCCATTTACTTATGGTGGTCACCATTGTTTAGATGGTAGTTATAGTAGGCATAGTTCGAAATGTCTATGCTGGCTAAGATTAATATTATACTTTCGAAATGTTTTCTGCACTATGCACTAATAATAATAAAATCAAATGATTTTGCGTAGTAAGCATGTTTGCCTATCATAAGAAGAAATCTCCTCCAATTCTGCGTTTGCATTGTGTGTGTGGCGGGAGGTCTTATGGTAGTTTCATTTTCCAAAAGCATTGCGGATGTCTTTTACTTCCTATGTTGTTGTTTTAATGATAATAACTGTTTTAAGTTCTCACACCAGTCACCATGACTGACCTGGAGTTTATTGTTCCTTTCCTAAACTCTAGGTGCCCATAATTTTCCACACGGGCAACCTAGAGTCAGGTTATCGGGTCATTCTGGATTTTAGGAGGATTTGGAGCTCAAGTGGCGAGCTGGATGGCGAGGCGTATCACTTGTATATGATAATATTTATTCCGCTGTGTATTCTGTATGAGGACAAGTTTATATAACTGTCCAGTATTGTATTGTTGTTGTAAACTCTGATGATGATGTAATGTATAAACTATATAGTTCTTTGATTTAAAGATTATTCATTTATCTATTATATGTTGTTCCGTTGTGATATGTGAGATTCTGATATTGTTTCTGTTGTTTCTTCTTTCTTTCTTTCTGTCTTCTTCTACCTCTTCTTTTTAACCATAACAAGGTTTTCCGGCATTCGATTGCTCGGCAGTTGATACAATGGACGTATTAATGTCGATTTTCGGAAGTCGAAAATCTTGAATCGTTACATGCAGCTACACGCCCATACTAGCGAACGAACCACCTTGCTCGACTACGAACTTCGCCGCACTACCTAGACTTGCGAGCACCAAACACCCACGCCTGACGAGATCGCGACCCAGACTTGGCCCACTATCGAGCTCGAATGATGCGACCACGAAAGCTCGAATCGATATTACTCGATCGCGATGTCGCCGCAGCCTAACCCCCCCCTTTCCCCTGTCGACGTTGATTCGAGAACTCGAATTAGGTTGTGGCTTCGATTCACAAACAAATCTGCTCGATTTGATTTTATGGAATTTCAGCTGAAATGAAATGCTTGAATTTGACAATATATATAATTTTTAAATTTTGAAATGACTCGATTTAAGCAGCCTAAAATCATGACCTCCTATCGAGGTGTGCCACTAGGCATTTATAATGTTATACGCCTATTCCAAATGCACTCGAAAAGGTTTCGAGTCCAAATTCGATCGTATGGAGAACATAGCTTTTTGGACCCAGTTATTATATTGAATTTTGATATAATTTTCAACGCGTTTATATATCGTACGCTCACACAACAACTCCAATCACCACGAAAATTGAAATCCAATAATAATACACTATTATGGATCCAATGAAACTGGTTTCGTCGAATTCCAAGACCGTGCCTCAGAAAGCTATTTTTAAATATCGATTTAAACGATAAAATTTCAAAACTGAACAAAACAGTGTTAAATTCAATTTCAAAATTTCTATCACCTTCGGTATTATTAATATAAATTTTCTAAGCCTTGAAGATATTTTTAATCGGCTTAAAAATTGAAGATTCAATATTTTTACCCAACTGTAATAAATTAAATTCAATAATTAAATCGCCAAACTCATTCTGATAATTGAATTTCAAATTAAACTAACTTCCAGATATTTAAAATCAATTAAATATTCTGATTTCAAATGTCAAAAATTCAGGGTCGTCACATTCTTCCCCTCTTAAAAGAATTTCGTCCCGAAATTACGACTTAAGAAGAATGATCCTCAACCCGTTTATCATTTTCCCAAAACCAAACAGTTTTATCTAATTCTCAAACCAATCTTCTTATCATAACCACACTATCATCCTTATTAATTTTCCAAACATTTTCATAGTTTCAAGCAACTTTATTTTACTTCACAATTCAAATTTAAATTTAAATTCAAATTTTAAATTATCCAAAATTTCTCAAAAATTTCTAATTCTTTAAATTTTCGTAAAATTTCGCCAGCGTCTCCTTTGCGCGGCTAACTCGGTACAACTACAAAATGTCCCTACGGACCCTCAAATTTCAAAAGAAAACAAAACGCCAAGTGGCTAGATCAAAAACCCAATCAAATTTCATACAGAAATTTTTAAATACATACCTTATTGTCGAGCAATTTCAAATTTACCTTCGGAATCAAAATCCAATTCCATTTTCCTATAGCCTTTATAATCCCTGTATACTTTACTTAAAAACATTGTCCAAATTTACTTAGTGGATTCCCAATACCCATTTACTTAAAATTTTCATTCTTTATTTCTTAAGTTCAATACAATTATTTCTTATATTCATTTTTACTACTTCACTACTAAAGTTTATATTCAAATTGAATTCCACTTCCATATAAAATCAATTTGCTTCAATTTACTAATTCATTTCAAATTTTACTTGAATTCGATTCATCTTTAACTTCGAAGATTGAATCTTATTTACCTTTATCTCAAATTCCAATTTTAAATCATTTGTTGTTAGTGAAAATTTCCAAAAATCTCAAAAAAATTCTAACTCCCAAAATTTGCAGAAAATTTTGACGGAGTCTCCCTTGTACGGAGGAGCTTTTACAATTTGACAAGAGATATAAATATATATACATCGACCCACTCGGTCAGAAAAACAAAAACAGTTCATATTTCCTAACTTTGTATTGCTTAGGCGTACCTTTATTAGCATTTTAAACAAAGCGGTTATTTTTAAGCATTTTGCGCAACCAAAATGCAGCCAAACAGCTTCCCGATACCTGTACTTACTCAATTTAAACACATAAGTGACATTTATAGGAAATTTATTAATATTTTACTCATTTTCAATAGTAAACACATAGTTTTCATAAGCAATGCACTCAAAATAATTCCCATAAGCAATTTATATGGTTTCGATACAAATTAAATTTCTTACAACTATATCACACATCATTTCTATTCAATTCAAGTGATTTACAACTCACTTTCTTACATTCAATTCATTTTTAAGCGAAACGAATTCATATCCATTTCAATTGATTCAAAAATCAATTTTTATTTTCTTTTATTAACTCATAGAATTTTATATAACCTCGTTTGCGTTAACGGCAACCATTTATATGCAAATTCAACGATATTCACTTAATAGAATATCCAATCTAGTTTATAACTAATTTAAATTGATACCAACTCAATTTATTTTGATTCCATTTCATTTCCAATTGATTCCATTCAATTCAATTTGCATTCATTAATCAAACAAATTTCATTGAAAACCATTCAATAAAATTCGACAACAACCATTTCACAATTTTTTTTCCTTAAGTCGAGCTTTTATCCAAATATTGTTTAAGATATTTCAACTCAAAACTCAAGTTATATTTTCCTTGTAAACAGTTTCTAATTTAAATCTTTGATTTGATTTTTTTTAATCAAATCCATTCCATCTACTAATTTAATTCAATTAGTATATTCATTTATCCTTTTTTTAAATTTCAAATTTCCATATACAATTCATCTTGAATTTACTTTATCTTTATCAAGGAAATTTCAATTTATTTCTACTACTTACTTGAATTTATATGCAAATTCAAACCATTCTCAAATTTAGCTCACAATCTCAACTTTAATTTAACTAATTCAACTTCCAATTCATTATTTGATGAAT
The DNA here is from genome assembly GCA_030737815.1 of Allium fistulosum. Lineage (NCBI taxonomy): Eukaryota > Viridiplantae > Streptophyta > Magnoliopsida > Asparagales > Amaryllidaceae > Allium > Allium fistulosum. The sequence continues at coordinate 577,138,216 of CM060904.1, read as the reverse complement.
TAATAAATTATGAAGTTAGTTTACTTAAATTCAATCCATTTTATTTTATTTTTTTCCAAGTTTGGATTTATATTCAACTTGATTCAAATCAAATCTCATTCCATTTTTCAATTCCAATTCATTTATTTACAAATGTAACCTCATTTGTTCATTCACAAATTCATTCCTTTTCAATTTGAATCTCATTCCAATCAAATTTCAAATACTTTTATAAGTTATCAAACTTATTTACATTCCATAACATTTTAAAGAAATTCCAGAGTCTTTTTAACAATTACACACATTTCAAAACTAACTTTGAAATCAATTATGTCCCTTCAAAATATCTTCCCAAAATTCTATTTCAAATTATAAATCACATTTACAATTTACATCTACAAATCCCATTTGTATATGAACTGTATTTCTTATCCTTTCAATTCATATTTATAAATTTCATTTGTTAAATGAATTTATCTCCAAATCTTTGGTTATACCATTATTTCTTATTCCGTTTCCATATAACAATGATAATAATTCAGTATTATCACTTCCTAACAACCAAGCAACCATATACAATAATAATTCATAGAAAATCATTTCTTTTCTATACAAAAATAGTTTTGGGTAAAATTATTTCATTTACCCTATTTAAAACAATATTGTGTATGTTTATCTTGTTTAAGAGTTTAGAAACCCCTATCGATTACAGTTGGCCAAACTGCACCCACCAGAATCTATAAACAATCAACCGATAAGTCAACACAATATAAAACAAATTTTTGTATTCACTAACAAATACGCGCTCATATCTATTATTACACTCACACTCATTCTAGAGTACTACTGACTCTATCTCTAATGAGTAACACCCAACAGAGCCAAGGTTGTCGCTTAACCAATTGCTCTGATACCACATGTAACGATACGATCTTTCGACGCTCGAAAGTCGACATTAATACGTCCACTGTATCAAATGCCGCACAATCGAATGCCGGAAAACTGAATCATTAGGGTTAAAAAGAAGAGGTAGAAGAAGAGAGAAAGAAAAAGAAACAGAAACAATATCAGAATCTCACATTCGTAGCGGAACAATATATAATAGATGAATGAATAATCTTTATAACAAAGAACTATATCAGTTTATACAATACATCATCAGAGTTTACAACAACAACACACATCAATGGACAGTTATATATACTTGTCCACACAACATATGTAACGACCCCGAATTTTAATTAATTTTAAATCGATAATTAATTTCATTTTTGAATAAAATTGTAAAATTAATTGTAAGTTTAAGCGAGTTTCCTCAAATTCAAATAAAATATGTGTTAAACCATTTGAATTTAAATATTGCATATATATGTGAATATATGTATATGGGCATATATGAATAAATTTGAATTTTTATTTATATATATGTATATATATTCTGGATTTCAAATTAAATCTTAAATAGATGATTTAAAAATAAATATGAAATATTGACTTTGGATATAGGTATAAAATAAATAAATAAATAATGTTAAATTTTAGAACTGATGGTTAATAATAATTTGAATTTATAAATTAAATACAAGATAATAAATATTAAAGTAAATTAATCATAATAAATATTAAGTTAGGAATATAATTAATATATATATAAGATATAATAGATAAATCCAAATAACATTTTAATAAACTTTGTAAAAATATAAAGTGGATACAAAAGATAGAAATATAGTCAAGTATGTACACTTGCAAAATGAAGACAATAAGATATATAAGTATGAAGACAAAGCAAAGGAAAAAGAAGACACTAGTATATAATACATTGAATTATGAACAAGAAAAAAATGATAAGTGTAGATTGTACAAAATAATTAATGCAGCCCCATAAAAAAATATCATATCAGCCAAGTTAAAGTAATGCAAAGCTAAAGAAAATGTAAATATCACAGGTATGGAGACATAAAGTACTTAGCAATTAATGTTAGGATCTTGAGTACCCAACACATTATCAACTCAGCCTCCACAAATCTGCCTGGCCAGAGAGAAGAAGAGTAAAGAAAGAAATATCTCTGATATAAATTGTACAAAAGAAAATAAAATAATATAACATCACTTGTACTAAACAAATAAAACATCACCAACAAACTCATTTTCTTATATCAAACTCCTTCATTTCAGTTTCGTCCATTACCACTATGTAAAACTGAAGAAATACCATCTAAAATCTAAACAAAACTTCGACTAAAACAAACAACAAATCAATATACAAGCCAGAGAATCAAGTGATGGTTTCAACTGAAAATTCAAGCCTGTTTCAAAGTAAAAGCAAGCTCTGTTCTTCTTCTGGATATCTATGAGTAAACAAATTAAATCTACTTAATATAGATACAAGCTGTAAATTCTTCAATGTGAAGAATGATAAGCATTAGCATGTTTTTTAGAATGGATTGTTTATATATGTTCATATCCGTATGGATGATCATATCTATATCCCAAAAAAGATACTCTGATAAATTTACAGGCTTCCAAAATTTGAACTAAAATCAATATCTCCTTGCTTGATGTATTTTAGACATAGGTATAAAAATAAAACCTGTTAGTAATGACCAAATATTCGATCTGGGAACATTTCTAGATAGTATTAAAGAGTAGCTTCATCCCAAAGGAGGTAGAACAGTTAAATCTCAACTAAACTCAAAATTTCGATCGGAATAATTTAGGATTTCAAGGTTATAATCTTATTCGTCATTGGAAAATAGGATTTTTAAAAGAGAAATCATGATTTTTAAGGAAGTATGTTGTAAGAATTTGAGGATTGATCAGATTATGAGTTTTTGGGTCTTTCTGATGATCAAGTTGATCGGCGACCCCGTGAGTTTGGCTGAAGGAAGTTCATGGGCCGGAGGTCATGAGAAAAATGGGTTCATATTTTTCTAGTCATCGTGGTGGATGGTACGATTTAATCTAGGGTTTGTATAGCTGTTGGGTTAGTCAATGCTTTCGAATCAAATTCTCTGTCATGGGTGAATCGAGTGCTGCCGCGCCGAGGGAAAACGAAGTATTGTTGACCGGAGCTACTCTGGTCAAGGTGGTGGGGTTGCAGGTGGTTGCTATCGTCGACGCGAGACGGTTTAGTTGATCAGATGGGTTTCCAGTAGTGGCTCGTTTGGCTCAAAATTGTTCGATTTCGTTTTGCTGTTGGTCACATCGATTTAGGTGGTAAGAAGCGATAGGTAGGTGATCGTTGACTTAAGGGAAACGGCGAGGATAACTGGAGATCAACAGAACTCTGGTGCATGTGCACGGTGCCATGTTTGTGTCAATAGCTTGGTTGAGGAAGAAAGGGTGGATGTCTCGAAGTAGACTTCGGGAAACAAGGTTGCTGACTCGAGTCTTAGCTCGGGTATTTTTGACGTTGGCTCGGGTAGTTTTGGGGACAAACTCGGGTATTCAAACATTAGGCTCGGGTTTGTTTAAATTGGATCCAGGTTTTCAAACTTTAAAAAGAAACATGTTTAACTCATTCATTTTTAATAATTAATGTTTTGTTTAAATTTGGGATTAGTAAAAGGGTTTGAAAATAAATCATTTTGAAATTATTAAGTTTAAAGTGTTTTAAATTATATATAACCTTTATTTTAAAGTTTATTTTAAAACTTAATAATGTAATTAAGAAGTTGATTAAGAAAGATAAAAGGTTTTTTAAAGGTTAATTACTTAATGAAAGTAATTAAAGGTTAATCAGTTAATTAAAGTAGTCAAAAGGATAATTACTAAATGAATTAATAAAGAATAGTTAATTAAATTAATTAACAAATGATTATGATTGATTAACTATTGATTAGAGATTTATGAATATTAATTAAAAGTAATTAATGTTTAATTACCGTGAATGGTTAAGGATAATTAATATAAGTAATTAAAGGTAATTAATTACTTAAAGATAATTACTTAATTAAAAGTAATTAAATAAATGATTAAATTGATTAAGTAAATTGATTAATTAAATGATTAAAGGGTAATTACTTGAGGGAAGTAATTAAGTGATGACGACTCAGTGTAATTAAAGGATTAATTAATGTATTTAATCAAGGACAATTAATTGGATGGTAATTAATTAATTAAAGGTTAATTTATTAATTGAAGATAATTAATTAAATGGTGAATTAAATAATTAAAGGTTAATTATTTAATAATTAAAGGTTGATAAATTATAAGTAAAAGATTAACTAATAAAATTTGAAAAGAGGATTTATTTCAAATAATTTGAAATTAACTTACGATAATTAACCTAGATTAATAATTAATACATCTGATTTAAATTAACCAATTGATTAATAAATTTTACTTGTGAATGTTTGGATTGTATTGAATGATTGAATTGTTTACTATTCCGATCTGTAATGCTTTGTGATATCTTCTGATTTGTGTGTGATCTGTACTGTAGTTCATTTATCTGGGATGAATGTAATATATTATCTGTAATTTATATATCTGTGATCTGTGAATAAAAGATAAGCATTATAGTTATACCGCTTATCAACTATATTTCTGTATTTTGATCTGTGATGATTCATTGATGTTGCACTATTGTGTGAAACCCCTGGACCACACTTTTACACACACAAATATGGATTTCACGTGGAAATCGATTAAGTCACAGATAATCTGAATTTAATATTTTTGAGATTGAAATTTTAATTTCAATTGATTTTGAAATTTTAAATTTTGGGGTTTAATAAGAAAAGCTTTTGAAAGGAGTTTTAAAGATATTTTAAATATCTTGAAATTTAAATAATTCAATTTGAATTTGAATTCAAAATGAGGAATTGAATTCCATGTTTGGAAATTATGGTTAAGATGTTATAAATGTGTTTATATGAATTTAAACCATTTTAAAAGTATTGGTTTGGGAATTTGAATTTAACCCAAGGATTTTAATTCGTATAAAAGAATCAGATTTTCCGAAATGAAAACTGTTTGTTTTCAAATGATAAAAGCTTTCATATAAGAAATGAAATTCCAATTTAAGTTAAAGCAATTTCAAGTTTGAATTGAAAAAATGGTTTTCCAAGTTGTGAGTGAATTCTTTTTGAAAGCTATGAATTGAATCTGTTTATTTTAACAGATTTAAAATGGTGATTTGTTTAAACCATTCGAAATGAAATTGTTTGAAAGCTATAAGTTAAATCTTGGATTTAAAGATTTAACGAGTTAATCAAATTGAAATGGAAATTGATTTGGAAAATCTGTGAATGAATCTTTGTGAAACTGAGTGAAATTTGTGAGATGAATCTTTTATGTAAAAGATTAAATGGTAATGAGTTTAAACCATTTGAAGAAAAGTTTTGGGTAATAAGTTGTGACTTAACTGAAATCCCAATATCCATATGTTTTAAAATATTACGCTCACTATTCGGTTTAGTCGAGAGAGGACCTTTGTGTCACATAACCCATTCCGAATAAGTGATACGTCGTATATGGATAGCATTTGAAGACCGGGTGTTTGCGAGAATGATAGGATAACCTATCGATTGTCTTTGCACTGGGTAGCTCCTGGTATAGAGATTCCCTAAGTGATGGGAAGTCTGATCGGGATTGTGAATACCCGGATTGCAAGGGCTTCTTCGGAAGTGCCTTCGGTTCTGTTTGAACCCGGAACAGACTTGTATGGTTACATGTCTGACATTACACTTTGAGATATAAAGCTGATTTCTTTCAAATACATTTCTATTGGTGGCGGAGAATTTATTCTCTTTACTTAACACCCTTCTCTGAGACGTACGAGCTCAGAGGTTATGTAGTTGAAGGTTTTCAGCGATATACTCCTAATTTGGTAATGTGGCATGCTGAGTGTTACTGTGTGTTGATCATTTATTGATCATTTGTGATCAAAGCATGGCTTTCGTGTAAAGTGTAGCTTTGTGGACGAGACCTCTTCGGACATCACAACCCGGAAATGGTCGAAACAGGAAAGATGTGGCAAGGTTATGAGGGTCGCGCCCTTTAGGGTAAGCCATTTCCTTTTGGAAAAGGGTGGTATCATGTATGGAACCCTGGTATTTAACCTATGCGGTTGCTCCAATCTCATTCTTTGTGGTTGTTGCTTTGCGAGGCGCCTTGGATAAAGGTCCCAAAGGACCGGGGGATGGCATACTCGAGAAGTAGTTACCTAGTTAAAGAGGAAACCCGGCCTTTTGTTGGCAGAGAGCCGGGTAGGTTCTCGGGACGTCCATCCAGAGGCGATCCCATTGACAGTAGGAAGTTCCTTAGCCTGACCATTTGTTGGCAATCCATCTTCCAATACGAACCTTGTACGGTATTAGTTGTAGAACCTGCCATTTACTTATGGTGTTCACCACTGTTTAGATAGTAGCTATATTAGGCATAGTGTGAAATGCCTATGTTGGCTAAGATTAATATTATACTTTTGAAATGTTTTCCTACACTATGCACTAATAATAATAATCCAATGATTTTGCTTAGTAAGCATGTTTGACTATCATAAGAAGAAATCTCCTCCAATTCTGCGTTTGCATTGTGTGTGTGGCGGTAGGTCTTATGGTAGTTTTATTTTCCAAAAGCATTGCGGGTTTCAATGTTTAAAATTCTTTTGTTGTTGTTTTAAAGATAAACTATTTTTGTTGCTCACACCAGTCCCACGACTGACTCGGAGTTTATTGTTCCCTTCCTAAACTCTAGGTGCCCACAATTTTTCCACACGGGCAGTCTAGAGTTGGGTTTCTTTTTCAGATAGTCAGGTTTAGTGGATTATCTGGAGCTGGTTCAGTGTTTGGAGTTCACGCACTGAGTTTTCTTATCTTTATGGATGGTGATGGAGGTTCGAGCTAGATGTTGGAGTCATTGGACTCATTCTCTTTTCAGATCATTTGGAGTCATCTCTTCTACTGATACTTTTCCGCTGTAGCATTGTATCATATCTCTGATATTGATGTGTATTATTGATATCATTGTTGTATATCATTCTGGATATTGTATTCATTGAGGTTGTATATTATATCATTTATTTCGTTCTTCCGCTGTGTTGTTTACTTAATTGTGTTATAAGCTCCGGCACGATTCGAATTTCAACGGTTGAATCTGCGGCATTCAGGTACAATTGGAGTACGGATGTCGATTTTCGAACGCTGAAATTTGGAACGTGACAACATAATACACAGCGGAATAATACTAGTATAAGTGATACGTCTCCCCATCCAGCTCTGCTCCAGATCTCCGCAGCAATCCATCCAGATCCAATTTATAACCTGATTCTAGGCTGCCCGTGTGGAAAATTATGGGCACCTAGAGTTTAGAAAGGGAACAATAAACTCCAGGTCAGTCGTGGGACTGGTGTGAGATCTTAAAAACAGTTATTTTCACAAAGAGAACAAAAGAAATTTGCAATGCTTTTGGAAAATGAAACTACCATAAGGCCTCCCGCCACACACACAACGCAAACGCAGAATTGGAGGAGATTTGTCCTTATAATAGTCAAACATGCTTGATACGCAAAATCTTTTTAATATTATCATTAGTGCCTAGTGTGGAAACTTTTCGAAAGTATAATATTAATCTTAGCCAGCATAGGTACCATTATATTATGCCTGCTATAGCTACCATGTTAAATGGCAGGTTCTACAACTAAAACCGTATTGGGTTCGTATTGGGAATTGGATTTCCAACAAATGGTCAGGCTAAGGAACTTCCTATGCCACATGGGTACGCCTCTGGAGGGACGTCCCGAGAACTTAACCAGCTCTCTGCCAACACAAGGCCGGGTTACCTCTTACTAGGTAACTACTACACGAGTATGCCACCCCCCGGTCGTTTGCGACCTTTATCTAAGGGCCCTCGGTCACAAAGCAACAATCACACAGTAAATGAGATTGGAGCAACGACACAGGTAAAATATCTGGGCTCCATACCATGATACCACCTTTTTCCAGAAGGAAATGACATACCCTAAAGGGTGCGACCCTCATAACCTTGCCGCATTTTCCTGTTTCGACCATTTCCGGGGTGTGAAGTCCGATGAGGTCTCGTCCACAAAGCTACGCTTTACACGAAAGCCTTGCTTTGATCAACAAATGATCAACAACACACAGCAACACTTAGCATGCCACGCTACCAAATTGGGAGTATATCACCGATAACCTTCAACTCATAACCTCTAAGCTCGTACGTCTCAAAGAAGGGTGTTAAGCTAAGAGAATAAATTCTCCGCCACCAAACAGAAATGTATTTGAAAGAAATCTGCCTTATATCTCAAAGTGTAGCGTCAGACATACATCCATACAAGTCTTTTCCAGGTTCGAACAGAACCGAAGGCATTTCCAAAGAAGCCCTTGCAAATCCGGTTTTCAATTGCAATCCCGTAACGTCTCGGATTTTCTCGTTCGAAAATCGACATCCATACTTTACATCGTACTCGAATGCCGTAGATTCGACCGTTCAAATCCGAGTCGTCGGAGCATATAACATCATTAAGTACAACAACACAGCGGAAGAAAAAGAAATAAATGATATCATATACAACTCCAATGAATACAATATCCAGTATGATATACAACAATGATATCAATATGATACAACAAGATCAGAGATAAAAAAAAATGATACAGCGGAAGTAACAACAAATGGAAGAGATCTCCAAATGATCAATCGGAGAATGACTCCAATAACTCCAACATCAGCTCGAACCACAAAGAGAAGCAAGTGCAGTCCTGAACTCCAAGAACTGAACCAGCTCCAGATAATCTACTAAACCTGAATATCTGAAAAACCCAACTCTAGACTGCCCGTGTGGAAAATAGTGGGCTCCCAGAGTTTAGGAAGGAAACAATAAACTCCGGGTCAGTCATGGGACTGGTGTGAGCAACAAAAACTGTTTATCTTTAAAACAAAAGCATTTTAAACATTGAAACCCGCAATGCTTTTTCAAAAATGAAACTACCATAAGACCTCCCACCACACACACAATGCAATCGCAGAATTGGAGGAGATTTCTTCTTATGATAGTCAAAAATGCTTACTACGCAAAATCATTCGATATTATTATCATTAGTGCATAGTGTCGAAAACCATTTCGAAAATATAATATTAATCTTAGCCAGCATACAACCATTGTTGTATGCCTGCTATAGCTACTACGTTCAATAGCAGGTTACCGCCACATTCCATAGCATGTAATACAACTAAAACCGTACAGGGTTCGTATTGTTTCTTTGGATTTCCAACAAATGATCAGGCTAAGGAACTTCCTTACCGAAATAGAAACGCCTCTGGAAAGACGCCCCAGATCCTAGCCGGATCTCCGCAAACAAAAGGCCGACGCTACCTCACGCTGTACAGCTGTAACTAGGTAACTAACACACTGACGCTACCTCACGCTGTACAGCTGTAACTAGGTAACTAACACACAAGTATGCCATCCCCCGGTCGTAACCAACCTTTATTCGAGGATCCTCAATCACAAAGCAACAGCCACAAAATATAATCAACATAGGTAAAATATCTGGGCTCCATACCATGATATCACCTTTTATCCAGAAGGAAATGACATACCCTAGGGGCGCTACCCCTACAAACCTTTATCGCAACATTCCTGTTTCGACCATTACCGGGTTGTGAGGCTCGACGAAGTCTCGTCCACAAAACAACGCTTTTTCACAAAGCCATGCTTCTTCACAAAGCCACGCTTTTACCAACAAATGATCATCAGCACTTCGTATGCCACATTACCAAATTGGGAATGTATCATTAGTAACCATCAACTACATAACCTCTGAGCTCGTACGTCTCAGAGAAGTGTGTTAAGCTAAGAGAATAAATTCTCCGCCACCAACAGAAATGTATTTGATAGAAACCAGCTTTACATCTCAAAGTGTAACGTCAGACACACATCCATACAAGTCTGTTCCGGGTTCGAACAGAACCGAAGGCACTTCCGAAGAAGCCCTTGCACATCCGGGTATTCACAATTCTGATCGGACTTCCCATCACTTAGGGAATCTCTATATTGTAGCTACTCAGTGCAGAGACAATCGATAGGTCATCATAACGCTCTCGCAAATACCCAGTCTTCACCACCGGTCTTCAAATGCTATCCATATCGTCGTATCACTATTCGGAATGGGATATATGACACAAAGGTCCTCTCCCGGCTAAACCGAATAATTAACGCAATTAAAAATCATATGGATACTGGAGTCTCAGTTAAATCACAGCTTAAAGCCCAAAACTTTTCATTCGAATGGTTAAAACAATTTACCATTTCCAGTCTTTTAAACAAAAAGATTCATTTCAAAAACCTTCACTGGTTTAAACAATTTCCACACTTTTAATCTTTTAAACAAAAAGATTCAATTCACAAAGTTTACCCTATTCACAAAGATCCATTCATGGATTTCAAAACAATTTCCATTTCAATTGATTAACTCGTTAAATCTTTAAGTCAAGATTTAACTTATAGCTTTCAAAACTCGTTTCCAAAGATTCATTCATATATTTCAAAACAATTTCCATTTCAAGTTAGATTAACTCATCCGGTCTTTGAAATCAAAGACTCATTTTATAATTTCAAAACATTTCAATTCTATTTCAAACTTGAAACCGTTCAACATAATTTGGAAATCCTTTCTTAAAATGAAAGCTATTATAATTTAAAACAAGTAGTTTTCATTTCATAAAAATCCAGTTATATCTACACGAGTTAAAACCCTTAAATTCAATTCAAATTCCCAAATCAATACATTTAAAATGGTTTAACCCATATATAACTTGTACAGCATCTTTAATCCTAGTTTCAAATCATAGGATTCAATTTTAAACTTGAATTCAAATTTAAATCAAATTATTTAAATTTTCGAAACTCGATTAAGTTATTCAAAATAACTTTTATCTTTGAAATTATATTTCAAAAGCTTTAAACTTTAAACCCAAATTTCCAATTTCAAAATCAATTGAAATTAAAATTTCAATTTCAAAAATATCAAATTTAAATTATCTGTGACTTAACCGATTTCCACGTGAAATCCATATTTGTGTGTGTAAAGGTGTAGTCCAAGGGTTTCACACAATAGTTCAACATAATGAATCATCACATATCAGAATACAGAAATATAATTCGATAAGCGGTATAAGAACAACACTTATCGTTCATTCACAGATCATAGATACATAAAGGTCACAGATAAGTAAACTACAGATCACAACATAAATCAGGATGTATCACAAAGCATCATATATCAGGGATATCAAACAATCAAGTCATTCAATAGAATCTAAACATTAACAAGTGAATTTATTAATCAACTGATTAATTTAAATCAGATGTATCAATTTATTAATCCAGGTTAATTATCGTAATTTAATTACAAATTATTTGAAATAAATCTTTCTTTCAAATTTATTAGTTAATCTCTAATTGTTAACTAATCAATTCTTAATTAATGAATCAATTAAATCTTTAATTATTGAATTAATCTTAATTAATCACATTCATTAATTAATCCTTTAATTTATTAACAAATAAATTCACACAATTTCAAGTCATTATTCAATTAATAATAAATCAACCCTTAATTAATCACCCTTTGATAAATCATTATTAATTAATTAATTACAATGAGTGATTATCCATAATTACTAAATCAACTTTAATTAAAACATCCAAAATTAATTACAATAAGTAATTAATTCCTTAATTACTTTCATTAAGTAATTAATAGATTTATCACATTAGTTGATTGTTTAAAAATTCTTAGTTAATAACTTTCATTAACTATTCTTTAATTACTTTCTAAAGTAATTAAACTCGGTTTTAACATTGGTTACAAATTTAAACTTAATAACTTAAAAACTGCTAACTGGCACTGTTTAACTTGAAAACAAAGTAACCCGAGTTTTCTCCAGTTTGCTTCGAGAAAAACATGACTTTACCCGAGCTAAAACGACTTCTTCCCAGGTACGCACTCGAGTAAAACTGGCACTGTTAAATGTTAGAAAATGAAACAACCCGAGCTCCTATATTTACTTCGAGGAAATCATGAAATCACTCGAGCCAAAACAGGATTTACTCGAGTAATTCTCGAGTCCACCCAGACCAGACTCAACAGCCAAACAAGAAGACATGGTGCACGTGTACACCCCACAACGACGTCTCCGACCATCACTACATCGACGAGTAAGTCGAGTATCACTTCCAGTTCCGATCCCAACCATCAGCACCACTGTAGTGCCTCTCGAACTCGAATTCGAATAAATCGAAGCCTAGAAAACACAGGCTCGCGACCAACCACCAACCTGTCATCGTCTCGTCTTCGCAACCCCGTCCACCAGAACTCCTCAAACTCCGGTCACGACTTCGACTACCTCTGAGCTTCAATTTCCCAAAATATCTCAAAGCTCGATCAACTCAAGTGGTCGAACCGACTCACATTATCACCCCAGACAAAACTAGGTTTAAATACTTCAATTCCACATTCCCACTGCCTCATTGCTTTAAACCAACAACTACCATTATTCCCTAAAACTTCAATCAATACTCCATCACCAGGAAGAAACCCGAACCTCCACACTACAGAGATCACCAGATTTTGCTTGAAATTCATTTTTAGTTCGATATCAAACTGCAACTTCCACTTACTCCTAAAAATTCCAATTTTTGATTTAAAAATCAAGTTTTAGTTGATGCTTTTAATTTATGAAACTGAATTACAAAATTAGTATATTTAGATTTTGACGAAAATTAACAAGCACTGATACATCTCATGTTTCCAGCGATGACATCCCATATTTTAACTCCTTGAAACTTTAAATATTATCTAGAGATATTCTACAACTTCATTTTTTATAAATTTATTCCATCAGATACTTGGTTAAATGATGAGTGTAAAAATCAAGGTTTGTGCCTAGGAAAATCAAAGGAACAGAACAGGCAAATGGAGTAACAGACATACACACACATATATTACTCATAAATACATGAAATACTTATTTAACTTAACTTACAAACATGCAACCATATTTAGATTTTAAGTTTATAAAAGGTTACTCACAAGCAAGGTAAGCTTCTAAAACTAAGAGTTGCTCACCGTAGTTAAAAGAAAGAACAGAGCATATTTTCTTGAAACAGCAGTTTGAATTTCCTGGTTGAAATCTTTCACTTGATTCTCTGGTTTGACTTTATTTGTTTAAGTTGTTTTTAAATTTTCTTTAAACTGAAGCTTTGGTTTGAGTTTTGTTTACTTCAGGTTTGCTTAGTTTTTTTGAAGGAACGAAAAGAAATGAGGAAGATGATGGATATAAACAAGCTACAGGGTGTTGTTATTCATTGTTTAAACTGGGATGAATTGTGGTACAAGTGGTATATTATTTTGTATAGGTCAATATATTTGTTTTGTACTAAAGATACCTCTGCATTAATGGCTTACAACCTTATGCAGGCTGAAATGATCCTAAGCAAACTCGAATTGACTTTGTTCCATGCCTTGCATTTAATGCATGTCCCCTATGTTTCTACACTTATCCTTTGCTTTCGGCTGATAGATATAGGGATGGTTTGCATACTTACTATTTGATATGTATGTCCAGTTTATTTATTTGTTTAATTATGTATGTACATAGATTTTTTTGTTTGTTATTTTACTTTGTTGTTAAATTTTTAGCTTTTCCTGGTTGATTAATTCTTCTTGTATGTGTTTGAACACATTTTGTATTTTATCTTTTGTCTTGTTTGTATTTTGTTTTACTGATCCACTTTAGTTTGTACATATTCATTTTGTTGTCTTGTTTCTTACACTTTATATATTTTTGTTTCTTGTTTTGTTACAATATTGGTTTTCATTTTTATATTGATAGGATACAATTTTATACTTCTTATAACTTCATAAAGAAAAACGGATTAAAAATACATTCTATACATTTAATAAATAATTATACATATTTTATTTCAAACCCAATATATATACACATATATATATATAAATAAATTCAAATTTACTCATATATATCCATATACATATATATTCACATATATGTACAATATTTACAATATATTTTAAATTTGGATGATGTATACCAAATTTATTTAAATCCGGGGAAACTCGCAATCATTTATAACAAATTATACAATTTTAATTCAAAAATTCATTTAATTATAAATTTAAATTAAACTAAAATCTAGGGTCGTTACAAACTTCCCCCCTTAAAAGAATTTCGTCCTCGAAATTCGCAGGCACGAAAACAACAAAGATAGATAGATTCGATCTCCTATAATTACTCGAACACAAGATATGGATTCCAAACTCAAGTCGGAATATCTCAGAATACATACCAATTTGTCCCTCTTCGGACTTTGGTATTCACAAGAAATTACAATAGAATTCCAAAATTGGGTTTCAAACGAAATCGTTTTATCGATACAATTCAATTTTATCCTCATATTCTATTAATCAATTTTAACTCAATTTAAAATTTTCAATTTCCAATTCATTAAGGTTTAAATCAAAAAGCTGATAAGAAACCGATGAAGATACAAAGTAAGAATTTTCTATAACGATTCGTAGAACCATCATCAAACTGAAACTTCTTCTTTTTGGAGCTGATATGAAGCAATCAAAAGAATTTGGAATCGAATCAAAGAATATGGATAAGAAAGTTGTTTCCACTGTCGTAGGGTATTGACCATTTATAGTCGTATTCTCCTGTCCCCTATCTCATCCCCTTCTTGCACTCATACTCACTATCAGTGGATAGTAAGAGAATTTACTGAGACATTCGAACGGATATCTGAGGAATACTCATTCTAGGGTATACTTCACCCTATCTCTAATGAGCTACTTAATGTGTTATACTCCTGAGCTAAAGTTCAACCTTAGCTCTGATACCAAATGTAACGTCTCGGATTTTCGCGTTCGAAAATCGACATCCATACTTTACATCATACTCGAATGCCGTAGATTCGACCGTTCAAATCCGAGTCGCCGGAGCTTATAACATCATTAAGTACAACAACACAGCGGAAGAAAAAGAAATAAATGATATCATATACAACTCCAATGAATACAATATCCAGTATGATATACAACAATGATATCAATATGATACAACAAGATCAGAGATAAAAAAAAATGATACAGCGGAAGTAACAACAAATGGAAGAGATATCCAAATGATCAATCGGAGAATGACTCCAATAACTCCAACATCAGCTCGAACCACAAAGAGAAGCAAGTGCAGTCCTGAACTCCAAGAACTGAACCAGCTCCAGATAATCTACTAAACCTGAATATCTGAAAAACCCAACTCTAGACTGCCCGTGTGGAAAATAGTGGGCACCCAGAGTTTAGGAAGAAAAACAATAAACTCCGGGTCAGTCATGGGACTGGTGTGAGCAACAAAAACAGTTTATCTTTAAAACAAAAGCATTTTAAACATTGAAAACCCGCAATGCTTTTTCGAAAATGAAACTACCATAAGACCTCCCACCACACACACAATGCAATCGCAGAATTGGAGGAGATTTCTTCTTATGATAGTCAAAAATGCTTACTACGCAAAATCATTCGATATTATTATCATTAGTGCATAGTGTCGAAAACCATTTCGAAAATATAATATTAATCTTAGCCAGCATACAACCATTGTTGTATGCCTGCTATAGCTACTACGTTCAATAGCAGTTTACCGCCACATTCCATAGCAGGTAATACAACTAAAACCGTACAGGGTTCGTATTGTTTCTTTGGATTTCCAACAAATGATCAGGCTAAGGAACTTCCTTACTGAAATAGAAACGCCTCTGGAAAGACGCCCCGGATCCTAACCGGATCTCTGCAAACAAAAGGCCGACGCTACCTCACGCTGTACAGCTGTAACTAGGTAACTAACACATTAATGCTACCTCACGCTTTACAGTTGTAACTAGGTAACTAACACACAAGTATGCCATCCCCCGGTCGTAACCAACCTTTATTCGAGGATCCTCAATCACAAAGCAACAACCACAAAATATAATCAACATAGGTAAAATATCTGGGCTCCATACCATGATATCACCTTTTATCCAGAAGGAAATGACATACCCTAGGGGCGCTACCCCTACAAACCTTTGTCGCAACATTCTTGTTTCGACCATTACCGGGTTGTGAGGCTCGACGAAGTCTCGTCCACAAAACAACGCTTTTTCACAAAGCCACGCTTCTTCACAAAGCCACGCTTTTACCAACAAATGATCATCAGCACTTCGTATGCCACATTACCAAATTGGGAATGTATCACTAGTAACCATCAACTACAGAACCTCTGAGCTCGTACGTCTCAGAGAAGGGTGTTAAGCTAAGAGAATAAATTCTCCGCCACCAACAGAAATGTATTTGATAGAAACCAGCTTTACATCTCAAAGTGTAACGTTAGACACACATCCATACAAGTCTGTTCCGGGTTCGAACAGAACCGAAGGCACTTCCGAAGAAGCCCTTGCACATCCGGGTATTCACAATTCTGATCGGACTTCCCATCACTTCGGGAATCTCTATACTGTAGCTACTCAGTGCAGAGACAATCGATAGGTCATCCTATCGCTCTCGCAAATACCCGGTCTTCACCACCGGTCTTCAAATGCTATCCATATCGTCGTATCACTATTCGGAATGGGATATCTGACACAAAGGTCCTCTCCCGGCTAAACCGAATAATGAACGCAATTAAAAATCATATGGATACTGGGGTCTCAGTTAAATCACAGCTTAAAGCCCAAAACTTTTCATTCGAATGGTTAAAACAATTTACCATTTCCAATCTTTTAAACAAAAAGATTCATTTCAAAAACCTTCACTGGTTTAAACAATTTCCACACTTTTAATCTTTTAAACAAAAAGATTCAATTCACAAAGTTTACCCTATTCACAAAGATCCATTCATGGATTTCAAAACAATTTCCATTTCAATTGATTAACTCGTTAAATCTTTAAGTCAAGATTTAACTTATAGCTTTCAAAACTCGTTTCCAAAGATTCATTCATATATTTCAAAACAATTTCCATTTCAAGTTAGATTAACTCATCCGGTCTTTGAAATCAAAGACTCATTTCATAATTTCAAAACATTTCAATTCTATTTCAAACTTGAAACCGTTCAACATAATTTGGAAATCCTTTCTTAAAATGAAAGCTATTATTATTTGAAAACAAGTAGTTTTAATTTCATAAAAATCCAGTTATATCTACACGAGTTAAAACCCTTAAATTCAATTCAAATTCCCAAATCAATACATTTAAAATGGTTTAACCCATATATAACTTGTACAGCATCTTTAATCCTAGTTTCAAATCATAGGATTCAATTTTAAACTTGAATTCAAATTTAAATCAAATTATTTAAATTTTCAAAACTCGATTAAGTTATTCAAAATAACTTTTATCTTTGAAATTATATTTCAAAAGCTTTTCACTTTAAACCCAAATTTCCAATTTCAAAATCAATTGAAATTAAAATTTCAATTTCAAAAATATCAAATTTAAATTATCTGTGACTTAACCGATTTCCACGTGAAATCCATATTTGTGTGTGTAAAGGTGTAGTCCAGGGGTTTCACACAATAGTGCAACATAATGAATCATCACATATCAGAATACAGAAATATAATTCGATAAGCGGTATAAGAACAACGCTTATCGTTCATTCACAGATCATAGATACATAAAGGTCACAGATAAGTAAACTACAGATCACAACATTAATCAGGATGTATCACAAAGCATCATATATCAGGGATATCAAACAATCAAGTCATTCAATAGAATCTAAACATTCACAAGTGAATTTATTAATCAACTGATTAATTTAAATCAGATGTATCAATTTATTAATCCAAGTTAATTATCGTAATTTAATTACAAATTATTTGAAATAAATCTTTCTTTCAAATTTATTAGTTAATCTCTAATTATTAACTAATCAATTCTTAATTAATAAATCAATTAAATCTTTAATTATTGAATTAATCTTAATTAATCACATTCATTAATTAATCCTTTAATTTATTAACAAATAAATTCACACAATTTCAAATCATTATTCAATTAATAATAAATCAACCCTTAATTAATCACCCTTTGATAAATCATTATTAATTAATTAATTACAATGAGTGATTATCCCTAATTACTAAATCAACTTTAATTAAAATATCCAAAATTAATTACAATAAGTAATTAATTCCTTAATTACTTTCATTAAGTAATTAATAGATTTATCACATTAGTTGATTGTTTAAAAATTCTTAGTTAATAACTTTCATTAACTATTCTTTAATTACTTTCTAAAGTAATTAAACTCAGTTTTAACATTGGTTACAAATTTAAACTTAATAACTTAAAAACTGCTAACTGGCACTGTTTAACTTGAAAACAAAGTAACCCGAGTTTTCTCCAGTTTGCTTCGAGAAAAACATGAATTTACCCAAGCTAAAAAGACTTCTTCCCGGGTACGCACTCGAGTAAAATTGGCACTGTTAAATGTTAGAAAATGAAACAACCCGAGCTCCTATATTTACTTCGAGGAAATCATGAAATCACCCGAGCCAAAACAGGATTTACTCGAGTAATTCTCGAGTCCACCCAGACCAGACTCAACAGCCAGACAAGAAGACATGGTGCACGTGTACACCCCACAACGACGTCTCCGACCATCACTACATCGACGAGTAAGTCGAGTATCACTTCCAGTTCCGATCCCAACCATCAGCACCACTGTAGTGCCTCTCGAACTCGAATTCGAATAAATCGAAGCCTGGAAAACACAGGCTCGTGACCAACCACCAACCTGTCATCGTCTCGTCTTCGCAACCCCGTCCACCAGAACTCCTCAGACACCGGTCACGACTTCGACTACCTCTAAGCTTCAATTTCCCAAAATATCTCAAAGCTCGATCAACTCAAGTGGTCGAACCGACTCACATTATCACCCCAGACAAAACTAGGTTTAAATACTTCAATTCCACATTCCCACTGCCTCATTGCTTTAAACCAACAACTACCATTTTTCCCTAAAACTTCAATCAATACTCTATCACCAGGAAGAAACCCGAAACTCCACACTACAGGGATCACCAGATTTTGCTTGAAATTCATTTTTAGTTCGATATCAAACTGCAACTTCCACTTACTCCTAAAAATTCCAATTCTTGATTTAAAAATCAAGTTTTAGTTGATGCTTTTAATTTATGAAACTGAATTACAAAATTAGTATATTTAGATTTTGACGAAAATTAACATGCACTGATACATCTCATGTTTCCAGCGATGACATCCCATATTTTAACTCCTTGAAACTTTAAATATTATCTGGAGATATTCTACAACTTCATTTTTTATAAATTTATTCCATCAGATACTTGGTTAAATGATGAGTGTAAATATGAAGGTTTGTGCCTAGGAAAATCAAAGGAACATAACAGGCAAATGGAGTAACAGACATATACACACATATATTACTCATAAATACATGAAATACTTATTTAACTTAACTTAAAAACATGCAACCATATTTAGATTTTAAGTTTATAAAAGGTTACTCACAAGCAAGGTAAGCTTCTAAAAATAAGAGTTGCTCACCGTGGTTAAAAGAAAGAACAGAGCATATTTTCTTGAAACAGCAGTTTGAATTTCCTGGTTGAAATCTTTCACTTGATTCTCTGGTTTGACTTTATTTGTTTAAGTTGTTTTTAAATTTTCTTTAAACTGAAGCTTTGGTTTGAGTTTTGTTTACTTCAGGTTTGCTTAGTTTTTTTGAAGGAACGAAAAGAAATGAGGAAGATGATGGATATAAACAAGCTACAGGGTGTTGTTATTCATTGTTTAAACTGGGATGAATTGTGGTACAAGTGGTATATTATTTTGCACAGGTCAATATATTTGTTTTGTACTAAAGATACCTCTGCATTAATGGCTTACAACCTTATGCAGGCTGAAATGATCCTAAGCAAACTCGAATTGACTTTGTTCCATGCCTTGCATTTAATGCATGTCCCCTATGTTTCTACACTTATCCTTTGCTTTCGGCTGATAGATATAGGGATGGTTTGCATACTTACTATTTGATATGTATGTCCAGTTTATTTATTTGTTTAATTATGTATGTACATAGATTTTTTTGTTTGTTATTTTACTTTGTTGTTAAATTTTTAGCTTTTCCAGGTTGATTAATTCTTCTTGTATGTGTTTGAACACATTTTGTATTTTATCTTTTGTCTTGTTTGTATTTTGTTTTACTGATCCACTTTAGTTTGTACATATTCATTTTGTTGTCTTGTTTCTTACACTTTATATATTTTTGTTTCATTTGTTTTGTTACAATATTGGTTTTCATTTTTATATTGATAGGATACAATTTTATACTTCTTATAACTTCATAAAGAAAAACGGATTAAAAATACATTCTATACATTTAATAAATAATTATACATATTTTATTTCAAACGCAATATATATACATATATATATATATAAATAAATTCAAATTTACTCATATATATCCATATACATATATATTCACATATATGTACAATATTTACAATATATTTTAAATTTGGATGATGTATACCAAATTTATTTAAATCCGGGGAAACTCGCAATCATTTATAACAAATTATACAATTTTAATTCAAAAATTCATTTAATTATAAATTTAAATTAAACTAAAATCTAGGGTCGTTACAAACTTCCCCCCTTAAAAGAATTTCGTCCTCGAAATTCGCAGGCACGAAAACAACAAAGATAGATAGATTCGATCTCCTATAATTACTCGAACATAAGATATGGATTCCAAACTCAAGTCGGAATATCTCATAATACATACCAATTTGTCCCTCTTCGGACTTTGGTATTCACAAGAAATTACAATAGAATTCCAAAATTGGGTTTCAAACGAAATCGTTTTATCGATACAATTCAATTTTATCCTCATATTCTATTAATCAATTTTAACTCAATTTAAAATTTTCAATTTCCAATTCATTAAGGTTTAAATCAAAAAGCTGATAAGAAACCGATGAAGATACAAAGTAAGAATTTTCTATAACGATTCGTAGAACCATCATCAAACTGAAACTTCTTCTTTTTGGAGCTGATATGAAGCAATCAAAAGAATTTGGAATCGAATCAAAGAATATGGATAAGAAAGTTGTTTCCACTGTCGTAGGGTATTGACCATTTATAGTCGTATTCTCCTGTCCCCTATCTCATTCTCTTCTTGCACTCATACTCACTATCAGTGGATAGTAAGAGAATTTACTGAGACATTCGAATGAATATCTGAGGAATACTCATTCTAGGGTATACTTCACCCTATCTCTAATGAGCTACTTAATGTGTTATACTCCTGAGCTAAAGTTCAACCTTAGCTCTGATACCAAATGTAACGTCTCGGATTTTCGCGTTCGAAAATCGACATCCATACTTTACATCGTACTCGAATGCCGTACATTCGATCGTTCAAATCCGAGTCGCCGGAGCTTATAACATCATTAAGTACAACAACACAGCGGAAGAAAAAGAAATAAATGATATCATATACAACTCCAATGAATACAATATCCAGTATGATATACAACAATGATATCAATATGATACAACAAGATCAGAGATAAAAAAAATGATACAGCGGAAGTAACAACAAATGGAAGAGATCTCCAAATGATCAATCGGAGAATGACTCCAATAACTCCAACATCAGCTCGAACCACAAAGAGAAGCAAGTGCAGTCCTGAACTCCAAGAACTGAACCAGCTTGATGCAGCGCAACCTTTATTTGACCAAGGCATAAGTCGTCTACGACTTAAGGAGGCATTGATGAGTCGTCCACGACTCAACTGGACAACCAAAGGTGAAGATATAAGTCGTCTACGACTTAAGGAAGCGATGATGAGTCGTCCACGACTCATAAAGACAGGCATGAGTCGTCTACGACTTAAGGAGGCGGTGATGAGTCGTCCACGACTCATCTGGAAGACCAAAGGGAAAGAGGTGACGAGTTTACGACTTAACGAATCAACTATAACTCGTCTACGACTTAATAGGGAGATGAGTCGTTCACGACTCAAGGGGAAGAATACACAAGTGATAAGTCGTCCACGACTTATCGAAACTGGGTTAAGTCGTAGAGGCCTGGAACTGTATTTTCTGATGCCGCTTTAATCCATGCCGTAGATTCTCCTGACGAGTTAATCTGAACCGATTGTTTCTAAGTCGTTACTGGAGTATAAGTCGTATGGCGTCTGTTGTAAATAAGTTGAGTCGAATGGAGTTGATGAGTCGGCAACGACTTAAAAGATGTATTTTTCTATGTTGTATTTTCTGTTTTAAGTCGTCTGTTGTAATAAGTCGTATCCTTGGCTGAGTCGGAGTATGTTGAGTCGTGTGTTGTTGTAGTTGTTATTTTGCAGTTTGATAAGTCGTTTTGGATGAGTCGTATACGACTTATGATGAGTCGTAGAGCATAGTTATGAGTCGGAAACGACTTAGGAGTTGGAGAAATTTCTGTTGTAAAATTGTTCGCCTATAAATAGGCCGTGAGTCTCATTTGTAAAGGTTGTTGATTTTTGAATAAAATTCTCTTTTGATTGCTTTGTGCTTTCATTCCAAATTGGTAGTTGAGTGTAATCTCCTATCTCCTCTTTCGGTTAATCGAGTGCGCTCGATTCAACGATTGTAGAAGCCGATTCGCGGAATCAAGTGCGCTTGATCAACGCTTGAAGAATTGAAGATCTTTGAACCCGGTATCGTGCGCGATCAACGAGTTCGAGATAGCTAGAGTTCGGTATCTCCGGATCAACGAATTCGGGCAATTCAGCATTCATCAATCCATCGACTGCTACTTTCACCGATCTACATTGTTTTGAATTATCCGCTGCGTCAGTTTGGTATCAGAGCTTGTTCTAACCAATCATAGTTAGATCGAGACTTGGAGCCTATTCATTTGAAGTTATCAATCACGGCCGAGAGTTTAAGGAAGAGGGTCGTGCATACTTTTGAAGTTTGAAGATTGGATTTATGATTTGGAGAAGTCGTGTTCATCGTGTTCATCGAGATTTGCAACATAGTGGAAGATTTCGATCCGTTTCATTTTGGATCAAAATCCGGAAAGTGTTGGAATTTGAAGTGTTGAAGAATTTGTGAAGTTTTCAAGTATGCCGCCAAGAAGAGCTAATCGCCACCAAAACGTAGAAGCTTTGTATCGAAGAGAAGAAGCTGATGAGATGGAACAAAGAATCAATGAGAATTTTAGTGAAAAGCTTAACGAAGGAATTGGCCGGTTAGAGAAGCTTATTACAGAAATGAATCAAAATCGGAGAAGGGTTTCACCAGAATCTAACCATGGGGGTAGTAGAGTCTCGCCACATTCCAATCGAGACAGAAGTGTTGAAAATGATCAAGGGCGTGGGAGGAACGTGAATGATCGTGAACGGAGGAATGTCGATAGAAGGGATGAAGGTGGAAGGCGTAATGGTAGTAGAGATGTTGGTGGTCAGAATCGACATCGTTATGCATCTGATTTTGAAGAGGAGTATGATGGTGGTAGTATTCAAGGAAGAGGTCAAGGAAGAAACTATTCTGAGTATGATCACAAGTGGGAATCGGGGATGAAGACAGAAATTCCTGAATTCAAAGGTGGTATACAAGCGGAGGAGTTTCTAGATTGGGTAGCTAATGTTGAAGAGATTTTTGACTTTAAAGAAGTTCCAGAACATCGTAGAGTGAAGTTGGTTGCTACGAGGCTGAGGGGTAGAGCTTTGGCATGGTGGCAGCAAACCAAGCTTACACGTGAACGTATGGGGAGGTCAAAAGTTGAAACTTGGGAGAAGATGAAGAAATTGATGAAAGCAACGTTCTTACCCTACAATTATCAATCTTTGATGTATCAACGTTTGCAAAACTTGAGGCAGGGCACAAAGATAGTTAATGACTATGCTGATGAATTCTATCAACTTATTGCAAGGAACGATATTATGGAAACGGAAGAGCAGTTGACATCTAGATTCATTGGGGGATTGAGAATGCAGATTCAGGATATGGTTAATATGTTCGATCCAAGATCTATGGCAGAAGCACATCAGAAAGCATTGGCTTGGGAAAAACAAGGGAGACGAGGAAGTGGTGTGTTTACTAATTCTAGCAATCAAGCAAAGAATGTTGGAGGAAGTTCTAATGTTTCCAAACCTATCAGTAGACCAGTGTTGAAGGAGGTTGAGAAGGTAAAGGTTAACAATGGTTTCAAATGTTACAATTGTCAAGAATTGGGTCATAAAAGCAGTGAGTGTCCAAAGCCAAAGAAGAGAACCATGATTGCAGAAGTTGACGATGAGGATGTTGATGAAGATTGTTCTAATCCAGTTGAGGAGGATGAGCAGGATATTGCGTCAGGAGACGAAGGTTGTAATCTAATGCTGAGGAGATCGTGTTTAACACCGAAGCAGGAAGAAGCTAGTTGGTTGAGGAGTAATATCTTTCAGTCAACATGTACTATTCTGGGGAAGGTGTGTAAATTCGTAATTGACGTAGGAAGCTGTGATAATATTATCTCAACCGAGGCTGTGACAAAGTTGAAATTGAAGACAGAGAAACATCCGAAACCATACAAGTTAGCATGGTTGAGAAAAGGAGGAGAAGTGAAAGTGGATAGACGAGTTCGTTTTCCATTCTCTATTGGGAAGCAATACAAAGATGAAATATGGTGTGATGTAGTAGAGATGGATGTTTGCCACTTATTATTGGGAAGACCATGGCAATATGATCGAGCAGTACTACATGACGGTCGGACCAATAGCTACAGTTTTATGTTTGAAGGCACGAAGATTATCCTAGTACCAAAGAAGAGACCACAAGGAGAAAGTAAGTCAGAAGAGATTGAAGAGCTCAAAACTTTGTTATCGTTGAAAGAGTTTGTGAAGGAAGTAGAGGAGGAACCTGAAGTGTTTTTGTTAATTGGACGAGAGAGCAGTGAAGAGGTTGAGATTCCAGAAGAAGTAAAACCAATTTTGAAAGAATTTGACAATGTATTTCCAGAAGAGTTACCAATGGAGTTGCCACCGTTAAGAGATATACAACATCAGATAGATCTTGTTCCAGGTGCTGTGTTGCCACACAGACCACATTATCGAATGAGTCCGAAGGAACATGAAGAGTTGCGAAGGCAGGTAGAGGAATTGCTTGAACAGGGGCGTGTGCAGGAGAGTCTGAGTCCTTGTGCTGTACCAGCTTTATTGGTACCCAAGAAGGATGGGACATGGAGGATGTGCACTGACAGTCGAGCATTGAATAAGATTACCGTGAGATATAGATTTCCAATGCCGAGGTTGGATGACTTGTTAGATCAAATAAGCGGAGCTACTATATTTTCGAAGATTGATTTGAAGAGCGGATATCATCAAATTCGTATCAGACCAGGAGATGAGTGGAAAACTGCTTTTAAAACCAGGGAGGGTCTATACGAATGGTTGGTCATGCC
This sequence comes from Allium fistulosum, assembly GCA_030737815.1. Lineage (NCBI taxonomy): Eukaryota > Viridiplantae > Streptophyta > Magnoliopsida > Asparagales > Amaryllidaceae > Allium > Allium fistulosum. The sequence goes on along the minus strand of CM060904.1, from coordinate 577,112,728 downwards.
ATTTGGTTTATCCAATGCACCAAGTACTTTCATGAGGGTAATGAATCAGATTTTTCGACCGTTCATTGGGAAATTCGTGGTGGTGTATTTCGATGATATTCTTATTTACAGTGGGAGTCCAGAGGAACATTTGAGTCATCTTAGAGAAGTGCTGATGGTATTGCGACAAGAACAATTCTATGCTGCAACGAAGAAATGCGTGTTCATGACGCATAGTGTTTTATTTCTGGGGTATGTTGTTTCAGAGAAAGGAATACAGGTTGACCAAAGTAAAGTTGAGGCGATCAAAAATTGGCCGCAGCCCAAGACGATAACGGAAGTTCGTAGTTTTCATGGGTTGGCTTCATTCTATCGAAGGTTTATACCACACTTTAGTAGTGTGATGGCACCTGTTACAGATTGCATGAAAGGTAAACAGTTTGCATGGTCAAAGGAAGCAGGGAGTGCCTTTGGGAAGATCAAGGAATTGCTGACGTCTGCACCAATTCTAGTGCTACCTGATTTTCAGCTAGTGTTTGAACTACATACTGATGCATCCAAAGTTGGGATTGGAGGGGTGTTGAGTCAGAAGGGACGTCCAATTGCCTATTTCAGTGAGAAGTTGTCAGGAGCGAAGATGCGGTACAGTACATATGATGTGGAATTCTATGCGGTTGTACAATCTATTAAACACTAGAGACATTATCTATTTCAGAAAGAGTTTGTTCTTTACACTGATCATGAAGCCTTGAAGCATTTGCAAGGACAAGACAAGATTTCAGCGAGACATGCATCGTGGATTGCATATCTGCAACAGTTTACTTTTGTTGTTAAACACAAGTCAGGGGTGACAAATCGTGTGGCTGATGCTTTGAGTAGGAGGAGTCATTTGTTGACTACACTAAAGGTTGAAGTGACGGGGTTTGAAATATTGCAAGAATTATTTACTGATGATCCTTACTTTGCAAAATTTGTTGATAAAGTCAAGGAGGGAGAGACGGATGACTTCGTGATGGTAGATGGTTTTCTGTTCAAAGGAAATCGATTATGCATTCCGGAGGGTAGTTTGAGAATGAAGATTATCAAGGAGTTACATGAAGAAGGACATGTTGGAAGAGACCGTACCTTACAGTTGATTTCACAGTCCTACTTTTGGCCATCAATGAGGAAAGAGGTGGAAAAATTTGTGGAGCGTTGTCATATTTGTCAGGTTTCGAAGGGAACTGCTACTAATGCTGGGTTGTATATGCCGTTACCTGTACCAACTAAACCATGGGTTGATGTGAGTATGGACTTTGTGTTGGGGTTGCCGAGAACGCAGCGTGGTAATGATTCCATTTATGTGGTGGTTGATCGATTTTCGAAAATGGCACATTTTATTGCTTGTAAGAAGACGGCGGATGCTGTTCATGTTGCTTAGTTGTTTTTCAGAGAGATCTATCGACTTCATGGATTGCCAGAATCGATTGTGTCGGACAGGGATACTCGTTTTCTGAGTCATTTTTGGCTAAGTTTGTGGAAAATGGTGGGAACGAAGCTGAAGTTTAGTAGTGCTTATCACCCACAAACGGATGGACAGACTGAGGTGGTCAACAGATCATTGGGAAACTTGTTGAGGTGTCTTGTTCAAGATCATCTGAAGAGTTGGGATGTGAAGTTATGCCAAGCAGAATTTGCTCATAATCATGTTATGAATCGAAGTACTGGGTTCAGTCCATTTCAGATAGTATATTCGAGCTTACCGAAGGGACCGTTGGACTTAACGGTAGTGCCACAATCAAAGGGAACAATTAAGAAAGCTGCTGATTTTGTTGAAGGGCTGACGGAGTGTCATAAAATCGTTCAAGAACGATTGGAGAAAGCAAATGAGAAATATAAACGAGCTGCAGATTTGAAACGAAGAAATGTAGAATTTCATGAAGGTGATATGGTTTATGCAGTATTAACAAAAGATCGTTTTCCAGTGGGCGCATATAACAAGTTGAAAGCCAGGAAAATTGGTCCGGTGGAAGTTGTAAAACGAATCAATGAAAATGCTTATAAACTGAAGCTGCCAGATGATGTGTATACATCTGACGTATTCAATGTTAAACATCTTGTACCATATCATGGGGATGAGTTTGTGGGGGATGAAGAGTGTGCAAATTCGAGGTCGAATTTCTCTCAACCTGGGGAGGATGATGCAGCGCAACCTTTATTTGACCAAGGCATAAGTCGTCTACGACTTAAGGAGGCATTGATGAGTCGTCCACGACTCAACTGGACAACCAAAGGTGAAGATATAAGTCGTCTACGACTTAAGGAAGCGATGATGAGTCGTCCACGACTCATAAAGACAGGCATGAGTCGTCTACGACTTAAGGAGGCGGTGATGAGTCGTCCACGACTCATCTGGAAGACCAAAGGGAAAGAGGTGACGAGTTTACGACTTAACGAAGCAACTATAACTCGTCTACGACTTAACAGGGAGATGAGTCGTTCACGACTCAAGGGGAAGAATACACAAGTGATAAATCGTCCACGACTTATCGAAACTGGGTTAAGTTGTAGAGGCCTGGAACTGTATTTTCTGATGCCGCTTTAATCCATGCCGTAGATTCTCCTGACGAGTTAATCTGAACCGATTGTTTCTAAGTCGTTACTGGAGTATAAGTCGTATGGCGCCTGTTGTAAATAAGTTGAGTCGAATGGAGTTGATGAGTCGGCAACGACTTAAAAGATGTATTTTTCTATGTTGTATTTTCTGTTTTAAGTCGTCTGTTGTAATAAGTCGTATCCTTGGCTGAGTCATGAGTCGGAGTATGTTGAGTCGTGTGTTGTTGTAGTTGTTATTTTGCAGTTTGATAAGTCGTTTTGGATGAGTCGTATACGACTTATGATGAGTCGTAGAGCATAGTTATGAGTCGGAAACGACTTAGGAGTTGGAGAAATTTCTGTTGTAAAATTGTTCGCCTATAAATAGGCCATGAGTCTCATTTGTAAAGGTTGTTGATTTTTGAATAAAATTCTCTTTTGATTGCTTTGTGCTTTCATTCCAAATTGGTAGTTGAGTGTAATCTCCTATCTCCTCTTTCGGTTAATCGAGTGCGCTTGATTCAACGATTGTAGAAGCCGATTCGCGGAATCAAGTGCGCTTGATCAAGCTTGAAGAATTGAAGATCTTTGAACCCGGTATCGTGCGCGATCAACGAGTTCGAGATAGCTAGAGTTCGGTATCTTCGGATCAACGAATTCGGGCAATTCAGCATTCATCAATCCATCGACTGCTACTTTCACCGATCTACATTGTTTTGAATTATCCGCTGCGTCACAGCTCCAGATAATCTACTAAACCTGAATATCTGAAAAACCCAACTCTAGACTGCCCGTGTGGAAAATAGTGGGCACCCAGAGTTTAGGAAGGAAACAATAAACTCCGGGTCAGTCATGGGACTGGTGTGAGCAACAAAAACAGTTTATCTTTAAAACAAAAGCATTTTAAACATTGAAACCCGCAATGCTTTTTCGAAAATGAAACTACCATAAGACCTCCCATCACACACACAATGCAATCGCAGAATTGGAGGAGATTTCTTCTTATGATAGTCAAAAATGCTTACTACGCAAAATCATTCGATATTATTATCATTAGTGCATCGTGTCGAAAACCATTTCGAAAATATAATATTAATCTTAGCCAGCATACAACCATTGTTGTATGCCTGCTATAGCTACTACGTTCAATAGCAGGTTACCGCCACATTCCATAGCAGGTAATACAACTAAAACCGTATTGGGTTCGTATTGTTTCTTTGGATTTCCAACAAATGATCAGGCTAAGGAACTTCCTTACCGAAATAGAAACGCCTCTGGAAAGACGCCCCGGATCCTAACCGGATCTCTGCAAACAAAAGGCCGACGCTACCTCACGTTGTACAGCTGTAACTAGGTAACTAACACACAAGTATGCCATCCCCCGGTCGTAACCAACCTTTATCCGAGGATCCTCAATCACAAAGCAACAGCCACAAAATATAATCAACATAGGTAAAATATCTGGGCTCCATACCATGATATCACCTTTTATCCAGAAGGAAATGACATACCCTAGGGGCGCTACCCCTACAAACCTTTGTCGCAACATTCCTGTTTCGACCATTACCTGGTTGTGAGGCTCGACGAAGTCTCGTCCACAAAACAACGCTTTTTCACAAAGCCACGCTTCTTCACAAAGCCACGCTTTTACCAACAAATGGTCATCAGCACTTCGTATGCCACATTACCAAATTGGGAATGTATCACTAGTAACCATCAACTACATAACCTCTGAGCTCGTACGTCTCAGAGAAGGGTGTTAAGCTAAGAGAATAAATTCTCCGCCACCAACAGAAATGTATTTGATAGAAACCAGCTTTACATCTCAAAGTGTAACGTCAGACACACATCCATACAAGTCTGTTCCGGGTTCGAACAGAACTGAAGGCACTTCCGAAGAAGCCCTTGCACATCCGGGTATTCACAATTCTGATCGGACTTCCCATCACTTAGGGAATCTCTATACTGTAGCTACTCAGTGCAGAGACAATCGATAGGTCATCCTATCGCTCTCGCAAATACCCGGTCTTCACCACCGGTCTTCAAATGCTATCCATATCGTCGTATCACTATTCGGAATGGGATATATGACACAAAGGTCCTCTCCCGGCTAAACCGAATAATGAACGCAATTAAAAATCATATGGATACTGGGGTCTCAGTTAAATCACAGCTTAAAGCCCAAAACTTTTCATTCGAATGGTTAAAACAATTTACCATTTCCAATCTTTTAAACAAAAAGATTCATTTCAAAAACTTCACTGGTTTAAACAATTTCCACACTTTTAATCTTTTAAACAAAAAGATTCAATTCACAAAGTTTACCCTATTCACAAAGATCCATTCATGGATTTCAAAACAATTTCCATTTCAATTGATTAACTCGTTAAATCTTTAAGTCAAGATTTAACTTATAGCTTTCAAAACTCGTTGCCAAAGATTCATTCATATATTTCAAAACAATTTCCATTTCCAGTTAGATTAACTCATCCGGTCTTTGAAATCAAAGACTCATTTCATAATTTCAAAACATTTCAATTCTATTTCAAACTTGAAACCGTTCAACATAATTTCGAAATCCTTTCTTAAAATGAAAGCTAATATTATTTGAAAACAAGTAGTATTCGTTTCATAAAAATCCAGTTATATCTACACGAGTTAAAACCCTTAAATTCAATTCAAATTCCCAAATCAATACATTTAAAATGGTTTAACCCATATATAACTTGTACAGCATCTTTAATCCTAGTTTCAAATCATAGGATTCAATTTTAAACTTGAATTCAAATTTAAATCAAATTATTTAAATTTTCAAAACTCGATTAAGTTATTCAAAATAACTTTTATCTTTGAAATTATATTTCAAAAGCTTTTCACGTTAAACCCAAATTTCCAATTTCAAAATCAATTGAAATTAAAATTTCAATTTCAAAAAAAGATCAAATTTAAATTATCTGTGACTTAACCGATTTCCACGTGAAATCCATATTTGTGTGTGTAAAGGTGTAGTCCAGGGGTTTCACACAATAGTGCAACATAATGAATCATCACATATCAGAATACAGAAATATAATTCGATAAGCGGTATAAGAACAACGCTTATCGTTCATTCACAGATCATAGATATATAAAGGTCACAAATAAGTAAACTACATATCACAACATAAATCAGGATGTATCACAAAGCATCATATATCAGGGATATCAAACAATCAAGTCATTCAATAGAATCTAAACATTCACAAGTGAATTTATTAATCAACTGATTAATTTAAATCAGATGTATCAATTTATTAATCCAGGTTAATTATCGTAATTTAATTACAAATTATTTGAAATAAATCTTTCTTTCAAATTTATTAGTTAATCTCTAATTATTAACTAATCAATTCTTAATTAATGAATCAATTAAATCTTTAATTATTGAATTAATCTTAATTAATCACATTCATTAATCAATCCTTTAATTTATTAACAAATAAATTCACACAATTTCAAATCATTATTCAATTAATAATAAATCAACCCTTAATTAATCACCCTTTCACTACAAGAAAATACCCCTATAACAACGTTGGTTAAATGTCGTTGAAGTACTTCAACAACATTTATGTTAACGTTGTGTTATCCATTGTTGTCAAAAGCGGTTATTTTTCACAATGTTTCGATGAAAGTTGCATATAATGTTGTAAATCTATATTTTATAACATTGTTCAAGCGTTTTTGAAGTTACTAAAAATATTTGGAAAACCTTTATTACAACATTTGTAAAATATTATAGTAGAAAAATATATAAACAATGTTAGTCGTACTATTTTAATGATTTTTAAACGTTGTAAATATAGCTTTTAACATCTTTTTAACTAGCATTGGAAATATTAACATCATTTTGTATGTAGTGTGCATTAAAAAAAGTATCCACTTTTCAAAATAAAAATGAAATCAAACTATATTAATATGCTAAATCACAAGAAGACTCAAAATATGAATAGAAATTACACATTAGAAAATTTGATACTCTTGTGGGTACAATTCATGCTCTCAATAACAAAAAAATATCTTAGGAACATTTTTGTGTATAGCAAATTTTCAAATAACCATGATATCTCAAAGTTCCTAAAAGACGACCCTCATAGTAATGTACTTTCGCCACTAAACCAAAGAAATTTATGTGATCCACATTTACTCTTGCTTTGTCCTCCCTTTTGGTGCATCAGAATCCAGACCACTATAAAATTGCATTTGCATTGTCTTCTTCAAAAATGAACTTTTCATTTGTGACCAGAGCGGCATATGATATGCCCCAGCTTTTTCTTATCTCTGCATCTTCCCTTCATGTACAGTTAAGGTGGTACACATGTTGTGTTTGCTGTTTTTATAAATGCACATGGCTTCTTTTCACCTACTGCTATGTGCTCTTGTATGCCCATGTTACTTGTATGTTATGTGCTCCTGTTTTGAGAATCATCTTCATGCTACTTTGCTGTTATGTACTCATGTATAGAGTCTCATCTTCATGTCGAGAACTAATCGCTCTGCTACTGACCTGTTTCTGCATCTTGTTTCTTGTATGCTTTGGATTATGTCCTTGTTCATGCAGGATCATGTTCCTTGCATACCCAGGAGAAGTAGTTCTAAAGTCGCTTTCTGAAAGTGAGAGCTGCTTGATTGATCTGATTTTCATGATTTTGCTTGGACTTCTTTGATTTCAAGTTATAGCCATGTAGCAATAATACCTTACGATGGAAGAAGGAAGTAAACTGAAGCAATTATTTGGAAATTAGTTCCAGTTGGGGCCCTCTAAAGGAGTGGAAACCAAAGTCAACTATGGTCTAACCTTCTCCAATGTCTGAAAAGGTTGAAGATAGTGGCACGACACATTAAACACTAGGGCTTCTTTTAGTTCTCCCATCTTCCGATGAGCTTTCATCAAAGTTATAAACCAGACTAGAGGCACTACAATTTTCAGACACTAGACATGATATTATTCCTAATCACCTACAAATGTCAGGATCTAAAAGAACTAGGCTAAGTTTTGGAAGTTTTATGCAATCTTTCCTCTAATTTCCAGTATGGTAAAAAATCCAGAAAGCATGGAAGATGATACTGAATTTATTGAGCTTACCAAGGACATCGTGGAGAACATTCAAGAGTCTACTTCAAGATTGTATCAGTATCTGACCAAGGCATAGAGCTAACTGATCATTCATCATCTTCTACTGAGATATAAGAAAAATATTGGATCAACCGAGTTGGAAATTCCATCAAGTATTCAAACAGCTCAAGAATATGATCGGTCGAAAACTGAATCGACTGAACTCTCTCTATATCCAGTTGCTCAAAACAGTGCCAACTTTGTTAAAATTTGGATTGGCTCCACATATAATTGGGAATCGATTTGCAATGTTGAAGCTGTCGAGCATACTCAATTCATCTGACTTATGCCCTATTAATTAGGTTTAAGCATTAATAAATCAAAAATTATAATCCATATATAGTCAAAAAAATGCTTATGAGGACTTTTCAAGTGTACCATTGGTAATTCTACTTTCTGCCCTTGACAATGTCTACGTAGGCTTAGCTATTAACAATATAACTTATACACTATAGTTTATGAAAGAATTCATGATAAGGATAATAATCCTGTATTTACTACAGGTTAAGATAACAAACAGAACAAATCTTTTCCTATCCCATTGTTGATTGAATATTGTGTCATGAACATGTCTACACTGATTCACCCATCAACAACAAATATAATTTCCCTAAAGTTCACGAGAGACCTGCTTATCAAGAGGATAGATCCCTTCCTTTTCATTTAGTTAGGAAATGCAGAACTTGATTTCATTCATAACAGTAATAAAACATATAAGAGTTTAATAAACATTAAATAGTTTACTCGGTTAACATTAATATTAACAGCCTTTGGCAAATGATGAAACAAAAATTACATTGTCGACAACATATTCAACAATGTTATACATAGTCCACACTAATATAAAATTGCACTCTTAATGTTTTTAATGAAACATGTGCTATCTATGAATATAATGTACATAACTCATATAACATGTATAAAATAAATGATGACTTGAAAAAAATTAGCTCCACAGCAACGAGGTCAAAAAACGAAGGAAAGAAGGAATCAGTATGAACACGTTCATGAGCTATACTTGATGATAAAACAAAGCTAAATGTAGTACACATTCACATTTATTTATTAAAATTCCAATAATTCAAAATACTTTGAAATCAAATATCTTTATCTTACTGTTATATCTACATGTAGCACAGAATACCAAATTTTCCATTTATACATTAATCTAGATATCTCAAACAAATCCACAATATTATAAAGACATATTGCATGTACTTATTCACCCACGGTATTGTTTTGTGTTAAACAAACGAACACAACTACATGGCAAGTGAACTAAAAAATTAAAAAGAATTCTTCAACTCAAACTGCATACCTGGAAATGAACCATAAGATTCTGGCCCGTATCCTTGGCAGCTGCAAAATAAAAACAATACACAAATCATGGAGTTTGATGCCTCAATCATGGAGGTTCTTACGGAAGGGGTGATAATATGTGGAGGAATCTCGGTTCACATGACAGGAAGTGAGAGGCTTGCGGTGATTGGTGATGCGGCTGTTCAGAGGAGGCGCTGTTGGAGTTGCAAGTAACTGCAATTTGGTTGGAAAGAGGGCAACTGGAGATGTGGATTGGGAGCAACATATGCGAGAATATATATAGAGGGATAGAGGTGAAGTGATTCTTAAGTAGGTCGAGAGTGATGGTGGCGATTGATGGTGAGGGTAGAAATTAGGGATTAATCTTGGATTAGAGGGGAGGGAAAAAATAAAATAGTGTTTAATTTGGGGGCAGAAGACGATATCATAAAATATTCGAGTGAAGCGGGCTTCCCAAATGACCATCGGAGCCAAAATTTTCCGATTTAGAGCCAAAATTTGGTGAAGTAATTCAAATCACATTAGGTTACAAACTTAAAATTAGATAGATGGATTAGTGATCTTTTTAACGGTTAAGACATTTGAGCACATGGATCGATAACTAACACAATGGTCATTATTGGACAAAAAGTACTTTACATGCTATTTTAGAAATATATATTATATATCTATAGAAAATTTATTTTTATTATTTAGTAAAAAAAAAATTCTAATGGTTTTTTGCATTTCAGGAAAACTATCACAATCTACTAGTAATTAACTTACTTTTTGAATATATACACACACATATATACACATATTTGTATATATCGGCACACGTACTGAATATTTATTGTCTTTGGGTATTTGAATATTTCTAAAGATATTCATAGGTTTTTCTTATTAATAATTTGGAAAAACTTGTAAAATCAGTGACTATTTTTAAAAATTGAAAATTAGAATATTTTAAGATTTTAGAACCTTTTGAAACATTTGGAGTTTGTTTAATTTTTTTTCTTGGAGTTCTATGAATTTGATCATATGTTTTTTTTGCTTTTATTAGAAAATTTTGAATTTTACTTGTATAATTTTTTTAACGTTTTCGAGTTTTTGAGTAATTTGGATATTTTATAAATTAGCTTGTTTTTTATTGCATTAAAAATGCACCCTTCTTTGTATATATAAAGGGCAGACATATGTTCCTTATGGATTCCTGGGTCTTTCGTTTTGAAATTTGATAAATGCTTTGAATATTTTTGATTTATTTGACTGTTTTGATATTTTGTAATGTTTTGAAGTATGAGGTCAAATTTAAGCACTTCAACGTCATTAAATAAATATTATTAATAAAGAATTATTTTATAGCGATAAAAAAGATAATAATCTTCAATATTTTATAAATGTTTCTAATTTTTTCTAATTATTATATATTTACAACAATATAAAAGATAATGTCATAATTACAGACTTATACAACAATATGTTAACGTTGTGAAACAAAACAAATAGTTTACAATATTTAAAATTTATTGTCCAAGCAAAGAAGTTCGCAATATGTAAAAATTATTACTAAATATGATATTTTTACAATGTTGGAAGTTTACAATATGTGATGTGTAATAAACGCTCCAAAGAAGTTTACAATATTTTTACAACATTGTTATGTTTAAGCACTTTAACAATATGTAATAAACGTTATGAAAAAAATTACATATCATGATGTTGTAAAAACGTCGTTGAAAATAATTATTTACAATGATATTGGGAAACGTTGTAAAAAAAAAACTATCCAACATTTAGTGAAAAAATGTTGCCGCCAAATGTTTTTTGACGATGCTTTTAAAACAAATGTCGTAATACACCCACATTTTCTACAACGGTTTTACGAAGAGTGGTAAATTTAGTGTTGTAAAATATATTTTTTCTTGTAGTGTTTGATAAATCATTATTAATTTATTAATTACAATGAGTGATTATCCCTAATTACTAAATCAACTTTAATTAAAATATCCAAAATTAATTACAATAAGTAATTAATTCCTTAATTACTTTCATTAAGTAATTAATAGATTTATCACATTTGTTGATTGTTTAAAAATTCTTAGTTAATAACTTTCATTAACTATTCTTTAATTACTTTCTAAAGTAATTAAACTCAGTTTTAACATTGGTTACAAATTTAAACTTAATAACTTAAAAACTGCTAACTGGCACTGTTTAACTTGAAAACAAAGTAACCCGAGTTTTCTCCAGTTTGCTTCGAGAAAAAAATGAATTTACCCGAGCTAAAACGACTTCTTCCCGGGTACGCACTCGAGTAAAACTAGCACTGTTAAATGTTAGAAAATGAAACAACCCGAGCTCCTATATTTACTTCGAGGAAATCATGAAATCACCCGAGCCAAAACAGGATTTACTCGAGTAATTCTCGAGTCCACCCAGACCAGACTCAACAGCCAGACAAGAAGACTTGGTGCACGTGTACACCCCACAACGACGTCTCCGACCATCACTACATCGACGAGTAAGTCGAGTATCACTTCCAGTTCCGATCCCAACCATCAGCACCACTGCAGTGCCTCTCGAACTCGAATTCGAATAAATCGAAGCCTGGAAAACACAGGCTCGCGACCAACCACCAACCTGTCATCGTCTCTTCTTCGCAACCCCGTCCACCAGAACTCCTCAAACTCCGATCACGACTTCGACTACCTCTGAGCTTCAATTTCCCAAAATATCTCAAAGCTCGATCAACTCAAGTGGTCGAACCGACTCACATTATCACCCCAGACAAAACTAGGTTTAAATACTTCAATTCCACATTCCCACTGCCTCATTGCTTTAAACCAACAACTACCATTTTTCCCTAAAACTTCAATCAATACTCCATCACCAGGAAGAAACCCGAACCTCCACACTACAGGGATCACCAGATTTTGCTTGAAATTCATTTTTAGTTCGATATCAAACTGCAACTTCCACTTACTCCTAAAAATTCCAATTCTTGATTTAAAAATCAAGTTTTAGTTGATGCTTTTAATTTATGAAACTGAATTACAAAATTAGTATATTTAGATTTTGACGAAAATTAACATGCACTGATACATCTCATGTTTCCAGCGATGACATCCCATATTTTAACTCCTTGAAACTTTAAATATTATCTGGAGATATTCTACAACTTCATTTTTTATAAATTTATTCCATCAGATACTTGGTTAAATGATGAGTGTAAATATGAAGGTTTGTGCCTAGGAAAATCAAAGGAACAGAACAGGCAAATGGAGTAACAGACATATACACACATATATTACTCATAAATACATGAAATACTTATTTAACTTAACTTAAAAACATGCAACCATATTTAGATTTTAAGTTTATAAAAGGTTACTCACAAGCAAGGTAAGCTTCTAAAAATAAGAGTTGCTCACCGTGGTTAAAAGAAAGAACAGAGCATATTTTCTTGAAACAGCAGTTTGAATTTCCTGGTTGAAATCTTTCACTTGATTCTCTGGTTTGACTTTATTTGTTTAAGTTGTTTTTAAATTTTCTTTAAACTGAAGCTTTGGTTTGAGTTTTGTTTACTTCAGGTTTGCTTAGTTTTTTTGAAGGAACGAAAAGAAATGAGGAAGATGATGGATATAAACAAGCTACAGGGTGTTGTTATTCATTGTTTAAACTGGGATGAATTGTGGTACAAGTGGTATATTATTTTGCACAGGTCAATATATTTGTTTTGTACTAAAGATACCTCTGCATTAATGGCTTACAACCTTATGCAGGCTGAAATGATCCTAAGCAAACTCGAATTGACTTTGTTCCATGCCTTGCATTTAATGCATGTCCCCTATGTTTCTACACTTATCCTTTGCTTTCGGCTGATAGATATAGGGATGGTTTGCATACTTACTATTTGATATGTATGTCCAGTTTATTTATTTGTTTAATTATGTATGTACATAGATTTTTTTGTTTGTTATTTTACTTTGTTGTTAAATTTTTAGCTTTTCCAGGTTGATTAATTCTTCTTGTATGTGTTTGAACACATTTTGTATTTTATCTTTTGTCTTGTTTGTATTTTGTTTTACTGATCCACTTTAGTTTGTACATATTCATTTTGTTGTCTTGTTTCTTACACTTTATATATTTTTGTTTCATTTGTTTTGTTACAATATTGGTTTTCATTTTTATATTGATAGGATACAATTTTATACTTCATAAAGAAAAACGGATTAAAAATACATTCTATACATTTAATAAATAATTATACATATTTTATTTCAAACCCAATATATATATATATATATATATATATAAATTCAAATTTACTCATATATATCCATATACATATATATTCACATATATGTACAATATTTACAATATATTTTAAATTTGGATGATGTATGCCAAATTTATTTTAATCCGGGGAAACTCGCAATCATTTATAACAAATTATACCATTTTAATTCAAAAATTCATTTAATTATAAATTTAAATTAAACTAAAATCTAGGGTCGTTACAAATCCATAACGTCGTATCATTATTCGAAATGGGTTTTATGACACAAAGTCCTCTCCTGGCTAAACCGAATAATGAGCGCTTGTTTTAAAAACAAATTCAAGTGCCATTTCAAAGACCAACATTGATAGTCGATTATTTAACTATCAAACAACATTCACAACAATTATCTGATTTAAATAATTGTCCTAAATTATTTATTTTCAAAATATCTTTGCAAGATATATATTTTTCCACACTTCAACATTTTGAAAACCAATTTCAAATCACTTTTCACTCGCGGAATAAGATTCCCTTTCCTTTATAAATTCCCACTGTAAATTCAAATTTCCAAATATTCACTTTCAAACACCAAATCAAATTCCAAATTGATTTCTAATTTCTTTTCAAGCACCAAATCAATTACAAATTGATTTCTAAGTTTAATCCCCAAATACCAAATCATTTGAAAATCCATTTCTAAATTTATTTCCAATTACCAAATCATTTTCTTTCAAAACATCAATCAAATTTTCAAATTGATTTTCCAAAGATTTATTTTCAAATACCAAATCAATTATCAAATTGATTCCAACAAATTTATCACCTTTTAAATAAATCCCTTTATTCTTTCCAAATTATTTAAAATTCCATTTCCAATAAATTCTTCAACTTTTAACAATATTATTCAAAACCCATTTATTAAAATCTTTTCCCATATTTTGGAAATAATCCGATAAGATTTCAAAAATCATCTTTATGCTTTTAAATTCCTTCTTTTAAATTCACTCAATTCTTTCAAAAGGGATTCACTTAAAATTTCCTACTTTAATTTCAAAAATCCAATTTTTTTTACTGGTATCCAACGATACCAAAAATACATTCGGCTAAATTATAGCCTTCAACAAATTCAATCATCAATATAATCATTCACATATTATCAATAATTCATCACACAACATATGAAACAAATTCATACAACATATGAAACAAATTCATACAATTTGAGGAATCCAGTTGGATCCCTCCAACCTGTTTCCCTGCATCCACAGATGTTAGCACAACAATTATATACCCATTCCACTTCGAGGTGGAATATCGCGGTATATGGGATTTATAAAATATCATCCGCTATTATGCGGTGCATAGGGTCTCATCCGCTATATAATGCGGGAAATCAACAACTCCATATATATACATATATATATCCTAGTATTTCTAATATCATCAATAGATAAATTATCCAATTCATCCAAACACATCCAGAATTTAAATTCAACTATTTAAAATTTAATCGAAAAATTCGATTGAGTGAGAAGATCTCACCTTTGTTTTCGTTTTGCAATCCATTCCCATTTCTGCTTGATTTCTTCACTGGATTAGACCTTGTATAAACAATTTTATACAATTTATTAATATTCGAATAAATCGAAAAATTAATTTTCCTTTTACTAAATTTAATTAACTAATGATTTAATTTTATCGAATGATTTATTTTAAACAAATACTTATAGTTTAAACTAATCTTCCTTTTATAAATTATTTTGAGATAACTAGTAGATTAAAATATGAATATGTATATTTATTTTCTTTAAAACCTTATCTATAAATGTCTGTACATCAATATATATACTTTTAAATTAAACAGGTAAGTGTGTGTGTGTGTGTGTATTTGTTTAAATTAAATTGTACTAAGGGTAGACCTTACTGCATATATAAATATACCAACCTGAATATACATTTTTCTAACTTATATATACATATACACAGATATATATATATATATATATTTGTTTTAAACCTTTTATATGGATACATTTATTTATTTTATACATTTTTCTGTAAATAACGAAATAACAAATATCTTTACTGTAACTATTTTTCTGTATATATATTTTATTAAATCAAAATTATAATTGGCTATACCTAATCACCATCGCAGAACAACCTCGAGATCTGCCAAACACCGATCTCCTGAAGTCGCCACACCTTCAACCAACGACCATCAATCTTCGACACTTCCAAAGCCAACTACTTCCTGTAAAAATTCAGCAGCTACACGCCCATACTAGCGAACGAACCACCTTGCTCGACTATGAACTTCGTCGCACTACCTAGACTTGCGAGCCCCAAACACCCACGCCTAACGAGATCGCGACCCAGACTTGGCCCACTATCAAGCTCGAATGATGCGACCACGAAAGTTCGAATCGATATTACTCGATCGCGATGCCACCGAAGCCTAACCCCCCCTTTCCCCTGTCGACGTTGATTCGAGAAATCGTATTAGGTTGTGGCTTCGATTCACAAACAAATCTGCTCGATTTTGGGAAGAGGCATTTGGGAATAGTTTTGAATGAAAGGTTTCACTCGTTATTTGTGAATTGATTCGAACGAGGAAGGGGATTTTGAAATGAAATTCGCGGCCATAATTTATTTCGACTGAAATTTAATCGAAAAACTGAAAGGAAAGGGCTACGACCATTAGATTTTTTTCTTTCGAAATGTTTGAACTGAGGGAAAGGATAAGGATCACGTACACATCGCTCATTTGATTTGATGGAATTTCAGATGAAATGAAATGCTTGAATTTGACAATATATATAATTTTTAAATTTTCAAATGACTCGATTTAAGCAGCCTAAAATCTTGACCTCCTATCGAGGTATGCCGCTAGGCGTTTATAATGTTATACGCCTATTCCGAATGCACTGGAAAAGGTTTCGAGTCCAAATTCGATCGTATGGAGAACATAGCTTTTTGGACCCAGTTATTATATTGAATTTCGATATAATTTTCAGCGCGTTTATATATCGTACGCTCACACAACAACTCCAATCACCACAAAAATTGAAATTCGATAATAATACACTATTAGGATCAAATGAAACTGGTTTCATCGAATTCTGAGACTATGCCTTGGAAAGCTACTTTTAAATATCGATTTAAATGACAAAATTTCAAAACTGAACAAAACAGTGTTAAATTCAATTTCAAAATTTCTATTACCTTCAGTATTATTAATATAAATTTTCTAACCGTTGAAGATATTTTTAATCTGCTTAAAAATTGAAGATTCAATATTTTTACCCAACTGTAATAAATTAAATTCAATAATTAAATCGCCAAATTCATTCTGATATCTGAATTTCAAATTAAACTAACTTCCAGATATTTAAAATCAATTAAATATTTTGATTTCAAATGTCTAAAATTCAGGGTCGTCACATTAGTCATTCTCGATTGATGACGCTTGAGGCTACGTTTTACCTTTTATATATCACTTCCCACTTGGAATGCTAATACTGCCTTCCAGGCAACAATGCAATACCAGCAATCATCCATATCAGTTCATTTTGGAACTGAACGAAACACTTGAGAGCTCTGTCTCCAATTTCATCATCTTCAAGATGTCTTCACTTCGAAATGCATTCATTGTATCGAAGTGGTTTTCGGATTACATATCTGATCCCGGTCTCTTCGAAACAACATTCGATTCTTCCCGGTAAAATCAAACCCGGTTCTTTTGGAAATAAATAGTCAAAGATAAGATCAGAGATCACCTCCTACCCGTTAGTGGACGGATAACACATCATCTACAAATTGTATATGTTAATCATATTTTTTTGCTGAAAAAATGTGTAGTTAGTTCTAGTTTATATTTCTAAGTTGTAGCATATAATTTTTTGTTTGTTCTAATTTTTATTTCTATTATTAATTAAGAAAAGACGAATTTGTAAAGCAAATTTATTTGTTAAATTCTATTTTTAATTGATGTGATTTAATTTGGCAATGTTTAGAGATGGACGTTTTGAATTGGTGAAGATTTGTTAGATCCTATTTTTATGTTATATTAAGATTTAGGTTGGTAATATTTGGAAAGGGGCGTTTTGAATTGGTAAAATAAGTTTATTAATTAGATCCTATTTTAAGCGATCGGAGATTCTAATAATATCTGTAGAGGACATTTTTGGTAGTTTATGCTCACATAAAAAAAAGTGATAACAAAGGTATTACAATTATTAATAAAGATTTAAAACCATTTATAAACTCTTTTATCTTTTAACCATTCTTCCTTTCCGTTTTTCTAAAACATATTATAGATTCCTCTTATAAAAACCCTATCTGTTTATAGAACTCCATTTATAAATCTTGGAAACAATTATAATTAAACACTACCTTTAAACAATACTATATACTAATAACATTATAAATAGATAAATACTAAATTTTAAACATTTTAAAATAATAATTAATGATTTCAAAACATTCTTAAATAACAATAATAATTTATTTTTGACGTTTTTATAAATACTAATAATTAATTTCCAAATCTTTATTTATGAATTATTATATTTAATTCAAAACCATACTAATAATTCTAAATAGTTAACATTTCAAAATATAGATAAATCACCTTTAAAACAATATTAATATAAATTAACAACTATTAAAACATAATTATATTTCCATGATAAAAATCCACACTTGATTTCCAACCTGACTATTCCCATATTTATAAACTATATTTATAAATCTCCTCTATTTTATGAAATTTCCTTTCATAAAATCAATTTATTTCTAAACTCTATTTATAACTCCATTCTCTTATAAGTCCCTCTTATTCATAAAGTCGCATTCAAACTTAATTTCAACCATTTTTAACCTTGCTTCCATAGGTATGAATTTCTTTTATAAATTTCTTTAACTTATAAAATATGGTTTAACAATCCCAATTTTATCTCGCTTTCAATTTCCAAAGTGGAATCAACTATTTTCTAAAACAACATTCCACGTCATATAATAAATCCACCGTCTGAAATATTTTTCGTAATCTATCCCATGATAATAGTTTCCTTTTATTTATAAACACCGATTATAAATCCATACTTTTACTAACAAAAATACTATTTTGCAAATATCCACTTCTTTTCTAAGATCTCACTTTTATAACTTATCATGTTTATAAATAATATATTTACTGCTATGAATATTCATGTTACTATATATAAAATGGTTGACAAATATTTATATAAAAAGTATTTTTATTTCTCCTTTGAAACATATCCCTTTATTATAAAAGACAAATTTATTTCAAGATTTTAAAAATAATTATTTTACAAATCGAAAATCTCTATTTAAAATATTTCATAAAACAATTAACTTATAATATCTAAAAATCATACTTTTACTTTAGAATAATTATTAAACATATAAAATTTCCAATATCACTTTTAAATCCATTTTTAGATCAAATCATTACTTTGTAATATTTTAAAATGCCAAAAACAAGGCCCGGTGTTACTAAAGTCCTAAATAAATAAAATCATGTTCATATCATCCAATAACATCCAACATATCATATATCATAATATAAATTAAAATTAAATTCAACAGTATAAGGAATCCCGTTGGATCCCACCAACCTATTCTCCTGCATCAAATATAGTATAAAATAAAATAATATAAATCAACCGAGGCGGGATTCGTATACAAAGTTCATCCGCTCTTACACAAGAACGTAATAGGGCCCCATCCGCTCCAATAAGCAAGAATATATACAAACCAACAATATAAACTAGTAATCCATCCAAACAATCAATAACTATCAATAATAAATATCCAAACATCTAATCGATAATTTTTATCAACTAAAAATATTTCTGGTTAACCAAAATATGAGATTAACTCACTTTGATTTTTAATAGTCGCCAAACGTTCCGTTTTGAAGTAAAATTGAACGAACATTCAATTTTAACCTAAACTTCCAATCTGCTCCAAATACATCCAATCCAACTCCATAGCGTATCTTCGTTGATATGATCGCAACGCAACTTGTCGTGCTCGAAACTGACCTCGGGCGAGAAAGTTACGGATTATTCAACATTCAAGATAATTAAATTTATAATTAACTAAATTTAAATAAACTTAAACTTCACCCCCTCCTTTCCCACTCTCATTTCCATGCATCGCGCATGCATTCCATTTTTCTCTCATGAAAGATGATCGCTCGACCACCAACCAACGCCGCTGAACCACCACGCGCCTCCCCCTGCCGTCACACGAGCCTCCACTTGAATCCCACGCCGTGCGCACGCATGAAAAACGAGATCAATGAACCCAAACTGCTCGTGAACGGAGCCCTCCAGCGGCCGCATCGTCACAAATTAACTCGATCCAACCATTGATAGCCTTCGTATAGTCGTTCTCTACAACTTTCTAGTTGAAGTCGATGCTTAAAAGTGGACGGAGTGGCTCCGATCAACCATGGACGTTCGATAGAGGGTTTTAAATTTTAATGGCAGCTCTGGTTTTTAAGTTTGGGTTTTGCAAATGGAACGTTAAGGCCATATATATAAAAGATAAACTCGGCACTATTCACGCTTAAACGTTTCAAACTCCAAACGAAGCGTGCCGCTTGGCGTTTTATGTGTTATACCCATATTCCGAACACAATAGAATATATATCGGTAGCCAATTCCATCATATACAGAAGATAGCTTTTCAAAATCAAATTATTTTAATTTAAATTCCTTTAATTAATTTAAGTGTGTTTCGAACTCGCACGACCAAATGATACATCCGATCACCACGAAATTCGACGGCATATAATAATTCACTATTACAGATCCAATGAAACTGATTTCGTCAAAATCTGAGACAGTGCCTCGGAAGGCTATTTTTATATGTTAATTAAAACGAATAATTTCCAAAATCAATTTAATGACTTTTAAATCCAAATTAAAGGTTTACTATCTTCATCCTTATTGAAATAAAGTTTAAACCAACTTTTGAAATCATTTCCACTCACAATAAATTCAGGATTCAATAATTTAAACAATTCCAATTATTAAATTCAACAATTAATTATCAATTAAATGGCTATATTTTGAAACCCAAGTTATTAAATTTATAGAATTAACTTTTTACTATTTAAACTTAATTTAATATTGCAAATTTAAATGATCGAAATTCTGAGTCATTACATTCTCCCCCTTAAAAGAATTTCGTCCCCGAATGTGGCGCCCCACCTCTATACCCACGCTAGCTAAGAGCACTTCAGAGTAATGCTGTCAACTAGCACGAAGAATAAGGCTATTGAGGAGCGACCATCCGTGTAATATCTTTGTGCGAGCACCGATATGTCAGATAGTATAGCATGCATTTCATTTAAGGAGGAAATCTGACGTACCGATACAAACTCAAAGCTATCACACAGTGGCTATATATAATCTTCGGAAACAAACATAGAAACAAACATAACACAAATCAGTCACAGACATCCATATCACAATGGCGGAAAAAGATATGAATATATAACACATGAGTGTATACACAAGAGTAGTGGTCTGAAAGATCCACGATAATACAAAAGAATAGCTACAAGCTACACAAAAGAATAAGTATACATCATGGAGTCTATTTCTCAAATGTATACATCCAAAAACTACTAATCTAAGTAGTTAGCCAAAAAGTCAAAGTAATCCGAGAAGAGATGACGCAGCGGATAATTCAAATATGATGTAGATCGGTGAAAGTAGCAGTCGATGGATTGATGAATGATGAATTGCCCGAATTCGTTGATCCGAAGATACCGAACTCTAGCTATCTCGAACTCGTTGATCGCGCACGATACCGGGTTCAAAGATCTTCAATTCTTCAAGCGTTGATCAAGCGCACTTGATTCCGCGAATCGGCTTCTACAATCGTTGAATCGAGCGCACTCGATTATCCGAAAGAGGAGATAGGAGATTACACTCAACTACCAATTTGGAATGAAAGCACAAAGCAATCAAAAGAGAATTTTATTCAAAAATCAACAACCTTTACAAATGACTTCACTTGCCTATTTATAGGCTACAACACACCAAAACAGAAAAAGTACAAGTCTTAAGTCGGCAACCGACTTATCAACCTTGCCGACTTAACATAAGTCGCCTTATTTACACACAGTTCAGAAAGCTTAAAAAAATACAAGTACTAAGTCGGTTCCGAGTTACAGCTTACGACCTACGACTTAACAAAGACTCCGACTTAACAAAGACAAAAACATCAAAGAAAATACAAGTACTTAAGTCGTTGCCGACTTAAAAATGCTACGCGACTCAACTTAGTAGCGACTTAAGGAATCAACGGTCCAGCTTAACTCGGCAGCAGAAATCAACGGCAACAAGTCTTCGGCGACTTAAAACATGCGCATCTCAGATTAGTGGTTTAAAGAAATCAATGGTTGATATTAACTCGGTAGAGGAATCAACGGCATCAGGGCTTTCGCGACTTAAAATTTCGACCGACTTAAATAAGTCGTAACTCGGTGCCGACCTATCACTTTTCTTAAGTCGGTGCCGACTTAACACTTGTGCCTTGTAACTCGGTGCCGACTCATCACCTTCCTTAAGTCGGTGCCGACTTAAATCCGCTTCGTTAAGTCGCAGCCTTGAAGCAACGTCCCCTTTGTTTTTCCAGTTGAGTCGGAGACGACTCATCACCGCCTTCTTAAGTCGGTTACGACTTATGCCTTCACCCCAGTTGAGTCGGTCACGACTCATGCCTGTTTTCTTAACTCGTAGATGACTCATAGCTCCTTCCATAAGTCGCCTACGACTTATGCCTTCATCTCCGGTCTGAGCTACATCATCCTCCCCATGTTGAGAGAAATTCGACCTCGAATTTGCACGCTCTTCATCCCCAACAAACTCATCCCCATGATATGGTACGAGATGCTTAACATTGAATACGTCAGACGTATACACATCATCCGACAGCTTTAGTTTATAAGCATTTTCATTGATTCGTTTCACAACTTCCACCGGACCAATTTTCCGTGCTTTCAATTTATTGTAAGCGCCTACTGGGAAACGATCTTTCGTTAACACTGCATAAACCAAATCTCCTTCGTTAAACTCAACATTTCGTCGTTTCAAATCTGCAGCTCGTTTATATTTCTCATTTGCTTTCTCTAATCGTTCTTGAACGATTTTATGACATTCCGTCAGCCCTTCAACAAAATCAGCAGCTTTCTTAATTGTCCACTTCGAGTGTGGTATCATCGTTAAATCTAACGGTCCCTTCGGTAAACTTGAATAAACAATCTGGAACGGACTGAACCCAGTACTTCGATTCACAGCATGATTATGAGCAAATTCTGCCTGGCATAACTTCACATCCCAACTCTTCAGATTATCTTGAACAAGACACCTCAACAAGTTTCCCAACGATCGATTAACCACCTCCGTTTGTCCATCAGTTTGCGGATGATAAGCACTACTAAACTTCAGCTTTGTTCCCACCATTTTCCACAAACTCAACCAAAAATGACTCAAAAATTGAGTATCTCTATCCGACACAATAGATTCTGGCAATCCATGAAGTCGATAGATCTCCTTGAAAAACAATTGAGCAACATGAACAGCATCCGCCGTCTTCTTACAAGCAATAAAATGCGCCATTTTTGAAAATCTGTCAACCACCACATAAATGGAATCGTTACCACGCTGTGTCCTTGGTAATCCCAACACGAAGTCCATACTGATATCCACCCATGGTTTACTTGGTACAGGTAATGGCATATATAAACCAGCATTAGTCGCAGTTCCTTTCGAAACCTGACAAATATGACAACGCTCCACAAACCTCTCCACTTCTTTCCTCATCGATGGCCAAAAGTAGGATTGTGAAATTAACTGTAAGGTACGGTCTCTTCCAACATGCCCTTCTTCATGTAACTCCTTGATAATCTTCATTCTCAATCCTCCAATGAACCTAGATGTCAGCTGCTCTTCTGTTTCCATAATATCGTTCCTTGCAATGAGTTGATAAAATTCATCAGCATAGTCATTAACTGTCTTCGTGCCCTGCATCAAGTTCTGCAAACGTTGATACATAAGCGATTGATAATTATAAGGTAAGAATGTCGCTTTCATCAATTTCTTCATCTTTTCCCAAGATTCAATCTTTGACTTCCCCATACGTTCACGTGTAAGCTTGGTTTGCTGCCACCATGCCAAAGCTCTACCCCTCAGCCTTGTAGCAACCAACTTCACTCTACGATGTTCTGGTACTTCTTTGAAGTCAAAAATCTCCTCAACATTAGCCACCCAATCTAGAAACTCCTCTGCTTGCATACCACCCTTGAATTCAGGAATTTCTGTCTTCATCCCCGATTCCCACTTGTGATCATACTCAGAATAGTTTCTTCCTTGACCTCTTCCTTGAATACTACCACCATCATACTCCTCTTCAAAATCAGACGCATAACGATGTCGATTCTGACCACCAACATCTCTACTACCATTACGCCTTCCACCATCATCCCTTCTATCGACATTCCTCCGTTCACGATCATTCACGTTCCTCCCACGCCCTTGATCATTTTCAATACTTCTGTCTCGATTGGAATGTGGCGAGACTCTACTACCCCCATGGTTAGATTCTGGTGAAACCCTTCTCCGATTTTGATTCATCTCCGTCATAAGCTTTTCTAACCGGCCAATTCCTTCGTTAAGCTTTTCACTAAAATTCTCATTGATTCTTTGCTCCATCTCATCAGCTTCTTCTCTTCGATACAAAGCTTCTACGTTTTGGTGGCGATTAGCTCTTCTTGGCGGCATACTTGAAAACTTCACAAATTCTCAAACACTTCAAATTCAAACACTTTCCGGATTTTGATCCAAAATGAAACGGATCGAAAACTTCCACTTTGTAGCAAATCGCGATGAACACGATGGACAAAGTTTCGGCCTCCAATGCAAATTTTGATCAAACAACTTCGAACAAGATGAACTCTTCTTCCTCTCGGCCACGGCTTTACACTTCAAGCACTCGGCTTCTCTTCAAACTTCAAAAGTCTTCAAATGATTAGGCTCCAAGTCTCGATCTAGCTATGATTGGCTAGAACAAGCTCTGATACCAAAAACTGACGCAGCGGATAATTCAAATATGATGTAGATCGGTGAAAGTAGCAGTCGATGGATTGATGAATGCTGAATTGCCCGAATTCGTTGATCCGAAGATACCGAACTCTAGCTATCTCGAACTCGTTGATCGCGCACGATACCGGGTTCAAAGATCTTCAATTCTTCAAGCGTTGATCAAGCGCACTTGATTCCGCGAATCGGCTTCTACAATCGTTGAATCGAGCGCACTCGATTATCCGAAAGAGGAGATAGGAGATTACACTCAACTACCAATTTGGAATGAAAGCACAAAGCAATCAAAAGAGAATTTTATTCAAAAATCAACAACCTTTACAAATGACTTCACTTGCCTATTTATAGGCTACAACACACCAAAACAGAAAAAGTACAAGTCTTAAGTCGACAACCGACTTATCAACCTTGCCGACTTAACATAAGTCGCCTTATTTACACACAGTTCAGAAAGCTTAAAAAAATAAAAGTACTAAGTCGGTTCCGAGTTACAGCTCACGACCTACGACTTAACAAAGACTCCGACTTAACAAAGACAAAAACATCAAAGAAAATACAAGTACTTAAGTCGTTGCCGACTTAAAAATGCTACGTGACTCAACTTAGTACCGACTTAAGGAATCAACGGTCCAGCTTAACTCGGCAGCAGAAATCAACGGCAACAAGTCTTCGGCGACTTAAAACATGCGCATCTCAGATTAGTGGTTTAAAGAAATCAATGGTTGATATTAACTCGGTAGAGGAATCAACGGCATCAGGGCTTTCGCGACTTAAAATTTCGACCGACTTAAATAAGTCGTAACTCGGTGCCGACCTATCACTTTTCTTAAGTCGGTGCCGACTTAACACTTGTGCCTTGTAACTCGGTGCCGACTCATCACCTTCCTTAAGTCGGTGCCGACTTAAATCCGCTTCGTTAAGTCGCAGCCTTGAAGCAACGTCCCCTTTGTTTTTCCAGTTGAGTCGGAGACGACTCATCACCGCCTTCTTAAGTCGGTTACGACTTATGCCTTCACCCCAGTTGAGTCGGTCACGACTCATGCCTGTTTTCTTAACTCGTAGATGACTCATAGCTCCTTCCATAAGTCGCCTACGACTTATGCCTTCATCTCCGGTCTGAGCTACATCAAGAGAAGTCAAGCAGAAGCACCTGTAACATCTCGGTCTGACCCGAGTATTATTTATAAGAAAATTATAAACGGATCAGTCTAGCTATAAATATCAGATGACATGATATAGAATAAAAGATATGGCTTAGACATGTAATAACCATAATGGCATACTACTATAAGTATGTAATTGAAAATCAACAAGAGATTAATCAATATCACAAGAATCTTCTCAAAGATCCAAATCCACAAAAAGGTAATGACACACGAATTCACCAATGCACAAAAATTGATAAAACTTATCAATGAAAATCACGAAAATTAGTGAAGCACAAATTCCAGAAATCAGCACACGAAATCCAGAAATCACAAAAAGGTGGAGGCCTATCACAAGAATGGGAGCATGAAAGCTCACCTACACGTGTATCACACAAACAAGACGCTATCTCATTGTAGCTAACCATTAATTTTGAGCCGAGGCTCCACACGAACGGCCCGAAGACCATGGGGCGCTACCCCACATATGCGAGTCGAAACATCACACAAACGGGGTTTAGTCTCCCTCGTAGACAAAGAGACATCGCACAATTGCTAGTCTAAAACACAAAAATGATTGTCAATGTTCATCAAGAAGTGTCAATTACACTAAGTCAGTAAATATATGAGTTTAGCTTCATGTCCCATAACCACTTGCTTAACTTAAATATTTACGAACAAATTGTAGATCTTCACTAGAAAATTGTCACAAGAGGTTCAATCGAACAAGTCCAAGAATTAACCGACGAAGTAAACGCAAGCGTTTCATACCACTTGTTTTACTAAGTCGTTTAATTAGATTTCTCATCCAAGTGAGGTAAAGGCTTGTATATACTAATAGATTGGAAAACGGTTTAGGAAAAGAGCTTTGTAATAAAATAGTGTTGAAATCATTTTGATGAAAGAGTTTTGATATTTACTACTAGTACTAAAATCTTTATATTTTTAAAGTGACAAGTCACAAAATTGATTGTAGAAACAAATCAATTCACTACAATTCACATTCGAAGACGTGAATAAAATCCAAGGAAATCAGTTCCAAAACCATCAAAGTAGAAATACCACGCGACCTAATCATGGCCGAGCTAAAGTGCAACGACCTAAAGAGGTAGCGACTTAAAGTGAAATAGGTCGAACGACCTAAGGATAGCATGCCGAGCGACCTAGGTGAGCGACCTAAGCATGTTGCACGACCTATAATGTCTGAACGACCTAACTAGGCGAGCGACCTAAGGGGAAGACAGGTCGAGCGACCTAACTCACGGCCGAGCTAAGGAAAGGCGCGACCTAACGAGGTGCGACCTAATGAGTAGGTAAGGTCGAGCGACCTAAAGGAGTGGGCATGAGGCCTAGGTGGTGCGACCCAAGGGGTACGCGACCTAAGGAGTACGCGACCTAAGATTATCGCACGACCTAATGGAGGTGCAACCAAGGGCTAGCGGCCTAGGAATGCAAACGACCTAAGCCTTGAACGACCTAGGGGTTTCAAGCACAAAACCAGTGTGAGTTAAATAGGTCGAACGACCTAAGGAGAAACGAGCTAGCCGAGGTCTAACAGGGCGCGACCTAAGGTCTAACGACCTAACTCATGCGAACAACCTAAGGGGTTAACGAAAATATACAGGCCGAGACTCATCGAGGCAGAGCGACCTAAGCCCAGGAATTCACCAAAAACACTAAAAATTGGAGTTTTTCACCAATCCAAATCCAAACCAAGTGCAAATGTACATGCTAAAGCGATAGGAATTCATTCCCAACAATCGAAGATAGTTATAGACAAGAATGTGAGATAAAAATCTCACCTTTTCATGAAAATTGATGAAGATGAAGCTTGAAAGCAAAGCAAGAATCAACCACAAGCTTGAATCAATCTCTTCTCTTTGGATTTGGAGTAGATGTTGGATTAGCAATGAAGACTAGGGCTTTGGAGTTTTAATTTCCCATTCCTCTCCCCGTTTTTGATGAAGCTTGAAGTGTTAGGAAATGAAGAAGGAAGTGATGAAGAGGAGATGGGTTGGGACTGAGTTAGTAAGTGGTTC
This sequence comes from Allium fistulosum, assembly GCA_030737815.1. NCBI lineage: Eukaryota > Viridiplantae > Streptophyta > Magnoliopsida > Asparagales > Amaryllidaceae > Allium > Allium fistulosum. Next base: position 577,085,108 of record CM060904.1, on the reverse strand, counting down.
AGCCCAAACCAAAGCCCTAAGCGAAAAAGTGACAAAATTCCACTAACTCCAAACATATCGAAGTTTGTACTCAAAAAGATCGCAAATGTCATTTTGAACTCAATGGGGGTGGTCTCGAGTCCTAATTTGACCGTATGCAAAAAGTAGATTTTCGGACTAAGATCCGACTAACGATTAAAATATTTAAATAAGATATTCAAATACATAATCGTCGAATATGCGGGTTGTTACAGACTCCCCACTCCCCTCCTTAAAGAAATTGCGTCCTCGCAATCATAAGAGATATTTGAACAAAAAGTAACAACCATATAAGCATATCGACACAAAAAGAAGGAATTTGAAATAAAAAGTTTACCTCAAAGAGCTCAAGAAAGTAAGTCTGGATGTGCTCGCTCGATGAATTCTCTAGATTCCCAAGAGCAATCCTTAGGATTTGAGGACCATTGAACTTTTACAAGCGGAACATCTTTATTTCGAAGTCATTTGACCTCCGAAGCAATAATGCGAATTGGATGTTGCTCATATGTTAAATTGGGCGAAACTTCAATTTCTTCCACAACACCGGGCTCAAGAATAGAATCGGAATCCCGAAGGCACTTCCGTAATTGAGAAACGTGAAACACGTCATGAATAGCAGAAAATTGAGCCGGTAACAAAAGGCGATAAGCCATGGAACCAATACGTTCAGTGATAAGAAATGGCCCAATATATCGAGGCGCTAATTTTCCTGATCGACTGAAGCGTACAACACCCTTCATAGGTGAAACACGAACAAATACAAGATCTCCAACAGAAAATTCTAATTTCCTTCTTCGGTTATCGGCATAGGATTTTTGTCTACTTTGGGCTTCTTTCATCCTATGTCGAATAAGGTCAATCTTCTCTGTGGAATCCCGAATAACATCTGGACCTAAAACCAGCTTCTCACCGGCCTCAAGCCAACAAGAAGGAGATCGGCATGGCCTCCCATAAAGTGCCTCGAAAGGTGCCATACCAATACTAGATTGGAAGATATTATTATAGTAAAATTCAACAAGAGAAATATGATCTTCCCAACTTCCACCGAAATCAAGCACACAAGAACGAAGAAGATCTTCAAGAGTTTGATTCACACGCTCAGTTTTTCCATCGGACTGGGGGTGATAAGCGGTGCTCAAATTAAGCTTCGTTCCCAAAGCTTTTTGAAGACTCTTCCAGAATCCACTAGTAAACAATGGATCATGATCACTAACAATGGAAGTAGGAACTCCATGCAATTTAACAATTTCTTTGATAAAGAGTTTGGCCAGAAGAGGCACGGTTCGGTTAGACCGAACGGGAATAAAATGGGCGGATTTAGTAACTCGATCAAAGATCACCCATAAGCTATTATGACCCGAACGAGAATGGGGAAGGCCATCTATAAAATCCATGGAAATTTGGTCCCACTTCCAAATTGGAATTTCTAAAGGTTGCAATAACCCACCGGGCCTTTGATGTTCAGCCTTAACAAGTTGGCAAGTCATGCAACACTTAACAAAGTTAGCAATATCAGATTTCATTCCCTCCCAATAATAAAGTCGCTTCATATCCGCGTACAATTTACTACTACTGGGATGAATGGTAAATTTAGAACAATGAGAATCTTCTAAAATATCTTTACGAAGATCACTAATATTTGGTATGATAAGTCTACCAAATTTTCGAATGCCGCCACGAGAATCAATATCAAAGTCTTTCAAACCTTCAATATCAATTTTATCCTTAATATTTTGGCCAAGAAGAGCCAATTCGGGATCTAGCCTTTGAGCTTCAAGAATGCGGTCTAAAAGAGAAGGATGAGCCTCAAGGCTACATAAAACAAGAGATGAACATAAATCGGAAACGCGATCTCGAATTTCACAAGTGGAAAAAACCTCGAGATCATTCCATTCAGATATCATCATGGAAACAACCGCTTGTTGCTTGCGACTAAGTGCATCGGCAACTCGATTTCCCATTCCGGGAGTATAAAGAATATCAAGATCATAAGAGGCAAGGAATTCGAGTCAACGCTGTTGATGAAAATTAAGTTCCTTTTGAGAAAATAAATATTTCAAAGACTTATGATCAGTATAAAGTATAAATTTCTCTCCCAAAAGATAATGTCGCCAAATTCGAAGGGCGAAAACGATAGCCGCGAGTTCTAAATCATGTGTGGCATATCTAGTCTCAGCCGGCTTCAATTGCCTAGAAGCATAAGCAATAACACGTTCTTTTTGCATAAGAACGGCACCCAAACCAACGCGACTAGCATCGGTATAAACAACAAAATCTTGATTCCCTTCGGGAATAACAAGAATAGGAGCATCAGAAAGTAGTTCTTTTAATTTCTGAAAAGAAGTTTCACATTTGTTCGACCAAATGTATTTAACACCTTTCTTTGTTAAGCCAGTAAGAGGCACGGCAATTTTAGAAAAGTCTTTTATGAAACGGCGGTAATAACCAGCCAATCCGAGAAAGCTACGGATTTCAGTCACGCTCTCCAGTCTCTTCCAATTTTGAATCACTTCAATCTTTGAAGGATCCACTGATATTCCGGATTCGGAAATAATATGACCGAGAAACTTCACACTAGATTGCCAAAAGTGGCATTGTAATGACCCTGAAATCGGCCTTCGAAAATCGGCACCCGTACTTCAATTGTACTCAAAATGCCGTAGATTCAAACGCCGAATCTGGTTCACCGGAGCTTATAACACTGTAAGTATAACAACACAGCGGAAGAAAAAGAATATATCAATATATATAACGTTGATACAATGACAGATACAAAAATCTGATACAATATGATACAACAGAATGATACAACAGATATCAATATACATCAGAGATATGATACAAGAAATAGCAGCGGAAAGAAAATAGATAACACCAGCAGCGGATAGAATATCTCCAATAGAATGCTCCAATCCATAGCTAGCGAAAAGCAAGGTCAGTCGTCCAAAGACTGACTAGCTCCAGATAATCTACTCAACCTGAATATCTTAGAAACCCAACTCTAGACTGCCCGTGTGGAAAATGGTGGGCACCCAGAGTTTAGGAAGGGAACAATAAACTCCGGATCAGTCATGGGACTGGTGTGAGCAACAAAAACAGTTTATCTTTAAACAAACAACAAAAGAAGTTTAACATTGAAAGCCACAATGCTTTTGGAAAATGAAACTACCATAAGACCTCCCGCCACACACACAATGCAATCGCAGAATTGGAGGAGATTTCTTCTTATGATAGTCAAACATGCTTACTACGCAAAAGAAAACTCTTTTGATATTATTACTAGTGCAAAGTGTGAAAACATTTTGAAAATACAATATTAATCTTAGCCAGCATACAACCATTATTGTATGCCTACTATAGTTACGATGTTCAATAGTGGGTTACCGCCACATTCCATAGCAGGTAATACAACTAAAACCGTACAAGGTTCGTATTGTTTCTTTGGATTTCCAACAAATGATCAGGCAAAGGAACTTCCTTACCGAAATGGAAACGCCTCTGGAAAGACGCCCCGAGAACTTAACCGGATCTCTGCAAACACAAGGCCGACGCTACCTCACGCTCTAACCGAGCTGTAACTAGGTAGCTAACACACGAGTCATGTCATCCCCCGGTCGTCACCGACCTTTATCCGAGACGTCTCGATCATAAAGCAACAACCACAAAGTATAATAACTGTGCAGCATCAACATAGGTAAAATATCTGGGCTCCATACCATGATATCACCTTTTATCAAGAAGGAAATGACACACCCTAGGGGCGCTACCCCTACAAACCTTTGCCGCAACATTCCTGTTTCGACCATTATCGGGTTGTAAGGCTCGACGAAGTCTCGTCCACAAAGCCACGCTTTTTCACAAAGCCACGCTTTTTCACAAAGCCACGCTTTTTCACAAAGCAACGCTTTTTCACAAAGCCACGCTTTTTCACAAAGCAACGCTTTTTCACAAAGCAACGCTTTTTCACAAAGCCACGCTTTTTCACAAAGCCACGCTTTTTCACAAAGCCACGCTTTTTCACAAAGCCATGCTTTTTCACAAATGATCAACAGCACTTTGTATGCCACATTACCAAATTGGGAATGTATCACTAGAAACCATCAAGTACATAACCTCTGAGCTCGTACGTCTTAGAGAAGGGTGTTAAGCTAAGAGAATAAATTCTCCGCCACCAACAGAAATGTATTTGATTGAAACCAGCTTTACATCTCAAAGTGTAACGTCAGACACACATCCATACAAGTCCGTTCCGGGATCGAACGAAACCGAAGGCACTTCCAAAGAAGCCCTTGCAAATCTGGATAATTTCTAATCACGTCTGGACTTCCCATCCCTTAGGGTGCTAAAATCTCTATATCGGGGATCAGCCGATGAAGAGACAATCAATGGTAATCCTTTCGTTTTCGAAAGTATTTGGTCTTCACCACCGGTCTTCAAATGCTATCCATATACGTCGTATCATTATTCTGAATGGGCTATATGACACAAAGGTCCTCTCCCGGCTAAACCCGGATAATGAGCGTAATTAAAATCATATGGATACTGGGGTCTCAGTTAAATCACAGCTTAAAGCTTAAATCTTTTCATTCGAATGGTTAAAACAAATAACCATTTCCAATCTTTAAACAAAAAGATTCATTTCAAAAAAAGTTAACCCCATTCACAAAGATCCATTCATGGATTTCAAAACAATTTCCATTTTAATAGGTTTACTCGTTAAATCTATAAATCAAGATTTAACTTATAGCTTTCAAAACTCGTTTAAGATTCATTCATAGTCTTTCAAAACAATTTTATTTCAAGTTGGATTAACTCATCCGGTCTTTTAATCAAAGACTCATTTCATAGCTTTCAAAATATTTCAATTCTATTTCAAACTTGAAACCTTTCAACACAATTTGGAAGTTCATTCTTAAAATGAAGCTATTATTATTTGAAAACAAGTAGTTTTCGTTTCAGAAAAATCCAGTTATATTTACACGAGTTAAAACCCTTGAATTAAATTCAAAATTCCCAAATCAATACCTTTAAAATGGTTTAACCCATATATAACTTGTACAGCATCTTTAATCCCTAGTTTCAAATCATAGAATTCAATTTCAATCTTGAATTCAAATTTAAATCAAATTATTTAAATTTCAAGATATCCAAAATATCTTTAAAACTCCTTTCAAAAGCTTTTCATATAAAACCCCAATTTCCAATTTCAATTTCAAAAACATTAAATTTAAATCATCTGTGACTTAACCAATTTCCACGTGAAATCCATATTTGTGTGTGTATGGTGTAGTCCAGGGGTTTCACACAGTAGTGCAACATCATCAATCATCACAGATCAGAATACAGAAATATAGTTGATAAGCGGTATAAACTATAACGCTTATCTTTTATTCACAGATCACATATATATATATATATATATATATATATATATATCACAGATAAGTAAATTACAGATCACATCATAAATCAGTGTATATCACAAAGCATCACATATCAGGGATATCAACAATTCAATCATTCAACGAAATCCAAACATCCATAAGTAGGATCAATTTAATTATCTGATTGATCTAAATCAGATTAATTTCTATGAATAAATTTACTAGTTATGGTAAATTAATACTCAATTAATTACGAACCATTTAATGAATTATCCTTTAATTAATCATAAATTAACCCTTAATTGATAATTAATCCTTAATTATCAATTTATTAAATTAATTCATTTCTCTTAATTAATTTCTTAATTAATCCTTATCATTTATTAATTAATTAATTTAAAATTCCTTAATTAACTTAATTAATCTCAAAACATTAAAACCTTAATTTTCCTTAAGATAAAACATTATCTTTATTAACATCTTAATTACATATTTCAAAACTTTCCTTAAAACTTTTTAAAACCTGCATTTCAAAACGTACTTCGGGTCCTACTCGAGAATAGCTCGAGTCCAGACTCGAGTTTCTTCCATTTCTGCAAACACTTTGCTAAATTTTTAAAACTTAGATTTGGTTTTAATTTTAAAAACTGGACCATGCTTCTCTCGTGAACAACTCGAGAATGAACTCGAGCAATCGACCCTCAACCCCGGTCTCTCCCCCGAGACCATCTCTGCTTCCAACCTACTGACACACACACCATCCCTGTGCACATGCACGAGACGCCGGAGCCACGGCGATCGACGCTGCCATCCCCCACATGTCGCCGACCACCCCTACAATAGATTCCGATCACCAAAACTTCGATACTAACTCAAAATCAAGATCGAGCAATCCTGAGTAACCTGGAACAAAACCCAACTGACAAACCACCTCGCCGCCGACGAACCACGCCACCAGAACCTTTGCAATTCCATACAAAGCAACGTCACACCCCTGAGCCACTATCCCCCCGGGTCCGAATCATTACGATCAACCCTCGACGCCGCAAACACCATCAAAACCCAATCAACCAAACCAGGTTTCAAAACCCTATATCATCGTCGCCCCGCCACCTCGGCAACATATAAATTCTCCAACCAATTTTCTCGAGTTCCTCGACCAACGAGCCTGCCCCAGCAACGAACTCGACTTCCCTAAAACCCTCGATCGCCAGGAATTGATGAAAACCTAATTCCAGTTCATCATTCAATTTCTCCCAAAATAACAACTTAAAAATCCTCATTTTACTTTTAAAAATCATAGATATTGATAACGAATCAGATTATATACCTGAAACAAGAAATCATTGAAGTCGAATTTTAACATGGTTTTGAGGTTTCACTGTATTTTTTTCTTTTCAAAATATTTACTCAATATTTTTACTTGAAATCTTTTCTAAAAATGATGTTACACTATCACAATCATTTTTTGTTTAGAGATCAAGACCTAACATTGATTATATGAGGAGACATTGAATTTAGTTTAGGGGATTTAAACCTGTAATTCAACAGAGTAATAAATACTTGCACATATATCTACAAGCATGCAGACATAATTAACAACTAACAACATTTTTCACAACAAAACTTCAAGTATCAATACAGATATCAAAACATATAGATGGGTTCAAGTGAGTTTGCTCACTGATCTAAAGAAGAAGATACTGGGTCAAGTTACTCACAAGCATCAAGAAATCAAAACAAGTTAAGCTTCTAAAAATAGGAGTTGCTCACCTTGTTTCCATAAAAATGAACAGAGAATAGGAATGAAATCTGGAACTTGTGTATTTTCATTTGGAATCTGCATCTCTGATTTGTTTGAGTTGATTTCTGAATTCACTCAAGTTAAAGTAGTTGAATTTACTTTGCAGGCTTTGATTTGAAAACTGATCTTTGCTTTGAGTTTTGTTTTAAGTTTAAAGATGATGCTTACTTTATATTTCCTCGGTTGCGATGAACGAAAATGAAATGAAGGCTGGTATAAAGAAATTCGTTGTACAGGTTGATATATTATTTTGTACAAGTGATATTATCTTGTTTGTACCATATCAAAGATTTTTTTTAGTTTATGTTGGCTGATATGATTTTGAACATCTCGAGTTGACTAAAATGTTGTGTACTAAGGGATGCAAACATTCAATGCGAATGTCCTTATTATATTTATTTTCTTTTCCAGCCTACATACTTATTTTGATTTGTTTGTTCTCAATTTTGCATTCCTATCATACTTGAAAACTATATGTTTACATACTTATCCTATGCAAGCCTACATGCTTACTTTTCTAACATGTCTATTTGACTATGCAGATTTCATTTTGGAGGCTGGAAAATCTTTCTTTTGTGCTATTCATATACATGTTACTTGTTTGATATTGGAATGTATTCTTTTGTTCTATATTTTAGTTTATAATCTATAATTTATCTTATATGTTTATATTCCTAACTTAATATTTATAGACTTGTATTTCAATTTTTATTTCTAGCTTAACTATCAATTCCAAATTTAACTTTAATACTAATTATTTTTATATTCATATATTTTGTCATATAAGTGAATTTCTAGATTTTAATTTGTTATTAGATTTTTATCCAATGTATTTAATATATATACATATATTTATAATCTCAAATTTACTCATATATGCCCAAATATATATATATAATATTTTAAAGTTTAAATGATTTATACCGAATTTATTTGAATTCGGGGAAACTCGCATCACTTTATCATTTAATTTCGCCATTTTAATTGAAAAATTAATTTAATTATCAATTTAAATTTAATTAAAATGCGGGGTGATTACAGACTTCTCCTCTTAAAAGAATTTCGTCCTCGAAATTTGCCAGGGAGACACAAAGACAGATGAAGAAGGTTTCATCAAATCAAACTGAATATCTATTCTGTATTTGGCTTACCAAATCAGAATATCAATAATAGATACAAGAACGAATCTGTTTTAACACTTCAGAAGATACTCGGGTTATCCAGATCTACGAAATATACAGTGGCATCGGTCAGTTCGAAAGGATAACTAACCATTCGTAGAACATATCCGGACCCAAAGAATAGATAGATATATGGATACAATTCCAAAACTTTCAGTTTAGAAACCAAATTATACCTATCAACCATAGCAATCAAAGAAAAAAATTCATCAAAACAAACAATTTTGGTCCATTTGGAGTTTACATCCCATATCAAATTTCTTCTTCCTGGATCTACCAGAAACTATCGAAGAATTGAGAAGAGATGATGAACAAAATAGATTGATAGAGAAAAGATTGCTTCCATTGTTGCAGGATATTGACCGTTTATAGTCATATTCCCCTGTACCCTATCTCATCCTCTTCTTGCACTCATACTCACTATCAGTGGATAGTAAGAGAATTTACTGAGGCATACGGACAGATATATGAGGAATGCTCATTCTAGGATATACTTCAACCTATCTCTAATGAGCTACTTAATGTGTTATACTCCTGAGCTAAAGTTCAACCTTAGCTCTGATACCAAATGTAATGACCCTGAAATCGGCCTTCGAAAATCGGCACCCGTACTTCACTTGTACTCAAAATGCCGCAGATTCAAACGCCGAATCTGGTTCACCGGAGCTTATAACACAGTAAGTATAACAACACAGCGGAAGAAAAAGAATATATCAATATATATAACGTTGATACAATGACAGATACAAAAATCTGATACAATATGATACAACAGAATGATACAACAGATATCAATATACATCAGAGATATGATACAAGAAATAGCAGCAGAAAGAAAATAGATAACACCAGCAGCGGATAGAATATCTCCAATAGAATGCTCCAATCCATAGCTAGCGAAAAGCAAGGTCAGTCGTCCAAAGACTGACTAGCTCCAGATAATCTACTCAACCTGAATATCTGAGAAACCCAACTTTAGACTGCCCGTGTGGAAAATGGTGGGCACCCAGAGTTTAGGAAGGGAACAATAAACTCCGGATCAGTCATGGGACTGGTGTGAGCAACAAAAACAGTTTATCTTTAAACAAACAACAAAAGAAGTTTAACATTGAAAGCCGCAATGCTTTTGGAAAATGTAACTACCATAAGACCTCTCGCCACACACACAATGCAATCGCACAATTGGAGGAAATTTCTTCTTATGATAGTCAAACATGCTTACTACGCAAAAGAAAACTCTTTTGATATTATTACTAGTGCATAGTTTGAAAACATTTAGAAAATACAATATTAATCTTAGCCAGCATACAACCATTATTGTATGCCTACTATATTTACGATGTTCAATAGTGGGTTACCGCCACATTCCATAGCAGGTAATACAACTAAAACCGTACAAGGTTCGTATTGTTTCTTTGGATTTCCAACAAATGATCAGGCAAAGGAACTTCCTTACCGAAATGGAAACGCCTCTGGAAAGACGCCCCGAGAACCTAACCGGATCTCTGCAAACACAAGGCCGACGCTACCTCACGCTCTAACCGAGTTGTAACTAGGTAGCTAACACACGAGTCAAGTCATCCCCCGGTCGTCACCGACCTTTATCCGAGACGTCTCGATCATAAAGCAACAACCACAAAGTATAATAACTGTGCACCATCAACATAGGTATAATATCTGGGATCCATACCATGATATCACCTTTTATCCAGATGGAAATGACATACCCTAGGGGCGCTACCCTGGCGCAGCGGATAATTCAAAACAAAGATAATACGATGAAAGTAGCAGTCGATGGATTGATGAATGCTGAAATGCTCGAATTCGTTGATCCGAAGATACCGAACTCTAGCTATCCCGAACTCGTTGATCGCGCACGATACCGGGTTCAAAGATCTTCAATTCTTCAAGCGTTGATCAAGCGCACTTGATTCCGCGAATCGGCTTCTACAATCGTTGAATCGAGCGCACTCGATTATCCGAAAGAGGAGATAGGAGATTACACTCAACTACCAATTTGAATGAAAGCACAAAGCAATCAAAAGAGAATTTTATTCAAAAATCAACAACCTTTACAAATGACTCACACTTGCTATTTATAGCTTTACAACTCAACACGCAAAAAACTTCAAAAAAATACAAGTACTTAGGTCGGAAACAACCTACGACCTAGAATGGTGCGACCTAGAACAGGCGCGACTTAGCATAGGTCGGCAGCGACCTAACAACAAATAGTTACAACTCGTTACAACCTTCAGCGACTTAACAACTTAGACAAAATACAAACAGACAACCACTTAAGTCGTTGCCGACTTAACAATGCTACGCAACTCAACTTAGTAACGACTTAAGGAATCAACGGTCCAGCTTAACTCGGCAGAGAAAAACAACGGCAACAGGCTTCCGCGACTTAAACATGCGCATCCCAGATCAGCGACCTAAAGAACTCAACGGTAGAGATTAACTCGCGGAAGATTCAACGGCATCCAGCTGTAGCGACTTAAAGATAAGACCTTGCGACTTAAGGATCATAACTTCGCGACCTAAGATCATAGCATCTTTACGCGACTTAAGAAGATCAATGGCCGAGATTAACTCGTCAGAATATTCAACGATATCCAGAGCTTTGCGACCTAAAACAAAAGCGGCATCAGAAACTTCACGACCTAAGCCTTGCGACCTAACTCCTGACTCGTTAGGTCGTTCACGACCTAATACTTCACCAATTTGTTTTGCCTTTCCTCTGGGTGACTTGTTAGGTCGGTTTGACGACTTAACTAAGTCGTATCTCGTCATCGACTTATCATTTGTTGTTCCTGTAGCTTAAGGTCGTGGCCCCGCACCTCCCTTAGGTCGTAGCTCAGCACTTCCTAGTCTGTTAGGTCGTAACATGGGATCTTTGGAACTGGTAGGTCGCATACGACCTAGAACTTCAACTTTTAGTGACTCTTTACCAGAACCTAGTTCATTAGCCTCCTCCTTAGGTCGTAACCAACTTACCAACATGTTAGGTCGTACACGACCTATGACTTCTTCTTCCTGGGCTGCATCATCCTCCCCAGGTTGAGAAAAATTCGACCTCGAATTTGTACTCTCTTCCTCCATAACAAATTCATCCCCGTGATACGGTACGAGATGTTTGACATTGAACACGTCGGATGTATACACATCATCTGGTAGCTTCAATTTGTAAGCATTTTCATTAATTCGCTTCACAACTTTCACCGGACCTATTTTCCGTGCTTTCAATTTATTGTAAGCGCCTACCGAAAAACGATCTTTTGTTAACACTGCATAAACCAAATCACCTTCCTGAAATTTAACACTCCTTCGTTTCAAATCTGCAGATTGTTTATACTTCTCATTTGCTTTCTCTAATCGTTCTTGAACGATTTTATGACATTTCGTCAGCCCTTCAACAAAATCAGCAGCTTTCTTAACTGTCTTCTTTGATTGTGGCACTACCGTTAAATCCAACGGTCCCTTCGGCAAACTCGAATATACTATCTGAAATGGACTGAACCCAGTACTTCGATTCATAGCATGATTATGAGCAAATTCTGCCTGGCATAACTTCACATCCCAACTCTTCAGATTATCTTGAACAAGACACCTCAGCAAGTTTCCCAATGATCTGTTTACCACCTCAGTCTGTCCATCAGTTTGTGGATGATAAGCACTACTAAATTTCAGTTTCGTTCCCACCATCTTCCACAAACTTAACCAAAAGTGACTCAGAAATCGAGTATCTCTATCTGACACAATAGATTCTGGCAATCCATGAAGTCGATAGATCTCCTTGAAAAACAATTGAGCAACATGAACAGCATCCGCCGTCTTCTTACAAGCAATAAAGTGTGCCATTTTCGAGAATCGATCCACTACCACATAGATGGAATCGTTTCCTCGCTGTGTTCTTGGCAATCCCAACACGAAGTCCATGCTCACATCGACCCATGGTTTAATTGGTACCGGTAACGGCATGTATAAACCAGCATTAGTCGCAGTTCCTTTCGAAACTTGACAAATATGACAATGCTCCACAAACCTTTCCACCTCTTTCCTCATTGATGGCCAAAAGTAGGACTGTGAAATCAACTATAAGGTACGGTCTCTCCCAACATGTCCCTCTTCGTGTAACTCCTTGATAATCTTCATTCTTAGACTACCCTCCGGTATGCACAATCGACTTCCTTTAAAAAGAAAACCGTCAACCAACATAAACTCATCAGTCTTCCCTTCTTTGTATCTTTCAACAAATTTCTTAAAATAAGAGTCTTCTGCAATCTGTTCTGGTAATAATTCAAAACCCGTCACTTCAACTTTCATTGTTGTCAACAAATGACTCCTTCTACTCAAAGCATCAGCCACTCGATTCGTCACCCCTGACTTGTGTTTAACAATAAAAGTAAACTGTTGCAGATATGCAATCCACGATGCATGTCTCGCTGAAATCTTATCTTGCCCTTGCAAATGCTTCAATGCTTCATGATCAGTATACAGAACAAACTCCTTCTGAAATAGATAGTGTCTCCAGTGTTTAATAGATTGTACAACAGCATAGAATTCCACATCATACGTACTGTACCTCATCTTCGCTCCTGACAACTTCTCACTGAAATATGCAATTGGACGTCCCTTCTGACTCAACACTCCTCCTATCCCAACCTTGGATGCATCAGTGTGTAATTCAAACAATGACTGAAAATCTGGTAACACTAGAATAGGTGCAGATGTCAGCAACTCCTTGATCTTGTCAAAAGCACTCCCTGCTTCCACTGTCCATGCAAATTGTTTACCCTTCATACAATCCGTAACAGGTGCCATCACACTACTAAAGTGTGGAATGAATCTTCTATAAAACGAAGCCAATCCGTGAAAACTACGAACTTCCGTTATCGTTTTGGGTTGCGGCCAATCTCTAATCGCTTCAACTTTACTTTGGTCAACCTATATCCCTTTCTCTGAAACAACATACCCCAGAAATAACACGCTATGCGTCATGAACACGCATTTCTTCGTTGCAGCATAGAATTGTTCCTGTCGCAATACCATCAGCACTTCTCTAAGATGATTCAAATGTTCCTCTGGACTCCCACTATAAATCAAAATATCATCGAAATACACCACCACAAACTTCCCAATGAATGGTAGAAAAATCTGATTCATCACCCTCATAAAAGTACTCGGTGCATTGGATAAGCCAAATGGCAAAACCAACCATTCGTATAGACCCTCCCTAGTTTTAAAAGCAGTCTTCCACTCATCGCCTGGTCTGATATGAATCTGATGATATCTGCTCTTCAAATCAATCTTCGAAAAGATAGTAGCTCCGCTTATTTGGTCTAACAAGTCATCCAACCTCGGCATCGGAAATCTATATCTCACAGTAATCTTATTCAATGCTCGGCTGTCGGTGCACATCCTCCACGTCCCATCCTTCTTGGGTACCAATAAAGCTGGTACAGCACAAGGACTCAGACTCTCCTACACACGCCCCTGCTCAAGCAATTCCTCTACCTGCCTCCGCAACTCTTCGTGTTCCTTTGGACTCATTCGATAATGTGGTCTGTGTGGCAACACAGCACCTAGAACAAGATCTATCTGATGTTGTATATCCCTCAACGGTGGCAACTCCGTTGGCAACTCTTCTGGAAATACATCGTCAAATTCTTTCAAAACTGGTTTAACTTCTTCTGGTATTTCAACCTCTTCACTGCTTTCTCGCCCAATCAACAAAAACACTTCAGGCTCTTCCTCAACCTCCTTAACAAACTCTTTCAAAGATAATAAAGTTTTCAGCTCTTCAATTTCTTTTGACTTACTTTCTCCCTGTGGTCTCTTCTTTGGAACTAGGATAATCTTCGTGCCTTCAAACATAAAACTGTAACTATTGGTCCGACCGTCATGTTGTACTGCTCGATCATACTGCCATGGTCTTCCCAATAATAAGTGGCAAACATCCATCTCTACTACATCACACCATATTTCATCTTTGTATTTCTTCCCAATAGAGAATGGAACACGAACTCGTCTATCCACTTTCACTTCTCCTCCTTTTCTCAACCATGCTAACTTGTATGGACTCGGATGTTTTTCTGTCTTCAATTTCAATTTTGTCACAGCTTCGGTTGAAACAATATTGTCACAGCTTCCTGCGTCAATCATGAATTTACACACCTTCCCCAGAATAGTACATGTCGACTGAAAAATATTACTCCTCAACCAACTAGCTTCTTCCTGTTTCGGTGTTAAACACGATCTCCTCAGCATTAGGTTACAACCTTCATCTCCTGACGCAATATCTTGCTCATCCTCCTCAACTGGACTAGAACAATCCCCATCAACATCCTCATCTTCAACTTCTGCAATCATGGTTCTCTTCCTTGGCTTTGGACACTCACTGCTCTTATGACCCAATTCCTGACAGTTGTAACATTTGAAACCATTGTTAACCCTTGCCTTCTCAGCCTCCTTCACCACTGGTCTACTGATAGGTTTAGAAACATTAGAACTTCCACCAACACCCTTCGCTTGATTGTTAGAATTAGTAAACACACCACCTCCTCGTCTACCCTGCTTCTCCCAAGCCAACGCCTTTTGATGTGCTTCTGCCACAGATCTTGGATCGAACATATTAACCATATCCTGAATCTGCATTCGCAATCCCCCAACAAATCTAGCTGTCAGTTGTTCTTCCTTCTCCATAATATCATTTCGAGCAATCAGTTGGTAAAATTCATCAGCATAGTCATTAACTGTCTTCGTGCCCTGCCTCAAGTTCTGCAAACGTTGATACATCAAAGATTGATAATTGTATGGTAAGAACGTTGCTTTCATCAATCTCTTCATCTTCTCCCAAGATTCAACTTTTGACTTTCCCATCCGATCACGTGTGAGTTTGGTCTGCTGCCACCATGCCAAAGCTCTACCCCTCAGCCTCGTAGCAACCAACTTCACTCTACGATGTTCTGGAACTTCCTTGAAGTCAAAAATTTCTTCAACGTTAGCCACCCAATCTAGAAACTCCTCCGCTTGCATACCACCCTTGAATTCAGGAATTTCTGCCTTCATCCCCGACTCCCATTTGTGATCATACTCAGAATAGTTTCTTCCTTGACCTCTTCCTTGAATACTACCACCATCATACTCCTCTTCAAAATCAGATGCATAACGATGTCGATTCTGACCACCAACATCTCACCTCCATTCACGTCTACCACCATCCCTTCTATCTACATTCCTCCGTTCACGATCATTCACGTTCCTCCCACGCCCTTGATCATTTTCAACACTTCGGTCTCGATTGGAATGCGGTGAGACTCTACTTCCCCCATGGTTAGATTCTGGTGAAACCCTTCTCCGATTTTGATTCATCTCTGTCATAAGCTTCTCTAACCGGCCAATTCCTTCGTTAAGCTTTTCACTAAAATTCTCATTGATTGTTTGCTCCATCTCATCAGCTTCTTCTCTTCGATACAAAGCTTCTACGTTTTGGTGGCGATTAGCTCTACTTGGCGACATACTTGAAAATTTCACAATTCTTCAACACTTCAAAATTCAAACACAATTCGGACTTTGATCCAAAATGAAACGGATCGAAAACTTTCACTTTGTAGCAAATCGCGATGAACACGATGGACAAAGTTTCGGTTTCCAACTCAAATCCGATCTTCCAACTTCGAACAAATGATGAACACCCCTCTTACTCTCGGCCGTGATAAACACAAACTCAAACCTTCACTTCGGCTCGACAAATCACTTCAACTTCTAAAAGAATAGGCTCCAAGTCTCGATCTAGCTATGATTGGCTAGAACAGGCTCTGATACCAAAAACTGGCGCAGCGGATAATTCAAAACAAAGATAATACGATGAAAGTAGCAGTCGATGGATTGATGAATGCTGAAATGCTCGAATTCGTTGATCCGAAGATACCGAACTCTAGCTATCCCGAACTCGTTGATCGCGCACGATACCGGGTTCAAAGATCTTCAATTCTTCAAGCGTTGATCAAGCGCACTTGATTCCGCGAATCGGCTTCTACAATCGTTGAATCGAGCGCACTCGATTATCCGAAAGAGGAGATAGGAGATTACACTCAACTACCAATTTGAATGAAAGCACAAAGCAATCAAAAGAGAATTTTATTCAAAAATCAACAACCTTTACAAATGACTCACACTTGCTATTTATAGCTTTACAACTCAACATGCAAAAAACTTCAAAAAAATACAAGTACTTAGGTCGGAAACGACCTACGACCTAGAATGGTGCGACCTAGAACAGGCGCGACTTAGCATAGGTCGGCAGCGACCTAACAACAAATAGTTACAACTCGTTACAACCTTCAGCGACTTAACAACTTAGACAAAATACAAACAGACAACCACTTAAGTCGTTGCCGACTTAACAATGCTACGCAACTCAACTTAGTAACGACTTAAGGAATCAACGGTCCAGCTTAACTCGGTAGAGAAAAACAACGGCAACAGGCTTCCGCGACTTAAACATGCGCATCCCAGATCAGCGACCTAAAGAACTCAACGGTAGAGATTAACTCGCGGAAGATTCAACGGCATCCAGCTGTAGCGACTTAAAGATAAGACCTTGCGACTTAAGGATCATAACTTCGCGACCTAAGATCATAGCATCTTTATGCGACTTAAGAAGATCAATGGCCGAGATTAACTCGTCAGAATATTCAACGATATCCAGAGCTTTGCGACCTAAAACAAAAGCGGCATCAGAAACTTCACGACCTAAGCCTTGCGACCTAACTCCTGACTCGTTAGGTCGTTCACGACCTAATACTTCACCAATTTGTTTTGCCTTTCCTCTGGGTGACTTGTTAGGTCGGTTTGACGACTTAACTAAGTCGTATCTCATCATCGACTTATCATTTGTTGTTCCTGTAGCTTTAGGTCGTGGCCCCGCACCTCCCTTAGGTCGTAGCTCAGCACTTCCTAGTCTGTTAGGTCGTAACATGGGATCTTTGGAACTGGTAGGTCGCATACGACCTAGAACTTCAACTTTTAGTGACTCTTTACCAGAACCTAGTTCATTAGCCTCCTCCTTAGGTCGTAACCAACTTACCAACATGTTAGGTCGTACACGACCTATGACTTCTTCTTCCTGGGCTGCATTATACCCCTACAAACCTTTGCCGCAACATTCTTGTTTCGACCATTACCGGGTTGTGAGGCTCGATGAAGTCTCGTCCACAAAGCCACGCTTTTTCACAAAGCCACGCTTTTTCACAAAGCCACGCTTTTTCACAAAGCCACGCTTTGTCACAAAGCCACGCTTTTTCACAAAGCAACGCTTTTTCACAAAGCAACGCTTTTTCACAAAGCCACGCTTTTTCACAAAGCCACACTTTGATCAATAAATGATCAACAACACTTTGTATGCCACATTACCAAATTGGGAATGTATCACTAGTAACCATCAACTACATAACCTCTAAGCTCATACGTCTCAGAGAAGGGTGTTAAGCTAAGAGAATAAATTCTCTGCCACCAACAGAAATGTATTTGATTGAAACCAGCTTTACATCTCAAAGTGTAACGTCAGACACACATCCATACAAGTCCGTTTCGGGATCGAACGAAACCGAAGGCACTTCCAAAGAAGCCCTTGCAAATCCGGATAATTTCTAATCACGTCTGGACTTCCCATCCCTTAGGGTGCTAAAATCTCTATATCGGGGATCAGCCGATGCAGAGACAATCAATGGTAATCCTTTCGTTTTCGAAAGTATCTGGTCTTCACCACCGGTCTTCAAATGCTATCCATATACGTCGTATCATTATTCGGAATGGGCTATATGACACAAAGGTCCTCTCCCGGCTAAACCCGGATAATGAGCGTAATTAAAATCATATGGATACTGGGGTCTCAGTTAAATCACAGCTTAAAGCTTAAAACTTTTCATTCGAATGGTTAAAACAAATTACCATTTCCAATCTTTAAACAAAAAGATTCATTTCAAAAAAAGTTAACCCCATTCACAAAGATCCATTCATGGATTTCAAAACAATTTCCATTTTAATAGGTTTACTCGTTAAATCTATAAATCAAGATTTAACTTATAGCTTTCAAAACTCGTTTAAGATTCGTTCATAGTCTTTCAAAACAATTTTATTTCAAGTTGGATTAACTCATCCGGTCTTTTAATCAAAGACTCATTTCATAGCTTTCAAAATATTTCAATTCTATTTCAAACTTGAAACCTTTCAACACAATTTGGAAGTTCATTCTTAAAATGAAGCTATTATTATTTGAAAACAAGTAGTTTTCGTTTCGGAAAAATCCAGTTATATTTACACGAGTTAAAACCCTTGAATTAAATTCAAAATTCCCAAATCAATACCTTTAAAATGGTTTAACCCATATATAACTTGTACAGCATCTTTAATCCCTAGTTTCAAATCATAGAATTCAATTTCAATCTTGAATTCAAATTTAAATCAAATTATTTAAATTTCAAGATATCCAAAATATCTTTAAAACTCCTTTCAAAAGCTTTTCATATAAAACCCCAATTTCCAATTTCAATTTCAAAAACATTAAATTCAAATCATCTGTGACTTAACCAATTTCCACGTGAAATCCATATTTGTGTGTGTATGGTGTAGTCCAGGGGTTTCACATAGTAGTGCAACATCATCAATCATCACAGATCAGAATACAGAAATATAGTTGATAAGCGGTATAAACTATAACGCTTATCTTTTATTCACAGATCATATATATATATATATATCACAAATAAGTAAATTACAGATCACATCATAAATCAGGGTATATCACAAAGCATCACATATCAGGGATATCAACAATTCAATCATTCAACGAAATCCAAACATCCATAAGTAGGATCAATTTAATTATCTGATTGATCTAAATCAGATTAATTTCTATGAATAAATTTACTAGTTATGGTAAATTAATACTCAATTAATTACGAACCATTTAATGAATTATCCTTTAATTAATCATAAATTAACCCTTAATTGATAATTAATCCTTAATTATCAATTTATTAAATTAATTCATTTCTCTTAATTAATTTCTTAATTAATCCTTATCATTTATTAATTAAATTAATTAATTAATTTAAAATTCCTTTATTAACTTAATTAATCTCAAAACATTAAAACCTTAATTTTCCTTAAGATAAAACATTATCTTTATTAACATCTTAATTACATATTTCAAAACTTTGCTTAAAACTTTTTAAAACCTGCATTTCAAAACGTACTTCGGGTCCTACTCGAGAATAGCTCGAGTCCAGACTCGAGTTTCTTCCATTTCTGCAAACACTTTGCTAAATTTTTAAAACTTAGATTTTGTTTTAATTTTAAAAACTGGACCATGCTTCTCTCGTGAACAACTCGAGAATGAACTCGAGCAATCGACCCTCAACCCCGGTCTCTCCCCCGAGAACATCTCTGCTTCCAACCTACTGACACACACACCATCCCTGTGCACATGCACGAAACGCCGGAGCCACGGCGATCGACGCTGCCATCCCCCACATGTCGCCGACCACCCCTACAATAGATTCCAACCACCAAAACTTCGATACTAACTCAAAATCAAGATCGAGCAATCCTGAGTAACCTGGAACAAAACCCAACTGACAAACCACCTCGCCGCCGACGAACCACGCCACCAGAACCTTTGCAATTCCATACAAAGCAACGTCACACCCCTGAGCCACTATCCCCCCGGGTCCGAATCATTCCGATCAACCCTCCACGCCGCAAACACCATCAAAACCCAATCAACCAAACCAGGTTTCAAAATCCTATATCATCGTCGCCCCGCCACCTCGGCAACATATAAATTCTCCAACCAATTTTCTCGAGCTCCTCGACCAACGAGCCTGCCCCAGCAACGAACTCGACTTCCCTAAAACCCTCGATCGCCAGGAATTGATGAAAACCTAATTCCAGTTCATCATTCAATTTCTCCCAAAATAACAACTTAAAAATCCTCATTTTACTTTTAAAAATCATAGATATTGATAACGAATCAGATTATATACCTGAAACAAGAAATCATTGAAGTCGAATTTTAACATGGTTTTGAGGTTTCATTGTATTTTTTTCTTTTCAAAATATTTACTCAATATTTTTACTTGAAATCTTTTCTAGAAATGATGTTACACTATCACAATCATTTTTTGTTTAGAGATCAAGACCTAACATTGATTATATGAGGAGATATTGAATTTAGTTTAGGGGATTTAAACCTGTAATTCAACAGAGTAATATATACTTGCACATATATCTACAAGCATGCAGACATAATTAACAACTAACAACATTTTTCACAACAAAACTTCAAGTATCAATACAGATATCAAAACATATAGATGGGTTCAAGTGAGTTTGCTCACTGATCTAAAGAAGAAGATATTGGGTCAAGTTACTCACAAGCATCAAGAAATCAAAACAAGTTAAGCTTCTAAAAATAGGAGTTGCTCACCTTGTTTCCATAAAAATGAACAGAGAATAGGAATGAAATCTGGAACTTGTGTATTTTCATTTGGAATCTTCATCTCTGATTTGTTTGAGTTGATTTCTGAATTCACTCAAGTTAAAGTAGTTGAATTTACTTTGCAGGCTTTGATTTGAAAACTGATCTTTGCTTTGAGTTTTGTTTTAAGTTTAAAGATGATGCTTACTTTATATTTCCTCGGTTGCGATGAACGAAAATGAAATGAAGGCTGGTATAAAGAAATTCGTTGTACAGGTTGATATATTATTTTGTACAAGTGATATTATCTTGTTTGAACCATATCAAAGATTTTTTTTAGTTCATGTTGGCTGATATGATTTTGAACATCTCGAGTTGACTAAAATGTTGTGTACTAAGGGATGCAAACATTCAATGCGAATGTCCTTATTATATTTATTTTCTTTTCCAGCCTACATACTTATTTTGATTTGTTTGTTCTCAATTTTGCATGCCTATCATACTTGAAAACTATATGTTTACATACTTATCCTATGCAAGCCTACATGCTTACTTTTCTAACATGTCTATTTGACTATGCAGATTTCATTTTGGAGGCTGGAAAATCTTTCTTTTGTGCTATTCATATACATGTTACTTGTTTGATATTGGAATGTATTCTTTTGTTCTATATTTTAGTTTATAATCTATAATTTATCTTATATGTTTATATTCCTAACTTAATATTTATAGACTTGTATTTCAATTTTTATTTCTAGCTTAACTATCAATTCCAAATTTAACTTTAATACTAATTATTTTTATATTCATATATTTTGTCATATAAGTGAATTTCTAGATTTTAATTTGTTATTAGATTTTTATCCAATGTATTTAATATATATACATATATTTATAATCTCAAATTTACTCATATATTCCCAAATATATATACAATATTTTAAAGTTTAAATGATTTATACCGAATTTATTTGAATTCGGGGAAACTCGCATCACTTTATCATTTAATTTCACCATTTTAATTCAAAAATTAATTTAATTATCAATTTAAATTTAATTAAAATCCGGGGTCGTTACAGGCATTTAGAAAATTTTGCTTTTAATTGATTTCTCCTAAGAGTTTCCAATACAATCCAAAGATGCTTTTCATGTTCCTCCTCGGTTTTAGAATATACAAGAATATCATCAATAAAGATGAGAACAAACCGATCGAGGAAATCTTTGTAAACTCGATTCATAAGGTCAACGAAATAAGCCGGAGCATTCGTTAAACCAAATGGCATAACTAGCCATTCATAAGATCCATAACGAGTACGGAATGAAGTCAAAGGAATACTATCCTCTGCAATACGAAGCTGATGAAAACCGGTAGCCAAGTCCAATTGTGAAAAGACTCTAGCACCTCTAAGTTGATCAAATAGATCATCAATCCGAGGTAAAGGATATTTATTCTTAATTGTAAGATCATTAAGCTTGCGGTAGTCGACGCAAAGCCTAAGTGTACCATCGGATTTCTTCACGAAAATTGCTGAAGCTCCACAAGGCGAGGAACTAGAGCGAATAAATTGCTTCGTCTCCGATTCGGATAATTGTTTGCGCATCTCTTCTTCTCCTTATTGGACATGCAATAAGGAGGACGAGTAATAGGTTGAGCTCCAGGTATAAGATTAATTTTGAACTCAATTGTTCGCTTAGGTGGTAATCCTAAAACGGGCTCAAATATGTCAGAAAATTCACGGACGACGTCTATAAGAGAAATGACATCCTCCTCATCATCATTGTCATCATCAAGAGGATTTAGAGAATATAAAGATGCCATCAAAGTGGAATCCAAATCTTTAAGAACAATAGAAATATGCTTAACAGATAGTGGATGTCGAAGATAAATAGTCCGCTCAGGACATAGGATATGAGCTTCATAACGGTTAAGCCAATCCATACCCAAAATCATTCCAAAGCCTAAATAACGCATGACATGCAAATCGGCTAGGAAAGAAAAGTCACATAAAATTATCTCCACATCTCTACAAAGCAAACTAAGAGGTGCGGATCCACCAACCGTATTCGCAATTCTTAATGAAGTCATTAAAGCAACAGCACTTAAAGAAAAAGTGTCTACAAGTTTCTTTGATATAAAAGAATGGGATGCACCCGTATCAAAGAGAACTCTAATAGGTTGATCATGAAATATAATAATGCCATCAAGGACAGAATGAGACATACCTTGACCACGAGATGTGTTACCAGGGGCCTGAGCCACGTTTAACTTTCCCTCCTTCTTGCCTTGAAGCTTAGGGCATAGATGCATATAATGATCCGGGCTTTTACAATAGCGACAAGAACGGGGCTTTGAACACTTGTTCGCAAAATGGTCCCTAGAACCACAGTTGATGCATTTCCCATCACTAGGGGAAAGTGTCTTTGCAGCAGGAGTTGCTTGCTTACCCTTTTTGTTGGGATAAGGACCTTTGAATTTGTTTGGCCTCTTCTTGTTGTTGAAGTTTGGTTTAGCCCCCACCACTTCAACATCACTTTCCCTATCTGCCTCTTCAAGACGAAGAGTGATGTCAATGAGTTGATCGAAAGAAACTTCTAATTTTAGAAGTAATGGCTTCTTGAGATTCTTGTTTAAGCCATAGACAAATCTTTGGTTCTTCTTTAATGGGGTGTTGATGTATTCAACCCCATATTTGGAAAGCGACTCGAAGGATGCGACATAATCTGTCACGGAGGATTCACCTTGAACAAGGTCTATGAAACGTCGAGCCAATGTCACTTTCTCTGCTTCTGGCACAAATTTTAATTCGAAGCGTTCCCGAAATTGCTCCCAGGTGAGATCCGCTTCATTAATTTCAGAAATGAGAAGTTCGTACCTGTCTAATGCTCTTTCTTGGAGCATACTGGAGGCCACCTGAACACGGTGAAGATCGATAAGATTCATGCGAGAAAAGATTCGATCGCATGTTCTTAACCAAGCCTGGACCTCAATAATAGTTTCGGAACCTTTGAATGGTTTCCCACCCAAGTTGGTATAATCGTTGCACAAGCTTGCAAAGCCAGACTTATGATGAGTAGGTTCCTGATTAGGACCAGCTGCTTGAGCATTCTTTACTAAATCAAGAAGCTGTTGAGCGGTCATTAAAACTCCATCCTGGGGAGTAACAGTAGATGGTCCGGCTCTGGGACGGCCTGGTCTAGACATTCTCTTCTTTAAGAAAGAGAGAAGAAGAAAAGTTATTCTCTAAATAAATATCAAGCAAATCTTGATAGATAAAACAAGGATACATAAAAGAAAATAGGATGAATCGGTACGAAGACTCGAATTAAATCCTAAGGCACGACTCCTAAGTTGGACTTCGGACGATGATCCTTGTTAAGTTATTCTACATTGTTCCGAAGTTTGGCTCTGATACCAAGCTGTGACGCCCCACCTCTATATCCACGCTAGCCAAGAGCACTACGGAGTAATGCTATCAACTAGCATGGAGAATAAGGCTATTGAGGAGTGACCATCCGTGTAATATCTTTGTGCGAGCACCGATATGTCAGATAATATAGCATGCATTTCATTTAAGGAGGAAATCCGACGTACCGATACAAACTCAAAGCTATCACACAGTGGCTATATATAATCTTCGGAAACAAACATAGAAATAAACATAACACAAATCAGTCACAGACATCCATATCAAAATGGCGGAAAAAGATATGAATATATAACACATGAGTGTGTACACCAGAGTAGTGGTCTGAAAGATCCACGATAATACAAAAGAATAGCTACAAGCTACACAAAAGAATAAGTATACATCACGGAGTCTATATCTCAAATGTATACATCCAAAAACTACTAATCTAAGTAGTTAGCCAAAAAGTCAGAGTAATCCCAGAAGAGAAGTCAAGCAGAAGCACCTGTAACATCTCGGTCTGACCCGAGTATTATTTATAAGAAAATAATAAACGGATCAGTCTAACTATAAATATCAGATGACATGATATAGAATAAAAGATATGGCATAGACATGTAATAACCATAATGGCATACTACTATAAGTATGTAATTGAAAATCAACAAGAGATTAATCAATATCACAAGAATCTTCTCAAAGATCCAAATCCACAAAAAGGTAATGACACACGAATTCACCAATGCACAAAAATTGATAAAACTTATCAATGAAAATCACGAAAATTGGTGAAGCACAAATTCCAGAAATCAGCACATGAAATCCAGAAATCACAAAAAGGGGGAGGCCTATCACAAGAACGGGAGCATGAAACTCACCAACACGTGTATCACACAAACGAGACGCTATCTCATGGTAGCTAACCAATAATTTTGAGCCGAGGCTCCACACGAACGGCCCGAAGACCATGGGGCGCTACCCCACATATGTGAGTCGAAACATCACACAAACGGGGTTTAGTCTCCCTCGTAGACAAAGAGACATCGCACAATTGCTAGTCTAAAACACAAAAATGATCGTCAATGATCATCAAGAAGTGTCAATTACACTAAGTCAGTAAATATATGAGTTTAGCTTCATGTCCCATAACCACTTGCTTAACTTAAATATTTACGAACAAACTGTAGATCTTCACTAGAAAATTGTCACAAGAGGTTCAATCGAACAAGTCCAAGAATTAACCGACGAAGTAAACGCAAGCGTTTCATACCACTTGTTTTACTAAGTCGTTTAATTAGATTTCTCATCCGAGTGAGGTAAAGGCTTGTATATACTAATAGATTGGAAAACGGTTTAGGAAAAGAGATTTGTAATAAAATAGTGTTGAAATCATTTTGATGAAAGAGTTTTGATATTTACTACTAGTACTGAAACCTTTATATTTTTAAAGTGACAAGTCACAAAATTGATTGTAGAAACAAATCAATTCACTATAATTCACATTCGAAGACGTGAATAAAATCCAAGGAAATGAGTTCCAAAACCATCAAAGTAGAAATACCACGCGACCTAATCATGGCCGAGCTAAAGTGCAACGACCTAAAGAGGTAGCGACTTAAAGTGAAATAGGTCGAACGACCTAAGGATAGCATGCCGAGCGACCTAGGTGAGCGACCTAAGCATGTAGAGCGACCTATAATGTCTGAACGACCTAACTAGGCGAACGACCTAAGGGGAAGACAGGTCGATCGACCTAACTCATGGCCGAGCTAAGGAAAGGAGCGACCTAACGAGGTGCGACCTAATGAGTAGGTAAGGTCGAGCGACCTAAAGGAGTGGGCATGAGGCCTAGGTGGTGCGACCCAAGGAGTACGCGACCTAAAGAGTACGCGACCTAAGATTATCGCGCGACCTAATGGAGGTGCGACCAAGGGCTAGCGACCTAGGAATGCAAACGACCTAAGCCTTGAACGACCTAGGGGTTTCAAGCACAAAACCGGTGTGAGTTAAATAGGTCGAACGACCTAAGGAGAAACGAGCTAGCCGAGGTCCAACATGGCGCGACCTAAGGGGGCGCGACCTAAGGTCTAACGACCTAACTCATGCGAACGACCTAAGGGGTTAACGAAAATATACAGGCCGAGAATCATCGAGGCAGAGCGACCTAAGCCCAGGAATTCACCAAAAACACTAAAAATTGGAGTTTTTCGCCAATCCAAACCAAGTGCAAATGTACATGCTAAAGCGATAGGAATTCATTCCCAACAATCCATGATAGTTATAGATAAAAATGTGAGATAAAAATCTCACCTTTTCACGAAAATTGATGAAGATGAAGCTTGAAAGCAAAGCAAGAATCAACCACAAGCTTGAATCAATCTCTTCTCTTTGGATTTGGAGTAGATGTTGGATTAGCAATGAAGACTAGGGCTTTGGAGTTTTAATTTCCCATTCCTCTCCCCATTTTGATGAAGCTTGAAGTGTTAGGAAATGAAGAAGGAAGTGATGAAGAGGAGATGGGTTGGGACTGAGTTAGTAAGTGGTTCAGCCCAAACCAAAGCCCTAAGCGAAAAAGTGACAAAATTCCACTAACTCCAAACATATCGAAGTTTATACTCAAAAAGATCGCAAACGTCATTTTGAACTCAATGAGGGTGGTCTCGAGTCCTAATTTGACCGTATGCAAAAAGTAGCTTTTCAGACTAAGATCCGACTAACGATTAAAATATTTAAATAAGATATTCAAATACATAATCGTTGAATATGCGGGTTGTTACACCGAAATTTCCAAGGTAAGAAAAATGCCCAAACTCATTATATTTCCAAAACAAATTAGTTGTAATAGATTACCAATTCTTCTAAAGTTGTTTAGCTTTTCAAAATCAAATAGATGTAACTTCTTATAAAAAAATTTCTACATCTTCCAATTCATAATTAAATTTCCAAAACCAACTAATACCATTCCAAGTTATAAAGCTAAAATCCAATTTTCTAGTTATAAAATATTTTCCAAAATTCTCAAAAAATTTCTAAGGCCATAAATTTTCGGAAAAATTCATTAGCGTCTCCTTTCGCAGCTCGATTGTAAAAATTTACAATGTATATATAATCATAAATTTACATCCTATCTTCGAGGATGACGCATCCCGTAGGGAAAAAAATAAAAATACGGTATGTAGTGCGAGATGTGTATCTTTTTATTAGCATTAACTAGCATATACAACCAATAAAATGCGAAAGCGAGCTCCAAATGCGAAGCATACGCCATCCGCACCTACTAATCACTCAACAACCAATGAGAACATGTATATAGAGAGAGCAATATCAATATATAATATGGAATATACAATAACTTTGTAACAACCCACACCCCTTAGTATACCCAAAAGGACACGCTAAAAAATGTGGTGCGTTGTAGGTATAACTAAAACTAGCAGACACAAAGGTTCACAAGACAAAATAGATTAAAACAGCGGAAATAATTAAAATAATAATTTGCTAAAAGTTAAACTTCATAATATAGAACACTACAACAAAAATACTCTATTACAACGTTATTTTTATAACGTGCAATTTTTGCCCATTGTAATATAGCTTTATTACAACGGTCTGTTTCTGAACGTTGTTGTAGAGGTTTTATATTGTGTCTTTTACAACGGTCCTCTACAGACCCTTGTAATAGGTGTATATTTTACAACGGCCTTACTATGCCCCTTGTAATAGGTCTCATTTTCACAACGGGCATGAATTGTCCGTTATATAATGTCAAAGGGGTTTTTAATAAATTACATCTAAACACGTAAACATATTTTTCCTTCGCCTTTCCCTTTCGATCACTGTCCGCCTTTCCCCAAATTTGACCGCCAAACCCCAAATCGACTAACCCTATCCCTGCAATCAGTCGCTTCTCTTGTTCTCAAAATCGAAGACTATCCAAATTCATCCCTGCAATCAGTCGCTTCGCTTGTTCTCAAAATCGAAGACTATCCAAATTCGAATGGTCGGAACATTCCAAAAATCCTCTTTTGAGTTGAATCTGAAAATAGTGGAAGCAAGAGCCCTAGGAGAGCATAAGATTCAGAGAAGATATTTTCCTGTTAAAACAAACAGCTGCCATTGTATATTAGATGAAGGTTTTAGAAGAGTGATTGGAGAATTTCTCATGCATGAAGCAACTCAGGTAAATCTCATTGCCTCCAGGTCCTCTTCTGTATTATATAATTAATGTGTTTTGCGGACAGTATATTTTGATCTGTTTGTCTATGTAAATCAATTAGATCATTATTTTCAACCAAAGGATGGATGTCAATTTTTTTACCAATTAGAGTAGTTGTTATATTGATATATAATGGGGGAAAATGTCATGGATAACAAAAACGAAGTTAGTTTTTCTTAATTATTATATGTCTTGTTCAGTTAAAATAAGTAAAGTATTAATTGTTTGCTTTACTCAGGTTAAACATGTTATCGAGTTGTTCTAAGATTCAAGTCCATTCAAGGATGACATTGACCTGTCACCTACAGATTTAACAGGCCGGTCTCAGTCAGATTTAGTTTGTAACTAGAAATTTACTAGCAAATTTGAATAGCAAACAGTCTGTATAAGTGTATATACATTCATGTTCATAATTATCAATATTTTAGCACCAAGTACATATTAAAATGAATATTAGTATCTCAAAATGAAATAAAAATTCTTATTGAGAAAAAAATATAGGATTTAAATTATTTAATTTTTATTAACATGAATTCAATATCAAACAGAACGAATAAACATTGGATGAAAGTTGAGGAAAAAACTGAGTGGAAATAAGATTTAAACCGGTTCTTCTGAAATAAACTAAATTAGTTACAAAATAATTTATCAGAAGGGTGATTTGTTGGTTGCAAAAAAATTGTAGAGTTGAAGCATTTACGTTATATAATAGAATAGATATAAGTCAACTCAATAGATGTTATGATTTTTCTTAAATGATTTATGAATGAATATAGCATTTATCTCAATAAGTCATCACTGATAATAGTTCTCCTCTAAATATAGCTCTGAGTTCGAACATGGAATGTGCCATGAGGCATGTAATGTATTTCTACTGATACAAAATTTCTTTTAAGCAATCTACCACCTGTAAGCTTAGGCCTTCCTCAAAGACATTGTTTTCATTTGCACTGTCAATTTGTATTTTCCTTTTGGGCTTCTGCTTTAGGTTTCGAGAATAATTTTTGAATGGACAAATTTTATTTGTAGGTTTAATCTTTCTTGAAGTTCATCATACATCAGTAGTGTCATTGAATACAAATTCATATTTATCCTCTTTGTTTACAGAATTTTCAGATCTTTAGGAGGCTAGACGTTGAGTACAAATATCATAATAATTTAATTAAGCATTTCCAAATTATCTACAAGAAAAACTGACAATTTATGACACAAAGACTCCAAGAGCACTTTGCCTGATCAACTGTATTACAGTTCCTGAAATTCAACTTCAAATTATAACATAAACGATGAGAAATATATTTCAAATATGGTATATGTTTAGTACAAACCAGTTTTTTTATTAAAAAAACGGTGAAACTGGATGCATCAGTACAAATGCATGTAGCTCAATCAACATATATTACATAATACAGGGCTTTGGTGTAATTATTTCATAAGAATAATGCAATTTATCATTAAGAAAACAAAGGAACAGACATAATTTTCAGGCTAATTATTTCAATTTATCGACATAACAAGTGACGCTTCTGAATATTGTAATAATATTCATATCCATAATACCTAATTATTTATTTACAACCTTACAAATCATTCTTGCAACGAAAAAGCTGACATATATACTTATTTTCCTCACAAATATATATAGAGATATAGTAATATGACATAGGCATGCATGTTTATTAAATAATATATTGTTAAATTGCTATGAGTCAGGCATACATGGAAGTTGTCATCTGTCTGTTACACTGCTATTAAGTACTAAATTAGCTGATTTGAATCCCTAGCCTCCGTCCCGATCCATCTGCTTGCCTAAATCTATTTTCAAGTCCTACACCAAACTTGTACTCGACTCTTTTTGCGGAATTAGGTAGGTAGAGGCATCAGAGTTGGACATCGACGATTTAATGGAAGGAAAATGAAAATCCATCCAAGAGTTCGGTTCGGTATCGAACTAAACCTTGGCAGATTTCTGTCCTCAATAAGCAAAACATATATAACAAAATAATCGTTGTCATAATCTCAAATTACTCCACTATGTTACAAACCATTAATATTAGCTACCACTGAGACGTTAAAGAGATAAATAATATATTACTATCATCGTTGAGGATTTATATAGCAAACCAAATCTTATTTAATTAATCATGAATTATATATGTTATGTTTTTTTTCTAGGTTCCTCCCTTAACAGAAGATATTTGAACTTGAAGCATCAAGAGTAAAATGGAGCAACATCAAAGAGAGGTAAAATATTAAAATTTTAATATGCACTTCAATTTTTTTAAATTGACATTTCTTCAATTTTTTTAAACTGACACTTCAATTAAAATGGAGCAACATCAAAGAGAGGTAAAATATTAAAATTTTGTCTTCTTCTTCTCAGTCAAAAAAAGACAGAGAAACTAAAAAAAAACATTTTGTGTTTACGTTTGTATGCCACATAGTTTACATTTCATCTCTTGTTACAAATACACTGCATTTTACTTCCAGACTCTCTTAGAATCAATGGATTTACTTATGTACATATCCAGAAACATCAAAAAAAAGGAACATTTGTTTTGCTGGGTTTTATTCATATCCGTTAGCAGACAAATTTCAATCCACATATCCGATAATACTAGCTACCTTCTGTTTACTCTGTTGCATTCTACCATTGTATTTGTCTTCACTTGCCCTTCTTTTGAGGTTTTATTCATCTTTGATTTTTGAAATGCATAGCTTTCACTCTTCTGTTTTGACAGTTTATGAACAAGTTTATGCCAGTTCAATTATCAAAACACATTACCCTGAAACTTTATGCACTACCAGAGAACACTCGCATTTTGTTAATAATACTGTCAAAATATTACAATTGTTAGAAGGATTGCTTTTTTCTTTCTCATTTAATTCATCGACCTCATCTTCATCTTTAAGAGAACCTGCACGCAAGAGTTCCTCCACCTTGTGGAATTCATCATAATGCGCTTTCCTGTGCTCTTTGAAACTTAATCTGCCTCCATCCGTTTCACAATCTGATAAATTTACAGCACTATATGTAAAACAGCCAAAAAAGGTAATATCAATATTATTCTTGCCAATAAACTCTTACTGTACACAGATAAGTAGTACTATATTTGCATTAAGCAACAAACCATTTTTAATAAATATTGTTAATAAATATTTTATATGTGCTTATGAATTACTAAGTATTCTCTTGTACTTTTACAGAGAAGAAATGATAATGTGGCAGATATGGAGATGCCTCTGACTCATACACCTCAGGTTAGAATATATAAATAATCATGATTGCTTGCTTGACATGCTTGTCGTTTCCTTGAAACTGAATTACCAGAACATGATTGCTTGCTTGACATGTTCTGAACTGAAACAAAGGCGGTGTGCAGTGCAATGTACACAGTTTGCAGCCAAATTTCTGGTGGTGAAATTTAAATGTTTGGTGTGCAGAGTGAAGTAAGTGAAGTAAGTGGCAATAAAGTAAGTGAGGATGGTGGACGAACAGTTTGTATGGGGAGGCAGAGATGAAGTCGAGTATGTTGTATGTAGTTGAAGAGTTGTTTGAGCAATGGCAGCAGCTTTAAGGCAATTGTATGGTTTGAAGTAGTGTGTTTGCATAGAGGGGAACGGGATGGTTAAAGAAATATAGAGTGTTATAGTGAAGTGATAATATGGCTGGTAGGAGGGGATTGAAGGTTAGACAGTTTTGATATGGTCAGTTGATGTTGTGTGTTTGAAGGCAGGAAGGGTTGGTTGTTATGCTTGGTTGGAGTGTTGTATAGCAGTGCAGTTGCTAGGTGATTGCTATCCAAGTGATGAATGGAGGTTGCTAAGGTGCGCAGGATGGTTGGAGATGCACGGTTGTTGACTGAAGTTGGTCAAGTATGTGTAAGTGAGGGTGTTTGAATGTTGTATGTGTAAGAATGGGGTTTAGGGGATGTTTGTAGATGTATGTTTGTTAGTGATGAAGGCAGATGAGTTTTGAGGTGTAGTGCAGAGAGGTGGTAGTCGCAAGGGTTGGCGGTAGTGAATGGAGAAGGCACAGCGGAAATGTGATGTAAGTGATGGGATGTTGTAAGTTTGTTGTGACTGTGGTATTGGGGCAGTAACAGTCAAAGGTAAATGCAATCAGAATTGTTAAAGTATATGTTAAATAAGGATGTCACTAAAACAAACCAAGGGAGTGTGACAGTTTGTTAGCAAATGAAGTGTGATGTTGTGACAGTTTGTGGGTAATGTTCTGAAGTGTGGAGATGTGGTGACTTGAATTAAAGTGGAGGACTGTATGGGATGGTGGATGGCGTTGTTGGTATTGTGCACAGCAGCACAAATGGTGTGCATCTCATTTTATAATTAGTTATTTGAAATATGTGTGCTAATCCATCTTTTTACAATGTTCCTTTTTTTTTCCAAAAAACTCACTCTCTACCAGTTTTATACTTTAATGTACTTCAGACTTTTTGTAATTGTAGACATGTAGTTGAGTTTAATATTTATACATGTTGAATCCAGAACGTGTTGAGTGTAACAATACATGTTGAATGTATTTGCAGACATGTAGTTGTAGAGTAATATTTATACATGTTCAATCCAGAACATCTCTAGTGATCATTTGATGGTAACTTCACCTGATCATGATTATCATATTCACTAAAGTCAATTTTTTTTCTTGCAGTCATACCGCGATAGCAACAATACGCAGCAGGTTCAAGATCAGCAAGAACGAGTTATTGTGGATGGTTTGATGAAAAAAAGTGCAGGCTATTGAGTTGGGAGAAGAACGTAGTCGCAGAGGGGACAATAGCAAGCACTGATCCTGATGCGTCGGTACATTTTGTAAAGTTTGGAGCAAAAGCTTGGAAAGTATGGATGGATGTAGCGGTGGAACCAGAAGCTTTTCTATTTAGGCAAAATTCAGAGATGTCCACTATTAAAGAGGCCATTGGATCAACCGTCGCGTGGCACAAAGACTTTATATCCTTAGTCTAGTATGATTGTACTTAGAACTTGATATTTATAGTCGACTGTTATGTATTAATGCTTTATGAATTTGGGAGGTAAACTTATCTGACTTTTTGGAGTGTTGGAATTTATGACTATCTTTTAGTTTTTTCGCATGTGATTTTGGTTGTTTGTGCGTAATATTTATTACTGTTAAATTATTCATTATTTGTATGGATGTGCTACATATATGCTGCTGTAATTTTTTTTAAAATTTACATTTTTTCTGCAACGGTCTAAGCGCGTTGTATTCCAGTCTATTACAACGGTCAATAAACCTTGTAATAATCATTTTCACAATGGTCATTGCGCCTTGTATTAAAGTCTATAACAACGGTCGTAAAACGTTGTCAAAATGTTTTTTACAACGGTCAGGGAATGTTGTGAAACATGCTATTCACCTTGTATGATAGTATTTTGCAACGGGCAAAGAAGCTTGTATTATAATCTATTACAACTGTGGGCGACCGTTGTAAAAAAAGTTACTACAACGGTCTTTACAACATTAACTGCCCGTTGTAAAATATGGGTGACCTATTACAACATCGCCTATTACAACGGTCAGCTGCCCGTTGTGGAAAACATATTACAACGGGCTTTGCCCGTTGTAAAAAGCCTATTTTGTTGTAGTGGAATTATGAAACCAAATACATCATATGTCTCAAAATACCAATATATGTCTTATGAAATCAATACGTCAGTCTCATAAATATCAGAGTACAAACTATCCCTCACAAAGTGCCAGTGCATGGAATAATCTAAAAACTGAAAATAAAGAAGAGAAATACATAAGAAATCTCTGCCAAAGAAGTCTCCAAGTGTCTACAAGCTATCGTCGTTGCTCTTGCTAGCCTTGGGGGGGAAAGGGGAAAAGGGGAAAATGGAGGAGTGGGTCAGACTAAAAGTCTGGTGAATGATAGTAATTACAAGAATCTTTAAGAAAAGTAAAAGTAATTGACTTTACAACAGTTCTAGTATATAAAAGGAAAGAAAGGAAATAGAGAGAAGGAATAAGCTGGAACTAAATACGAATTAACTAGATCAACATAATTGATTAACTTTGATTGTGTGCACTTGTTTTTGATAGCTGCTTAGATTAGGCTGAATTCCTAATACTACCTTTTGATCGGCCTGTTACTCCATAGAATCTACTGTGGACCGGACGCAAAAGCTCCCTACGCAGTAGACATTGATGCCTATGAAAGGCACACACTAAGCACTTGGGACTCATAACGATTTATGAGCCATCACTGGAAGTCGCACGCATGACCACCATTAAGCTCGCGTTACCTATTGTTCCACCTATGGGGTCTTCTTATTACCTCAAGCTCCAGCATAAGCGTGCCCCTTGTCTCACTTCAGGATTATGTGAGACACCTCGTCTCACTTCAAGGTTATGTGAGACACCTCGTCTCACTTCATGGTTATGTGAAACACCGTGTCCATAGAAATAATAGGGGAAATGCTGTTGGTACTGGCCCGTCATCCAAACGATATCTAGTTGCGCCCCTTGCCCAAATCCCCATGATTTGGACTTCTACTTATTGACTATTTACTACCGTTATTAACATAAGCGTGCCCCTCATCTCACTTTAGGATTATGTGAAACACCGTGTCCATAGAAATAGGGGAATGCTATTTGGTACATGTCCTACTTTAATTCTTTGCTTATTAACTTAGACCAATTATTTAAATAAGCCTTTACTTTTGTTCATACTGTTTGTGCTTATTAATTTGTCCAAAGTCTTAAAATAAGCCTCACTATGTTCTATTTCTTATTATAACCTACGTTATAATCATGCTTATTACTTAACCCAAGGTCTAAGTGTAAAAATAAGCTTCTTTCATCTTATACTCTTTTTAGTTATAATTCTAAGTTATAACTAGGCCAATTATCTTTAATTAGTCCAATTCTAACATCAATATCATAATTAGGCTCAATTTCAGTCTTAATTCCATTTTTATTACAGTCTTTACAATTTACATCTTATCTTCCGTTATTTCATTATTCTTATCATTTTAATCCATATTCGCGTTTAATCAATTCTAATCCATACGCGAAGAAGAAGGAGAAATAAAAGAAAACTGAAAATAGAAGAAATTCAAAGCATAGGAAAATGATGTAAATAATGCATAAATAACAGTAAATAAATTAAAATACTGTAAATAAACTTTAAATAAATGGAAAAGCTATAATTAACTGATATAAACTAAAATTAACTGAAAAAGAATAACTAAAAGAAATAGATTGAAAATAATTCTAAAAACTGTAAATAAACTACTAAAAAGGTTATTCCAAAAATCGTAGTAAAACTACAACTATTGGAAACCCTGTTATTTTAAATTACCTAAAGAAATCTAAAATAATTACAATCACTCACCTGTGGTCCTAAGCTCTTCCCTTTTGGTCTTCCTGGATCCACTTGAGGGCATTAAAATATTTTTATTAAAAAGATTCTCTCCTTGGAAAATTATTCCTTTTAGGGTCCTTCCTGAAAAGGTGAACCCAAGCAGAGAAAATCTAGAATGAGAAAAAGTGTTAGGCCTAGGGTTCTATTTATAGGCGTAGAAGTGGATCTCGGACCTTTGGATTTGAGGATTGAACAGGATCCTACCACATTATAGGCTGTATAGGAGCCATTGGATGCAAGAACGGAAGGACTGGATTGGTTAAAAGAATGCAAATGACGCGTACAACGTTCGAACGAACGAAAGTTCATTCGTTCATTCATAAGGGGAGGTGGGTCGACCGCCCTAGTGCCTAGGTCGACCGGCCGGTCGACCTAGCCCATATTATTATTAATTTTTTTTCCGATTCTTCTTTATTTTTATTTAATTCATAACTTGCTCATATTAGCTTGGATTCTGATGTTTTATATATGGAAATTGACCAGAAAATTACCACGGACACAATAGTGCAACTCTCGTGGCTCAATTCTGATAATTTCACAAAGTTATTTTATCATTTCATTAATTTATGAATTAATTATTATGGGTTAAATTTTGGGTTGTTACATTCTCCCCTCCTTAAGGGATTTCGTCCCCGAAATCTATAAGGATAAAAGAATGAACTAAATGTTTTCATCCAATATCTACAACCAACTACTCATTCATCAGCCATTCATCAATTGTTCTTAAGTTTTCTAATGCGATTTATGTTACTTATGCAATTAGTGTAGTGTTAATGTCCCTAACTAATGCAAAAGATTAGGCGGTCCACTGATTCAGTTGACTTCCTTTTATGCAATCATGTTCGTGCTATGTATCCAAATGAATGCAAAAATTCCTAATGATAACTGATAGTTCTATATGCGTGCTACAGTCATCATCCAAATGCAACAACCATGTGATAAACATCCATTTATAGCAACCATGGATAAAATGAATGTAACGACCTGGTATTTTGAACAAAAGATTAGGCAGTCCACTGATTCAGTTGACATCCTTTTATGCAATCATGTTCGTGCTATGTATCCAAATGAATGCAAAAATTCCTAATGGTAACTGATAGTTCTATATGCATGCTACAGTCATCATCCAAATGCAACAACCATGTGATAAACATCCATTTATAACAACCATGGATAAAATGAATGTAACGACCTGGTATTTCGAACCATTCGCATCCGCGCATGTCGGACTTGAATTGCTCAAAATGTCAGATTGTTAATTTATATTTGACAAAACTCAGCATATACAGTAAATAAAATCAATCACAGAATCACAAACACAGAGTATTACAACAATAAGTAGCGGAATAGATAAATAGTAGTTCATGAAGCTACTATAAAACATCAGAGTTTGAAATAAAATACAACATAATATCTCAAATACAATCTAGTCTCAAATACAAACAGACAACAAGTTTGACCAAACAACCGGAAAAGCTGAATAGATAAGACAGATCTTCAAGCAAAGCTCCAATCTCCAAGGTGAGTCTCAAATGCTGTGACACTCAGTCTGACCCGAACATAAAGCAAAACACGAAACACTCGAGTCAGGATTAACATTCTTATATCGGTAAATTTAACTCAAGTGAAATGTCAACTGAAATACAAGTAACTTAAAGGATTTTTGGGAAACCCATCATCTAAGGATCCGTGGAACTATCTACTATGTAGTACAATACGCTATTATAATATGTCTATAGTAAAGTAAACTATTAAAGTAGCGTTAAGGTGTTACCCATATCCCCCTTAACACCTTTTATATATTCCCATAGTCTATACAATGTCGTACGCTCCACTAAACCGGTGGTTTACCTAGAGAACATCACATAGGTACGTTACAAAAAAAACTCGTAGAAGGCGCTCTAGGGCATGTGAACACGGCACTCGAGGCAATGCCAGGATAGATATACCATTTGCACTCCCGAACGGGTGGTAACGCATAGCAGTTACTACCGCCTACCTCGTGATACACTCCCAAATCAAAGGGTGCACCCAATCACATCACAAAAGCAATAGAATGGTATCGAAGAAATGTGCCCGATCGGGGGATTGACCCCACATGGCCCGGTATAGCTCCTGTTTTAGCCACATCAAGCTGACTCATGGGAGTCAGGGCTACGTAAATACCATATAAAATCGTCGCCAAACCATCCTACTTCGTTCTGGAATCTCCACCACGTACACAGTTGTTAAAGTGGTTTTCGGTATTGGTAGAGAGTATGAAAATATCTGATCCCGGTCTCTTTAACAACCAAACGCTTATTACACACCATGGTCATTTCATTTCAAATAGTTCATACTTCATATCAAAATATCATATTCATTTCAAAACCATATCAATTCAATATCATTATTCACTTTAAAATAATATTCATTTCCAAAATCGTAACACTTTTAAAATCATAGCACTTTCGAAACCATAACACTTTCAAATCATAGCACTTTCGAAATCATAGCACCTTCAAAAATCATAGCACTTTATGTATTGAAAATAGTTTATATATTGAAATAGTTATACATTAAAATAGTTATATATTAAAAATAGTGTATACATATTAAACTAATTTATATATTAAAAACAGTTTATAATTAGAATTATTTCTCCCGATTTCACAAATCAATTCAAATTCTCATTAAACTATTTTAATTTACATCGATTTCAAATCCCGGTTTGAACTATCACTTCAATTCCAATAAGATTCATAGTTTACATATTCAAATATTTACAATATAAGTGTCATTTAGATTTCCACATTTAACTTTAATTTTATTCAAATTGGAAAATATTCACTTAATCATTTTAATAACAATTAAATAAAATTTCGATTTGTAAATTTGAATCAATATTAAGTATTCGGTCTTAGTTTTATTTAAAGTTGAAAATATTCACTTAATCACATATTCCTTAAAATTAGTTTATAAAATAATATCTTTCAAAATCTCAAAAATCAATAATTTCATATCACTTTTTATTTAAATTCAATTTTTAACTAATTTAAATCCCCAGTCAACATTAATTTATCTTCCCAATCTCTATTATATATTTAAAAATAGTAAAATTATAAGTAAAATCTTAAAAAAATTATATTTTCCAAATTAACTAATAAATTTTAAAATTTCCAAAACGTATAATTTTAATAATTTAAAATTTAGACATATATAAAAATAACATTTATATATATTATATGTAAAAAAATCAATAATTATTAAAACCCATATATTTCCTTTCAAAACTTTGGAAATCATTTTCAAAATATAGACCAACGGTGTCCGTATATAATTTTCTATCATATGGTCAAGTCATACGGATATTTATCATTTCAATCCGAAATTTAAATATCTACGGGTATATATCATTTCAACCCGCAATCCCAAAATTCAAAATCAACGAAAATCGCTTGGGTTTATCATTTCAACCCATAACTATTTTCCCCTAATCTATAATATCGTTCGGGTATGTATCATTTTCAACCCAAAGGGATTTCCAAACTAAAGCGAACTTGCAGAGTGAGAACAAATATGATAATAATTTGACATATCAACAACAGGCATATATCATCAATAACAAATTTAAATATAATATATACAACAGGGTTATGGTGTCATATGTCATAGGTGAACAATTGCATATAACAACATATAAGATTTAACAAATTAAATAACTAACAATTCAATATTTAACAACATATTTCAATCGTCATTTCATGTGAATTGAATTTATTAAATATAAGAATGTTAATCAATAGTGATTGCTCACCTTTCGAGGCTAGAGAAATTAGACAACACGACAAGCTACGAATTGAATCACGAACTCAACAATCGACTAATTCAAATGACAAATCTCAAAGCAAAGCAAGGTGAACACGGATTTGGCGAACAAAGGTTGATAATAAGGAATCGATGAAACAAATTAGAATCAGCTTGATATAATTGAAACGAAGAGTATATTATATTATTATTTTATTACTTTCTTTCGTAAAATCAATGTTTAATCAAAACACCTATTTAGAAATAAATCTATATATATATATATTTGAAAATCAATATAATTTTTAAAATGCATACATATAAAAATCAAAATCTATATATATTAAAATCAAAATACACATATATAATATAATATAAAATCCATAGGCATTTTGAAATCAAAATACCTATATATATAATATATAATAAAACACAAACATTGGCAGGTGTATTAGTTCGAAAAAAAAATTCCATGCATATAAATTTTTCTACATTCATGCAAAATATGTATTATTTCACTTTACTATTATATATATAAGAAATCAGTCAAAGCTACTGTGCAAACTTTAATATATAAAACTTACTTTATTACTATATATATATACATACATATAACAGCGGCAAATTGCACTAGCCCAAATTCACTTTATATAAACTAATATAATACTAATACATTATAAATACAGAATCTGTTATACAATAGATTATATATATATAATACTAATGTAAGCTTATACAAATAGATTATATATATACTACTACTAATATAACTTATACAAACAGATAACTATATATATATATATGCAATTTAGGAATCAATACTTAATACTAGTACATTATATGCATACTAACATATATACTACTACACTGCTACGTATATACTAATACTACAGAAAATATATATATAATACATACATAAGATAACAAATAATATATACATAAGATATATATATATATATATATATATATGACCAAAATCAAACTCATGAGTACTAATATTTATAACCAATATAAACTAGAATATAAACTTGCCTATTGAACTAATATATAACTTATATACACATCATATTTTCAAATCGATATAAAAAAAATCAATATAACTTAATATAGTATGCGCATAAACTTATACATGCTAGATATATATATATGCCACACTTTATACTCAAATAATACTATACTTTCCAAAAGCAAAAAAAACACAAAGAAAGAGAAATGAGCAGGCAAAAATAAAAATATGCAGTTTACAAACTTTTATATACTTACCATATTAATATATATCTTCCTTTTATATATATAAAGAAGAGAAAGTGGAGGCTGGAAAGAAAGGCTTCACGGTAGAGTCCAAGAGGGTGGAAGGTGGAACGGTGGTTGGTGAGGCCAAGGTGGAGGAATGGAGTGGGGAGGAGATGGCTGTGCTTGGTAGGTGGGTTGGAGATCTAGACGCGACAGACTGCATGGGAGGAGGGCAGATCTGGTATGGGCGCTTGGTGCTGCTTCGGGTGGCGGTTGTTAGTCTAGCTTCGGTGAATGGGATAGGGATGGTTTGAGGCTGCGGTTGTGGTGAGTGTTTGAAGAGGAGGGATGGTCACGAGCTAAGAGACGGGGACGTGGAGGCTGTGTGCTTTCGTGAGGGGGTGGGTTTTCAGGTGGTGAGGCAGCCGTTACGTGTTGTATGCTATAGAGAGTTTTCGAGAGAGAGAGAGAGAGTGGGTGGGTTGTGTACGGCGAGTTGATGGGAAGAAATGAACAGGCATTTCAATATATATGTGACAAACATTTATATATATATATATATATATATATCTTCTAAAAAAAGTGGATGAGTTGAAGAGACATAGATAAAGGGGAAATGGCAGGGGACGGTAGGCGTTTGGTGAAGGAGAAAAAATGAACAGGTTCAGAGCTTTAAAAAAACTTTATATAACAGATATTTTTTTTCGTATAAAACAAGGGTAGAAAAATGAAACCCACTAACCAGAAAAGAATATTGAAATAGGGACAACCAAAAGCCACGCAGGTTGAATTCTAGAAATATAAATGTTAGTGACTGTTTATTTCAGCTGTTTGAAAATTTGAATTGTCACAGAATATCAAAAGTTCAAAAATGGGTACCGATACAGTTAACCGTTTCCATGGATTTCACCGCGTAACGGACTCTGTAACGACCCGCCTTTCTATACACAGAAAGACGCATCATTATTAAGAAAGAAAGGGATAGAAGTAGAAAAAGAAGAGAAGAAAGAACAACAACACATCAGAATCTCACAGCGGAACGAATGAAATATAATATATCACATAAAATATTACATAGTATCATATACATCAGAGTACACAACTTATACATCACAAAATAGACAGTTATAAATTTTTGACTATTATACAACACAAGTACATCAATACAATACATCATCACAGCGGAAACTCTATATATCTATAAGCTGAAGCCTCCTGCTCCACAGCTCCTCCAGAATTCGTCAAGGCTAACCTGAATCCCTTGACTACTCATACAAATTTGAGTACCCAAGAGTTTAATAAAACAGAAAATAAACACCTGGGTCAGACATGGGTCTGGTGTGAGTAAACGGTTAAAGTTGCTTAACTTTGAAAAGCCTTTGAAAACAAAAGGTATCACGTAAGACTTCCCACACATAAACATGGGTAAGTTTTTACCTTACGCTAATAGGGTCTAGGGTTTTCAAATAAATATTCACTTAGCCGAAATTGTTACATTCATTAAATTCCAGCATACGTAGGTATACAATCAAGTACGAGATTACTTATTGGAGTTTGGGTTTCCATACAATGGCAGGGCTACCGGGGTACCGCCCGTCACAGTACGTGGCCTAGATCAACGTACCGAGGATTACTCCCAATCCCCTGCAACACAAAGCCGGAACCATCCCTTACTGGATAATTCCGAACAAGACAACCCCGCAGTTGGCTGCAGTTCCAACTACCCACTGAGCCGAAATAAAAAGGGACCTCTAGACAGGGATATATCTTGCTCTCAGTGGGCGCTACCCACGAAGCCTTGCTGCACCTCCCCTGTTTTAGCCATTCCCGGTTGATGAGGCTTGAGGCTGCGATTACCTTTAATCAGAACATATCACTTAGAATGCTCATCGTCCACCTGACGATGTTCTGAAAGCATTCAATCCATACAAGTTCATTCCGGGTTCGAACGAAACCGAAGGCATTATCTCGTTACACTCATTTTGGAATCACCCTCAGAGTTAACGACAATAACCCTTGAACTCTGAATCTTCATCTTCACTTGAGATTCACGACCTATCGTTAATTTGGATCGATGTGGTTTTCGGATATCCAAATCTGGAAACCCGATCTCGGTCTCATCGAAATCCAAAATGTATCTTTTAAGGTCAAGTTGTTTTAAAGTTAAAACAATTCAATTCATTTATCTATATATACACAGATAGATAATTAACAATATCACAATATATAATCAACATTATCATTATAAGCAGATAATCCATATTATCATAAAATGCAACCAAAGCATCCATATCACATAGCATTTCTCATCTCATATTTGAGATCTCAAACCATTCAAGGCAATCAATATTATCCATTCATACATAAGCAATGATCTATACCATCTCTAATTAATTTAAAGTGAATTAAATTAATTACTTCATTTCTAATTAATTTAAAATAAATTAAATTAATTTCTTCATCATTATAAATCTTACTTATATAATCATTAATTAATTACAAATAAATTAATTAATCATTCTCTAATTATCCACTTTAATTAATCACCTTGATTAATCATTTCTTTAATTACATTTAAGTAATTATCTTTAATTAATTTCACAAATTAATTATTCTTAACCAAATACAGTAATTAACCTTTAATTACT
Source organism: Allium fistulosum (assembly GCA_030737815.1). NCBI lineage: Eukaryota > Viridiplantae > Streptophyta > Magnoliopsida > Asparagales > Amaryllidaceae > Allium > Allium fistulosum. Next base: position 577,041,538 of record CM060904.1, on the reverse strand, counting down.
TCATTAATTAATTAATTATAATCAATTACTTTAATCCTTAATTAATTACAATTAATTAGTTATTCCATAATCATTTATCATTGATTAATTAATCTTAATTAATCAACCCTTAATTACATCATCAATTAATTATAAACTAATGATCCTAATTACATCTTTAATTATTTATTCTATTTAAATTAATTACATTAAGTAATTAATCTTAATTAAACCATAATTATTAATCATCTTTGATTAATCTCATCCAGTAATTCACTTCCCTTAATTACTTCCATTAATTAATTTCTTTTTAATTAATTACCTTAACAAATAATTAATTACCTTATTAATTAACCTTAATACTTTAATTAACTTTATTAAATAAAATTATTAAATTAATAACACTAGGTGATTAACCCTTAATCACTTCTATTTAATTACTTTTATAAAGTAATTATCCTCTAATTACTTTTCTAAATAATTTCCCTTTATTTAATTACATCCAGTGATTATTCCTTAATTACTTCATCAAGTAATTATACTTAATTAATTTATAAGTGATTATCTTTAATTAATCACTAATTAATTACTTATTTAATTATTTAACTAATTACTTAAATTTAATTAAATAATTTCTTAACTATTTATACTTAAAGATCTTAATTAAGAAAATCATTATCTTAATTAAATTAATTAAATTGACCAACAATTTGAATTATCTTCACATATTAATTTCCTTTAATAAATCAAATCTTAATTACTTAAGATAACTCCTTATTTTAATTGATTACCAAATCTTAATCATTAAACTTTATTTAAATTAAACACTTTAGAAATAAATTAAAATTAAAACAAATTTAAACATTCTAATTTGACTTTTAAATCTTTGAAACTTTTCTAAGTTATTAAATAAATTTTAAGACAAATAACATTTTGAAATTCCACTTTCCTATTCTTTAAAAACTTATTTATTTAAATATTTAAAACTTGTTAAAACAATTACTCTAGAAAACAATTTAGTTTAATAGTTAAAATCTCGTTTTAACTTTATTTTAAAACTCAGAAACACTACAAAAACAAAGTTTCTTTTATTTTAAAAACTTAAAACATTTCCTTTAAAAATATTTAAGCCTGCTCCTACTCAAACCCGAGTAAAACCCTAAGAAACTCGAAGTAAAACACGATACAACCCACATACATTCTTGCTTCGAGTAAAACTTGACCATTTCCCGAAGTAAACCCGAGAATTTTGCTTTCTTCCCCAAACCTAAATTATAGATGCACGAAAATGTGCTCGTGCACATGCACACCACCACTGGACATCGACGAACTCCACCTTGGCCTCTGACGAGTCGACTTCAACCACGTATCCACGTTCGACCACCCCGTCTTCCTTGATTCGAACGAGAATCGAATCCAAGCATTGAACCCATCAGCTTGAAAACGTACATCACCAGAAACCACTCGCCTCCGCTGATCCCTGCCTCGAGAAGTTCTTCCACCTTCACCGTAGCGCCGCCTCGTCTCCAGCATCCCTAGAACATCACGCGATCGACTCCGGTTATGTCACGAAATCGCGAATCCCCTCTGAACATCAACGTCAAAACCAGGGTGTTAAACCCTACTTCGACCAAAAGCCACCGCCTCGGCCAACAAGAAAATTCACCACCATTTTTCCCATGATCTACATCCTTCAATCCTCCTCTGGCCACAACCCCGAGGTCCCTGACCTCCGCGATCACCAGTATTTGCTCAAAATAACAATTCCGTTCATCTCGACAATACTCAACAATTTCAAAACTAAAAATTGTGATATAGCCATTAAAATTCATGGTTTCCTATCACGAATTGAACCATGTAATTCAATCTTAAAATTTAATATATTAAATTTTGACCCAAATTTAATTTTTACTGTAAATTTGAAAATTCCGAGTTAATTATTTAATTTAAATGCCTGTAATTATTTTTTAAGAGTGATGTTACATGATTTCAAACATCTTTTGTTTACAAATCAAAAGCTAATAATGATTCAAAGATGAGGTATTGGATAAAATAGAGAAATTTAAACTAAAAAATAACAACAGAGTACATTTAGAGTCTACACAAGCATTCATCACCAATACACATACATGCATACATTTAACTCCAAGCATTTCAGATAACAGAATAATTTCATTCACCACATCTAAATGAAATCAAAAATTAAACTGTTTTTAAAATATGTTTACTCACCAGACATGTCAAAATAGAGAACAGAGGAGCAGATTTGTTCCAGGCTGATATTTGATTTTGAACTTGCTTTTCTATTTGCTTTGTTGAATTTTAAATCTGAAATTGATCTTCCTTATCTGATCTTAGGTTGCATTAGGTGATTTTGAAACTGCTATTGAATTTGCCTTGATCTTCTTTTGATTTGTATTTCCAGTTTTTACTTCTTCTTTGAATTTTGATTTCCAGATTTTCATTTCTTTAGATTTGAATAAACTTTAGTTGAAAAACGAAGAAAAGAAGAATTCAGCTGAAAGTAAAAAAGAAAATTTCTTCTTTCGTATTTTATTTATTTTAATTATCAAAAAGAAATATTGACATTTGTCCTCTTAGGTGTTAATTAGCTTACACCTATGCATTTATCTTTACAAATGTCTCTAAACCATTTTAATATACTTACAAGTGTTAAACTTGTTTTTATTAATTTATTTAAGTCATACATATATATTTATGTAATATTTACATGTATAAAATGTATTTATCTTTTTATAATTTAAGCTTTTAGATTTTATATAAATATACAAATGTGAATTCATGTAAGAGTTGGTTTATAAATAACTTATGTTTTGATCCAATAAATATAACATATTTTTATATGCTTGAGTATTTATTTTACTTTATATATATTTTCACAAACCAAATTTGTCTTATGTTTTGAATTTCAAAAATGAAAGAATATTAGAAACAAAAGAAAATGAACTTCTAATTTAAATCTTATTTTAAAACTTAAGCTAAAATATATATATTTATAATAAATAAGAAATTATCACTTGAAAAGTACTATGTTAAAATATAGTTTCCAAATTACAAATTATATATATATTTAAAGTTTGAAAACACTTTATTAAATTCAAATCCAATACTTTTCCATTTCAATATATACAAATATATACATTCTAAATGGAAAATAATTTAACATTAGTTTTGATAAATACTATATTGAATTTTATAACATAACTCCAAATCACAATATATATACATATATATTATAATTTGAAAACATAACCTTTACTAAATTAAAGACTCCCTATTTATAATATATACATCAATATATATATATATATACATTATAAATAGAAAACATTTATATAAGCTTTGAAAGATAAATCTTACCAATTTTAAATTGTTTAGAAAAGATATTCATAAATATTGCCAATTTAAAATATTATTAACCTTTAAAAGAATTAAACTTGTCAATTTATAAAATAAAATCAACAAATCAATTTAAGTATTAAGAAAGATTATTAAATTGATATTGCCAAAATTCCAGGATATCACATTCCTCCCCCTTAAAATAATTTCGTCCCCGAAATTTTAAAAGCAAAGATAATTTAATAACCCATCAAAATTTTTAATTTTTAAACAGCAACCATACATATCAATCATACACTATTAATTATAGTAACCATTTATTTCTAACAACCAAATCTAACTTATTCTGATACAAATTCAGAATAGGTCTTCCTAATACTATCTAGAGTTCCCAGGTATATATACTGGAATACTCGCTATACAGGATCTTAACCAACTATACTACAATAATCTAGAACTCCTTCCCATCTAGATCCAAATCTAAACAAGATATCAGACTAAACTCAAAACCAGCCCAACTTCCATATCCATTTGAACTGCTGATTCCACAACCAGTGATGAATCATACACGTATTCCCTCAGAGATACGTGAAATACAATGAATTCTAGCTATCCGAACTGGCAATTCACTCCTTAACTGCATAATTCTCCCGACGATCCTGGGTCACTTCATCCTCCTGATCAGCTTAATCTTTGCTGATGCTTCTTGAAACAATCTAGACCAAGATCAAACCAATTTCCGGATCCTACTCAACAAAATGGTTTCCAAAAATGCGTCGAAATCCAGAACATAACTCTACTCCACAAACATTAGAAGACTTCGAACTACTTCTCCTATCTGGAATAGCCAACAGTTGCACTTGACCACCTTACCTCCAAATCCTGAAAATTCCTTCACACTTAGAGGTACACTTGAATTTCCTATAGAAATCCTCTACTCCAAGAAAATTACAACTCCCGGTTGCTCCCACTCTAGAATAGCTGCTATCTTGCTTCCGCTGCACAACTCTGATTTGGAATAGATGAGAATGCCATCGGAGAACTCGAGCACAAACTTGATCCATACACTGTTCATCAGACCCATAAAATCTTAGTGAACCATTCCATTTGGTCAGAAACACTCCAGCAGAATCCTCTCCAGAAAACTAGGTGTGATCAATCCCTCTCCAAAGAATCCTGAGCTGCTTCACCAAATTCTTCTCTAGGAGACATCCTTCTACTAATGTTGAACCATGAGTATCAATACTGGAATCCTAGTTGATACGAAAACTCAATCTCCAATAACCCAAGAGAATACTCAAACTATCGCAAGTCACTTTTGCGATCAACCCGGCCTAATTTCCAAAGATATTGTTCTCTCTTCACAAATCAGAACAGCTTATGCCAAACTAGCCAATCCATTGAAGAAATGGATCCACTCTGCTGCTTCTGGACTCCACCTCTAGAAAATTTCTTAGCCAAAAGATCTTCCTGTTGGCACACAAAACACTTCGAGCTGCAATGCTGCCACTGACGCCAAAGACTTCTTATCTAAAGCTCCTTGATCATCAAAACTATATCAACCAATCCCATACATAGCCTTGAGATGGGCAAACACTCCTCAAGAAACTCGGGCCTCAAACCAAACACAAACATCCTACTGAAACTTAGTCTCATGGCCAATACAGACATACTTCCTTAACTTGCTCCAGAAGAAACATCTTCAGAAGCGTCCATAGTCACCGCGTCTCACCATGCAGCTACTCCTTCCTGAAGTTGCCAAAATACCATCACCTGCTTCTGCTTATTCGAGACAGTATTAGGTCTACAGTCTCGACAGATACACTTCCAACCTCAACACTCAGACTTTAACCATTGGTAGTCGTGTTACACACACCACTACCCTATCTACCTTTATAACTCATATTGGAAAACCCGAACAGGTAAACCAACAAATAGGTAGAATAGATATATATATATATAGTTATATAAAAATTACAAATATGCGCTCTCAAGATAGACACCAATCCAGAGCTTAGGTATTCACTCAACCTATTTCTCTGATACCAACTGTAACGACCCGCCTTTCTATACATAGAAAGACGCATCATTATTAAGAAAGAAAGGGATAGAAGAAGAAAAAGAAGAGAAGAAAGAACAACAACACATCAGAATCTCACAGCAGAACGAATGAAATATAATATATCACATAAATTATTACATAGTATCATATACATCAGAGTACACAACTTATACATCACAAAATAGACAGTTATAAATTTCTGACTATTATACAACACAAGTACATCAATACAATACATCATCACAGCGGAAACTCTATATATCTATACGCTGAAGCCTCCTGCTCCACAGCTCCTCCAGAATTCGTCAAGGCTAACCTGAATCCATTGACTACTCATACAAATTTGAGTACCCAAGAGTTTAATAAAACAGAAAATAAACACTTGGGTCAGACATGGGTCTGGTGTGAGTAAACGGTTAAAGTTTCTTAACTTTGAAAAGCTTTTGAAAACAAAAGGTATCACGTAAGACTTCCCACACATAAACATGGGTAAGTTTTTACCTTACGCTAACCAAAACTTTGATAGGAAATTCGATTATATTATAATAGGGTCTAGGGTTTTCAAATAAATATTCACTTAGCCGAAATTGTTACAGTCATTAAATTCCATCATACATAGGTATACAATCAAGTCCGAGATCACTTATTGGAGTTTGGGTTTCCATACAATGGCAGGGCTACCAGGGTACCGCCCATCATAGTGCGTGGCCTAGATCAACGTACCGAGGATTACTCCCAATCCCCTGCAACACAAAGCCGGAACCATCCCTTACTGGATAATTCCGAACAAGACAACCCCGCAGTTGGCTGCAGTTCCAACTACCCACTGAGCCGAAATAAAAAGGGACCTCTAGACAGGGATATATCTTGCTCTCAGTGGGCGCTACCCACGAAGCCTTGCTGCACCTCCCCTGTTTTAGCCATTCCCGGTTGATGAGGCTTGTGGCTGCGATTACCTTTAATCAGAACATATCACTTAGAATGCTCATCGTCCACCTGACGATGTTCTAAAAGCATTCAATCCATACAAGTTCATTCCGGGTTCGAACGAAACCGAAGGCATTATCTCGTTACACTCATTTTGGAATCACCCTCAGAGTTAACGACAATAACCCTTGCACTCTAAATCTTCATCTTCACTTGAGATTCACGACCTATCGTTAATTTGGATTGATGTGGTTTTCGGATATCCAAATCTAGAAACCCGATCCCGGTCTCATCGAAATCCAAAATGTATCTTTTAAGGTCAAGTTGTTTTAAAGTTAAAACAATTCAATTCATTTATCTATATATACACATATAGATAATTAACAATATCACAATAGATAATCAACATTATCATTATAAGCAGATAATCCATATTATCATAAAATGCAACCAAAGCATCCATATCACATAGCATTTCTTATCTCATATTTGAGATCTCAAACCATTCTAGACAATCAATATTATCCATTCATACATAAGCAATGATCTATACCATCTCTAATTAATTTAAATTGAATTAAATTAATTACTTCATTTCTAATTAATTTAAAATAAATTAAATTAATTTCTTCATCATTATAAATCTTACTTATATAATCATTAATTAATTACAAATAAATTAATTAATCATTCTCTAATTATCCACTTTAATTAATCACCTTGATTAATCATTTCTTTAATTACATTTAAGTAATTATCTTTAATTAATTTCACAAATTAATTATTCTTAACCAAATACAGTAATTAACCTTTAATTACTTCATTAATTAATTAATTATAATCAATTACTTTAATCCTTAATTAATTACAATTAATTAGTTATTCCATAATCATTTATCATTGATTAATTAATCTTAATTAATCAACCCTTAATTACATCATCAATTAATTTTAAACTAATGATCCTAATTACATCTTTAATTATTTATTCTATTTAAATTAATTACATTAAGTAATTAATCTTAATTAAACCACAATTATTAATCATCTTTGATTAATCTCATCCAGTAATTAACTTCCCTTAATTATTTCCATTAATTAATTTCTTTTTAATTAATTACCTTAACAAATAATTAATTACCTTATTAATTAACCTTAATACTTTAATTAACTTTATTAAATAAAATTATTTAATTAATAACACTAGGTGATTAACCCTTAATCACTTCTATTAAATTACTTTTATAAAGTAATTATCCTCTAATAACTTTACTAAATAATTTCCCTTTATTTAATTACATCCAGTGATTATTCCTTAATTACTTCATCAAGTAATTATACTTAATTAATTTATAAGTGATTATCTTTAATTAATCACTAATTAATTAATTATTTAATTATTTAACTAATTACTTAAATTTAATTAAATAATTTCTTAACTATTTATAATTAAAGATCTTAATTAAGAAAATCATTATCTTAATTAAATTAATTAAATTGACCAACAATTTGAATTATCTTCACATATTAATTTCCTTTAATAAATCAAATCTTAATTACTTAAGATAACTCCTTATTTTAGTTGATTACCAAATCTTAATCATTAAACTTTATTTAAATTAAACACTTTAGAAATAAATTAAAATTAAAACAAATTTAAACATTCTAATTTGACTTTTAAATCTTTGAAACTTTTCTAAGTTATTAAATAAATTTTAAGACAAATAACATTTTGAAATTCCACTTTCCTATTCTTTAAAAACTTATTTATTTAAATACTTAAAACTTGTTAAAACAATTACTCTAGAAAACAATTTAGTTTAATAGTTAAAATCTCGTTTTAACTTTATTTTAAAACTCAGAAACACTACAAAAACAAAGTTTCTTTTATTTTAAAAACTTAAAACATTTCCTTTAAAAATATTTAAGCCTGCTCCTACTCAAACCCGAGTAAAACCCTAAGAAACTCGAAGTAAAACACGATACAACCCACATACATTCTTGCTTCGAGTAAAACTCGACCATTTCTCGAAGTAAACCTGAGAATTTTGCTTTCTTCCCTAAACCTAAATTCTAGATGCACGAAAACGTGCTCGTGCACATGCACACCACCACTGGATGTCGACGAACTCCACCTTGGCCTCTGACGAGTCGACTTCAACCACGTATCCACGTTCGACCACCCCATCTTCCTTGATTCGAACGAGAATTGAATCCGAGCATTGAACCCATCAGCTTGAAAACGTACATCACCAGAAACCACTCGCCTCCGCTGATCCCTGCCTCGATAAGTTCTTCCACCTTCACCATAGCGCCGCCTCGTCTCCAGCATCCCCAGAACATCACGCGATCGACTCCGGTTATGTCACGAAATCGCGAATCCCCTCTGAAAATCAACGTCAAAACCAGGGTGTTAAACCCTACTTCGACCAAAAGCCACCGCCTCGGCCAACAAGAAAATTCACCACCATTTTTCCCATGATCTACATCCTTCAATCCTCCTCTGGCCACAACCCCGAGGTCCCTGACCTCCGCGATCACCAGTATTTGCTCAAAATAACATTTCCGTTCATCTCGACAATACTCAACAATTTCAAAACTAAAAATCGTGATATAGCCATTAAAATTCATGGTTTCCTATCACGAATTGAACCATGTAATTCAATCTTAAAATTTAATCTATTAAATTTTGACCCAAATTTAATTTTTACTGTAAATTTGAAAATTCCGAGTTAATTATTTAATTTAAATGCCTGTAATTATTTTTAAGAGTGATGTTACATGATTTCAAACATCTTTTGTTTACAAATCAAAAGCTAATAATGATTCTAAGATGAGGTATTGGATAAAATAGAGAAATTTAAACTAAAAAAAATAACAACAGAGTACATTTAGAGTCTACACAGGCATTCATCACCAATACACATACATGCATACATTTAACTCCAAGCATTTCAGATAACAGAATAATTTCATTCACCACATCTAAATGAAATCAAAAATTAAACTGTTTTTAAAATATGTTTACTCACCAGACATGTTAAAACAGAGAATAGTGGAGCAGATTTGTTCCAGGCTGATATTTGATTTTGAACTTGCTTTTCTATTTGCTTTGTTGAATTTTAAATCTGAAATTGATCTTCCTTATCTGATCTCAAGTTGCATTAGGTGATTTTGAAACTGCTATTGAATTTGCCTTGATCTTCTTTTGATTTGTATTTCCAGTTTTTACTTCTTCTTTGAATTTTGATTTCCAGATTTTCATTTCTTTAGATTTGAATAAACTTTAGTTGAAAAACGAAGAAAAGAAGAATTCAGCTGAAAGTAAAAAAGAAAATTTCTTCTTTCGTATTTTATTTATTTTAATTATCAAAAATAAATATTGACATTTGTCCTCTTAGGTGTTAATTAGCTTACACCTATGCATTTATCTTTACAAATGTCTCTAAACCATTTTAATATACTTACAAGTGTTAAACTTGTTTTTATTAATTTATTTAAGTCATACATATATATTTATGTAATATTTACATGTATAAAATGTATTTATCTTTTTATAATTTAAGCTTTTAGATTTTATATAAATATACAAATGTGAATTCATGTAAAAGTTGGTTTATAAATAACTTATGTTTTGGTCCAATAAATATAACATATTTTTATATGCTTGAGTATTTATTTTACTTTATATATATTTTCACAAACCAAATTTGTCTTATGTTTTGAATTTCAAAAATGAAAGAATATTAGAAACAAAAGAAAATGAACTTCTAATTTAAATCTTATTTTAAAACTTAAGCTAAAATATATATATTTATAATAAATAAGAAATTATCACTTGAAAAGTACTATGTTAAAATATAGTTTCCAAATTATAAATTATATATATATTTAAAGTTTGTAAACACTTTATTAAATTCAAATCCAATACTTTTCCATTTCAATATATACAAATATATACATTCTAAATGGAAAATAATTTAACATTAGTTTTGATAAATACTATATTGAATTTTATAACATAACTCCAAATCACAATATATATACATATATATTATAATTTGAAAACATAACCTTTACTAAATTAAAGACTCCCTATTTATACATAGATATTCACTTATAAATATACAAACATACTTATTCACAGATATATAAGTAACATGTTATACTTCTAAATTGTTTAAAGTGATGTTACTCACAGATTTGAGAAGGTAGAACATAGCACATTTTTAATTAGCTTTGAAAACTGCTATCAAAAATCTCTTTTTATTTTGATCTTCATTTTTATTGAGTTGAATTGTTGTAAAGCTTCAGTTGTAATGTATTTACTTTTCTGGAATGCTAAGTCTCTTTGTAAACGAAAATGAAATGGGGAAAGATAGATATATAGATAAATGTTTACAGGTGATATTATTTACTGGTACAAGCTTTTATTAATTTTGGTCAAAGATCTTTCTACTCTATGGGGGCTGATATGATCTTACTAGTGTACTTATAGATAATAGCATTTATGAAGTTTTCCTCCATGTCTACATATACTTATCTTTCTTTATTTCGTATGTACTTAGATATCTTTGTATATATATTTTTTCCTTTCAAGTGTACATACTCAATTTCCTGTACAACATGAATATTTATTTCCTTCTTTATCTTACAGCCTTGCAAACATGTGTTTCTAGAATTAACTAAGTGTTCATTTTCTTGCCTTGCATTAGTCTTAAGCTTTGTAACTAAATGAATTCCTATAGACTATATTGTTAGAATTTAGGTAATGTGTTTACTTAAGTGCTTACATAAACATATATTTTACCTTACATATATTTATTTCTATTTCTAACTTAAATACTTATTTTTATTTCTCTATATATATTTATTTTTAAACTTAAACTATTAAATACTTAGTCTACTACTATTGATTTTTATACTTATGTTTAATATTAATAAGGTTTATTTTATTTTAAATATTTTTGAAAGACTAAATTTTAAAATTTTCAAATCATAGCTTCCCTTTATAAATAAATTTAAAATAACAATTTCTATAAAAAAACCCATTTGTAAAGATATTACATTACTAATATTGTTTAAAATGTAACTCATTGTTAAATTGAAATAATTTATAAAAGAAATTATTTCTTTATTAATAAATTACTTATTTAATCAAACTATATTTAAAAAGAACAAAACAACCTTTCTTGTTTAAATTTTAAACTTAGGCTAAAATCATTTTAAACAAATAAACTTTTATCCTGAGTATTTTAAATCATATGGTTATTTATTTAATACTAAATTAAATCAAATTTCCAAATTACCAGAAATATTAAAATTAGAAAACATGCCTTTATTTATTAAATTTAAAACAAAGTTTATCTATTTACAATATATACAAATATACATACATTATAAATAGAAAAAAATTTATTAGCTTTTAAAAGATAAATTATCAGTTAAATATTTATTTAAAAGAAGATTATTAAATCAATTCAAATCTTATTAACAAATATTATCAAATCAATTTAATTTTTAATGCAGATTATTAAATTGATATTGCCCAAAATTCCGGGATATCACATATTCAGATTTCAAAACTATTTTAATTTCATCAATCTTAACTGATTTAAATTGAAATTGAAAATTTCACAATAGAATTAACTTTCATATTTTCCAATAAAAATTTACCATTTGCTATGTTTAAATAGACACATACCAAATATCAGATTTTCATTTCCAAATTCAATTATTTAATTCCAAGCAAAATTTTCAGTTAATTATGTTATAAAATCATTAAAATTACTAGGTCATTACAATGAAAATGCGCACGCATCCATATGCATATGCTCTAGTGTCCTAGTTAGGCCGATCGCTAAAAGATAATAGTGCCTAGTGTAAGTATATGCGTCCATTAGCATCCACTAGAAAACACTTGCAATCACTAGCATACATCATACATAACATGTGCTAATAACATGTTTACATCAAATCCGACCATCCATAGGTTAAATCCTAAGTTTTACCCTCCCAAAGGATAATAAAGGAAAGAATCTATTCAAAACTAAAGATGGAAATAGGAAATTCTAAAACTTATTATCGAAAAGATGAGGATATGAGATACGAATTTTCTCCTAATCAAACCAATCATCTCTGAAGTCTTTCTAACCATGTCGGGACCAAGTAGTAATCTCTTTATAGACTCTAAGCAACACGAAGGCGACTTGCACGGCCTTACATAAAGAGCTTCAAAAGGTGCCACTCCAATGCTAGCTTGAAAACAACTATCATATGGGAATTCCACTAAAGGAAGATGCTCCTCCCAAGTTTCTCCAAAATCAAAAATACACATCTTCAACCACGTGTCTTACTATCTTACTAATTTCACTTTACTTCTCTCCTTTAGTCTCCACACATGAATCAACATTCCTAGGTTCTTACTAGTGTCCTACACACTCCACGGGAACTTCTATCATTACTTTTAAAAGTAATCACTGCTATAGCCTTGCACTTTTTCCGTTACACCTAGGAAATGATTCCTATCTACTCCACATTTAAGAGCTTGGTTTGGTATTTCACTTTATTTTTATAAAACTGAGGTTTCTAAATTTTTAAAACATCAAATCCCAAAATCTTTGTCTTTAAGAGTGTTACCTTTAACTTCCTATTAAATTCGAAAATACTTGGTTACTTAACATTATTTCCCAAACCTAGAGGGGAAAACTTCCAAAAATTTAAGTCTAAAACTTATTCCTCGTTTTCTTTTAAAGACTTTTACAGCTTTCTATAAAAATTTGGATTTTCAAATTTTACTTTTATTAAGTTTTTCATTTCCAAAAACTTATTTACCTTTTCACCAATCCATTATCCTTTAAAATATCTTTAAAATGTCCTTATGTGTCTTTTTTTTAACATCTTCTTATTACACCTAACAGTTTTATACCTTATTGTATTGGAACTATTTTCTCTTATGAGTAATTATTAATGGTAAAACCTTCTATGAATCCTTTAAAAGAGGATTTTATGTTTATGTGAAATTACAAGGAACTTATTTTATATTTTTCGAAATAGGCTATACAAAATATGGTGCTTTCTATCCTTGTATATCTCTTTCACGTATTCCTTATAACTTGCACAAAACATCTTTATTTACGTTTCATAGAAATTTTTATCATTATTCAATTCGTTCCAATAAATTAAAGTATTTTTAATTTATATTCTCTTACTATAGACAATTTCTATGAAATTTACTAGTTTCCTAATATTTAACTTACCCTTTTCTTTTCAAAAAAAACTCATTTTCAAAACCATTTTTAATATATCCATAACTAGAAAACATTTCCTCTTATTTATTTAAATATTTAGTGTACTTACAAACCACTTTATTTCTATACTTGAAAATTTTCTTCAAAACACATTTTTATGTGGGTCAAAACAGATGTTGCGTAAAACACTTTTACTACAACCCAAAAAATACTAGTGTATGAATTTAATTAAAAATAAATACTAATAAACCTCACATATTAAGTAAAAAAACATTTCCTTTGGGAGTTACCTACTATAACAGTAGTGTTATAGTCTATGCTCCCTTTATTTTTGCGAAAACAGCTATTACAACAATAAATGTTGTAATCTACGTTTCCGATACTTAATACTTTTTAGGTTTTTATATTTAAAATTTTTGTTTACTTTCAAAGTAACTAGTGAGCTATATACGCTGTAACAACCCTACATTTTAGGCTTACTTTATTTTATATTTTATTTCTGTTAAATTGAATTTCCTGATTGAAAAAAACTTTATTTTAATTTGAAATTATTTTAAACTTGTTTTATTTCAAATATTTCATTTCTCAATATAAATTTTGATTGTTATGTAAATTATAGTTTCAAACTGGTAAAAATTGGATATTTTACTGTAAAGTGAATTTCTGTTCAAACTGGTCAAACTTTGACTTTTAAACTTTAAATTTAAATATTTCAAATTCTTAAATTTTATCTTTTATTATGAAAATAGATTTAATTCCATGAATACTGGTAACAACCCGGGGTTTTGTTACAAACTTATAATCGTCATTTGATGACTTAATTTGGTTGCTAATTTATTATCGTCATTTGACGATTTATTTCTGCTGGTTAATAGCTGTTTGTTGATGGAGTTTTTAAATCGACGAAATTCCTTTCAAAAATTTGTGAAATGTTATGCGGGCTTTACCAATTTAAATTTTGGCCCGTTCTCTTTTATTTAGTTGGGCCGTGATAATTACCAAAGAGGAACCGTTCCCCTTTCTTATCTTTTTCAATTAAAACCCTAAAGTAAACAAACGGAAGAAAAAAAAATGGCGGCTTCGTTCTTCTCGTGCTCATTCGTTTCTCTCGAAAAAATTAGGGCTTTGCAAATGGAGTGCAGTGGTATCCAATTGATCCCCAGCGCTTCGATCTTCGCTCGAGTTAACAGGTCGAGGCTACTTCAATTCGCGTCCTGATCGATACTTGAGATGATTTGTGCGGTTCGTCTTCGAGTATATCTTTTTGATTTGAAACCACAGGTGAGTGTTCCACTCACATTTAATTCCAACTCGAGTTTATTGGTGTTCGAATTTACTGATTCTAGTTCGTATATGTTGTTCTGTGAGTGATTGTTTGCCGTTCGATTTCGTTTGGAAGTCGTTGTTGCTTTGTGAATCTTTTGCGTGATTTTTGAGTTGGATTATTTGAAATAGTCGAAGGGTTATCTTGGCCGCTCGATTTTATTGTATTTGAAAATTTCAGACATTGTTCTCTGATTTCATGAATTCTGATGGCTTCAGCTTTCACTTGATTTTACGATGTAGAATTCGTATGACTGTCGACAGTTCGATTTTCTTTAGTTCGACAGTTCGATTTTCTTTAGTTCGACAGTTCGATTTTGTGGTACTGGTGATTTCTGACCTGTTCATATCGATTGAGTATCTTGATTTAAATTCGTCAATGCTTTTGCTTGGCTTCATTTCAGTCGCATGATTGTGCTTGAATGTAGATGTTTTATCTTTGGCCTTAACTTGACTGGCTTCGACTGTGATTTTGAATTGATCGTTGTGATTCTTCCTTGACTTAGGTTATACCTCGCTTGATTTTGTTTTGTTGTTCATGGTAGTCTGCACTGCTTCAGGTTGTCGCTTGATCTGTATCACTTTGGTATTGTTGCATTATAGTTGCATCACTGTATGTAGATGTATGCCCTGACCATTTATTTGGTTATTGTCTGCATTCTATATTTTCATTGTACACTTGATGTTGTCACTATGTTCATGAGTCAGTGGCATTCATTCATCTATCATGTGAGGTTGCTGTGTTGAACTTGATGTTGTCTTTAGTTCGGTGATGAGATATGGCTTCCTGACTTGTACATGCTTCACATATGACTTATTGCTTGTATTGTTGTTGTCTGGTCTGTATGTCCCTGCGCCTTCTCTGTTGTATTTTGTTCTTTTAGTCCCACTGTAGGGCTTTGAGCCTTCTTGTTTATGCTCAGATCATTGGGAGTTTTGTGCTTGCAGCTGAGTCTTTTTTTTTGTAAAGTTCTGCCATGTAATTATGTTGTGGCCACAGTTCCATTTTGTTGTATTTTGGATTACATATGTTGACTGGAGCCTTTGGTTGTTCTATTTCAACTTTGGTTTGCATATTTGATATGCGGTAACTTGTAGCACTTGATTCTGGCTATTTCTTTGATAGTGAACTTGTTCACTGTTTCCTTTTTCGCTTGAACTGGTTGAGTTTGGTTTGTTGGTTCTTGATTGTTTCAAGTTGATATGTGAAAATTTATAGCGAGTTGAATCCGGTCTCAAAGACCCGGGTTTGACCCTGTACACGAATGTAGACTTTCGGTGTACATTCGTGTGTGATTCATTCCTCTTGATTTGAGTTAGTGCATGTTGTTTTTGGTTTATTTATGTTGACTTCTACAGTTTTAATTACTGTTAGTTTTCACCGTCGTGATGATTTCGCGTACTGTGTGGCGGGGCAGTGCACGCGTGCGTGTACTGCAGCCACACAGAAATTCGATTTGACTGACCTTTTTGAGATTGCTGATTTGTTGATTTACACTGTTTAGTGTTATATCTACCGTTACCCGATTCTCTTATTGAGAAGTTGGATATACGAGATTTCTGCTGCTGTCGTCTATTTGATATTTGAGTATTATTGCTGCTATGCACTAATAACTGAGTTTGAATTAGACTGACCCGTGTATTATTTTCTTTTGAATGTAATACTCGGGTCAGACCCGAGTTATTTCAGGTAGTAGATTTCCTTCTTTGAATTGCTGTTCGGGATATGAAGACTTTTCACATCTTCTGAAGTTGTCTTTGTCATTTTGTAGTAGTCGTGTCGTTGTATAGGATGATATGTATTCATGTATATTAGTTGATAATGTACGTGTTTATATAAATTCCAGAGTCGACTGTTGTAGTTGTATCATATGTATTGTGTCAACTATGTATTAACTGATATCAGTTATATATATATGAGACTTTTGTTTTTATCTGTGTTCCGCATTTATATTATCTGTGTTATTGTTATATCTAATGTCCTAAACTATTATGAACCATCGTAGTTCGTTTTATACTAGTATTGGGTGTGTCGATGGGAGTAAATAAATGAGATGAAAAATGAAAAGTATATACCACTCCTATCGAGATAACTAATATTAGTGTAAGGTCAATTACGGATGGTCGCTCCTATCCAGCCTTATTCTTCGTAATAATAGACAGTATTCCTTTTAATACTCTTTGTTATTATGAGCATAGTGGTGGGGCGTTACATTTGGTATCAGAGCTTGGGGTTTATGGACATAATATAAAACATAACTTGGATGGAACATATGTTACAACTATTTTGACGATGTTTTATTTGTGATTTGGGTCAAAACTAAAGTTTTGAAATTTGGATGAAATTTTTAAATATCTTTATTTAAAAATAAAATGTGAAACTGTGTTTTGTTGATTTGATTAAATTGTGTTCTGATGATTTGATTGATTTGAGTACTGTTTATCAGAGTGCGCAGCGGAAACAATGAAACTGTCTTCGCTGAGTACAACTGATAATCTTTTTGATTCAAAAATCAAAATACGAAATTGATATGAATTTCATTGGTTGTTTACATAGCTGTAATTATTTTGTTTCTTTGAGAATTTCGAATCCGAATTGAGGATTCGAAGAAATTATAGTTATGTGATTTTTGTTGAAATTTCCGCTGGCTTTCTTTTGAACTAATCATCTATTGATTAGATTTTGCTGTTTTGAATTGTCTTCATTGAAGATGCATTCGAATGATTTCTTTGTTTATATTGTAATGTGCGTGCAAATATGAATTTGCACGATACTGCATTTATTTTATGTTGAATCGATGCTTGGTTATGAAACGCATTTTGTTGCCGTTATTTTTATAACGGGATTTTTACACCAATGCTAAATTTTTGAAGCACGGTGTTTTGTTGCATTTTGATGAATGAGAATTCACTGATATTACATTTTGATGTAAATTATTTTGATAAGGTTTTGACGTTTTAAAATTACTGTCGCTTTGACTTCAGTAACTGTCAAATTTTAAAAGTGGATTTTCAAGCGGTTATACCGCAATGCTAATTTGTGACCGTATTTACGGTATTTTGAGAAGTACAATTTCCTTGTTGAAATTGTTACTAATTTGCTGCTTTAATCACGTGATTGGAAAATCGTTTTAAAATGAAAATTGTTTTATAAATTGTTAACAATTTGCGTTTTCAAAAGAATGAGAAAGCGACTTAAACGATTCAGCAAAATCGAGGATTATGACCCGTTTCTTTTACTGTTTCGCTTAACTCCGGACTTGTCCAGTTGAGAATGTGAATTGTTATTTTTACAAAATAAATAAAAATTGTTTTCAGAATTTTTAACAGTTTGCGCTTTCAAAAGAATGAGGAAGCGATTTAAACGTTTCAGCAAAATCGAGGACTATGACCCCTTTCTTTTACTGATTCGCTTAATTCCGGACTTGTCCGTTTGAGAATGTGAAATGTATTTTTACAAAATACACAATTTTGCACTTTCAAGGAAACGATGAAGAGAATCAAACGATTTAGTAACACACGTGGTATGGGACATGTGCGTTTGCTATTTCGGTTAATTCCGGACTCGTTAATTGAAATATTTGATGATTTTGTGTGCTTTCGAGCCACTATGAGGACCTTCGGGTCATTTGTTGGACCTTCGGGTCATTTGTTGGGCTTTCGGGCCACTCTGCGGACCTTCGGGTCAAATACCAGTACTAGACCTTCGGGTCACTCTGCGGACCTTCGGGTCAATCTGATGGGCGCCAAAATTATGTTGAGTACTTGGTAGGCTTCGGCCACTCTGAGAAGCACGTGCGGCGAATTAAAAACTCGCCATCTGATGGGATCGATCCAAGCTTTTATGTTGATTTTCTAGTCTTCTTAATTGATTTCTAGATATTTGTTGTTTCCAATTATCTGCAGGTAATTGGATATTTGTTGATATGAGTTCTGATTATCGTTTTTGATAATCAGATATTTGTTGTTTCTAATTATCGCTTGTGATAATTAGATATTTGCCGATATGAGTTCTGATTATCGTTTTTGATAATCAGATATTTGTTGTTTCTAATTATCGCTTGTGATAATTAGATATTTGTTGATATGAGTCCTGATTATCGTTTTTGATAATCGGATATTTGTTGCTTTTAATTATCGCTTGAGATAATTAAATATTTGTTGAGTTTAGATTTAATTATCGCTTTAGATAATTATATATTTGCTGATTTGAGATTTAATTATCGCTTTAGATAATTAAATATTTGCTGATTTGAGATTTAATTATCGCTTTAGATAATTAAATATTTGCTGATTTGAGATTTAATTATCGCTTTAGATAATTAAATATTTGCTGATTTGAGATTTAATTATCGCTTTAGATAATTAAATATTTGCTGATTTGAAATTTAATTATCGCTTTAGATAATTAAATATTTGCTGATTTGAGATTTAATTATCGCTTTAGATAATTATATATTTGCTGATTTGAGATTTAATTATCGCTTTAGATAATTAAATGTTTGCTGATTTGAGATTTAATTATCGCTTTAGATAATTAAATGTTTGCTGATTTAAGATTTAATTATCGCTTTAGATAATTAAATGTTTGCTGATTTGAGATTTAATTATCGCTTTAGATAATTAAATATTTGCTGATTTGAGATTTAATTATCGCTTTAGATAATTATATATTTGCTGATTTGAGATTTAATTATCGCTTTAGATAATTAAATATTTGCTGATTTGAGATTTAATTATCGCTTTAGATAATTAAATATTTGCTGATTTGAAATTTAATTATCGCTTTTGAAAATTAAATAATTGTTGAATTTGAAATTTGATTATCATTTTTGATAATCGAATATTTGTTGAATTTGAAATTTGATTATCGTTTGTGATAATCGAATATTTGTGAATTTGAAATTTGATTATCGTTTGTGATAATCGAATATTTGTTGAATTTGAAATTTTATTATCGTTTTGATAATTGAATATTTGTGATTTGAAATTTGATTATCGTTCTTGATAATCGAGTATTTATTGATTTGAAATCTAATTGTCGTTTTTAATAAGTAGATATTTGATGATTTGATGTTTTCTGATTATCGTTTGAGGTAATTAGATATTTGTCGATTTGTTTTCCGACTACCGTTAGGATAATTGGATGTTTGCTGATTTTATTGATAAGAGAATTTCTAGTCTCCAAAATGATTCTAGAGTATGCTGATTTCAGTGGATTGCTATTTTCTATCTATCCCTGTTGATAGTTAGAATTTGCTGATTATGAAGTTTGTGTTTCCAGTTATTTATTAGACAACTGGATATTTGCAGTTTTTCGAATTGTGATTTGTGCTTTCTAATCATCTTCGTAGATAATTAGCTTTTGTTGTTTTTCTAATTATCGTATCGATGATTAGACATTGTTGCTTTATGATTCTCTGTATTTTAATTATCTTGTTGATAATTGAATATCGCTGATGATTGCATTTATTCAGTTTTGTTGCTTTCTGACTATCTATTGATAGTTAAATTTTGTTGAGAATTTGTGAATTTCTTTTATGAAATTAAATGATTTCTTTGGCATTTGAATACTCAACTTTTATTTTTCTAGCTTAACCAGTTTATGTTAGAAAAGTAATTGTTATTGACGACCTTAGTTATGAAAATTGCGGGGACGCAATTTTTATAAGGAGGGGAGTCTGTAACAACCCGGGGTTTTGTTACAAACTTATAATCGTCATTTGATGACTTAATTTGGTTGCTAATTTATTATCGTCATTTGACGATTTATTTCTGCTGGTTAATAGCTGTTTGTTGATGGAGTTTTTAAATCGACGAAATTCCTTTCAAAAATTTGTGAAATGTTATGCGGGCTTTACCAATTTAAATTTTGGCCCGTTCTCTTTTATTTAGTTGGGCCGTGATAATTACCAAAGAGGAACCGTTCCCCTTTCTTATCTTTTTCAATTAAAACCCTAAAGTAAACAAACGGAAGAAAAAAAAATGGCAGCTTCGTTCTTCTCGTGCTCATTCGTTTCTCTCGAAAAAATTAGGGCTTTGCAAATGGAGTGCAGTGGTATCCAATTGATCCCCGGCGCTTCGATCTTCGCTCGAGTTAACAGGTCGAGGCTACTTCAATTCGCGTCCTGATCGATACTCGAGATGATTTGTGCGGTTCGTCTTCGAGTATATCTTTTTGATTCGAAACCACAGGTGAGTGTTCCACTCACATTTAATTCCAACTCGAGTTTATTGGTGTTCGAATTTACTGATTCTAGTTCGTATATGTTGTTCGGAGAGTGATTGTTTGCAGTTCGATTTCGTTTGGAAGTCGTTGTTGCTTTGTGAATCTTTTGCGTGATTTTTGAGTTGGATTATTTGAAATAGTCGAAGGGTTATCTTGGCCGCTCGATTTTATTGTATTTGAAAATTTCAGACATTGTTCTCTGATTTCATGAATTCTGATGGCTTCAGCTTTCACTTGATTTTACAATGTAGAATTCGTATGACTGTCGACAGTTCGATTTTCTTTAGTTCGACAGTTCGATTTTCTTTAGTTCGACAGTTCGATTTTGTGGTACTGGTGATTTCTGACCTGTTCATATCGATTGAGTATCTTGATTTAAATTCGTCAATGCTTTTGCTTGGCTTCATTTCAGTCGCATGATTGTGCTTGAATGTAGATGTTTTATCTTTGGCCTTGACTTGACTGGCTTCGACTGTGATTTTGAATTGGTCGTTGTGATTCTTCCTTGACTTAGGTTATACCTCGCTTGATTTTGTTTTGTTGTTCATGGTAGTCTGCACTACTTCAGGTTGTCGCTTGATCTGTATCACTTTGGTATTGTTGCATTATAGTTGCATCATTGTATGTAGATGTATGCCCTGACCATTTATTTGGTTATTGTCTGCATTCTATATTTTCATTGTACACTTGATGTTGTCACTATGTTCATGAGTCAGTGGCATTCATTCATGTATCATGTGAGGTTGCTGTGTTGAACTTGATGTTGTCTTTAGTTCGGTGATGAGATATGGCTTCCTGACTTGTACATGCTTCACATATGACTTGTTGCTTGTATTGTTGTTGTCTGGTCTGTATGTCCCTGCGCCTTCTCTGTTGTATTTTGTTCTTTTAGTCCCACTGTAGGGCTTTGAGCCTTCTTGTTTATGCTCAGATCATTGGGAGTTTTGTGCTTGCAGATGAGTCTTTTTTTTTGTAAAGTTCTGCCATGTAATTATGTTGTGGCCACAGTTCCATTTTGTTGTATTTTGGATTACATATGTTGACTGGAGCCTTTGGTTGTTCTATTTCAACTTTGGTTTGCATATTTGATATGCGGTAACTTGTAGCACTTGATTCTGGCTGTTTCTTTGATAGTGAACTTGTTCACTGTTTCCTTTTTCGCTTGAACTGGTTGAGTTTGGTTTGTTGGTTCTTGATTGTTTCAAGTTGATATGTGAAAATTTATAGCGAGTTGAATCCGGTCTCAAAGACCCGGATTTGACCCTGTACACGAATGTAGACTTTCGGTGTACATTCGTGTGTGATTCATTCCTCTTGATTTGAGTTAGTGCATGTTGTTTTTGGTTTATTTATGTTGACTTCTACAGTTTTAATTACTGTTAGTTTTCACCGTCGTGATGATTTCGCGTACTGTGTGGCGGGGCAGTGCACGCGTGCGTGTACTGTAGCCACACAGAAATTCGATTTGACTGACCTTTTTGAGATTGCTGATTTGTTGATTTACACTGTTTAGTGTTATATCTACCGTTACCCGATTCTCTTATTGAGAAGTTGGATATACGAGATTTCTGCTGCTGTCGTCTATTTGATATTTGAGTATTATTGCTGCTATGCACTAATAACTGAGTTTGAATTAGACTGAATCCGGTATTATTTTCTTTTGAATGTAATACTCGGGTCAGACCCGAGTTATTTCAGGTAGTAGATTTCCTTCTTTGAGTTGCTGTTCGGGATATGAAGACTTTTCACATCTTCTGAAGTTGTCTTTGTCATTTTGTAGTAGTCGTGTCGTTGTATAGGATGATATGTATTCATGTATATTAGTTGATAATGTACGTGTTTATATAAATTCCAGAGTCGACAGTTGTAGTTGTATCATATGTATTGTGTCAACTATGTATTAACTGATATCAGTTATATATATATGAGACTTTTGTTTTTATCTGTGTTCCGCATTTATATTATCTGTGTTATTGTTATATCTAATGTCCTAAACTATTATGAACCATCGTAGTTCGTTTTATACTAGTATTGGGTGTGTCGATGGGAGTAAATAAATGAGATGAAAAATGAAAAGTATATACCACTCCTATCGAGATAACTAATATTAGTGTAAGGTCAATTACGGATGGTCGCTCCTATCCAGCCTTATTCTTCGTAATAATAGACAGTATTCCTTTTAATACTCTTTGTTATTATGAGCATAGAGGTGGGGCGTTACAATACTGCTTTTCGTTTCGTTGAAAACGGACTTATATTGTAGAAGTTATGTAAGTTTCAATTTTGTGTATAAACTGTTTATTTTGCAATATTATTTATTTTAAATTGTATAAATTATATTTCTTTGTCATATTTTATTTCAATATGTGTTAATATGTTATTTTATGTATATTTTTATCTTTTAATAATTTTAAAGTGATGGTATAATTTTTCTAAAGTTTACTTTAATTTATTTCAATTTATAAAGCCTAGTTTCCATTTTTCTGCTATTTTCTTCATTAAAATTATATTTAATTTAAAATTTATTTATTTATTTCATGCATTCACTTTTATTTGCTGTGTTTTACTTTATTTATATTTATTTTTATATGTATTTAAATTAAAATAGATTTTTTCAAAGTGTACTGAAGTTATTTCTAACTTTTAAAGCCTAGTTTGCATTTTAAAGCCATTTTCTTAATTTAGATTCTATTTATTCAAAATTTAATTATTATTTTATATATTTGTTTTTATTTCTGAGTTGTTATCTTTGGTTTGTGTCTCTTTAGTTGCTCTTGTCTCTTTGTTTTCCCATCTCTTCATTTTCTCAACCTCCACCTTAAATTTTTTTGGCCGTACCTTTACTGTAACGTATCGGGTTATGCCCGCTCAAAAATCGACATCCGTACTTCACATTGTACTAGAATGCCGTAGATTCGACCGTTCAAATCCGATTCGCCGGAGCTTATAACACCATTAAGTATAACAACACAGCGGAATAAAGAAAACAATGATATCATATACAACTCCAATGAATACAATATCCAGAATGATATACAACAATGATATCAATATGATACAACAATATCAGAGATAAATAATGATACAGCGGAAAACAGAAATGATAACTCCAAATGATCAGTCAGAGAGACTGACTCCAAAATGATCTTCAATGTCAAGCTCGAACCACAAAGAGAAGCAAGTGCGGTCCTGAACTCCAAATACTGAACTGGCTCCAGATAATCTACTAAACCTGAATATCTGAGAAACCCAACTCTAGACTGCCCGTGTGGAAAATGGTGGGCACCCAGAGTTTAGGAAGGGAACAATAAACTCTAGGTCAGTCATGGGACTGGTGTGAGCAACAAAAACAGTTTATCTTTAAACAAACACAAAAGTTTTAAACATTGAAATCCGCAATGCTTTTAGAAAATGAAACTACCATAAGACCTCCCGCCACACACACAATGCAAACGCAGAATTGGAGGAGATTTCTTCTTATGATAGTCAAAGATGCTTACTACGCAAAATCATTGGATTATTATTATTAGTGCATAGTGGAAAACAATTTGAAAGTATAATATTAATCTTAGCCAGCATAGGTACCATTATACTATGCCTACTATAGCTACCATATTAGATGGTAGGTTCTACAACTAAAACCGTACAAGTTTGTATTGAAAGATGGATTTCCAACAAATGGTCAGGCTAAGGAACTTCCTTCCGCCGCATGGGATCGCCTCTGGCTGGACGTCCCGAGAGACAAACTGCTCTCTGCCAAACAAGACTGGGTTACTCCTGTAACAAGTAACTCACGACTATGCCATCCCCCGGTCCTTTGGGACCTTTATCCGAGGCCTCGATAACCAACATCACACATAATAAAGTGTATCCATATGAGTAAGTATCTGGGCTCCATACCATGACACCACCCTTTTCCAGAAGGAAATGACATACCCTAAAGGGCGCGACCCTCATAACCTTGCTGCAACATTCCTGTTTCGACCATTTCCGGGTTGTGAGGCCCTGACGAAGTCTCGTCCACAAAGCTACGCTTTGTCACAATGCCATGCTTTGGGTCAACAGATGATCAACCTATGATCACAAAGATAAATGATCAACCAAATGATCATATCACAAATGATCAAACACTGATCATCACACAGCAACACTCGGCATGCCACATTACCAAATTGTGGTATATCGCTGATAAATTTCAACTACATAACCTCTGAGCTCGTACGTCTCAGAGAAGGGTGTTAAGCTAAGAGAATAAATTCTCCGCCACCAATAGAAATGTATTTGAAAGAAATCAGCTTTATATCTCAAAGCGTAATGTCAGACATACAATCCATACAAGTCTGTTCCGGGATCGAACAGAACCGAAGGCACTTCTCACGAAGCCCTTGCAAATCCGGATAATTTCCAATCACGTCCGGACTTCCCGTCACTAAGGATGATAAAACCTCTATATCGGGGATCAGCCGATGCAGAGTAACTCGACGGTAATCCTTCCGTTTTCAAAAATATCCGGTCTTCAACACCGGTCTTCAAATGCCATCCATAAACGACGTATCACATATTCGGAATGGGTTATACGACCCAAAGGTCCTCTCCCGGCTAAACCGAATAGTGAGCGTAATATTTAAAAACATATGGATATGGGATTTCAATTAAGTCACATCTTAAACCCAAACTTCCTTTTCAAATGGTTTAACAAATTACCATTTTAAATCTTTAAACAAAAAGATTCAACCTTTACGGTTTAAATAGTTTCCACACTTTAATCTTTTAAACAAAAGATTCATTCACAGATTTTCCAAATTAATTTCCCTTTCAATTCGATTAACTCGTTAAACCTTTAAATCAAGATTTAACTTATAGCTTTCAAAACAATCCCATTTCAAATGGTTTAAACAAATCATTATTTTTAAATCTGTTAAAGATAACAGATTCAAATCATAGCTTTTCAAAACAATTCATTCATAACTTGGAAAACCATTTTCAATTCAATATTGAAATTCCTTTAATTAAACTAGAATTTCATTGCTTATCTGAAAGCTTTTATCTTTTGAAAACAAATAGTTTCATTTCAGAAAATCTGATTCATCCATACGAGTTGAAATCCTTGGGTTAAGTTCAAATTCTCAAACCAATATCTTTAAAATGGTTTAAATTCATATAACTTGTACAGCATCTTAAATCCCTAGTTTCAAATCATAGAATTCAATTCCCAACTTGAATTCAAATTTAAATCAAATTATTTAAATTTTCAAAACTCGATTAAGTTATTCAAAATAACTTTTATCTTTGAAATTCCATTTCAAAAGCTTTTCATTTTAAACCCAAATTTCCAATTTCAAAATCAAATTTAAATTATCTGTGACTTAACTGATTTCCACGTGAAATCCATATTTGTGTGTGTAAAGGTGTAGTCCAGGGGTTTCACACAATAGTGCAACACAATGAATCATCACATATCAGAATACAGAAATATAATTCAATAAGCGGTATAAGAACAACGCTTATCGTTCATTCACAGATCATAGATATATAAAGGTCACAGATAAGTAAACTACAGATCACAACATAAATCAGGATGTATAACAAAGCATCATATATCAGGGATATCAAACAAATTCAATCATCCAATAAAATTCAAACATTCATAGGTAAGGTCAGTTAATTGTCTGATTATAATTAATTCATACCAGGTTAATTACTTATGAATAAACTATAAATCTTGGTTAATTAATTTCACAAAGTAATTTAATCCAAATTACTATCATACTCAAATCATCTCCAACCAATTACATACAGTAATTATCATTAATTACTTCATTAAGTAATTATACTTATCAAATCATCCTATAATTAATTTGAATCAATTAAACTAAATTAATCAACTTAAACAAATCATATTTAACTCAATTAATCATATTAAGTAATTGATTTCTTAATTACTTTCATTTAGTAATTACACTTAAACATTTACTCAAATGTTTATCTTTAATTAATTTATCTAATGAATTACTAAAATAAATCACATTAATATATCAATTATTTAAAAGTCTTAAATTAAGGACCTTCATTAACTATTAATTACAATTCTTAATTTCTTTTCTTAAGAAATTAAACGAAATCAATCAATATTAAATTCAAATTTATTTATCTTTAATAATCCATTAATTAACCATTAACTTAAAATCTAATCTATTCAAATTAATGATCTTTAATTACAAATTAATTTTTTTCCTAATTAATAATTAACTTAAACTTTTATTAATTGGTTTAATCTCATAATTACTTAATTAATCCAATTATTAATTAAATTTATCAATCCATTTTAATTAACTTATTAATTTAATGAATCCAAATCATTAAATTCAAATTTATAGATTTTAACTAAATTCCTTTAAATTTCATATCATTAGAGTATACTTAACTTTTAAACTTATTTACATCATTTAAACTTTATTCTATTTTCAAAACCTAAGATTCTCTTTCAATTTGAAATCCAGATTTAAAATTCTAATTTAATACTTGGTTTAAATTCAGTTTCAAATTTTCAAATCATTTTAAAGTCTGGAAACCCAGACAGATGCAAACCTGTAACTCAAAAATTTTACTCGAACCAATCTACACATGCTTCGAGTCCTCTACCCAGCTACTTCGAGTCCGAGACTCGAATTTCTCGAGAGTTTCTCGAGTCCTCAAATCCTACCCCAATCCAGACTACCAACCCCAAGCCCATACAACAGCTACTCCGAGTCCAACACCCCCATGCTTCGAGCAGAACACGCAACAACCCAACATCACTCGAGTATCTTCTTCCCTCAAACAACAGCAGATACCCATGTCCTCCGTGCACATGCACCCACACCACCGCCAACTCCAACCTCTCGCGACCACACGTGCAAGTCGACTGTCATCCCCCGACCTAATTCCGACCATCAAATAAATTGCAAAAGCTAAAAATCAAAAACGAGCATGCGAGCTCAAACTGGAACAATGTCGAATACTGGAAATTGCCTCAATCACCAAAACCCGATCACCTGAGAAGCTTCACCTCCGGCCGCAACCTCTTCCATACCCCATCTATCTTCTCCCTAAATTTGGGACAACTCGGTCATCTATGGAAGTCGCATCGAACAACTTCTTCGAGTAACAGAAAACTAGGGTTAAAATTTTCAATTCCTAATCACCATCGCCACAGTGAATTGATCCACATCCTACTATTTTTCCAGGCTTCTACCATCACCATCCCATCATCAGGAACGTCGCTGGCCACCCCGACCACTTAGACTGGCAGTTACACACCAAAACATCATTTCTAGACAAACCAGAAATGCTCAATCACCTTCAAACTAGAAATTCTGATTTTAGTTTTAAAATTTAAGTTTTAGATCATGCAATCGGTTTATACCCTTGAATCCAAGATTCTGGATGATCAAATTCTTACTTATATAAGGATTGTTCTGTGTTTTTCTGAATTCCCAGTGACAATTACAGATTTTTATTTTATTATTTTTATAAAGTTTAAACTCTAACTTATGTTTACAACCATACTTTGTTTTAAATCTAAATCCTTAACATAGGTTAGTTCAAATGAAATGAATGAATCTGGAAACTTAAGAACAGAAAAACATGTTATAGCAACATGCACAACTTCATACAATCATATACATTCCAGTAATAAACTTGAAATATAGCATACAAACACAATTATTTCCAAAGTGAAATAAGCACTAGTTTCATACTTAATTTTAAAAAAAATGATGTTACTCACCATTGTTTCCAGGAAAGAACAGAGATGCATTTTTGTTGAACAGGCTTTGAATTTACAGGCTGAAGATCTTTTTCTTTGATTCTTTGGGATTGATTTGATTTTTCTGTTGTTTAAGTTGATGTTGGTTTTAGGTTGAGATGATGCTTGCTTCATATTTTCTCAGTTTGAAATGAACGAACTGATATGAGGAAGCCTTGATAAAGAAAACGGGTTTGCAGGGTATTCATTTTGTACAAACTCCAGAGATATTTACTTGTTTTGTAGGCTGAAACATTACTTTGGTGGCTGATGAGTATTATATTGTGTACTTAGGATATTGGCATTAATTGCCTGAGTACTTGTTGTTCCCTTATGATATTTATTTTTCTTTTCTTCTTGCCTACTCTTGCTAACTCGGCTGAGATATGATTTGTGTAAGTGTACTTAGGATCTTGCTTTTATTTGAATACTTGTATTTAATTGTTTTGTACAACAAGCACGGCTGAAGATATATGTGTTTGTATGCTAAAGATATTGCATTAAGTTCATTTGTACAAAGATATTCTATTATCTTTGCTTTGTTTATATTTTATAACTTATACATGCCCGTATACATATATATTCACATATATACAATATTTAAATTTTTAAACGATTTATACAAATATACTTGGCTATCGGGGAAACTCGCTTCACCGCATTGATTATTTTCACAAATCTAATTCAAAAATTAATTTAATTATCAATTTAAATAAAATTAAATTTCGGGGTCGTTACAAACTTCCCCCCTTAAAAGAATTTCGTCCTCGAAATTCACAGGCATGAAACAAAGACAGATGAAGAATGTTTCATCTAATCAAACTGAACATTTATTCTGCATTTGGCTCACCAAATCAGAATATCAATAACAGATACAAGAACGAATCTGTTTTAATACTTCACAAGGTACTCGGGTTATCCAGATCTACGAAATATGCAGGAGCATCGGTTAGTTCGAAAGGATAACTAACCATTCGTAGAAAATACCGGAACCCAAAGAATAGATAGATACATGGATACGATTTCAGAATTTTTAGTTTATAAAATAAATTATATCGATCAACTATAGCAATCAAAGCAACCAAGGCGACCAATACATCCAAACAAACAAGTCTGGCCTATCTGGAGTTTATGTCCCATATTAATATATCGAATCTTCTTTCTGGATCTACCAGAAATTATCGATGAATAGAGAAGAGATGCTGAACAAAAGAGATTGATAGAGAAAATTTGTTTCCACTATTGTTACAGAGTATCGACCATTTATAGTCGTACTCCTCTGTCCCCTATCTCATCCTCTTCTTGCACTCATACTCACTATCGCGGAATAGTAAGAGAATATACCGAGGCTTTCGAACGGATATCTGAGAAATACTCATTCTAGGGTATACTTCTTCCCTTCTCTAATGAGCTACTTAATATGTTAATACTCCTGAGCTAAAGTTCAACCTTAGCTCTGATACCACATGTAACGTATCGGGTTTTGCCCGCTCGAAAATCGACATCCGTACTTCACATTGTACTAGAATGCCGTAGATTCGACCGTTCAAATCCGATTCGCCGGAGCTTATAACACCATTAAGTATAACAACACAGCGGAATAAAGAAAACAATGATATCATATACAACTCCAATGAATACAATATCCAGAATGATATACAACAATGATATCAATATGATACAACAATATCAGAGATAAATAATGATACAGCGGAAAACAGAAATGATAACTCCAAATGATCAGTTAGAGAGACTGACTCCAAAATGATCTTCAATGTCAAGCTCGAACCACAAAGAGAAGCAAGTGCGGTCCTGAACTCCAAATACTGAACTGGCTCCATATAATCTACTAAACCTGAATATCTGAGAAACCCAACTCTAGACTGCCCGTGTGGAAAATGGTGGGCACCCAGAGTTTAGGAAGGGAACAATAAACTCCAGGTCAGTCATGGGACTGGTGTGAGCAACAAAAACAGTTTATCTTTAAACAAACACAAAAGATTTTAAACATTGAAATCCGTAATGCTTTTAGAAAATGAAACTACCATAAGACCTCCCGCCACACACACAATGCAAACGCAGAATTGGAGGAGATTTCTTCTTATGATAGTCAAAGATGCTTACTACGCAAAATCATTGGATTATTATTATTAGTGCATAGTGGAAAACAATTTGAAAGTATAATATTAATCTTAGCCAGCATAGGTACCATTATACTATGCCTACTATAGCTACCATATTAGATGGTAGGTTCTACAACTAAAACCGTACAAGTTCGTATTGAAAGATGGATTTCCAACAAATGGTCAGGCTAAGGAACTTCCTTCCGCCGCATGGGATCGCCTTTGGCTGGACGTCCCGAGAGACAAACTGCTCTCTGCCAAACAAGGCCGGGTTACTCCTGTAACAAGTAACTCACGACTATGCCATCCGCCGGTCCTTTGGGACCTTTATCCGAGGCCTCGATAACCAACATCACACATAATAAAGTGTATCCACATGAGTAAGTATCTGGACTCCATACCATGACACCACCCTTTTCCAGAAGGAAATGACATACCCTAAAGGGCGCGACCCTCATAACCTTGCTGCAACATTCCTGTTTCGACCATTTCCGGGTTGTGAGGCCCTGACGAAGTCTCGTCCACAAAGCTATGCTTTGTCACAAAGCCATGCTTTGGGTCAACAGATGATCAACCTATGATCACAAAGATAAATGATCAACCAAATGATCATATCACAAATGATCAAACACTGATCATCACACAGCAACACTCGGCATGCCACATTACCAAATTGTGGTATATCGCTGATAAATTTCAACTACATAACCTCTGAGCTCGTACGTCTCAGAGAAGGGTGTTAAGCTAAGAGAATAAATTCTCCACCACCAACAGAAATGTATTTGAAAGAAATCAGCTTTATATCTCAAAGTGTAATGTCAGACATACAATCCATACAAGTCTGTTCCGGGATCGAACAGAACCGAAGGCACTTCTCACGAAGCCCTTGCAAATCCGGATAATTTCCAATCACGTCCGGACTTCCCGTCACTAAGGATGATAAAACCTCTATATCGGGGATCAGCCGATGCAGAGTAACTCGACGGTAATCCTTCCGTTTTCAAAAATATCCGGTCTTCAACACCGGTCTTCAAATGCCATCCATAAACGACGTATCACATATTCGGAATGGGTTATACGACCCAAAGGTCCTCTCCCGGCTAAACCTAATAGTGAGCGTAATATTTAAAAACATATGGATATGGGATTTCAATTAAGTCACAACTTAAACCCAAACTTCCTTTTCAAATGGTTTAACAAATTACCATTTTAAATCTTTAAACAAAAAGATTCAACCTTTACGGTTTAAACAGTTTCCACACTTTAATCTTTTAAACAAAAGATTCATTCACAGATTTTCCAAATTAATTTCCCTTTCAATTCGATTAACTCGTTAAACCTTTAAATCAAGATTTAACTTATAGCTTTCAAAACAATCCCATTTCAAATGGTTTAAACAAATCATTATTTTTAAATCTGTTAAAGATAACAGATTCAAATCATAGCTTTTCAAAACAATTCATTCATAACTTGGAAAACCATTTTCAATTCAATATTGAAATTCCTTTAATTAAACTGGAATTTCATTGCTTATCTGAAAGCTTTTATCTTTTGATAACAAATAGTTTCATTTCAGAAAATCTGATTCATCCATATGAGTTGAAATCCTTGGGTTAAGTTCAAATTCTCAAACCAATATCTTTAAAATGGTTTAAATTCATATAACTTGTACAGCATCTTAAATCCTTAGTTTCAAATCATAGAATTCAATTCCCAACTTGAATTCAAATTTAAATCAAATTATTTAAATTTTCAAAACTCGATTAAGTTATTCAAAATAACTTTTATCTTTGAAATTCCATTTCAAAAGCTTTTCATTTTAAACCCAAATTTCCAATTTCAAAATCAAATTTAAATTATCTGTGACTTAACTGATTTCCACGTGAAATCCATATTTGTGTGTGTAAAGGTGTAGTCCAAGGGTTTCACACAATAGTGCAACACAATGAATCATCACATATCAGAATACAGAAATATAATTCAATAAGCGGTATAAGAACAACGCTTATCGTTCATTCATAGATCATAGATATATAAAGGTCACAGATAAGTAAACTACAGATCACAACATAAATCAGGATGTATAACAAAGCATCATATATCAGGGATATCAAACAAATTCAATCATCCAATAAAATTCAAACATTCATAGGTAAGGTCAGTTAATTGTCTGATTATAATTAATTCATACCTGGTTAATTACTTATGAATAAACTATAAATCTTGGTTAATTAATTTCACAAAGTAATTTAATCCAAATTACTATCATACTCAAATCATCTCCAACCAATTACATACAGTAATTATCATTAATTACTTCATTAAGTAATTATACTTATCAAATCATCCTATAATTAATTTGAATCAATTAAACTAAATTAATCAACTTAAACAAATCATATTTAACTCAATTAATCATATTAAGTAATTGATTTCTTAATTACTTTCATTTAGTAATTACACTTAAACATTTACTCAAATGTTTATCTTTAATTAATTTATCTAATGAATTACTAAAATAAATCACATTAATATATCAATTATTTAAACGTCTTAAATTAAGGACCTTCATTAACTATTAATTACAATTCTTTATTTCTTTTCTTAAGAAATTAAACGAAATCAATCAATATTAAATTCAAATTTATTTATCTTTAATAATCCATTAATTAACCATTAACTTAAAATCTAATCTATTCAAATTAATGATCTTTAATTACAAATTAATTTTTTTCCTAATTAATAATTAACTTAAACTTTTATTAATTGGTTTAATCTCATAATTACTTAATTAATCCAATTATTAATTAAATTTATCAATCCATTTTAATTAACTTATTAATTTAATGAATCCAAATCATTAAATTCAAATTTAAAGATTTTAACGAAATTCCTTTAAATTTCAAATCATTAGAGTATACTTAACTTTTAAACTTATTTACATCATTTAAACTTTATTCTATTTTCA
Organism: Allium fistulosum; assembly: GCA_030737815.1. Lineage (NCBI taxonomy): Eukaryota > Viridiplantae > Streptophyta > Magnoliopsida > Asparagales > Amaryllidaceae > Allium > Allium fistulosum. The sequence continues at coordinate 577,007,531 of CM060904.1, read as the reverse complement.
AAACCTAAGATTCTCTTTCAATTTGAAATCCAGATTTAAAATTCTAATTTAATACTTGGTTTAAATTCAGTTTCAAATTTTCAAATCATTTTAAAGTCTGGAAACCCAGACAGATGCAAACCTGTAACTCAAAAATTTTACTCGAACCAATCTACACATGCTTCGAGTCCTCTACCCAGCTACTTCGAGTCCGAGACTCGAATTTCTCGAGAGTTTCTCGAGTCCTCAAATCCTACCCCAATCCAGACTACCAACCCCAAGCCCATACAACAGCTACTCCGAGTCCAACACCCCCATGCTTCGAGTAGAACACGCAACAACCCAACATCACTCGAGTATCTTCTTCCCTCAAACAACAGCAGATACCCATGTCCTCCGTGCACATGCACCCACACCGCCGCCAACTCCGACCTCTCGCACGTGCAAGTCGACTGTCATCCCCCGACCTAATTCCGACCATCAAATAAATTGCAAAAGCTAAAAATCAAAAACGAGCATGCAAGCTCAAACTGGAACAATGTCGAATACTGGAAATTGCCTCAATCACCAAAACCCGATCACCTGAGAAGCTTCACCTCCGGCCGCAACCTCTTCCATACCCCATCTATCTTCTCCCTAAATTTGGGACAACTCGGTCATCTATGGAAGTCGCATCGAACAACTTCTTCGAGTAACAGAAAACTAGGGTTAAAATTTTCAATTCCTAATCACCATCGCCACAGTGAATTGATCCACATCCTACTATTTTTCTAGGCTTCTACCATCACCATCCCATCATCAGGAACGTTGCTGGCCACCCCGACCACTTAGACTGGCAGTTACACACCAAAACATCATTTCTAGACAAAACAGAAATGCTCAATCACCTTCAAACTAGAAATTCTGATTTTAGTTTTAAAATTTAAGTTTTAGATCATGCAATCGGTTTATACCCTTGAATCCAAGATTCTGGATGATCAAATTCTTACTTATATAAGGATTGTTCTGTGTTTTTCTGAATTCCCAGAGACAATTACAGATTTTTATTTTATTATTTTTATAAAGTTTAAACTCTAACTTATGTTTACAACCATACTTTGTTTTAAATCTAAATCCTTAACATAGGTTAGTTCAAATGAAATGAATGAATCTGGAAACTTAAGAACAGAAAAACATGTTATAGCAACATGCACAACTTCATACAATCATATACATTCCAGTAATAAACTTGAAATATAGCATACAAACACAATTATTTCCAAAGTGAAATAAGCACTAGTTTCATACTTAATTTAAAAAAAAATGATGTTACTCACCATTGTTTCCAGGAAAGAACAGAGATGCATTTTTGTTGAACAGGCTTTGAATTTACAGGCTGAAGATCTTTTTCTTTGATTCTTTGGGATTGATTTGATTTTTCTGTTGTTTAAGTTGATGTTGGTTTTAGGTTGAGATGATGCTTGCTTCATATTTTCTCAGTTTGAAATGAACGAACTGATATGAGGAAGCCTTGATAAAGAAAACGGGTTTGCAGGGTATTCATTTTGTACAAACTCCAGAGATATTTACTTGTTTTGTAGGCTGAAACATTACTTTGGTGGCTGATGAGTATTATATTGTGTACTTAGGATATTGGCATTAATTGCCTGAGTACTTGTTGTTCCCTTATGATATTTATTTTTCTTTTCTTCTTGCCTACTCTTGCTAACTCGGCTGAGATATGATTTGTGTAAGTGTACTTAGGATCTTGCTTTTAATTGAATACTTGTATTTAATTGTTTTGTACAACAAGCACGGCTGAAGATATATGTGTTTGTATGCTAAAGATATTGCATTAAGTTCATTTGTACAAAGATATTCTATTATCTTTGCTTTGTTTATATTTTATAACTTATACATGCCCGTATACATATATATTCACATATATACAATATTTAAATTTTTAAACGATTTATACAAATATACTTGGCTATCGGGGAAACTCGCTTCACCGCATTGATTATTTTCACAAATCTAATTCAAAAATTAATTTAATTATCAATTTAAATAAAATTAAATTTCGGGGTTGTTACATTTACTCCTTTCTTTCAGCTGCACTTCACATTATTTTTCACGTGAATTATCTTTCTCATCATCAAAAATTTCGGCCATCTTCATTGTGGAAAAGTTTGGGTAAAATTATTCTTCTTCCACTTGCTTTTTCTATTGTTTTCTACTTGAATTTGCACATGTTCTCATCTAGATTTGATTGGCTCCTCCTCCTACAGCCCTTTGCCAACCTCCACCACCTGATGCTCCGACCAACTACCACCCTAGATCATCACCAACTCCAGGCCGAGCACCCCTATGGCATGCATCACCACAAAAACCCAAAAATCCATCACTTACATGAAAGCCTAGACCTAGTTTTGCATCATCACCTTTACCCACCACTTGCCGCCACTTCCTCCACCACCACCACCTCTGACCTGACCTCCACCCTCTGCCACATCATCCACCACCATCTGGACATCAGGCCTTACACACATAGCCTCTGGTCGAGCCCATTCATAGCCTTGAAATGTTGATATTTGCCTTGTATTTGCCTTGTAGTGTAGATTTGTTGCACCTATACCTCTCTTCACCATCAAACCCATGCTAGGCCAACCCTATAGGGACCCAAACCAGACCTTAATTCATGCCTTTGCTGTGCTATTTCAGTCCATAACTGAAGTATGTGAAGTTGAGAACAAGTGCAAAACATTTGTCTTTGTTTTGGGCATTGATTTCTAACATTGTCTAGTGTTGAATTGTTTTGAAACTTATATAAATTGTATTGTTTTGTATAAATGTATTCAAGGCTATTAGCTTTGGCTCTCCACTTTCAAGTTGTATTCGAGTTGTCGTGCCTTCATTGTGTTTGTGTTATGTGCCTTGGTTGTAATCTCCAGCTCAATACAGGTGAGTTATTCTCACCAGACAATATGTACCTATATAACTAGTAAATTGACACCCTGTGAATCTGTAGAAATATATTATCATGTTATATATGCTTATATTATTATCATATGATGTTCACACCTGTTATTACACCTGTTATATCATATGTTACTGTTATTTAATGTTATTCTATTATTTATATCTGTTATCACCATTGCAAGTTCCCTGTAGACTAGAATCACTATGTATTGAAATGATACATACCCGAACGGACTTTAGAATAGGTTAAAATCGTTATGGGCTGAAATGATAGGCCTGAACGATTTTTATTTAATTTATTTTAACTTGGGATTGTGGGTTTGAAATGATAGAACCCGGATTTTTCTTTTTAACTGCGGATTGAAATGATACATATCCGTATCACTTGACCTAGGCTAGAAAATTTTATACAGGCCCGTGGTTATTTTATAAAGTGTTTTGAATATTTTTAAGTATTTTAAAAATATAAATTTATGAAATTTGATTTAAATAGATTTTGAAATATTTTGAATTAAAGAAATTATGATTTTTCTATGTGTTAAATATGTAATTAATGAATGGTTTAACTGGATTTTTGAAATATAACTTAAGTTGGAAATTTGGAATTTTGGTTAAAAATGATATTTAAGTTATATAAATAAAATGGATATTAAATTTTATTTGGAAATGGTAAATATAATAATTTGATTAATTTGAATTTAAGTGATTTATTAAAGTATTATTGATTTTTCTATGAATTTAAGTGGTTAAATAAATGAATGTTTAAAAGTGATCTTTTAAATTATAATTTGACTAGGAAATGTGAAATTTGGTTTTAATTAAAGGTTTAAGTTAATTAAATGGAATTGGAAATTTAGTTAAATTTGTGAAATGGTAATTAAGCTCTAAATTTGATTTGACAGCATTTTGAAACGTATGTAAAAGATATTACAGCATATTGTAATTGCTGTAGTTGTTTAAATGAACTAAAGAGTTAATTTGGAATAAAGGCTATTATAGCACTTTGTAAGTGCTATAGTGGTTAAACTTAACATTTAAGTTTATTTTAATTTTAATGGAAATATATTACAGCATTTAAGTGCTGTCGTTTTGTTAAATGAACTATTTTAAACTATAACTTTACGTAGCATTTTGTAAGTGCTACGGAAACTATATTTTGTTGTTTTAATAAATTTTAATGAAAAATAATCTTTGGAAAATGATATAATTTTTGAAATAAAATGTTAAAAATGCTAAAGATAATGAAGAGACATTTAAATGGTTTTAAGTGGAAGAATTTGATTTTTATGTGAGTTTTAAAATGGTATTTTAAATGAATTAAAATGAATGGTGTTTTGAATAATATTTTGATACTTTGAAATGGATTTGAAATGATATTTGATTTCTGATTTATCTAATTTATTTGATAATTGAAAATTTGAAGTATATGTTATTTAGTTTATTTAAATGATATTGGATTTATGAAATGTGGGATATTTAAGCTTTGAAATTTTCTAAAGATTGAATATTGTATTTTGTGAATTAAACCTATATTTGAAATTTATAAGATTTGAAATGGTTTGTTAGTAAACTGAATTTGAGTTGAAAATGATGGTTTGAAATAAAAATTAAAATTTGGAATTTGGGTTTAATTTAATAAATTTGTAAATTTGTAGAATTAAAAGATGATTTCAAGTATATGTTTTTGAAATGTTGTGATTTTCAAAGTATAATGATTTCAAATGTTTTAGTTTCAAAAGAATTATAACTTTGAAAGTATAGACTATTTGAAAGGTGAATATATGTTTGAAATGGAAATGATATTGTTTTGGAATGGGTATAGTTTTGTAATAAAAATGATTTTTGGTTTCGAAGTATAACGATCAAAGATATGATATTTTGATATTAAGGTGATTTGAAATTGAAGTTTTGGAAGATATGATATTTGATATATTGAAATGATTTGAAAGGAAGTTTGAAAGGATACGATATTTTGGAATATTGAAATGATTTGGAAATGATAAATCTTTATTTTGATAAAGATATGGTTTGAAATGATATTTTATTTTGAAGTAAAGTATTGTTTTTAAAAGTTATAACCACGGGTTATAATAACGATTGGTTGGCAAAGAGACCGGGATCGGATATGGACATACTCTCTGTCGATACCGAAAACCACTTTGACAACCGTGTACGCGGTGGAGATTCCAGAATGAAGTAGGATGGTGGCGACGTTCTTAAGGTATGTTACGTGGACCCAACTCCCGTGAGTTGGCATAAGGTGGCTAAAACAGGAGCGATCTCGGACCAGTGAGGTAGCACCTCTTCTCGGACACATTTCTTCGATATTATACTCTTACTTGTGATTGATTAGATGGCCATCCTCCGATTTGGGAGTGTTGTTCGAGGTGGACGATAGTGGCTGCTATGCGCTCCATCAGTCCGTGTGCGTAATTGGTATATCTACCCTGGCATTGCCTAGTTGTGCCGTGTCACCTACCATATCGAGCTTTACTACGATTATGATTTTAAGATCCGACCGCGTTAAGGTTCTCCATCCCCTTAACGCTATTTTCTATATGATTATACTTTACTTATTTAGACACTATTATAATATCGAATATTACTACATAGTAGATAGTTTAACGGATCCTTAGAGGATGGGAGGTCCCAAGCGTCTTCTAAGTTACTTGTACCTTTATTACAGTTCACTTGAGTTGGTTTACATTATATAATTATATATTGTCCTGACTCGAGTGTTTTGTGTTTTGCTTTACGCTCGGGTCAGCCTGAGTTATTCACAGATTTGGATTTCCACTCTCTTGGAGATTTGAATCGCTGGAGATTATCTGCTTGTCATGTCCTACCTATCTCAATTCCATTGTTCTACTCAGCTTGTACTTGGTCATTATATTGAGACTTTTTTTGTATTCTATTTCTTATGTTATATCTCATGTAACTCTGATATATTTATATAGTAGCTTCATGAACTACTATTTCTTTTACTTCCGCTGCATTATTTTACTCTGTGTCTGTGATCTGTGATTATATTTATTTACTGTATATTCTGAGATTTGCCAAATTTTAATTACAACGCGGTATTTTGAGCAATTCAACTCCGGCATGAGTGTCTACCTATACACTTATAATGGATGCGAATGGTTGAAAATATCAGGTCGTTACAGTTGGTATCAGAGCTTTGGCTTTGAGGCAATACTCAGCATATGGAGTAGATTTATTTACAGAATCACTTTCGTTCGAGTTTGAATCTTTTCCTCTTGATTCGAATTTCCTTTGAATTTTGGAACGTTCCCTGCGGTTCCAAAAATTCATTCTTGTCCCTCACTATTCATCTTCTTTTGATTTTGGAGTGTCACATAACTCCACCTCGAATGATCTTTATAGTGAATTGGCTGACTCGCCAATATTCTAATTTTCTGGTAAAGGGGGAAACTCCTTTACAAATTAGCATTGATTCACCAGAGATTTATATCTATCCTTGGTTTAGATGCTAATATCTTTTGTTATTCCAAACTCTATCTTTTGAGATAGGATGTAGATTTACCCAGAAAAAATACACATTTGATCTTATTCATTAAGTCACGGTTGACCCTGTTAAGGTTGCCCGCGATTTATTTAAGCTTACCCATCTCCCTATTTTGTTATTTAATTATCTTGTTTTGTTTCCAAAATATCCCCAAACATTTTGAATTGTACTTGTAAATCTATGTTTGTTTTATATATTGTGTTGTTTGAGTTGTTGATGTTGATTTGGGTTTCCGATCGATTCGTCTGATCAACGCTATCGATAGGATTTCTAAAACACTTTGACAGAACAAACTGACACAATATTATTAAAAAAAAATTGGTTAATAAAATAAATTTTGATATAAGTAAATATTATGGAACTTAATAAATTGATTTAATTTGAGAATTTAATTTCTGATGGTTTCAAACCTTGTGTTTAAAGTTGTAAAAGGATATATTATTTAAAGTATTTCTAAGTAGAAATATGTTTCTAAAGGATTTTAAAGTTTAAAAATTTAGTGCTCTTCTCTTTGTCGCTTGAAAATAATTTCGGTGATGACTGCAGCATCATCGACATTCATTTTCGAGTTTTGAACTGAAGAGACCGTTCTGTAGTCTTACCACAGCTTTGTTTTCAAAGATTTAATTTATTTGAATTTCTAAATATGATTTGATTTATAATATATATAGATATATGATTTAAATTGATTTGACATATTATGTACATATATTTATTTATCTCTAACTGGTTTGAAGGAAATCTGAAATTTAATTCTTACATTTTTTTTCTTAAAGAATAATTTCAATTATAAAAAGAAAAATCAAAAATTTGGATAAATGATTCAAACTTGAGATAATTGAATTGGAAAGTTTTACTTGTATAACACACAATTTCATTCCAATATAACTTACCTAAATTACACAGAAGTTGAATATGGAATTGGGTAGTATACAATATAAAAAGGATTTTATAAATAAAATTTGAGTGGTTATAATAAATGTTATACACTTAAATTTTAGTTATAAAAGATTACCAGAGGTAAATAGTGAAAAAGGAATTTAAAGAGATTTTATTTAAATAACTTAATAATCAAATTTGATTTACTATGGAACCTTAAGTCTAACCTAGGAATTTTAATAAAGGTTATTTCCTAAAATGAATATGTTGTATAATAAATGATGTATCTTTGAATAGATAAAAAAAAATATACATTTGAATTGGACATTTTGTAATAAAGTTTATTGAACTTGAATTCATAGTTAATTGATGTCTAAATGAGTAAATGTGTAAAGAAAATTTGATTGTTATATTTTCTATGATAAATATTTTATTTATGAAATAGATATGTCTTGAAAAATGAATGATTATAATTTAAATAGTTAAAATGTATTTTAACATCACTAAAAATTGATAATTGAGAATTTGGTTTTCAAATTGAATTTTAAGTTTAACTTATTAAAGGAATATCTATTTGTGAAATGGGTATTTTAAATAAAGTGTTAGGTTATGTGATAAATTAAGAGCTAACTAAAATAGTGAACTTTTAACTTAATAAATGAGGTATAGTTTGATTTGAATATTCCATTCATAAAAGTTTGTTTTAATAAGTTATAAGTTAAATGATATCCAAATGAATATTTCTGATATTAAACTGATTTGAAATATTAATATATCTACTGTAGCATTTTATAAGTGCTGCTGTTTTGAAAATACAATGTTTTTGAAATTTTTATAATTGAATGAACTTAGAAATGTTACAACTTTAAAATGAATATTATTTGATCTTGGATTAAAATGGTTTAAATGAAAATTATTTTTTAAAAAGGTGTTATGATTTTCTAAGTGTTGTGTTTTTTTTAAGAATAACATTTCCAAAGTGTTATGATTTTAAGTAGTATGATTTCCAAATGATAACATCTCTAAATTGTTATGATTTCAAAACATTATGGTTACAAATCTATTATCTTATTTTGTTTTTCAAACTACCTTTTGGTTGTCCTTATTTCTCTTATCTTGTTACAGAATGGGAAGGCTATTGCTTATACCAGTCTGTTTAGAAATCTTTCTGTAATCTTTGATAACCTTTGTTACTCATCTGGATCTGAACACTATTTTTCCATTCATAGACCGTCAGTCAAGTGAAAAGGGAGATTCAAACTCTAGAGGATCTTTTTCGTTCTTATATTCTTGATTTGATCACCTCCATCTTGTCAAACTTACCTATAACAATAGTTATCAGGTGTAATTCCAATCTTCTTATCATCTTGTCTTAATTCTATTTCATTTTTTCTTTTTCTGTGCTTTCCCGTACCTCATTCCTTTTCGAGGATGAAAAGTTTTGAGTGGGGGAGAGTGTAACAACCCTACATTTTAGGCTTACTTTATTTTATATTTTATTTCTGTTAAATTGAATTTCCTGATTGAAAAAACTTTTTTTTAATTTGAAATTATTTTAAACTTGTTTTATTTCAAATATTTCATTTCTAAATATAAATTTTGATTGTTATGTAAATTATAGTTTCAAACTGGTAAAAATTGGATATTTTACTGTAAAGTGAATTTCTGTTCAAACTGGTCAAACTTTGACTTTTAAACTTTAAATTTAAATATTTCAAATTCTTAAATTTTATCATTTATTATGAAAATAGATTTAATACCATGAATACTGCTTTTCGTTTTGTTGAAAACGGACTTATATTGTAGAAGTTATGTAAGTTTCAATTTTGTGTATAAACTGTTTATTTTGCAATATTATTTATTTTAAATTGTATAAATTATATTTCTTTGTCATATTTTATTTCAATATGTGTTAATATGTTATTTTATGTATATTTTTATCTTTTAATAATTTTAAAGTGATGGTATAATTTTTCTAAAGTTTACTTGAATTTATTTCAATTTATAAAGCCTAGTTTCCATTTTTCTGATATTTTATTCATTAAAATTATATTTAATTTAAAATTTATTTATTTATTTCATGCATTCACTTTTATTTGCTGTGTTTTAATTTATTTATATTCATTTTTATATGTATTTAAATTAAAATAGATTTTTTCAAAGTGTACTGAAGTTATTTCTAACTTTTAAAGCCTAGTTTGCATTTTAAAGCCATTTTCTTAATTTAGATTCTATTTATTCAAAATTTAATTATTATTTTATATATTTATTTTTATTTCTGAGTTGTTATCTTTATTTCTCAGTTTTTTTTTATGTATTTATAAATTACAAATATATATAAAAGAAATTAAAAAGGTTTGTGTCTCTTTAGTTGCTCTTGTCTCTTTGTTTTCCCGTCTCTTCATTTTCTCAACCTCCACCTTAAATTTTTTTGGCCGTACCTTTACTCCTTTCTTTCAGCTGCACTTCACATTATTTTTCATGTGAATTATCTTTCTCATCATCAAAAATTTCGGCCATCTTCATTGTGGAAAAGTTTGGGTAAAATTCTTCTTCTTCCACTTGCTTTTTCTATTATTTTCTACTTGAATTTGCACTTGTTCTCATCTAGATTTGATTGGCTCCTCCTCCTCCAGCCCTTGGCCAACCTCCACCACCTGATGCTCCGACCAACTACCACCCTAGATCATCACCAACTCCAGGCCGAGCACCCCTATGGCATGCATCACCACAAAAACCCAAAAATCCATCACTTACAGGAAAGCCTAGACCTAGTTTTACATCATCACCTTTACCCACCACTTGCCGCCACTTCATCCACCACCACCACCTCTGACCTGACCTCCACCCTCTGCCACATCATCCACCACCATCTGGAAATCAGGCCTTACCCACATAGCCTCTGGTCGAGCCCATTCATAGCCTTGAAATGTTGATATTTGCCTTGTATTTGCCTTGTAGTGTAGATTTGTTGCACCTATACCTCTCTTCACCATCAAACCCATGCTAGGCCAACCCTATAGGGACCCAAACTAGACCTTAATTCATGCCTTTGCTGTGCTATTTCAGTCCATAACTGAAGTATGTGAAGTTGAGAACAAGTGCAAAACATTTGTCTTTGTTTTGGGCATTGATTTCTAACATTGTCTAGTGTTGAATTGTTTTGAAACTTATATAAATTGTATTATTTTGTATAAATGTATTCAAGGCTATTAGCTTTGGCTCTTCACTTTCAAGTTGTATTCGAGTTGTCGTGCCTTCATTGTGTTTTTGTTATGTGCCTTGATTGTAATCTCCAGCTCAATACAGGTGAGTTATTCTCACCAGACAATATGTACCTATATAACTAGTAAATTGACACCCTGTGAATCTGTAGAAATATATTATCATGTTATATATGCTTATATTATTATCATATGATGTTCACACCTGTTATTCCACCTGTTATATCATATGTTACTGTTATTTAATGTTATTCTGTTATTTATATCTGTTATCACCATTGCAAGTTCCCTGTAGACTAGAATCACTATGGGTTGAAATGATACATACCCGAACGGACTTTAGAATAGGGAAAAATCGTTATGGGCTGAAATGATAGGCCTGAACGATTTTTATTTAATTTATTTTAACTTGGGATTGCGGGTTTGAAATGATAGAACCCGGATTTTTCTTTTTAACTGCGGATTGAAATGATACATATCCGTATCACTTGACCTAGGCTAGAAAATTTTATACAGGTCCGTGGTTATTTTATAAAGTGTTTTGAATATTTTTAAGTATTTTAAAAATATAAATTTATGAAATTTGATTTAAATAGATTTTGAAATATTTTGAATTAAAGAAATTATGATTTTTCTATGTGTTAAAAATGTAATTAATGAATGGTTTAACTGGATTTTTGAAATATAACTTAAGTTGGAAATTTGGAATTTTGGTTAAAAATGATATTTAAGTTATATAAATAAAATGGATATTAAATTTTATTTGGAAATGGTAAATATAATAATTTGATTAATTTGAATTTAAGTGATTTATTAAAGTATTATTGATTTTTCTATGAATTTAAGTGGTTAAATAAATGAATGTTTAAAAGTGATCTTTTAAATTATAATTTGACTAGGAAATGTGAAATTTGGTTTTAATTAAAGGTTTAAGTTAATTAAATGGAAATGGAAATTTAGTTAAATTTGTGAAATGGTAATTAAGCTCTAAATTTGATTTGACAGCATTTTGAAACGTATGTAAAAGATATTACAGCATATTGTAATTGCTGTAGTTGTTTAAATGAACTAAAGAGTTAATTTGGAATAAAGGCTATTATAGCACTTTGTAAGTGCTATAGTGGTTAAACTTAACATTTAAGTTTATTTTAATTTTAATGGAAATATATTACAGCATTTAAGTGATGTCGTTTTGTTAAATGAACTATTTTAAACTATAACTTTACGTAGCATTTTGTAAGTGCTACGGAAACTATATTTTGTTGTTTTAATAAATTTTAATGAAAAATAATCTTTGGAAAATGATATAATTTTTGAAATAAAATGTTAAAAATGCTAAAGATAATGAAGAGACATTTAAATGGTTTTAAGTGGAAGAATTTGATTTTTATGTGAGTTTTAAAATGGTATTTTAAATGAATTAAAATGAATGGTGTTTTGAATAATATTTTGATACTTTGAAATGGATTTGAAATGATATTTGATTTCTGATTTATCTAATTTATTTGATAATTGAAAATTTGAAGTATATGTTATTTAGTTTATTTAAATGATATTGGATTTATGAAATGTGGGATATTTAAGCTTTGAAATTTTCTAAAGATTGAATATTGTATTTTGTGAATTAAACCTATATTTGAAATTTATAAGATTTGAAATGGTTTGTTAGTAAACTGAATTTGAGTTGAAAATGATGGTTTGAAATAAAAATTAAAATTTGGAATTTGGGTTTAATTTAATAAATTTGTAAATTTGTAGAATTAAAAGATGATTTCAAGTATATGTTTTTGAAATGTTGTGATTTTCAAAGTATAATGATTTCAAATGTTTTAGTTTCAAAAGAATTATAACTTTGAAAGTATAGACTATTTGAAAGGTGAATATATGTTTGAAATGGAAATGATATTGTTTTGGAATGGGTATAGTTTTGAAATAAAAATGATTTTTGGTTTCGAAGTATAACGATCAAAGATATGATATTTTGATATTAAGGTGATTTGAAATTGAAGTTTTGGAAGATATGATATTTGATATATTGAAATGATTTGAAAGGAAGTTTGAAAGGATACGATATTTTGGAATATTGAAATGATTTGGAAATGATAAATCTTTATTTTGATAAAGATATGGTTTGAAATGATATTTTATTTTGAAGTAAAGTATTGTTTTTAAAAGTTATAACCACGGGTTATAATAACGATTGGTTGGCAAAGAGACCGGGATCGGATATGGACATACTCTCTGTCGATACCGAAAACCACTTTGACAACCGTGTACGCGGTGGAGATTCCAGAATGAAGTAGGATGGTGGCGACGTTCTTAAGGTATGTTACGTGGACCCAACTCCCGTGAGTTGGCATAAGGTGGCTAAAACAGGAGCGATCTCGGACCAGTGAGGTAGCACCTCTTCTCGGACACATTTCTTCGATATTATACTCTTACTTGTGATTGATTAGATGGCCATCCTCCGATTTGGGAGTGTTGTTCGAGGTGGACGATAGTGGCTGCTATGCGCTCCATCAGTCCGTGTGCGTAATTGGTATATCTACCCTGGCATTGCCTAGTTGTGCCGTGTCACCTACCATATCGAGCTTTACTACGATTATGATTTTAAGATCCGACCGCGTTAAGGTTCTCCATCCCTGTTAATCCTCTGATTCGCGACTTAACAGAAGACGACCTAACAAGCTAAAGGCGTAACCGACTTAAGGAAAGCTCCGAGTTAACAAGATCTCCGACTTAACAGGCTACGACCTAAGGAAAGCTCTGACCCAACAGTTGCCGATCTAACTACTGAGAAGAGCTGCCGACTTAAGAGGTGTGCCGACTTAGGAGCCTGCCGACTTAAGGAAATCTGTGACTCAAGAGTTAAGACCGAGTTAAGAAGTATGCCGACTTAGGATGCTGGCTGACTTAAGGTGCTTGCCGAGTTAAAGAAGCCTACCGACCTAGCAAATTGTAAGTTAGCAAGGCCTGCCGAGTTAACAGATTGCCGACCTATGGGAACTTGTAGACTTAACGAGTTAACAGTTAGATGACCTAAGGCTACAGGAATGTCACGACCTAAGGGAAGTCGCGACCTAAGGAAGCTTGCGACCTAAAGACTCCGCGACCTAGTAGTACTGCGAATTAAAGGTTACGACCTAAGGAAGATTCCGAGTTATGAAATGCTCCGACTTAAGGAGGTTCCGACCTAACGAGTTACGACTTAGTAGGTTTACGACTTAAAGGCTGCGAGTTAAGGCCTTACGAGTTAAGGTCTGATAAGTCGGCTACGACTTAATACTTGTCAAAGACAGCCACAGGATGGGCCCAGAACAACCCAATCCCTTAGCTCGTCGCCGATCTAACCTTATACACCTTTACCTCGTCACCGACTTACCTTAAGTCTTCAGCGACTTAGGACTTAAACGTAAAACTAGAAGAGGAGGTGAACTACTAGGGAAGTGTTGGAACTGATAAACCGGCAGCGACCTATCATAAACCGGCAGCGACCTATCATAAACCGGCAGCGACCTATACTAAGTCAGCGACGACTTAAAGACTTAGAGAAATTTCCTAAGTCCAGATCAGCTTCTATAAATACCCCATCACTTCCAACATGGGGGGGACTTTTTTTGGCCATTCATTTCTCCAAGCGCCGTTACGCTGTCGAAGCCTCCTCTCATTCAGCAATCAAAGATCTTCAAGCATTCGAGACACTACAACGATCTTCGAGAAGAGCTCCTAACATCCAACGCGGATTCGTCGAGTTTCATCATTAAAGATCGAGCTAGTAGTCAAGAATGATTTCATGATCAAATTGTATTGTATTTAGAGGGATATCGTATCGAATTGTAATCAAATCAGCAATAAAAGACTATAAACTGGATGTAGGCTCAATTACGGGCCGAACCACTATAAATCTGTTGTTCATTTACTACTTTTCTGCTATTCTCAGCTCATATTTTGTTCCCGTACCAACGGGTGGTGCTTTCACGATTCTATTACACACACCGGGTGTTAGCGTTCACTTTTTACCGTTAACATTTTGGTGCTTTCACTGAGAATTGAACTCAGGCAATCATCCACCGTTGCTTCGCAAAGATTCATAAAAAGAACCTCTCTTTAAAAACCAGATTCGAAATAATGGCTCCTGGAAGAAGAGGTAGACCTATCAGATCCGGAAACGCTCACGAAGGAACTTCCGCTTCCCCAATAACAGACCAAGCAACTCCTACCGTTGGGGTCACCAGGGCTGAATTGGATGATGCAGTTTCTGGATTATACCAACAAATTGAAACTCAAAACGCTTTGATGATGGATAGATTAACTGCTCTGCTCGGGGCAAATCGTCAACCAGAAAACCGTCGAACTACTCTTCCTGAAATGCCACCTTTCCAAGCTGATGGTTCTATGCCGCAACCAACTTGTCATGAGCATATGCCCGAGCAAAATTCTGAGGGAAGAACTAATGCTTGCCCGGAGGTGTCTTTGAACAATAAAGAGTATCTGTCTAAAATGGTTGGCCGCATCATGAAAGAGAGCATGCAAAGGGAAGAGGATGAGGCTGACTGGGGATTTGCGCCAAGCAGAACTCCGTTTACTGAAAGGATCCTAAGAGCAGAGTTTCCAAGGAAATTTGCACCTCCTACTATCCAAGCTTATAGGGGAACCAGTGACCCTAATCATTTCCTCTACAAGTACGATTGGCATATGACTGGTGCAAGAGCATCAGACGAGATCAAGTGTCGATACTTTCCGGTATACCTAGAAGGTGTGGCTTTACTTTGGTTCACAAAGCTTCCAGTTCGGTCTGTAGATAAATTCTCCGACTTAACGCAAAAGTTTAAAGAACAGTTCAGATTGTATGCTTCAAAAGCTAAGGATATAATGTCATTATCCAACCTTGAACAAGCGCCCGGAGAATCAATCAAATCTTTCTTGAGTCGTTTCAATATAGCTTTAGCCGAGGTAGAAAATGCGGAACCACGCATGATCCTGACTTATTTGATGAGAGCCATTGATAAATCGAGTGAATTTGGGATATGGTTAAAGATGAAAGAACCAAACTCACTTGATAAATTTTATAAAAAGGCCGATGAGTTCATTCGCCTTGAAAGCCTTTCTGCAACATCGAAAGTGGTTACTGCCCAGACTAACAATGACAATGTCCCACCTAAGAAAAGAGAATCTGAAAGTCAGAAAAGGGAGAATGAAGGAGGAAAAAGCCAGGGAAATGAAAAGAAACCTTGCCGCTTTAATCCTTCGGACTTTACTCCTTTAACTGATACACCAAGAAATATCTTTTTTGCAACAAAGGACGTTGTCAGGTATCCTAAGCCGCCTGAGATGACGAGAGGGGCAAAGCGTAATGGAAAATTCTGCCAATTTCACAATCAACCTGGCCATGACACTGACCAATGTCGCCAATTAAAGAAGGTGATTGAAGAATTGCTAGAGCAGGGTAAACTCCAACAATACGTTAAGAGAAGCGGAGCCGATCCAACCCCATCCACTCGGGATCAACAACACCCTACCCATCAATCCGATTCTCACAACAACACTGCAGTGCAAGATTCAGAAAAGCTTGTCATTAATGCTATCACAGGGGGACCATACCCAGCAAGCGGAAGTTGGGATGACTACTAATTACCCACAAAACTGCGACTGGGGCACCTCTCACTTTCTCTGGCATAAAAATCCAAAAGCTATGAATCAAGCACAAATGGAAATCCAGCTTGGAGATTCTGGAACAACAATAACTAGCATTCATTTTACTTAACTGCATTGCTTGAATTTGTAAAGATAATGATGGATGTGTAATTTCTGCATTGTAAACCGCTAAGAAATCAGCGTGACTCAATAATGAAAAACCATGCATTGTGTTTTCTATTATAAAATGCCTGTTATATTTCGATGAGTAAATACTCTAAATGTATTGCTAAAATATCGATTTAATACTGCAGGTCATTAAAGCAAAGCTCACCCATCGCAAAGCTAAGCGGGCCTTGCAAATCATTTATTAAAGCAAATTTCAAGCAACAAAAAATTTCAAACTCAAATCCATTACAAGAGGAACTTCACATAAAAAGTTGACGGCTCCACTGTGTCAAGCCCTCGTTAACTGGTTGCGATCGTTGATATAAAAAGGCATCCAACCAAATGACTTGCGTTTACTCTGTGGAGTCATTCAACAGTGAAGTCTACTTCTTAGGATAAAGAAATTTACTTGTAAAAGAAAGAAACACGCGCTTGGAAACGATGATAAAGGATCGCAGATTGGCGGACGATGATACACCATGAGCGAACAAACATGGAAGCAGCCAAAGGGAGGTATGCCTCTCAACAGGAAAGCAGGTAGATCCACTAAAGGGATACCTTCCCAAGCAGAAGGAATAAGACCCTCGCTAACTGATTGTGATGCATCCGATCAGGCAGCTTGTGTCCATCTCATGGATCTACTTGCCCCTAAGACGCAACCTTCCTGGCACACCAACCAACTGATGCTCCTTCCCAAGGGTCAACAAAGCCCTCTAACGAGGCACGCCAATAAATGGAGAGCTTTCCTCAATCAAAAAGATCGGTGGGACTACCAAAAAGGGGCACCTTGTTAATTGATTGCGATCGTTTGTACAAACAAACATCAAATCAAACGACTTACGCTTGTCCCGTAGACCCCTCCGACCATGAGAAAGTAACTTCCAGGCAATCACAAGCCCTCTTCGGAGGCACAAGCCCTCTTCGGAGGCACAAGCCCTCTTCGGAGGCAAAAGCCCTCTTCGGAGGCACAAGCCCTCTTCGGAGGCACAAGCCCTCTTCGGAGGCAAAAGCCCTTTTCGGAGGCACATTTCACCCGTGTAGAAGTGCAAAATGCTTCTCTTCGGAGACCCACTTCACCAGTGATGAAATGCTAAAAAGCCCTTTTTGGAGGCACATTTCACCCGTGTAGAAGTGCAAAATGCTTCTCTTCGGAGACCACTTCACCAGAGATGAAATGCCAAAACTGCTTCTCTTCGGAGACCAAAACTGCTTCTCTTCGGAGACCAAAATTGCTTCTCTTCGGAGACCAAAACTGCTTCTCTTCGGAGACCAAAATTGCTTCTCTTCGGAGACCAAAATCGCTTCTCTTCGGAGACCAAAAGACCTCTTCAGAGGCGTACTTCACCTTGCTTGAAGTACCAAAAATAAACCCTTTACTGGGGCACAAAAATCAAAACCTTCTTCAGAAGCTCATTTCACTGTGCAGGAAAATTCACTTTCAAACAAATAAAAGTGATCATTCCCAGAAGTCGAAGTGTTCTTTAGGAAGAAAAAGAAAATAAAGATTTCTCCAAAGACAAGATATACTCTATTAAAAGCAGAATAATTCTTCCCCGAAAAAGTGGAAAGTTATTCTCTAAAATAAGAAGTATCGGTCTTGTGAAATCAAGAAATATTACAATATACTTGTGGTATGGGGGCAACATTATACAATTCAGTTACAATAATAAAAGTGATATACAAGCGACATACCACAAGTTCATTGCAATATCACGTAATAAAGATGTGGAGTAAATGTGTTCTTGAAACACAGACAAAAAGTTTGTACAAATAGAAAGAATCGCTTACTCTACACTTCAAATAAAAAACAGATGTATTCCTACATACACAAGGATTTGTACAAGAAAAATATCTATTTATTTCAACACTATGAGAAATTTTTTACATTGTACAGGTTACAAAAAGAAGCGGAGACCGGTATCTGCACAATCCCCGGTCAATACAAAAAGCAGAAAATGCAAAATCAAACTCATATCCCCTTCTTCCCACCCTTGGAGCTTTTACCCGGCCTGGTAATTAGCTTCGTAGGCCGTACTGGAGAAGAAGGAGAAAGAAACTCAGCCGGATCAATCTCTGCCTCATCCCCAGCATCAGAAGAACTCTTCTTTCCTTTCTTCGAAACCACACGTTTCCCCTTCTTCTTGGAAGAAGATTCACTCCCCGGAGCAAGAAATGTAGAAAGCTTTGTGTCGTAATCGAAAGACCGCTCCGGGGTCTTCTCGCTATCTTCCAGATCTTCTGCTTTCTGTTCCTCGGAAGCAGATGGTTCGTCCAAACCTTGAAGGGCTGCTATCGGTTCTTCCTGTGAACCTGGTTGAGAAGCTGGAAGAGGAGTAACTTGAGAAGAAGGAATGGCAACTGAAGAAGGAAGAATTGGTGCAGTTTCCGGCGCGACTACTGCATAATAAAAGAAATCAAAATTAGTATTCCTCGAGAAAAAAGAAGACCGTGAATCGTCAAAGTTACCTGGAGAAGCCGGTTTGGCAAGATCAATCTCAAATTCCCGAGCCTGAAAGTCCTTCATTGCCTCCTCTTCTGTAGGAGTGGTCACAACTGGAGGTGAAGGATGAGAGCTGGAATCCATAATGTTTGCATCAGCCGAAGTGGAAGCATGAACAGGGGCAGTTAAAAGAGCTTCCTCTTTTGAGAGTTCTTCTCCCAATGATTCAGCCCGTGCCCTAGCAAGCTGCTCCTTCCCTCTAACCAGAGCGGCGCGAGCCTCATCATCAAGATAGCGAGCCTCAAATTTTGCTTCCTCAAATTTTGCTTCATCATAGCCGGCACCTTTAAACATATCAAGTGCGGCTTCCCACACTTCAGCCAGAGTGATTTCATAATCTGGACCCAGAAAAGCAAGGCTCCCACGACCCAGAACGCAGTGTAAATAAAAGTCGAATAAGGTAGAACTAATGCTTGCTTTCGTTGCCTCATGTGACTGTTCAGTCGCTTCTTTTTCGGCAATGGCAGCAACCCTACCAGTAATAGCCTCATCACGAGCTGCCTCAGCTTTAGCAAGTTGAGACTTTAATAACTCAATCTCCACGTTCTGGGAGGTGACCTTTTCCCGCAGTTCGGCGTTTTCTGTGCGGTACTTCTCATTAACGTGCTGTTCGGCGGCAAGCTTCATTTCTACATCTCTTTGTGCAGCGTGTGCGTCCCGCACTTGCTTCTGAAAGACTTCTTCTTTTTGAGTATATGATGCAGAAGAAGAAGCGAGATTTTCCTTAAGCTGCTTAACTTCAGACGCAAGCTTTGCATTGTCATCTGCAATACTCGTCATTTCCGCGTCATGCTGCTTACGCCATTTGTCCCATTCTGCTTTATCATTCTCCATCGTCATCATCGCCTCAAGGTTAAGATGGTTGACCCTTTGAAGTTCATCAACCAACTTATGCCATCCAGACATTCTTTCAATATCAAGCTTGACAGCGTCGACATTTCTCAGCATTGCCTGCTTATCAATGGGAACCAAATCTAAGTCAAAGCGGACTCCTCTTAGACACCAATTCGGAAATCGGCTCTGAAGCGTTGGAGGGCCGTCTTTAACTTGATATTGTGGTCTGTTAATGATGGTTTGAATGTCAGTTTCCTTTAGAGGAGGAGAACCGGCCGGAATGTCAGAAGAAATGGGAGCGTTGGTCTTTTCAGAAATAGCAGACGCATCACTTGGCTTAGACCGTTTGCTCGTTTCATCAGTAATTTGAGTCTTCCCTTTGTCATCATAAGATTTTCGCTTATGAGAATCGTAAGTTTTGTAAGAAGAATCGTATCGATCAGCATCTCTTCTTCTCTGCCACTGCTCATAATCCTATTTTTCTTGAGCCTTCCTTTGGGCCCGTTCCTCATCTGTCTCTCTCTGGTCACCAAGATATTTCCTGAAGTCATAGGATCCACGGCCTCCATGGCGCTGAAATGAGTCATAATATGAGCCGGAGCGTCCCATCGGAGAATCTGAAAACAGGAAAGAAGAAAAGTTTAGAAATTTCCAGAAAGAAAAAGTAAATGCTTATAAGTGCAGAAAAATCCTAAGTGTGTGCGGCGTGCGAACTACGCGCGTCAAACTACAAACCACGCTTCAGTGCAGGAACGGAGACGACTGGTGTAGAAGGCGTCGAGATCTGTTTCAAAGAGGAAGTCGCTTCAATGACAGGAGAGTTTGCCTTTGGAATATTATCCTTGAAAAGCTCTTGAGAAGTTATCATAATGTCACTCAAGCCATCAAAGGTGTCATCGCCCAAGTGTTCAGCAGATTTCTCCTTCTCAACTTCCACATCAATTGATTTTTCAGAAGCTCGAGGATTCTCTTCTTCCTCAATAATTGGGGGAAGTGCCGACTTGCCAGCTAACCCTACAACATCAGTGGATCCAGAACACTTTATCAAAGCAGCATCCATGACAAGTGTTTTTGATGCAGCTTCTTCCGCAGAAACTGGGGCATTTGACGCCTCTGCTTGAGAACCCGAAGCAGCCGACGTTTCTGCATCAGAGCTAGGAATTTCATGAATTCGAGTCGACCTGGAAGGGTGCAGAAGCCCAAATTGGTGCAGAAGCTCATCATCTAATAGAAACTGGATACTCCTCTCCTCTACAGGCACCGCCATAAGCCTCTCGAAAGTCACTTTGTGACTGAGATTTTTAGAAGGAGGAGGAAGTGCTGAAAAGAAAAAAAAGCGAAGTTAGCACTTGATAACCCAAACTTCGGTAAGTTTGAAAGAACATAAGAAACAAATGCAAGTGATCTTACTCCCTATTCTCCAAATAGCATAAAACCCAGGAGGACAGCAAACATAGAAGAACGGGCTCAGGAAACTATGAACACTTTCAGGGAGACCGGTGATCAACTTACGATTTCTCGCACTCCTCACAACTATGATGGAGGGATGATCTTTATTTTTGGCAAAAGTACAAAGATAGCGAATTTCTCCGAAGGTAGGAAAGCGGCCCAGCGTTCTCCTAAAAAGCACGCATAGTCCCAGCAAGATGGCATAGCCATTGGGATGTAACTGAAAAGGGGAAATAGATAGTTGGAGAAGAAGTTCTCGAATGCAGTCATTGAATGGGGGGATAGCTCCGCTCGAGCACATTTGGCGGTTAACTGCGACAAAGCCACGGGGCGGCCTGTCGGCAGTATCATTTATTTCGGGAAGCAAAGCGTCAGCTTCAGCAATGCCGAACTGGATGCATAGTTGACGAAAGGCTTTATGGCTCAAAGTAGTAGGAGTCCTCTCTGGAGGATCGTTCAGCGGGATAGCAACTTAAAATACATCTTCAGCTTGCTCTGTTCCTTCTTGTGGAGAAGACATTCTACACAATCAGCTGAATGTTCAAATGTGAAGGTGCACGTTCCCTAAAAGTGTGAAGTGTTGTGCAAAAACTAATGAAAATAAAAGACAAGCATAACTGGAATTAAATTAGTTGACAATCAATCGATTACAGAATTTCAGAACTTGTCAATGATCAAGTGCAGTGTTAATATAGACAAGTCAGTCTCATGTGACTATTATGATTTTGTTTTAATACTTCACTTAAATTAGTTATTGTACAGCATCTCGTTCATATTCATTTAATTTAACTTTCCCGTTACCAACTAATCTGTCATTCGATGTGGGCAGTCGGTGATAGTATATTCGTCCCAGTATTCTGTGAATGTTGTTTTAAGCAGGATTGTTAGTTTGCAAAATTGAAGCGATCTGTAAAAAGAAATACATGCAACATGGTTTATAGTTCAACAGTTCAAAGTCCGGGCAATTTAAAAGTCATCTGCTTAGTTGTTGAAAACCCAAGTATTAACTCGGTGACGACTTAAGAGATTCCCTATGGGTCAAGGTCGGCAGTCCCCGAGTCTTAGGTCGAATAAAGAAGCAAAAAACTAGTTGAAGGCAGCAGGAAATCCCAAGTCCTAACTCGGAGGCGACTCAAAACTTAGGATGCATAAAATCGCTGAGTCGGTTCCGACTTAAATCAGTGAAATTGCAAAGTCATGACCGAGTCAGTACATCGACCCACTTCCATCCATAACTTTTAACTCGTTAACCCAATGACCTCGCAGTCAATGACGATCCTAATTCCATTACACCATTGGATCACCCCGAAAAAGCCAATTCAAATCGCCTCGGATTTGCTGCGAATCTGACGTATTATTGCCACACCACAACTGCAACGTGATCAATGGCAATTGCGAAACAGTCGAAGGGTTATACATAATGAACCGCAGCATTTAAGAACAAATGGAAGTCGAAGACTGAGGAGTTATCGATTCGACAGTAGGCATGGATAAGCTCGGATCAGATCAACTTACGATATATGACAGGAAGATAATCGACGATTGAATGGATGGAATTTATCTCTGAGGGCTCTAAATCGCGTCAATGGCCGAATCGAGAAGAAGGATGAGTGAGGAAGAGGAAGGATGACTTAACTATTTATTCGCAGGAAGGTGAGTCGACTTGTACGCTGCCGACCTAAGACCTCTGTTAATTCGCTTCCGACCTAATCAAAGAGCAGGTTAAGAAAATCGAAGTATATGACCTATGACTTAGGCACACACTTCGAGGGGAAAATGTTAATCCTCTGATTCGCGACTTAACAGAAGACGACCTAACAAGCTAAAGGCGTAACCGACTTAAGGAAAGCTCCGAGTTAACAAGATCTCCGACTTAACAGGCTACGACCTAAGGAAAGCTCTGACCCAACAGTTGCCGATCTAACTACTGAGAAGAGCTGCCGACTTAAGAGGTGTGCCGACTTAGGAGCCTGCCGACTTAAGGAAATCTGTGACTCAAGAGTTAAGACCGAGTTAAGAAGTATGCCGACTTAGGATGCTGGCTGACTTAAGGTGCTTGCCGAGTTAAAGAAGCCTACCGACCTAGCAAATTGTAAGTTAGCAAGGCCTGCCGAGTTAACAGATTGCCGACCTATGGGAACTTGTAGACTTAACGAGTTAACAGTTAGATGACCTAAGGCTACAGGAATGTCACGACCTAAGGGAAGTCGCGACCTAAGGAAGCTTGCGACCTAAAGACTCCGCGACCTAGTAGTACTACGAACTAAAGGTTACGACCTAAGGAAGATTCCGAGTTATGAAATGCTCCGACTTAAGGAGGTTCCGACCTAACGAGTTACGACTTAGTAGGTTTACGACTTAAAGGCTGCGAGTTAAGGCCTTACGAGTTAAGGTCTGATAAGTCGGCTACGACTTAATACTTGTCAAAGACAGCCACAGGATGGGCCCAGAACAACCCAATCCCTTAGCTCGTCGCCGATCTAATCTTATACACCTTTACCTCGTCACCGACTTACCTTAAGTCTTCAGCGACTTAGGACTTAAACCTAAAACCAGAAGAGGAGGTGAACTACTAGGGAAGTGTTGGAACTGATAAACCGGCAGCGACCTATCATAAACCGGCAGCGACCTATCATAAACCGGCAGCGACCTATACTAAGTCGGCGACGACTTAAAGACTTAGAGAAATTTCCTAAGTCCAGATCAGCTTCTATAAATACCCCATCACTTCCAACATGGGGGGGACTTTTTTTGGCCATTCATTTCTCCAAGCACCGTTACGCTGTCGAAGCCTCCTCTCATTTAGCAATCAAAGATCTTCAAGCATTCGAGACACTACAACGATCTTCGAGAAGAGCTCCTAACATCCAACGCGGATTCGTCGAGTTTCATCATTAAAGATCGAGCTAGTAGTCAAGAATGATTTCATGATCAAATTGTATTGTATTTAGAGGGATATCGTATCGAATTGTAATCAAATCAGCAATAAAAGACTATAAAGTGGATGTAGGCTCAATTACGGGCCGAACCACTATAAATCTGTTGTTCATTTACTGCTTTTCTGCTATTCTCAGCTCATATTTTGTTCCCGTACCAACGGGTGGTGCTTTCACGATTCTATTACACACACCGGGTGTTAGCGTTCACTTTTTACCGTTAACAATCCCCTTAACGCTATTTTCTATATGATTATACTTTACTTATTTAGACACTATTATAATATCGAATATTACTACATAGTAGATAGTTTAACGGATCCTTAGAGGATGGGAGGTCCCAAGCGTCTTCTAAGTTACTTGTACATTTATTACAGTTCACTTGAGTTGGTTTACATTATATAATTATATATTGTCCTGACTCGAGTGTTTTGTGTTTTGCTTTACGCTCGGGTCAGCCTGAGTTATTCACAGATTTGGATTTCCACTCTCTTGGAGATTTGAATCGCTGGAGATTATCTGCTTGTCATGTCCTACCTATCTCAATTCCATTGTTCTACTCAGCTTGTACTTGGTCATTATATTGAGACTTTTTTTGTATTCTATTTCTTCTGTTATATCTCATGTAACTCTGATATATTTATATAGTAGCTTCATGAACTACTATTTCTTTTACTTCCGCTGCATTATTTTACTCTGTGTCTGTGATCTGTGATTATATTTATTTACTGTATATTCTGAGATTTGCCAAATTTTAATTACAACGCGGTATTTTGAGCAATTCAACTCCGGCATGAGTGTCTACCTATACACTTATAATGGATGCGAATGGTTGAAAATATCAGGTCGTTACAGTTGGTATCAGAGCTTTGGCTTTGAGGCAATACTCAGCATATGGAGTAGATTTATTTACAGAATCACTTTCGTTCGAGTTTGAATCTTTTCCTCTTGATTCGAATTTCCTTTGAATTTTGGAACGTTCCCTGCGGTTCCAAAAATTCATTCTTGTCCCTCACTATTCATCTTCTTTTGATTTTGGAGTGTCACATAACTCCACCTCGAATGATCTTTATAGTGAATTGGCTGACTCGCCAATATTCTAATTTTCTGGTAAAGGGGGAAACTCCTTTACAAATTAGCATTGATTCACCAGAGATTTATATCTATCCTTGGTTTAGATGCTAATATCTTTTGTTATTCCAAACTCTATCTTTTGAGATAGGATGTAGATTTACCCAGAAAAAATACACATTTGATCTTATTCATTAAGTCACGGTTGACCCTGTTAAGGTTGCCCGCGATTTATTTAAGCTTACCCATCTCCCTATTTTGTTATTTAATTATCTTGTTTTGTTTCCAAAATATCCCCAAACATTTTGAATTGTACTTGTAAATCTATGTTTGTTTTATATATTGTGTTGTTTGAGTTGTTGATGTTGATTTGGGTTTCCGATCGATTCGTCTGATCAACGCTATCGATAGGATTTCTAAAACACTTTGACAGAACAAACTGACACAATATTATTAAAAAAAATTGGTTAATAAAATAAATTTTGATATAAGTAAATATTATGGAACTTAATAAATTGATTTAATTTGAGAATTTAATTTCTGATGGTTTCAAACCTTGTGTTTAAAGTTGTAAAAGGATATATTATTTAAAGTATTTCTAAGTAGAAATATGTTTCTAAAGGATTTTAAAGTTTAAAAATTTAGTGCTCTTCTCTTTGTCGCTTGAAAATAATTTCGGTGATGACTGCAGCATCATCGACATTCATTTTCGAGTTTTGAACTGAAGAGACCGTTCTGTAGTCTTACCACGGCTTTGTTTTCAAAGATTTAATTTATTTGAATTTCTAAATATGATTTGATTTATAATATATATAGATATATGATTTAAATTGATTTGACATATTATGTACATATATTTATTTATCTCTAACTGGTTTGAAGGAAATCTGAAATTTAATTCTTACATTTTTTTTCTTAAAGAATAATTTCAATTATAAAAAGAAAAATCAAAAATTTGGATAAATGATTCAAACTTGAGATAATTGAATTGGAAAGTTTTACTTGTATAACACACAATTTCATTCCAATATAACTTACCTAAATTACACAGAAGTTGAATATGGAATTGGGTAGTATACAATATAAAAAGGATTTTATAAATAAAATTTGAGTGGTTATAATAAATGTTATACACTTAAATTTTAGTTATAAAAGATTAACAGAGGTAAATAGTGAAAAAGGAATTTAAAGAGATTTTATTTAAATAACTTAATAATCAAATTTGATTTACTATGGAACCTTAAGTCTAACCTAGGAATTTTAATAAAGGTTATTTCCTAAAATGAATATGTTGTATAATAAATGATGTATCTTTGAATAGATAAAAAAATATACATTTGAATTGGACATTTTGTAATAAAGTTTATTTAACTTGAATTCATAGTTAATTGATGTCTAAATGAGTAAATGTGTAAAGAAAATTTGATTGTTATATTTGCTATGATAAATATTTTATTTATGAAATAGATATGTCTTGAAAAATGAATGATTATAATTTAAATAGTTAAAATGTATTTTAACATCACTAAAAATTGATAATTGAGAATTTGGTTTTCAAATGGAATTTTAAGTTTAACTTATTAAAGGAATATCTATTTGTGAAATGGGTATTTTAAATAAAGTGTTAGGTTATGTGATAAATTAAGAGCTAACTAAAATAGTGAACTTTTAACTTAATAAATGAGGTATAGTTTGATTTGAATATTCCATTCATAAAAGTTTGTTTTAATAAGTTATAAGTTAAATGATATCCAAATGAATATTTCTGATATTAAACTGATTTGAAATATTAATATATCTACTGTAGCATTTTATAAGTGCTGTTGTTTTGAAAATACAATGTTTTGGAAATTTTTATAATTGAATGAACTTAGAAATGTTACAACTTTAAAATGAATATTATTTGATCTTGGATTAAAATGGTTTAAATGAAAATTATTTTTTAAAAAGGTGTTATGATTTTCTAAGTGTTGTGTTTTTTTTAA
The DNA here is from genome assembly GCA_030737815.1 of Allium fistulosum. NCBI lineage: Eukaryota > Viridiplantae > Streptophyta > Magnoliopsida > Asparagales > Amaryllidaceae > Allium > Allium fistulosum. The sequence continues at coordinate 576,980,388 of CM060904.1, read as the reverse complement.
GAATAACATTTCCAAAGTGTTATGATTTTAAGTAGTATGATTTCCAAATGATAACATCTCTAAATTGTTATGATTTCAAAACATTATGGTTACAAATCTATTATCTTATTTTGTTTTTCAAACTACCTTTTGGTTGTCCTTATTTCTCTTATCTTGTTACAGAATGGGAAGGCTATTGCTTATACCAGTCTGTTTAGAAATCTTTCTGTAATCTTTGATAACCTTTGTTACTCATCTGGATCTGAACACTATTTTTCCATTCATAGACCGTCAGTCAAGTGAAAAGGGAGATTCAGACTCTAGAGGATCTTTTTCGTTCTTATATTCTTGATTTGATCACCTCCATCTTGTCAAACTTACCTATAACAATAGTTATCAGGTGTAATTCCAATCTTCTTATCATCTTGTCTTAATTCTATTTCATTTTTTCTTTTTCTGTGCTTTCCCGTACCTCATTCCTTTTCGGGGACGAAAAGTTTTGAGTGGGGGAGAGTGTAACAACCCTACATTTTAGGCTTACTTTATTTTATATTTTATTTCTGTTAAATTGAATTTCCTGATTGAAAAAACTTTTTTTTAATTTGAAATTATTTTAAACTTGTTTTATTTCAAATATTTCATTTCTAAATATAAATTTTGATTGTTATGTAAATTATAGTTTCAAACTGGTAAAAATTGGATATTTTACTGTAAAGTGAATTTGTAATATCCCGGAAATTTGGGGCAATATCAATTTAATAATCTGTTTAAATAATTAAATTGATTTGATAATCTTTGATAACAAATTTGAATTGGTTTAATAATCTAATTAAATGGATATTTAATTAGTGAATTTATCTTTTAGAAATTAATAAAATGATTTCTATTTATAATATATTTATATGTGTGCATATATATATTGTAAATAGATTGGCTTTGGTTTGAAATTTAATAAATGAATAAAGTCTTGTTTTTAAATAAATAGATTTTAATGTAAATATAATTGTTATTTAAAATGGAATGTGTTGTTTTAATCTAACTTTAAATTGGATTTTTAAATATAATTTGAAATTGAATGTAAATTAATTTTGAAATTCAAAAGAGGTAATATTTAAATAGTTTTGGATTTTAAAATATATGTATAAGCTTTTATCTATAAGTATAATTGGTTTATTTTCTTTAAAAGTAACTTATATATATATACATAAGTATTTAATAAATAAGAAAGGCTTTTTATTTACATTTAAATAAATATGAATTACTTAAAAAGACAAGTGTAAATCTTTAAGGCCATGTAATAACATGTGTACACTAATAAAGCAATGAGAATGACAAATGTCAAAGTCTTGCATTTTTGTTTTTCTTTTATTTGATAAATCATTTTAATCTATATAAACATATGTTTCCATCTTCTTTTCCTTTTCTATTTCTTTCCAAAAACTTAAGAAAAACTTCAGCAAAAATAATCTGTAATCAAAACTTTTCTCTAACAAATCCTCAAAACCAAATCTGAACTCATTTCTCTCCTCATAAACAAATTAGTAATCAAACATTCCTCTCAACCAAATCTGTAACTTAAATCCTCCTCAAACAAATCAGTAATTAAATTTCTCTCAAACCAAATCCCTCAAACAAAGATCAATAAGGCTGCATTTTCTTCAAATTTGGAATCTGGAAACAAGAGCCTGTAAAAATCTTCTTCATCATTTTTCTGTAATCTGGAAGCATGTTCAAAACAAGCAAAACCTGGAATCAAAGTTTTTAGCCTGCATATTTTCTTTAATCTGGAATCAAATTCCAGTCTGCATGCAAGTTTATAAAGCTAACAATTCAAGTTTCAAATCAAAGTCCAGAAGTTAAGGCATTCCAGTTTTAAGAGATTCAAAAGCTTTTCAATTTAAAGCTGGAAGCTCTGTTCTTCATTTTTCAAATAGGTGAGTAACAATATTTTTAAAATTTATTGATGAAATCTGGTTGCATGCTTATCTCTGGAAATAAAGTTTTGTCTGTGAGTATATTTTCTTTAGAAAATCTCTGTGCATGTTTGTAGATAAATAGGTTGGTATGCATGTCTGTTATTTGCCCTGTTCTTCAATTTAAAATTAGTGAGTAACTTTATTTTTAAACTTAAAGTATAATTATGGGTTGCATGTTATTGCTGTGATCAATATGTTTTTGTAGAGTATGGGTTGCATATGTTTATATATATGTGAATGTATGTGTGTATGAATGAAATGCCTGTGAATGATTATGAATATGTGTATATATAAGCTCTGTTTATATTACAGGCTTAATTAATTCCCCTTAAGAAAAATTCATTTCTCTTCATACATTTAGTTTTAGGCTTTGATTTCTAAATAGAAAATAATGATAAGACTATAATACTATTTTTAAAAATAAATTCAAGTGTTGATATTAAGGAATTATTTCCAAAAATAAGAAATTACAGTAAAAGTAAATTAAAGTCAGAAAATAAAAGATCTTAATTTTTAGTTTTAACTTCATAACTTGGTTTGTATCTGGGAATGATGAATTTAGACAGTAAATTCATGATTTTTATAAAAGTATTCAGAGAGATATGCTTAGTTGATCATGTTTGGGTATTTTGTATATCGTCGGCGATCATGGATGATTTGAGGCTCGGGATTTTGGTCGAAGGTAACTTGAGAGTAGGCGATCACGAGAAAATTGGTGAACATATTTACTGTTGGTCGTGGTGGGCAGGGAGCATCGGAATAGGGTTTGCTCGACAGTTTGGGTTGTCGATGTGTTCGAAGAGAATTCATCGCCGTGGGGAGATCGGAGTGGATCGCAAGGTGAGGGAAGGATTCGTTGGAGCGTGGCGTGGATTTAGGTTGATCGGCATGTGTTCATGTGGTCGGAAGTGATGGCTGGTGATGTTTTTATCAGATCGGGTTGCTCCAGTCATTGATCGAAATACTCGTTTTCGATTCGTGATGAGATCGAAGGAGTTGGATGATCGGGGGACTAGTAGTGATCGTTGGCGACTGGTGAGCAAGGTCGGCGAGGCGTCGGAGTTGTCCAGTTCACGGTGCACGTGCACGATGTATCAGAAGAGAGAGAGGAAGTTTGGGGAAGAAGCTTGTTCTGGGTTTCGTGAGTTGTTTGGGAAGAAGGTTATTCGAGTGCTCGAGTTTTTAGCGTGGGTTACCCGAAAAAATGTGAGGTGGGACTCGAAGTTTTTGAAGGGTTGTCTCGGGTAGAATTTTGGTTACAGGGTTAAAGTCTGACAGAGTTTTAAAATTTAAAATGAGTTTAAAACTTTAAAGCAGGATTTAAACTAAGTTTTAAATCAAGTTTAAAATATGGGTTCAAGTTTAAATTTGTATCCTAGATTTGAGATAAATAAAGCTTTATAAAAATCTTGAATTTCTTTTATAAATGTTAAGTGTTCTTTAACATTTGGATTTAAAAAGGGGTATTGTAAATTTAATTTAAATTGGTTAAAGTTAAATTGTAATTTATTTTAAATCTTTAATTTAAAATGAATTAAAAGAAAGATTTTTAAAGTCTTTATTAATAGTAATTAAAGTAGTTGAAGGATAAATACTTTAATTTAGTAATTAATTAAGATTTAATGATTTAGGTTCATTAAATTAATAGGATAATTAAAGAATAATTTGATAATTTAATTAATTAATGGTTTAGTGTTAATTAATTAAATAATTAGAATTATAAGTAAATTAATTAAGGGTTAATTAATTTGGGATTAAGAATCATTTATTTAGATAAGTATAGACTTTTAATAAATGATTAGAAGTTTATTTATCAAGTGATTAAAGATTAATTAAGTAATTAATTTAGTAATTAGAAATAAGTTAAATGGTAATTAAGAATTTATTTATTTAGTAATTAATAATGTTGATTTAAGTTTAATTACTTAAATAAGAATTGTTAATAATAAATGAGGGATCATTAATTAGGGATTATTAAATAAGTGATTAATATGATTAATTTTAATGATCAATTAGATCTATTAATCAAAATGAAATTGGTTAAGTAGAATTACTTAAATGTAATTAATGAAGTGTAATTACTTAGGAAGTAATTAAAGGTAATTACTGAATGTAATTAACTAAAGATGATTTTAATAATGAAAGTAATTTTAGTTTAATTACTTTGTATAATTAATCCGGGGATTAATTAAAGGATAATTAATTAAGGAGTAATTAATTTATGAAGTGTAGTAATTAAGAATAGTTAATTACTAAATGAGATTAATCAAAGGTGATTAATAAATGTGACTAATTAATTATTAATTTAAATAAGATAATTAATTAAGAATAATTAAGGATCATTAATTAATATAATTAATGATGTAATTAAGAATTGATTAATTAAGATTAATTAATAAATAATAAGTGATTAAAGTAATTAATTAATTGTAATTAATTAAGGATTAATGTAATTAAGTATGGTTAATTAATTAATGAAGTAATTTAAGATTAATTACTGAAATGGTTTAAGATAATTAATTTGTGAAATTAATTAGGGATTAATTACTTAAAGTAATTAAAGTATAATTAATCAGGAATGATAAATTAAGATGGATATTTAGAGTAATGATTAATTAATTGGTTTAATTAATAATTAAGTAAGCAGGATTTATAGAATGAAGTAATTAGTTTAATTCACTTTAAATTAATTAGATGATATAAATCATTGCTTAAGGATGGATGAATGAGATCGAATGTATTTCATTGTTTGATATCTCTGATGAGATATGATTGATATATGATATGGATGTTTGGTTGAATTATAATGATAATGTGAATTATCTGTTTGGGATGATAATGTAGATTATCTATTGAATTATCTATCTTTGTGTATATAGATAAGAATTGAATTGTTTTAACCTTAAAACAACTTGGCCCTTAAAAGATACGTTTTGGATTTCGATGAGACCGGGATCGGGTTTCCGTATACCGGTATTCCAGGTCTGGAGACCCGAATACCACATCGATCCAAATTAACGATAGGTCGTGAATCTCAAGTGAAGATGAAGATTCAGAGTGCAAGGGTTATTGTCGTTAACTCTGAGGGTGATTCCAAAACGAGTGTAACGAGATAATGCCTTCGGTTTCGTTCGAACCCGGAACGAACTTATATGGATTGAATGCTTTCAGCACATCGTCAGGCGGACGATGAGCATTCTAAGTGATATGTTCTGATTAAAGGTAATCGTAACCTCAAGCCTCATCAACCGGGAATGGCTAAAACAGGGGAGGTGCAGCAAGGCTTCCTGGGTAGCACCCACTGAGAGCAAGATAGATCCCTGTCTAGAGGTCCCTTTTCTTTTTATTCGGCTTAGTGTGTGGTTGGTCGCGCCAACTACGGGGTTATCTTGTTCGGGATTATCCAGTAAGGGATGGTTCCGGCTTTGTGTTGCAGGGGAGCGGGCGTACTCCTCGGTACGGTGATCTAGGCCACGTACTGTGACGGGCGGTACCCCAGTAGCCCTGCCATTGTATGGAATCCAAACTCCAATAAGTGCCGTACGTATTAGTTGTGCCCAACTATGTTGGAATGTGAGATGTAAGCATTTCAGCTATTTCTATATTTTACTTGAAAACCCTAGACCCTATTATAATAAAATCAAATTTCCTATCAAATGTTTTGGTTAGCGTAAGGTAAAAACTTACCCATGTTTATTTGTGGGGAGTCTTACGTGATACCTTTTCTTTCTAAAGGTTTTGAAGTTAAGCAAGTTTAACCTGTTACTCACACCAGACCCATGTCTGACCCAAGTGTTTATTTCTGTTTTATAAACTCTTGGGTACTCAAATTTTTACGAGTAGCCAAGGGATTCAGGTTTAGCTTTGACGAATATTCTGGAGGAGCAATGGAGCAGGAGGCTTCGGCGTTCGTAGATATAGTATTCCGCTGTGTTGATATCTGTGATAGTGTCTTGTCTTGTATTTGAGTTGTAATGTCTAGACAGATATTTATAACTGTCTAGTAAGTGATGTATATGCTGTGTAACTCTGTAAATTGTTGTATACTATGTAATAGTTTATGTTATTAATATAATTTATTCGTTCCGCTGTGAGATCGTTGTTGTTGTTTCTTTCTTTCTTCTTTTCTTTTCTATTTTCTACCCCTTTCTTTCTTCATAATGATGCGACTTTCTGGGCATAGAAAGTCGGGTCGTTACAGAATTTCTGTTCAAACTGGTCAAACTTTGACTTTTAAACTTTAAATTTAAATATTTCAAATTCTTAAATTTTATCATTTATTATGAAAATAGATTTAATTCCATGAATACTGCTTTTCGTTTTGTTGAAAACGGACTTATATTGTAGAAGTTATGTAAGTTTCAATTTTGTGTATAAACTGTTTATTTTGCAATATTATTTATTTTAAATTGTATAAATTATATTTCTTTGTCATATTTTATTTCAATATGTGTTAATATGTTATTTTATGTATATTTTTATCTTTTAATAATTTTAAAGTGATGGTATAATTTTTCTAAAGTTTACTTGAATTTATTTCAATTTATAAAGCCTAGTTTCCATTTTTCTACTATTTTCTTCATTAAAATTATATTTAATTTAAAATTTATTTATTTATTTCATGCATTCACTTTTATTTGCTGTGTTTTACTTTATTTATATTCATTTTTATATGTATTTAAATTAAAATAGATTTTTTCAAAGTGTACTGAAGTTATTTCTAACTTTTAAAGCCTAGTTTGCATTTTAAAGCCATTTTCTTAATTTAGATTCTATTTATTCAAAATTTAATTATTATTTTATATATTTATTTTTATTTCTGAGTTGTTATCTTTATTTCTCAGTTTTTTTATGTATTTATAAATTACAAATATATATAAAAGAAATTAAAAAGGTTTGTGTCTCTTTAGTTGCTCTTGTCTCTTTGTTTTCCCGTCTCTTCATTTTCTCAACCTCCACCTTAAATTTTTTTGGCCGTACCTTTACTCCTTTCTTTCAGCTGCACTTCACATTATTTTTCATGTGAATTATCTTTCTCATCATCAAAAATTTCGGCCATCTTCATTGTGGAAAAGTTTGGGTAAAATTCTTCTTCTTCCACTTGCTTTTTCTATTATTTTCTACTTGAATTTGCACTTGTTCTCATCTAGATTTGATTGGCTCCTCCTCCTCCAGCCCTTGGCCAACCTCCACCACCTGATGCTCCGACCAACTACCACCCTAGATCATCACCAACTCCAGGCCGAGCAACCCTATGGCATGCATCACCACAAAAACCCAAAAATCCATCACTTACAGGAAAGCCTAGACCTAGTTTTGCATCATCACCTTTACCCACCACTTGCCGCCACTTCATCCACCACCACCACCTCTGACCTGACCTCCACCCTCTGCCACATCATCCACCACCATCTGGACATCAGGCCTTACCCACATAGCCTCTGGTCGAGCCCATTCATAGCCTTGAAATGTTGATATTTGCCTTGTATTTGCCTTGTAGTGTAGATTTGTTGCACCTATACCTCTCTTCACCATCAAACCCATGCTAGGCCAACCCTATAGGGACCCAAACTAGACCTTAATTCATGCCTTTGCTGTGCTATTTCAGTCCATAACTGAAGTATGTGAAGTTGAGAACAAGTGCAAAACATTTGTCTTTGTTTTGGGCATTGATTTCTAACATTGTCTAGTGTTGAATTGTTTTGAAACTTATATAAATTGTATTGTTTTGTATAAATGTATTCAAGGCTATTAGCTTTGGCTCTCCACTTTCAAGTTGTATTCGAGTTGTCGTGCCTTCATTGTGTTTTTGTTATGTGCCTTGGTTGTAATCTCCAGCTCAATACAGGTGAGTTATTCTCACCAGACAATATGTACCTATATAACTAGTAAATTGACACCCTGTGAATCTGTAGAAATATATTATCATGTTATATATGCTTATATTATTATCATATGATGTTCACACCTGTTATTCCACCTGTTATATCATATGTTACTGTTATTTAATGTTATTCTGTTATTTATATCTGTTATCACCATTGCAAGTTCCCTGTAGACTAGAATCACTATGGGTTGAAATGATACATACCCGAACGGACTTTAGAATAGGGAAAAATCGTTATGGGCTGAAATGATAGGCCTGAACGATTTTTATTTAATTTATTTTAACTTGGGATTGCGGGTTTGAAATGATAGAACCCGGATTTTTCTTTTTAACTGCGGATTGAAATGATACATATCCGTATCACTTGACCTAGGCTAGAAAATTTTATACAGGTCCGTGGTTATTTTATAAAGTGTTTTGAATATTTTTAAGTATTTTAAAAATATAAATTTATGAAATTTGATTTAAATAGATTTTGAAATATTTTGAATTAATGAAATTATGATTTTTCTATGTGTTAAAAATGTAATTAATGAATGGTTTAACTGGATTTTTGAAATATAACTTAAGTTGGAAATTTGGAATTTTGGTTAAAAATGATATTTAAGTTATATAAATAAAATGGATATTAAATTTTATTTGGAAATGGTAAATATAATAATTTGATTAATTTGAATTTAAGTGATTTATTAATGTATTATTGATTTTTCTATGAATTTAAGTGGTTAAATAAATGAATGTTTAAAAGTGATCTTTTAAATTATAATTTGACTAGGAAATGTGAAATTTGGTTTTAATTAAAGGTTTAAGTTAATTAAATGGAATTGGAAATTTAGTTAAATTTGTGAAATGGTAATTAAGCTCTAAATTTGATTTGACAACATTTTGAAACGTATGTAAAAGATATTACAGCATATTGTAATTGCTGTAGTTGTTTAAATGAACTAAAGAGTTAATTTGGAATAAAGGCTATTATAGCACTTTGTAAGTGCTATAGTGGTTAAACTTAACATTTAAGTTTATTTTAATTTTAATGGAAATATATTACAGCATTTAAGTGCTGTCGTTTTGTTAAATGAACTATTTTAAACTATAACTTTACGTAGCATTTTGTAAGTGCTACGGAAACTATATTTTGTTGTTTTAATAAATTTTAATGAAAAATAATCTTTGGAAAATGATATAATTTTTGAAATAAAATGTTAAAAATGCTAAAGATAATGAAGAGACATTTAAATGGTTTTAAGTGGAAGAATTTGATTTTTATGTGAGTTTTAAAATGGTATTTTAAATGAATTAAAATGAATGGTGTTTTGAATAATATTTTGATACTTTGAAATGGATTTGAAATGATATTTGATTTCTGATTTATCTAATTTATTTGATAATTGAAAATTTGAAGTATATGTTATTTAGTTTATTTAAATGATATTGGATTTATGAAATGTGGGATATTTAAGCTTTGAAATTTTCTAAAGATTGAATATTGTATTTTGTGAATTAAACCTATATTTGAAATTTATAAGATTTGAAATGGTTTGTTAGTAAACTGAATTTGAGTTGAAAATGATGGTTTGAAATAAAAATTAAAATTTGGAATTTGGGTTTAATTTAATAAATTTGTAAATTTGTAGAATTAAAAGATGATTTCAAGTATATGTTTTCGAAATGTTGTGATTTTCAAAGTATAATGATTTCAAATGTTTTAGTTTCAAAAGAATTATAACTTTGAAAGTATAGACTATTTGAAAGGTGAATATATGTTTGAAATGGAAATGATATTGTTTTGGAATGGGTATAGTTTTGAAATAAAAATGATTTTTGGTTTCGAAGTATAACGATCAAAGATATGATATTTTGATATTAAGGTGATTTGAAATTGAAGTTTTGGAAGATATGATATTTGATATATTGAAATGATTTGAAAGGAAGTTTGAAAGGATACGATATTTTGGAATATTGAAATGATTTGGAAATGATAAATCTTTATTTTGATAAAGATATGGTTTGAAATGATATTTTATTTTGAAGTAAAGTATTGTTTTTAAAAGTTATAACCACGGGTTATAATAACGATTGGTTGGCAAAGAGACCGGGATCGGATATGGACATACTCTCTGTCGATACCGAAAACCACTTTAACAACCGTGTATGCGGTGGAGATTCCAGAATGAAGTAGGATGGTGGCGACGTTCTTAAGGTATGTTATGTGGACCCAACTCCCGTGAGTTGGCATAAGGTGGCTAAAACAGGAGCGATCTCGGACTAGTGATGTAGCACCTCTTCTCGGACACATTTCTTCGATATTATACTCTTACTTGTGATTGATTAGATGGCCATCCTCCGATTTGGGAGTGTTGTTCGAGGTGGACGATAGTGGCTGCTATGCGCTCCATCAGTCCGTGTGCGTAATTGGTATATCTACCCTGGCATTGCCTAGTTGTGTCGTGTCACCTACCATATCGAGCTTTACTACGATTATGATTTTAAGATCCGACCGCGTTAAGGTTCTCCATCCCCTTAACGCTATTTTCTATATGATTATACTTTACTTATTTAGACACTATTATAATATCGAATATTACTACATAGTAGATAGTTTAACGGATCCTTAGAGGATGGGCGGTCCCAAGCGTCTTCTAAGTTACTTGTACCTTTATTACAGTTCACTTGAGTTGGTTTACATTATATAAGTATATATTGTCCTGACTCGAGTGTTTTGTGTTTTGCTTTACGCTCGGGTCAGCCTGAGTTATTCACAGATTTGGATTTCCACTCTCTTGGAGATTTGAATCGCTGGAGATTATCTGCTTGTCATGTCCTACCTATCTCAATTCCGTTGTTCTACTCAGCTTGTACTTGGTCATTATATTGAGACTTTTGTTGTATTCTATTCTTCTGTTATATCTCATGTAACTCTGATATATTTATATAGTAGCTTCATGAACTACTATTTCTTTTACTTCCGCTGCATTATTTTACTCTGTGTCTGTGATCTGTGATTATATTTATTTACTGTATATTCTGAGATTTGCCAAATTTTAATTACAACGCGGTATTTTGAGCAATTCAACTCCGGCTTGAGTGTCTACCTATACACTTATAATGGATGCGAATGGTTGAAAATATCGGGTCGTTACATACGCTCTATAATTCTTCAAAAAAAATTTCACTTTTTCAACAAAATTTACATCATATAAAAACCAATTTAAATTTATTATCATATTTCCAAAAACCCAATATTTACTTTAAAAATATTGACGATGGAAATTTTCAATTCTAACAATTATATTCTATTGAGCTAAACATAAGGTGGATTTTCTTCTCACTACCCTAGGAGTACCCTTCCTAAATTTTGGTAATCTTATTTCCTTACTAAAGTCTTTTAGTACTGCCGTTAAATCCTCTTATCAGAAACAATTGTAATTTCTGCAATTATCTACACGTGGCTTACCTCCTTTTCTATTATACATCTCCAATCTTTGCCTACCACTCTTTGGATTTTCACAATCTGAGCCTAAATGTACAAAACTGTTTATCAAACTCTTTCCATGTGTAGACCATCTCTATGCCCCAAGAAACACACTTCCCTATGCCAAAAGTGATACTTCAAGAACTTTGCTTTCAACTGAAGAATGCGAAGTGTACAAAGAACCTCCTCTAGATGAATAGCATGCTCCTTCTTACTCCTGGAAAACACCAAAATGTCGTCCACGAATACAACCACAAACTTATTTAGTACTTCTCTAAAGACGCGGCTCATCAAATCTCCAAAGTAGGCTGGGGCATTGGTTAGCCCAAAAGGCATAACCAACCACTCATAAAATCCGTCTAGAGTCCTTAACGTGGTCTTATCAATGCTGTCATCAGCGACTCTAAGCTGATGGAATCCCGTGGCAAAATCAAGCTGAGAGAATACCGAAGAGCCAACTAACTAGTCAAAAAGATCATCTATCCTAGGAAGTGGATAACGATTCTTCTTCGTGAACTTATTCAACTCCTTATAGTCTACACAAAGTCAAAGGGAACCATCCGCCTTAGTAGCAAAGACGACTGGCGCTCCCCACTCCGATATGCTCCTTCTTATGAAACCCTTCTCCAAAAGCTCACAGATTTGCTTGCTCAATTCCATCCTCTCCCTAGGTGCCATGTGCCTAACGGGTAATGCTACTGGTCTAACATTATCAGTCAAATAAATCTTGAAGTCGGTCTATCTCTTAGGGGATAGTCCCCTAACCTCCTCGAAGATGTTTGGAAAATCTCTGACGACAGGAACCGAATCCAACTCTGATGATGATGAATCAAGGGAATAAAGGAAGATCAACATAACTGACCCTTGTAGGTCGCAAGAAACCTCGAGAGTCCTACCGCTGCATGTCCCTAGTCTAACGACTCTCCTCTCACAATCTAATATAGCTCCATATGTGGATAGCCAATCCATCCCCAAAATCATTCCATACCCCAAAAATCCCAAAACATATGTGTCGCAGTCAATTTCTATGCCTAGGATAAAAAACTTTCAAACCCTACAAACCATAGACAAGTGTGCCGATCCTCCTATGGGGTTTGAAACAACAATGGGGTCTACTACTAAAGGTGTCTAAGTGCAAACAATCTATTAGAGAACTAGAGATGAAAAAGTGTGATGCTCCAGAATCGAAAAGAGTCCGAATAGGAAAATCAGAAAGAGAGATCAATCCTTCTAAAGAGATTTTCTTACCTCTATTCGGTCCACTGCTGTATCCAAAGCTTATATTTGCGCTGTAGGTGCGCCTGCTCTCTGAGGTTAAAGAATTCAATTTCCGATGGTTTCAAACCTTATGTTTAAAATTTTTAAAAGGATATTATTTAAAGTATTTTGAATAAAAATTTGTCTCTAAAGAATTTTAAAGTTTAAAAATTTAGTGCTCTTCTCTTTGTCGCTGGAAAATAATTTCGGTGATGACTGCAGCATCATCGACGTTCATTTTCGAGTTTCGAAGTGAAGAAACCATTCTGTAGTCTTGCTACAGCTTTGTTTTGGAAAATCTGATTGATTTGAATTTCTAAAATATGACTGGATTATAATATATATAAAGATATATGATTTAAATTTGATTTAACATATTATGTATATATAATTACTTATCTCCAGATGGTTTGAAGATGTTCGAAGATTCAAATTCTTAAATTTTTTCTTAAAGAATAATTTCAATTATAAAAAGAAAAATCAAAATTTTGGATAAATGATTCAAACTTGAGATAATTGAATTGGATAGTTTTATTTGTATATTACAATTGCATTCAAATATAACTTACCTTAAATTTTTTTTTAGAAGTTAACAATGTAATTGGATAATATACAATATAAAAAGGATTTTTATACACTTAAATATTAGTTATAAAAGATTAACAGAGGTAAATAGTGAAAAAGGAATTTAAAGAGATTTTATTTAAATAACTTAATAATCAAATTGATTTAATATGGAACCTTAAGTCTAACCTAGGAATTTTAATAAAGGTTATTTCCTGAAATGAATATGTTGTATAATAAATAATGTATCTTTGAATAGATAAAATAAAATACATTTGAATTGGACTTTTGGTAATAAAGTTTATTTAACTTGAATTCATAGTTTAATTGATGTCTAAATGAATAAATGTGTAAAGAAATTTGATTGTTATATTTGCTATATAAATGTTTATTTATGAAATAGATATGTCTTGGAAATTTAATAATTATGATTTAAATAGTTAAAATGTATTTTAACATAACTAAAATTTGATAATTGAAAATTTGGTTTTCAAATGGAATTTTAAGTGTAACTTATTAAAGGAATATCTATTTATGAAATGGGTATTTTAAATAAGTGTTAGGTTATGTGTTAAATTAAGAGCTAACTAAAATAGTGAGCTTTTGACTTAATAAATGAAGTATAGTTTATTTGGATATTTCATTCATAAAGGTTTGTTTTAATAAGTCATAAGTTAAATGATATCCAAATGAATATTTCTGAAATTAAACTGATTTGAAACATTAATATATCTACTGTAGCATTTTATAAGTGCTGCTGTTTTGAAAATACAATGTTTTGGAAATTTATAATTGAATGAACTTAGAAATGTTACAGCTTTCAAATGAATATTATTTGACATTGGATTTAAATGGTTTAAATGAAGATTATTTTTAAAAAGGTGTTATGATTTTCAAAGTATTATGTTTTTTTTTAGAATAACATTTCCAAAGTGTTATGATTTTAAGTAGTACGATTTCTAAATGATAACATCTCTAAATTGTTATGATTTCAAAACATTATGGTTACAAATCTATTATCTTATTTTGTTTTTCAAACTACCTTTTGGTTGTCCTTATTTCTCTTATCTTGTTACAGAATGGGAAGGCTATTGCTTATACTAGTCTGTTTAGAAATCTTTCTGTAATCTTTGATAACCTTTGTTACTCATCTGGATCTGAACACTGTTTTTCCATTCATAGACCGTCAGTCAAGTGAAAAGGGAGATTCAGACTCTAGAGGATCTTTTTCGTGCTTATATTCTTGATTTGATCACCTCCATCTTGTCAAACTTACCTATAACAATAGTTATCAGGTGTAATTCCAATCTTCTTATCATCTTGTCTTAATTCTATTTCATTTTTTTTCTTTTTCTGTGCTTTCCTGTACCTCATTCCTTTTCGGGGACGAAAAGTTTTGAGTGGGGGAGAGTGTAACAACCCTACATTTTAGGCTTATTTTATTTTATATTTTATTTCTGTTAAATTGAATTTCCTGATTGAAAAACTTTATTTTAATTTGAAATTATTTTAAACTTGTTTTGTTTCAAATATTTCATTTCTAAATATATATTTTGATTGTTATGTAAATTATAATTTCAAACTAGTAAAAATTGGATATTTTACTGTAAAGTGAATTTCTGTTCAAACTGGTCAAACTTTGACTTTTAAACTTTAAATTTAAATATTTAAAATTCTTAAATTTTATCTTTTATTATGAAAATAGTTTTAATTCCATGAATACTGCTTTTCGTTTCGTTGAAAACAGACTTATATTGTAGAAGTTATGTAATTTTCAATTTTGTGTATAAACTGTTTATTTTGCAATATTATTTATTTTAAAAACATATAAATTATATTTTATTTGTCATATTTTGTTCTAATATATGTTAATATTTTATTTTATGTATAATTTTGTCTTTTAATAATTTTAAAGTGATTATAAAATTTTTCCAAAGCTTGTTGAATTTATTTTGGAATTTTAAAGCCTAATTTCTATTTTTTTGCTATTTTCTTAATCTAACTATATATAATTAAAATTTATTTATTTATTTTATACATTCACTTTATTTTCTTTGTTTTAATTTATTAATATTCACTTTACATGTATTTAGATTAGAATAGATTTTTCCAAAGATTATTTGAATTTGTTTCAGTTTATTTAACCTAGTTTGTATATAGTGTTATTTTTCTTCATTCAATTTAATTAATATAAAATTTATTTATTTATTTTTCTTATTTACTTTATTTCTGAGTTTATTTATCTTTAATTTCAGCTATTTTCATATTTATAAATATATATATAAATAAAAGAAATTTGAAAAGGTTTGTGTCTTTTTAGTTGCTTTTGTCCCTTTGTTTTCCCGTCTCTTCAATTTCCTAAGTCTTTTCATTTGCCTTGAGTTGGCCGTGCATTTTCATTTGATAGCCGTGAGTTTTAACTCATTTTCACATGAGAAAGGCACCATTCCTCATTCCATTCATGGCTACAAAGATTTGTAATGGCCTCCCCTCTCTTTTTCACTTTTCTCTTCATTTTTCCTTTTGATTTTGCCTTGATTTTTGCCTTGTTTCTTCTTGCTTGGTTCGGCCATACACCTCCACATCTTCACCAACCACCACCATCCCTTCTTTCCCACTTCATCCACGGCCAAATCATCCCCCTCCTCTGACCTGAAGTTGCCTTGACCATCTCATGTTGCAAACACCACAAAAAAACCATTGCTATACTCTAAAACATTGCCTACCCGAGCACATATCACCTCACCACCTTCATTGTTGACCATGGCCACCCCCTTAGCCACCACCACCAGCTTGTTTACCACCTCTGAACATCACCCTCCCCTCTGTCCAGATCTGACCTGACCCATAGACCCTATGGTCGAGCCTAAGGGTTGAACCAAAAACTCCATTTTGCCTTGTCCCTTTGCATTCTAGGCTTGCAAACTCCTTCCTCTTCATATTCTTGACTTAGCCGTGCCATTTGTGGTCCAAACCTGATCCATTTCAACCTAAAACATGTTGAGGCTGAACCTAATACATGTATGGTCGAGCAAAAGTTGAAGCAAGATCAAGCAAAGTTGATTTAAAGACTTGGTGATGTTCACTTATCCATTCTATCTCAATTTTGTTTCAACACTTTGGTATTGTAATTATTTATATGTTGCTTTGTTTTGTTTTTGTATACAAGAGTAACATCTTGGTTCTCATCCACTTGAATCCATCGTTGTGCCATATCGTGCTTCCTGGAATTCGTTGTGTCATTTGATTTGCAAACTCCAGCTTGAAACAGGTGAGTTATTCTCACCAGACAATATGTACCTATATAACTGATAAACCGACACCATTTGAATCTGTAATGTATATCATCATGTTATATATGTTTATATTATTATCATATGATGTTCACAACTGTTATTACACTTATTATGTCATATGTTACTATTATTTAATGTTATTCTGTTATTTATATCTGTTATCACCATTGCAAGTTCCCTGTAGATTAGAATCACTATGGGTTGAAATGATACATACCCGAACGGACTTTAGAATAGGGAAAAATCGTTATGGGCTGAAATGATAGGCCTGAATGATTTTTATTTAAATTATTTTAACTTGGGATTGCGGGTTTGAAATGATAGAACCCGGATTTTTCTTTTTTAACTGCGGATTGAAATGATACATATCCGTATCACTTGACCTAGGTTAGAAAATTATATACAGGCCCGTGGTTATTTTATAAAGTGTTTTGAATATTTTTAAGTATTTTAAAAATATAAATTTATGAAATTTGATTTAAATAGATTTTGAAATGTTTAAAATAAAGAAATTATGATTTTTCTATGTGTTAAAAATGTAATTAATGAATGGTTTAACTGGATTTTTGAAATATAACTTAAGTTGGAAATTTGGAATTTGGTTAAAAATGATATTTAAGTTATATAAATAAAATGGATATTAAATTTTATTTGGAAATGGTAAATATGATAATTTGATTAAATGTGAATTTAAGTGATTTATTAAAGTATTATTGATTTTTTTCTATGAATTTAAGTGGTTAAATAAATGAATGTTTAAAAGTGATCTTTTAAAATATAACTTGACTTGGAAATGTGAAATTTGGTTTTAATTAAAGGTTTTAGTTAATTAAATAAAATTGGAAATTTAGTTAAATTTGTGAAATGGTAATTTAAATTTGAAGTGTTAAGTTATTTGTTGAAATGTGAAGAATTGGAAACTTTTACACTTAAATTTATTAAGTAAATTGTTGAAAATTGGATTTAATTATAAGAAATTTATTGTGAAAAAGATACATGTTAAATGATATGTAAATAAACATTTTAAATATTAAATTATGATTTTTAAAATGTTTAAAGAGTTTAAAATGAAGTTATTTAATTGCTGGAAATACACTAAAAAGCTGGAAATCACTTTTAATAGCATTCAGAAATGCTATGGTTCTGAATTACACTAAAATTTGAACAAAAGGGCTACTACAGCATTTCTGAAATGCTGCAGTTGCTGCAGTTGAACTTATAGGCTAATATTGAACCCAGGTCTATTATAGCATTCTCTGGAAATGCTATAATGGTCTGCAGTCTTTGCTGAAACCAAATTTAACCCTTGTTTTGAAATCTGAACTACCGCAGCACTTCTGAATTGATGTCTTTTCTGTTTTGAACTATAATTCAACTAAAACTGAGTTTTAACAGCAGTTTTAAGTGCTGTCTTTGCTGAATTAAAAATGTTTTCAAATATAACTTATAGCAGTTGTTTTTAAATGCTGTGAAATGCTGAAATTTTAATAATTAGGGTTTTTGACTTAGTAAACGAACTCAGAATGGTTTGAAACTTTGGAAATTGAATACTTGATTTGAAAATATAATAATTACACTTTTAAAAGGTTTAAATGAATTATTTTGATTGGAATATAAACTATTTAAAGGTGATTTGAAATGATAGTAAATGAACGATATCTTTGAATTTAAAAGGTATTTAAAGTTGAATATTGGATTTGAACTGATAGGATATTTTATTTTATTAAAATGATTTGAAATGAAGTTTTGTAAGGATATGATATTTTATTATATTAAAATGATTTGAAATGAAGTTTTGAAATTATATGAAAATTTAAATATATGGAAATGGTTTGGAATTGATTTAATCTTTATTTTGATAAAGATATGGTTTGAAATGATATTTTATTTTGAAGTAAAGTATTGTTTTTAAAAGTTATAACCACGGGTTATAATAACGTTGGGTTGTTAAAGAGACCGGGATCGGATATGGACATACTCTCTGTCTTACCGAAAACCACTTTGGCAACCGTGTACGTGGTGGAGATTCCAGAATGAAGTAGGATGGTGGCGACGATCCTAAGGTATATACGTGGACCCAACTCCCGTGAGTTGGCATAAGGTGGCTAAAACAGGAGCGATTGACGGACCAATGAGGTAGCACCTCTGATCGGACACACTTCTTCGATACCATTCTATTACTTGTGATTGATTTGGTGCGCACCCTTGATTTGGGAGTGTTGTTCGAGGTGGGCGGTAGTGGCTGCTATGCGTCACCACCAGTCCGGATGCGTAATTGGTATATCTACCCTGGCATTGCCTAGTTGTGCCGTGTCACCTACCATATCGAGCTTTACTACGATTATGATTTTAAGATCCGACCGCGTTAAGGTTCTCCATCCCCTTAACGCTATTTTCTATATGATTATACTTTACTGATTAGACACTACTGTATATAGCGTATATTACTACATAGTAGATAGTTTAACGGATCCTTAGAGGATGGGCGGTCCCAAGCATCTTCTAAGTTACTTGTACCCTTATTACAGTTCGCTTGAGTTGGTTTACATTATATAAGTATATATTGTCCTGACTCGAGTGTTTTGTGTTTTGCTTTACGCTCGGGTCAGCCTGAGTTATTCACAGATTTGGATTTCCACTCTCTTGGAGATTTGAATCGCTGGAGATTATCTGCTTGTCATGTCCTATCTATTCCAGTTCCGTTGTTCTACTCAGCTTGTACTTGGTTATTTTATTGAGACTTTTGTTGTACTCTATTTCTTCTGTTGTATCTTATGTAACTCTGATATATTTATATAGTAGCTTCATGAATTACTATTTCTTTTACTTCCGCTGCATTATTTTACTCTGTGTCTGTGATCTGTGATTATATTTATTTACTGTATATTCTGAGATTTGCCAAATTTTATTTACAACGCGTTATTTTGAGCAATTCAACTCCGGCATGAGTGTCTACCTATACACTTATAATGGATGCGAATGGTTGAAAATATCGGGTCGTTACAGTTGGTATCAGAGCTTTGGCTTTGAGGCAAAACTTAGAATGTATGGTAAATTTATTTACAGAATCACTTTCGTTCGAGTTTGAATCTCTTCCTTTGATTCGTTTTCCTTTGAATTTTGGAACGTTCCCTGCGGTTCTGAAATTAATTCGTGTCCCTCACTATTCATCATCTTTTGATTCTGGAGTATCCCATGATTCCACTTCCAATGATCTTTATAGTGAATTGGCGGTCTCGCCAATATTCTAATTTTCTTGTAAAAGGGTGAAAATTCTTTATAATCAGCATCGATTCACCAGAGATTTATATTTATCCTTGGTTTAGATGCTAATATCTTTTATTATTCCAAACTCTATCTCTTGAGATTGAAGGTAGATTTACCCCAGAAAATCCACATTTGATCTTATCCATTGAGTCACGGTTGACCCGGTTAAGGTTGTCCGCGATTTATCTAAGCTTACCCATCTCTCTACTCTGTTTAATCATCTTGTCTTTTGTTCCAATCTATCTTCCAAACATTTTGAACTGTACTTGTAAATTAATGTTTTGTTTTATATTGTGTTGTTTGAGTTGTTAATGTTGATTTGGGTTTCCGATCGATTCGTCTGATCAATGCTATCGATAGGATTTCTAAAACACTTTGACAGAACAAACTGACACAATATTATTTTAAAATTTGGTTTATGAAATAAATTTGGATATATAATTTTATGGAACTTAATAAATTGATTTAAATTGATAATTTGAAATGATAATACTTGATTTATCATTTATTGTTCTACAAATGAATTTATAAATAGTTGTTTATAAATTTATTTGGGAACTGAAATGAATTTAAAACAAGAAAGTTAAAGAATTCAATTTCCGATGGTTTCAAACCTTGTGTTTAAAATTTTTAAAAGGATATTATTTAAAGTATTTTGAATAAAAATTTGTCTCTAAAGAATTTTAAAGTTTAAAAATTTAGTGCTCTTCTCTTTGTCGCTGGAAAATAATTTCGGTGATGACTGCAGCATCATCGACGTTCATTTTCGAGTTTCGAAGTGAAGAAACCATTCTGTAGTCTTGCTACAGCTTTGTTTTGGAAAATCTGATTGATTTGAATTTCTAAAATATGACTGGATTATAATATATATAAAGATATATGATTTAAATTTGATTTAACATATTATGTATATATAATTACTTATCTCCAGATGGTTTGAAGATGTTCGAAGATTCAAATTCTTAAATTTTTTCTTAAAGAATAATTTCAATTATAAAAAGAAAAATCAAAATTTTGGATAAATGATTCAAACTTGAGATAATTGAATTGGATAGTTTTATTTGTATATTACAATTGCATTCAAATATAACTTACCTTAAATTTTTTTTTAGAAGTTAACAATGTAATTGGATAATATACAATATAAAAAGGATTTTTATACACTTAAATATTAGTTATAAAAGATTAACAGAGGTAAATAGTGAAAAAGGAATTTAAAGAGATTTTATTTAAATAACTTAATAATCAAATTGATTTAATATGGAACCTTAAGTCTAACCTAGGAATTTTAATAAAGGTTATTTCCTGAAATGAATATGTTGTATAATAAATAATGTATCTTTGAATAGATAAAATAAAATACATTTGAATTGGACTTTTGGTAATAAAGTTTATTTAACTTGAATTCATAGTTTAATTGATGTCTAAATGAATAAATGTGTAAAGAAATTTGATTGTTATATTTGCTATATAAATGTTTATTTATGAAATAGATATGTCTTGGAAATTGAATAATTATGATTTAAATAGTTAAAATGTATTTTAACATAACTAAAATTTGATAATTGAAAATTTGGTTTTCAAATGGAATTTTAAGTGTAACTTATTAAAGGAATATCTATTTATGAAATGGGTATTTTAAATAAGTGTTAGGTTATGTGTTAAATTAAGAGCTAACTAAAATAGTGAGCTTTTGACTTAATAAATGAAGTATAGTTTATTTGGATATTTCATTCATAAAGGTTTGTTTTAATAAGTCATAAGTTAAATGATATCCAAATGAATATTTCTGAAATTAAACTGATTTGAAACATTAATATATCTACTGTAGCATTTTATAAGTGCTGCTGTTTTGAAAATACAATGTTTTGGAAATTTATAATTGAATGAACTTAGAAATGTTACAGCTTTCAAATGAATATTATTTGACATTGGATTTAAATGGTTTAAATGAAGATTATTTTTAAAAAGGTGTTATGATTTTCAAAGTATTATGTTTTTTTTTAGAATAACATTTCCAAAGTGTTATGATTTTAAGTAGTACGATTTCTAAATGATAACATCTCTAAATTGTTATGATTTCAAAACATTATGGTTACAAATCTATTATCTTATTTTGTTTTTCAAACTACCTTTTGGTTGTCCTTATTTCTCTTATCTTGTTACAGAATGGGAAGGCTATTGCTTATACTAGTCTGTTTAGAAATCTTTCTGTAATCTTTGATAACCTTTGTTACTCATCTGGATCTGAACACTGTTTTTCCATTCATAGACCGTCAGTCAAGTGAAAAGGGAGATTCAGACTCTAGAGGATCTTTTTCGTGCTTATATTCTTGATTTGATCACCTCCATCTTGTCAAACTTACCTATAACAATAGTTATCAGGTGTAATTCCAATCTTCTTATCATCTTGTCTTAATTCTATTTCATTTTTTTTCTTTTTCTGTGCTTTCCTGTACCTCATTCCTTTTCGGGGACGAAAAGTTTTGAGTGGGGGAGAGTGTAACAACCCTACATTTTAGGCTTATTTTATTTTATATTTTATTTCTGTTAAATTGAATTTCCTGATTGAAAAACTTTATTTTAATTTGAAATTATTTTAAACTTGTTTTGTTTCAAATATTTCATTTCTAAATATATATTTTGATTGTTATGTAAATTATAATTTCAAACTGGTAAAAATTGGATATTTTACTGTAAAGTGAATTTCTGTTCAAACTGGTCAAACTTTGACTTTTAAACTTTAAATTTAAATATTTAAAATTCTTAAATTTTATCTTTTATTATGAAAATAGATTTAATTCCATGAATACTGCTTTTCGTTTCGTTGAAAACAGACTTATATTGTAGAAGTTATGTAATTTTCAATTTTGTGTATAAACTGTTTATTTTGCAATATTATTTATTTTAAAAACATATAAATTATATTTTATTTGTCATATTTTGTTCTAATATATGTTAATATTTTATTTTATGTATAATTTTGTCTTTTAATAATTTTAAAGTGATTATAAAATTTTTCCAAAGCTTGTTGAATTTATTTTGGAATTTTAAAGCCTAATTTCTATTTTTTTTTGCTATTTTCTTAATCTAACTATATATAATTAAAATTTATTTATTTATTTTATACATTCACTTTATTTTCTTTGTTTTAATTTATTAATATTCACTTTACATGTATTTAGATTAGAATAGATTTTTCCAAAGATTATTTGAATTTGTTTCAGTTTATTTAACCTAGTTTGTATATAGTGTTATTTTTCTTCATTCAATTTAATTAATATAAAATTTATTTATTTATTTTTCTTATTTACTTTATTTCTGAGTTTATTTATCTTTAATTTCAGCTATTTTCATATTTATAAATATATATATAAATAAAAGAAATTTGAAAAGGTTTGTGTCTTTTTAGTTGCTTTTGTCCCTTTGTTTTCCCGTCTCTTCAATTTCCTAAGTCTTTTCATTTGCCTTGAGTTGGCCGTGCATTTTCATTTGATAGCCGTGAGTTTTAACTCATTTTCACGTGAGAAAGGCACCATTCCTCATTTCATTCATGGCTACAAAGATTTGTAATGGCCTCCCCTCTCTTTTTCACTTTTCTCTTCATTTTTCCTTTTGATTTTGCCTTGATTTTTGCCTTGTTTCTTCTTGCTTGGTTCGGCCATACACCTCCACATCTTCACCGACCACCACCATCCCTTCTTTCCCACTTCATCCACGGCCAAATCATCCCCCTCCTCTGACCTGAAGTTGCCTTGACCATCTCATGTTGCAAACACCACAAAAAAACCATTGCTATACTCCAAAACATTGCCTACCCGAGCACATATCACCTCACCACCTTCATTGTTGACCATGGCCACCCCCTTAGCCACCACCACCAGCTTGTTTACCACCTCTGAACATCACCCTCCCCTCTGTCCAGATCTGACCTGACCCATAGACCTTATGGTCGAGCCTAAGGGTTGAACCAAAAACTCCATTTTGCCTTGTCCCTTTGCATTCTAGGCTTGCAAACTCCTTCCTCTTCATATTCTTGACTTAGCCGTGCCATTTGTGGTCCAAACCTGATCCATTTCAACCTAAAACATGTTGAGGCTGAACCTAATACATGTATGGTCGAGCAAAAGTTGAAGCAAGATCAAGCAAAGTTGATTTAAAGACTTGGTGATGTTCACTTATCCATTCTATCTCAATTTTGTTTCAACACTTTGGTATTGTAATTATTTATATGGTGCTTTGTTTTGTTTTTGTATAGAAGAGTAACATCTTGGTTCTCATCCACTTGAATCCATCGTTGTGCCATATCGTGCTTCCTGGAATTCGTTGTGTCATTTGATTTGCAAACTCCAGCTTGAAACAGGTGAGTTATTCTCACCAGACAATATGTACCTATATAACTGATAAACCGACACCATTTGAATCTGTAATGTATATCATCATGTTATATATGTTTATATTATTATCATATGATGTTCACACCTGTTATTACACTTATTATGTCATATGTTACTATTATTTAATGTTATTCTGTTATTTATATCTGTTATCACCATTGCAAGTTCCCTGTAGATTAGAATCACTATGGGTTGAAATGATACATACCCGAACGGACTTTAGAATAGGGAAAAATCGTTATGGACTGAAATGATAGGCCTGAATGATTTTTATTTAAATTATTTTAACTTGGGATTGCGGGTTTGAAATGATAGAACCCGGATTTTTCTTTTTTAACTGCGGATTGAAATGATACATATCCGTATCACTTGACCTAGGTTAGAAAATTATATACAGGCCCGTGGTTATTTTATAAAGTGTTTTGAATATTTTTAAGTATTTTAAAAATATAAATTTATGAAATTTGATTTAAATAGATTTTGAAATGTTTAAAATAAAGAAATTATGATTTTTCTATGTGTTAAAAATGTAATTAATGAATGGTTTAACTGGATTTTTGAAATATAACTTAAGTTGGAAATTTGGAATTTGGTTAAAAATGATATTTAAGTTATATAAATAAAATGGATATTAAATTTTATTTGGAAATGGTAAATATGATAATTTGATTAAATGTGAATTTAAGTGATTTATTAAAGTATTATTGATTTTTTTCTATGAATTTAAGTGGTTAAATAAATGAATGTTTAAAAGTGATCTTTTAAAATATAACTTGACTTGGAAATGTGAAATTTGGTTTTAATTAAAGGTTTTAGTTAATTAAATAAAATTGGAAATTTAGTTAAATTTGTGAAATGGTAATTTAAATTTGAAGTGTTAAGTTATTTGTTGAAATGTGAAGAATTGGAAACTTTTACACTTAAATTTATTAAGTAAATTGTTGAAAATTGGATTTAATTATAAGAAATTTATTGTGAAAAAGATACATGTTAAATGATATGTAAATAAACATTTTAAATGTTAAATTATGATTTTTAAAATGTTTAAAGAGTTTAAAATGAAGTTATTTAATTGCTGGAAATACACTAAAAAGCTGGAAATCACTTTTAATAGCATTCAGAAATGCTATGGTTCTGAATTACACTAAAATTTGAATAAAAGGGCTACTACAGCATTTCTGAAATGCTGCAGTTGCTGCAGTTGAACTTATAGGCTAATATTGAACCCAGGTCTATTATAGCATTCTCTGGAAATGCTATAATGGTCTGCAGTCTTTGCTGAAACCAAATTTAACCCTTGTTTTGAAATCTGAACTACCGCAGCACTTCTGAATTGCTGTCTTTTCTGTTTTGAACTATAATTCAACTAAAACTGAGTTTTAACAGCAGTTTTAAGTGCTGTCTTTGCTGAATTAAAAATGTTTTCAAATATAACTTATAGCAGTTGTTTTTAAATGCTGTGAAATGCTGAAATTTTAATAATTAGGGTTTTTGACTTAGTAAACGAACTCAGAATGGTTTGAAACTTTGGAAATTGAATACTTGATTTGAAAATATAATAATTACACTTTTAAAAGGTTTAAATGAATTATTTTGATTGGAATATAAACTATTTAAAGGTGATTTGAAATGATAGTAAATGAACGATATCTTTGAATTTAAAAGGTATTTAAAGTTGAATATTGGATTTGAACTGATAGGATATTTTATTTTATTAAAATGATTTGAAATGAAGTTTTGTAAGGATATGATATTTTATTATATTAAAATGATTTGAAATGAAGTTTTGAAATTATATGAAAATTTAAATATATGGAAATGGTTTGGAATTGATTTAATCTTTATTTTGATAAAGATATGGTTTGAAATGATATTTTATTTTGAAGTAAAGTATTGTTTTTAAAAGTTATAACCACGGGTTATAATAACGTTGGGTTGTTAAAGAGACCGGGATCGGATATGGACATACTCTCTGTCTTACCGAAAACCACTTTGGCAACTGTGTACGCGGTGGAGATTCCAGAATGAAGTAGGATGGTGGCGACGATCCTAAGGTATATACGTGGACCCAACTCCCGTGAGTTGGCATAAGGTGGCTAAAACAGGAGCGATTGACGGACCAATGAGGTAGCACCTCTGATCGGACACACTTCTTCGATACCATTCTATTACTTGTGAATGATTTGGTGCGCACCCTTGATTTGGGAGTGTTGTTCGAGGTGGGCGGTAGTGGCTGCTATGCGTCACCACCAGTCCGGATGCGTAATTGGTATATCTACCCTGGCATAGCCTAGTTGTGCCGTGTCACCTACCATATCGAGCTTTACTACGATTATGATTTTAAGATCCGACCGCGTTAAGGTTCTCCATCCCCTTAACGCTATTTTCTATATGATTATACTTTACTGATTAGACACTACTGTATATAGCGTATATTACTACATAGTAGATAGTTTAACGGATCCTTAGAGGATGGGCGGTCCCAAGCATCTTCTAAGTTACTTGTACCCTTATTACAGTTCGCTTGAGTTGGTTTACATTATATAAGTATATATTGTCCTGACTCGAGTGTTTTGTGTTTTGCTTTACGCTCGGGTCAGCCTGAGTTATTCACAGATTTGGATTTCCACTCTCTTGGAGATTTGAATCGCTGGAGATTATCTGCTTGTCATGTCCTATCTATTCCAGTTCCGTTGTTCTACTCAGCTTGTACTTGGTTATTTTATTGAGACTTTTGTTGTACTCTATTTCTTCTGTTGTATCTTATGTAACTCTGATATATTTATATAGTAGCTTCATGAACTACTATTTCTTTTACTTCCGCTGCATTATTTTACTCTGTGTCTGTGATCTGTGATTATATTTATTTACTGTATATTCTGAGATTTGCCAAATTTTATTTACAACGCGGTATTTTGAGCAATTCAACTCCGGCATGAGTGTCTACCTATACACTTATAATGGATGCGAATGGTTGAAAATATCGGGTCGTTACACCATAGTTATTGCATTTCCGGCTTTCCTTGATCCACTTCTGAGGTTTCCAAATCTAACATCCTAAACCTTTGCTCCATAACTTCCAACCTACCTCATTCCTCCTCAAAATCCTCTGTGCCAGAAAACGTTCTACCTCCTGGACTAGCGAAGTTTTTTTAGAAAAGTTGGCTGATGTAGATGGGTTAAAGGGATTTCCACCTACTGGTGTTGTATTGGACACTTGCCCTTGCACCTCTGGTACTGTAGCTCTACGGAGCTAGTCATCCATACTATGCAAAGAAAAGAAAGCTTAGGCTTGAAAGAATCGAAAGAAGGTTGAACTGGACCTTTGAGGGGATTTTTATAAAAACTCTTTTATACTTGAAAACTATTTCTAAGAGTTCCTTGAAAAATACTTTTAAAACAAGTTATTTTGAAAAAAATACTTTACATTTAAAATAAATTTTTAGGAATCCTGTAACCTTAGGCTCTGATACCAAATGTAACACCCCACACTCCTTCGTATACCCAAAAGGACACACTAAAAGATGTGGTGCGTTGTAGGTATAACTAAAACTAGTAGGGACTAAGATTCACAAGACAAAATAGATAAAAACAGTGGAAACAATTAAAATAATAATTTGCTAAAAGTCAAACTTCATAATATAGAATTATAAAACCAAATACATCATATGTCTCAAAATACCAATATATGTCTCATGAAATGAAAACCTCAGTCTCATAAATATCAAAGTACAAACTATCCCTCACAAAGTGCCTGTACATGGAATAAGCTAAAAAATGAAAATAAAGAAGAGAAATACATAATAAATCTCTGCCAAAGAAGTCTCCAAGTGTCTGCAATCTATCGTCGTTGCTCTTGCTAGCCTATGGGGGAAAAGGGGAAAATGGAGGAGTGGGTCTGACTAAAAGTCTGGTGAATGATAGTAATTACTAGAATCTTTAAGCAAAGTAAAAGTAATAGACTTTACAATAGTTCTAGTATATAAAAGGAAAGAAAGGAAATAGAGAGAAGGAATAAGCTGGAAATAAATACGAATTAACTAGATCAACATAATTGATTAACTTTGATTATTTGCACTTGTTTTTGATAGCTGCTTAGATTAGGCTGAATTCCTAATACTACCCATTGATCGGCCTGCTACTCTATAGAATCTACTATGGACCGGACGCTAAAGCTCCCTACGCAGTAGACATTGGTGCCTACGAAAGGCACACACTAAGCACTTGGAACTCATGATGATTTATGAGCCATCACTAGAAGTCGCACTCGTGACCACCACTAAGCTCGCGTTACCTGTTGTTCCACCTATTGGGTCTTCTTATTACCTCAAGCTCCAGCATAAGCATGCCCCTCGTCTCACTTCAGGATCATGTGAGACACCTCGTCTCACTTCAGGGTTATGTGAGACACCTCGTTTCACTTTAGGGTTATGTGAAACACCGTGTCAATAGAAATAATAGGGGAAATGCTGTTGGTACTGGCCCGTCATTCAAAAAATATCTAGTTGTGCCCCTTGCCTAAATCCCCATGATTTGGACTTCTACTTATTGACCATTTACTACCGTTATTAACATAAGCATGCCCCTCGTCTCAGTTCAGGATTATGTGAAACACCATGTCCATAGAAATAGGGGAATGTTATTTGGTACAGGTCCTACTTTAATTCTTTGCTTATTAACTTAGATAAATTATTTAAATAAGCCTTTACTTTTGTTCTTACTATCTGTGCTTATTAATTTATCCTAAGTCTTAAAATATGCCTCACTTTGTTCTATTTCTTATTATAACCTACGTTATAATCATGCTTATTACTTAACCCAAGGTCTATGTGTAAAAATAAGCTTCTTTCATCTTATACTCTTTTTAGTTATAATTCTAAGTTATAACAAGGCCAATTGTCTTTAATTAGTCCAATTCTAACATCAATATCATAATTAGGCTCGATTTCAGTCTTAATTCCATTTTTATTACAGTCTTTACAATTTCCATCTTATCTTCCGTTATTTCAGTATTCATATAATTTTAATCCATCGCATTTAATCTATTCTAATCCATACGCAAGGAAGAAAAAGAAATAAAAGAAAACTGAAAATAGAAGAAAATACAAATCATAGGAAAAAGATGTAAATAACGCATAAATAACAGTAAATAAATTAAATTACTGTAAATAAACTTTAAATAAATGGAAAAGCTATAATTAACAGAAATAAACTAAAATTAACTTAAAAGAATAGCTAAAAGAAATAGATTGAAAATAATTCAAAAACTGTAAATAAACTAATAAAAAGGTTATTCCAAAAATCGTAGTAAAACTACAACTATTGGAAACCCTATTTTTTTAATTACTTAAAGAAATCTAAATAATTACAATCACTCACCTGTGGTCCTAAGCTCTTCCCTTTTGGTCTTCCCGGATCCACTTGAGGGTATTAAAATATTTTATTAAAAAGATTCTCTCCTTGGAAACTTATTCCTTTTAGGGTCCTTCCTGAAAAGGTGAATCCAAGCAGAGAAAATCTAGAATGAGAAAAAGTGTTAGGCCTAGGGTTCTATTTATAGGTGTAGAAGTGGATCTCGGACCATTGGATTTGAGGATTGAATAGGATGTAACCACGTCATAGGCTGAATAGGAGCCATCGGATGCAAGAACGGAAGGAACGGATTGGTTAAAAGAATGCAAATGACACTTACAACGTTCGAACGAATGGAAGTTCGTTCGTTCGTTCACAAGGGGAGGCGGGTCGACCAGGCGGTCGACCTAGCCTATATTTTTTTTTGATTCTTCTTTATATTTTTTTAATTCATAACGTGCTCAAATTAGCTCAGATTCTGACATTCTTTATTTGGAAATTGACCAGAAAACTACCAGGGACACAATGGTGCAACTCCCGTGGCTCAATTCTGATAATTTCACAAAGTTATTTTATCATTTCATTAATTAACGAATTAACTATTATGGGTTAAATTTTGGATTGTTACAAACTATATGCAAATATAACAAGAGAAACCATTGACATATAATATCCATCCAATTTTACTTACCATCATATCAATTTTGCATTTCCTAGTGCCAACACTATATATTTCCATTTCTTATTCACATGCAATTTATTCATTTCTAATTTATTCACATTCAATTGATTCTCATTAAATTCATTTACTTCCAATTGATTTGCATCTAATTAGTTAACATTCATTTTATTCTCATTTACTTTACTTACATTACCTTTATATTCAATTTAAGGTTTACAACAATTCATTTGCATACTAACTCATTTATGGACCATTTCTATAAAACAATTTCTTAAGTTTGTATTCAACTCTTTAACATTCACTTTATAACTTAAATTCATATTTATTTCTAGCAACCAACATTCCAAAACATATTCAATTTATTTTACAACTCAAATTGCATTTTATTTTATTATTTGAGTTCTCCTTCCTTTCGAAAGCCAAATTCTAATTTATTTACTCGTTTCATCCTACTTTACTTACCTTGAGTTAAATTTCATTTCAAATTTTTTTTCTTTAACTTAAGTAAGGTTTCATTTATAACTCAAACTCATATCCATTCCACTAGTTTATTCCGTTAGTTCATTCATTAATTCATTACACAACAAATTTAACTTCACTTAATTCACTTTACACTTAAGTCAAAATTTTCATTTTATGACTCAAGTATATATTCATTTCATCAATTCATTTAACAACTCAAATTCAAATCCATTCCACAATCTAAGTTGCATTCTACTCCACAACCAAAGTTCATAATTCATTTCACTAATTCACTTCATTTGTCCATTTCATTTATTTATTTATTACAATTCAAGTTCAATTTCGTTTAACCTTTATTATATTTAATTTTATCTCATACAATTCACTTTATTTACATTTATTTGAATTAAATTTTAAATTTCATATCTCAATTCCAACTTTCTCCTCTTATATATACCATTTCCAGTTTATAACTTCAAAAACTTATTACCTTATGTTTTCTCAACATTTAGATAGAAATTTCTAGGATTTTTAAACAGTCGGTTTTATTTCAAATCATTTTGAAATCATATATATATATATACACATAACTTCTTTATATTTCGAATCCCTTCTATAATCTAAAACAAATTTTTTTTACCAAAACAAAACTTCAATGGTAGCAATCCATCACTTAGAAACTCGAAAAGGAACACTAATGATGGGGTCGTCATCACCAGAATTATTTTCTATTGACTGAAGTGAGTTCAGTGCTTTATATTTTCTTTTAAAACCCTTTTAAAATATTTCTAGTAAAACATTCTTGAAATAATACTATTATTATTTTTCCAAACCCTTTGAAAAGCCATTTTCAAACCACTAGGAATTAAATTCTCAAATTTCTTATTTTAAATCCATTTCCATTTACAGAACCATATCTATAAACATACTTAAGAAAATTTCATTTCCTTTCCATTTATAAATCACATTCATAAATCATATTTATAAATTCACCTTCTTATATAAATTATTTTGCAACCGTTTATCTTTGTTTAGATTATCATAATGACATATTTTATTAGAGCAACAACAACAAACGATAATAATCAAATACTATCATCCACTAACAACAAACACTCCGTATATATCTTATAATAATTTTTGAAAAATTATTCCTTTATATATAAAATATAATTTAGGTAAAATTATTTTATTTATCCACTTTTAAAACAATACAGTGTTAGTTTCCCTTGTTTAAGTGTTTAGAAACCCCCATCGATATCGTGGCATCCAATGTATCGACCAGAATTTATAAGCCACTCAATAGATAAATCAACATAATACAAATTATATTTATAATCAATAATAAATAAGCGCTCATATAAATACACTTAAACTCATCCTAGGGTCTCACTTACCCTATCTCAAATGAGTAAATTCCCACCAAAGACTAGGTGTTTGCTCAACCTAAGCTCTGATACCAACTATAACGACCAGCCAGTCCATACCATTCAAGCTGACAGTAAACCACATATGTTCAACCCAAATCAAACGGAAAGATAGATATTTATGAGAAAGAAAGTGGAAAGAAGATGAGGAAAGAAGAAAAAGACAAAAGAACTAAAAAAACACAGAGTCTCACAATCGCAGCAGAACAATATATAATATAATACTAATGATCTTAACAAAGAGACTGTTATATATATACATCCATCGGAGTACAACAACAATCACAATCATCAGCCTGGATAGTTATAACATCCTATCCTCACAATTACTGATAATTTTCATAACAAAACAATAGAAAATAAAACTTGTACGAGAATACGACTTGAAGTCCTCCAACTCGTCTCCTGAACTCCAATGCTTCCAAGCAAATCTATAAATATGCTTGGTTGTGTAGCAATCCAAAATTCAGCCTTCGAAAATCGGCACACGTACTTCACTTGTACTCAAAATGCCGTAGATTCAAACGCCGAATCTGGCTCACCGGAGCTTATAACACCATTAAGTATAACAACACAGCGGAATAAAAATAGATGATATCATATACAACTCAAATGAATACAATATCCAGTATGATATACAACAATGATATCAATATGATACAACAATATCAGAGATAAATAATGATACAGTGGAAATAACAGAAATGATAACTCCAAATGATCAGTCAGAGAAGCTAAGTCCAATAATTCCAACATCAGCTCGAACCACCAAGATAAGCAATGTCAGTCCATGAACACCAAGAATTGAACTAGCTCCAGATAATCTACTAAACCTGAATATCTAAGAAATCCAACTCTAGACTGCCCGTGTGGAAAATTGTGGGAACCCAGAGTTTAGGAAAGGAACAATAAACTCCGAGTCAGTCATGGGACTGGTTTGAGCAATAAAAACAGTTTATCCTTAAACAACAACAAAAGAATTTCAAACATTGAAACCCGCAATGCTTTTGGAAAATGAAACTACCATAAGACCTCCCGCCACACACACAATGCAAAACAATCATTGGATATTATTACTAGTGCATAGTGCAGAAAACATTTCGAAAGTATAATATTAATCTTAGCCAGCATAGGCATTTCACACTATGCCTACTATAGCTACCATCTAAACGGTGGGGCGCCACCATAAGTAAATGGCAGGTTCTACAACTAAAACCGTATAGGGTTCGTATTGGAAATTGGATTTCCAACAAATGGTCAGGCTAAGGAACTTCCTACCGCCACATGGGATCGCCTGTGGATGGACGTCCCGAGAACTAACTAGCTCTCTGCCAACACAAGGCCGGGTTACCCCTGTAACTAGGTAGCTCACGAATATGCCATCCCCGGTCCTTTGGGACCTTTATCTGAGGCACCTCGATCAAACAAAATCACACAGTAAATGAGATTGGAGTATCTGCATAGGTTAAATACCAGGGCTCCATACCTGATACGACCCTTTTCTAGAAGGAAATGACATACCCTAAAGGGCGCGACCCTTATAACCTTGCCACATATTCCTGTTTCGACCATTTTCGGTCTGTGAGGTTCGATGAGGTCTCGTCCACAAAGCTATGCATTTTCACAAAGCCCTGCTTTGATCAATAAATGATCAATAAATAATCATCATACAGCAACACTCAGCATGCCACACTACCAAATTGGGAGTGTATCACTGATAACCTTCAACTACATGACCTCTGAGCTCGTATGTCTCAGAGAAGGTTGTTAAGCTAAGAGAATAAATTCTCCGCCTCCAATAGAAATGTATTTGAAAGAAATCTGCTTTATATCTCAAAGTGTAATGTCAGACATGTAACCATACAAGTCTGTTCCGAGTTCGAACAGAACCGAAGGCACTTCCGAAGAAGCCCTTGCAATCCGGGTATTCACAATCCCAATCGAATTTCCCATCACTTAGGAAATCTCTATACCGGCGCGACTCAGTGCAGAGACAATCGATAGGTCATCCTATCGTTCTCGCAAATACCCGGTCTTCAACACCGGTCTTCAAATGCTATCCATATACGACGTATCACTTATTCAGAATGGGTTATGTGACACAAAGGTCCTCTCCCGGCTAAACCGAATAATGAGCGCAATATTTTAAAACATATGGATATTGGGATTTCAATTAAGTCACAACTGGTTATCCAAAACTTTCTTTCAAATGGTTTAAACACATTACCATTTTAATCTTTAAACCAAAAGATTCATTTTAAGATTTTCCAAATCAATTTCCATTTCAAATGGATTAACTCATTAAATCTTTAAAACAAAGATTCAACTTATAGCTTTCAAAACAATTCCATTCTGAATGGTTTAAATTCATACAATCACATTTATAACATCTCTAACCGTAATTTCCAAACATAGAATTCAATTCCCAATTCTGAATTCAAATTCAAATTGAATTATTTAAATTGAAACTTTACCAATTTATTCAAAATAATTTTTTATCTTAAAACTCCTTTTCAAAAGCTTTAACATTTAATCCAAATCCATTTCCAAAATCAATTGAAATTAAAATTTCAATTTCAAAAACATTAATTTTAAATCATCTGTGACTTAACCGATTTCCTCGTGAAATCCATATTTGTGTGTGTAAGAGTGTAGTCCAGGGGTTTCACACAGTAGTGCAACATCATTTAGTCATCACAGATTCAATTATAGCAATATATTTGATAAGTGGTATAATTATAATGCTTATCTTTTATTCACAGATCACAGATATATATATTACAGATAATATATTGCATTCATCCCAGATAAATAAATTACATTACAGATCACAACACAAATCAGGATGTATCACTAAGCATCACAGATCAGGAATATCAAACAATCAAATCGTCCAATAGAATCAATACATCCATAAGTAGAATCAATCTAATTATCTGATTAATTTAAATCAGATTAATTATTTATGAATTACTAATCCTGGTTAATTAATCATTTATAAATTACTAATTATTCTGGTTAATTATTCTTTAATCATTTATAGAATAACCTTTAATAATAAATTCATCAACCATAAATTATTAAATAATTATTTAATTCACCATTTAATTAATTATCTTTAATTAATTAATTAACCCCCAATTTATTATCATTAAATTAATTATCCTTAATTGGTTACAAATTGATTACCCTCAAGTTAACTACAAAATTAATTAATTCTTAATTAATAAACACCCCTTAATTACTTTCACAAGTTAATTAACCTTTAATTAATTAAATATTCTCAAATTAATTACCTTAATTAATTAATCACATTAAGTAATCTCTAAATAAATTAACCTTTACCACTGGATTAATAATTTATCTTTAATTATTTAATTACTCTTTAATTAATTTTCATTAATTAACTAATAAATTAATTAACCCTCAATTTATTATCATTAAATTAATTACACTAAGTAATTAGCCTTTAATTTTGTTACAAAGTAATTAAATTTAATTTGATCATATTAATTTATTACCTTGATTAAACAAATCAACCTTTAACAAATCACATTAATTAATTAATTATCCTTAATTAAATCAAGACTTCAATTAATTAAAGATAAATCTTGTCTTAATTTATCACTTTATTTCATTTATTAAATCTTATCAGATGCTTGAAATTGGTTAATACAAAGATCATCATTTTTGAAACCCATTTGGGATTAAATAAGATAATCGATTTTTAATACACAATCATATAAACCCAAAACAGTTTTAGGACAATTTACTTTAAAGTTCAAATCGTGAAACTTGTTGAACATTTCCCTGAGTAAAACATTTACTTTGTTTTAAGTCTTCAATTTCTGGTTGTTTATAAACCTGTTAACCTTAATACCAAAAGAACCCGAGCCTCAATTTGAATCCTTTCGAGTACAACTTCGAGTCATACGCGACACCGTTTGCTTCGAGCAAATTCACGAATCCCCCGAGTTCCACTTCATCTTCGTCTTCCCCAACACTGCTTCAAACCCAGATGCACAAACATGAACTGTGCACGTGTACAGTTGCATGCCGCTCCTCCGACCATTGCCATCGTCGCACTCAGGTCATCGATGTACTGTCCCATCCTTCTGACCACCCAGGTCCTTTGATTTCAGCATCGTTTGAAATTTAGTACTCCGACTCACACTGTAACAAAGCCCATCACCTGCAAACGCCTCGTATTCGCCAACCACGACCCCAGAACCAACGCGAGCCTAGCCGAAGCTTCGCCACACGCCAACTCTTCCATTCCCCCAGGTCTGATCCCCCAAAATCCACCATCGACGGTGCATTTGTCTCATGATTTCCATCGACCGAATGCCCCCGTTAAACCCTAATTCTATGTCGCCTGGCCACCACATCCCTCGAGATCCCCTCCGGCCATTTTTCCCGAAACCGTACATCATCACTCTGTCTTCAGTAGCGACCACGACTGTCCTAGCTCACGTGATCGCCGTAGATTGCAAGAAATCAATTTTCAGTTCAACTTGATTTTTCTCATCAAATATCAACCTAAAAATTCTAAATTGATTATCAAAAATCATAATTTTGAATTGCAAATCTGTTCATATAATCAAAACCCATAATTAAATCACTTGATTTTTCTACTTCATATTGGTCATCATTGACATTTTCATTTTCTGGAATTCTTATCAGTTGATTTTATCTAGAATTTTTTTTTTAAAATTCGAATCTAAGTATCCCTAATAATTTCTTTTTAAAGGTTAAGATTTTAAAACAGCTTGTATATTTAGATTTGAATTTTTGTAGGAAATCCTGCTGTTCATTTTACAACAGATAGGTAGCTTTATATACACACAGTCGCATATATATGCATAAACGTATATTCACCTCAACGCTCTATATTATCTTCAGTTTTTTTCACTAAAATCAAAAATGAAAATGGAATCAGGATCTAAAAGTTTTGCCTACATTGTTCAAAAGAGGAAAGGTTATTGATTTTTTCTTTCTTATGTTCTAGAGCCTGTATATATATCAGAGGTATATATAACATGATGGACACAAGCATACACATGAATTACAGAATAAATTCATGCTATAATCCAAACATCTATCATCCATGCAGACAATTTCACCCCAGAATTAACACACATATCAAAGTATAACACAAATCTAATTGAATTTGGGATAGTTTGCTCACCTTGTTTTCCCAGAAGAAGAACAATAGAGCTTCATGTTGAAACAGTTTTGAAAATGCAAGCTGAAAACCCCCCTTGATCTCTGATTTGAATGAAGTTGTACTGTTGTTTAAAGTGAAGTCTTGTTTAAATTGAGGATGAGATATGCTTCAGATTTTCTTAGTTTAAATGAACGAGCTGAAATGAAGTGAGAAGTTGATATATGGAAAATGAGATTACTAGGTGATGTATATATTTCTTTATACAGGTTGATTATGGGTTGTACAAAACAGGACAGGGTTATTTTCTTTGTTTCATTAATTATGCAGATTTTCTTAGCTCTTTGGTGGCTAATGAGATATGGCATTTATTACCTTGTACCACTTACCTTATTTTATTTGCTTCTTTCGGCTGTAACATGTTTGAGAAAACATGATGGCTTCTATACTTTGTATATTTGTATTTCTTTATTTCTCAAGTGTTCAAGAATATATATATACATTTGTTTATCTACTTGTTTTATTTCATTCACATATATTTACTTGCTTGTATGTATTTTATTTTATTTTCTTTTGTTTTCTTTCTTTTAACTTGTCTTTATAATATTACTTTATAAATAAATTTCTATTTTAAATTTGTTGTTTAAAGTTTATTTAATGATTTACTATATATTTGTATAACTTATCTTTCATTTCTAATTTTAATACTAATTATTTATATATTCATTTTGTCATATAGGTGAATTTCTATTTTAGTTTATGTATTTATTCTATCCAATGTATTTACTTTATACTTTTATATCTTATATATTTTCATTTTTAAACCATTTATTGTTTGCACAAAAAATGGACAAACACCTCAAAGTTGTGTGATTTAGTAGATCTTATGTTGTTCTTAGTGATTTGGGTGATTTATGCAAATATATGAAAAGCAGGGGCTAAACTGTAAAAAGACACGCAGATTTATAGTGGTTCAGCCAAAATGTGCCTACGTCCACTTTATATGTTATTTCTCTTCTCTTGTTTTGATTACAAGTACAAAGCTTTGATACAAGTAAAAGAAAGTCGTTTGAAAGTTCTCTCCGTGCTTGAGCTCTCAAAACTTGTCCCCCATTGTTGTACCCCTGCCCCTCTATTTATAGAGTGAGGCTAGGGGTAGGGGTCTTGGAGGTATACAGCAGCTGGCGGGCCTGGGCTGATGTAATCTAGTCTGGTGGAGCGGGTCCGGCTTACTTTGGTTCGGTGGTAGAAGTATGGTGGACCGGCGTACTTGGTTCGGTGGGAAGAGGTGAGTGGACCGGTGTACTTGGTTCGGTGGGAAGCATGTTGAGTGGACCGGTGTGCTCAGTTCGGTGGGAAGCATGTTGAGTGGACCAGTGTACTTGGTTCGGTGGGAAGAGGTGAGTGGACCGGTGTACTTGGTTCGGTGGGAAGCATGTTGAGTGGACCGGTGTACATGGTTCGGTGGGAAGAGGTGAGTGGACCGGTGTACTTGGTTCGGTGGGAAGCATGTTGAGTGGACCGGTGTGTTTGGTTCGGTAGTGGGATGGAAAGGCCTTGGTTTGGTGATGGGGGAGATGGTATTTGGTTCGGCAAAGACCGGTTGAAATATATCCAACACTTGCCCCCCAAAGTGGGGTACGTGCTTGTATGTGCCGCGCTTTGTTTTCCTATAGCCGAGGTAGCTTCGTTCGGTCTTGGGTGTGCCGAACCGGTTGGTCCGGTCGACATGTTTTGCTTATAAATAGAGACTTTAGGTTATTGTCATCCTTTATCGTTTTGAGATAGCCGAACCAACCTGATTACCGAATCAATCTGAGGACCGAACCATCCTGATTACCAAATCAATCTGAGTACCGAACCAGGTATGTTTGAATGCCGAATGGGCCTATTCTGAATTACCGAATGATCTCTTGAGATCCCCAAATACCGAATGAGCCTTCATATCTGCCCTACCGAATGAACCTTTGCATCTGCCCTACCGAATGAACCTTTGTATCTGCTTGTTTATATCCTCCGTTCTAACAGTACGCTTTTTATGTTGCAGATAAATGTCTCAAAAAGCAGAAACTCGATCAGATAAAAAGAAGTCCCAGGGCGAAGGAGAATCTTCCTCAGTGCCCCCTGTTCAGCCAGGTTCGGAACGTCACGGATCTACCCCGAGATCACTAGTGGACGGGTACGGCACTCAAGAGCTTCTGAACTCCCCGCCCGATTGCTTTCCCAGCTCCCTTAAGGAAGAGCAGCTTGATGTCATCTCCCGTTCTTTCAGAATTGATAGGGCGCGAATGCTGTTGCCAGGGAGAGAAGTTATGCTATACGACCCTCCCGAAGGGTACTTTGCCTACAGCAGATACCACTGCATGTGTGGTGCCATCCCGCCTCTTAATGCTTGGGTAGCCAGCTTCCTTACATATCTAAAGGTGGCCCCATTCCAGCTTCAACCTAACTCCTATACTATATTGGTGAGCCTCTTCGTCATCTTCCAGAGGAAGTATGGGCGTGCTCCTTCCAATCGGGAGATCCGGTACTTATATAATTTGAGAGGCTATAAGAAGGGGTCCCCATACATCAGCTTGGAGTCAGCTGTAACCTTTAAGCCGGTTTTGGATCTGTATTCTAAGTACAGCATGTTCAAGAAGGAGTGGTTCTTCGTCAGGGACGACTCTGTTTCGATTCGGCGTTTCACCTCTGGATGTAAGTCGATGCTTTATTTATAATTTCCATTCTGGTTGCAATGCTTTTTCTCATATGTTTTCATTTTTGCTAGCGATAGGTGGCTTTGCGGTTGTGGAGACTGATCGCCTGGTTCAGACGGCGGCTGAGATAGAAGCTATCCCCGGGAGAGATAGATCAGCTGCCTACCTGATCAAAAATGCGACCCTTCTGGAGTATAACTTGATCCTTCCACAGCAGTCAGTAGTCAAGCAGAGGGAAACGGCGGAGGAGAGGGCGGTTGCTCAAGCTAAGGGAGGTGTCACAATAGAGAGTGGCAAGATGAAACCTTTCACAAAACCTCCAACTGTCGGAGGCAAGAAACTTAAGAAGTCGGACGGTCCTTCCTCCAGCAATTGTCCACTTACCCAGGGGGAGGAAGACGTAGAGGAGGAGAGAGGTGAGGGTGGAGATGACCGGGAAGGTGATGATGGTGGCGATGGCATCGGGGCTAAGCTGACAAGGCCGAGACTGGTGCAAGCGTGTCTTCCCAGGCTATTCCAGCCAAGGTGGCTCCGACGACTCAAGGTGAACTTTTGACTTCTGCAGGCTCCATTTATGATAGGGACTTAGGAATATTTTATGATCTGCTCCCGTCCTGGAATGAAATTCAGGACTTATTGCAGTGTCCTACTTTTCCCCAGGGTTTGTATAACAAATGTGTTTCCTTTCTTCTTTTAACTTTTAATTTACCGCGTTTCTCAAATTAGGGACTAATGTAAGCTTGTGACACTTGTTCTTCATATCAGGAGCAGGTAAAACGGCCAAGGCCTCAGATCTTCGGCACAGGCTTGAACAATACAAGCTCTCCAAAGCTTCCGCCAAGCCGAAGCCTTCGTCCCACCGTTCCGGGGATGTAGTCGGCTACCGTCCTCTTCTCGGGGTTATCGAAGAGGGTATGCAAAAGAGAAAGAGGAGTCATCCCTTATCTGAATCTTCATTTGGTCCTCAGCCCCCAATTCAGCCTCTTCATGATATCACGGAGGAGGATACTGAGTTCGCACTCTCTCCGCACCCGTCTGAAAATCCTACTGTTACTCAGATTGATCGTCCTAGCTTGGCTCGTAACCCATTTGCGGGTCATCCTGATCTGGATCCAAGTTCCCATGATATCACCCTTGACGAGGTTACCGGTGAGCACCTTCTTCCCCGCAATCCCATGGTACGGGTGCTTGATGAGGCTAAGTCCTTAGATCTCGATTTACTTACTACTCGGATAGTCACCATGGGAGACGAGGCCAAGGCTAATATTGATCGGGTGGCGGAGGAGACTAGGAAGCTGATGGGACATCATGCCCGGTTGGTTAAGGCTGGAGAGGAGATTGGGAGTGCCAACATCCGACTACGATTGATGGTTTCAGATCAGACCAAACAGCTGGCTGATCAGGCCATTCAGATTTCTCAGCATGAGGCTGCCTCCGGGCGGTTGAGGAAGACTATGGAGGAGGCTAGTAAGGCGGAATTGCGGAAGATGGAGGCTGCCTGCAAGGAGCAGATAAATATGGCCATCTCGATAGTGGACAAGGTTCGGAGGGCGGATCTTGAGCAGTTAGAGGAGCTGTCGGGGAAGCTTGAAGCCGCAGAGCTTGCTCAGGTCAGGCTAAAGGAGGAGATGGAGGTGATGAGGAGGACCCTTCAGGCTGACTGCTTGCGATACCAACTGGAGAGGGATGCTGCCATTGCAAGGCTATCGGTTTCTGAGGCTCGTATGAGGGAGTTTGAGGAGAATGAGGGGATGATGGATGATATGCTGCAGGATATGTACTTTCGCATTTGGAAGCAGGGCAGCTTATCTTGGATGGACGACTACCCCCGGGTTATGGCTAGGATTTACCTCAGGGCTCTAGAGGAGGCCAAGGCTGAAGCGGATAAGGACGGTGGAGCGGCCTTTAGGATGGATGTGGTCACCGCTCAGTTTTCCAAGGAGGAGAAGACAGCGGTGAAAGAGGGGATGCGGTTGTTCGCGGCTGAGGAGGCAGGTGTGGAAGTAGGGGATGACGACCAAGACGATCAAGGGGAAATTGCTGGTAACCTCTTCTTCATTAGTTTCTTCTTTTGTTAACTCTGTTGCTTATCACTAATGATTTCTTTTTCTGACCGGACAGGTGGGCAACAGGACAAGGACAAGACTCCAACGCAGCCGGCTCCCTGATTAGACCTGGAAAATTCTTTTTGTGGTCTTGACATGGTTGTATATGTTAGTCTTAAAACAGTAGAGTAACTTTTAGGTTGTAATTCTTGCCACTTGTAATAAATAGCTCTATTTTTGATGTGTAATTCTTTAACTTAATCTGATTTTGTCGTCTTCTGAACGTTTTTGCTATTTTGACATGTTGCATAAGAAATATAGCTATGCATATTCTTGTAATTAAATCGTGTTTGATGTCAGGTTCTTGTTTAAAACATAATTTCATGACTTGCAGTGTTAGCGTGAGGTGTGAACAAATTATAGGCATATATGAAAGAAGGAAATACCGCCCTTTATATTTTGCTTGTAGATGGCAGCTTTGAATATCATGTGTGACCGAGTAAGGGATGCGGTCCAGTATCTTGCTGTGAGTATCCACTTCTATTAGTGAGTGTCTCCTGTCTTGTGTCCTGTACTTCAGGAATTGTTACAGAGGATAAGAGAAAAGTTTCTTAAGTAAAATTGAAATATGTGAAAAAGTAAAAACTTCCAATCACGGAAGGCCTTCGATGTGCTTAAGTTCGTGGCAAACGGGTTTTGTAGTCACTTTCCCTAGCTGTGGGTCTTGGAGACATTTGTCACCCATCTTACGCCTCCGCGGGGAGTTAATTCTTTTTTACCACAGCCGCACTTAAGACACATCGGAGCCGAGATCGCGCACAGTAACTACCCGGGCCATTATGGCCCGTAATCGTGGGTATTATTCGATTTACTGTGGCCGGCTAGCGTGGGTGCCGATCGTCAACCGTGAACTGCCCCTGGCTGGCCACACCTTAT
Organism: Allium fistulosum; assembly: GCA_030737815.1. Taxonomy (NCBI): domain Eukaryota; kingdom Viridiplantae; phylum Streptophyta; class Magnoliopsida; order Asparagales; family Amaryllidaceae; genus Allium; species Allium fistulosum. The sequence goes on along the minus strand of CM060904.1, from coordinate 576,937,526 downwards.
GTTGGGGCTTATAGTCGGTTCACAGTTGCCGGCGAGCCGAATGCCATAATGAGCTGCCTCGGCTATAGTCGGCCTTCTCGGTGGCTTATAATCGGCTCATTACAGTTGGCTTTAAGGGCCGTCGCGAGCAATGAGTTAACCCGCAGCAGAGGGATGCCGGAGCAAAAGTGTCTCATTGGCGAGGGCATAGATTCGCATAGTACCTGTTAGGTCTTGTCCAGGTGAAGTTGAGCTGTGAAGTGCCTGGCATAGGATTTTGTTCAACAGAAAAGGATAAAGTTAACAAGCAGCCAAGATATGAAGGAACAAGTTAAAAAAGAGACAAGGTTTTTTAAAGTGGTTCGGCATGAAAAGGCCTACGTCCACTGATTCTCTTTGTTAATTCACTTCATATGGGAAGTACAAGTTAAGAAAAGTATCGACGGAGGTGTTGGATGTTCCATGCCCTCTGGAACACCTCTCCGTCCACTGTTGACAAAATATAAGCTCCATTGTGGAGATCTTTATGAATTACATATGGTCCATCCCAGATTGGATCTAGTGCTCCGGGGCGGGGGAAGATTCGCTTGAGGACAAGGTCCCCTTCTTGTAAGGTACGATGCTTGACTTTGGAGTTGTATTGTGCTGCCACTTTTTGCTTGTGGGCCGCTGCTTTAAGGACTGCATCATTTCTTCTCTCCTCCACTAGATCCAAAGACATGTGAAGGAGTTCTTCGTTCTCTTCTAGGTTATAGTGGATCCAACGGTGGGAAGGGACAATGGTTTCAACTGGGAGCATAGCCTCCGATCCGTATGCCAAAGAGAAAGGAGTATGCCCTGTTGATGTTCTGAAAGATGTGCGATAGGCCCACAGTGCCGTAGGGAGTTCATCCACCCAAGCGCCCTTTGACTTTTCGAGTTTCTTTTTTATTAGAGTTTTCAGAATTTTGTTGACGGCTTCGACTTGTCCGTTTGCCTGGGGATATGCTACGGATGAGAAGCTTTTATGAATTCCGTGCTCTCGGCACCAGTTGGCGAATTCCTCGCTGTCAAACTGAAGTCCATTGTTTGATATGATTTTGAGTGGGACTCCGTACCTGCATAGAACATTTTTGATCAAGAAGTTAATAACTTTTGCTGAAGATACTTTATTCAGAGGTTCCGCTTCCACCCATTTGGTGAAATAGTCGACTGCCACTATAGCATATTTGGCCCCGCCTCAGCCCATTGGTAGCTCGCCGATTAAGTCAATTCCCCATATTGCGAAGGGCCAAGGGCTGGTCATTTGAGTAATCTCAGTTGTTGGTAGCCGCGGAATCTTAGCAAACTTCTGGCATCTATCATTTCTTGACGAAATCTAAGGCGTCCTTGCTTAAGGTAGGCCAAAAATATCCATATCGGAGTATCTTCTTTGCCAAAGTTTGCCCTCCGGCGTGATCTCCGCAGCTTCCCTGATGGATGTTAGATAAGACTTCCTTGGCTTCCCTCCCAACGACACACCTTAATAACGGGTTAGAGAATCCACGCCGATAGAGGATGTCTTCTTGTATTGTGTAGCGGGATGCTTTCCTCAAGATTTTCTTGACTTCGTTACGCCCGTTGGGTAGCGTGCCGCTTTGTAGGTAGTCTCGGATGGGAATCATCCAAGTTGCTTCTTCGGTTGCAGCTATCAGATTCACTTGCTCAAAACTTGGGGCCAATTGCTTCGAGATGGTTACTGCCCCGAAGATGGCGATGTCTCTCATACTTGCTTGCTTTGCCAATTCGTCGGCCTCTTGGTTATCTTCCCGAGGGATGTTTTTGACTAAGTAGTGGTCCAATCGGCTGAGAAGTAACTTGGTCTTCTTTAAATATGCTATGAGTCGTTCTTCTCGAGCTTGGAATTCTCCTAGTATTTGGTTAACAATAAGTTGAGAATCGCTATGAAGACACAAAGAATTGGCTCCAATTTCTATGGCAAGTTCTAATCCAGCTATTACTGCTTCATATTCTGCATCGTTGTTAGTGGCAGCGAACTCCAACCTTATAGCATAGTGTAGCTTATTTCCCCTGGGAGTGATTATTACCACACCTGCCCCCGAGCCTTGTTCGTTCGATGCGCCATCCACAAAGAGATTCCACTTGATGTCTTTTGCTATTTCCAATTGCTCCTTATCTTCGTTGGTAGTGAATTCTGCAATGAAATCAGCCATGGCTTGTCCCTTGATGGCGATGCGAGGGTGATAGGTGATATCATACTGACTTAGTTCAATGCACCATTTAAGTAGTCGCCCAGAAGTGTCGGGACGATGGAGTACCTGCCTCAGTGGTTGGTCGGTCAGAACTTTGATGGAATGGGACTGGAAGTAGTGACGCAGTTTCCGTGATGTGATTAGTATACAGTATGCTAGCTTCTCAAGTTTAGGATATCTAACTTCTGCCCCAGTAAACCTCTTGCTGACGAAGTAAACTGGCCGCTGCGTGCGATTGTCTTCCCTTACCAAGGCAGCGCTTAGGGCGTGAGATGACACAGCAAGGTATAGGTATAATTCTTCGCCTTCGCTTGGAGTCGAGAGTACCGGTGGTTTCTGGAGGTGTTCGATTAAGTCAAGGAAAGCAGTTAAGCATTCGTCAGTCCATTCGAACTTTCCTTTGTCTTTCTTTAGAGCTTCGAAAAAGGGAACGCACTTGTCTGTTGCCTTCGAGATGAATCGGCTTAGGGCGGCCACTTTTCCATTCAAACTTTGCATTTCCTTCCGAGTGGAAGGTATCTTGATATCCCTTAGAGCTCGGACTTGTTCAGGGTTTGCTTCAATCCCTCTGGCATGGACGATGAATCCTAAGAACTTTCCTGATGACACTCCGAAGGATCACTTTAGTGGATTCAACTTCATTCCATACTGTCGAAGTACCTGGAACATCTCGCCTAGGTGGCTTACGTGATCTTTGGCTTTCCTTGACTTTACCAGCATGTCATCCACATATACTTCCATAGTTTGTCCTATTAGCCCTGCAAACATCTTGTTGACAAGGCGCTGGTAGGTGGCTCCTGCATTTTTAAGTCCGAAAAGGCATTACCTTATAGTAGTATAAACCCCGGTCGGTGATGAAACTAGTGTGGTCTTGGTCGGGAGCATGCATAGGAATTTGGTTATATCCTGAGTATGCGTCCATAAAAGATAGGAGCTCGTGCCCGGCTGTGCTGTCTACAAGTTGGTCGATTCGGGGAAGTGGGAAGCAATCCTTTGGGCAGGCGTCGTTTAGGTTGGAAAAGTCAATGCAGGTTCGCCACTTCCCATTAGCCTTCTTTACCAGCACCGGGTTGGCGATCCATTCCGGGTAGATAGCTTCTCGTATGAAGTCATTGGCGAGTAGATTCTTTACTTCTTCATCGAGGGCTGCTGATCGTTCTGCCCCCATACTTCTTTTTCTTTGTTTTACGGGCGCCTTGGTAGGATCAATGTTTAATATGTGGCATGCTATGTCGGGGGAGATTCCGGTCATGTCAGCATGTGACCATGCGAATACATCCAAGTTGTGGCGGAGAAAATCGATGAGTTGTTCCTTCAATTCGCCTTTTAGTTGGGACCCAATTTTCAATAGTCTACTTGAGTCGTGCTTGTCTACAAATATAAACTCCATAGCCTCTGCAGGCTCGGCGGTGGCCTCCTCCTCTTTGTCCCTAGGGTCTAATTCATTGAAAGGGTCGCTGGTATATCGAAGAGGAGGAGCTTTCTTTAGTTGCTATGCTTCTAGACTTTTCATGCAGAGGGCAATCTCTACACCCTTCCCTTTATCCTTCCTGTGGTTGTTGCGGAGTTTAATCACATAGCAGTCTCGAGCAACGTCCTGGTCTCCTTCTACTTCCCCTATTCCATTGTCCGTTGGAAACTTCATTTCTAGGCACCATGGGGCTAGGACAATTTGGAAGTCAGACAAGGCTGGTCTTCCTAAGAAGGCGTTGTAGGCTGAATGGTTTTCTATTAGCACGAACGTCTACTTCCGTACAATGGAGCGGGGATGGCTTCCAATCTCAACAAAGAGGTCCAGTTGCCCGAGGGGCACCTTTGCATCTCCAGTGAAACCGTGTAGTGGTTTACCGCAGGGAGATACATCCTTCATTGATAGCTTCATTTTGTCGAATGCGTGTTTGAACAGGATGTTTACTGAGCTTCCAGTGTCTACCAGGATTCGGTAAACTTCGGCGGGACCGAGTCGGGCAGAGATAACCATGGGATCCATGTGAGGGTACTGCCTTCCTTCTAGGTCACGCTTACCGAATGTGATGTCATCACTTTCTTTCCGCTTCGGGTGGCGCTCTTCTATAACCGAATTGACACAGTCTTTATTGTCTCTAAGCAACTTACCATATCTTTCCATTTCTTTCCAGCTTCTGTCTGCGATGTGCGGTCCTCCCGAGATGGTATGGACCACTATCTTTTCTTGACTAGAGCTGCTAGTGTTGCGGTTTCCTCTACCGATCTCTGGTGAGGGTAGCCTTTGGTTCTCATTGGCAGGAGCTGGAGTCCTGTCCTGACCTTTCACATAGCGTTCCAGCTTCTTCCTCCTGATGTGTTCCTCAATCAAGTCCCGGAGATGATGGCATTCATTGGTATCATGCCCATGAGATTCGTGGAAGCGGCAGAATTTTCCAGACTTCTGCACGTTATCTGATTCCTTCTGGTATGGTGGGCATTTGTATCTAACTTCGCCTTGGGTGGCAAGGAAGATATTTTCGATGGTCTCGTTCAAAGGAGTGTAAGTGTCGAATCTCGGTCCAGGCCGATATAGGCGCTTTTCTCCCTTCTTGCCCCCAGCATTGTCTCTGGAATCATTTCTTCGAACGTCCCTTGCCACAGCAGGGGCGTTGCTGTGAGTTGCCTTATTTTGCTGTCCTGACTGCCCTTCAACAGCAGCATCCTCAAGCCTCATATATTTCCCGGCTTCATGGAAGAAATCGGGTAAAGTGGCTGGTTTTTCTTTTGTCAACCTTCTAGCAAATTTAGTGTCCGGATGCACACCACTACAGAGGGCCATTAGGATACGCTTCTCATCGGCATCTTGGACTGCGGCTGCTGCGGCATTGAATCGGGTTAGGTATTGCTGCAGTTTCTCTCCAGGTTTCTGTTTGACGCTGGATAAGGAATAAGCATCCTTAGGTTGTTCCACATGAATGCGGAACTGACTGATAAACTTTTCTTTCAACATTTCGGACGAGCTGATGGATCCCTGGGGTAAATGACAGAACCAGGAGGTAGCAAGATCTGTTAAGAAGAGCGGAAAGCATTTGCACAGTACTCCCTCTGTCGCTCCACTCATGAGCATATGTTGTGTATACCTTTGTAAGTGTACGATGGGGTCGGAGGTTCCCTTGTAAGGTTCCATTGTTGGCATCTTCCATTCTCGGGGGGTGATAGCAATTTCGATATTGCGGGCGAAAGGGCTGGTTACCCTAGCGCCTATCCCTCGATCTCTTTGCTCCCATTGGACGCACTCTCTGAATAAGCGTGCCATCCTTTCATCAGAATTTGGAGCAGATAGAAAGGAATTTGTTTCTGTTCTGTGGGATTGATTCCGTCCAGATGACCTGTAGGGATGGTATCGTCTATCATTCCTCATGTTTTCCAGCGGCTGCCTTTGATCTTCTGGGAGCATGCTAGGGTCAGCTACATTGGCCATTGCCTTGATCTTCCCCTGCTGGGCTCGGATCTAAGCACTTCCTCCGGTCCAACTTCGGGCTGGACTCTAGCTCGGCCCCGTTCACCGGCGTTTCCGTGGTTAGGCAGTATGACAGGCTCAGCTACAGTTGACCTTCGTCCGGTACCTCCCCCGTTGGGTTCGATACCAAACGTTTCCTCAGGCCATACTTCAGGCTATGCTCGGTCTCGTCTCCTACCATGGCTACTTCCGCCGTTAGCTCCTTCGAAGAAGGAAGATCTTTGTTGTCTCTGAGATCCTCCAGACTAGGACTCGCCCCATGATTCAGTGTTGCGGTTGGACTCTTCAGCATCCCTTAAGCGTGACATGAGATGGTCCACCAAGGCTTCATGTTGGGACGTGAAGCGGTTAGTTACTTCAACCACAACTCTGTCCAAATCTGCCCTAGTAATTGCTGCAGGCTGTTCTGTGACAGGAGTGGTTGGGTTAGCCTGTCCTTCATTTGTTACTTCTGCTGGAGGAGGACGATTTACTTGATTCGTGACAGCTGGATCTGGAAGACTGCTGGATGCGATGTTTTTTCCTTTGTTAACATCTTTTCTCTGTTTGGGAGGCATGTTTTCCAAGTGGCGAACGATGCTGTTAGGAAAACTGTTAAGTGGATGAAGCTGAAGCTTCGAGCTTCTAGTTCTCAGTGAAAGCACCAAAAAATGTTTGCACAAAAAATGGACAAACACCTCAAAGTTGTGTGATTTAGTAGATCTTATGTTGTTCTTAGTGATTTGGGTGATTTATGCAAATATATGAAAAGCAGGGGCTAAACTGTAAAAAGACACGCAGATTTATAGTGGTTCAGTCAGAATGTGCCTACGTCCACTTTATATGTTATTTCTCTTCTCTTTTTTTGATTACAAGTACAAAGCTTTGATACAAGTAAAAGAAAGTCGTTTGAAAGTTCTCTCCGTGCTTGAGCATTCAAAACTTGTCCCCCATTGCTGTACCCCTGCCCCTCTATTTATAGAGTGAGGCTAGGGGTAGGGGTCTTGGAGGTATACAGCAGCTGGCGGGCCTGGGCTGATGTAATCTGGTCTGGTGGAGCGGGTCCGGCTTACTTTGGTTCGGTGGTAGAAGTATGGTGGACCGGCGTACTTGGTTCGGTGGGAAGAGGTGAGTGGACCGGTGTATTTGGTTCGGTGGGAAGCATGTTGAGTGGATCGGTGTGCTCGGTTCGGTGGGAAGCATGTTGAGTGGACCGGTGTACTTGGTTCGGTGGGAAGAGGTGAGTGGACCGGTGTACTTGGTTCGGTGGGAAGCATGTTGAGTGGACCGGTGTACTTGGTTCGGTGGGAAGAGGTGAGTGGACCGGTGTACTTGGTTCGGTGGGAAGAGGTGAGTGGACCGGTGTACTTGGTTCGGTGGGAAGCATGTTGAGTGGACCGGTGTACTTGGTTCGGTGGGAAGAGGTGAGTGGACCGGTGTACTTGGTTCGGTGGGAAGCATGTTAAGTGGACCGGTGTGCTTGGTTCGGTAGTGGGATGGAAAGGCCTTGGTTTGGTGATGGGAGAGATGGTATTTGGTTCGGCAAAGACCAGTCGAAATATATCCAACATTTATTTACAATTTAAATTCAAGTCAAATATATATATATATATATATATAAAATTTCAGATTTACTCATATATATATATATATATCCATACACATATATATTCACATATACAAATATATATACAATATTTAAATTTTAAATGATTTATATAGAATTTATTTTAATTCGGGGAAACTTGCATCACTTTATTGATTAATTTCACAAATTTAATTCAATAACTCAATAAATTATCAATTTAAATATATGTAAAATTCAGGGTCGTTACAGACTTCCCCCCTTAAAAGAATTTCGTCCTCGAAATTGCCAAGGAGACACCAAGATAGATGAAGAATATTTCATCAATTCAAACTGAATATCTATTCTGCATTTGGCTTACCAAATCAGAATATCAACAATAGATACAAGAAAGAATCTATTAAGTTTTTCACACTATACTCGGGTCATCCAAATCTACGAAATATGGAGTGATGTCGGTTAGTTCAAAGGGATAACTAACCATTCGTAGAATATATTCGGAATCCCAAAGAATAGATAGATATATGGATACAATTTCAAAACTTTTAGTTTAGAACCAAGGTATACCTACCAACCATAACAAACAAAACAACCAATTCATTCAAACAAACAATTTTGGCTTATTTGGAGTTTATGTCCCATATTAATATATCGAATCTCTTCCTGGATCTACCAGAAATCATCGATGAATTAAGGAAAGATGACAAACAAAAGAGATTAATAGAGAAAATTTGTTTCTGTGTTGTTACAGAGTATTGACCATTTATAGTCGTATTCCTCTGTCCCATATCTCATCCTCTTCTTGCACTCATACTTATTATCAGTGGATAGAAAGAGAATTTACTGAGGCATACGGACAGATATCTTAAGGATACTCATTCTAGGGTATACTTCACCCTATCTCTAATGAGCTACTTAATGTGTTATACTCCTGAGCTAAAGTTTTACCCTCAGCTCTGATACCAAATTGTAGCGATCCAAAATTCAGCCTTCGAAAATCGGCACCCGTACTTCACTTGTACTCAAAATGTCGTAGATTCAAACGCCGAATCTGGCTCACCGGAGCTTATAACACCATTAAGTATAACAACACGGCGGAATAAAAATAGATGATATCATATACAACTCAAATGAATACAATATCCAGTATGATATACAACAATGATATCAATATGATACAACAATATCAGAGATAAATAATGATACAGCGGAAATAACAGAAATGATAACTCCAAATGATCAGTCAGAGAAGCTGAGTCCAATAATTCCAACATCAGCTCGAACCACCAAGATAAGCAACGTCAGTCCATGAACACCAAGAATTGAACTAGCTCCAGATAATCTACTAAACCTGAATATTTGAGAAACCCAACTCTAGACTGCCCGTGTGGAAAATTGTGGGCACCCAGAGTTTAGGAAAGGAACAATAAACTCCGAGTCAGTCATGGGACAGGTGTGAGCAATAAAAACAGTTTATCCTTAAACAATAACAAAAGAATTTTAAATATTGAAACCCGCAATGCTTTTGGAAAATGAAACTACCATAAGACCTCCCGCCACACACACAATGCAAACGCAGAATTGGAGAAGATTTCTTCTTATGATAGTCAAACATGCTTACTACGCAAAACAATCATTGGATATTATTACTAGTGCATAGTGTAGAAAACATTTCGAAAGTATAATATTAATCTTAGCCAGCATAGGCATTTCACACTATGCCTACTATAGCTACCATCTAAACAGTGGGGCGCCACCATAAGTAAATGGCAGGATCGACAACTAAAACCGTACAGGGTTCGTATTGGAAATGGGATTTCCAACAAATGGTCAGGCTAAGGAACTTCCTACCGCCACATGGGATCGCCTCTGGCTGGACGTCCCGAGAACTAACTAGCTCTCTGCCAACACAAGGCCGGGTTACCCCTGTAACTAGGTAACTCACGAATATGCCATTCCCCGGTCCTTTGGGACCTTTATCCGAGGCGCCTCGATCAAACAACAATCACACAGTAAATGAGATTGGAGTATCCACATAGGTTAAATACCAGGGCTCCATACCTGATACCACCCTTTTCCAAAAGGAAATGACATACCCTAAAGGGCGCGACCCTTATAACCTTGCCGCATATTCCTGTTTCAAGCATTTTCGGTCTGTGAGGTTCGATGAGGTCTCGTCCACAAAGCTACGCTTTTTCACAAAGTTGTGCTTTGATCAACAAATGATCAATAAATAATCATCACACAGCAACACTCAGCATGCCACACTACCAAATTGGGAGTGTATCACTGATAACCTTCAATTACATGACCTTTGAGCTCGTACGTCTCAGAGAAGGGTGTTAAGCTAAGAGAATAAATTCTCCGCCACTAACAGAAATGTATTTGAAAGAAATCTGCTTTATATCTCAAAGTGTAATGTCAGACATGTAACCATACAAGTCTGTTCTGGGTTCGAACAGAACCGAAGGCACTTCCGAAGAAGCCCTTGCAATCCGGGTATTCACAATCCCGATCGAATTTCCCATCACTTAGGAAATCTCTATACCGGCACGACTTAGTGCAGAGACAATCGATAGGTCATCCTATCATTCTCGCAAATACCCGGTCTTCAACACAGGTCTTCAAATGCTATCCATATACGACGTATCACTTATTCGGAATGGGTTATGTAACACAAAGGTCCTCTCCCGGCTAAACCGAATAATGAGCGCAATATTTTAAAACATATGGATATTGGGATTTCAATTAAGTCACAATTGGTTATCCAAAACTTTCTTTCAAATGGTTTAAACACATTACCATTTTAATCTTTAAACAAAAAGATTCATTTTAAGATTTTCCAAATCAATATCCATTTCAAATGGATTAACTCATTAAATCTTTAAAACAAAGATTCAACTTATAGCTTTCAAAACAATTCCATTCCGAATGGTTTAAATTCATACAAACACATTTATAACATCTTTAACCGTAATTTCTAAACATAGAATTCAATTCCCAATTCTGAATTCAAATTCAAATTGAATTATTTAAAGTGAAACTTTACCAAGTTATTCAAAATAATTTTTTATCTTAAAACTCCTTTTCAAAAGCTTTAACATTTAATCCAAATCCATTTCCAAAATCAATTGAAATTAAAATTTCAATTTCAAAAACATTAATTTTAAATCATCTGTGACTTAACCGATTTCCTCTTGAAATCCATATTTGTGTGTGCAAGAGTGTAGTCCAGGGGTTTCACACAGTAGTGCAACATCATTTAGTCATCACAGATTCAATTATAGCAATATATTTTATAAGCGGTATAATTATAACGCTTATCTTTTATTCACAGATCACAGATATATATATTACAGATAATATATTGCATTCATCCCAGATAAATAAATTACATTACAGATCACAACACAAATCAGGATGTATCACTAAGCATCACAGATCAGGAATATCAAAAAATCAAATCGTCCAATAGAATCCAAACATCCATAAGTAGAATCAATCTAATTATCTGATTAATTTAAATCAGATTAATTATATATGAATTACTAATCCTGGTTAATTAATCATTTATAAATTACTAATTATTTTGGTTAATTATTCTTTAATCATTTATAGATTAACCTTTATTAATAAATTCATCAACCATAAATTATTAAATAATTATTTAATTCACCATTTAATTAATTATCTTTAATTATATAATTAACCCCCAATTTATTATCATTAAATTAATTATCCTTAATTGGTTACAAATTGATTACCCTCAAGTTAACTACAAAATTAATTAATTCTTAATTAATAAACACCCCTTAATTACTTTCACAAGTTAATTTACCTTTAATTAATTAATTAATTATTATCAAATTAATTAATTAATTACATTAATTAATCTCTAAATAAATTAACCTTTACCACTAGATTAATAATTTATCTTTAATTATTTAATTACTCTTTAATTAATTTTCATTAATTAACTAATAAATTAATTAACCCTCAATTTATTATCATTAAATTAATTACACTAAGTAATTAGCCTTTATTTTAGTTACAAAGTAATTAACTTTAATTTAATCATATTAATTTATTACCTTGATTAAACAAATCAACCTTTAACAAATCACATTAATTAATTAATTATCCTTAATTAAACCAAGACTTCAATTAATTAAAGATATATCTTTTCTTAATTTATCACTTTATTTCATTTATTAAATCTTATCAGATGCTTGAAATTGGTTAATACAAAGATCATCATTTTTGAAACCCATTTGGGATTAAATAAGATAATCGATTTTTAATACACAATCATATAAACCCAAGACAGTTTTAGGACAATTTACTTTAAATTTCAAATCGTGAAACTTATTTAACATTTCCCTGAGTAAAACATTTACTTTGTTTTAAGTCTTCAATTTCTGGTTGTTTATTAACCTATTAACCTTAATACCAAAAGAACCCGAGCCTCGATTTGAATCCCTTCGAGTACGACTTCGAGTCATACGCGACACCGTTTGCTTCGAGCAAATTCACGAATCCTCCGAGTTCCATTTCATCTTCGCCTTCCCCAACACTGCTTCAAACCCAGATGCACAAACATGAACCGTGCACGTGTACAGTTGCTTGCCGCTCCTCCGACCATTGCCATCGTCGCACTCAGGTCATCGATGAACTATCCCATCCTTCTGACCACCCAGGTCCTTTGATTTCACCATCGTTTGAAATTTAGTACTTCGACTCACACTGTAACAAAAGCCCATCACCTGCATATGCCTCGTATTTGCCAACCACGACCCCAGAACCAACGCGAGCCTGGCCGAAGCTTCGCCACACGCCAACTCATCCATTCCCCTAGGGCCGATCCCCCAAAATCCACCATCGACCGAATGCCCCCGTTAAACCCTAATTCTACGTCGCCCGGCCACCACATCCCTCGAGAACCCCTTCGGCCATTTTTCCCGAGACCGTACATCATCACTCTATCTCCAGTAGCGACCGCGACTGTCCTAGCTCACGTGATCGCCGTAGATTGCAAGAAATCAATTTTCAGTTCAACTTGATTTTTCTCATCAAATATCAACCTAAAAATTCTAAATTGATTATCAAAAATCATAATTTTGAATTGTGAATCTGTTCATATAATCAAAACCCGTAACTAAATCACTTGATTTTTCTACTTCATGTTGGTCATCACTGACATTTTCATTTTCTGGAACTCTTATCAGTTGATTTTATCTAGAATTTTTTTTTTAAATTCGAATCTAAGTATCCCTAACATTTTCTTTTTAAAGGTTAAGATATTAAAACAGCTTGTATATTTAGATTTGAATTTTTGTAGGAAATCCTGTTGTTCATTTTACAACAGATAGGTAGCTTTATATACACACAGTCACATATATGTGCATAAACGTATATTCACCTCAACGCTCTATATTATCTTCAGATTTCTTCACTAAAATCAAAAATGCAAATGGACTCAGGATCTAAAAGTTTTGCCCACATTGTTCAAAAGAGGAAAGGTTATTGATTTTTCTTTCTTATGTTCTAGAGCCTGTATATATATCAGAGGTATATATAACATGATGGACACAAGCATACACATGAATTATAGAATAAATTCATGCTATAATCCAAACATCTATCATCCATGCAAACAATTTCACCCCAGAATTTACACACATATCAAAGTATAACACAAATCTAACTGAATTTGGGATAGTTTGCTCACCTTGTTTTCCCAGAAGAAGGAGAACAGAGCTTCATGTTGAAACAGTTTTGAAAATGCAAGCTGAAAACCCCCCTTTATCTCTGATTTGAATGAAGTTGTATTGTTGTTTAAAGTGAAGTCTTGTTTAAATTGAAGATGAGATATGCTTCAGATTTTCTTAGTTTAAATGAACGAGCTGAAATGAAGTGAGAAGTTGATATATGGAAAATGAGATTACTAGGTGATGTATATATTTCTTTATATAGGTTGATTATGGGTTGTACAAAATAGGACAGGGATATTTTCCTTGTTTCATTAATTATGCAGATTTTCTTAGCTCTTTGGTGGCTGATGAGATATGGCATTTATTACCTTGTACCACTTACCTTATTTCATTTGCTTCTTTGGGCTGTAACATGTTTGAGAAAACATGATGACTTCTATACTTTGTATATTTGTATTTCTTTATTTCTCAAGTGTTCAAGAATATATATATACACATTTGTTTATCTACTTGTTTTATTTCATTCACATATATTTACTTACTTGTATGTATTTTATTTTATTTTCTTTTGTTTTCTTTCTTTTAACTTGTCTTTATAATATTACTTTATAAATAAATTTCTATTTTAGACTATTTAGAAAGATTAGGTATTATTAATGGCTTCCAGATCTAGATCTGGAGACTAGGGTTTCTTCCCTTTTCTCCTTTCTTCTTTTGTTTTCCAAATTTTCTTCTTTTTCTCCGTTTTTTCTTCTCCTTCTTCATTTCTTTCTCCTCAAATTGGGGCTATGGGTTTGCGGGATGAGGAAGGATGGGAGGAGGTGAGAAGGAAAAGGGGCAAGGCTCCAGCGCCCACAGGTCCTGATCAAAGGCTAAATTTGGGAGGGCAAAGACCGAGCAGATCTGGTCCTCTTCCAGATCGGAATAGGGGGAAGAATGTTCATGCGAAATTTGCCGGGCAGCCTATGAAACCATCGAAGCAGAAAGACCTGCTGCCTGGTAATATTCCGAAAATCAAATTCACTGTTTCTGATAACGCCAAAAATTCTCATACAGTGAGGCAGTGAAAGTTGGAGCGGTTGGGGATCTAGGTAATCTAGATCTTGAGTTTATTGAGTCTAAAATAGAGAAAGGTAAAAGGATCGGTTCTCTTACCTCTGTCGCTATCAAAGAAGCGAAGGGAGGCTAGGAGTTTTGTATTTTACTGTACGTGGTTGGGTACAAACCATGGTTGAGAACTTTTGAGGGGTATGCCAATAGGGTTTGGGTTACAAAGAAACCTTTTTCTGTTCAGTCTAGAAATAATGGTTTTTTTGTAGTAAGATTTGGATCTGATGAGGATTGTAATAAGATTCTGAAGTCTGGTCCTTGGTTTATGGATCGGAACTTGATTATTATGAAGAGACTAACTCCAGACATGAAAACAGATAGAGACCTTCTTACTTCTATTCCTATGTGGGTTAGACTTCCGGGTTTAAGTTTTAATCTTTGGGGGAATAAGGCTATTAGTGCACTTACTAGCACCATTGGTATTCCTATTAAGATGGATGAGGCCACGAAAAATAAATCTAGATTAGCTTATGCCAGAGTCCTGGTTGAATTTAATGCTACTTTTGGCATGCCCAAAATTATAGAAGGAATGGATGACAATGGGAGGAGCTTTACCCAGGAGGTGGAATACGAGAATCCCCCTTCCATTTGTGGTAAGTGTGTGTGTTTTGGTCATGTAACTGATGAATGCCCAATGACTAAGACTTGGGTTCCAAAACAGATTCAAGATCCTATTTCTGATAAGGATAATCCTGGGGTGCAGAGTTTGGAAGATAATGAAGATGTTGTAAGGGTGGAGAACGGTAATGGGAAATCTATTGATCTTGAAAATCAGTTGAAGGGTAGATGCCTCAATGATTCTTCCCATGAAAGCAGTAGAAATCCTGTGGAGGTGGTCTCTAATGGGGAGACTCTGATTGATACTATCCAATCAGTAGCTTTTAATGATAATCGAAGTTTAATTGCTGATTGCCTTCCTAAGGAAGGTATTTGGGATAGAACTCAGATAGTTTTCGAAGGATTGGAGACAGAAATTAGAGGTAAATCTCTTTCTGTCCAGTTACAATCAGAAGATAGTCCGTCAGTTCAGGTCGTAGAAGGAGCTGCATCCTCAGATAAGCGTGGTGAGGGGGCAACCTTAGAAGCTTTAGGGTCAGAACCTGCCACTCACACCGAGGTAGGAGTCAGTGAAGATCTAGCCCCATTAGCCAGGCTGGTACTTCCGCCTGATCAAGAGTCTCTTCTACCTGCTTCTCCAACTACCCCGGGAGCCAGAATTTTGAGCCTATCGCCTCAGAAGTCACCTTCACCCCACAAAATCATTCTTAAACGCCATTCGTCATCATTGGAATCTCCTTCTATTCCCATATCTTTATTTCCTAATAATATATTTATTGATGATTGTATAACTAATAATGTTAATTGTAGAAGAGGTACTGAAGTTTGTATTGATTTACAGGTGCAGTACAATCTGGACCAGGATACAAGATCGTCAGAGAAGGCAAAGGGACAGAATTCTTATGATAATTCAGACCAAAATCAGGATGTCCATGTGGAGGTTCCTACTCCTAAGACATAGAGTTTGTGAACATTCAGAAGGATAAGCTTGTTCGTAAGAATCCCAAGTGGGTTCAGATGCTAGGTATTCCAACAGAAGACATAGGGGAATCCTCAAGTAACAGGTTATTGAGGATCCGCAATAACAAGGTTTTATAATGTCTATAGCCTGCTGGAATGTAAGAGGGTTTCATAACCCCAACAGATTGGGAGAAGTGAGAAAACTCATTGAGAAGCACAAAATCAGTTGTTTTGGTATTTTGGAAAATAAGTTATTGTTATCGGATATTTTGAAGTTGGAAAAAGAGTTAGATGGCAATTGGAAAATTTTTAGTAATGTTTCTTGTTATTTTAAGTGTAGGATCTTAGTTTTCATTAACGGAGATTCTTGGGATTTTAACTTTATTAGTATGAGTGATCAACATATCTCCATTGAACTGACTAATACCTCGAAATTCAAATGTAATCTCACTTTTGTGTACGCTCATAACTTTGTTGCATTAAGAAGTAGTCTTTGGAAGAATTTAAAGGAGGATGCTATCAATATTTTTAGACCTTGGCTTGTTCTTGGGGACTTTAACTGTATTCGTAGTCCTTTAGAAAGAAAAGGAGGTAATCCAGTTAATTTTGGTAATTTATTTGAACTAGATGACATGTCAAATCGTACTGGGCTTAATGAGACTAATGTTAAAGGTTATGAATTTTCTTGGTGGTCTGGTCCGAGTCGAAACATATTTTCCAAAATTGACAGGGTATTTGCTAATCTAGATTGGATCAATTTATTCACTGATTTATCGGCTGAATATTTGCCACCCTCAGTGAGCGACCATAATGCAGTCCTTGTTTCGCTCTATGCATCGCCTCGGGTAAAGAATAGACCGTTCAGATATATGAACCACTGGTCTCTTTGTGATAATTATTTTCCCTTGATTGAGAAGAATTGGGTTTCTAATCCTACTGATAGGCCTTTGTTTCAAATCATTAGTATCCTCAAGAAAATCAAGAGAGATCTTAAGAGATGGAGTGTTAATTCTCGAGACACCAAACAAGAGGTTAGTGTTCAGAGAGAGAAATGTTCACGTCTTCAGAAATTGTTGGAAAAATCTTATGATCACAGTTTGGCTATGGAATTCCATACTGCCAGGAACAACTTGGAAATAGCTTTGAAGAAAGAGTTCTTGGATGCCAAACAAAAGGCTAAATGTGAATGGCTGATGATGGGTGATGAAGCTTCTGCTTTTTTCTATGCTAAAATGTCTAGTAAAAGAAGTAGAAATCGATTCACCAACATTGGCATAGATGGGAAGGTAATTCCGGAAGAAAAGTTTGTAGATTCGGCTATTGATTTTTACAAAAGAATTTTCAACCTCCCATCTGGTGATCAATTTCCAGAGGTAATTTGTAAATCGATTATTTCTGATTATGGATCTAATTTTTTGAATGATGGAATATCTTTGGAAGAAATTAGATTTTCATTGTGGGATATTAAAGATTCTTCTTCTCCAGGTTCGGACGGTTTTAATTCGATGTTTTATAAAGTTCACTGGAATCTTGCTAAAGACTTGATTTTCAAAACTCTGAATGATATTTTTAATAAGGGTCTTATTATTAGCGAATGGAACCATACGTTTTTACATTTGATCCCAAAAAAAGACCATTCTTCTTGTATTCAAGATTTTAGACCCATTGCTTGTTGTAATACTTTATATAAAGTTTTCACCAAAATCCTTTGTAACAGATTAGTAGTTTTCTTAGATAAGCTGGTATCCCCGAACCAGACGGCTTTTATTAAAGGTAGATCTATAGGGGATGGTATTCTGTTTGCCCATGAAATTATCAGGGGTCTTGGTAGAAAGGATAATAAATACATGTGTATTAAAGTTGATTTAAAAAAAGCTTATGATTTGATCAATCGATCTTTTGTCATACACATGTTAATAAGCCTGGGCTTCCCTAATAAATGGGTAAGATTAATAGAAACCTTAATTAAGACTCCCGTGTTCTCCATTATTGCTAACGGTGACGCGCATGGTTATTTTAAGAGTTCTAATGGTCTTAGACAAGGTGATCCGCTTTCCCCTTTACTTTTTACTCTGGTGATGGAGTATTTTACTCTTTTGATGGAAGAAAAAGTCAGAGATGGTCTTATTTCTCCTATTGCAGATTTCGACAATAAAGTTACACATCTAATCTACGCTGACGACATTATTATTTTTACTAAAGCCAATGTTAATAATGCAATTGCTATAAGTGATGTTTTTAAGACTATGAAGAGGGTTTCTGGTTTGGAGCTTAGCTTTGAGAAATCTAATGTTTTCTTTGGGAAAGGGGTGGATTGCTGTAATGACATTAGTAAAATTCTCAATATTCAGCAATCGGACCTCCCAATAAGGTATTTGGGAATACCTTTGTCAAGTGCTAATCTGAGAGACAAGGATTGTTTTCCTTTGATAGAGAAGATTAAGGCTAGGATTGTTAGTTGGGAAAATAGAATGTTGAGTTTAGCTGGGAGACTTGAACTAATCAAATCTACCATTTACCCTATTATTCAATTCTGGATGCAGTGTTTTTGCATTCCAGTTTCTACTATTCAAAAGATTAAACATTTGATCTTGAATTTTCTTTGGAAAAGTCGCAGCAGTAAGATTCCTTGGGAGGTTCTGTGTAGACAAAAAGAAGAAGGAGGTTTGGGATTGAGAAATCTAGAAGAGATGAACAAAGCCTTATACGTCAAATTGATATGGAAAGTTATTAATTTAGAAGGTATTTGGGCGAATCTTATTCATTGTAAATATATTGGTCGTGAAAGTATTTGGGAAATTAATCAGTGTTCGTATGATTCGGGGGTGTGGAAATTCATTTTAAAAAACAGAGTTGAAGCTCTAAAATGCCTTTCTCTTAATATTGCTGACGGTAAAACTACTTCTCTCTGGTATGATCCTTGGTTAAATGGAAGCTCTATAATGGAACGAATTGGGAGAGACTCAGCTTTCAGAACTGGAACGGAAAACCTGTCTCTCAGTAAGATTTTAAGTAATGGGAAGTGGAAGTGGACTCGTATAGTTTTTTATTCCAAATCCATGCTGAAATTAAAGGTGTTAAGATTCACAAGAAAAGTGAGAGGGATTTCTGGTCCTGGAAGTGTTCCAAGGATGGTTTGTATCAGTTTAAGAAAGTTTGGAATTCGGTTCGATCCAATTTTGAAATTAAAAGTTGGGCGTCTTTGGTCTGGAATAAAATTCATGTCCCTAAGATGGCGGTATGCCTTTTCAAAGCCATAAATGATTATCTGTTAACTAAAGAAAGACTTCTACAGAAACAGATAGGTGTTGATCAAAACTGTGTTTTCTGTAATAATTACATTGAAAACATAGACCATCTATTTTTTCAATGTAATTTTACAGAACAGGTGTGGTTGTGGAGTTGTAAAATTTTTTTCAAATCTCCGAGAAGTATATTATCCTTCTCTTTGAGGGATGATTTACAGAAAATTGTTTTTCTCTCTAGCTCTAAAAACCTCAACTCGGACTTGTTTCAACTATCACTATCAGTTTGTGTCTGGCACATTTGGATAGAAAGGAATGATAGGATTTTTCAAAATCGTTTTAAAGATAGGATGCAGATTTGTTACAATATATTCCAGACTATGAATATCAGAATGGTTAAATCTAAGCATTTCAAGAACATCACTGACTTTAATGGAACAATTGCATTGAAATGGGGATATACCTTCCAATCTAGAAGTGGGGCTTCTGCTGAATTATCATAAGCACTTTTTTCTCTGCCTTTCTCCAGATCATTGATCCTGCTCCAGGTTTTATGTACCTGTTTTAATTTACATTTTCTTGCTTCTTTTTCCCAATTACATTATCAATTACAATTCTTAATAATTATCGTATTAGCTGGAAAGGATGCAGGTTGCAGGTAGATTTGAGTGTCACAAACTTGTCCTGGTCATTCAAGAAAATATAGATATTTCAGATTGTTTTCTCTCGAATTGAAAAAAGTAAAAAATAAGTTTGGTTAAAACATCTTATCTTTTCTTCTCGAGGGATTCACGTTACTTTCTAAGATCTGAAAGAGGTAGTTGCTTGAGAGTTCTGAGGTCCTGTTCTTCCTGACCTGTTCAGATAGAAGTCAGTTCAATTTCATAGATAAAGGAAGCATCTTTTAGACAGGGAATTAAAGACTTAGCTCGTGAAGATGCTTAGGGAGGACTAGTCTTGTCCTTCTTCTCCTTTGAGTATATCTGCGTACGAAGACATCCCATTCTTAAGTATTCAGCGTCTTTCTGACTTTAGAAGAATAAAGATTTCATCTTTATGGAAGAAGGAGTCTCCTCTGGCTCAGTTCTGTGAGATCTAAGGACATTGACTACTGGAATCGTAGGAGTTAGAGATTTCGATGACTTTTCGACTCCTTTCTTGAGTCCTGTAACAACGAGATCTACTATTAGAAAATTTTAAAGTTATAAGTTAATGGCTTTACGAGATTTGGTCACTTATCTGTAGATGCCTGTTCTCGTGGAGGATCTGAAACTTGGATCAGAGCTTCCTTGTTTGCTTCTTGTTTTAGCTTGGGCCTGGTAGAAGAGTTTGAGGTTGGATTCATTTATCTCCCTTGCCGCCATTACTGAAGCTCTATCTACTTTCGTCTGAGAGGAGTGAATGAAGTAGTTCTCATCTGAAGCCTTGCCTTTTTTAACCTAATGAGATGTCTGGAAACTTCATGCGGGCTTCGGGTGATAGTTTAGTTTGTTTTTTAGCTTTTCTGTTTTGGGCCTTGGTATTGTATTTGACAGGCCTGGTTTCGTTTGTTATTGGTGGTTAGTTGGACTTTGTACATTCTTTATTTTTTGGTTTCTAATAGAAAGTTTGAACCCTTTTTCAAAAAAAAATTCTATTTTAAATTTGTTGTTTAAAGTTTATTTAATGAGTTACTATATATTTGTATAACTTATCTTTCATTTCTAATTTTAATACTAATTATTTATATATTCATTTTGTCATATAGGTGAATTTCTATTTTAGTTTATATATTTATTCTATCCAATGTATTTATTTATACTTTTATATCTTATATATTTTCATTTTTAAACCATTTATTTACAATTTAAATTCAAGTCAAATATATATATATATATATAATTTCAGATTTACTCGTATATATATATCCATACACATATATATTCACATATACACAAATATATACAATATATAAATTTTAAATGATTTATACATAATTTATTTTAATTCGGGGAAACTCGCATCACTTTATTGATTAATTTCACAAATTTAATTCAAAAATTCAATAAATTATCAATTTAAATATATGTAAAATTCGGGGTCGTTACAGTCTGACCCGAGCATTATAATAGAACAACACCAAGTCAGTCTGGAAAAAACCTATGAGAAAACACACCCAACTAAATTTTAAAGTTCTAGAACATTTGAAAATCAAAAGTATCTCGTAAGGCCACGCCGTACATAAACACGGATGGGTTTTCACCTTACGATAATCAAAACATTTTCTATAAAAAATCCATTTATATTATAATAATATCTAGGGGCCAAATTAAAATATGAATAAAGCTGTAATGCTTGCATTTCATGTTTCAGCATAGCTGGGCACAACTAAGTCTGTACGACGCTTATTTGAGAATGGATTCCATATAGTGACTGGGCTACTGGGTACCACGCGTCACAGTGCATCTCTAGATAAAATAACACTGAGGACTCGCCTGGATCCCTTGTCAATACAGGACCGTCCTACCACTTGCTGGATAGTATCGAATATGATCACCCCTCCGGTAATGGGCCCTGAAGCATACAAATGAGAGATAATTGCGACTCAAGATAGGGATGATCATACCCTACTGGGAGGGACCCACTTAGCCCTGCTACATCTCCCATGTTTTAGTCATTCCTGGTTTATAAATCTTGAAACAATTATAATTAAATTTAAATCCCTTACCATTAAACACTACTATATGCTAGTAACATTATAAATAAATAAATACTATATTTTAGACATTTTAAAATAATAATTAATAATTTCTAAACATTCTTAAAAAACAATAATAATTTATCTTTAGAATTTTTATAAATACTAATAATAAATTTCCAAAACTTTATTTATAAATTATTATATTTAATTCCAAACCATACTAATAATTCTAAATAGTTAACAATTCAATATATTAAAATATTGATAAATCACCTTTAAAACAATATTAATATAAATTTATACTTTTAAAACATAATTATATTTCCATGATAAAAATCCACATTTAATTTCCAACCTGACTATTCCCATATTTATAAACTATGTTTATAAATCTCCTTTATTTTATGAAATTTCCTTTCATAAAATCCATTTATTTCTGAATTCCATTTATAACTCCATTCCGTTATAAATACCACTTAATCATAAAGTCTTATTTAAACATAATTTCAACCGTTTTTAACCTTACTTCCATAGATATAAATTTCTTTTATAAATTTCTTCAACTTATAAAATATGGTTTAACAATCCTAATTTTACCCTCACATTCAATTTCCAATCCCGTACTACGCGTTTTACCCAATCGTTTAACTCTCCTTCTCATTCGCTCGACAGTGCAAAAATGTCTATTTTGTATAGAAATTATAAGTTGGAGAAAACGAGCTTTTAAAACAATTTAAAATCACTTTATAAACCGCTTTTGCAATCTATCTTATTATAGAGATACTAAGATTTTATACTTGAAAATAATATATAATAATTATTCCAAAAACCAATTTACTTGAAAAACATTTTAAAACTCATTTATAAAACCCGTGTACGAAATCCAGAAAGAATCATCAAGAAATACAGAAAAATATCGGAAGTTTAAACTTATAAAATTTCGATAAAAACAAGTTGTGAGTGCAAGTTCAGCAGCAGATATATACAATTATACATGGTCGGAATGATCTGAAAATTTGTAGAAATAAATTTCAACATTTGTACTTTAAACAGCAAAAAGAATTGTTGAGTTCCGATAAGAGACGAAGAAACTGCGACGTCTCAAAGTCGGACTCATGCCAGGAAGTGAATACATAGGAAAAACAAAGGCCAACGGCTTGTTTAGCTGTTCACCCCTATTCAACCCAAAATTTGAGAAAGCTAGAAACATGAAAGTTATAGAGGATATTCTAAGCATTCCAGAACATTAAAAATCATCTAATTACGATAAGTAACGAAAGAGTCATGGCAAATTTAACTTCTGGTTTCAACTTAGAAAATACACAGCCTGAAATATACCCACTGTGTCAAACCCAATTTCTTCCTTTTAAACATCAAAATTTCATAAAGTGATTAAAATAAAGGTTGTAGAAAATTTTCTAAGCTTTCTAGGACATCAAAAATCATTGAATTCCGATAAGGGATGAAAAGGTTATGACTCAAACAATTTTCAGATATAAATCCATTGTCGCTGTCGTTTTGCTCTCGGGACAGCAGCAAAAAAGTACGGTTTTGATCAATTTAACTCCAAAATTTCATAAAACTCAAAACATGAAACTTTTAGTACAAAGTATGAACTTTGCATAATATTATAAATCATCCAATTTGGGCAAGAAACGAGGGAGATATGGCCAAATTCATTTCAGGTTCAATCATAGAAAATTTGTTCCAGCAACCAACAAAGAAACAACATATAATCGACATGCTAGCTTGTTTAAGTTAGAAGTGTGAGTTTATAACTCATCTTAGGATTTATTTGCAGCAAATTAGCAGATTTACCAAGCGAAGGTTGAAGCTTTGATCTTGGATTGAAGCTAGAAACATGCAGAGTTTGATTTGCTACCAATTTCTCCTTGATTTTTAATTAATTTGGAGCTTAGATTTGGATTTGGGGAAGAAACCATTATTTGGGTTTTAGAGCTTTCTAGGTTAGAAGAAGAGAATGAGGATGATAGAAAGAATGAACGTACAGTTCATTCACAAGGCTAATTTCAGAAATGAGATAATGGGTTTGGACCCAATATCCAACCCAATAAGCAATGTTAAATACTTAGCCAAATTTTTACATACAATTTTGTAAAATGAACATATCATAAAATAAATTATGTTACACTATAAATTAGAAATATCTTTAAGTTAATTTATGAACCTCTTTCCAAACCTATGAAATAATTTATAAACCATTTTCCTATTTTTTAAACTCTTTGTATAAACCTTTCTATACTCCTTTATAAAATATCCTTTATAAAAATCATTTACAAAACATCATTTGTAAAATACCTTAACAAACCTTTTCGTTAGAAAACCCCTTTCTATAAACAAGTTATAATTTATAAATACCTTTATAAGAATTATATAACTTGAAAAACCATTTATAAAACATTAGCCTCAAATTGATTAAAGAATTAAAGTAAATCCAAACCATACTTTATAAATTCCAAATGGGGCTTAGCAGTCCCAATGATACTAATTTAAGTTACCATTTAATTTCAATTTGATTCCCGAATCACATAACAATTATGTTAACGCTAAAAAGTAAACGCTAACACCCGGTGTGTGTAATAGAATCGTGAAAGCACCACCCGTTGGTACGGGAACAGAATATAAGCTGAAAATAGCAGAAAAACAGTAAATGAACAACATGTTTATAGTGGTTCGGCCCGTAATTGAGCCTACGTCCACTTTATAATCTTTTATTGCTGATTCGGTTACAATTTGATACAATATCCTTCAAAATACAATACAACTTGATCACGAAAGCACTCTTGACTACTAGCTCAATCTTTGATGATGAAACTCGGTGAATCCGTGTTGGATGTAAGGAGTTCTTCTCGAAGATTGTTGTAGCATCTCAAATGCTTGAAGATCTTTGATTGCTGAATGAGAGGAGACTTCGACAGCATAACGGTGCTTGAAGAAATGAATGGCCAAAAGTCCCCTTCATGTTGGAAGTGATGGGGTATTTATAGGAGTAGCTCTGAATTCTGGACAGAAAAATGGCTAAGTCATGAGTCGTAGCCGACTTAAGGTAAGCAATAACTCGTAGCCGACTTAAGATAACTCGTGGGTGCCATACTGGGTTCTTCTTGTGGCTCAGTTGAAGACAAGTGCTAACTCGTAGCCGACTTACCAGATAGGTAGCATAAGCACGGGCTTTAAGTCGTAAGAGCTTATGAGTCGTAAGACCTCATGAGTCGTAGAGCCTTTAAGTCGTAAGGCCTTATGAGTCGTAAGACCTCATGAGTCGTAGAGCCTTTAAGTCGTAAGGCCTCATGAGTCGTAAGACCTCATGAGTCGTAGAGCCTTTAAGTCGTAAGACCTTATGAGTCGTAAGACCTCATGAGTCGTAGAGCCTTTAAGTCGTAAGGCCTCATGAGTCGTAAGACCTCATGAGTCGTAGAGCCTTTAAGTCGTAAGGCCTCTTGAGTCGTAAGAAGCTTGTCTCGTTGAGTCATGAAGCTCTTAAGTCGTAGGCCTGCTAACTCGTAGGTCCCTTTAGCAATTAGGTCGTTGACTCTTTTTAAATCACTAAGTCGTAACCCGTTAGATCGGAACCTTCTTAAGTCGGAGCATTTCATAACTAGGAATCTTCCTTAGGTCGTAGCCTGTTAACTCGGAGTCTTCCTTAGGTCGTAGCCTTTAGGTCGCGATATTGCTAGATCGCAAGTCTTTAGGTCGCAACACTACTAGGTCGCGAAGTCTTTAGTAGTTAGGCCGTAGACCTTATTAGGTCGTAGCTTCCTAACTCGGTAGGTCGTAAGTCGTTGAATCCACTTAAGTTCTAGGCTTTTTAACTCGTTGGCTTCTTATAAATCGTGGCATAACCTGACTCGTTCATTCCTTATCTCGTAGGTCGTTGCTAAAAGGGAGTTAACATTTGCCCCTCGAAGTACACGCCTTAAGTTGTGTGCTTCGATCTTCTCTCGCGCTCGTAGTTGTTATGTCGTGAACGACTTAGCAAGGAATTAGGTCGTGAGATGCCGGTTCGCATTTCATTGCCCTGGGGTACAAGTATCTTAGATCGTTCCTCCTTCATTTCATCTGACTTAACATTCATTCTGCCATTAACAAGATTTCAAGCTCTCAAAGGCGAATCCGACTACTCATTCATCGATCATCTTCAATTTCATATTGCGTAAGTGATCCCATTCTCTATTCAATCCTCGGCTATCACCGAACTATGAATTTCGCTTACCTTATGCCTTGCTTCACGATCTATGTTTCAATTGATCGCCGATGGGTTTGAGACGGCTTGTCCTGGCTTTGGACAGTCGGTCAGAACAAGACGGTAGACAGCAACGTTTCAGTTTGATTGATTCGTGGTTTGTGATGGAATGACATTAGACCGGGTTTATGGTGATTCCGGGATGATTAAGTGCACTGAGGGAACGAGGGTTTTGGTTGGAGGAGAAGCTAATGGGTTAACGGGTTAAGGATTTAGTGAATTGATGTATTGGGGAGAAGACGAACGACTTAAGGCCTTCGCGTTCTGCATAGAAATCTTGAGACCGTCCTAAATCATACACGACCTAAAGTAGGTCGTAGGTCGGTGGCGACCTAAGACTTGACAATTTTTCATTGCCTTGAGACCTTTCTTATGCAGCACTCCTTAATAGACTGATGGCTTAACTTTAACTCGTAGCTTGCCCCTTAGGTCGTGGACGAGTTAGCAGATGCATTGTTTCAAACCGAAGCTTCATATCTCTATAAGTGTCATGGCTAATGACTCAAAGAATTAGATAACCAACGACTTAACTCATAGGAAAATTTTCTTAGGTCGTCGCCGAGTTAGCACTTAAGGATTTAACTTGCGAGCACATCTGAATGACCAGGTCGTGGATGAGATAGCCCTTAACTCGTAACTCGCGAACTCATCTGAACGACTTAAGAACTTGAAACTCCATGACTTCGAACTCTCGGACTTGAATGATCTTACTTAAGAGAACACGCCTTGACCATCTTGACTCGCACAATACGACCTAAATGCCCCGACTTATGATAGGTCGTTTAACGACTTAAGACTTAGATGATCTTGCACAGAAGTTGGCTGAACTCTTGAATTTGAACTGTGTTGTGTTACCTCTCACACCGTCTTGACTTTAATGCTAATAACCTGCTTAACATAACATTCACAGAATACTGGGACGAATATACTGCCATTGACCGCCCACATCGAATGACAGATTAGTTGATAAAGAGAAAATTAAATTAAATGAACTGTACGAGTGAAATGCTACACAATAACCAATTCAAGTGAAGTATTAAAGCAAAATCGTAATGGTAAACTAAAACTGATTTGTCTGCATTAACACTGCACTTGAGTATTAACAAGTTCTGAAATCTCGTAATCGACTGATTGTCAGTTAGTTTAATTCCAGTTATACTTGTTTTTTCTTGTTTTCATTAGTTTTGCACAGCACTTCACACTTTTAGGAAGCGTGCACCTTCACTTTTGAACATTCAGCTGATTGTGTAGAATGGCATCTCATCAAGAAGACTTGGAACCGGCTGGAGAAGCTTTTCCAATTGCCACCCCGCTGAATGATCCCCCTGAAAGGACTCCTACCACTCTGAGTCATAAAGTCTTCCGTCAACTATGCACCCAGCTTGGCATTGCTGAATCTGACGCTTTGCTCCCTGGAGTAAATGACACTGCTGATAGGCCGCCTCATGGCTTTGTCGCAGTGAACCGCCAAATGTGCTTGAGTGGAGCGATTCCCCCGTTTAATGACTGTCTTCCAGAACTTCTCCTTCGATTATCTATTTCCCCTTTTCAACTACACCCTAATGGCTATGCCATTCTGCTGGGACTGTGTGTGCTTTTTAGGAGAACGCTGGACCGTTTTCCTAGTTTTGGAGAAATTTGCTTCCTGTGCTCATTTGCAAAGAACAAGGACCATCCCTCTATCACAGTTGTAAGGAGTGCCAGGAACCGTAAGCTGATTATTGGTCTTAACGAAAGCGTTCCTGGGTTTCTGAGCCAATTTTTCTTTGTTCGTTGTCCCCCGGGATTTTACGCCATCTGGAGAGTGGGAAGTACGACCATCTATCTTTTCCTTGTGTTTTCTAAATTCTTCGAAGTCCAAATTGTCAAGTGTTAACTTCTTTTTCTATTGTTTCAGCGCTCCCTTCCCCCTCTAGGGAACCTCGTCACAAGACTACCTTTGAGAGGCTTATGGCCGTGCCGGTTGAAGAGAGGAGTGTTCAATTTCTATTGAAAGATGAGTTCCTTCATGAATTTGGACTCTTACATCCTTCCCGCTCTACTCAGTCACATGAAGTCCCTGATTCTCCAGCTGAGGAGTCAGATGCCCCCGCTTCTGCTAAAGAACCTTCACCGAAAGAACTTACCGTTGAGACTTCATTGGTAAAGTGTTCTACTCTTACCGACATTGCGGGGTCGTCCAGCAAGTTAGCACTTGCCCCGGTTGTTGAAGAGGAGGAAAATCTTCACATTCTTGAAAAGACGGCTGAGGTAGAAGTTGACAAAGATAATTCTCCCATGCATCATGGCGATGATACTTTTGACAGTCTGAGCGATATTATGATAACTTCCCAGGAGCTCTTTAAAGATGACGCCTCTAAAGTGATCTCTTCTGTCATCGAAGCAACTTCTTCTTTGCAACAAACCACAACGCCTTCTATACAAGCCGTCACCATTCCCACACAAAAAAGTGGTTTGTAGTTTGACGCGCATAGCCCACACGCCACACACACTTAGGATTCTGGCACTTATATGCACTTAGCTCCTTTAATTTGAAAATTTCTAAGACTTGCCTTTCTTTTTCAATTTCAGGTTCTACAATGGGGCGAAGTGGCTCTTACTTTGACAAATTCCAGCGTCACGGAAGCCGCGACGCTTATGACTTTAGGAGTTACATCGGTGCTCCGAAGGAAACTGTTGAGGAAAGGGCTGCTAGAAAGGCTCACGAAAGGCGAGCTTACGAAGAACGTCGTCGGAGAGAAGACGAAGAGTACTATGGGAGTAGAGACGAGCGACGTGACTCTTCCCGCAAAAGCGACGATCCTTACAAGAGGAAATCTTACGACGATAAGGGGAAGAGTCATACTTCTGATGATTCCAGCAAACGGATCAGACTTGGTGAGAAAGACACATCTACCATCTCGGAAAAGACTACCGCTTCTATTCCTCCTAATACATCGTCCGGTTCTCCTACCCTTAAGGAGTCTGACATCCAGGCAATTATTAATAGGCCTCAGTATAAAGCCGAGGACGGGCCTCCCACACTTCAGAGCCGATTTCCAAATTGGTGTTTAAGAGGGGTCCGTTTTGACTTAGACTTGGTTCCCATTGATAAGCAGGCGATGCTGAGAAATGTCGATGCCATCAAGCTTGACATTGAAAGAATATCTGGATGGCAGAAGCTGGTTGATGAACTTCAAAGGGTCAACCGTATGAACCTTGAGGCGATGATGACCATGGAAAATGATAAATCAGAATGGGATAAATGGCGTAAGCAGCATGATGCGGAGATGAAAAGCATTAGCGATGATTATGGGAAGCTCGAAGCTGAAGTTGAAAGACTCAAAAATGAGCTTGCCACTTCTTCCACTTCTTATTCTCAGAAAGAAGAAATGCTTCAAAAACAAGTTCGCGACGCCCATGCTGCTCAGCGAGATATTGAAGTAAAACTTGAAGCAGAACAGCATGTTACTAGAAAATATCGTGATAACGCTCCTCAACTTCAGGAGACAATCAGCTCTCGAGACTTAGAAATTGCAAGGCTGCAATCCCAGTTACTGAAAGCTGAAAGAGAGCGTGATGAAGCTCTCTCTTGTAAGGATGCGGCTGAAGAATCCCAAAAGGCAACCAAAGCCACCATTGACGCGACTTTATTCGATTTTTATATGCATTGCGTCCTGGGGCGTGGGAGCCTTTCATTTTTGGGACCAGAATATGAAGTCACATTAGCGGAAGTATGGGAGGCAATCATTGACTTGTTTGGCGGTGCCGGTTATGCTGAAGAAGATCTTCAAGCTACCTACTTAGGTGAGAGCGACCGTGCCGCCCTTGCCAAAGGAAAAGAGCAGCTTATCCGAGTGCGGGCCGAGGCAACGGGAGAGAAGCTTCCTGAGAGAGAAATACCTCCTATTGCTCCTGCTTATACTTCGGCTTTAGCTTATGCGGATATTACTGGCTCTAGTTCTCATTCCACGCCTCCCGCTAAGGTTGACAAAGAAACTGTAACCACTCCTACAGAGGAAGAGGCAATGAAGGACTTCCAAGCTCGGGAATTTGAGATTAATCTCGCTAAACCGGCTTCTTCAGGTAACTTTGACGATTCACGGTCTTCTTTTTTCTCGGAGAATACTGATTTTGATTTCCTTTATTATGCAGCAGACGTGCCGGAAACTGCACTAATTCCTCCTTCTTCAGCTGCCGTTCCTCCTCCTTCTCAAGTTACTCCTCTTCCAGCTTCTCAACCAGGTTCACAGGAAGAACCGATAGCAGCCCTTCGAGGTTTGGACGAATCATCTGCTTCCGAGGAACAGAAAGCAGAAGATCTGGAAGATAGCGAGAAGACCCCAGAGCGGTCTTTTGACTACGACACAAAGCTTTCTACATTTCTTGCTCCGGGGAGTGAGTCTTCTTCCAAGAAGAAGGGGAAACGTGTGGCTTCGAAGAAAGGAAAGAAAAGTTCTTCTGCTGCTGGGGATGAAGCAGAGATCAATCCGGCTGAGTCTCTTTCTCTTTCTTCTCCGATACGGCCTTCGAAACTAATTACCAGGCCGGGTAAAAGCTCCAAGGGTGGGAAGAAGGAGAAATGAGTTTGATTTTGTCTTTTTTTTTGTATTGACCGGAGATTGTGCGGATACCGGTCTTCGCTCCTTTTTGTAATCTGCACAATGTAAAAAGCTTCCATAATATTGAATAAAATAGCTATTTTACTTGTACAAATTCTTGTGTACGTAGGAATATATCTGTTTTTCATTTGAAGTGTAGAGTAAACGATTCTTTTTACTTGTACAAACTTTTGTCTGTGTTTCGAGAACGCATTTATGCCACATCTTCTTTATGTGATATTGCAATGAACTTGTGGTGTGTCGCTTGTGTATTACTTTTATTAATGTAACTGAATTGTATAATGTTGCCCCCACACCACAAGTGCACTGCAATATTTCTTGTTTTTACAAGACTGATACTCTTATATCAGAGAATAACTATTCCACTTTTGAGGAAGGAATCATTCTGCTTTTAATAGAGTATATCTCATTTTTGGAGAAATTTCTACTTTCTCTTTCTGTCAGAAGAACACTTCGACTTTTTGGGGATGATCACTTTTATTTGTTTAAAAATGAATTTTCCCGCACAATGAAATGAGCTTCTGAAGAAGGTTTTGATTTTTGTGCCCCAGTAAAGGGTTTATTTTTGGTACTTCAAGCAAGGTGGAGTACGCCTCTGCAGAGGTCTTTTGGTCTCCGAAGAGAAGCAATTTTGGTCTCCGAAGAGAAGCAATTTTGGTCTCCGAAGAGAAGCAATTTTGGTCTCCGAAGAGAAGCAATTTTGGTCTCCGAGGAGAAGCAGTTTTGGTCTCCGAGGAGAAGCAGTTTTGGCATTTCAGCTCTGGTGAAGTGGGTCTCCGAAGAGAAGCATTTTGCACTTCTACACGGGAGAAATGTGCCTCCGAAAAGGGCTTTTTAGCATTTCATCACTGGTGAAGTGGGTCTCCGAAGAGAAGCATTTTGCACTTCTACACGGGTGAAATGTGCCTCCGAAGAGGGCTTTTGCCTCCGAAGAGGGCTTGTGCCTCCGAAAAGGGCTTTTGATTGCCTGGAAGTTACTTTCTCGTGGTCGGATAGGTCCGCGGGGCAAGCGTAAGTTGCTTGATTGGATGTTTGTTTGTACAAATGATCGCAATCAATTAACAAGGTGCCCCTTCGGTGGTCCCACCGATCTTTTTGATTGAGGAAAGCACTCCCATTTATTGGCGTGCCTCGTTAGAGGGCTTTGGTTGGTGTGCCAGGAAGGTTGCATCTTAGGGGCAAGTAGATCCACGGGATGGACACAAGCTGCCTGATCGGATGCATCACAATCAGTTAGCGAGGGTCTTATTCCTTCTGCTTGGGAAGGTATCCCTTTAGTGGATCTACCGGCTTTCCTGTTGAGAAGCATACCTCCCTTTGGCTGCTTCCATGTTTGCCCGCTCATGTTGTATCATCATCTGCCAATCTACGATCCTTTATCATCGTTTCCAAGCGCGTCTTCCTTTCTTTTGCAAGTAAACTGTTTTATCCGAAGAAGTAGACTTCACTGTTGAATGACTCCACAGAGTAAACGCAAGTTACTTGGTTGGATGCCTTTTTATATCAACGATCGCAACCAGTTAACGAGGGCTTGACACAGTGGAGTCGTCAACTTTTTATGTGAAGTTCCTCTTGTATGGGATTTGAGTTTGGAATTTTCGTTGCTTGGTGTTTGCTTTAGTAAATGATTTGTAAGGCTCGCTTAGCTTTGCGATGGGTGAGCTTTGCTTTAATGACCTGCAATATTAGATCGACATTTTAGCAATACATTTAGAGTATTTACACATCGAAATATAACAGGCATTTTATAATAGAAAACACAGAATGCATAGTTTTTCATTATTCAGTCACGCTGATTTCTCAGCGGTTTACAATGCAGAAGTCACACATCCATTATCATTTTTACAAATTCAAGCAAAGCTGCTAAGTAAAAAATGGATGCTAGTTATTATTGTTTCAGAATCTCCAAGCTGAATTCCCATTTGTGCTTGATTCATAGCTTTTTGATTTTTACGCCAGAGAAAGTGAGAGATGCCCAAGCCGCAGCTTTGTGGGTGATTAGTAGTTGTCCCAACTTCTGCCTGCCGGGTATGGACCTCCTGTGACAACATTAATGACAAGCTTTTCTGCATCTTGCACTGCAGTGTTGCGGTGAGACTCGGGTGGATGGGTAGGACATTGTTGATCCCGAGTGGACGAGGTTGGATCGACTCCGCTTCTCTTAACGTATTGCTGGAGTTTACCCTGCTCTAGCAATTCTTCAATCACATTCTTTAACTGGCGACATTGGTCAGTGTCATGGCCAGGTTGATTGTGAAATTGGCAGAATTTCCCATTGCGCTTTGCACCTCTTGTCATCTCAGGTGGCTTAGGATACCTGACAACGTCCTTTGTTGCAAAAAAGATATTTCTTGGTGTATCAGTTAAAGGAGTAAAATCTGAAGGATTAAAGCGGCGAGGTTTCTTTTCATTTCCCTGGCTCTTTCCTCCTTCATTCTCCCTTTTCTGACCTTCAGATCCTCTTTTATTAACTGGGACATTGTTATTATTAGTTTGAGCAGCAACCACTTTTGATGTCGTAGAAAGGCTTTCAAGGCGAATGAACTCATCGGCCTTTTTATAAAATTTATCAAGTGAGTTCGGTTCTTTCATCTTTAGCCATATTCCAAATTTACTCGATTTATCAATGGCTCGCATCAAATAAGTCAGGATCATGCGTGGTTCCGCATTTTCTACTTCGGCTAAAGCTATATTGAAACGGCTCAAGAAAGATTTGATTGACTCTCCGGGCGCTTGTTCAAGGTTAGACAGCGACATTATATCCTTAGCTTTTGAAGCATACAATCTGAACTGTTCTTTAAACTTTTGCGTTAAGTCGGAGAACTTATCTACAGACCGAACTGGAAGCTTTGTGAACCAAAGTAAAGCCACACCCTCCAGGTATACTGGAAAGTACCGACACTTGATCTCGTCTGATGCTCTTGCACCGGTCATATGCCAATCGTATTTGTATAGGAAATGATTAGGGTCACTGGTTCCCCTATAGGCTTGGATAATAGGAGGTGCAAATTTCCTTGGAAACTCCGCTTTCAGGATCCTTTCAGTAAACGGAGTTCTGCTTGGTGCAAATCCCCAGTCGTTCTCATCCTCTTCCCTTTGCATGCTCTCTTTCATGATGCGGCTAACCATTTCGGACAGGTATTCTTTATTGTTCAAAGACACCTCCGGGCAAGCATCAGTTCTTTCCTCGGAAGTTTGCCCGGGAATAGGTTCATGACAAGTTGGTTGTGGCATAGAACCATCAGTTTGGAAAGGTGGCATTTCAGGAAGGGTGGTTTGATGGTTTTCTGGTTGACGATTTGCCCCAAGCAGGGCAGTTATTCTATCCATCATCAAAGCGTTTTGAGTTTCAATTTGTTGATACAATCCAGAAACTACATCATCCAATTCAGCCCTGGTGACTCCAACGGTCGGAGTTGCTTGGTCTGTTGTTGGGGAAGCGGAAGTCCCTTCGTGAGCATTTCCGGATCTGATAGGTCTACCTCTTCTTCCAGGAGCCATTATTTCGGATTTGGTTTTTAAGAGAGGTTCTTTTTATGAATCTTTGCAAAGCAACGGTGGATGATAGCCTGAGTTCAATTCTCAGTGAAAGCACCAAAATGTTAACGCTAAAAAGTAAACGCTAACACCCGGTGTGTGTAATAGAATCGTGAAAGCACCACCCGTTGGTACGGGAACAGAATATAAGCTGAAAATAGCAGAAAAACAGTAAATGAACAACAGGTTTATAGTGGTTCGGCCCGTAATTGAGCCTACGTCCACTTTATAATCTTTTATTGCTGATTCGGTTACAATTTGATACAATATCCTTCAAAATACAATACAACTTGATCACGAAAGCACTCTTGACTACTAGCTCAATCTTTGATGATGAAACTCGGCGAATCCGTGTTGGATGTAAGGAGTTCTTCTCGAAGATTGTTGTAGCGTCTCAAATGCTTGAAGATCTTTGATTGCTGAATGAGAGGAGACTTCGACAGCATAACGGTGCTTGAAGAAATGAATGGCCAAAAGTCCCCTTCATGTTGGAAGTGATGGGGTATTTATAGGAGCAGCTCTGAATTCTGGACAGAAAAATGGCTAAGTCATGAGTCGTAGCCGACTTAAGGTAAGCAATAACTCGTAGCCGACTTAAGATAACTCGTGGGCGCCATACTGGGTTCTTCTTGTGGCTTAGTTGAAGACAAGTGCTAACTCGTAGCCGACTTACCAGATAGGTAGCATAAGCACGGGCTTTAAGTCGTAAGACCTTATGAGTCGTAAGACCTCATGAGTCGCAGAGCCTTTAAGTCGTAAGGCCTTATGAGTCGTAAGACCTCATGAGTCGTAGAGCCTTTAAGTCGTAAGGCCTCATGAGTTGTAAGACCTCATGAGTCGTAGAGCCTTTAAGTCGTAAGACCTTATGAGTCGTAAGACCTCATGAGTCGTAGAGCCTTTAATTCGTAAGGACTCATGAGTCGTAAGACCTCATGAGTCGTAGAGCCTTTAAGTCGTAAGGCCTCTTGAGTCGTAAGAAGCTTGTCTCGTTGAGTCATGAAGCTCTTAAGTCGTAGGCCTGCTAACTCGTAGGTCCCTTTAGCAATTAGGTCGTTGACTCTTTTTAAATCACTAAGTCGTAACCCGTTAGATCGGAACCTTCTTAAGTCGGAGCATTTCATAACTCGGAATCTTCCTTAGGTCGTAGCCTGTTAACTTGGAGTCTTCCTTAGGTCGTAGCCTTTAGGTCGCGATATTGCTAGATCGCAAGTCTTTAGGTCGCAACACTGCTAGGTCGCGAAGTCTTTAGTAGTTAGGCCGTAGACCCTATTAGGTCGTAGCTTCCTAACTCGGTAGGTCGTAAGTCATTGAATCCACTTAAGTTCTAGGCTTTTTAACTCGTTGGCTTCTTATAAATCGTGGCATAACCTGACTCGTTCATTCCTTATCTCGTAGGTCGTTGCTAAAAGGGAGTTAACAAATTATTTACATAAGCTACCATATATGTAAATACAGTTCATATTCGAACAAGGAATAATACGTCAATATAACTAACTGGCATATACAAGTCCAAATAACATGACAACAGGATGGCGATTTATCCTGCTAAATAGATGTCCAAACAATTCAATCAATTTATAGCAGGATGGGGATTTATTCTGTTTAACACACGTCCATACAATCAAATCACTTACGCGATAGCAAAATGGTGTTTTTTTCTTCAAACGGATGTCATTTAATTCTCCTAATCATATGGGTTACTTAAGGGTCCGGACAAGAGATCCTTTGATTTGAAATTAGTTCGCTTTTAAAAAGAATTTTTTTTTAAAACACATTCATTTCTATTTTAAATCACCTTTGAGAAGATTTAGATAGATTTGACCCTAATTAAATCTTGACTAACCCTAATTAAATCAAGGTTAAATCATAACTAAATTCTAACTAGTCCTAATTAACCTGATTAAGTACTAATTAACTTCCTAATGCAACTTGGTTAAGGTTAAAATAGATTATTTAAAAGTTAAACCCTAATTAATCAATATTAATTAAATAATCCGTTAATTAAATAAATAAATAATTAACCATTAATCTTAATTAAATAATTATTAATCACTTAATTACTTCTTACCATATAAAACATTAATTAAAACTTTTTTAATTAATTAACTGTCATTAACTTAACTTAAGTGATGATTAACATCTAATCCCTTCTTAATTACTAGTTAGGTGCTAATTTTCTTTTAATTAATTTATTAATTAATTAACTAATTATATTACAACTTAATTACTTTTTAATATTACTAATTAAGTTTGAAAAACTTTGTAAACTAATTTCAAAATAAAACAAATTTGAAATAGAAATTCAAACCTTTGCCGAACTACATTCATAGCGACTGTCGATATGAGTGCAGTTTGCTCTAACCCACCTTTAAGTGAAGCCACTTTCCTAAAAACGTACTATTTCATGATTGAAACATACCTTAGTAAATTTTACACTTTAAAACCAATTACGTAAACTTCAACCAAAATCCAAAATTTAAACTCTTGAAACGAGATTGATTTCAAATCCGACCTCAAATCCGACGTGACTATATACAAAGTTTCTTCTTTTTTTTCAATCCACCATGACTATAGTCAAGTCCAGCATCAACCCTTTATATTCACACATCACATTCATACAACAAAGAGTATGCATATACCAATATATATACAATTACTAACATTGCAATAAAACATTCATTCAAGTGCTAACACTAACCCATACATTAACCCTTATCATCACATTTCAAACATGCCAAGATCCAACATATATATAACATACATATAGCTAAGGATCAACACAACATATAAAGGAAAGTTTTTGCCAAAAGATTAAGAATTTACTCACCGAAAGCTATCCATACTCTCGCTAAATTAGAATATGACCTAGCACTTACATTTCTAGGCAACAATATGGAGTCTTGAACCCTAAATGCACTAGGTAGGCTCGGTCTTGAATGGAAGAGGAAGTGAGACTTGTTTTGGTAAGGTGGAACGATTTTGGATAAACATCGAATTCTCAATAATAAACCTAAAAATTGGTCATTTTGCAACTGATTTTTGGGCTACCTACTCATGGAATTTCAAAAAGTGATTAAAGAGACAGTTATTGGAATTTCTTTTCTCTATCATTTCAAAAAAAGAATCACTCATTTTCAATTAGTTTTTAAGAAGTTATGATCAAAAGAAGAAGGGTAATTTTCGGACTTGAAATTCTAGGTGAAAATTTGCCTTGCAAAGATTGGGTATTTTGACATAGCTATGATAGAAATTCGAATAAGTGGTCAACTATAATGTTGTAGCCATTAAAATTTACACGGTTTAAAAAAAGAAAACCTGTATTTGAGTTAGAAATGAGGAAGAAAAGGTTGGTGGAAAGAGGATGAAAAATGGAGAAACATATGGATATTTATAGGCAAATTTCCTATGTCATCATTATATCTAGTCACATCACAAATCTTTTATAATATATACACACACACATATATATAATTATGTTTAATCACATCACACTATATATATATATATATATAATTATTATGTTTAATCTCATCTCTTCCTTTATATATAATTATTATGTTCAGTCACTTCACTTCCTTTACATATATACATAAGTTTAATTATTAATTAACTCGGACGTGATTATGGTTAATGATTACAAACCTAAGATGTGACAATACTTAATATATATATTTATATATAATGTTTATTATTTTTAAAACTATGTCTTGTCACATCACTTGCTAATCCAAATTAATATAGGATAATTTGTTTCTAAGTGTATTATTATCTAGTTATCAACTCTTATATATATTTACATATAGTGCACAAAGACAAACAACATTTACGACAACTTCTTGGTGTCGAAAGATCGAAATTTCGGAAACGTTATTCAGTCACATTTTCTGTTTTTCTACAAACTATTTAATTTGGTAAAAATATTTGAAAACAATAGTAATGACCTGCCTTTTTGGACGGTTTTAAATCGACGATAAAACACACACGTCAAACTCAAACCATTCAGAAGGGCAGATTGTTATAGGGTAAATAAGAAAAGAAGAGAAAGAATAAAACAAACACAGAATCTCACAACGGAATGACAATATAATAATCAAATAAATAGTTCATGAAGCTGTTTTACACATAACATTTGATTACACATTTACATTTCAAAATCAGAGTACATACAACAGTAATAAAGAATAATGCATGGAACAATATGATGCAGCGGAATAAATGAAATAAATAATAAAAGTAAAAAATCTTCGTCTTCGTTCTCCAAAAGCAGTCTTCGATAAATTGAAAAGCTCAAACTGACCCGAGAGAATTGAGAAGACAAAACACTCGAGTCAGAACTAAAAGATCTTATGTAAGTTAAATTAATAGTAAATAAATATGAGTGTAACGGCGTCAGAGATGTTTACGGGGTTTGACATCTCCTATCCAATGTCTAACGTGAGTGCAATAATTTAAGAAATGTTCGGGATTTCCATCTCCTAAGGATCCGTTAAACTATCTACTATGTAGTACAATACGCTATTATAATAGTGTGTACAGTATAGTAAAGTATTAAAATAGCGTTAAGGTGTTACCCATATCCCCCTTAACACATTTTATATACTCCCATAGTCTATATTGTACCGTAAGCTCCTCCGTGAGGTTTACCCAGATGGCACTCCATAGGTATGTTACAAAACAAACTCGTAGAAAGCGCGATACGGCATGTGAACACGACACTCGAGGTAATGCCAGGGTAGATATACCAATTGCACTCTCGGACTGGTGGTAACGCATAGCAACCACTACCGCCCACCTCGGACACACTCATATAATCAAATTAAGGGTGGCCACCGATTCAATCACAAAGTAATAGTATGGTATCGAAGAAATGTGCCCGATCGGAGGTGCGACCTCACTTGGCCCGGTATAGCTCCTGTTTTAGTCACATCTGAGCTAACTCACGGGAGTCAGGGTCACGTAAATACCTCATATAGAATCGTTTGTGTTAACTCCTTGTTTTCTGGCGACCTAAAACCTTACGACCTAACTTCTCCAGTGACCTAAAAGTCCGCAACCTAAGGAATTCCACGACCTAAGGGACTCCACGACCTAAGGGACTCCGCGACCTAAGGGACTCCGCGACCTAAGGGACTCCGCGACCTAATGGACTCTGCGACCTAAGGGACTCTGCGACCTAAGGGACTCTGCGACCTAACTGCTAGAGGTACTTCGCGACCTAACTGCTAAAGGTACTTCGCGACCTAACTTCTGAGCGACTCAACTTAGAAAGGCAATCCAGCGACCTAAAGGCTTCAGGAACTACTCCTTAGGTCGCTCACAACTTACGACCTACCTTAGGTCGCTCGCGACCTAAAACTTGCCATCTTATTCAGATAAGACCAAGAGCGACTCCATCAGACCAACTTCTTAAGCCGCGAAATGGGCCACGACCTAACTTAGGTCGCTCGCGACCTACGACCTAACTAAGGTCGTACGCGACCTAAGACTTGAAGGCTAATTTCCGTCCAGAATCAACTCCTATAAATACCCCACTAACTCCAACGGCAAAAAGACTTTTGGCCAATCATTTTCTGAAGCGTCACTACTCTGCCGAATTCTCAACTCATTCAAGACTCAAAGATCTCCGAACATCGAAGATACTACAACAAGCTTTGATCGAGATTTTTCACATCCGATATGGATTCGACAAATCTCACCGTCAAAGTTTGAGCTACTAATCTAAAGTGTTCGAGTGATCGAAGTGAATTGTAATCAGAGTGTATTGTATCAAATTGTAACAAGATCAGCAATAAAAGACTATAAAGTGGACGTAGGCTCAATTACGGGCCGAACCACTATAAATCTGTTGTTCCTTTACTGCTTTCTGCTATTTTCAGTATAAATCCTGTTCCCGTACCAACGGGTGGTGCTTTCACAACTTTACCACACACACCGGGTGTTAGCGTTCAATTTTTAGCGTTAACATTTTGGTGCTTTCACTGAGAACCCAACTCAGGAAGATTGCCATCATTGCTCCGAAACCGTTTTTTGAGAAAGTCTCTTTCAAAACCAGAAGTCTGTTGGATATAATGGATCCTGGAAGGAAACGTAAGTCTGTCAGATCTGAAGATGCTCATGAGAATACTGCCACTTCTCTTTCTCCACGTCAGGCAGCTCCAGGCGTCGGGGTTACGTGAGAAGAGTTAGATGCTGCTGTTTCTGGATTGTATCAGCAGATTGAAACTCAGAATACTCTAATGATGGAGAAGTTAAATGCTTTGCTCGGGGCAAGTCAAAGACCAGTTAATAATGAAGAAAACATTGCTGATACTCTTCGCAACTCCGAAGGAAGACATATTCCTCAAGTGGGATCAGGTGCCGCTGAAGGGGTACCTCTCCAGGCTGAAGGATCTAGGCCATCGCCGGTTTTCCGTGAACATCTACCCGGACAAACTTCCGAGAAAATGGCCGAAGTCTACTCTGCAAAGTCACTGAATAATGAGGAATATCTTTCCGGCATGATTCGGCAAATAATGAAAGAATGCATGCAGAGAGATGAAGATGAGAGCGAATGGGGATTCGCACCGAGTAAAACTCCATTTACTGAGAGGATTCTGAAAGCTGAGTTTCCCAGAAAATTTGTTCCCTCCACCATTCCTGCTTATAAGGGAACAAGCGACCCAAATCAATTCTTGTATAAATATGACTGGCACATGACCGGCGCAAGGGCAACTGATGAGATTAAGTGTCGGTATTTCCCAGTATATTTGGAAGGAGTAGCACTTCTTTGGTTTACTAAGCTTCCTGTTCGATCTGTAGATCAGTTTTTCGATCTGACTCGAAAGTTCAAAGAGCAATTCAGGCTGTACGCTTCAAAGGCGAAGGACATTATGTCATTGTCTAGTATTGAGCAGAATCCTGGAGAGCCTATTAAGTCATTCCTGAATCGCTTTAATATAGCTCTTGCTGAAGTTGACAATGCAGAACCACGAATGGTTTTGACTTATCTAATGCGAGCAATCGATAAATCAAGCGAATTTGGGAAGTGGCTGAAAATGAAAGAACCGAATTCGCTCGAGAAATTCTATAAGAAAGCTGACGAGTTCATACGCTTGGAGAATCTTCCAGCACCAATGAAAATGGTGGCGACAAGAGTAGAGAACAACATTGCCACTTCAGCTAAGAAAGATTCTGGAGGTCAGAAAAGGGAAAATAATGATGGGAAGAAGATCTAAAGAAACCTCGCTTCTTCAAACCCTCAGATTTCACTCCACTAACTGACACTCCTTGTAACAACCCGTATATTTGGACCATTTAAATTGACAATAATCCACACATGTCAACTTAAATAATACAAAACACGAATCATTATGGGATTATGAATACATATATGTAAATGAGAATCAATACAACATCACAGACACAGAATAGTCACAGAATAATGCAGCGGAAAAGTACATCATCATAATAGTAGTTCATGAAGCTACTACAGGAATACAACAATGTCTCAACATAAAGTGACAAATAGAAATACAAGATGTTCAATACATAAGTTCATCAAATACTAGAAAGGAAATAACTGATAAAGATAAATGCTAAGTCTTCAGCATCTTCAACCAACCTTGATCAGCAACTGGATAGCTTCAGACTGACCCGAGCATATACAAAAGAAACACTCGAGTCAGGACTCAAAATCTTATACAGGATAATCGGGTGCAAATAATAAAGTCCATAACTCAAAGATGAATGTGATACACATCTTTAAGGATCCGATAAACTATCTATATATACAATAGAATACGCTAAATAGATAAGGTCTAATCAGTAAAGTATGATATCAAAATAGCGTTAAGTCGTGGCCCATTCCACCCTTAACACATTTTTATTCCCAAAAGCATATACAAGACCGTAGTTTCCCCAAAACCGGAAGTCGCCAGAGGGCAATCCATATACTAAAGGTACAAAACACAACGTAGTGGTCGCGAATAGGATAATCAGTATGACAAGGTACATGAGGCGATACCAACTAGGATACTAGTAGTTGCCTGATCCGGACTGATGTTGAGCATAGCAGCTACTATCTCAACACCACGAAACAACACTCCCAAATCAAGGGGTGCACCCAAATCGAATCACAAAAGTAATAGATATGGTATCGAAGAAGTGTGTCCGCTAGAGATGGCGATCCTCAATGGCCCGGCGCGGCTCCTGTTTTAGTCATGTCAGGGGTCATCCAAAATCGTTCTCTTTCTTCAGTCAACGCGTTCACCAAATCCATCCACTTCGTTCTGGATCAACACTCCGCGTATATTAGTTATTAAAGTGATTTTCGGTATCGACAGAGAGTATGTCCATATCCGATCCCGGTCTCTTTAATAACTACGTATTAATTACCCGATGGTCATTTAATATTAAAGTTTAAAACAAATCAAAGTCCAAAGGTCAAGTTGCAAGTTTGACTTTCAAAATTTGACATTTCACAATTCAATTTATTTCGAACATTAAAATCATATTTCCAAATGGAGTTTTAGTTCAAGTCCTTGAGTTAACGATACTTAAGTATTCAATTTCAATTTAATTCCTATTCCCATTCATCGTTACATTAAATTTAATCAAAACTTTAATTTAATCAATTTCAATAGCTAAATCAACTTCTTAAATTTAGTTGGTTTACATTCCTTTAGGTCACTTTGTTACTTAATCTCAAATCAAATTTATAACAAATTCCAACTTAATTAAATTTATCCAAATTAGGTTTTATTTCGAACCTAATAAATTCAATTTATCAGATTCTACAACTTACTTATTCGAATCTTATTTCAATTAAATGTGTCCATCCGTTTATCTAATTAAATAGATTTATTAATCCATTTCAATTTTCCATTAAGATATTACAATTAAGTCCACCTATTAATTCATTATAATTAAATCCCTTAATTTATTACAATTAAGTCCATTAATTATTGCAATTAATCCTATGAATCTAATCCATTGATTTATTTCAACTAAATCCATTTATTCATTACAATTAAATTCATTCGTTTATTACAATTAAATCCATTGATTTATTACAATTAAATCTATTCATTTACTACAATTAAATCTATCGTTTTATTACAATTAAATCTATTGATTTATTACAATTAAATCTACTCATTTATTACAATTAAATCTTATTTATTTACAACAATTAAATCTATCGTTTATTACAATTAAATCCATTCATTCATTTCAATTAAATCTATAAATTTCGTTACTTACTTTCCAACAAATTTTTAAGTTCATTTCTTAACTTCAAATGGATTTTAATTCCAAAATGATTTTTGTTGACCAATCGGGTTTCTTATTTTTAATTATCTATCCTAGGCCAAAGTTGTTCAATTTGGGTATTTATCATTTCAACCCAATATAAATAAATACATAAAACAAAGCATAACAAAGGGAACTTGCAGTGTGATAACTGGGATGGTGTCAAAGTAAATAAACAATCAATAGCAACCATACATAACAATTTAACCGTTTATTTAAATAATCCCGAAATAATCGTATTTAATTCACATTTGTTATTTATGTAAATTAAATAAAATTATTCCTAGAATCCACACTATCATTTCATGCGGATTAAAGATCATTACATTATAGGTTTTCACTTGGCGTTTATTATCAAATTATTACAGCAATCATACATTCAATGGTTCAAAGTATAACTGATCCTATTTCTACGTGTCGTTTTATTTAACGTTTAAAGGGACAATTTCAACATATATAATCTATTTTGAATTTTAGACTATCCTATATCAATTCCAATTTCATATTAATTATCACTTATATTAACAACCAAGCATCACATAACAAATTAATGTCATAATTATTTTCATATCTAACTTCAAATCACAATTTAACATCAATTATTTTAACATTCAAATTAATACCAATAACATATATCACTTGATTATCATAGCATAATAGATTGAGTCATGAATGAAATATTCACCTTGCGTGGTTGAGAAGATGACGGCGAAGCATTAAAATGAATGGACTAGAATAGATGACACAAGCACGAATACGAACTATAAATCAACAAAAGGTTATTCAACAATAGCTTAATACGATGTATATATATTGATTTGTAAATATATATAAACCATACCAACGACTAGATGCAAATAAGGTGGACGGAAGCCTAGATCGCTGAATTAGCCTCAACTGGAACTACGCGGATAAAGCATAAATGAGTCCATAAGTTAAAAATTATAACTGATATATAATTTTATCAAAAGAAGAACAAATAAAATAAAATACAAAAAAAATGGCAACGGACTCGGTAGCGGGCTAAGCGGGCTCGACGCGGCGGGTCGATGGGTCGAGGTAAGGTGGGTTTGGGCGGGCTGGGTCTGGGTTCGGGTCGGGCTGGGTCTGGGTTCGGGTCGGGCTGGGTCTGGGTGGCGTGGCGAAGCAGGGCGGAGGCTGCTGGGCGGAGGGCTGCTGGCGGTCGGG
The DNA here is from genome assembly GCA_030737815.1 of Allium fistulosum. NCBI lineage: Eukaryota > Viridiplantae > Streptophyta > Magnoliopsida > Asparagales > Amaryllidaceae > Allium > Allium fistulosum. The sequence goes on along the minus strand of CM060904.1, from coordinate 576,893,144 downwards.
GACTGGGCGGAGCTGGCAGGCGGGTGGGGTCTGGGCGTGGGCTGGGGACGCGGGGTGGGGTCTGGGTGGCGCGGAGGGCGGGTGGCGTGCTGGGCGTGGGGCTGGGGTTGGTGGGTATTGGCGAAGGGGAGGCGGGCGAAGGCTGGCAGGGACTGGGTAGGCGGGTTGCTGGGGAGTGGGTTCGGGTCTACTGAGGGTAGGCGGAGGGTAGGCGTGGTGGTGGGGTCTGGGTGGCGCGGATGGTGGGCGGAGGGCAGGCGAAGGGGCAGTGGCGAAGGCTGGGCGTGGTGGTGGGCGGTAGGCTGGCAGGTGCGGTGGCGGCTGGTGTGGGGACTGTCGAAGGCGGAGGGAGGCGGCTGACGGGGCAGTGGGGTTGGAGGGAGGCAGTGGGAATGAGGGAGGCAGTGGGAAGGAGGGTGTGGAGCTTCATTTTTCTGAGGCAAAGAAAATGAAAAAGAATGGAGGAGGAAGTGGAGTTACGTACCAGAATAATTTAGAGAATGCAAACCAAATGAATTATGAACGAGCTTGTTTATATAAAATAGTATAGGGATTTCAAAGGCCTCAATTTATTGTCTTGGTAACCGAAAGGTTGTTGGGTTTCTAGGCAGCTGAATAGTCAAGGACCCTTAGAATTCTGAACTGAGTAGGCAATTGGGTACCGGTTTGGCTGCGTAACGGACCAGTTTGCAATCCGTTAAACAATTATAATTCATAGCGCCGAACTCCGATTGACACAAAAAAATATACCATTTTGATCATCGCGACGAGGCGAACGCAATGGTATAAAGATATCGGTGGTACGATTAAATTATAAAATTCGAAATTTTTCCATTGTGAAAAATGCAGCAAAATCACCGAAGAATAAGATCGACGGAGCTGAAGATGTCCGAAATTGGAAAAACGAAAAATGACGTCTTGATCAGAAGATGGTTTAGAATTTTTCTATGTAAAAATATTTCGGTTCAGAAGATAAAAAATTTCGCGTTTAAAATGAACTGATGTGAAGTAAACGCGAACGAAATTTACTGCGGTATTTTTCCATGAAACTTTTCCCATATCTATAACTATTTAGGCGCAATTTTTAAACAAAGTTTGGACGCTAATTGAAATCGTAAGAAAGTTCCATCATTTTATGTTAAAATAGTGGATTCAAAAATTTAAAATTGGGTCGAAATTTCAGGGTCGTTACATTCTCCCCCACTCAAAACTTTTCGTCCTCGAAAAGAACGAGACGGTAAAGTAAGAATGGAGGGAGCGGAATAGTCAAGATATATTTTTTTTAAGAAAATTTGATTTATACCTGAAATCAGTAATTCGGGGTTTGAATCCCGGATACTATCCTCAGTTTCCCATGTGCAATCTCGCTCATCTTCACTCCATTGGACTTTGACGAGATTTATAGACTTCCTTCTGAGTTGCCTTGTTTCCCGATCGACTATCCGGAGTGGTCTTCTTTCGATAGTCAAATCTGGCTCAATATCTACTTCATCTAACTAAGCAATTGGGATGGTCATGGATGGATCACGCACGACTTTTCGGAGATGTGAAACATGGAATATGTTGTGCACGCCCTCAAACTTTTCTGGTAATGCAACTCTATAAGCCAGTGTGCCAATTCTTTCGGTGATAGTAAATGGTCCAACAAATCTTGGAGCAAGCTTCCCTCTACGACCAAATCGAATAACTTTCTTCAAAGGTGATACTTTCAGAAATACCTCATCCCCAACCTGGAATTCCAAATCTCTTCTACGCCTATCTGCATAGCTCTTCTGCATATCCTGTGCGGTCTTCATCTTTGTTCTGATCTCATTAACCTTCTCGGATGCTTCCATAATCATATCTGGGCCAAGAATTAATCGATCACCAGGCTCAATCCAACAAGCTGACGATTTGCATGGCCGTCCATATAAAGCTTCGAACGGTGCCATATCGATACTCGCCTGATAACTGTTATTATAAGTGAATTCAACCAAATGGAGATGGTCTTCCCAAGATCCACCGAAATCAATAATGCAGGCCCGGAGCAAATCCTCCAAAATCTGATTTACCCTTTCTGTTTGGCCATCTGTTTGAGGATGATAAGCTGTGCTCAGATTCAGTTTAGTGCCCAAGACGTCCTGAAACGCCTTCCAGAATTTACTAGTGAATATAGGGTCTCGATCGCATACAATACTAGATGGAACCCCATGAAGTCTAACAATCTCTCTCATATATCTCTGCCAAACTTGAAGCAGTACGAGTGGTCTTAACAGGAATAAAGTGAGCAGATTTTGTCAATCTATCAACGATCACCCATATACTCTCGTTACCTTTTCTGGTCCTTGGTAATCCATCGATGAAGTCCATAGAAATCTGATCCCATTTCCAACAAGGAATCTCTAGCGGTTGAAGTAAACCGGCAGTCTTCTGGTGATCGGCTTTGACTTGTTGGCAAGTGGTGCATCTACTGACATATATAGAAATATCTCTCTTCATCCCACTCCACCAATATAAACGCTTCATATTACGATACATCTTAGTGACATCAGGATGAAGTGAAAGTGATGACCGATGATTCTCCTTAAGTACTTCTTGTCTCAATCCTTCAACATTAGGAACACAAATACGGTTGTCTATCCTTAGAATTCCATTACTATCAATCTGCGCTCCTATTTTACTGTCGGCATTTCCAACTCTACCAAGAACCAACTCCTTCATACGATAGAGCAAAGTGTCCTCGTATTGTTTAGCTTTTATGCGATCCATAAGAGATGGAGAGATGACAAGCTGAAATAACATGCCTTCAACAATATTACAGCAAGACAATGCTTTGCTACGACTCAATGCGTCGGCTACAAATTTGCTTTCCCAGGAGTATAAGTGATGTCAAGATCATATGCAGCTAAAAATTCGAGCCATCGGACTTGCCTCTGATTCAAATCTTTCTGGGAAAAGATATATCTCAAGGACTTATGATCAGTGAATAATTCGAATTTTGTTCCCAAAAGATTATGCCTCCATAGTTTCAGAGCAAATACAACGGCAAGAAGCTCTAGATCGTGTGTGGCATAGTTTAATTCATGGGTCTTCAACTGACGACCAGCATAAGCAATAACCTTTCCGTTTTGCATAAGAACAGCGCCTAAACCTTCTCGGCAAGCATCTGTATAAACAGTTAATCCTTCACTTCCATCGATTATCGCAAGAACAGGGGCTGAAGTTAACTTACGCTTCAACTCATTAAAAGCTGATTCGCACTTCTCACTCCAAATAAACTTAACATCCTTCCGAGTTAAAGCAGTAAGTGGGGTAGAAATCCGGGCAAAGTGCTCAATAAATCTGCGATAATAACCGGCTAAACCCAAGAAACTACGAATATCTGTAGGAGTTTTAGGAGTCTCCCAATTCTATATATAAATTTCAAATTAGAAAGGGATAAGAGGAATTGAATAGAAATAGCGAATAGGATAGAACTTACATTGATTACGGCGATCTTAGCTGGATCGACCGAAATCCCATTTTCAGAAACTATGTGACCCAGGAATCTCACTTCATCTCGCCAGAAGTGGCATTTAGAGAATTTGGCCTTAAGTTGATGATTTCGGAGAGTTTCCAGAACATAAGCAAGGTGTGTCTCATGCTCCTTCTTGTCTTTAGAGAAGACGAGAATATCATCAATGAAAACAAGAACAAACTTGTTAAGCACATCACGGAAGACTCGATTCATCAAGTCGACGAAATAAGCAGGTGCGTTTGTCAAACCGAATGGCATAACCAACCATTCATAGAATCCATTCTTAGTACGGAAAGCTGTCTTATGGATACTATCTTCAGCAACTCTGAGTTGGTGGAATCTAGTGGCTAGATCAAGTTGTGAGAAAATTTTAGCTCCATGGAGCTGATCGAATAAATCGTTGATGTGAGGCATCGGATAATGATTCTTGAGAGTGCGTTTGTTCAGTTCTCGGTAATCAACACACATGTGAAGAGATCCATCTGATTTGGTGACAAATACAACTACGGCGCCCCATTCAGAACAACTTCTCCTAATCAAGCCTTTAGCAAATAGATCATCAATTTGGGTTTTTAGTTCAGCTTTTTCTTTAGGAGCCATCCTTCGGTGTGGGAGAACTACGAGAGTAGCTCCAGGAATAAGATCAATACAGAAATCAATTTCCCATTTGGGCGGTAGAGAGATGACCTCTCCAAATACATCGGGAAATTTCTGAACAATAGGGGTAGTATTAAGATCATCTGGATGAGCATCAAGAGAGAATATGAAGCTTCCGGCATATTTCTGAGGTCATTTGCATTCAATGACAAGCGGCTGATCCATGTCGCTTACCAAAGAAACTAAACGAGTTTTGCAGGAAATAACAGCATCAAATTTTCTTAACCAATCCGCTCCTAAAAGAAAGTCGAATGCTTGGAATCCAAGTACATAGAAATCCTAAGTGAATCGAGAAAAATCATACATAAGTGTAACTCCCTTGCAAACACTTTGGAGGTAGGCGGGTCCTCCGATAGGATTTGAGACACATAAGGAGGTAGTAGCAAGAGTAGGTTCTAATTTGAGTTTATTACAAAGGTCTACTGATATAAAGCTATGTGAAGCACCAGTATCGAATAATACCCTAACAGGTGTAGCATGTAAATGAAAAATACTTCGTAAGGTACCTTGGTCATCTTGAGCAGGTGGTGGAGGTGGTGTAGGAGTGGTGATAGCAAATACTCCAGATGGTGTGCCACGCTTATACATTGGGCATTCTTTCTTGAAATGACCCGGCTGGAGGCAGACATAGCATAAATCTTTCCTAGTCGTAGAAGGTGGTGGAACAGCAGCTCCGGTAGATGGACAACTATTAGCATAATGGCCCTTCTTATCGCATTTGAAGCAAGTGATATTAGCAAGGTCGATTGGGCTTTTTTGAGCATATCCCAATCATGTAGTCTTCTGCCAAGCTTTCTTTTGTTGATCAAAGTTCATCTTCCTTTTCCCGGTCTGGCTAGAAGAGGGCTGAGTAGGAATGGCCTTGGCAGTAGGTCCCTTAGGCTTCGCCTCATATCTAAGAGCATAGTCAACAAGCTCTGTGAAGGTGCAGTGAGTGTGGCCAGTAAGCAAGTCATAATATTCAGGTCTAGCTCCCAAAATGAATTTCTCGTTCTTCAGAAGTGGTGTATCGATCAAACTAGGTCCAAATTTTGAGAGTTCGTTGAATTTCCTCTCATACTCAGAAAAAGTCATACTGCCTTGCTTAAGATCCATGAAAGCTCTATAAAGTTGGGTTTTCCCAGCAGCTGGCATCCATTGTGCCAAGAAAGTATCCCTAATCAAAAGATAGGCTAGATAAATAACATTCCAAAGATTGAAAGAAAAGTTATGCTACGAAAACCAACGGATTTATACCTAAACTGGGCCCAAGTGATGGTGTCCTCCTCGATATGAGAAGTAACTGATTCCCACCAATCTTGCGCGGCATCCTGAAGTTGCCAGGCTGCAAGCTGACGCTTCTGAGCATCAGTGATCTCTAGACCCAAAAATATCTTCTCCAAGCTTTTAAGCCATTGCTGAGCCTCAATAATGTTCTCGGATCCAGAAAACTTAATACCTCCAAGCTGTGAATACTCTTTACTAAGAATGGTGAATCTGACAGGAGCTGGAGCGGCAGGTGCAGCCTGAGCAGGACCATTGCCTCTTCCACCCCTATTGTTTCTTCTGGCACTCATCTTGAAATACCAAAAGAAATTTAGGACCAAGGATAAAATCAGAGAACTCAAGAGGAAATTTAATCGACAAATCAAAAGAAGTTCGAAAAGAAAGGACTTGGATATTGAATCGATTCTCCTCATTCTAGGGTATTGCTACCCTATCTCTAATGAGTTTCATAATCCCGAACTAAGGTTTTTAGGGAAACTGAAGCTCTGATACCAACTGTAACAACCCGTATATTTGGACCATTTAAATTGACAATAATCCACACATGTCAACTTAAATAATACAAAACACGAATCATTATGGGATTATGAATACATATATGTAAATGAGAATCAACACAACGTCACAGACACAGAATAGTCACAGAATAATGCAGCGGAAAAGTACATCATCATAATAGTAGTTCATGAAGCTACTACAGGAATACAACAATGTATCAACATAAAGTGACAAATAGAAATACAAGATGTTCAATACATAAGTTCATCAAATACTAGAAAGGAAATAACTGATAAAGATAAATGCTAAGTTTTCAGCATCTTCAACCAACCTTGATCAGCAACTGGATAGCTTCAGACTGACCCGAGCATATACAAAAGAAACACTCGAGTCAGGACTCAAAATCTTATACAGGATAATTGGGTGCAAATAATAAAGTCCATAACTCAAAGATGAATGTGATACACATCTTTAAGGATCCGATAAACTATCTATATATACAATAGAATACGCTAAATAGATAAGGTATAATCAGTAAAGTATGATATCAAAATAGCGTTAAGTCGTGGCCCATTCCACCCTTAACACATTTTTATTCCCAAAAGCATATACAAGAGCGTAGTTTCCCCAAAACCGGAAGTCACCAGAGGGAAATCCATATACTAAAGGTACAAAACACAACGTAGTGGTCGCGAATAGGATAATCAGTATGACAAGGTACATGAGGCGATACCAACTAGGATACTAGTAGTTGCCTGATCCGGACTGATGTTGAGCATAGCAGCTACTATCTCAACACCACGAAACAACACTCCCAAATCAAGGGGTGCACCCAAATCGAATCACAAAAGTAATAGATATGGTATCGAAGAAGTGTGTCCGCTAGAGATGGCGATCCTCAATGGCCCAGCGCGGCTCCTGTTTTAGTCATGTCAGGGGTCATCCAAAATCGTTCTCTTTCTTCAGTCAACGCGTTCACCAAATCCATCCACTTCGTTCTGGATCAACACTCCGCGTATATTAGTTATTAAAGTGGTTTTCGGTATCGATAGAGAGTATGTCCATATCCGATCCCGGTCTCTTTAATAACTACGTATTAATTACCCGATGGTCATTTAATATTAAAGTTTAAAACAAATCAAAGTCCAAAGGTCAAGTTGCAAGTTTGACTTTCAAAATTTGACATTTCACAATTCAATTTATTTCGAACATTAAAATCATATTTCCAAATGGAGTTTTAGTTCAAGTCCTTGAGTTAACGATACTTAAGTATTCAATTTCAATTTAATTCCTATTCCCATTCATCGTTACATTAAATTTAATCAAAACTTTAATTTAATCAATTTCAATAGCTAAATCAACTTCTTAAATTTAGTTGGTTTACATTCCTTTAGGTCACTTTGTTACTTAATCTCAAATCAAATTTATAACAAATTCCAACTTAATTAAATTTATCCAAATTAGGTTTTATTTCGAACCTAATAAATTCAATTTATCAGATTCTACAACTTACTTATTCGAATCTTATTTCAATTAAATGTGTCCATCCGTTTATCTAATTAAATAGATTTATTAATTCGTTTCAATTTTCCATTAAGATATTACAATTAAGTCCACCTATTAATTCATTATAATTAAATCCCTTAATTTATTACAATTAAGTCGATTAATTATTGCAATTAATCCTATGAATCTAATCCATTGATTTATTTCAACTAAATTCATTTATTCATTACAATTAAATTCATTCATTTATTACAATTAAATCCATTGATTTATTACAATTAAATCTATTCATTTACTACAATTAAATCTATCGTTTTATTACAATTAAATCTATTGATTTATTACAATTAAATCTACTCATTTATTACAATTAAATCTTGTTTATTTACTACAATTAAATCTATCGTTTATTACAATTAAATCCATTCGTTCATTTCAATTAAATCTATAAATTTCGTTACTTACTTTCCAACAAATTTTTAAGTTCATTTCTTAACTTCAAATGGATTTTAATTCCAAAATGATTTTTGTTGACCAATCGGGTTTCTTATTTTTAATTATCTATCCTAGGCCAAAGTTGTTCAATTTGGGTATTTATCATTTCAACCCAATATAAATAAATACATAAAACAAAGCATAACAAAGGGAACTTGCAGTGTGATAACTGGGATGGTGTCAAAGTAAATAAACAATCAATAGCAACCATACATAACAATTTAACCGTTTATTTAAATAATCCCAAAATAATCGTATTTAATTCACATTTGTTATTTATGTAAATTAAATAAAATTATTCCTAGAATCCACACTATCATTTCATGCGGATTAAAGATCATTACATTATAGGTTTTCACTTGGCGTCTATTATCAAATTATTACAGCAATCATACATTCAATGGTTCAAAGTATAACTGATCCTATTTCTACGTGTCGTTTTATTTAACATTTAAAGGGACAAGTTCAACATATATAATCTATTTTGAATTTTAGACTATCCTATATCAATTCCAATTTCATATTAATTATCACTTATATTAACAACCAAGCATCACATAACAAATTAATGTCATAATTATTTTCATATCTAACTTCAAATCACAATTTAACATCAATTATTTTAACATTCAAATTAATACCAATAACATATATCACTTGATTATCATAGCATAATAGATTGAGTCGTGAATGAAATATTCACCTTGCGTGGTTAGAGAAGATGACGGCGAAGCACGAAAATGAATGGACTAGAATAGACGACACAAGCACGAATACGAACTATAAATCAACAAAAGGTTATTCAACAATAGCTTAATACGATGTATATATATTGATTTGTAAATATATATAAACCATACCAACGACTAGATGCAAATAAGGTGGATGGAAGCCCAGATCGCTGAATTAGCCTCAACTGGAACTGCGCGGACAAAGCATAATTGAGTCCATAAGTTACAAATTATAACTGATATATAATTTTATCAAAAGAAGAAAAAATAAAATAAAATACAAAAAAAAATGGCAGCAGACTCGGTAGCGTGCTAAGCGGGCTCGACGCGGCGGGTCGGTGGGTCGAGGTAAGGTGGGTTTGGGCGGGCTGGGTCTGGGTTCGGGTCGGGCTGGGTCTGGGTTCGGGTCGGGCTGGGTCAGGGTTCGGGTCGGGCTGGGTCTGGGTGGCATGGCGAAGCAAGGCGGAGGCTGCTGGGCGGAGGGCTGCTGGCGGTCGGGGACTGGGCGGAGCTGGTAGGCGGGTGGGGTCTGGGCGTGGGCTTGGGACGCGGGGTGGGGTCTTGGTGGCGCAAAGGGCGGGTGGCGGGCTGGGCGTGGGGCTGGGATTGGTGGGTACGGGCGAAGGGGAGGCGGGCGAAGGCTGGCAGGGACTGGGTAGGCGGGTTGCTGGGGAGTGGGTTCGGGTCTGTTGAGGGCAGGCGGAGGGCAGGCGGAGGGTAGGCGTGGTGGTAGGGTCTAGGTGGCGCGGAGTGCGGGCGGAGGGCAGGCGAAGGGGCAGTGGCGAAGGCTGGGCATGGTGGTGGGCGGTAGGCTGGCAGGTGCGGTGGCGGCTGGTGTGGTGATTGGCGAAGGCGGAGGGAGGCGGCTGACGGGGCAGTGGGGTTGGAGGGAGGCAGTGGGAATGAGGGAGGTAGTGGGAAGGAGGGTGTGGAGCTTCATTTTTCTGAGGCAAAGAAAATGAAAAAGAATGGAGGAGGAAGTGGAGTTACGTACCAGAATAATTTAGAGAATGCAAACCAAATGAATTATGAACGAGCTTGTTTATATAAAATAGTATAGGGATTTCAAAGGCCTCAATTTATTGTCTTGGTAACCGAAAGGCTGTTGGGTTTCTAGGCAGCTCAATAGTCAAGGACCCTTAGAATTCTGAACTGAGTAGGCAATTGGGTACCGGTTTGGCTGCGTAACGGACCAGTTTGCAATCCGTTAAACAATTATAATTCGCAGCGCCGAACTCCGATTGACACAAACAAATATACCATTTTGATCAGCGCGACGAGGATATCAGTGGTACGATTAAATTATAAAATTCGAAATTTTTCCATTGTGAGAAATGCAGCAAAATCACCGAAGAATAAGATCGACGGAGCTGAAGATGTCCGAAATTTGAAAAACGAAAAATGACGTCTTGATCAGAAGATGGTTTAGAATTTTTCTATGTAAAAATATTTCGGTTCAGAAGATAAAAAATTTTGCATTTAAAATGAACTGATGTGAAGTAAACGCGAACGAAATTTACTGCGGTATTTTTCCGTGAAACTTTTCCCATATCTTTAACTATTTAGGCGCAACTTTTAAACAAAGTTTGGACGCTAATTGAAATCGTAAGAAAGTTCCATCAATTTATGTTAAAATAGTGGATTCAAAAATTTAAAATTGGTTCGAAATTTCAGGGTCGTTACACTCCTGAAAATATCTTCTTTGCCACCAAGGATGTTGTGGATTATCCCAAACCTGCTGAGATAAAACCGGGAAAAGGTGCTATGCGAAATGGAAAATTCTGCCGCTTTCACAACCAACCCGGTCATGATACCAACGAATGCCGTCACTTGAAAAGCTTAATTGAAGAGTTATTAAGGGAAAACAAGCTGCAACAGTATGTAAAAAAGAACAGAAATGAGCCAGACTCGTCCACTCAGGGGCAGTAGCTTCCCACTCATCCATCTGGCTCGGGTAAGGGCGCTCCCGCACATGAATCCGAAAGGCCAGTTATCAACGTGATTACAGGAGGCCCACACCCAGCGGGTAGAAGCTGGGGTGAAATGGAACGATATGCCCTCGCTTTGAAATACACCCCGGCAGAAGAGGATGTCTTTGCTATAGAAGACGCTGCACCCCTGAAGCAGCAGAAAATTTCTAATGATGATATTATGTTCAAGGCTAGGGATTCGATGGGTATTGAAGCTCCAACCATAGATCCCCTGGTCATTTCTGCTGGGATCGGGCCAGCTATTGTTAGACGAGTGCTCATTGATTACGGTGCTTCCTGCAACATACTCTTCAAGAAAACATTTGATCAAATGAAGATTCCGATGAATGACGTTCAAGCTTCATCACAAAAGATTGTTGGGTTCACTGGGGAACCGCAACAACCAATCGGAACCGTCGACTTGTTTGTTGAACTTGGAGAGGGGCAGAAAAGGGTAGTTCGGAAACAAACTTTTGTAATTGTGGATGGATTTTCTGCCTATAATGCCTTCCTAGGCCGGCCAACTCTAGCTGCATTCAAAGCCATTTTGGCCCCGTGGTGCCTAACTATGAAATTTCCTACAGACAATGGTGTTGGTGTTATCAAAGGAGATCAAAATGCTAGACGTGAATGTTATCTTATAGAGCTTCGAGAGGTCAGGAAGAGAGAAATGGGAAAAGATGCGGCAGCTCCCCTCCGCATCAAAAGCCCAACCTTGTAGCAAATACAGGGCGGTCCCTGCACTGGCGAGCATAGTGGTGCGAGGAGAGAAATGGACCCCAGAAAAGCCAGTGCAGAGGAAAATCGAGTGGTGCCGATGGAAGTAACGGTACCAATACCTGTTGATCTTAAGGACCCGAACAAAGTGATAAATGTGGGTTCGCAACTTAGTATGGCAGTCCAAAATATGCTAATATCATTTTTGAAAGCAAATCTGGACGTATTCGCTTGGAGTCACGCTGATATCTGGGGAATATCTCTAGAGATTGTTGTACATACTCTGAATATTGATCCAAAGTACACACCTGTGAAACAGAAGAGAAGAACCCAAGGTCCCGAAAGGTCAGCAGCGCTAAAGGAAGAGGTAGACCGACTCATGGAAAATCATTTCATCAGGGAGTCCACATATCCAAACTGGGTTTCAAATCCTGTGCTGGTTAAAAAGGCAAATGGAAAATGGAGAGTATGCATTGATTTCTCAGATTTAAACAAAGCCTGTCCCAAAGACTGCTTCCCGTTACCAAGGATTGATCAGCTGGTAGATGGAACAGCCGGACACGAATTGTTATCTTTTATGGATGCCTACTCCGGGTATAACCAGATTATGATGCATGAGTCGGACCAGGAGGATACGAGCTTCGTCACAGATGTTGGTCTTTACTGCTACAAAGTAATGCCCTTTGGATTGAAGAATGCAGGGGCAACATATGAAAGGCTTGTTAACGCAATGTTCAAATCGCAACTTGGGAAGACAATGGAGGTCTATGTCGATGATATGTTAGTAAAATCGAAGAAAGCAGTTGACCATATGGACCACTTAGCAGAGTTGTTCGAAATGCTCCGAAAATACGGAATGAAGCTCAACCCTTTGAAATGTTCATTCGGAGTAGAGTCCGGGAAATTCTTGGGCTTTATTGTAAGCGCTAGGGGCATTGAAGCCAATCCTGCTCAAATTACTGCTCTACGAGAAGTCAAAGCCCCTAGAACAAAGAAGGAACTGCAGAGTCTAAATGGAAAAGTTGCTGCCTTAAGTCGATTCATTTCCAAAGCTACTGATAAATGCATCCCCTTCTTTGACGCTTTAAAGAAAGGAAAGAAAAACTTCGAATGGACACCCGAATGCCAGAAAGCTTTCAATGAGTTAATCCGTCATATGAAAGAGCCTTCAATACTTTCCAAGCCCAGCAACGGCAAAGACCTTTTCATATACTTGGCAGTTTCATCACATGCCCTAAGTGCAGCACTGGTACGAGAGGATGCAAAAGTTCAACGTCCGATCTAATATATCAGCAAAAGACTCACTGGGGCAGAAATGAATTATTCAAAGTTAGAAAAGCTCGCCTATTGTTTACTGATTGCTTCCAGAAACCTGAGACCGTATTTTCAACCTCACCCTATTAAAGTTCTCACCGACCAGCCCCTAAAGCAAGTCCTATTTCGCCCTGAAACTTCGGGCCGTCTTTTAAAGTGGAATATTGAACTCAGCCAGTATGATATCACTTATCATCCCCGAAGAGCGATCAATGGGCAAGCCTTAGCAGATTTCATCACAGAGTATACAAATAAGGGTGACAAAGAGGAAGAAATTACAGTTGACATCCCAACCAAATGGAAGTTATATGTTGATGGCTCAAGAAATGATTACTGTTCCGGAGCTGGGGTTGTGCTTGAAACCCCCGAAGGACGATCATTGTGTTACGCATTAAGATTGGAATTCCCTTCTACAAACAATGAAGCAGAATATGAAGCTCTAATTGCTGGATTAAAGATTGCAAAGGAATTGAACATTAAAGCATTGCAAATCTTCAGTGATTCTCAGCTTATTGTGTGTCAAGTCAAGAAGGAATTTCAAGCTAAAGGAGGAAATCTGCCTGCTTATTTGTCAAAGGCTTCTGAACTTCTCAATGATTTCGATCATTATTCGATAAGCCACATACCTCGAGAGGAAAATATGAAGGCAGATTCTCTAGCAAAGTATTCAAGCTCCGGAGAAGCTCAGTTGTTGGGATTAGTTCCTGTGGAGGTTTTGTCAGCTCCAAGCACAGATGAAATGGATATCGACTGGATCATGGCTGTATCTCAAGAACAAGAGACATGGATGACCCCAATCAAAGAATATCTGCTCAACGGCTCCCTGCCAGAAAATTCTAAAGAACGCCAAAAGCTGTTAAGAAAAGCATCAAGATATGTAATTCAAGACGGCCGGTTATATAGGCGGGGATTCTCAATGCCATTACTCCAATGTGTAACCAAGGAAGAATCTAGGACAATCTTAGCAGAGGTACATGGAGGAGAATGTGGGGATCATTCAGGCGGTCAAACACTTGCCAAGAAAGTTCTTCGGTATGGGTATTTCTGGCCTGATATTAATCAAGATGCTGCTATCTACTCCAGAAAATGTGACAAATGCCAGAGATTTGCAAAAATCCCAAGAGCAGCTTCAACTGAACTAACACAGATGGTCAGTCCATGGCCGTTCGCTATTTGGGGGATAGATTTAATCGGACCTTTACCAATTGCCAAGTCGGGAATCAAATATGCTATTGTTGCTGTTGATTATTTCACCAAATGGGCTGAAGCTGAACCTTTGGCCACTATTACTTCTAAAAAGATGATAAATTTTGTAACGAAAAATATCATTTGCAGATATGGTGTGCCATAGAAAATAATCACAGACAACGGTACTCAATTTGAAAGCGAAGAGTTCCAGGACTTCTGCAAGCAATTAAAAATCCGAAAAAGTTTCTCAGCAGTGGCTCATCTGCAGGCAAACGGGCAAGTGGAAGCAGTGAACAAAATTATCAAGTCAACCATCAAAAAGCAGCTTGAAAAAGCAAAAGGTGGATGGGTTGATAAGCTACCACTAGCACTATGGGCATACAGAACAACTCATAAAAGTGCAACTGGGCACACTCCATTCTCATTGGCATACGGATCAGAAGCAATGATTCCGGTAGAACTAGAAGTCCCCTCTCACAGGAGAGTTCATTTCAACCAAGCCGAAAATGAAAAATTGCAACTCGAAGCACTCGACTTTCTTGATGAAAGAAGGGAAGAAGCCAGACTCAGAGTTGCGGCTCATCAGCAAAGAATTGCAAGGCACTTCAACTCTAAAGTCCGTCAACGAAGTTTTGAAGTCGGGGACTTAGTCTTGAAAAGGATCATGACAGCAGTCGGAGTATTTGGACCAAATTGGGAAGGGCCATATGTCATAGGCAATAAACTTCTTGATGGCACATTCAAACTCATGACTGTCGAAGGAGATCCAATTCCAAGAGCATGGAACAGCAATCATTTGCGCCCATACTTTACTTAAAAAGCTTTGCTTGAAATTTTAAAATGATTATGGATGTATCTTGTATTGTAAACCATTGTAAAATCAGTAATGATGAATGAAAGACCTATAAAGTGGACGTAGGCCTAGTTCTTGGACGAACCACTATAAATCTTGTGTTCTTTAATATTTTAAATTGCCTGTTTTATTTCGATGTAAAAATACTCTAAACGTATTGCTAAAATATCGATTTACTATTGCAGGTCATTAAAACAAAGCTTACACATCACAATGCCAAGTGAACCCCGTAAATCACTCAATAAACAGATTTCAAGCCATATAAAATTCCGAATTCAAATCCAACATAAGATGAACTTTACATCAAAAGTTGATGATTTCACCGAAGGGACACTTTTCCAAGGAAAAAGAACTAGACGCTTGTTAACTAATTACGATCGTTTGTATAAACAGACATTTAATTGAATAACTTGCGTCTGTCCTATGAAATCAATCAACAGTAAAGTACACTTCATTGGATAAAGAAAACTGCTTGCAAAGGAAAGGAACGTAGGCTCGGAAACAATAACAGGGGATCATCAATGAGCAAACAACAAAGAAACATGGGTGAGCTGATCAACACAAGCCCTCTTCGGAGGCACAAGACCTCTTCGGAGGCACAACTCTTAGGAGGATAAAGACCTCTCCGGAGGCACGCCAATAAATGGAAACGCTCTTCTCAACAAAAAGGTTGGTGGAGCTACTGAGGCAAGGCCTTTGTTAACTAATTGCGATCGTTTGTGCCAACGAACATCCAATTAAATAACTTGCGTCCGCCCTGTGGATCCATTTAACTGTGAGAAAGTAACTTCCAGGCAACCAAATCAAGACCTCTTCGGAGGCACAAGACCTCCCCGGAGGCACAAGACCTCTTCGGAGGCATAAGACCTCTCCCGAGGCACCACAAGCCCTCTTACGAGGCACAAGCCTTCCCCAAAGGCACATACTGCCCTCTTCGGAGGCAAAAGACCTTCCCCAAGGCACACAAGACCTCTCCGGAGGCACAAGACCTCTTCGGAGGCACAAGACTTCTTCGGAAGCACAAAAACAAGACCTCTTCGGAGGCACAAGACTTCTTCGGAAGCATAAGACTTCTTCGGAAGCACAAGACCTCTCCGGGGGCACAACGCTACTTCACAAAGCATAATGCTACTCTTCGGAGTCCAAATGCTACTCCTAAGAAATACCAAAAAGCCCTCCTCAGAGGCACACTCCAGCTCTTAAGGAAGACCTACTTGTTCATCTTGAAAAGTTCTTCCCCGGAGATTGAAGTGTTAAGTGAAATCCGCTTTAGAGGCCCGCTTTACCGCGTAGGTGAATTCACTTCTCAAAAACATGAAGTGACCATCTCCGAAGGTTGAAGCGTGGAAATTTCTCCAAAAATGAGACACGCTCCATTTAAGTAGAATAATTGTTTCCTCAAAGAAGAAATAGTTATTCTCCAAAAAATAAAGAGTACAAGTCTCGCCAAAGCAAAAAGATGTTGTAATGTACTTGTGGTATAGGGGCAATAGCATACGATACAACTACAACAATAGAAAGTAGTATTCAAGCGACATACCACAAGCACATTACAATATCACGCGAAAAAGATGTGGAATAAATGCATTCTTAAACACAGACCAAAAGTTTGTACAAGTAAAAAGAATCGCTTATTCTACACTAAAATGAGAAAGAGATCTTACATATACAAGAATTCATGCAAGAAAAAGAATTATTTTATTCAATACTATGAAAATTCTTTACATGTGCAGATCTCAAAAAAAAAGCAGGGACCGGTACCCGCACAATCTCCGGTCGATACAAGCAAAAAGCAAAATAAGAAAAGGAGAATCCAGACTATCACTCCTTCCTACCACCCTTAGTACCCTTGCCCGGTCTGATGATTAATTTCTGCGGCGGGTACGGGATGGGGAAGAAGGAGAAGAGGGTGCAGCTGGATCTTCTTCTGCCTCATCTTCTCCAGCGGAAGTGTTTTTCTTCATCTTCTTCATAACGCGCTTCCCTTTCCTCTTCGAGGAAGACTCATTTCCCGGAGTAGTAAGCAGCGCAGAAAGCTTAGTGTCATCATCAAGAGACCGCTCCGGAGTCTTCTCGCTATCCTCAAGATCCTCCGCCTTCTGTTCTTGTGAAGCGGGTGGATCCTCCAAGCCTCGAAGGGCTTCTATCTGCTCTTCCTACGAACCCGATTAAGAAGCAGGAGTTACTTGAAGAGTTGGAGGAGGAACAGCTGGAAGAGGAGAAGAGTGTATAGCGAACGGTGCCTCCGCTGTAGAAGAAAAGAAGTTAAAATCGGTATTCTCCGAGAAAAGATAAGGTATCGGTTCATCAAAGCTTAAGTAATAAGTAAGAAGGTCATCAAACTCGGTTAGATCGAATAAATGATTCACTGGACCCGGGTCGACGCCAAAGTTACCTGGAGGAGTTGGCTTCGCGAGATCAATCTCGAATTTCTCAGCTTCAACATCGTCCGGGGCCTCATCCTCCGTGGGAGTAGTAGCAGTTTCTTTGGCAACTTTAGCTGGAGGCGAAGAATGGGAACTAGAGTCCATAATGTTAACATCGGCCGAAGTTGAAGCATGAACGGGGGCAGTTAAAGGAGCTTCCTCCTTTGTATATTTTTCTCCCACCGGTTCAGCTCGCGCTTTAGCAAGTTGTTCCTTCCCTTTAGCAAGTGCAGCACGAGTTTCGTCGTCAAGATAACGTGCCTCAAGCTCTGCCTCATCATAGCCGGCACCGCCTAACATATCAACTGCGGCTTCCCACACCTCAGCCAGAGTAATCTCGTATTCAGGACCTAGAAAGGATAGGCTCCCACGACCCAGAACGCTGTGTAAATAAAAGTCGAATAAGGTAGAGCTGACATTAGCTTTCGTTGCCTCATGCGATTGCTCAGCCGCTTCTTTTTCGGCAATGGCTGCAACTCGACCAGCAACAGCCTCATCACGCTCTTTCTCAGCTTTAGCAAGTCGAGACTTTAGCAATTCGATCTCCACATTCTGGGAGTTAACTGTTTCCCGCAACTGAGCGTTATTTTTGCGGTATTCTTCAACGACGAACTGCTCAACCGCAAATTTCATTTCAGCATCCCTCTAAGCAGCGTGCGCATCCCGCACTTGTTTTTGAAATACTTCTTCTTTCTGAGATTGCGAAGCGGAAGAAGCGGCGAGATCTTCCTTGAGTTTTTTAACCTCGGACTCAAGTCTCGCATTATCATCAGCAATGCTCGTCATCTCGGCATCATGCTGTTTGCAGATTTTATCCCACTCCGATTTATCGTTCTCCATGGTCAGCACGGCCTCGAGATTCGCACGATTGACTCTTTGCAGCTCATCGACAAGCTTTTTCCATCCGGACACCCTATCGATATTAAGTTTGATGGCATCAAGGCTACGCAGCATATCCGATTTATCGATCGGGACCAAATCAAGGTCAAAACGCACCCCTTTTAAGCACCAATTCGAAAATCAGCTTTGAAGAATAGGAGGGGCATCTTTGACCTGATACTGAGGTCTGCTGATGATCGCCTGGATGTTAGATTTCTTTAAAGCAGGAGAGCCGGATGGAATATTAGGAGAGATGGGAGCATCGGTCTTCTCAGAAATTGCAGACGCATCACTAGGTTTGGACCGCTTGCTTGATTCGTCAACAATACACTACGCCATAGATGGCCTATTGCAATGAAATTACAAGGTGTTGCTAGCTACAATGTAACGATAGCTATGCTGATTTTTGTCTATTGCAACATTCACTTCAATGTGTTAGCATAGATATCAGCAAAATGTTGCAGTAGCTATAAATATATTCAAATTAATAAAATTAATAAAATTTTACACCTCAGCGATCCACACCATCATTTAAAACAAAATCTCAACCATCAATCCACACCATCAATCCACACCTTAGCAATTTCCATTTCCCGCTTTACTTTACTTTCTCGTTCCTCTTTGTGTAAAAATTAGGGCATGGCATTTTTCTTTCTCGTTCCACTCTGTGAAAACTAGTGCACGCGATTCCAGTTGCTTTGATGCTCTGATTGATCGAATCTAGTGTGAGAAACGTTTCTGGTAGCTTGCTCCTTCATTCTCCTTGATTGATTGCTCGAATTGCTTTGACTTCGTCGTCCGGTGCGATGTGATATTATTTGGTATGTTTTCTGCCTTCTGGTTTACTTGATTATTCTCGATTTTGGTTACACTCGCACGCTTTTGCCGATGATGAATTGGGATTTATTTATAGGCTTTATTTCCTATAATCTCGAGTTTAATCTTTCTGTTGGACTTTGAGAAATCTGGTATGTTGGATTGCGATGATTTATTGATATGTTGGATTTTGGTTCACTGGCTTGATTTTGCTTTGCCGATGATGAATTGCATGTGATATTATTTGGTATGTTGGATTTTGGTTCACTGGCTTGTTTTTTATTTCTGATCTGAGCTTGTTAGCTCCTTTCTGCTGCATTTGTTAAACCAGAACTTGAACCTTTGTTAAACTTGTTCACATACCTTTGTACCTTGCTGCATTTGTTAAACCAGAACTTGAAGTATTTGTATTCTGTTGTCCTCTAGAAAACTGCTTCACTTGAAAACTTCTGCATTTTTGAAAATCAGAACTTTGAAAGTGATCTTTGGTTTTCTAAAACTGTTGACTAATCTGAACATTGAGTTTTGATTTCCACGATATATACAAACATATGTGTGTTGAGGTTTGTTGGTTTTTCTTGGTCTGGACTGAACTGGTACCATGCTAACCTTGTTCTTTAACATGAACTGATGCTCCAAGTCCTCTGTATATCATATTATTGCCTATGTTTCTCTTGTACATTCCTGATGCATTCACTGTTTTTGCTTGATGGGCTGCCTATGTGTACTGCTGTGTTTCTTGCACTGGCTTGTCTACATTTTGCTGAACCTGGTTCTTGTTTGTTTTGTTGGTTGCTTGGCCCTGAGTTGAATCCAGTCGATGACTCGGGTTTGACCTTGTGCCGTGTCCATTTTTTTGGCTTGTCTACATATCTGGCTGCACTTGAGTATGAACTTGCACTTGAGTAGTTGCACTTGAGTAGTTTCTTGTACTAAGTCTTATGATGCATGTATGTTCATCCATGTACATGCATTTCTTGATCATGTTATGTTGCTTGCTGTGTTGAGTACTACTTTGTGCACTTGGCTTCTCCTTTGTGCATTTTTGCCTGAACTGTTGCTTGGTGTCTTCCATACTGTGTATATCACAGGTTGTCCGTGCAAATATTTGGTCCCTGTCAGAAAAAAATATGAAAAGAAACAACCCAAATACCTGAGGCAAATAATATAACAAAAATATTTTCATTTTCTGTTCAAGTTAAATATTATTTTCCAGATTACTGCTTTTGAATTATATGTGACAGGTATTGAAGACTGGACAGCTGGATACAAGCTTGAAGACAGAGTCAAATCAAATGTGCATGAGTGTATGAATGCATGAGCTTGAAGACAGGTTTCAAAGAAGGCTCGATCTTCCGAAATCGGATGAATCGGGTGGTGCCCACTTGTTCGACCTAACCGGCGGGACTGCGGTGCCCCGGACCCCCGCTGGCGCTGCGCCCGGACCCGCTTCTCGGCTCGCCTTCGGCTCGGCACTCGGCTCGCCTTCGGCTCGGCACTCGGCTCGTCATATATTTGTCAGTGTCGGTGTCTGTATAAATTGAAACTGCATATGTAATGAGTGAACTGAGTGATGTAGTGAGGAATATCTGTATACGTAAATATCAGTGTTATATATCATTGAATTGTAAAATAGTGGAGTCGGGAATTTGTACTATTTCAAATGTTGAAATAAAATATTTATTTAAATAAATTACTGTTTGAATATCAAATTCTGTGCAATAGCATTTTATTAAATAAATATTTATTTCTATTAAAAAATCAAATATGCTCTACATTGTGGGCCCCACAAATTCAGAAAATTAATATCTATAGCAACATTTTTGAATGTTGCTACATGCACCTATGGATGTTGCTATAGACCCAAATAGGATTCTATTGCAACAATATTTCTTATGTTGCCTTAGATAGTCAAAATGTTGCCTTTGAGGTCTGCGGCAACGCGGCAAAATGCATCACCGAGAAAGTGTTGCCTTTGCCCTTTTTTAGCCTATAGCAACATTTTTTGGCACTTCCTGCAGAATAGGTCCTTCCGATGCAACTTCTTCTGCAGAAGCTAGGGCATTTGATGTCTCTGCTCGAGAGCCTGAGGCAGCTAATGTTTCTGTATCAGAACTAGAGATTTCACGAATCTGAGTCAATCTAGAAGAGTGCAAAAGTCCAAACTGGTGCAAAAACTCATCTTTCAGCAAAAATTTGGCACTCCTCTCTTCAGCATCCACAGCACTCAAAGTATCTAACGTCGACCTAAGGCTGGGATCTCGAAGTGGAGGAGGAAGTGCTGCAAAAAGTAAAGAACAAAGTTAAGCATTTGACAATTCGAATTCCGAGAAGTTCAGAAAATGAAGAGACCGGAGAAAGGTAATCTTACTTCCGACTCTCCAGACGGCATAAAATCCCGGAGGACAGCGAACAAAGAAGAATTGACTTAAGAATCCATGGGCACTTTCGGGCAAGTCCAGAATCAGTTTACGGTTCTGAGCACTTCTCACAAGTGTGATAGAAGGGTGATCTTTGTTTCTAGCAAAAGTGCACAAGTAACAAATCTCTTCGAAGCTCGGAAAATGATTGAGTGTCCTCCTGAACAATACACACAATCCCATTAAGATGGCATGGCCATTAGGGTGCAGCTGAATGGGGGAGATAGTTAATCGAAGAAGAAGTTGTCGAAGGAAATCATTAAAAGGCGGAATGGCTCCGCTCAGGCACATCTGACGATTCACTGCGACAAAACCAAGAGGTGGCCTGTCAGCAGTGTCGTTTGCTCCAGGAAATAAAGTATCTGCTTCGGCAATACCGAACTGGATGCACAGTTGTCTGAAGATTTTATGGCTCAAGCTGGTCGGAGTTCTTTCTGGAGGGTCGACCAATGGGTTGGCAATTGGGAAAACTTCTCCGGATGGCCCTGTATCTTCTTGTTGAGATGCCATTCTACATAATCAACTGGATGTTCAAATATCAAGGTGCACGTTTCCTAAAAAGTGTGAAGTGTTGTGCATAACTAACAAAAACAGAAAGTAAACATAACTGGAATTAAATTAGTTGACAATTGGTCAATTATAAGATTTCAGGGCTTGTTGACTTAAAACTCAAGTGTAGTGTTAATGCAAACGAATCAGCTTTACTTGACTATTTTAGTTTTGCTTTAATACTTCACTTGGACTGATTAGTTTGCAGCATTTCATTCCCACGGTTCATGTAAGTTAATTATTCATTATCTACTAATCTGTCATTCGATGTGGGCAGTCAATGGCAGTATGTTTGTCCCAGTTTTTGCAAATGTTGTATTTAACAGGTTGACAGCTTTAAAGGTTGAT
The DNA here is from genome assembly GCA_030737815.1 of Allium fistulosum. NCBI lineage: Eukaryota > Viridiplantae > Streptophyta > Magnoliopsida > Asparagales > Amaryllidaceae > Allium > Allium fistulosum. The sequence continues at coordinate 576,871,015 of CM060904.1, read as the reverse complement.
ATAATTTGTAAAAGAATGCAATCAAGTTCAACAAAGTCCAAACAGTTCAAATTCAAAGCTCAGTCAAGTTCTGCCCAAAATTTCACAAGTCCAAGGTCGTTCAGCGACCTATCGTAGGTCGAAACATTTTTTAGGTCGCTCTGTGCAAATTAAAGTGTTGTTCAGGGCAGTGCAGAATTTGTTCATGTCCTAGGTCGTTTAGCGACCCATCATAGGTCGAGGCATCTTTAGGTCGCACAGGGCAAATCGAAGAATTCAAGGCTATGCAAATTTCCTTAAGTCCAAATGGTTCATGTCTTAGGTCGCTCATGGCCTAGTGTAGGCCGGAAACCACTTAGGTCGCGAAGAGTTGTTCGGTTTTACTTAGGTTGGTCAGGTTTCTTAGGTCGTAAGACTTAAGTCGCACAATTCTTAACACGACCTAACTCTTAGGTCATCCAGATCTCATTAAGTCGCTAACTTCCTCTCCACGCAATCCCTTACCAGACCCAATAACCCATTATCGCAAGTACAACGAAAAGCCATCATCCTCTTCATAAAATTCGTCATCTTTTCATTCCACCAAATCATTCGAAAAACCGATCCAACTCATCTCCGATCTATCATAGATCCAGTCACATACTGTACGCCCATGAATCACAACAACAGTAACCAATAATGATCAGAAATTGATCACAACGCAACTCAAATTGAAGCATGGCGTACAAAATTGGCCCGGAGATTAGAGTTCACGGTTCGATGGTGATCATGGAATGGATAGAAGTCGAGGATACTTACGTAATCTGACAGAGAGGATGAATCGTTGAATGATTAACTTGAATTGGTCCTTGAGATCGCAAATTTCTGATAATGGCAAGGCAGGAAATTGAAGCAAGTAAGTGGAGAAGAAGCAGCGACCTAATGAATTTATATGGGACTGAGAAAGGAAGGCGAGTAGACATGCGGGTTAGCATGGTTTTTAGGTCGCTCACGACCTAGCAAAGTCAAGTCGAAGCACACGACCTATGACATAAGCTTGTACTTCGAGGGGCAAATGTTAACTCCTTGTTTTCTGGCGACCTAAAACCTTACGACCTAACTTCTCCAGCGACCTAAAAGTCCGCGACCTAAGGAATTCCGCGACCTAAGGGACTCCACGACCTAAGGGACTCCACGACCTAAGGGACTCTGTGACCTAAAGGACTCTACGACCTAAGGGACTCTGCGACCTAAGGGACTCTACGACCTAACTGCTAGAGGTACTTCACGACCTAAATTCTAAAGGTACTTCGCGACCTAACTTCTGAGCGACTAAACTTCATAAGGAAGTCCAGTGACCTAAAGGCTTCAGGAACTACTCCTTAGGTCGCTCACAACTTACGACCTACCTTAGGTCGCTCGCGACCTAAAACTTGCCATCTTATTCAGATAAGACCAAGAGCGACTCCATCAGACCAACTTCTTAAGCCGCGAAATGGGCCACGACCTAACTTAGGTCGCTCGCGACCTACAACCTAACTAAGGTCGTACGCGACCTAAGACTTGAAGGCTAATTTCCGTCCATAATCAACTCCTATAAATACCCCACTAACTCCAACGGCAAAAAGACTTTTGGCCAATCATTTTCTGAAGCGTCACTACTCTGCCGAATTCTCAACTCATTCAAGACTCAAAGATCTCCGAACAACGAAGATACTACAACAAGCTTTGATCGAGATTTTTCACATCCGATATGGATTCGACAAATCTCACCGTCAAAGTTTGAGCTACTAATCTGAAGTGTTCGAGTGATCGAAGTGAATTGTAATCAGAGTATCAAATTGTAACAAGATCAGCAATAAAAGACTATAAAGTGGACGTAGGCTCAATTACGGGCCGAACCACTATAAATCTGTTGTTCCTTTACTGCTTTCTGCTATTTTCAGTATAAATCCTGTTCCCGTACCAACGGGTGGTGCTTTCACAACTTTACCACACACACCGGGTGTTAGCGTTCAATTTTTAGCGTTAACAGTTCGCAAACCATCCTACTTCATTTCTGGAATCTCCACCACGTACATAGTTGTTAAAGTGGTTTTCGGTACCGGCGGAAAGTATGACAATACCTGATCCCGGTCTCTTTAACAACCAAACGCTTATTTCACACCGGATGGTTCTTTTACATTTCCAAAACCATTTCATATTGATATCAAAATATCATATTCAATTCAAACCATATCACTTTCGAAATCATAATTACTTAAAAAATCATATTTACTTAAATATGTCGTTTCACCAGCAAATATCATTTCAAATCCCAATTTATGTTATAACATTTTTAAACCTTATTCGCTTTAAAATCAAGGCTTTAATTATAAACATTTCCACTTTACACCATCTGAAATTTGGAAAATAATTTAGATAGTTATAAATACTTTAATTAGTTTAACATGTTTTAAATAGATATAAATTAGGTGAAATAGGTTTAAAATAGATTAAATAAATTTAAAATAGATTAAAATAGATTAAAATACTTTAAATAGATTTAAAATAGATTAAACTAGATTAAAATACTTTAAATAAATTTAAAATAGTTTAAATGGTTTAAAATAGATTAAATAGGTTTATTATGGATTAAATTGATTTAAAATAGATTAAATGAATTTAAAATAGATTAAATAGAATTAAAATATATTAAATAGTTTTAAAATATATTAAAATATATTAAAATATATTAAAATAGATAAGGATAGATTAAATAGGTTAATTAGTTTAAAATAGGTTAAATTAGATTAAAATAAATTAAATAGTTTAAATTGATTAAGTTGGTTTAAAATAGGTTAACTTATTTTAATAGTTGAAAATCTTAAAATTAGAATTTAAAAGAACATTTACAGTTTATATTGAGATAATAAATTTGAAATTAACATCATATTTAACCATTTCTTCCATTCCAACAAATCTGGACCATATCCAGATTTCAAATCAAAACCAAATTTAAATCTTGAAATATCAAATTTTACTATTCCAATTTTAATAGATTTTCAAAGTTACAGTTTCCAATATTTCAATAACTCAATTTCAATAAATGTCTTTCATACTTCAAATTCAACTTTAAAATTTAAATTTAAATCCTTTAAATAATTACTTAAAACAATTCAATTTATATCAGCCAATTTTTTTTCAAATATCGTTTAACTAGATTCAACGTTTAAAAATTTAAAATCATTTAATTTAACCAATCCGGTGTCCGTATATAATTTTCTACCCTATGGTCAACTGATATGGATATTTATCATTTCAATCCGCAAATAATTTAAATTTTTACGGGTATATATTATTTCAACCCGTAATCTTAAAATTTATTTCAATAAAGATCGCTTGGGTTTATAATTTCAACCCATAATGATTTTCCCCTATTCTATATGATCGTTCGGGTATGTATCATTTCAACCCATAGGGAACTTGCAGTGTTATAACAATAAAAAATATAACATCCAGTCTGCCAATATCAACAATCAAACATACACCACAATCATCATCCAAATCAACAAATAGACATCAATAGATAACTGATTATCACTAACAGGTATTAAATTGACAATAAATTCAATATTAAATTAAACGATGATTTAATGCAATAAAAGTCAAATTTAACTAGAATGACAATTTAAATATACCAAACATCAACCAATCAATTCCAAATCACAACATAAATTCAATTTAACTAACATGAGATAATTTAGTAATTGCGAGTGGGTTAAAACACTCACATTTGATTTATAGTTGATTTAAATCCAATAAAAGCCCAAAATTCCAATAGAAGAAATCGTGCGTGAATCGAAGTTTATATGCAAAAGATATTCATGTCATAAGAAATACTATTAAAATAATAATTGGTACACGTTTAAATAAAAATAAACAAAGTTTAATACTTACGTTTTTTCTCAAGATAGGCTTCAGGCAAAGATGGAAAAACAAACTAAGATGAGGGCAGGACATGTAGGAAAAAAAGAAGGATGAAACTCATGTTTCATAAAAGAAAGCTTTTGAATTTGCAAATGAGAGCTTTTGAATTTGCAAATGAGAGCTTTTGAATTTGCAAGTTCACATTAAAATGATTCAGGGAAAGGGAGATTTGAAATGGAGATCTAAACATAGGAAATGAAGTGGCGATAAGAAAATAATGAAGGAACAATTTTAAAAACGTGAACAATTTACTGATGAGATTATAGCTTCAGCAAAGAATAATTTGAACTAAATGAATATGAGGTGTTAGGAGAAACAAAACGTAAAAGAAGAAATAAAGTGGTAGATTATTTAATAATAAAGAAATGAAAGTGGAGGGACAAGATGAATGTCACGTTTCTAATATGAAGGCTTTAGGAAATATAGGCTACCAAAATAAATAAATAAATATGAGGTGGAAGAAGGCTACAGGAAAACAAAATGAAAAGAAATGAAGTGGCTATAGAAATATGAAATGAGATGGAGAAAACAACAAACTCACTTTTTTTTACTTTAGGAATTGGAGGTAGGACATGGTGTAAAGAGGTGAAGAAAGGTTAAATAAAAAAATATGTATACATATAAAACGAAACTCACGTTTGAGAAGATGTAGCTTCAGGAAAAAGAGGAAGGAAATAAACGAAAATGAAGAAACAAAAAAAATGGGGAAAGAAATGTGGTATGTATTAAATAATGATGAAGGAATGCATGGACCAGATGTACACTACCAACTAGCCTTTGGAATTCAAATTTCAAACTTATGTCTCATCTTTATTACTTTCCTTAACTCCCATAAACCCATAGTTAGACCTATATAATTTTACATTAACACACAATAAATAAAAATAAATTCTTTACACAAATTTGTGTAATTAATTAAGGCAATATACAGCATTAAGAACCATTTGTCTCTCTTTGTGATTAGATTAGGAATTTAAACAAACATATTAACATTTCAATTAAACATTTTACTAGGAATGCATTAACATACATTAAACAAATATGATAGCATAAATGAGGTAATATAAAATGGTGTATAATATATATATGTGTGTGTGTACATGTAACGACCCGGAATTTTCAACTCCGATAATTCCGAATTGTTAAGGAAAAGAAGAAAAGATAGAAGAAGAATAGAAAGAAGAAAGAAAACACAACATCTCACATTCGCAGCGGATTAAATATAATAACAAATAATAGCATTTATACAAAGAAAAGCTGTAATTGTTACTTTACATTCAATACATCAGAGTTACAACATATACACAAATAGACTAGACAGTTATCAACCTGTTACAGACTACTATCAATAAGCTCTCAAATACACAGCGGTAAACTCCATACGTTCCTGCCCTCCAGCTCGTCTCCTGAGCTTCAGAACGTCCTTACTTGGAAATCTGTAATACTCGGTCTGACCCGAGCATTACATCAAAGTAACACCCGGGTCAGGCTGGAAACCAGCGTGAGAAAACCCATATAATTTAAAATTCTAAGGTTGTAAAACTTCTTTGAAAACCCGGGTAACTCATGCTTCACTACGAGTTCATTACTTGTTATGCTCAATACTTACTTCACATATCGATTTAAAAAGAATCGAAGTGGTTTCGGGTATTAACTAATACCCGACTCCTGCCTCTTCGAATCCGATGTCATCTTAATCCAAATTATTCAAATGAAAAACAATTCAAACTTTAAATACAGGGTGACACTATTTTAACCCAACATATTATATCACATAGCATTCCATATCACATACCAGAGATATCAACTAATCTAAGGCATACAATATTATTCAAAGATTAACCAACCATACCATCTCTAATTAATTTAATTAACCACAATTGGATTAAATTAATTACTTCAATTACTTTCAAATCCTGCATACTTAACATTAATTAATTACAATCCAATTAATTTATCATCCCTTAATTATCCATTTTAATTAATTAATCATTCCTTAATTACCTTACAAATCAATTAATTAATCTTTAATTACAAATTTAATTACCTTTAACAAATCATTTTCCTTTGTTAATTACTAAATCACATTATTAACTTAACATTTAATTATATTTATAAAATGATTAAGTTTTAAAACATTAAATTTAAGTTAAACTAGGATATAAATCAAATTTGATTTCCAGATTAAAACCTAGATTTAAAATTTTGCTTAAAACTTTACCTTCAAATTTTAAAAATCCCTTTTTAAAATTTGAACAAACAGTTTTAAAAGAAACCTGTAACCAAACTTTTCACCCGAGCTACCCCTTAATTGCTTCGACTAAAACACTACCTTGCTTCGAGCCAAAACTCGAATTACTCGAGATAAACTCGAGTATACTATTTCCTAACGAACATCTTCAGGCACAAAACAATGCACACCGTACATATGCACCGAAGCTCCGATCAACTTCAGCCAACCTCGCCGATCGTTCCCCATCAGCAAACAGCTACACGTCTCCCCACGATCATCAGATCGTCATACAGAGGCTCGAAATCAAATCGAGACTTCAAACTCGAACCTGGAAACAACAACAGGCATCACCATCAAAGCCTGTCAACGCCTCCTTCTCGAAGCTCCGACCGCCGTTACTTCTGAAACTCTGGCCACGTTCTCGTCAACCCACCATCTACCATCACCAGAAACTTCATTGCACTCGATCCACTGAGTAAGTCGAACCAATCCAAAATATTCCTCCCAGACAAACTAGGGCTACAGAACAAAAACTTCCATCGCCATCTCCACGGTGATCTACCAACACTTCTACCATTTTTCTCCAAATCTCTGACCACTCATCTTCCTCCAGAAAGATACACGAACTTCCAGACCAACGAGCTTCTCAGAAATCACCAATTTTCCATTTTCTGGTCAAACCCGAACTACTCATACATCCCACCATTAAAATTTATGATTTCAGTTTTAAAAATCATGTTTTAGGATGAGAATTCAGTTTACATTCCTGAATTTAAAATTTAAGATGTTTGAATTTTTTTTGACTTATATTAAATTTGCTCAGTTTTTCTTGATTCCAGAGATATTACCTATTTATTTTAACTTAAATAATTTTTAAACTTTAATCTATGATAAAGCAAACAAATTTTGTTTAAATACTAAATCCTAATAATGACTAGATCCAGAGACAAAACATTTTAGATTAAATCCTAAATTTTGAAACTGGGAACAGAAGTGTTCAGGCATACATTCATTACTCATCTAAATATTCACTACTATATACATACAAACATATTTGGCTTCAGATAAAATCATGCAACCTTATTTCATATACTTAAAATTTTTAAAGGTGATGTTACTCACTGTTATTTATAAACTTTCAAATATTTAAAAACAACAGAGCATACATACAGGCATTCAATACTAACACATACACATGCATCCATTTCAATCCAGATTTTCAGACAAGCAACATGATTTTCATTCATATATCAAAATGAAATCCAGATTTTTAAGCTGTTTTTAAAAATATAGTTTACTCACAGAATATTGATAAAATTTTGATTTAAAGATGAGATTTACTCACATCTGTATGAACAGAGAAGCTTTTTAAACTGAAAGCTGCTCCTGCACTTGAAACTGGAAGAATTTAAATCAGGTTGAATCCTTGAAGTTGCAGATCCGATCCTTGTTTGGTTTGAGAATTTGTTGAGCTTCTATGTTTTTGTTTCAGATTTGAACTTGTGAAGAGATACCCTTTGATTTGATTTTGTTTACTGGATTTTTGTTACAGATTTCCTTCTCAGGTTTGAATTTTGTTTTCAGTTCTCTTTTTTTTTCTTTTTAATCTTCAGGTTAGAAATGTATCCAAGAAAATTGAAGAGCAAAAGTATAGATGTGTATATATATTTAAATTTCCTTTAATTGATAATTTTAAAATAAATGACACTTGTATTACATGTAGAAATTTAGTACACACTTGTTTAATGCATGGCATAAATCCTTTACACTTGTTAATCTCATGAGAATTTGTTAAATTGTATATATTTAACTTACATTTGTAATTTCCATGTATTAATATATTTTAATATATATTTATCATACTCTCAATTTGTTCTTATTTTTAAATATGTATCCACACTTTTACAAATTTACAAATATCCTACCACCCATGGCATATATATACATATATATATTTACACACTTATATATTTGTATAAGTATACATTTAAAATTCTCAACATTATAAATTTTGCATATATCTTTATATATATAGATATATTACTCATTTATCCAAAGATTTATTTGTTTAACATACAAATCGGTGTTTTTAAAAATTTATTCCTGTTAATTTACCAATTAACAGATGTCCAAAAATCCGGGTTATCACAGTACATCTTTATCTCCACTTATAGTTTTCATTCATAAATAAAAGGTATGCTACTAATCGAATTAAGGAGGCAATGAATGTAAGAGTAAATTAGAAGAGCGAAGATGGAAAGGTAAGTTATGTTGTAATTAAAATCTAATCAAGTCTAGGTGGAAAGGAAATAGTCAAGTGTAAATCTACTTTACCCTTTTACAATCTCCTATTAACATTTAATTTAAAACCATATGAGACTCCAAACCTAAATAATCCTTTTTTTATAATTGGATCTGAAACCTAAGTTTATATTTAGGTACAAACATATATGCAGTAAACCAACACTAAAATTTGAAACATAAACTGAACTAATTGGAAATAAATCAGCCAATTTAAATTTATTTCAATATACGTCTACAATTAACGTCTTCTCTCTTTTTAATTAGAAGGTTCCAATCACATTAATTGCCATTGATTTATAAGTTAAATTTTAAAAGAGAAATGAGTCAATTCAATTCCCTTTTATAGTAATTTAACATATTTATGGAATTAATTTATACAAACCAAAAGCTATTAATTTCTTATTAAATAATTGATTTCTTATTCCTGTAACTAATTTGTAAGCTAAAATACATTTCAAACAAATAAACATATGTTTACTCCTTTACTAAACTTATTCATTTTTATTCTTTTATTTTGATTTAAATGTTCTCATATTAAATCAACTATTACCTTATGAATTTATTCAACATAAGTTTTCATTTTATTTCACTCAACTCTATAGTTAACATCTTTTCTTATATTAACTGCAATATTTAATTACATTTAATTTCATTGATTTCCAAATTGATTTCAACGAATTAAATAATAAGATGATAAGTAAATAATATTTACATTTAAGTAATTTAAACACATTTAAAAAAACACATTTATAAATCTATTGCTTACAACAAAGGTTACTGAATCTACGTACTAAATAATTGGTTTCCTATTGCATGATAAAACCAACCAAATCAACTAACATTGATTTCTCTTTTTAATACAACATTTAATTTTATTCCTTATTAACTTTCATTATTACCATTAATTGAAATTACATTAAAATGGTTGTCGGTAACATTCAAACAACATTATTAAATTATATTGTAATCAAAATTTTCCCATATATAAGTCATAAATTTTGATTTCTTACACTATTAAATTGCAAAATCTTAATTAATTTAATATTTTTAATTATCGAAAATTACGGGTCGTTGCAATGATTTCACCATCATTATTAATTAAAACGAGTTTATTGTCATTATAAAACGTATATATTGAATATTTAAAATTAATTAAATATTCACTAATCAGAGAAGTGAACTTTCGGGTCATTACATTCTTTTTCCCTTAAAAGAAATCCGTCCCCGAAATTACACCTTAACCTATCCCATAAAACACTTAACACTATATATTAGCTCTTATGATGTACATAGATCGTTCTTATGCAAAATATGATTCGATCTTAACTCGAATACATAACTTTCCTTTCGAACTAGTATTGCTCACCCGATTCCCTAGTGCGGACTCCTATCGGGCTTCTTGATTTGGAACCTCTATTCTCCTTTCATAGTTGTAACTATGATAGAAAACTCTGGTCCCACACCAAGAACCCTCATCAAGTGCTCGTTGTCAAAAGTCAAGCGATAGATCCTTATTCGGACAGTGCAAATACCTCGAAGTCATGTACTCGAATCTTGAATCAAAACTATACGAAAAGGAGAAATGATCTACGTCCATCCTACACACTTAGTGATTATTTCTCCCTAATAACAATTCAATTTCCACTAAATTATTTATGAAAACATTTCATAAAGTGCACTGGTTCAATTTGGATGATACTCCACCACAGCCTAAGAGTATATACCTCTATTTAATTCGACTATTTCATTTTTCATGTACTTCCATAAAGAAATTCAAGATCCAAATATTTGGCTTTTATTTTCAAAAACTATATGAAATAAACCTCTATACTTTAAATCATACAAATATATAGATATAGCCTAAGTAACTCCAAAATGATACTAAGGGACTGGGTACTACCAAACTATATTACACATTCCTTTATAAAGAAGATGAATACTCAAGAGAAGTTTTACCATCTGAACACATCCCTTTCCCAATTTTCAGTTATTTTTGAGCCACTCGAAATAGTTAACTTAAAAATATTCCTTTTATTTCCAAATTATCGTTTCTGAAACAATACTTTACATTTTCCAACAACATTTATTACCAACTCACTTTGGGTTTGTTCAGGTTGAACTTGATCCGATCGTACAATGATAAAGAGAATAATTACTAAATGCATTACCACCTCACTTCCTTTATATATATACACTAGTGACTTATTAAAATAATTGAATTCTCCGTAGATATTGGTAAATAACTATTGTTATAGGTATCTTCCTAAAAGGTGTTTGGTTACCAAAGAATTGGCAATAAAATCGGATTTCCATACATGATGTAACAATTCAATAATAACTCCTAGAACTGGGAACTTAGTACTACCAACCATAACTATGAACATGAATTAGTTGGCATCAACAAAGTGAAGAGTACACTTTTAAAAGAAAATGATAAATTTAGATGATTCAAACTCTTGATCCTATCATGAACATAGTATTCATCTCTAGATAGCAATTAGTATCAAGCCTACTGATTTGAAAAAAGAAAACATCACTCGCTAACTTACCAATGCTCATTCAACAAATTCCAAAACTGTGGTAGCAAAACAACATTCATCCGAGCAATGTCTTCATTATGTATTTGGTGCCCTCCAAGAACATAAAATTATAAATGCACATTAATTTTCTATAATTATCAAAAAGTGGTTAGTGATACAGAAAGGAGATCCCATCCTAAAAATTATAGTAAAGTATATCAAACAACTGATTTAAGTTTTATACCAAATTAAAAGCACCTAAATTCATTTAAAAGAAACTGCAATAGAAACAATAATTGACTCAGAAGTGCTAATTTTTTCAGTAAGATTGTAACGACCCACTATTTTGGACCATTCGCATCCGCACGTGTCGGACTTGAATAATTCAAAATACTGAATTGTTAATTTAAATTTGGCAAAACTAAACACATACGGTAAATAAATAATCACAGATCACAGACACAGAGTAATAAATGCAGCGGAAATAAAAGAGATAGTAGTTCATGAAGCTACTATATAAATATATAAGTTACATCAGAGTTAAACCAGATACAACGGAAGAGTAACACGATACATCAGATACAAATCAGAATACATCACTGGAATCATCGAATACTGAAAGCAGAATAGATGGCTGGATCTTCAAGCAAAGCTCCAACTCCAAAGGTGAGTCTCGAATACTGGTACACTCAGTCTGACCCGAGCGTAAAGCAAAACACAAAACACTCGAGTCAGGATTAACATTCTTATATCAATAAATCCAACTCAAGTGAAATAGCAATTGAAATACAAGTAACTCAAAGGATGTTTGGAATAACCATCCTTTAAGGATCCGTTAAACTATCTACTATGTAATAGTGTACGATAAGTAGATAATGTCTATCAGTAATATAAGGTATCAAAATAGTGTTAAGGCGTTACCATCATCCCCCTTAACACATTTTATATAAGCGTTATAGTCTATACAGCACTGTAAACTCCACCGTAAACTAGTGGGATATCAGGGAGTACTCCATAGGTATAACACAAAACAAATCGTAGTGGTCGCGTATATAGGGATACAAGTATGACAAGGCACATGAGGCAATACCCAAGGTAGTGAAACTACCGTTTGCCTGATCCGGACTGGTGAGAACGCATCGCCGCAGCGATCGCAACACCGCGAAACAACACTCCCAAATCAAGGGTACACCAATCGACAACAAGTAATGAGTAGTTTTCGAAGAAGTGTGTTCGCTCGAGGTAGCTAGCCCCCATTTGGCCCGGCACGGCTCCTGTTTTAGTCATTTCCAATTTGACACAAGTGTCAAGGCTATCCATTATCGTTCTCTTTCTTCAGTCATCAACGTACATCATTCCAACCACTTCATTCTGGATCACACTCCGCGTATAGTTATTAAAGTGGTTTTCGGTTTAGACAGTGAGTATGTCCCTAACCGATTCCGGTCTCTTTAATAACCTTCGTAATTATTACACCGATTGGTCGTTTAATAAATTTCAACAACCAAATCAATTACAATTTCAATTAGAATTTGTAAACCAACATTTCATTTCTCTTTCGAAATAAATTTCCATAATTTACGTTTCAAAACTTCCAAATTCATATTTTCAAAATATTATAATTCAATTTCTGTAACGACCCGCAAAATCTAATGGTTTTAAAAGTATATTTAACTGGAAATTTGTGAAATTTTAAACAATAAAATTTGAAATTAAAAATTTATTATTTGGAATACGTCTATTTTAATATAGCAACTGGTAAATTTTCATCTGATAACATTGAAGTTTATTTTCCTGTGAAATTTCATTTCAAATCAAACCGGTTAATAACAGTGAATTTAAAAGTTTTCCGAAACCAAAATATGTCAACAGGAGAAAATTTATTTAGAACATTCTGAATCAGACTGCGAAATTCGTTTCGCGAAATTCGGACGTTTCTTACTCCGTTTATCTTAATTCTGACAGAATAGCAGCATTTCTGGTACCGATTATCGACTTTTGATCGGATGATCGTACCACTAATATCTGTATACCGTTTTGATCGTCTCGTCGTGCTGATCACTACGGTATATTTATTTTTGTATTTTGAGCTCTGGTACGCGATGGAAGAATTAAAAACTACGTCGTACCGGTTCCGAAATGTTGATTATATTCCTTCCTTACGTTTCAAACTTGAAACGCGCTGTCCACTCAAGCTATAAATGGTCCTTACTCTTCAGCTAAAATTTTGGCCGACCGTTGGCATTCATTTAATTTGAACGTCTTATTTGCCTTTGTTACCTCACCCGTTCTTATTTCATTCCATTTATTTTGCCTACAACCTTGCGTATACCATCTACTTTATTCCCCATCTCAACTTTTCCTTCCTCCAGATCTATTCTTCCCCTTTCCCTTTTCTCTCCTCCCATCTCTTTTCTTTTCCTTCTCCTCTGTAAATTTTTTTTTTCTTTCCCATATAAAACACGCACGCCCTAACCTTCTTCCTTAACCTCCCATCACGTCCCGCACTGTCTTCATCCCTTCCTCTTGCCGAGTATCACCCCAACTGGTAACAGCTCCGACCCGCCTAGCTTGCTCGACCTTCTTCATGGTCGCAAGTCCCTCTACCTAGCCTTCACCACACATGCAGCAACCCACGGCCGTACACCTCTCTTCCTTGTTCATCTGCTCGTTTTCTTCCATGCCATCTCCTCGCTACTCCCCGCCTTTCACCTGCGCTTCGTTGGGCTTGGGCAGTCATCGATCTGCCTCCTTCACTTTCCATTTGCGTGCACCTTCTCTGTAGATAAAGGTATATACTTTGTGTTGATTTTTTTTTTGTATTATGTTAATTCTAAGCTATTATATATATGTTTGAGTATAAGCTCATGTATAAATACGGTTACTAAAAGAAAATATGTTCATATTACTAAAGTAAAGATGCTATATGTTTATATTAGTTTTATATATATTCTTATACTTTTACTCTATATAAGTATATTTTATTTCTTTATCTTTTTTTTCCAACAATATACGTATTTCAAAAGGCTTATTGTATGCCAGTATATAAACTATAAAATAGTGTGTGCTTATATAAGTATTGCTTGCTTTTAGTACATCTTTCTACTATCTTGTTTTATATACATATATTGTGTTAAGGGTATGGTGACATGTTTTATGTATGATATGTTTTATATAAGCAAGTTATTTTGTTACGTACAATATGTCTAAATTGAATATACATATGCACTAGTATGTTTGTTTAAAGGCTTATATAGTATATATATTATCTGTTTTATACTGTAAGTATATAGAATCAAAATTTTACATATCTTTACATAAGGATTTGTATTAGCCTGCACATATCTACATCTGTAGACATGTTTTATACTGTCAGTTTTAAAATTTTATATATATTATATTTAATATATGTATATAAATATTTACTCATATAGGTTAATATATAATATGGATTTTTAATTTATATTTGTAAACATATATAGTGTATTCGTGTTTCCAGTAAGTGTTGCATACCAGATTTCATATACAGTATAGTATGTTATTTATAACAGAGTTGGAAGCTTACATATTACTTTAGGATTGCTTATGGCATATATATTGTCGCCAGTTGTTATATTGTTGTAAGTATACAGCAAAATATGCTATATGTATCAAGTTCATGTTATATAAATCAATGGGTTTACAAATTATTTTATGTTATATGGGTATCTCATTTTAATATTCATCTTAATCTAAATTTGTGAAATTAAATATAGAATATAATCATAATGTATATATGATTGACTTTGTTATATATGCAATTTAAAAACAATGATTTTATTACATGTTTAAAGTTGATATTCGATTTCAGAATATCTTATATGGAGTTATATATATATTTGTTGGATATAATAGTTATATATATAAGGACATGAGGTGGTTTCAAGTATTGGAAGGTTTATTTTATATTTGCATTTTAAATATAAACAATAATCTTTAAAAAAAAAAAATATTTTAGTATTCGTATACAATTTGAAAATATAATTATATATATATTCGGTCTCTATCTAGATGATTCTGATTTGTTCTCATTAATGTAAACTAACAGCTTGTCCGTCAAATTCGTGCCCACTTCACTTTGCTTTGAAATTCGTAGCTTGCTTTGTTGTCTAACACCCTAGCCTCTAAAGGTGAGCAATCACTCACGATTAACATTCTTGTATTCATTAAATTTGATTTCAATTGAAACGACAATTTAAATATGATGCTGTAGTTATTTAAATTGTTATATATGCTATTATCTGTATATGTTCACCTGTGACATCTGACACCTGTATCTAGTATTTATATGCCTGTTATTACTATTATCTGTATATGTTCACCTATGACATCTGACACCAGTATCTGTTATTTATATTGATGATATATGCTTGTTGTTATATTTTATATTATCTGTTATCACTCTGCAAGTTCCCGGTTAGTATAGAATTCACTATGGGTTGAAATGATACATACCCGAACGGATTTTAGAATAGGAGAATTTTGTTATGGGCTGAAATGATAAACCCAAGCGATTTTCATTTGAATTGAAATTGGGATTACGGGTCGAAATGATATCTATCCGTATATATTTAAATTTCGGATTGAAATGATAAATATCTGTATCACTTAACCATATGATAAATATATATACAGACACCGTTGGTCCATATATATAAATATTTTTAAAATGAATTCTATGGTTTTGGAAAGAAATATATGGTTTTAATAAATGTTGAGCCTTAAATTATTATATATAAATGGGAATGATTGATTTAAATACATATAATATGTTGAGTATTTAAAATATATTTCAAAGTAGATTTTGGTAATAATTTGAATAAGTTAAGGTTAGAAAGATGATTTGAATTTAGTTGAAATTGTATTCAATAAAGAATTTTTTTAATTAAACTGATTTGAAACTTATTGAAATTTAGATGTAAGATATGATTTATAACTTGAGTTTGATTCATAAGTAATCTAATGAATATTTCTTGTTTAAATAAAGTTTAAGGAAATATTTAGTAAAAATGAAATTTAAGGCTAGTTAAATGGTATTGAACTTATTAAGTGATAATTCCCTGATTAAATAATAATGAAGTTAAATCAAGAGCTATATGAAACTGTTAAATTTAACTTTGAAAATGTTGAATATTGAAGCTTTGAAATATATTGAAAATTTAAATGATCTATTTAGAAATGAATTAAATTGATGAATTGAACTTTGAATAAATTTGAATTTGGAATTTGAAGTTGATTTGAATCGATTTGCTAGACTTGAGGAAATTAAATACTTTACTTTTTAAATCATTTAATATATATATACTATTTTGGAAAATAGATATATTTGAAATGAAATGATATTTGGGTTTTGAAGTAAATAAATTTAAAATGGCCACGGTGTCATAGTGTATATTCCCACCTTGTAGATAGTTCTACAGATCCTTAGAGGATGGTTATCCCAAACATCCTTTAAGTTACTTGTATTTCAGTTGATATTTCACTTGAGTTGGATTTATTGATATAAGAATGTTAATCCTGACTCGAGTGTTTTGTGTTTTGCTTTACGCTCGGGTCAGACCGAGTGATACAGCATTTGAGACTCACCCTTGGAGTTTGGAGCTTCATTTGGAGATCCAACTATCGCCCCAGCTTTCAGCTCTTCTAGTTGATTTGTTCAAAGAAGTCATCTATTCGTACTGAATACTTCATTGTATTTGAGATATTCTGTTGTATTTTATTTTAACTCTGATGTTTATATAGTAGCTTCATGAACTACTATTTTATCTATTCCGCTGCGTATTATTGTATTACTCTGTGTCTGTGATTCTGTGATTGATTTATTTACTGCATATGCTGAGTTTTGCCAAATTTAAATTAACAATCTGATATTTTGAATTATTCAAGTCATACATGTGTGGATTTATTGTCGATTTGAATGGTCCAAAATAGTGGGTCGTTACAGTTGGTATCAGAGCTTTGGCTCTAGGCGAAACTTAGCATATATTGTAAATTTATTTTCAGAATCACTTTCGTTTGAGTTTAATCTCTTCCTTTTGACTCGATTTCCTTTGAACTTTGGAACGTTCCCTACGGTTCTAAAATTCATTCTTGTCTCTCTCTATTGGTATTCTTTTGATTCTGGAGTATCCCATAACTCCACTTCGAATAATCTCTATAAGAATAGGCGATCCCGCCGATCTTTGAATGTTTTGTAAAGGGGTGAAACTCCTTTACAATTGGCATTGATTCACCGGAGATTTATATATTCCTCGGTTTAGATGCTGCTATCTCTTGTTATGCCGAATTCTATCTCTGGCGATCGAATGTCGTTTTGCCTTAGATTTCCGCATCGATTATATTCTTGAAGTCACGGTTGACCCGGTTAAGGTCGCCTGCGATTTATATAACTATATCGATCTATTGTTTCGTAATAAATTATCTCATTTTCGTTCGAACTTATCTTCGAATCGGAATCCTAATTGATTAGAGTCCCTCTAATTTGAATATCTATCTTTGTTTTGACATCCATTCTTGAATCATCCTTTTTAAAAATCGGGTTTATTCGTATTTTGGAAATTGTTTTACATATCGAAATTTTATAAGTATGATTATATTCTATATATAAAAGTGAAATGTTTCGATAAAGATTTTAAACCCTTTAAAATAAGAATTTGAGGTTTCGAAAGGATCTGTAATTTCGAGAAAAAAAAACTATATAAGAAATTTGATTTATAACTGAAGGATTTTTAATTTGAAATTCGAGAATTGAACTCCGGTAGTTTGAAATTGGTTTTAAGATTTTGAAATATATAATAATAATATGATTTTAAAAAAAATATTTTCCAAATAAGAAATGTTTCAAATGATTTTAATGAGTTTCGAAGAAATTTTAAAAGAAGTTTGAGAAAATAGAAGTCCAGAACTCACTTATGTCGCTGGAAAATAATTTCGGTGATGAGTGCACGCATCATCGACGTTGATTTTCGAGTTTCATAGTAGGGGAGAGGCCACTTTAGTAGTTTTGCTATGCGAGTGATTTTGTGAAACCAATTTTGATTTCAAATTCCAAAGTATGATTTGATATTCGAAATATATATGTATATATATTTGAAACGATTTGAAATGAGCCGGTGTTTAGTCCTCGAGTTTTGGATTTGATATAACCCTATCTATTAAAATTGATTTACTGATTTGTTGCTGATTTCCAACTCTTGAATTTTAAAATGATTTCTTCAACTATTTCGAAGGTTCGAGCACTTCCAAATCAAGGTTAACTTTTCAAAGCTAAGAAATTTTGAAAAGTATAAAGTATATAAGTTTGGTATGTTTGTTAAGGTCTGTAGTAATATGATTTAAATAAGTTGAAACTGTTTTGTTAAGTAAATGAATAAGGCAATTTTAATTTTTTCTAATATGAAATTTAGATTTGAAATGTTTTGAAAAGAATTTGGTCTTCAAAATATTTTGAATAAAGTTTAGTTAAATGTTTTAACTTTGTAACATCTTTATGAAACTATATATTTAACAAGTTGGAATAAATATATAACTTGTACGTATGCTGTTTTATTCGCATAATTGAATTGATCCAAGTTTGAGTACACAAGTTCGAGGTGAATTACACCATTTCGTGTTAGGATTTTTCATTTGATTCTTGATGGCGAATATTTGATATGGATTTTGGGCTCGATTCTAGAATTCTCTATCATAGTATATGGCTATGCAAGGAGACTGATAGCTTCTAGTCGAGAAACCATATCAAAGTCCGCATTAGGGAAGTCGAATGGACAATACTAGTTCGAAAGCGAACTTGTGTGATCGAGCGAGCGATCAAATGTGATTCTGCGACATGATGACGTATGTACATCTTATATTCTAATATCATTGATATATTATGACGCTGAAATCGAAAGCTGTCGAGTTAGAATATCTTTGCTTACTAAAAGAAAATTTCCAATTTAAATTACAAAGATATGTAACCCATAAAAGCAAAGGTATTCAATCCCAGATGGCTCTTCATACAGCGAAATTTATTTTGAAAAATTTGATCCTTATATAAGATGAACCTAATGTAAATATAAGATGATTTTGGAAAAGAATTGTTTGACTTAATTATATTAATTTGGAAATCTGGATTTATTTCCTAAATTTATATTTTGGAAACTTTGAAGCTAAAGATAATTAATCTGAGAAGAAATAATTTGGTGAAATTGTATATGATTTGAAATTGAACTGATATTGAAATAAGTTGAAATTTGAGAACCTTGTGTTACTAAATACTTGATTTGGGAGTTGTCGAACTTATATGAAATTGATTTGTATGAGTATGAAATTGATTCGAAAACTATAAATTTCAAAGGGTACTCAATTTGAAAGTGAAATCTTATATAATTGAAGTCTATATAAGTATGATTTGATATACTATTGATTTTGGAAAGTATTTTGAAAATAAAATCTTATATATAATGGATTTTATATAAGTACGATATTTGAAAGTGATTTGAAAAGGGTACTATATGATACATATTTTCGAAGTAAAGATATGGAAAGTGCCTTCTGCTTGATATCCGATTTGTGGCCACATCTTGGATTCATTCTATCGATATTATTCTCTCTGATTTTGGTTTTCCGGATATGATACTCGAGTGTCCTTCGAATTCCATGGCGTTACCCATGGTCTTATTGTTCTCTCGTGACTGCATAGCGCAACTGCCTGGCTGAGTCTTGCCTAGGGGTACGGATTGTTTCCTGGGGGATCCAAGCGTAACCATTGTGTATCCTGCAATCTGTGTAGGTCGCGAATAGTAGCGCAAATGCTTGGCTGAGTCTTGCCTGGGGGTACGGATTGTTTCCTGGGGGATTCAGGCGTAACCATTGTGTATCCTGCATTCTACTAGTCATCATGGCGTAACTCGCAGGGCTGAGAAAGCTTACGGATATGGATTGTTTCCTGGGGGATCCAGGCGTAATCATTGTGTATCTGCGAACCATGGTTGGACAAAGGTTTTGTTCGTTTTGTTTGGATTGTACTTTCCATATCGGTTTTTAAAAGTTTTTCCAGTATTTTCACTGGGTGTTGAAACAAGTCTACTAAGTACCTGGAGAATTCTAGCTTTGCGCCTGATCAACGCACTACCAGAGTCTACAGGAACAAGGATAAACTTGTTGAAACATCGAGTTATAAAAGTATTTTATTATAAAGGTATTTTCAACAAAAGAAATTCTATATTAATATTTGAAATTAAAATCCTTATGGTTCTAAATTAACTATTAGTGCCCGATACTATTCCTTGAATCTACCTTATCTGCTCAGCTTTATTTATTCACCTATATTCTGTTCCCAAATCCTCTTTCTTTTCCTGGTTGACTATATTCTTTTAAGTATTGTTTAATTATAGACTACATGGTTAATAGAAATTAAATTTTTTTTTTTTGAGGTTATTAATTTGATAAAACATATTTAAAGTAAATGATTATTGATTATTAATAATATTTGAAAAGTATCTTGAGATGAAAAAAAAAATTAATAAATTATGAATTATGGATTTAATGTTTTCTAATAGCTTATTTGTAAATATAAGTAATAATGTAAATAATTGTTTTCGAATAGTTTTTCATATATTTATAAAGTTGTTATTTAAGCAAAAATGGTAATTGTAAGGAAGTAAGGAATTTTGCAAATGGGTCTTGAAAAAGTTTTAAAGTATATAAGACAATTGAATTGCAAATGAAGTTTTAAATTTAAGTAAAATTTATATAGTTCAAATTAATTGTTTAATCTTGACTTTCAATCTACTTTTATTTCTGGTTGTTTTATTCTCCTACCTCATTCCTTTTCGGGGACGAAAAGTTTTGAGTGGGGGAGAGTGTAACGACCCGCAAAATCTAATGGTTTTAAAAGTATATTTAACTGGAAATTTGTGAAATTTTAAACAATAAAATTTGAAATTAAAAATTTATTATTTGGAATACGTCTATTTTAATATAGCAACTGGTAAATTTTCATCTGATAACATTGAAGTTTATTTTCCTGTGAAATTTCATTTCAAATCAAACCGGTTAATAACAGTGAATTTAAAAGTTTTCCGAAACCAAAATATGTCAACAGGAGAAAATTTATTTAGAACATTCTGAATCAGACTGCGAAATTCGTTTCGCGAAATTCGGACGTTTCTTACTCCGTTTATCTTAATTCTGACAGAATAGCAGCATTTCTGGTACCGATTATCGACTTTTGATCGGATGATCGTACCACTAATATCTGTATACCGTTTTGATCGTCTCGTCGTGCTGATCACTACGGTATATTTATTTTTGTATTTTGAGCTCTGGTACGCGATGGAAGAATTAAAAACTACGTCGTACCGGTTCCGAAATGTTGATTATATTCCTTCCTTACGTTTCAAACTTGAAACGCGCTGTCCACTCAAGCTATAAATGGTCCTTACTCTTCAGCTAAAATTTTGGCCGACCGTTGGCATTCATTTAATTTGAACGTCTTATTTGCCTTTGTTACCTCACCCGTTCTTATTGCATTCCATTTATTTTGCCTACAACCTTGCGTATACCATCTACTTTATTCCCCATCTCAACTTTTCCTTCCTCCAGATCTATTCTTCCCCTTTCCCTTTTCTCTCCTCCCATCTCTTTTCTTTTCCTTCTCCTCTGTAAATTTTTTTTTTCTTTCCCATATAAAACACGCACACCCTAACCTTCTTCCTTAACCTCCCATCACGTCCCGCACTGTCTTCATCCCTTCCTCTTGCCGAGTATCACCCCAACTGGTAACAGCTCCGACCCGCCTAGCTTGCTCGACCTTCTTCATGGTCGCAAGTCCCTCTACCTGGCCTTCACCACACATGCAGCAACCCACGGCCGTACACCTCTCTTCCTTGTTCATCTGCTCGTTTTCTTCCATGCCATCTCCTCGCTACTCCCCGCCTTTCACCTGCGCTTCATTGGGCTTGGGCAGTCATCGATCTGCCTCCTTCACTTTCCATTTGCGTGCACCTTCTCTGTAGATAAAGGTATATACTTTGTGTTGATTTTTTTTTTGTATTATGTTAATGCTAAGCTATTATATATATGTTTGAGTATAAGCTCATGTATAAATACGGTTACTAAAAGAAAATATGTTCATATTACTAAAGTAAAGATGCTATATGTTTATATTAGTTTTATATATATTCTTATACTTTTACTCTATATAAGTATATTTTATTTCTTTATCTTTTTTTTCCAACAATATACGTATTTCAAAAGGCTTATTGTATGCCAGTATATAAACTATAAAATAGTTTGTGCTTATATAAGTATTGCTTGCTTTTAGTACATCTTTCTACTATCTTGTTTTATATACATATATTGTGTTAAGGGTATGGTGACATGTTTTATGTATGATATGTTTTATATAAGCAAGTTATTTTGTTACGTACAATATGTCTAAATTGAATATACATATGCACTAGTATGTTTGTTTAAAGGCTTATATAGTATATATATTATCTGTTTTATACTGTAAGTATATAGAATCAAAATTTTACATATCTTTACATAAGGATTTGTATTAGCCTGCACATATCTACATCTGTAGACATGTTTTATACTGTCAGTTTTAAAATTTTATATATATTATATTTAATATATGTATATAAATATTTACTCATATAGGTTAATATATAATATGGATTTTTAATTTATATTTGTAAACATATATAGTGTATTCGTGTTTCCAGTAAGTGTTGCATACCAGATTTCATATACAGTATAGTATGTTATTTATAACAGAGTTGGAAGCTTACATATTACTTTAGGATTGCTTATGGCATATATATTGTCGCCAGTTGTTATATTGTTGTAAGTATACAGCAAAATATGCTATATGTATCAAGTTCATGTTATATAAATCAATGGGTTTACAAATTGTTTTATGTTATATGGGTATCTCATTTTAATATTCATCTTAATCTAAATTTGTGAAATTAAATATAGAATATAATCATAATGTATATATGATTGACTTTGTTATATATGCAATTTAAAAACAATGATTTTATTACATGTTTAAAGTTGATATTCGATTTCAGAATATCTTATATGGAGTTATATATATATTTGTTGGATATAATAGTTATATATATAAGGACATGAGGTGGTTTCAAGTATTGGAAGGTTTATTTTATATTTGCATTTTAAATATAAACAATAATCTTTAAAAAAAAAATTATTTTAGTATTCGTATACAATTTGAAAATATAATTATATATATATTCGGTCTCTATCTAGATGATTCTGATTTGTTCTCATTAATGTAAACTAACAGCTTGTCCGTCAAATTCGTGCCCACTTCACTTTGCTTTGAAATTCGTAGCTTGCTTTGTTGTCTAACACCCTAGCCTCTAAAGGTGAGCAATCACTCACGATTAACATTCTTGTATTCATTAAATTTGATTTCAATTGAAACGACAATTTAAATATGATGCTGTAGTTATTTAAATTGTTATATATGCTATTATCTGTATATGTTCACCTGTGACATCTGACACCTGTATCTAGTATTTATATGCCTGTTATTACTATTATCTGTATATGTTCACCTATGACATCTGACACCAGTATCTGTTATTTATATTGATGATATATGCTTGTTGTTATATTTTATATTATCTGTTATCACTCTGCAAGTTCCCGGTTAGTATAGAATTCACTATGGGTTGAAATGATACATACCCGAACGGATTTTAGAATAGGAGAATTTCGTTATGGGCTGAAATGATAAACCCAAGCGATTTTCATTTGAATTGAAATTGGGATTACGGGTCGAAATGATATCTATCCGTATATATTTAAATTTCGGATTGAAATGATAAATATCTGTATCACTTAACCATATGATAAATATATATACAGACACCGTTGGTCCATATATATAAATATTTTTAAAATGAATTCTATGGTTTTGGAAAGAAATATATGGTTTTAATAAATGTTGAGCCTTAAATTATTATATATAAATGGGAATGATTGATTTAAATACATATAATATGTTGAGTATTTAAAATATATTTCAAAGTAGATTTTGGTAATAATTTGAATAAGTTAAGGTTAGAAAGATGATTTGAATTTAGTTGAAATTGTATTCAATAAAGAATTTTTTTAATTAAACTGATTTGAAACTTATTGAAATTTAGATGTAAGATATGATTTATAACTTGAGTTTGATTCATAAGTAATCTAATGAATATTTCTTGTTTAAATAAAGTTTATGGAAATATTTAGTAAAAATGAAATTTAAGGCTAGTTAAATGGTATTGAACTTATTAAGTGATAATTCCCTGATTAAATAATAATGAAGTTAAATCAAGAGCTATATGAAACTGTTAAATTTAACTTTGAAAATGTTGAATATTGAAGCTTTGAAATATATTGAAAATTTAAATGATCTGTTTAGAAATGAATTAAATTGATGAATTGAACTTTGAATAAATTTGAATTTGGAATTTGAAGTTGATTTGAATCGATTTGCTAGACTTGAGGAAATTAAATACTTTACTTTTTAAATCATTTAATATATATATACTATTTTGGAAAATAGATATATTTGAAATGAAATGATATTTGGGTTTTGAAGTAAATAAATTTAAAATGGCCACGGTGTCATAGTGTATATTCCCACCTTGTAGATAGTTCTACAGATCCTTAGAGGATGGTTATCCCAAACATCCTTTAAGTTACTTGTATTTCAGTTGATATTTCACTTGAGTTGGATTTATTGATATAAGAATGTAAATCCTGACTCGAGTGTTTTGTGTTTTGCTTTACGCTCGGGTCAGACCGAGTGATACAGCATTTGAGACTCACCCTTGGAGTTTGGAGCTTCCTTTGGAGATCCAACTATCGCCCCAGCTTTCAGCTCTTCTAGTTGATTTGTTCAAAGAAGTCATCTATTCGTACTGAATACTTCATTGTATTTGAGATATTCTGTTGTATTTTATTTTAGTGGAAATTAGGGAGGCATCCCTATCATACTTTCATATTGTAAAGCGGGTCCCTGTCAAAGTTTCATTGTAAAGCGGGTCCCTGTTTTCTGGAAACGAAGAAAAATTATTGCTGAAATGTTAGCAACTTTTATAAATAAGTGCTGATATTTCAGCAACTATCTGTGTCAAAGTTTTATTGTAAAAGCAAAGAAAAATTATTGCTGAAATGTCAGCAACTTTTATAAATAAGTGCTGATATTTCAGCAACTATCTGTGTCAAAGTTTTATTGTAAAAACAAAGAAAAATTATTGCTGAAATGTCAGCAACTTTTATAAATAAGTGCTGATATTTCAGCAACTTTCATAAACTGTGTTCACAGTGTACATAAATGTTGCTGAAATATCAGCAACTTTTATAAATAAGTGTTGATATTTCAGCAACTTTCATACACTATGTTCACAGTGTACAGAAATGTTGCGGAAATGTAAGCAACTTTTATAAAATGTTGCATCATGCTCTGCAATAATCGTGAATAAAAAACAGGGACCTAATTTACACTGAAATTTAGTGAAGGAATTTTCGTGAACTCTGATGTTTATATAGTAGCTTCATGAACTACTATTTTATCTATTCCGCTGCGTATTATTGTATTACTCTGTGTCTGTGATTCTGTGATTGATTTATTTACTGCATATGCTGAGTTTTGCCAAATTTAAATTAACAATCTGATATTTTGAATTATTCAAGTCAGACATGTGTGGATTTATTGTCGATTTGAATGGTCCAAAATAGTGGGTCGTTACAATTTCCATTTTTTATTTAAACAATTCAAATATTGATTCAAGTTCGTATATAAGTTTCATTTCGAAAACATTTAAATTAATTTAATTTAACATTCAAATCAATTTAAATTCATTTATCGATTTCATTCAATATTCATTAAGTAAATTTGTCATTCAAAACAATTTCTATTAAATTTCTAATTCATTAAATCCATTATTTAAATTCAACTTCATTATATCAAAACTTACAAATTGAATTAAATTAAATTCATCAAATCAAATTCTTTAAATTTCAAGTCTTACATTAATTTCAATAAATCACATTTTATTTCTTATTAAAGAAATTCAATTCACTTATTTATTTACTTAATTACAAATTCAAAACTCAATTAATAAAGAAACTTAATTTCACTTATTCAAGAAGTTCAATTTCACTTAATAAAGAATTCGATTTTATTAAATTTTTAAATAATTTAATCTTATTTAATTATTAAACAATTTCAAAACTTTAATTATTAACTAATTTCAAACTTAATTATTAATAATTCCAAATTTAATTATTAAATAATTAATTTTAAAACAACATTCTTTCAACAACTACTATGTTAATATTTTGTTTCGGATTATTAAATATTAACATTTCCTTCCTTTAAAATTCAAATTCCAACTTCATTTCAAAACCTTATCATTTATTCAAATAAAATCTTTATTATATTTTAAATCAAATTATTGACCAATCGAGTTTTATTTAATTCTCTATCCTAGGTCAAAGTTCAATTTTGGGTATTTATCATTTCAACCCGATTCCAATTCAATTCAAAATCAAAGCATAGCAAAGGGAACTTGCAGTGTGATAACTGGGATGGTGTAAAAGTAAATAAATAAGCAATAACAACAACCAATATTAATCCAATAATCAATTCAAATAATCCCGAAATAATCGTCTTAATTCACATTGTTGTTTGTGCAAATTAATATAATTATTTCTAGAATCTACACTATCATTTCATGTAGATTAAAGATTATTACACTAATATTAATATGGTTTTTCATTTGATATATATTATCCAATTTCATACTACATCGATTTAAACAACATACATTTAAATGGTTCAAGGTGTAATTTACCATATTTCTACATGTCAATTTATTTAAACATTTAAAGAGGTCATATTATGCAAATGTCATCAAATCAAATTTATCACATATATCAAAACTAACAATCCTACGTCAATTTCAATTTCAAATTTATTTATCACTTACATCATTAAAAACTTAACGTCCAATATCAACATCAAACAATCAATCATTTATCAACCAAACTGGATTATCATCGTATCAATAACAGATAATGGTGTCAGATGTCACAGGTGAACTGATATATGTAATAACATATATAACGGTGTAAATCACTAACAGCAGCATATTTCAATTGTCATTTCAACTGAAATCAAATTTAATAAATAAAAGAACGTTAATCGTGAGTGATTGCTCACCTTTCGAGGTTAGAGAGAAGATAGACATCACAACAGTCTACGATTTGAATTGCGAAATTTACCAATCCAAATGACGATTTCCAAAGCAGAGCAAGATAGGCACGAATTCGATGAATATAGTTGATAATCAAGAATTGATGAAAACAAATCAGAATCATCTAGATAGAAACAGAAAATATATATACTACTATTATTATTTTCTTGAAATCAATATTTAAGTTAAAACAAGTATTAAAATAACATATAAAAAAATCATTGTTTTATATTAAATATATACGTCAAAATCAACCATATACAAATGCAGGTTAGTATATACATACATCCTACGTGCAGACCACAAATCAAATAGATATGCAAACAATATACATATATATATATATGCAAACACTCACCAAACCACATGCAGACACTATATATTTTTATATATGCAAAGGTGTACCAACAGATTCTATATAATACCTTACTGTAAGAATTTTCAACATATTATACATAAATACTATAAATACATGTACGACCGAACAAATCATTTATAACTTTGTAAATTTACATATATATAACAGCTTATAAATAACTCAAAAGTTTATATATATATACGCATACATTATATAACAACACTTTCTTCCATGCATAAAGTAAAACAGCATAATGAAAAGAATTTACATATAAAGTGACTCATATGGACTTACTACAAGCGCCAGATTACATCCTTATATTTTAAATACTATCAAAATTAAAATTTATAAAAAAATGTATGGCCAATATATAACCGACTCTAATTTATTATACATAAACGAACACACGTACAAAACAGTAAATCATGCATCTACCCGTATAGAAATAAACTAATATGTATATAATATATAATGATTAACCTTTATAACTGGCAAGTAGAAATCAAAGCTTTGTAATTTATATTTAAATCAAATATATGTATGCGACCTGAAATATGTTTCATGCGTATTGTAAAAATACAACTAAAAGAATCAACAACCTATACTAAACTAAATGTAAGTAAAAATGCAAGCAGTTTATATATGAAATAAAAGGATGTAAATAAAATATGCAGACCCCTTCACATATGCAAGCTTACACATAGTATATAGACTAGTTAAATATATGCAAACTTCTACATAAAACGTATATATATATCCTCTCTTTAAAAAAAATTATAAATGCAGCAACCCATACTATCACCGTACAACATATATCCCATATTTTACTTCATATGTGTCTTATTCCATAATACCATACTGTATGTATCTCCAAATCATATATATGGCTTGTAATAAAAATTATATGAATACACATAATACTGTTACTAATATAGTGGGCTTATATATTATATAATATAAACAGGTGTTGCAAATATTGAATCCCTTTATCTTCTTTTACATACAAGTACATAGCCACAGCAACTTCAAAATATATCATACCATACCTTTTCAAAATCAACAAAATAAAACCTATATACACATCAAACTAATATATACTTATATACAACCTATATAAATCATAAAACCGAACAAAATGTTATACGTAGCTTGTAGAAACGTATATACATAACAACGTTTTTTTTTCTAAAAAAAACTGAACATGAATACAACTACAAAACAGGAAATAAATAAAATAAAGCTATGCACGAGAACATATTTTAACGTGCTAATATATATATAACGAAACCAAGCAACAAAGTTCAAAAGCAGCTAATATATATTCATATACTATCTGATTAGTTAGTATGATAAAACTTATATATATTATAATTATATATATACCTTAAAAGAAGAATCTGTAGTTGACAGAGGAGAATAAGTAAGGCGATGGCAAAGTCTGATGTGTGGCCGCTAGCGGAAGTGCTGAAAGAGGCAGAGGAAGGCGGCTCAGGTCAGATGGTGGATTGGATCTCGGTGAAGTGGAGGGCGCGGCTTCGGCCTGGGTGAGGCAGATCATCGAAGAGGCTAAGAGAGGAGCATGGGGTCTCTGATGGTAAGGGACGACTTCGACTATCTGGCTCTTGGGCGGAGGACATGTGGCTGCTTGGCTGGGTGAAAGCTTGAGCAAGGGTGGATGAAAGGAAAAGCAAAGGAGGATGGGGAGGCTTTGGGTTTGAGGCGTATGTATTTTTTCTTCTGAAAGTAGAATTAAAAGAAGAGAGGGAAGTGGAAGCAAGGGGCAACCAAAAAGAAATGCAAACGTACACATCACATTTATTATTTTCAACTGACAGAGAATTAAAGGTAGAGAATGGACCAAGTATAATACGTTGGAATAGTGAAAGTGCAAATGCCGAATTATTGGAAATGTCAATGGTTGATGGCTATTGACCGTTGGTTTAAACACGGTGAGAAATGAATAGACACGGAAAATCAAAGGCAAGTTGCGGAACCAATACGATTACCGTTTCGTAGATTTCGTTGTTTCCCGGATCTCGAAATTTATAATTGAATATACCGTAGAGATCAGCGCGACGAGACGATCAAAACGATATATAGATATTAATGGTATGATTTGAATTTTAAAATTTCGAATTTTCTACTACGGAAAATGCAAGAAAAACATAGAAAATAAGATCGACGGAGCTAAAGAAGTCCGAATTTGGAAAAACGAAAAATGACGTCTTACTCAAAAGATGGTTTAGAATTTTTCTAGGTAAAAATATTCAGGTTTCAACAACATTTTATTTACATCGCTTTTTAACTGATTAAATTGAAGTAAATTTACGCACGAAATAAACTTTTATATTTTCGGACGAAAATTTACCAGTTGCTATGTTTAACTAGACGCATTCCAAATATCAAATTTATATTTCAAAATTTTATCGTTTAAAATCCCACAAAATTTCAATTAATCACGTTAATAAAACCGATTAAATTTACGGGTTGTTACAAAGATATACAGATGGTAACATCAAAGTTATTTTATTATTTTCGTTTGACCCAATATATCTTTAGATATGGTATTTTTGGAATTCAAACGAATCATTTTGATTGTAAAACATAGGATTTAAAATTTTCAGTGCAAAAACTTCCTGTAAAATTTCAACATAATAGGAAGCTCAATGAGTTAATTTGTTCGCGCTGAAAAACCTTTTAAAAACATCGAAGGACGTAGAATATTTCATGTAAAGTTCACATATGAACTTAGAATACATAAGAGTGGAAACAATAGGGAAGGCGGTAAAAATTGAGTTCACATTGCAAAATCTACTTTTTAGACATGTTTAATCACATTCATTACAGTTATAAGCATCAAAACATAAGGTACGTATATAATTAATAATATAAAATAATTAGGTAAAGTAAAATTAAGAAAATAGTATGACATAATAGCATCATTTGGTGGAACGTATAACAGAACTATTCACCATAAACATTGAGTAATCAGATAATAGATTGACATATTTGAACGCATGAGTGATACAATATTATCATGAGGAAAGAAAATAATGTGTAATATGTCTATCTCAAAATCAGCACAGTACCATACTGAACAGTTAAAGCATGAAAATAGGGAAAACCAAAGTTAAATGGGAAGAAAGCAAAGTAAATGAATAACTCCTATATAGACGAAAAGTTGCTCAGTGGAAAATGACCCAAAAAAAAGTTAATTCATTGCATTTTTCGTACGTTAAATACTGAATTTTCAAAGTATGTTACCTTATTCCTACAGCTGTTTAAACTGCGTTCACCAGCGGCATGGCGCGATACCAAACTTGGGGAGACGAAATCGTTGAAGAGTTGAATTCGGCAAGACAATTGATCTTCGGAGAAGGCATTGTCTGCCATGAGTAAGGATGTTAGGTGGCTGTGACTGTAAATTGGGGAACCCGATTTAGGGTAAGGGAAAATTGACTTAGATTGTAGGTTGAAAAGGGGGGAAAGGAAAACTGGGTAACAAAAGTTGTACCTGATGTCGTTAGCCAATCTGTCTCCTATGGGTAGCAGGACGAAGGCAGATCGATGCTTTACCTTCACCTCATAGGTAAAAGTTCTTGCGTTGCCGGAATTTTTGTAAGGTCGTGGTTAGAAAACACGAGGTAAATAGCAATTTAGGATAGAAGAAAAATGATATAGGTCATAGGCCATGTGCGAAGGCAGAGAGACTGGGAATGGAAAGGAAGCGGAGAGATGGGCATAAATGGAGGAAAATAAAATTCGTGACTGTTCATTTCTCAAAATATCCAGGGCCTTGAGCGCTCTTGAAATGGAACTCAGTAATAATATAATAGTATAGATAAGTTTAATTATTAATTAACTAGGATATGACAAGAAATAATTAGGGTAATTGATTACAAGCCTAAGATCTGACAATACTTAATATATATATATATAATGTTTATTATTTTTAAAACTATGTCTTGTCACATCACTTACTAATCCAAATTAATATAAGAAAATTTATTTCTAAGTGTATTATTATCTAGTTAATTAACTCTTATATATATGTACATATAATGCACAAAGACGAACAATGTTTCCAAAAACTTTCCGGTGTCGAAAGGTCGAATTTCGGAAAACGTTCTTCGGTCACATTTTCATTTTTCTACTAACTATTTAATTTGGATTAACTAATTTTGAAAACAACTTCACCACCATTATTAATTAATTAAAACTAGTTTATTTTCATTATAAAACCTATATGTTGAATATTTAAAATTAATTAAATGTCCACTAATCAGAGTAGTGAAATTACGGGTAGTTACATCACTAGTGGTAATGACTAAAACTAGAGAGGCCAGCTATATATTCCTGTACGAAAGAATAACTCTTCTCCTTGTGTAGGAAGACTGTTCTCGAAGTACTAAGGGCACCTCTATAGAATCCTACATAATTAGCGAACACCCTTTAGCGGTTTTGATTATATACCTATTATTGTTGTAATGTACACTCATGAGCATCACAGCTACTTGATTGTTAATATTTTTGCCTTTAGACATTCTTATAATATCATATATATTGGATTTTATAATAAAAATGGTTTGGTTGTAGTAAGGTTAAAAAACCACTCTTTTTTATGTATGGCATGGTCTTACGAGATACCTTCTATTTTGAAAGTGTTTTATAAGAATAGAAATCAGAACGCTTTGATTGAGTTTTCTCACGCTGGTTTACCAGACTGATCCGGGAGTTATTTTCTTATAGTGATCGGGTCAGACCGAGCATATTTACATATCTAGTTAAAATGCTTGGGAGCTTTAGCAGACCAACTAGATGCCTCCAAGTCACAAGCATGTATATTATATTTCCCCTACATTAGTTGTTTTTTTAACAGCATTTGTGAGGACTAGTTATAATTATCTAGGCTGATGATTTGTTTAGTGTACTCTGATTAATGTATGTATATTACAGTCTTCTTTGTGTAAAGAGCTATTGTATATTTATATATTACTCCTTATGATGTGAGATTCTATTCTGTCTTTTTCTTTCTTTTTCCCCAACAACCTGTCTTTCCAGCAGTTGGATGCTCGGCACGTGAATAACGTGGATGTATTAGTATCGACTTCCGAAGGTTGAAAAGATGGGTCATTAAAGTTGGTATCATAGTTTATGTTGAGTGAACACCTAGGCCTTGGTGGGGTAAACTCATCAGAGATAGGGTTAGTAATGCCCTGCAATGAGTAAACTCATTAGAGATGGGTCAGTAACACCCCACAATGAGTTAAGTGTGTTATCCATAAGAGCGCATATTTGTTAATGTTATAAAAATATTTTGGATTATGTTGATTTATCTATTGAGTGGTCTATAAATTCTGCTCGAGACGTGGGCCTCCATGATGTCGATAGGGGTTTCTAAAACACTTGAACAAAGCAAACCGACATAGTATTACTTTAAAATTGGTAAATGGAATAATTTACATAAAATTGATATATATTTTTTTGATGTGTTTGCTGCTTAGAAATGATAATATTCAATTATTATCATTTATTGTTTGATTAGTTATGCTCACCCAGTTAGGAGCATTAGTTATTGTTTGTTGATTGAATAGTCATATTCGTACAGTTTAGAGAATTTACTATTATTTGTTTATTTATAAGTAATTTACCTCCTTACTGAATAGATTAGGTAGATAGTAATTTATGGCTATATTAAGACGAACACCTCCTGAATTTAGTTTCACAGTTTAACCATAAGGTGTTCGGTGATAACGTTGGGTTGAAATTTAATTTTAATAAAAGTTTTTTATTATGATTTAAACAAAGTAATAATTGTGAAATGATTTTGTATAAGAAAGTGAAATATTATAAATTTGATTTATAAATGTGGGTTATAGATAAAAAGATTTAATCTACGAATTTGAGAACTTAAATCCCGATGTTTTGGAAATTGTTTTCCAAAAGTTTTGGAGAAAATAATAGTAGTATTATTGGGAAATATTTTTGAATAGAAATATTTTTAAAAGGATTTTAAAGGAAATAGAAAGCATTGAACTCACTTTGATCGCTGGAAATGATTCCAATGATGACAGTGGCATCATTGTTTTGAATTCCAAAAGTATGATCGGATATACAAAAGAAGATATGTATATGTTATTATTTCAAAATGGAGTTGAAATAAAGCCGCGTGTATAAGTCTGAAGTTTTCAGTCAAGTTATTATACAGATGCATGTATCCTATATATTAGGAAGTTTGGTTGTGCATCTCATTATATTTGTTGTCTAAAAAAAATTATTTATCCAAATGCAATAGAATTTTCGACGATTTTAGATAGTCGGGACTTTAAAATTAGATTAAAAATAAAAGCTAGACGTTGTTGACGGAATTATAATGGAATAAGTTTTGTAAATTCTAAATTTGGAAAGATAGTAACTTAAAAACTAATTTTAAATTGTTGAACATCCTGGTTAAGTAAAATTAATATGAAATTTGAAATTGTACATACTCTTAGGATGTAGAAGAGTGTTGTATGAATATATGAACTTAAGTTCTAATGTGTTCATAACTAAGTTGTTTTTTACAAGTTGTTTATAAACTTAAGTCATGAAATATTTGTACACATAAGTAATGTTTTATGCCATGATTTATAAATGAATTTAGTGTGAAATAAAATCTTATTTAATGATACTGAATG
The DNA here is from genome assembly GCA_030737815.1 of Allium fistulosum. Taxonomy (NCBI): domain Eukaryota; kingdom Viridiplantae; phylum Streptophyta; class Magnoliopsida; order Asparagales; family Amaryllidaceae; genus Allium; species Allium fistulosum. The sequence continues at coordinate 576,836,687 of CM060904.1, read as the reverse complement.
TGTTTTAAATTAAAAAGGAAATTGGTGCGGTTAAAAAACAAATTACAATAAATATATAGTATGTACATATATCCTTTTATTCACATGAGGATCTTTGATCCAGATTTGGGCACATGAATTCGAGGTAATTTACGCCAATCCGGACAAAGATTTCTCACTCGTCTCTTGATGGCGAACACTTGATATAGATTTTTGATACGATCCCAAAGTTCTTTTATCATAGTATATGGTTATGCAAGGAGAACGGCGGTTTCTAATCATGGAACGGGATCAGAGTCTGTACTAGAGAATCGAGTGAGCGAAACTAGTTCAGAAGTGAAATTTATGTGATCGAGCAAGTGATCAAATTTGATATTACGTACGAATGACATATGTACATCTTACGAGCCTTAGTCTAATAGTATGCATTTCAAATGCATGTTATATGGTTTGATGGTACGTTGGTTGAGATGATTGTTATTTATGGTTTGGCATGCTTAGATTCATGGGATATGATGGATCTGTAGCTACCTTGTTTTCAAATTGTCATGTTTAACTCCCTTTTGGGTTATATAAGTGAGTTTCAGGTACATGGAAGCAAAGGCTAGATGTTGCTTTTAGTTTCATAAGTAGAGTTTGTTGCCTGACTAATATTTATGTTTTAGATTTAGAGTTTGGGACTAGATTGGTGATTTTATGCCTTAGATATGGGAGGCCACTTTTAGGAATCTGTTTCTTTGTTGATTTGGGGCCAGATGTGGCGAGTTATAGTTTTTTCGGTCTAGCCTCGCAAAGGAGTTACTAGTGAATTTTTCGAAAACTTAGACCAAATTGAAAGAAAATTGGTGCAAGGATTTTAAGATATGACCAATAGTCGTAAGAATCGGTGTCAGAGATTTTTGGAATAGCCAGTGACAAAGGAATTCTAGTGACAATATGGAAAGTTGTCACTATAGATGTAGTTGTTGTTACTTATTTGTTTCGAGTGTTTATATCTAGAATCGGGTGAGAGTACCTTGTTGGCTACATGTAGGTAGGATAGTCTCCAAGATTGATTAGTGTGGAGTTTGCTATTTTAGGCATAAGTTAAAGATGATTTTTATACATCATCGAATATGCTAAGGTGTTAGGGTTTGTTGCTTAGTCCTTTTGGATTTCGAGGATGAAATCTTTTTAAGGGGGAAGAGTGTAACAATCTATATTTAGGCTGCTCTGAATATTTAAATTTTGGATATTTAATTGATTTATTTTATCGATGAGCTAGAAAATTTGATTTTCATAAATGGACATTTTAGGACTCTGGATTATTTCCATTGGGTCTAGATGGTCTGAGCATGCCAGAATGAGTATAAGCATCGAAATATTTTGACTAGCTGGTTTCGAGTTAGAAGGCTGAGTTCGATTTGTAAATCAAGCGAATTAGAAAGCTAACTTTTGTATCTATTGGAATCAGGTCCTGGAAATTGTTCCACTGAGTTCAGAATATAGAGGTATTTGGCTAGAAATGTCAATGAGCACGCCTCGATTGAATTTCTTGTATTTTGAGGCATGAATAGTGTCGGAGAGATTAGCTATATAAGGACACACACCCTTCATTCATTTTCCCAAACCTGAATTTAAAATCCTAGCAGCCATTTTCCTTAACCTAACCCTAGAAATCCTATGGCCTTCGATGATCGAAGACGCTATAGGCAGCTGCGGGCTTGGGTCCCAATATGGAAGTTGGTCGCAGGGAGGACGGGAAGGTAAGGGACGGTTGGATCGCTCTAGATCGATGTGTAGTGGTGGCAAACCATAGTTCGATGGTATTCGACGTTTTGGGTTCGTGGGTGAGATTCAGGCGGAGTTGGAGGTGGGGGTGGGGGCATTGGAAGCATCATGGTCGAGGCATGCTTAGGTGATGATGCGGTGGTGGCCAGCGGTCGGCGGCGGCGGTCATGAGCCAAGAAAAGAACGGTGGTCTGGGATGTTTAATCGAGATTTGTATTTGATTAGGTTTAATCGTGATTAGGTTTAATCATGATTAGGTTTAATCATGGGATTAGGGCTAACGTGGGTTAGTTAGGTAACTAGAGTATTAATTAAATAATTAATTAATATTCTGAAATTCAAATCCTGTAAATTGAATAACATGTTCATACATGGTCCAAATCGAACATGGTCAGTGGCATTAGATTTGCAACGACGTTAACTACATCTTGGAGTTTGATTTTTCGAGATTGGAGCTTGTAGAATTTCAAGCTAAAAACTAACGTTGTTTGATTTTAGACGGAACCAAAACGCTTTGGTGATAACTAAAATTCCGATGAGTTAACTCATCTTTTTTGTTAATCGGTATGTTATATAATAAATAAAAATTATTGGTTGCATGCTTGGATGTCTTATTTGTTTGATTGTTGGGTTTGGATAAATTATCATTTTTGAAAATAGATAATGCATAAAGTGATAAAATAATATTGATTTAATATAATTACAGTGTTTAAATAATAACGTAGTTAATTTAGGTATACTTCTTTGGTGTCATCTACTTGGCCAGATAAACACCGTCTAATAATAAATGGAAGAGTTTAATTTGAATGGCGTTTGTTTAGAATAATTCGCATTCTGCTATTATATTAATTTGGACATTTATTTAAGTATCAGTTGACTAATACTAAATAAGTGATGTATTAACAATTAATTGTTAATTTTGAATTTGGTTTACATATATGTCAGCATATGTAAATACTAGTAATTTAACTCGAGAAGTTAAATTGAATAAAATGGTAGCTTGTTTAAGTATTACGGGGGTTGCTAAGCCTCTTTCTGAGTATGGAAAGTTATGTAGTTAAATTAACTTCACTTTTATAATTTGAAGTAAATTGATTATTTAATTATTATTAACAATTTTATATAATTAGTTCTATAGTAAAATTAATTATATATCTTATATAATGTTTTAAAGTTAATTATTATATTTATAATGTTTTAGAATTAGTATGGAGTTTGCTGTTTTAGGCATAAGTTAAAGATGATTTTTATACATCATCAAATATGCTAGGGTGTTAGGGTTTGTTGCTTAGTCCTTTAGGATTTCGAGGACGAACTCATTTTAAGGGGGAGAGTGTAACAATCTGTATTTTTAGGCTGCTCTAAATATTTAAATTTTGGATATTTAAATATTTAATTCATTTATTTTATCGATGAGCTGGAAATTTTGATTTTCACATGTGGACTTTTTAGGACACGGGATTATTTCCATTGGGTCTGGATGGTCCAAGCGAGCTAGAATGAGCATAAGCATCGATATATTTCGACTAGTTGGTTCAAGTTAGAAGGTCGAGTCTGGTTTGTAAATCAAGCGAATTGGAAAGCTAACCTTTGTATCTATTGGAATTAGGTCCTGGAAATAATTCCATGAGTTTGGAATAAGAGTATTTGGCTAGAAATGTCAATAAGCACGCCTCGATTGGAGTTCGTGTATTTTGGAGCGTGAATAGTGTCGGAGAGATTAGCTATATAAGGACACACACTCTTCATTCATTTGCCCAAACCAGAATTTAAAACACTAGCCGCCATTTTTCTTAATCTGACCCTAGAAATCCTACGGCCTTCGATGATCGGAGCCGCTATAGGCAGTTTCGGGCTTAGGTCCTAATATGGAAGTTGGTCGCGGGGAGGAGGGGAAGGTGATGGATGGTTGGATTGTTCTAGATCGACGTGTAGTGGCAGAAAACCATAGTTCGACGGTGTTCGACGTTTTGGGTCCATGGGGTAGATTCAGGCGGAGTTGGAGGTAGAGGCGAGGGCATTGGAAACATCATGGTCAAGGCCTGCTTGGGTGATGATGTGGTGGTGGCCAGTGGTCGATGGCGGTGGTGATGAGCCAAGAACGGCGGTCTGGGATGTTTAATCGCGATTTGTATTTCGTGATTAGGGTTAATCGTGGGATTAAGGCTAACGTGGATTAGTTAGGTAATTAGAGTATTAATTAAATAATTAATTAATATTCTAAAATTCAAATCTTGTAAATTGAATAACATGTTCATACATGGTCCAAATCGAATGCGGTCAGTAGCGTTGGATTTATAATGACGTTAACTACATCTTGGAGTTGGATTTGTTGAGATTGGAGCTTGCAGAATTTCAAGCTAAAATCTAACGTTGTTCGATTTTAAACAGAACCAAAACGCTTCGACGATAACTGAAATTCCGATGAGTTAACTCACCTTCTTGGTTAATCGATATGTTATATAATAAAAATTATTAGTTACATGCTTGGATGTTTTATTTGTTTGATTGTTGGGCTTGGATAAGTTATCATTTTTGAAAATAGATAATGTATAAAGTAATAAAATAACATTGATTTAATATAATTGCGTTTTTTAAATAATAACGTAGTTTTTAAGCATACTTCTTTGGTGTCATCTACTTGGCTAGATAAACACCGTCTAATAATAAATGGAAGGGTTTATTTTGAATGACATTTGTTTAGTAGAATAAATGGAATGGTTTCCAACGGCCTCCATCGGCTTACCACCGTCGGAAAGAACCGTTTCTCTTGTAGTGATGTGATTTAAAAAGAAAATGGATGTGGTTAAAAAACCAATTAATTAGAATAAATACATAGGATGTACGTATATCCTTTTATTCACATGAGGATCTTTGATCTAGATTTGGGCACATGAATTCGAGGTGATTTACACAAATCTAGACAAGGATTTTTCACTTGACTCTTAAAGCGAACACTTGATATGGATTTTTGATATGATCCCAAAGTTCTCTATCATAGTATATGGCTATGTAAGGAGAATGGTGGTTTCTAATTAAGGAATGGATTAGAGTCCGTACTAGAAAATCGAGTGAGCGAAACTAGATCAGAAGTGAAATTTGTGTGATCGAGCAAGTGATCAGATTTGATATTATGTACAGATGACATATGTACATCCTATGAGCCTTAATTTAATGGTATGCATTTGAAATGCAAGTTATATGGTTCGATGGTATGTTTGGTTGAGATGATTTTTATTCATGGTTCAGCATGCTTGGATTCATTTAATAGGATGGATACGTAGCTACCTTGTTTTCAAATTCTCATGTTTAACTCCCTTTTGGGTTATATAAGTGAGTTTCAGGTACATAGAAGCAAAGACTAGCTTACTGCTTTTGATTTCATAAGTAGAGTTTGTTGCCCGATAAAAATGTACGTAGTAGATTTAGAGTTTGGGACTAGATTGGTGATTTTATGCCCTAGATATGAAGGCCTCCTTTGGGCTTCTGTTTTCTTTGTTGTTTTGGGGCCAGATGTGGTGAGTTATAGTTGTTTGGATCTAGCCGTGTAAAGGAATTGCTGCCGAATTTTCTGAAAACTTAGACCAAAGTTGAAAGAAAATTAGTGCAAGGATTTTAGATATGACCAATAGTCGTAAGAATCGGTGTCCGAGATTTTTGAAATAGCCCTAAGTGACTTAGGAATTCTAGTGACAATATGGAAAGTTGTCACTATAGATGTAGTTATTGTTACTTATTCGTTTTGAGTGTTTATGTCTGGCTTCGGAGAGTACCTTGTTGGCTGACATGTGCACGTGCAGGTAGCATAGTGTCCAAGATATATTAGTATGGAGTTTGCTGTTTTAGGCATAAGTTAAAGATGATTTTTATACATCATCAAATATGCTAGGGTGTTAGGGTTTGTTACTTAGTCCTTTAGGATTTCGAGGACGAACTCTTTTTATGGGGGAGAGTGTAACAATCCGTATTTTTAGGCTGCTCTAAATATTTAAATTTTGGATATTTAAATATTTAATTCATTTATTTTATCGATGAGCTGGAAATTTTGATTTTCACATGTGGACTTTTTAGGACACAGGATTATTTCCATTGGGTCTGGATGGTTCAAGCGAGCCAGAATGAGCATAAGCATCGATATATTTCGACTAGTTGGTTCAAGTTAGAAGGTCGAGTCTGGTTTGTAAATCAAGCGAATTGGAAAGCTAACCTTTGTATCTATTGGAATTAGGTCCTGGAAATAATTCCATGAGTTTGGAATAAGAGTATTTGGCTAGAAATGCCAATAAGCACGCCTCGATTGGAGTTCGTGTATTTTGGAGCGTGAATAGTGTCGGAGAGATTAGCTATATAAGGACACACACTCTTCATTCATTTGCCCAAACCAGAATTTAAAACATTAGCCGCCATTTTTCTTAACCTGACCCTAGAAATCCTACGGCCTTCGATGATCGGAGCCGCTATAGGCAGTTTCGGGCTTGGTTTCTAATATGGAAGTTGGTCGCGGGGAGGAGGGGAAGGTGATGGATGGTTGGATTGTTCTAGATCGACGTGTAGTGGCAGAAAACCATAATTCAACGGTGTTCGACGTTTTGGGTCCATGGGGGAGATTCAGGCGGAGTTGGAGGTAGAGGGCGAGGGCATTGGAAACATCATGGTCAAGGCCTGCTTGGGTGATGATGCGGTAGTGGCCAATGGTCGATGGCGGTGGTGATGAGCCAAGAATGGCGGTCTGGGATGTTTAATCGCGATTTGTATTTCGTGATTAGGGTTAATCGTGGGATTAAGGCTAACGTGGATTAGTTAGGTAATTAGAGTATTAATTAAATAATTAATTAATATTTTAAATTCAAATCTTGTAAATTGAATAACATGTTCATACATGGTCCAAATCGAATGCGGTCAGTAGCTTTGGATTCATAATGACGTTAACTACATCTTGGAGTTGGATTTGTTGAGATTGGAGCTTGTAGAATTTCAAGCTAAAATCTAACGTTGTTCGATTTTAAATAGAACCAAAACGCTTCGACGATAACTGAAATTCTGATGAGTTAACTCTCCTTCTTGGTTAATCGGTATGTTATATAATAAAAATTATTAGTTGCATGCTTGGATGTTTTATTTGTTTGATTGTTGGGCTTGGATAAGTTATCATTTTTTAAAATAGATAATGTATAAAGTAATAAAATAACATTGATTTAATATAATTGTGTTTTTTAAATAATAATGTAGTTTTTAAGCATACTTCTTTGGTGTCATCTACTAGTCTAGATAAACACCGTCTAATAATAAATGGAAGGGTTTATTTTGAATGGCATTTGTTTAGTAGAATAAATGGAATGGTTTCCAACGGCTTACCGCCGTCGGAAAGAACCGTTTCTCTTGTAGTGATGTGATTTAAAAAGAAAATGGATGCGGTTAAAAAACCAATTAGAATAAATACATAGGATGTACGTATATCCTTTTATTCACATGAGGATCTTTGATCTAGATTTGGGCACATGAATTCGAGGTGATTTACACAAATCTGGACAAGGATTTTTCACTTGACTATTGAAGCAAACACTTGATATGGATTTTTGATATGATCCCAAAATTTTCTATCATAGTATATGGCTATGTAAGGAGAATGGTGGTTTCTAATTAAGGAATGGATCAGAGTCCGTACTAGAAAATCGAGTGAGCGAAACTAGATCAGAAGTGAAATTTGTGTGATCGAGCAAGTGATCAGATTTGATATTATGTACAGATGACATATGTACATCCTATGAGCCTTAATTTAATGGTATGCATTTGAAATGCAAGTTATATGGTTCGATGGTATGTTTGGTTGAGATGATTTTTATTCATGGTTCAGCATGCTTGGATTCATTTAATAGGATGGATACGTAGCTACCTTGTTTTCAAATTCTCATGTTTAACTCCCTTTTGGGTTATATAAGTGAGTTTCAGGTACATAGAAGCAAAGACTAGCTTACTGCTTTTGATTTCATAAGTAGAGTTTGTTGCCCGAAAAAAATGTACGTAGTAGATTTAGAGTTTGGGACTAGATTGGTGATTTTATGCCCTAGATATGAAGGCCTCCTTTGGGCTTCTGTTTTCTTTGTTGTTTTGGGGCCAGATGTGGTGAGTTATAGTTGTTTGGATCTAGCCGTGTAAAGGAATTGCTGCCGAATTTTCTGAAAACTTAGACCAAAGTTGAAAGAAAATTAGTGCAAGGATTTTAGATATGACCAATAGTCGTAAGAATCGGTGTTTGAGATTTTTGAAATAGCCGTAAGTGACTTAGGAATTCTAGTGACAATATGGAAAGTTGTCACTATAGATGTAGTTATTGTTACTTATTCGTTTCGAGTGTTTATATCTGGCTTCGGGTGAGAGTACCTTATTGGCTGACATGTGCACGTCCAGGTAGCATAGTGTCCAAGATAGATTAGTATGGAGTTTGCTGTTTTAGGCATAAGTTAAAGATGATTTTTATACATCATCAAATATGCTAGGGTGTTAGGGTTTGTTGCTTAGTCCTTTAGGATTTCAAGGACGAACTCTTTTTAAGGGGGAGAGTATAACAATCCGTATTTTTAGGCTGCTCTAAATATTTAAATATTTAATTCATTTATTTTATCGATGAGCTGGAAATTTTGATTTTCACATGTGGACTTTTTAGGACACAGGATTATTTCCATTGGGTTTGGATGGTCCATGCGAGCCAGAATGAGCATAAGCATCGATATATTTCGACTAGTTGGTTCAAGTTAGAAGGTCGAGTCTGGTTTGTAAATCAAGCGAATTGGAAAGCTAACCTTTGTATCTATTGGAATTAGGTCCTGGAAATAATTCCATGAGTTTGGAATAAGAGTATTTGGCTAGAAATGTCAATAAGCACGCCTCGATTGGAGTTCGTGTATTTTGGAGCGTGAATAGTGTCGGAGAGATTTGCTATATAAGGACACACACTCTTCATTCATTTGCCCAAACCAGAATTTAAAACACTAGCCGCCATTTTTCTTAACCTGACCCTAGAAATCCTACGGCCTTCGATGATCGGAGCCGCTATAGGCAGTTTCGGAAGTTGGTCGCGGGGAGGAGGGGAAGGTGATGGATGGTTGGATTGTTCTAGATCGACGTGTAGTGGCAGAAAACCATAGTTCGATGGTGTTCGACGTTTTGGGTCCATGGGGGAGATTCAGGCGGAGTTGGAGGTAGAGGGCGAGGGCATTGGAAACATCATGGTTAAGGCCTGCTTAGGTGATGATGCGGTGGTGGCCAGTGGTCGATGGCGGTGGTGATGAGCCAAGAACGGCGGTCTGGGATGTTTAATCGCGATTTGTATTTCGTGATTAGGGTTAATCGTGGGATTAAGGCTAACGTGGATTAGTTAGGTAATTAGAGTATTAATTAAATAATTAATTAATATTCTAAAATTCAAATCTTGTAAATTGGATAACATGTTCATACATGGTCCAAATCGAATGCGGTCAGTAGCGTTGGATTCATAATGACGTTAACTACATCTTGGAGTTGGATTTGTTGAGATTGGAGCTTGCAGAATTTCAAGCTAAAATCTAACGTTGTTCGATTTTAAACAGAACCAAAACGCTTCGACGATAACTGAAATTCCGATGAGTTAACTCACCATCTTGGTTAATCGGTATGTTATATAATAAAAATTATTAGTTGCATGCTTGGATGTTTTATTTGTTTGATTGTTGGGCTTGGATAAGTTATCATTTTTGAAAATAGATAATGTATAAAGTAATAAAATAACATTGATTTAATATAATTACGTTTTTTAAATAATAACGTGGTTTTTAAGTATACTTCTTTAGTGTCATCTACTTGGCTAGATAAACACCGTCTAATAATAAATGGAAGGGTTTATTTTGAATGACATTTGTTTAGTAGAATAAATCTTCGTTATGCTATTATATTAATTTGGACATTTATTTTAAGTATAAGTTGATTAATACCGAATAAGTGATGTATTAACAATTAATTGTTAATTTTGAATTTGGTTTACATATATGCCAGCTTATGTAAATACTGGTATTTTAACTTGGAAAGTTAAATTGAATAAAATGGTAGCTTGTTTAAGTACCACTGGGGTTGTTGAGCCTCTTTCTGAGTTTGGAAAGTTATGGAGTTAAATTAACTACAATTTTATAATTTGAAGTAAAGTAATGATTTAATTATTATTTTAACAATTTTATATAATTACTTCTGTAGTAAAATTAAGTATTATACTATTTAAAATGTTTTAAAGTTAATTATTATATTTATAATGTTTTAGTATTAATTATTTTATTAGTGTTGTTTAAAGATAATTAATTATTTATTATGGTTGTTTGAAGACAATAAATTATTTTATTAATGATTGTTTACAGCTAGTTAATTACTTTACTATTTAATTGCTTAAAAGTTAAAGTAATTACATTTCTAAAAGTTGTTTAAGGTTATTTTATTACACTATTTAAAATGATTTTAAAAGTTAATCATTTTATTATTTACGTGTTTTTAGAAAGTTTTATCATTTTATTTTTAATAATGCTTTTAAAGTTTTATTATTATTATATTATTAAGAATGTTTAAAGTCTATTTTTATGTTGTTAAAGTTTTTATTCATTGTAATTAATAATAATTTTTTTATAAAAGGATTCCTTTTTATAAAAATGATTTATTAAAGGAGTTTAAGAATTTGAAAGAGATTTGATATTGGAAAATAAGTTTGGTTTTTAAATGATTTAAGAATGGAGGTTTATAAATGGTTTTAAAGATTTAAAAGGGAACTTTATAAATGGGTTTTTGAGATTTATAAAGAGTATTTTATGATAAACTTGGAGATTTATAAAGAAGCTTTATAAATAGATTGGATATTTATAAAGAAGTTTTATAAATAGATTGTAAATTTAGAAAGAAGCTTTATAAATAGATTTGGAGATTTATAAAGGAGATATTTATAAAATAAAAGAGATTAATAAAAGGGAATGGTGTTTTGGGTTGTTTACGTCTCCATTCTAATGACATTTGGGTTTGATTATTTTAATATGATTTTGAAATAGGAAATATTTCAAAGTATTTGATGAATATTTCAAAGATTAATCTAAGAGGCTTGGTAGTTTCGATGGAAAATGTAATCTGTGTTTGATTTGCTTATTTAATAGTTAAATAACCAACTATCAAATCTTGAGATAAATATGTAATTCTTCTTAATTTTGGTGGTACAACAAATATTCTTTCCTTATTTTGATAGCGAAGGATTTAACTCCGAAAATATCTAGGGGAAACACGGGGAGTATATAGTACAATTACCGTTGATGGTGTTATTCTGTACTTATAAACTCGTTTTGTTCTCTTAAGACAAATGATAATGAAATCCATCCCTTAAACGGTAAGGAGATAATCTCCACTCTTATGTTTTGTCAGATTATTTCTAATAGAAACGGTATTGAGTATTCCAAGATTCGAGCGATTGGTTTTGGAACACCTTATAAGTGGGGCACTATACTTATATGAGATGACTTGAAACTGTAACCACTCCAAAACCATATACGGGTTCTATGCTTGGTGGAGATTCGAGTTTTGTTCGAGATGTTGGAATTCATGTGTGATTCTGAGACCCATTGGGGTATGGGAATCCATGTGCGATTCCGAGACCTTTGTTGAGATGTGGGAATCCATGTGTGATTTCGAGACCCATTAAGGTATGGTAATCCATGTGTGGTTCTGAGATCTTTGTTGAGATGTGGGAATCCACGTGTGATTCCGAGACATGTTGGGGTATGAAATTCCATGTTGATTCCGAGGCCTTTGTTGAGATGTGGGAATCCATGTGTGATCCCGAGACATGTTGGGGTATGGAAATCCATGTGTGATTCTTAGATCTTCGTTGAGCTGTGGGAATCCATGTGTGATTTCGAGACCTATTGAGGTATGGGAATCCCTATGTAGTTCCGAGATCTGTTTGAGTGCAGACTCATGTGGTGGAATGACGGACGTAACCTTACCAGTGGTAATGACTAAAACTAGAGAAATGATGCATGCCAGGGTTTTAACTAATCCATAAGGGTGCAGTCGTCTTTTTTCTAGAGTTACCTACAGTTGTTATGCATGCATGGAGCGATGCATATGGCCTATTTGGCCAACTATATATTTCCTATTGTACATCACTAGGGATGCATTGTTTCTTCGAAAGGATAACTCTGATCTTTGTGCGGGAGGATCATTCTCGAAGTACAGAGGGCACCGTTTTGGAAGCATACACAATTAACGAATGTGCCTTAGAGGTTAAATCTCGATCACTTAAAATGCCAACTGGAACTCTATGCAGTCGGAAAATATCCTTTATATAAATATTTGCCAAAGTTGTTGCAGTCCTAGTCGGTTTTGCTGGAATAAAATGGGCGCTCTTTGTTAATTGATCTATAATAAACCAAACACCTTCATTATGCTTCCTTGATCTAGGTAAACCATCAATAAAATCCATTGATACTTGTTTCCATTTCCAATTCGAAATCTCAAATGGTTGTAGTAATCCAACAGTTCTTTGATGATCACCTTTGATTTGCTGGCAGTTCGCACATCTGCCGACACAAATTATAATATCCCTCTTCATCCTTAGTCACCAAAATACTCGCTTCATATCTTGATAGATCTTGTTAACTCTAGGGTGGATACTTAACTTAGATTTATGGTATTCCATCAAAACTTCTTGCTTAAGACCATCAACATTCGGAATGGATAAACTTACATCCAATCACAAAATTCCATGGCTATCTATCATAAAACTCGAACATTGACCTTCTTCAACCTCTTGCATAAATTCCACCATAAGATTATCTTTCCTATGCTTATTTTCAATCCTTTCGAGGAGAGTTGGAGTAACTTATAAAAGAGCAAAAACTGCATTCCTACTCAGAGCACCACTACCACATTTTCTTTTTGAGGTGTATAAAGAATATCCAGATCATATGCCGCCAAAGATTCCAACCAACGTTATTGTCTCATATTCAAATTCTTCTGCGTGAAAAGATACTTCAAAGACTTGTGATCCCTGAAAAGCTCGAATTTTAATTATGATTATGAGGCTTTAGCTTCCTACTAGCATAAGCATTTACTCTTCCATGTTGCATCAGGACTGCACCCAAACCTACGCCACAAGCATCTGTATACACAGTCAACCCTTCACCTTCATCTGAAATAGCTAGAACTAAAGCACTGGTTAACCTCTTCTTTAGCTCAATGAACACTTCTTCACACTTTGAAATCCAAATAAACTTAACATTCTTCATTGTTAACTTTGTCAAGTACGAGGCGATCTTGGAGAAGTCTTAAATGAATCTCATATAATATCCTGTTAAGCATAAGAAGCTTCTGACTCTGTTAGAGTCTACGGTATCTTCCAATCTTGAACAGCCGCTACCTTTTTCTAAATCAACTGAAATACCATCCCCCGACATGCCAAGGAACCTTGCTTCTAATTTCTAAAAAGGACACTTGGAGAATTTAGCTCTTAAAACATGTTTCCTTAATGTCTCCATTACAATTTCCACATGATGCTTGTGTTCCTCCTCTGTCATGGAGTAAATATGAATATCATCTATGAAAAACCAACACAAATTTATTCAACACATCTGTAAAAACTTGATTCATAAGATCTACAAAATAAGCGGGTGCATTGGTTAGCCCAAAAGGCATAACCGACAACTCGAAGAAATAATCTGATCCTTTAAATGATGTTAAGAGTATACTATCCTCTGCTATCCTTAACTGGTGAAATTCTGTAGCAAGATCCAACCGGAAAAATACTCAAGCACCATAAAGTTGGTCAAGCATGTCGTCTATACAGGGTAAGGGATACTTATTCCAAATTGTCTATTTGTTAAGCTCATGGTAATCCACACAAAGCCTTAATGATCCATCTGACTTTGCAACAAAAACTATAGTTGCTCCCTAACTTGAGTGACTTGATCTAATCGGTCCTTTACTCAGCAATTCATCTGTCTGATTTTTTAACTCTCCTTCAGAGCCATCTTATGGATAGGATGAATAACAGGTTTTCAACCGGGAATTAAATCACTACAAAACTCGATCTCCTGATGTAGAGGTAGACTGTTAACTTCTTCAAAAACAAAAGGGAAATCCTTAACAATCAAAATCTATCCCAACCCTTCCTGGGATGAATCAAGTGCATAGAAGAAACTACTCATTCGCTTGCTTGGCTTACCACACATTATCTTTCCCCATACCCTTCCAAAATTGGTTTTCAACACTACCCTTCGCTTGACGCAGTCCAAATTGCTCCATACTTTGATAACCAATCTATACCGAGTAAAACATCAAACCCTCTAAAATCCAGAACAAACATGTCACAAAAGAAATGGTGTTTAAGGTAAACAAATCGTACATTTTCACAAACCATATACATATTAGTTGCATCACCTACGGGATTGGACGTACAAATAAGGGTGTCTATAATTCTTAAGGTAAGTTCTAATCTATTTATCAATTCTTTATAAATAAAACAATGGGAAGCTCCAATATCAAATAATACTCGAACTAAAATGCCATTTACAAATAAAAGTACCTTCAACAACTCCTTTTCATTTCACATCCTTTAAAGTTGATGGTTCTTTCTTGATAGCATAAATTTGACTTGCACCCATTTCTTCATAATTGGACAATCCTTCAACATATGCCCTGGTTGGTGACAGTTAAAGCAGAGTGTCTTCTGAACCATTAGAAAAATAGGCCCTACCTTCTAAACTTTTGGACTCCCATAGAATTTCAAAGTGTGACCCTTCTGATTACAATTGTGAAAAATAACATTCTTGTACCACTTCTCCTGAGCCCCACCTCATGGCTTTCCTTGTTGATTGAACTTTCTCTTGTTTGGGTTGTTGTTATTGTTACTAGGTGCTGCTGCCAACTTCTTCTTCTCAAGAACTTCATACCGCAAAGCCATATCCACTAAGTCTACAAAAGATCCCTTTAGATGGGCAGTCATCTTCTCATGAAATCCTTTCCTCATCCCTATCATAAACATTCTTTAGAGGGGTATCAATCAATCCTAGACCAAATCGTCATAACTCATTAAACATGATTTCATACTCAAATACTGAAAATATCTTTGCATAAGATCTAAGAAACTCCTACAAATGGGTCTTTCCTGCAGCGGGCATGTACTGTTCTTCAAAAACCTCCTTAAATCTAGCCTAAGAAAAATAATCCTCTGAAACATTCGCTGTAACACAGTCCCACCATGTTGTAGCCCCATCTTGTAACTGTCAAGATGCTAAGAAACGCTTCTACTCATCTGAAATATGAAACCCCTTGAAAATCTTCTCCCAAGAATGTAGCCAGGGCTTGGACTTCGAAAATGGATTCTCTGCCCTTAAATGGCTTTCCTCCTATATTAGTATAGTCTTTGCATAAAGCTGCAAAGTTTGCATGGGGCTGCACGGGTGCTGCCTCTTCAACTGCTCCAACTCTTCCAACATTCGGAGCTAGACATTGGTGGTCGTGGTGCTACCAACTCCACTACCCCGTCTTCTTCTGTTACTCGTTCTTAATACCTGGATATAGCAAGATAACTTTAGAATACAAAAACAAGATAATCCTAAGGAAAAGGGTACCAAATCAAACATATCAAAGTTAAACAAAACCCAAATACATATATAGGTGGAACCCAGTGCACGAGGCTCTCACATGATAACGGGCTTTGAGGAGGCTGATAATATACGCAACATTTCCCTTGCATTATGAAGAGGCTGTTTCCAGACTCGAACCTGGGCCCTCAGATCACCATGCAAATGAGCTAATCATTGCGCCAAGGCTCCATCTCAACCCAAATATATATACATGTACACACATACACGAGAATAAAGATTACAAATACGCACTCTCATAGACTAAGCTCATTCTAGGGTATTACTAACCTTATCTCTAATGAGTTGACCCCAACCAAGACCTAGGTGTTCGCTCAACCTAAGCTCGGATACCACGTGTAACGATCTGCCTTTCTTACTTCTACATCCACAATATTCATGAGCCGATCATCTAGGTGTCCGGATAGGCCATTAGAGTAAAGACAGGAAGAAAGAAACACTGAATATCAGAACGCAAGAAATCATATATAGTGGAACATAAGGTATTATATATAGTTACTTTCAAAATGAAACATTAGAGTTACAACATGTACTAACTTCAGCCAGGGACAGTTATAACTGTCTGCCCCTATAATTGCTGATACATAACCATGCACATGCAGTGGTAATAAAGTAGATAACTAGACAACGTTGAAGCCTACTGCTCTATACTCCTCCCAAATGCATCTGTAAGAACCTGGAATACTTGGCTACTCATAAAAATTGAGTACCCAAGAGTTTAAGGGAAATAAAGAAAAACTCCAGATCATACATCGGACTGGTGTGAGTAAACTCAAAACAACTGAATTTTTATACTTATAAAACCTTTCAAAAATAAAGGTATCTCATAAACCATGCCGCACGTAAATACGAACGGGTTTTAACCTTATGATAAATAAAACATTTCAAATAGAAAATCTAGTGATGTTATAATAATGTCCAAGGTTAAAATAAATATATAACATAGCTGAATGCTTGAATCTCACATTCCAACATAGTTGAGTACAACTAAGTCCATAAAGCATGCATTGGAGAATGGATTATGTACAATGAAAAGGTAAGGGTCTACCTTTTGTATAATATACCTCTAGAGAAAATGTATCGAGGCTGCTTTAATTGCACATATGCTACTCAGGACCGAACTACACCTTCTTGAATAGTGCAGAATATGATCACCCCTTGGTTGCGATAAACACTCACACCTGGCCCGAAGCATACATAAATCCATCAATACCGATCTAGATTGCGAGATGACCATACCCTTATGGGAGCGATCTACTTAACAGTGCGGCATTTGGAATGCTAACACTGTCCTAGGCTACTTTTACCTTTTATATAGCAATCCCACTTGGAATGCTAACACTGTCCTTCAAGCAAAATGCAATGCCAGCATTCATCCATACAAGTTGTTCAAGATATGAACAAACTGAAGGCACTACTTCTATTACATCCTTTTTAGCATCACTATCAAGATTAATAGCAATCAACCCTTGCACTTCAAAGAACTTTGTCTTCGATTCCTTATTCTTCAAGATGTTTACAATTCGAACACATATGTCGGCTCGAAGTGGTTTTCGGATAACTCATGCTTATTTGATCCTGGTCTCTTCAAACCAACAATCGATAGCTCCAGCGAACTCAACTCCGATTCTTTTGAAAATAAACAGACAATACACAAAAGCGGAGATCACCACCTAAATTTTCAAGCGGATGGATTTCTATATCATTTGTCCTAGAAGAACACAATGAGTTTATACATACAGTATAACATCACCGAAGATAACTGTACTATATAATTCTTATGTTTCTTTTAAATATTTCCAGAGTTAAATATTTGGTCAAGTTATCAATAGTGGACAATCCACTATCTGGTATAAGTAGAAATTTGTATATGATAAATGGGACATAATATACTCAATTAATCATGACCTATTTATCAAAATTAACACTCTCATACGTATCACGTTTGTGACATTTCGACTTCTCTATCCCTCGCTTAGAAACTCGTCTTAGATCTCATGGATAGAGGAAAGTCTACTCATTGGCTTTTAGTGCTATATACAAGATGACTTATTTTCCACAAATGTGTCAACATTTTAGCACAAATTATCACATTTGTTACATGTAACTTATTGGAATAGACAAAGATATCCCTTGTATTTAAAACATCCTTTTAAAAGATAGTGCCTTTTAAACAAAACCCGACCTTTGAAATAAAGCGACTTAAATTTAAACCTCTTCTTCAAATAATTAAGTATAATTTTGAAAATATTTTTAAAATTTTCAAACTTCCTTTTCAATACTTATAATATTTTTAGATGACTTTTCAAAAATATCTAAAGTAGAAACTCCTTTTATTTTATGCAAAAATTGTTGATTTACAAACTGCATCTATTGCGACAATCGCTATATAGACCATAACCCTTTCTTTCTATATTTAAACCATTTGAATAACTTTGTAAAAAGTTTTGAAACAAAAATTAAAGTTCGGAAAACCTTTTAGAAACTCTCTTTGAAATCAAGGATGTGACGACCGCCCATGACCCCTGCACTGAACCTAGAGAAAGTGCGCTGTAAAGTGTGCCAGGCAGCCATGGACGATTGTCAGGGTAAATTAAAAACAGCAGAATCTATCGTATTACTCACAGCGCATGGACAAAATACAATAGAATATATACATAGTGAAGCTTCACAGAATAGAATCTCATCAATAAAACTTCATAATAGTTGAATACAAACATCTGAATAGTCAATACAACCAGCCTCACTACATATCACTCAGAGAATATACAAACAGCGGAACATCCAGTACATATAGTAAGAAATAATATGCAATCCTCCAGCTCGTCTTCGTCATCAGCATCGTGGAAAGCAAGAACAGCACTGTCACCTGCTACCTAGTCTGCCCGTCCAAAAATGGACGAACAGCCCAAGGCAATAAGAGTTAAAACATAAAGCCTTGAGTCAGACAACAGTCTTAGTGAGCGGTAAATTAACTAACAACATACCAAAAGAGCATAAAGGAAAAAGGAATAGGAATACAACCCTCCCACTCCACCTCTTTCTCCAGTGATAGCTCCCAGACACACACTAAGCATAAGCAAACATAGCAGAGCATACAATTTAAAGTAAAGCAATTATCACTCGAGTCAAGGGCGATGTTTTCCAAGTACAAACCCCCAAGGCCTAAACCAAGATCAGATAAGCACCCAGAAAATACCGCTCTTGAGACCGAATGACGATACAACCAAGCATCCATGACTCTGGCTATCACTGTTATCATTGCTTCGATATCATCGTTAATTGAATGATCGGCACCTTCTTTCAGCCGTCAGTCAAGGGCTAATGGTAACCCCGGTTCTAGACATAACTCCCGCACGTCGTCGTGACCCGTGCCTAGGACTATCGAATCTGCCCAGAGTACTCGACCATCAACGGTTAGTCTTTTAGGCGTCCCCATGTACTCTTGATTTGAGCATGCTAGAACCTTCAACAACGATGAGATCTCAGCCTCCTAGTCATCCTCCTCGATGACTATTCTCATACTAGCTCAAGCGCCTCTCGAGCATCCATTATCCTCAAACTCGAACCATTTCACCGAGTTATCAACATGCTTGGAATGATCCCGTCTGGATTAGACCAAGGCTATCTCATATCATGCTTCGCCTCATCATCATCATAGCAAAGCTTCATCTCAACATCATCATCCAATCTACCCATATGAGCTTCACCATCCGCTACATATGCCATAAGCAGCTTTTCCAATTCAAGAGCCTTTCCCTTAGCTTTTGAATCATCTTCAGTCTAAATCAAATCATCAATCATCTAATTCATAGCAATCAATCAAGTCAAACATTAATCCAAGTAAACAAGCATTCAAATATGATCTAAATAGACAATTATAACAATAATGGCAATTTCGTAAATAAAGAGTCAAAAGTCTAACAAGCATGAAAACATGAGCAATGTCTCTATAATCTTGATGAATGAACTTGCATAGGTTAACATGTAGTAAAATGGTTGTCAAATCATCATGAAAAATGGATCTATATGGATCTATACTTAGGATTAAGAAAATGCATGGAAATCACTACTTTAACACAAAATCAAGCCAACGATCCGGTATACTCCTTTGGATCCGTGTGAGAGATAATCACCACTCACCAAATCACCTAAACACCTTAAAAGCAACACACTTCAGATCTGGACAGCGAAGGATCTAACTTGATCTATCACAAATCCACTTAAAACGATGAAATCTCTCTTCGAAGAATGTAGATCTTCAATCTAAGCTCTTCGATCTTCAATATGGATGGAAGGAATCACTAGATTAGAGTGGAGAAAAGAAGTGAAGAAGTGTAGAAGTCGATCTCTCAAAATGGCAGCACTTCGTCGCTTCGAAATCCGGATCCCAAAAATGAAGAAAACCCCTCTTATTTATAGGCTGAAAAACCCTTAGGTCGTCCACCTTTAGGTCGTCCACGACCTATAGAGCCCTGCGACCTACGACCTATCGAAACCCCACAACCTACGACCTAACGACCTAAGCTTATGCACACTCATGACCTACCAGTCTACGACTTACGACCTAGCGCAAGCGCGCGACCTATAGATCCAACGACCTAACAGACGAATGCGCTTAGCGACCTACCAAAGATCGCGACCTGACATCCTGCGACTTAGCACACACTCGACTCAACAACTACTCCTAGGTCACTCACGACCTAACACTCAGCCAAAACCCAGTGACTTAACGCAGACTCACTCCCTCGCGACCTAACAATCCCTTCGACTTACGACTTAACACTCTGCGACTTAACTATGCACGACTTACGACCTAACACACCTGCGACCTAACAACTCTAACACGCTCACCACTAGGTCGCAAACTTCCTGCTGCTTCATTCCTTAGGTCATTAACTCTTAGGTCGCTAACACTCCTTAAGTCGCTCCAACCTTAGGTCGCTAACATCCTATAGGTCGCTCCAAACTAACACACGACCTAAACCACTACGCGACCTAACTGCTATACAACCTAAGTCCTTACCTCGTCCAGACTACTAGGTCGCTTACTGCTATAAGTCGCCAACTTCTATAAGTCGCTCCTCCGACCTAATTCTATCCCACGACCTAAGCCACCATACGACTTATCCCAATCCTTAGGTCGCCTACGACATAACTTCCTTCACGACCTAAGCTATCATACGACCTAACTCTTAAGTCGCTCATTCCACTAGGTCGTTTACTCCTTAGCTCGCATCTTTCTTAGGTCGCCAACTACGACCAAACTACTACACGACCTAAGACTTAGACTCAGGACGACTTATCAACAATGCGACTCAATGACGACTGTTTTACGATGTTTCGATCCGTAAAAATATGGGTCGTTACATTCTCTCCCCCTTAGGAATTTCGCCCCCGAAATTCCAAACAAACAGAGCAATCAAAGGCTATTATGCATGCCTACCATCCATAGCAATCAACAAACCATGCATCCAATTCTAGCTTAGCATGCAGAATTCTAAAACTTAGAACAAGTTACAATGTCGTTAGATGACACGACACCTTAGGGCCATACCTTGAAGAGTTCGGGATGAGCTGCTTTCATCCTCTCTTCCATCTCCCATGTACAGTCGTTATCATCATCACTCCATTGTATCTTGAGCAACTTAACTACCTTCCTCCTAAGCTGTTTCGTGTCGGTTTCCACAACACGAAGAGGCTTACGAGGTCTCCTATCGACTGGATCAACTTCGAAATCTTCACAGCTATCAGCAGAAACCACTGTATTCGAGTCGTGTACATACTTCTGTAGATACGATACATGAAAAACATTGTGCACACCCGACATCTTCTCTGGTAACTCCAATCTATAAGCGAGCTTTCCAATTCGCTCGATGATCGGGAATGGTCCAACAAATCTCGGAGTCAATTTTCCTTTCTTCCCGAATCGAATAACATTCTTCAGTGGAGAAATCTTCACAAAAACCATATCACCTACGTCGAATTCCAAATCCTTACGACGCTTATCGGCATAACTTTTCTGTCGGTCTTGGGCTTCCTTCATTCGTTGCCGAATGATCTCTATACAATCTGAAGTCTGTCGAATCATCTTTGGCCCAAGTATCAACTTTTCTCCGGTCTCTAACCAACATGTCAGAGAGTTACACGGTCTTCCATACAATGCCTCATATGGTGCCATACCAATGCTTGACTGGTAACTGTTGTTATATGAAAATTCCACCAAATGAAGGTGATCTTCCCATGATCCTCCGAAATCTAAAACACAAGCTCTGAGGGGATCTTCCAAAACTCGGTTGACTCTCTCGGTCTGACCATCTGTTTGAGGGTGATAAGCTGTACTCAAACACAACTCGGTTCCCAAAACTTCCTGAAAGCTCCTCCAAAATCCACTAGTGAACAATGGGTCTCGATCGCTCACTATACTCTTCGGAATACCATGGAATCGAACTATCCACTTAACATACAACTCTACCAACTTTGATGCAGTCCTAGTCGATCGAGCAGGAATGAATCTGGCACTCTTAGTCAGACGATCCACGATGACCCAAATCCCTTCATTTCCCGTTCTTGTTCTAGGTAGCCCATCAATAAAATCCATCGATATTTGCTCCCACTTCCATGTAGGAACTTCTAATGGCTGAAGCAATCCACTGGGCTTCTTTTGCTCGGCTTTTACCAACTGGCAGTTCATGCACTTGGAAATAAAATTTCCAACATCCTTCTTCATACCTTCCCAGTAATAGGTTCTCTTCATATCCCGATACATCTTATTTCCACCAGGATGAATTGTCAACTTCGAGTGATGACTTTCCTTCAGAACTTCACTTCTCAATTCATCTATATCGGGAATAACTAGTCGTCCTTGCTTCCGAAGCCAACCCTCTCGATCGACTTCGAATCCTTTATCCTTTTCTGGTTCCAATCCAGATTCCAAATCACGGATAATCTTGACAAGCTTACCGTCTCGCTTTTGGCTCTCTCCAATCCTTTCCACAAGAGTGGGTCTTATCGATAAGTTTGCCAACATCTCAGGTTCCAATTCACATCTGGGCCTGAAGTCAAATCCAGCTAAATACTCGAGACTCTTCCATTCTGAAAACATGGCTCCCAATCCTGCATGTCTTCGACTTAACGCATCTGCCACTGCGTTACTCTTTCCCGGAGTATAAGCTATACCAAAATCATATGATGCCAAAAACTCTAGCCACCGTTGCTGCCGAAGGTTCAAATCCTTTTGGGAGAAAAGATACTTCAACGACTTATGATCTGTAAACAACTCGAATCGAACTACCAATAGATAATGTCTCCACATCTTCAGAGCAAACACAATCGTCGCTAACTCCAAATCATGAGTCGGATAATTCCTTTCATGCGGCTTCAGTTGTCGACTAGCATACGCAACAACTTTTATCCTTCTGCATTAGCACTGCTCCAAGTCCAGTACCACATGCGTCGGTGTAAACCACCATCTCATCATTCCCACTTGGAATAGTCAAAACAGGAGCACTTGTCAATCGCTCTTTCAGGATTCCGAAAGCTTGCTCACACTTAGCATCCCATCTGAACACTTGGTTCTTCTTCGTCAATCCTGTTAACGATGCAGCCACCTTGGAGAAGTCTTTGATAAATCGACGATAATATCCTGCTAATCCAAGAAAACTTCTCACATCCGATGCATTCTTAGGTCTACCCCAATCCTGGATTGCTGTCACCTTAGCGGGATCAACCGCTATTCCATTTCCAGAGATAACATGGCCTAAGAACCTCACTTCATTCTTCCAGAAGTGACACTTTGAAAACTTAGCCTTCAGCTGATGTTTCCGTAAGATTTTCAAAACAATACGCAAGTGCGTCTTGTGCTCTTCTTCTGTTCTGGAATAAATCAGAATATCATCAACGAACACTAGCACGAACTTGCTCAACTGATCTCTGAACACTCTATTCATAAGATCCACAAAATATGCCGGTGCATTAGTCAATCCAAACGGCATTACCAGCCACTCAAAGAAACCGGATGGTGTCCTAAAAGCAGTCTTCGGCACACTATCCTTAGCCACTCTTAACTGGTGAAATCCCGTTGCCAAATCCATCTGAGAAAACACCTTAGCTTCGTGAAGCTGATCAAACAAGTCATCTATTCTCGGCAATGGATACTTGTTCTTCTTAGTCACCTTATTCAGCTCACGATAATCCACACACAACCTCAACGATCTATCCGCTTTGGTTGCGAACACAACTGGTGCACCCTATTCGGACACACTACGCCGAATGAATCCTTTCTGCAAAAGATCATCAACCTGCACCCTCAACTCCTGCTGTTCCCTAGGCGCCATCCGCCTAAGAGGCATCACAACAGGTCTGGCTCCTTCAACTAGATCTATACGAAACTCGATCTCTCTATGCGACGGTAACCCTTTGACCTCGTCAAAGACATCCTCGAATCCATTCGCGATTGGCACCGATGACAGTCCATCCCGTGGAACAACCAGCAAATACATGAAGCTCAGGAAGACGCCTTCTTCATGCTTACACCGTATCACAATCTTTCGCCCCTCCACATTCTCGACTGTCACCTCCAATCTTTCACAATCAACCATTGCCGCATATTTCCTAAGCCAGTCCATACCCAAAATAATTCCGAACCCCGCAAAGTTCAGAACAAAACAATCACAAACAAAAGAGCAACCATGACTCGATACAACCAGACCACGGCATAACATACACAAACAAGACGAACCCCCAACTGGATTAGTCACAACCAATGGCCTATCAACAATATCCGGCTCTAAACCCAACCGGCCTACAAGTTCACTACAAACAAACGAATGCATCGCCCCAGTATCGAATAACACTCTAGCTAGAACACCACATATGGAGAGAGTACCTTGAACCACCACACTCTTTCCTTTCTCTTCAGCAGTGGGGGCTTTTGAAGATGATGGAACAGCCCCCAAAGCGTAAGCTTGCACAATCTGCATGTCCTTCCGCGGTTCTGGACAATACTTCTTGATGTGCCCCGGCTTGTCACAGTTGTGGCACTTCATCGGCACCTTTGGATTCTTGCAATCTTTGGAGAAATGGCCCTTCTGCTGACAATTGTAGCAGGTCACTTCGCCCTTCTGCTTCTTCAGGCCACCCTTACCCTTTTTCTGCTGCTGCTTCCTCTTCTTGTTTTCACCTTGCGGTGATTTAGACCCTTCCTTGGTTACAGCAACAACAGATCCTTCTTTAGGAAACAAGTTCTCGTGCCTGGAAGCCTTCTCCATAAGCTTCTCAAAAGGATTGTCCAGCTGATCCAACGACTGCCTCCCTATGATTGAAGTCATCATAGCCTCGAACATAGCAGCATAATCAGCAGCCCCTTCAGCAGGACGGCCTTCCCTAGCAGCTGGTCTCCCTCTTCGACTCATCCTTAATATCTATAAAAAGGAATGATTAGCACACCTAGAGAAACAACTGCATAAAGGACTCAAACTCTACTAAGCTACTATATTATATATAGTAATCATCCATCAAAATACAATTACGTCTCTCATACGTAGCTACGTCAGCGAGCGTTGGGTAAAATCGATTAACCAATGCTCTAATACCAAATGTGACGACCGCCCATGACCTCTGCACTGAACCTAGAGAAAGTGCGCTGTAAAGTGTGCCAAGCAGCCATGGACGATTGTCAGGGTAAATTAAAAACAGCAGAATCTATCGTATTACTCACAGCGCATGGACAAAATACAATAGAATATATACATAGTGAAGCTTCACAGAATAGAATCTCATCAATAAAACTTCATAATAGTTGAATACAAACATCTGAATAGTCAATACAACCAGCCTCACTACATATCACTCAGAGAATATACAAACAGCGGAACATCCGGTACATATAGTAAGAAATAATATGCAATCCTCCAGCTCGTCTTCGTCATCAGCATCGTGGAAAGCAAGAACAGCACCTGTCAGCTGCTACCTAGTCTGCCCGTCCAAAAATGGACGAACAGCCCAAGGCAATAAGAGTTAAAACATAAAGCCTTGAGTCAGACAACAGTCTTAGTGAGCGGTAAATTAACTAACAACATACCAAAAGAGCATAAAGGAAAAAGGAATAGGAATACAACCCTCCCACTCCACCTCTTTCTCCAGTGATAGCTCCCAGACACACACTAAGCATAAGCAAACATAGCAGAGCATACAATTTGAAGTAAAGCAATTATCACTCGAGTCAAGGGCGATGTTTTCCAAGTACAAACCCCCAAGGCCTAAACCAAGATCAGATAAGCACCCAGAAAATACTGCTCTTGAGAACGAATGACGATACAACCAAGCATCCATGACTCTGGCTATCAATGTTATCATTGCTTCGATATCATCGTTAATTGAATGATCGGCACCTTCTTTCAGCCGTCAGTCAAGGGCTAATGGTAACCCCGGTTCTAGACATAACTCCCGCACGTCGTCGTGACTCGTGCCTAGGACTATCGAATCTGCCCAGAGTACTCGACCATCAACGGTTAGTCTTTTGGGCGTCCCCATGTACTCTTGCTTTGAGCATGCTAGAACCTTCAACAACGATGAGATCTCAGCCTCCTAGTCATCCTCCTCGATGACTATTCTCATACTAGCTCAAGCGCCTCTCGAGCATCCATTATCCTCAAACTCGAACCATTTCACCGAGTTATCAACATGCTTGGAATGATCCCGTCTGGATTAGACCAAGGCTATCTCATATCATGCTTCGCCTCATCATCATCATAGCAAAGCTTCATCTCAACATCATCATCCAATCTACCCATATGAGCTTCACCATCCGCTACATATGCCACAAGCAGCTTTTCCAATTCAAGAGCCTTTCCCTTAGCTTTTGAATCATCTTCAGTCTAAATCAAATCATCAATCATCTAATTCATAGCAATCAATCAAGTCAAACATTAATCCAAGTAAACAAGCATTCAAATATGATCTAAATAGACAATTATAACAATAATGGCAATTTCGTAAATAAAGAGTCAAAAGTCTAACAAGCATGAAAACATGAGCAATGTCTCTATAATCTTGATGAATGAACTTGCATAGGTTAACATGTAGTAAAATGGTTGTCAAATCATCATGAACAATGGATCTATATGGATCTATACTTAGGATTAAGAAAATGCATGGAAATCACTACTTTAACACAAAATCAAGCCAACGATCCGGTATACTCATTTGGATCCGTGTGAGAGATAATCACCACTCACCAAATCACCTAAACACCTTAAAAGCAACACACTTCAGATCTGGACAGCGAAGGATCTAACTCGATCTATCACAAATCCACTTCAAACGATGAAATCTCTCTTCGAAGAATGTAGATCTTCAATCTAAGCTCTTCTATCTTCAATATGGATGGAAGGAATCACTAGATTAGAGTGGAGAAAAGAAGTGAAGAAGTGTAGAAGTCGATCTCTCAAAATGGCAGCACTTCGTCGCTTCGAAATCCGGATCCCAAAAATGAAGAAAACCCCTCCTATTTATAGGCTGAAAAACCCTTAGGTCGTCCACCTTTAGGTCGTCCACGACCTATAGAGCCCTACGACCTACGACCTATCGAAACCCCACAACCTACGACCTAAGCTTATGCACACTCACGACCTACCAGTCTACGACTTACGACCTAGCGCAAGCGCGCGACCTCTAGATCCAACGACCTAACAGACGAATGCGCTTAGCGACCTACCAAAGATCGCGACCTGACATCCTGCGACTTAGCACACACTCGACTCAACAACTACTCCTAGGTCGCTCATGACCTAACACTCAGCCAAAACCCAGCGACTTAACGCAGACTCACTCCCTCGTGACCTAACAATCCCATCGACTTACGACTTAACACTCTGCGACTTAACTATGCGCGACTTACGACCTAACACAATGACCTAACAACTCTAACACGCTCACCACTAGGTCGCAAACTTCCTGCTGCTTCATTCCTTAGGTCATTAACTCTTAGGTCGCTAACACTCCTTAAGTCGCTCCAACCTTAGGTCGCTAACATCCTATAGGTCGCTCCAAACTAACACACGACCTAAACCACTACGCGACCTAACTGCTATACGACCTAAGTCCTTACCTCATCCAGACTACTAGGTCGCTTACTGCTATAAGTCGCCAACTTCTATAAGTCGCTCCTCCGACCTAATTCTATCCCACGACCTAAGCCACCATACGACTTATCCCAATCCTTAGGTCGCCTACGACATAACTTCCTTCACGACCTAAGCTATCATACGACCTAACTCTTAAGTCGCTCATTCCACTAGGTCGTTTACCCCTTAGCTCGCATCTTTCTTAGGTCGCCAACTACGACCTAACTACTACACGACCTAAGACTTAGACTCAGGACGACTTATCAACAATGCGACTCAATGACGACTGTTTTACGATGTTTCGATCCGTAAAAATACGGGTCGTTACAAAGGAAGTAAACTAGTTTAAAGGAAAGATGGGATTTCGATGTTGAAATAAAAATCAATTCATGTATGTTATCCATTCCAAATAACATTCAACGTTTATCTACATAAACACACACACAAAGGTATGTATGTATGTATGTATGTATATGTGTGTGTGTGTATGTGTGTGTGTGTTTGTAAATATCATCCATAAGGCAAGGAAAAATTATCACTTGCAAATTAGTACTTAAGCACTTCAACTTCATTTCAAGTCCTTTAAAAATTACCACATATGCTATCAGCTTCAAGCGGAAACCAAATCAAACAACAATCATTCCAAACTTATAAAAACAAGCAACGAACGAAGATTAATATAGCAATTAATAAATTTGAAAACTTGATTTTTTAAAGCGATATTTACACACCTAAACACACATGGATCTTTTTCCAAATCAACCGAAACTTAGCAAACAACACATGGACCTAGTTTCCTTTTTAAAAACTAGACTTTTAGGATCAAGAGGAGGGTTAAGTGGCTTGCCCTAGGCGGTGGTAGGCTCAGCCATAGCAGAAAAAGGGGGTTTTGGATCTTGTTTTTGAATATAAGAGATGTAGAGAAGGATGGAAGTGTCTTAAGCTATTTGTCTAAGGATAAAAGTGGACAAGGAGTGATTATTACTTTGAAAACTTCTAAGAAAACATGGAAAAAAGAAGAGAAGAGCTTGGAAAGGAAGAAGCAAGGATTAGCAAATAGAGAGAAATGAAGTAAAGTGGAAAATAAAAAAGTTAAGTTACTTTTATATAAAATGGAAATGGGAAATTAATAAAATACACTTCTTATTAAAAAAACACACACCCTCCACCAAATTTGACAACTCACCCTCCTCCTCTCTTACAACACAGATTACCTATCCTCCTCCCATTTCTTCCATCACTTCACCACTTTTGCGATGATTTAGTGTTTTAATTTTTGTGCTACTTCTTTTTAAGTTATAAAAGAAATGTCAAAATCCACTTTATTAACTTGTATATATTTTAAACTTATTTTATGCTAATCAGCTCTTAACAAAAGCATATGTTATTTATATATGTGTGTACATATATCCTCTAGTCTATACAACATGTTTCGACAACTTTTGAAAGATGAAAAGTCGAAAATCTAGAAAACGATTTTCGGTTATATTTTCTATTTTACTCCGAACTAACTATTTTGTAAACCAGATTTTAAAACAATTTTTCCATCATTAGTTATTACTTAAAAAGGTCTATGTAACAACCAGGTATTTTGAACCACTCGCATAAACAGATTATTAATTTTATATTTGGCTAAACTTAGCATACATAGTAAAAAAATCAATCACTGAATCACAGACACAGAGTAATATAACAATAAGCAGCGGAATAGATAAATAGTAGTTCATGAAGCTACTATATAACATCAGAGTTTAAAGTCAAATACAACAGATATCTCAAATACAAAGAAGTTACTAATACAAATGTCAATGAATAATCTGAATAAAACAACCGGAATAAACTGAAGTAATAGGGAAACTGAATAGACGACCGATCTTCAAGTGAAGCTCCAAACTCCAAAGGTGAATCTCAAATGCTGTGTCACTCAGCCTGACCCAAGCATAAAGCAAAACACAAAACACTCGAGTCAGGATTAACATTCTTATACTAGTAAATCAACTCAAGTGAAATGTCCAAGTGAAATACAATATAACTTAAAGGATGTTTGGGATTTCCATCCTCTAATGATCCATGAAACTATCTACTATGTAGTAATATACGCTATTATAATATGTCTATCAATAAAGTAAAGTATTAAAATAGCGTTAAGGCGTTACCCATATCCCCATTAACACATTTTATATATTCCCGTAGTCTATACAATGCCGTAAACTCCACCAAACCGGTGGCTTACCCAGAGGACACCCCATAGGTATGGTACAAAACAAACTTGTAGAAGGCACGATGGGGCATGTGAACACGGCACGCGAGGCAATGCCAGGGTAGATATACCGTTTGCGGATCCGGACTGGTGGTAACGCATAGCAGCTACTACCGCCCACATCGAGACACACTCCCAAATCAAAGGTGCACCCAATCAAATCACAAAGTAATAGAATGGTATCGAAGAAATGTGTCCGATCGGAGGAATGACCTCACTTGGCGCGGCGTGGCTCCTGTTTTAGTCACATCTAAGCTGACTCACGGGAGTCAGGGCTACGTAATACCTCATACAGAATCATCACCAAACCATCCTACTTCGTTCTGGAATCTCCTCCTCGTACACAGTTGTTAAAGTGGTTTTTGGCATTGGCAGAGAGTATGACAATA
Source organism: Allium fistulosum (assembly GCA_030737815.1). Classification (NCBI taxonomy): domain Eukaryota; kingdom Viridiplantae; phylum Streptophyta; class Magnoliopsida; order Asparagales; family Amaryllidaceae; genus Allium; species Allium fistulosum. The sequence goes on along the minus strand of CM060904.1, from coordinate 576,806,503 downwards.
TCCGAACCCGGTCTCTTTAACAACCAAACACTTAATTCACACCGTGATCATTTTATAAAATTGCTTTTATAATCATTTTGAACAGTTCATACTTCATATCAAAATATCATATTCTTTTCAAAAATCATATCGCTTCCGAAATCATATTCACTTCCGAAATCACATCACTTTCGAAATCATATTCACTTTCGAAATCATTATTCACTTTAAAATCATATTTATTTCCAAAATCTTAACCGCAAAGTAGGTTAAACCATCATATCAAAATATTCGTATTTAAATCCATTAAATCTAAATCATAGCAATTCCAACTTAAACAGTTTAAATATTGAAAATAGTTTATATATACTGAAATAGTTATAAATTAAAAATAGTTTAGATATTTAAAAATAAGTTATAAATTAAAATAGTTTATATATTAAAAAAAGTTTATATACTAAAAATAGTTTATAATTAGAATAGTTTCTTCCAATTTCACAAATCAATTCAAATTCTCATTAAACCGTTTAATTTATATAGATTTCAAATTCAGGTTTAAACTTCAAATTCGAACCACTTCCAATTCAATAGGTTTCAAAGTTTAAATATTCAAACAATTTACAATAACCCAATTTGATAAATCTCATTTATATTTCAAAATTCAACTTTAATTTTATTTAAATTTGAAAATATCCACTTAATCAATTTAATAACATTCAAATGAAATCTCAAATTACGAATTTAAATAAAATCAATAATTAAATATCTAACTTCGATTATATTAAATTCTGAAAATATTCATTTAATCACCTTTATAAACAATTAAATAAAATCTCAAATTAATTTAAACCAAAATTAAATATTTAATTTCAATCTTATTTAAATCTGAAAATATTCATTTACTCACCTTTAATCAAAATCAAGTTATCAAGTTATAAAATCATATTTTTTTTTAAAATCTCAAATTAATAAGTTTCAAATCAATTTCTATTTAAATACAATTCTTAAACAAACTAAATTACAAATCAATTTCGATTTATCTTTCCAACCTTAAATTATTAAAGTTATTACAAAAATTTATTTTCAAAATATTAATATAAATTTAAATAAACATTTAAAACATATTATATATATTAGTAAATTAAATTTTATTAAATTAAATCTTATTATTAAATTAAATCTATTTTAAATCTTATTTTATATGTTTTAAAAATAATAAAGTTATAAGTAAAATTTTATAATTTACATTTCAAAACTTAACTTATAATTTTAAAAATTTCAAAACATATAATTTTAAAAATCTAAATTTTACACATATATTAAAATAAAATCTTTATAATATAATTAAAAATCAATATTTAATAAAACCCATATATTTCCTTTCAAACTTTGGAAATCATTTTTAAAATATAGACCAACAATGTCCGTATATAGTTTTCTATCCTATGGTCAAGTGATGCGGATATTTATCATTTCAATCAGCAATAATTAATTTCTGGGTATATATCATTTCAACCCAAAATCCCAAAATTCAAATCAATAAAAATCGCTTGGGTTTATCATTTCAACCCATAACGATTTTTCCCTATTCTAAAATATCGTTCGGGTATGTATCATTTCAACCCATAGGGATTTCTAAACTAACAGGGAACTTGCAGAATGAGAACAAATATGATAATAATATAACATATTAACAACAGGCATATATCATCAGTAACAAATTTAAATATATACAACAGGTTATGGTGTCATATGTCATACGTAAAGAATTTTAAATATATAATCAATAGGTCATGGTGTCATATTGTCAACTAGCATAGGTGAACAAATGCAAATAATAACATATCATATTTAACGATTAAATAACTAACAATTTAGATTTAACAACATATTTCAATCATCATTTCATGTGAATCGAATCTACTAAATATAGAATGTTAATCGTGAGTGATTGCTCACTTTTTGAGGCTAGAGAAATAGACAACGCAACAAGCTACGATTTTGAATCACGAACTTGACAATCGACCAATCCAAAAGACAATTTCCCAAGCAGAGCAAGGTGAACAAGAATTCGACGAATCAAAGCTGATAACTTGGAGTCGATGAAAAACAAATCAAAATTTTACTTGGTATAAGTGGAAATAAAAATGTATATATGTTTTTTTTCTCATAAAATCAATATCCAATTTAAAACATATACAAAAATGAAATCTTTATAATTATATTGAAAAATCATCATTTTAATCTAAAACGCATTCCTTTCAAAAATTTCAAGTGAATATACGAACATAACATATATATTACAAAAAAAATTGTTTAAAAAAAATACAAACATAACATTTATTAGATCAATATATGTATGTATGTACCTTCACTCTTACTGATCAAGGTTGCTCGAGTTTGAATGGAGGAGCGAGACAAAGGAGGACTGTCGCGGGAGATCGGAGCAGGCTGCGGTGTCAGTTGATGGTGGAAAGAAGGGTAGAGCTGTGCGGCCGAGGAGTCGGTGAAGGGTGTGAAACAAAGCTTGCAGGGTGCATTGCTGTCACGTGGAGTGGCTAACAAGGCTGGGGCGGGCCTGGTCTTTGGAGGGGTGTTGTCAGCTATCGGTGGGGGAAGCGGGGTCTAGTGTCATTCGAAAAGGAGAAGGCGAGTAGGCTATGGTGATCAGGTAGCGGGGTTCATGCATAGGGAAAAGGTGCTGGGTGGAAGTCTGATGCTGGCAGATGGTGGTGCTTTGTAGCTATGGTGTGGCACACGGTTCTCCGGCAAATGGAGCATGGTAGTAGACTCGGATGGTGGAGAATTATCTAGCGATGTAGCGAGTCTGAGTGCATAAGGCGACAGTGGAAGGGGTGAAAGTGGATACGGCTGGCGTTGACGTATGGCATGGCTACAACTCGTGGAGGGTTTCGTGTGTGTGCGGCTGTTAGGTGGGGATAGGAGAGGGGAGAAACGGTGAGAGGCAATTGCGTACGGTGGGAAAGCCGAGTGGAGAGAGGAGGGAGATGTGTGGGGCCGGAGATAAGTGGCGAACGGTGGTCGAGGCCATGTGAGCAAGGAAGTCGGCGATCGTGCAAGTTGATGAGGGAACGAGCACAGTGGAAATCAGTTTCAAAGCAAATGTATTTATTTATTTATTTTATAATATAATGGAGGCTGCCGCGAATGGAAAATGAGGAAGGTGGATGGGTTTCGAACAGGTTGCGGAGGAAATTTGTGAACGCGGCTTCCATAGAGAAGAGCAACAGGTTACACAAAGCAATATATGGATGCTTCAAAATTTTATTATTTTCCTTTGAGTCGGAATGAATAAATTAAGAAAGTGGGAAGAAGAATAAGAAATGAAGTAACCAGAGTGTTGAACAAATGGGAATAACAGAAGTCACAACGGTTCAATTCAAGGAATAATTAAAGCTAGTGGTCATTTAATTCTCACGGTGGGCAAATCAATAGACACAGAAAACCAAAAGCTCAAAACGGGTACTGATATAGGTGAGGACGGCGTGGTGAACGATGGTCGACGATGACGTATCATTAGATGCATGTGCATGGTTCGTGCACTTTTTTGGCTCCAGGCGATGTCGTTTGGGAAATTTGAATTTGGATTTTTGTTTGTGAAGGAGTAATGTTGGGCTTGAGTTTGGGTAGTGGGCCTTGGGCCAAGTGGGTAGTTTATATCTTTCAGCTAATTAGTTAGTAAATAATAGTCTAAACTTTGAAAATTTATAGCGCACCCATTTTAGATCCGTTTAACCCATGGTTTCTTGCATTGAACTCATATTGACGAGTTCAACACTTCAATAAAAAATGGTTGATAATTCTAGTGAAGTATGATCGGATGATAAATTAATAGTGGTAGAAAATAATTATGCAGACAAATAATTTTATTTCCACACTGACATTCCGTTAGTAGAATAAAACGTCGTTTTGCTATAATTAAATTGAATAGATTATTAATGACATCTATTTAGCAGAATAAATTCTCATTCTGCTATTTTATTAATTGGACATTTATTCATATGCCAGTTGACTTTGATAAATGATGTGTTATCTATCGATTATTAATTATGGATGTTAATTTCATATATGTTGCTTATCTAAATATCAGTGATATGACTTGGAACGTTGAACTGAAAATAAGTGTTAGCTTGTTTACGTGATATTGTGGTCGCTAAACCTCTTCCCAAATTTGAAAAGAAATGATTTTAATTTACTTCAGCTCTATAATATTTGAAGTAAAGTGTTTCCTATATTTAAATGGTTAAGTTAATTAATTATTTTACTGATGATGTTTTAAAGTTCATTAATTATCTTATAAATGATATTTTAAAGTTAATTAATTATTTTACTGATGATGTTTGAAGTTAATTAATTATTTTATGCATGATTTTTAAAGTTAATTAGTTATTTTTATTGTTGATGTTTAAAGTTAATTAATTGTTTTATAAATGATATTTTAACGTTAATTAATTATTTTACTAATGGTGTTTAAAGTTATTTAATTATTTTATAAACGGTATTTTAAAGTTAATTAATTATTTTATTGATGATGTTTAAAATCAATTAATTATTTTATAAATGATATTTTAAGTTAATTAATTATTTAATGATGATGTTTAAAATTAATTAATAATTTTATTTATAGTGCTTTAAGTTAATTAATTTATTTAATAACAGTGTTTGAGTTGATTTAATTAATTTAATAATGTGTTTTAAAATAATAATACTGTTTTATAAAGGGGGTTTAAATTTATAAATTGTTTTATGGAAGGAATTTTGCTTAATAAAAGGTATTTAATAAAAGTGTTTATAATATGGAAATGGTCCTAGAAAATTGAAAAGGAATTTTGGTTTGTAAAACTTTGATTTTAGATTAATAATATTCGGAGAGTTTGGAAACCATATACTTGACATTAAACTTCGAGGTAGGGAACTTCTACATATCCTAAAAGGTAAGAATGATGTTGAGTCAAGGTGGGATGTAATAATATCTCAACTTGAACGACTTCAGTGTTATCTGAAGGATAGTCTGAGTTGAAATCGAAGGTTGATGCCAGATGTATAAAGTATTATTTTCGTGTACAAAATTCGATCACTTATAAAAATCAAGTTTTCGAAATTAATAAATAACTCTTCTTAATTGTTGGTAGTATGGAAGCATTTTCCATACTTAACACTGAAGGATAAGTGGTTTGGGTTTATTGTAAATAATGTTGTGAATGGCATTGTTTTTGATCCATTTAATGTGATTTTGAAATAGAATGTATTTCTTAAATGCTTTGGTAATATACTTATACCATTATATAAGTATATGGTAAAGTCTTCCAAATATAGAAAGTAAAATGGTTTGAGAATATACATATACCAAAGAGATAAGTATATCGATATTTTTTGTAAATAATTGAAGTGTTTTAGTTAATGAAGATTAATTAAAGAGGCTTAGTGGATTCCATATGAAATTGAACCTATGCTTGATTGTTTGTTTACTTGACAGATAAATAACCGACTATCAAATTTAGAAGAAAACACGAGAACTATAAGGTACAGTTATTGTTGGTGATGGTACACTGGTGATGCTATACTGTACGTATAAACTCGTGTGTTCTTCTAGGGAAAACGATAAGGAAATCAGTCCACTTAAAATGTTAGAAGGTGATCTCCGCTCTTATTTATTGTTTGTTTATTTCCAAAAGAACCAAAGTTGAGTTTACCGAAAACTTTCGAATGTTGGATCGAAGAAACTGGGATCAGATAAACATGAATTATCTGAAAACCACTTCGAACCAACTCAAGCGTTCAAATTGAAAACATCTTTTAAGATGAAGAAATTGAAGACAAGACCTTTTGAAGTGCAAGGGCTACTTGCTACTAATCCTTAAGGTGATTCCAAAAAGGATGTAGTAGAAGAAGTGTCTTCCGTTTCTTCATATCTTGAACAGCTTGTATGGACGAATGTTAGCATTGCATTGTCGCTTAAAGGGCAGTGTTAGCATTCCAAGTGGGCTTGCTATATAAGAAGGTAAAAGGTAACCTCAAGCCTCACAACCGGGAATAATTAAATCATGGAATATGCAGTAGGACTATGTAGGTCGCACCCATTAAGGTATTGTCATCACCCTTCTAGATTGATATTTATGGATTTGGTATGTCCATGCGAGTTCATGAGAAAAGTTGCAAAGCAACCGAGATGATGAAATATTCGGTACTATCCAGTAAGGGGTAGGCCAGTCCTGTGTTGGCAGGAGGTCCATGTGAGGCCCTGTATGGAATCCATCCTCCAATACGTACTTTTACGGACTTAGTGATATGCATATTATATTATTATTGAACCTATGCTTGATTGTTTTATTATTTCAACATGGAAGCATTTCAAAAGTGAAGAAAGGTGAAAAAGTTTGGTGACATAAGGCCGTGAGAAATGGAAGGAGGTGGGATGTTTGTTTTGCTTGTGTGTGCTAAAGCTTGAATCTTTGGAAGTTTGGAGATGGTAGAAAGTGTTCATGTGTTTTTGAAGGCTTGTGCTTGTATTTGGCTTGGTTTTTGGATAAGTTATCTTACCAATTTGTATGTATATATTGTGCATATATGCTGTGTGTAATAATATAAAGTTCAAGGTAAAGTTAACTAATTAAAGTTATGACTTTTGGGCCGTACTTACTTTTTAAAGCAAATGAAAATATTATATCGTATATATTCATTTTACCATCTAAAATATGTATTGTGGCCTAGACTTTGTGTTTGCATGTTTAGTTTGGTTGTGCTTGAAGTTGAAGTGTGTTTGAACTTGTTTAAAGCAAGAATAGTCGCTATAAGTGCACTTTGAAATCCCCTTGCTTTAACTTGCTTATTTTGGTGATATATTAATAAATTATGAAATGATATATTTTTTTTGTTCTCTACACATATCATGGTGTATGGGATAGTAAAGAATTGGTTTGTAAAGTTATAGAACTTATGAACTAAAGTTGTGAAAGTAAGAAGCGAATTAATCGCTATGGATGCACTTTGAAAATGCCTTGTGTTCGACAATGTTTAAAGTTGACTTTGAAAAACATCCTTAGGGGTTTCTTGGCTATTTTAACAAATAAAATATGTACATTACTGCAAAAATACCAAGGTTTAAAAAGTTATAGAACTGGTTGAACAAAGTAGAAAATGGTAGGAACAAAATGGTCGCTATAAACACACTTTGAAAAATAGCTTGTTTTTGGAAATTTTTATACTTAATTTGAAAGATATCCTTAGGGGTATCTATTCATGGTTTTAAGTAGCTTAAGTATACTACTTACTGCAAAAAAAATGAAAAATCATTTATTTAAGAGGTTAAAATTAGCCACAAAGACCATGCATTTTCATGTTGTTCTTTGTCCAAAACTTTAGGTAGCACTTATAAAAGTTGTCTTTGGTCTACAGTAGCAATTCTAGGCTTGTTGCAATTTTTTTTTTAATGCGACATTTTAGCTAGTTTTCATGTTTTAAATGGTTTATAATTTATTTTCTTTGTGTAATATTTTTGGGAAATTTAATAACATGGATTAGAGTACGAAAAAGATTAGAAGTTTATATATATTTTTAATAATTAAATATTTTTTTCCTTTGTGTAATATTTTAGGGAAGTTTAATAACATGGATTAGAGCACAAAAAAGATAAGAAGTTTATATAACTTTTTTTAATAATTAAATATTAATTTGTAAAGAAAAGGATTTCCTTTGCAGCGTTTAAAATAAAAGGATTTTAGTAAATTATAAATTAGTCATTTTTGCATAATATTTTTCGTAAATAAGTATTTTTAAAATATTTATATATATATATATATATATATATAAGTTTGGAAAAGTAAGTTAAGTATCTTTAAAATAATAAAAGAAGTTATGGATTATAACACTTGTGTTATAATAACTGGTTTTGCAAAGTTAATTAGAAGATATTACCTTGTTTAATAAGTGTAGATATACTTAGATCTATAAATGAATATTTTTAAAGATAATGACAAGTATAAAATGTTTTGGGTTTATAGTAACAATTTTTTAAACATTTGTTTTTAACCCATTTAATTATACTTTTGGAAATGAAAAATCTTGTTAAAGATTTGTGAATATTCTTGTAACATTTGGGGTAAGAACATAAATACATTTCTAAGTATTGAAAGAGTAGAGAAGAATAGTAAAATAGTAGAAATGAATAGTAAAATAGTAGTATACATGTATAAACAAGTATTTACAAAGGAGTTTTAACTAATAAAAGAATTAATTAGATAAAAAGAGAATTAAAAGTCGATTATATGACTTAATCGTGCTTTATTTGTGTATTTGTTTATGGAAAGCATTTAATCATATACTTGGCACTAAAAACCAACAAAGTAAACTTATTCTATCTACGAGAGTTAAGAATGATGTTCGATTAGGGTTTACAAGCAAACAATGTTCCAACCTACCCACTTCACTTTTGACCGAGGGATAGTATAAGTTCAGAAAATCGAAAACGTGATAAGTATACGAGACTTGGTTTCCATATGCAATCGTTTCAATTTTGTGTTAGGTAGTTGATTAGTCGACTGACGAGTTTGACCAATTAACTTTGCAAGTATATGTAAGAATCACGTATTGATACAGTTTAAGATCCCTCGGGGAGGACTTATTCGTATGAATTGTCTCTTGCTTAAATAATGTGTATTTATATACGAGATCCTTCTGGGAGGACTCCTTTATATTGTTCGCTTACTTCTTAAAGAATCGGAATTGAGTTTACCAAAAATTCATCGATTTAGTTTTGAAAAGTCCAGGATCGGATAAGTGTATTACTTATCGAAACCACTTCAAAACAGATATATGAGTTCTTTGTTTAGGAAGCAGTTGTGAAGAGAAATGTTATAAAGTTGCACTGTCTATCCTAAGGTTAAGTCCAAGAGAGAGGTCAACGTTAACATTTCGAACGATGTTAGCGAGGATACTATCTATCTTGAGGTTGATTTCAAGGGAAATGACAAAGTTAGCATTCGACGGACGACTTATGTTGGGATCCATGGAAAGAATCGTGAACTGTTCAAGATGCTGGATCCAAAAAGAGGTTTAAGATTTATTTTAGGGATGAAGACTTGTGTTGAGATGTTGTACATAATTTTACCATCATTAATGACAGAAAACAAAATAGGATGCATAGCCATTGGTTTTAGCTAACCCAAGAGGGCACATCAACTCCAAATACACACACACACATATGCTTTCGATTGGTTTGCGTCGAGAATCGATGGTATTCGGTATCACATGTTCGGACGTGGATCAACTATGTTTACCTTTTTGCCATATTTTATCTAGGGATATGCGTAGCTTCGAAAGGTAACTTTTGACCCTTGTCAAGAAGTCTGCCTCAGTTTACCAAGGGGCTCCTTCAATGGAAATCCATATGCAAATGTACCTTAGTGGTTTTAGTTGTACTTCTAATATTGTTGTGTTGTGAGATGTAAGTGGCATAGCTATTTTTTAATTTATATTCTACATCCTACAGATTATATATTATATCGTCATATGTACGTATTAGATGGTTTTGGTTTTTTTGAGGGAAAACTATTACGGTTATTGAACAGTCTCAAAAGTTACTGTTATATGATAGCTACATATTTCTTGAGTTTCTCACACAAGAATTATGTTTGACTCATGGTTTTGTCTTTCTCTTAATTTTATGGGTGCTCAATTCTTTCGAGTAGTCTAAAAAAGATGTGTTTTCGTTGATATTCTTTGGAGCTTCAGGAGATGAGCTGGATGCTTCCAATCACCTACAGTGGTATTTATTTCCGCTGCACTATTAATATATATATATATGAGCATTTGTAAGGATATGCTGTTATAACCATCCAATTTAATGATAGTACATAGAATCATAACTCCAAAATGCTATGTATCTTAAAGCAACACTTTGTATTGTTTTTTAATATTATATGTTATCGTTCCACAGTGAGATTTTAATACGGTGTTCTTCCTTGTTCTTTTTTTTTATATTTTACCCTAACAATTTGTTTTTCAAATACTTGAGTGTTTGGCACGTGAATATCGTGGATGTATTAATGTCGAAAGGCTAGTCATTACAGAGGGACTGCAAACCCTTTATCCTCGATTCAAATCCAGGTGTCGCCTGATCAGCCAAATATTTTTGGTTTCTTATTCTACCCATCTAATTTGATGAATTATTGCTTCGCAAGAAGTGAATGCAAATAACTAAGTGGACATGTCAATACGCGATTTTATTTGGGCCTTTTTCAATGTACATAACTAAAATAAGTAAACAAAATAGCGCATTATTTTGAGTTATTCACCATTTTGTGCTTTGAAAAAATAGCATGTTATTTGCGTTATAGATGACAGATGCTTTATTATAAGTTATATAACGCACCCCTATGCTATGGGCAATTTTGTGCTATAACACGCCATAGCACGTGCTACAATAACTCCGTAAAATGCTTCATCGGTGCATATAAATCCAATTAATTATTTGCAACCAAGTTGTTATCAACTTTAATTGTAAGTATGTTTTCCATCTTTTATCAATTGTGTAATCCAAACTAGGATTAAGAAAGTAAAGAATAATTTACAGTTCAAATTAATATAGTAAACTTTCATTACCACTTTAATCAAAACTATCCAATAATTATTACTTTTGTAATTGTTTCAATAAAAAAAAATACAAAACCAATTGTATTATAAATCGGTATGATAAAGTCAAATATAACTAATTATCATCAGTTTTTCTTCAAAAAATTAACGAATTAAAAAAAATTAATACATGCATATTTTAAACATAATTAAATATCTTATCTCATGAACTCCTAATCCTTACATTCACAAAGAAAGTCTTCTTTTTGAAAATCGGAAAAATTAGGGAATAACTCAGTTGTGTAGAGCAGTCAGAAAACAACGTCGATGAAGACGTATAGATGCACTATTACGTGGTAAGGATTGCAATTTTCCATGAATTTCCCATTTTTCACTCAACGACGGAACCTCCTCGGATGGTAATCTTAATGTGGCTGATTTACCCTCTTTTGCGATCAGTTTCGCTACAGCACTCGCCGCTCTAGCTAATTGTCCACCCTTTCTAAGCGTGATTTCTATGTTACGTATGGCCGTGCCTAAGGGCATATCGGCCCCTAGGGATGGAGCGACAGAAGTATTGAGAATCCAAGATAAGCTCATGGCGAGAGGAGCCGTTTATCATTGCGATAGATGTCAAGTGGAAGTGAGTTTTTAAGAACTGTTTGAATTATCTGAAATTAATAACATTTTTACTTACATTGTTCATTTTATTTTCATCTGTGATTAATGGTTGATAGGATTGAAAATAATTATGTTTGAGCGTTAGATTTCTTTCAGTTCCTAGTTGATAATGCATAACCAATCGTGTTTACTTCTAAACTTCTTTTTTTTTAGTTTGATGTGGGTTTTTGAAGTATATTTTATTATTTAATTTTATTAAATGTTTAAATAGCCTTATTAAGTGTTTAAGTTGGTGTAAATAATGTCATTCCATTTTAGTCATATTAATTCCACTGATTAACGTACATGGATCCTTATTGGATGTCCAAAAAAGTTTCTTTCCAGTAGGCAATCAGTAACTACCTGTAAGCAATTATTAATGAAAATATCCCCCTTCAACCAAAATACAAAAATTGTTTTCAACATTACAATAGAGAATATTAGGCTATGTTTGGTTTACCGTTTTTAGTTTTGAGTTTTCGTCCATACAAAAATATGCACGACACATGTATATTATGAAAAATGATCATTTTAAAAAACGAATTTAACACACAAAATAGAAAACAACTTTTATTCATTTTTCGTGTTTTGAAAAAAAACTGAAGCTCGAGCAACAATTCATTCTTCCGTCGTTCCTCCATCCACTTCGTGGTCCCCTCCAATCTTCGGTTCATCCCTTCCTACCCCCTTCATTCTTCTCATATTTTGTAATTAATGTTGAAAACTCAAAACATAAAATACAAAATAAACCAAACGACCCCTTACCTTTTTTAAAGCTGAAAAACTTTGTTTTCTTATTTGAACCACTACTTTTGTTTAACAAAATAATTCACAAAAACAGAGAGCAGGCAAGTGAAATTCAAAATATTAAAAGATTAAAAGAATTCGGTAAAAGTTGGTGATCGTGAATTTGAATTACATGATAAGCTGTATAGCTGGAAAATCCACTGTACGACATTGTTTATAAACTTTAAAGGTAATGCTTAATTAATAAATTATATTGAGCAAAAGGTTGCCCAAGGCAAATATACAAACATAAAAGCAAATATATAACACTCTGCCCGTATTTATACCTTTTATTTTAACATAGAAGTTATCTCAAAATCCTTAAGATATGAGATGAGGAGCTTACTGTCTTTCCCTTACTGCTTACAGCGTTGCTTTTTTCTGATCTCTTTGCAGGTGTAGATGCACCATCAAAATCAAGTTGGCGACCTTCTACTGGCAATATCTGTTCATTGCCAAAAAAAAAAAAAAATCAAAGTCAATAAATATAAGGCACTAATCTTTACCATAAAAAATATGATCAAAACAATAGAACATGTAATTCATACAAGGGGTATTAAATTGAATGGAATCGAAGCGATCTCCGTTGTTTTCTTACCCAAGACTTTTGGATCCATGGTTCAAATGTTTTTCTATTTTGCAGCAGTTATTCAAATTTTGTCCAATTAAAGATTACAAAACACGGCTTTTCAATTTACTTGTATGTTTCAACCAAGGTTTGAGGTTTCGACAAAAAGCCGAGACTCTGGTCGTTCCGTTTCGGCTTAAGTAGGACCGAAACTCCAATACAATATAAAAAAAATTGAACTTTAAATTTTACAGAAGAAACTAAAAAAAGAATTAATCTAGAGTTTCAAATATATGAATATTCAAAATATATGTTTAATATTCCAAAGCCTAAACTGAAACCAAAATTTATGAAATAGATCAAAAAATATGTCATGATGATAAATTAAAAAGGAGTGGAAAATGCAATGAAAATAGGATGGCTCGGTAAAAAAGTACAACCATTCCATGTTATCACCCTGATCAATAAACCACAAACCTACAATTCATTCTTTCCAGTGTATGACCCTAGTTTTATAAGACTCTTCTTGTTGCTCTCAAAATTGATTACGCAGTGTAAGTCAATGAATCATTCAGTAATATTTCTTGAACTGCATCATGATATATTGCCAGGTGAATCAAACTCAAGGTTGCTTGGTTATGTAACTAAATGTCTTATGGCTATAATGGTTCATTGGCATTGAATCATATTATATTAAGGGAAATTTTATTTGGGAACAAACTGATGATACAAAATGCGATAAGAGACCTTATTCATTAGATGTCTCCATTTTCATCTTCCATATAAAGATGGAGAAATCCATTGGTCAATACTTATTGTGCCAAATTTTGTGTCTCAATAACCGCTCCTTTATTGTAAAATTCTCATAAAAGTGAATCATAGGAGAGGCTTAGGAACGATAATCTTACCACACTATTCAGGTGCTTAGGAAGGCCACACTCTGTTGATTTGCTTGATTGTTGCCTTCGTAATGATTCCCTCCGGCTGAAATGATGCTTACCACTGCTAGCCAGTAACTTCTGTGCCTCAGCAACTGTGGCAGCATTTTGTTCGTTTTCGTGCCTCATTGCTTGGGTTGCATCATAAGTTTTATCACATTGTGGAGTCATGTAAAAGGAAATTCCCTGTAAATTTAGCAGATGCTTAAGAATATGAAAGAAAGACATGCCACAGTTTACAGCCAATATTTGTCAACAATCATTGGCCAACGTAAAAATATTTCCAATGGACCACCCTCACAACTCAAACCCATCGGTTTGCTTTACTATGACATCAAACCCACTACAACAAGTTACAAAACAGGATGGTCTCAAACGCGTGAAAAAATAATGATATCAAATCAATACTACACACACGGAAAGGATCAGGTCCCCTAATTTCAGCCGCTCATTCAGATTTAAATAATAATATGATGTGATAAGAAAGAGAGACTGTTATTATTTAAATCGGAATGAGTGGCTGAAATAGAAGGGCTGGGTTTGAGGGCTAAATAGAAGGGGCTGCTGTGCCTACAGATTTTCAACTTGTTAATATATTTCAAAACATCTGTGTAAAAAAACCATTTAATCCCCAAAAAAGAACATTACATTTGCAAACAATGAGGTTTGATGTTTACCTCATAAAAAGTATCCGTCTCCATATATCTCGGCAAGTTCATGTACTGAAAAGCTGGGGACTTCCATGTAGAAGGCGATTCTAAACCTCTTTTGATGCTAGGTGTGTCGGCAAGGCTGCATTAAAAGAAATGTTGAAATGTATTCCAAATATGGTTACAAGACTAACTTCAATGCGATAAACATGATGATAATTCCTTGAACTCACGGGACTTAGAATTATAAAATGCTTACATATTCAGGTTTTCATGCTCAAGCTCGCCAGACAGGAAAGAGGATGCTGCACAACGAAGCTTCTGACGTCCTTGGGTGTTAGGGGAACGAAGCGGGGATATATCAAAAAATATTTCGGAATGAGAATTTTCGTGACCATTTCTAGGCATACAATCAAATTTTTCGAGACCATGCTTTTCCGAGAAGCTATCAAAATCATCTGAATTCCCCTTATTTCCATCCATGAATCTCTCACCAAGCTGTTGATATGATTCAAACACAAATTATAAATTCTTGCAGCAGTCATATATTTATGGAGATTCAACTTTTAAAACACATACGATTAAAATGATCAATCAAAATATAGTTATAATGTTCAAATTGTGTTGAAAACCAGATCATCTTCTAAAGTGCTCAAAGTTTAAACTTAATGAGAACTTATCACGTTGAAAAACAACGTTAGGACAAATAATAAAGGAATAATTAATCAAACATAAAACGCTCAACAGTTTCATAACCGGGAAGGTTTAAAAAGCTATGTGTGGATACAACATGAATGTAGCGGAAAATAGCAGATGACTCCAAAATAACATATATAAAATGTGCTTTACTTTTATAAAATTATATATGAAAGCAATAGTTAAAATTATATATGAAAGCAATAGTTAAGTACAAAATTAACGTCTAATTTAATACAAATTAAAATTATACTGCATAAGCAGAATAATTTTGTTCTTAAAAGTAGGCTAAATTTTTTAAACTAAAATAGGTAACTTTTAAGTCTATTTTTTAATGAAAAATGCTCAAATTTTAAACTTTTAAGTAAAACAAATCATTGAGTGATTAGGGTTGATTGTAAACATAATGTATCCATCCATCCGTTGCTGCAATTAACCGTGTAACTTAACTAACCGATCTGCTTCCACTTGACGCTCTTATACTTTTCAATTCCACAATCGAACTGAATGCAACTCTCGAAGATGGCAGAAGTTGAAATTTTAAGGCAAAATTCGAAGGCCGAATTTAACATATTATTGGTCCCACAAAGTTGGTGTAAAAAAAAGAAGAAGAAAAAACATTGTTTACTCCTACATAACAAATCCAATCATATCTAATTCATGCAGTTCAAACTTCAGGACTAGAAATAATGTCTAACTTATGTTGGATGCTTATGCCTTGAACTTGGGCTTATACGATGGCTTTTATTACTCGAGTTTAAAAGAAAACTGGACAAAACGAAAAATTATATATTAAAACCGTTATAGTAAGAGCTAAAAAAACCTGATTTACCGGGTTTAGAAGTTGATAGTGTCTTTTTAAGTGGATATGCTATTTAAGAATGCTAAGTTGCAAAGGCATAGCACCCTATGCGGAGCTTTAAATGCATATGTTTGACCACTCATCTTAGTGCAAGTAGATTATATCAATATCAGCAATATATAGGTCAAAAAATAATATGCAACATTCTAAATATATAGGGATGATATTGGATAATATCCATATGTTTGTTAGCAAGTAATTAAATGTATGGTAGTAACAAAAGGCTTATATGATTCCTTCTTAGAACTTCAAACAGTAATAGCAGTATATTTGTCTTTTTTTAAAATGGTGATATTTAATTACATGCATGCTTTTCAAAAGAAAATATGGAAATATTACATGCATGCTTTTCAATTTTCTTAAAATATGGAAATATTTGTCTTTTTTTAAAATGGTGATATTTAATTATTTTCACTGATATCGGTAGGATATCACAAATAAATCGTCAAATATCGTTGATATATCGCAAATAAATTGTTTGCCAAAAAATTTAACTGACATTTTAAAGAAAGACCATGTAGTTTTGAATCCATTTTGCAATCTACCAGTGACGTATCACCAATAATAACACCAAGCTCAGATTCTTTGTTCTTAAGTAGTGTGAGCATAGCATAGCTCAGCAGCTAAATAAGTAAAGTCAAAATGTGTGCGAGTAAAAACAGATGGCAAATTGACTTGACACCATAACATCATAAAGACATTTGACATAGACTGACAACGTTTGATGTGAGATAAATGTTTTAAGCAAGCTAGTATGATATTTTCAAAGAAAGTTAAAGTATGTGCTACATATGAAGGATAACATTAGCACCTTATTTTCAGCTTGATTCTCTCCAAGTATTTTAGCAGAAGATCCAACACCTGAATCTTTAATTTTATCTTGATTGCATGAGAAAGGATCAATGTTTTCCTTTTGTTGCAATTTTGAAACTTCTGAATCATATTTCTGATTTTCAGGCGAGATAAGAAAATCCTCAACCGAGTAAGACGACAATTGATCTTGAATGTTTTCAACTGTTTGAATACAAGAAATTTTTTTACTTGACGAAGATGTACAATAATATCCACTGACATTTTTGTCAGCTATCTTTCCATGCAGAGGAGATAATAGTTCATGCCGTCGTTTTTTTAATCTAGATGGCGTAGACATGAAACTTTTAACAGCACTCTTTAATATTGCATCAGGACTATCATCTGAATCCCACAAAGACACCATAATTTTCCTAATTCCAAGAGGACTATATGCCTGTTGCTCCTTGGAAGTAATCAGATCACAACTAGCAAATGGGAAATCTAAAGGTTGAACACAAGAAGGTTCATAATGTAGACTACCAAAATCTGGACCATTAGCTGTGCAACTTGAAATATTTCCTTCTGACAAGGTAAGTTTCTCATCTGGGCCTGTTGGTTCTGCATTCAACAGTTCTAGGTAGGATATTTCTGGGTTTTCAAGTTCATCTTGGTCGTTAGTAGCAGATACTGGAGTAGAGTTGCAATGCAAAAAACCATCTTTGTTAATTTTATCTGTATCCATAGGCTTTTCATTGCTTGGACACTTATAAGATGGAGGAACTGAAGCCACAGGATTATGGGGGTACGAAGAATTTGGCTGTGTAACAGTAAGACACGTCTGTACATCTGAAATTTCACAATGAGCATGAAAAAAATCTGGTATATTTGATGAAGGAAAAAGACTAACAATAGGTAATTCATTTTCCTGACTTGAACTTGGCTCGTAAATCGTGCTAGCAGTATTATCGAGTGTGTTTGAATTTTGCTGCTTAGATCTTGTATATGAAGTTTTCCCACTAATGTTCTCTGTATACATATGATCTTTCAATAACTCTTCTGCTTCTCGCGTACATTCTTGGGTGGGGTTGCTCAAATCACAGTTAACAAGATTGGATAATGTTTCTTGTTGATGAATATTAGGGATACACGTATCATCTTCTGTGGACCCATAATATTCATTTTCTGGTGCCAAATCTGAATTACAAACAGTATCATTCCCAATCATAAAGTTTTCTTGTACTGTAACCATCTTAGCCATCATGTCAACTTCTGATTGTGAAGAAAATACAGCCAAATCTGAGTGTTGACTACATTCTGATATACTGTCAAGCTCTGTCCTGCTTTCCCTTTCCATTAATCCACTCTCACTTTTAGGTTGGCATGTAGTAGATAACGAAGCAAAGCCTTTGAATTGAGCAAGTAATCCCGAAGCCCGGTAAGACTCCAATTTCTTCTTTACTGAACTATGCCAATGATTTTTTATGGCATTGTCTGTCCTGATTATTTTTACATATATATATAAATTAGAAACGTATAAGGCTGTAGAAAAGAAAAAACTTCATTGTTGCTATAAAGAAATTGAAGAATGCACAGTTCAATAGAGTCTCAATAAAAATATTTGAAATTTATTAGGAGCATCCATTTTTGGCAACATTTGTAGCAACCAATTATTCTGCATTATTTGAGAACTGAGACCATGTCAACCTGTTGTAGAGTGGTTATTATCATATGTCCTAGCACATTATTATCAGTACTGCAAAAAATAATTACATTTTATCTTTTTAATGTACTAAACACAAGATAAGAATGTTTAGTCGCTTAAAAAACCAACTTGATGTCCAAACATCAAGTACTGGTACTTTTGATATACGCACCTTCCAGGTAAATATTTTGACAACTCTGCCCACTTGTTTCCAACAATGCTATGAGCATGAATAAGTGCTATCTCCTCTTCTTGACTCCATGGCTCCTTGTTTATTGAAGGATTGAGATGATTGTGCCACCTTGAAAACAGATACCAGCAGGTGAACAAAATTAATATCACCTAGTTTAAAACAGAACTCACTACTATGGCGCTATCATCTACCCAATGCACAAAACTCTACTTAAGTTGAGTCCAGGATGGACAAATCACGCGCAATCTTACCCTCATTATTAGAGAGAGTTTCCAGTACTTAACCATTAAATCAAACGTTCAGAAAATCCAAATTCAATAATGCACTTGAGAATAAAGCTTGTGGTAAACTTTCATAACCAAAGCAAATTGTGAACGTAAGATTTATAAAAGTTTTCTAATTTATTACATTGTTCATAATGTTTTACGCTTATGATGTTTGTATTTATTTACATCAATTTAGATTTATTTACCCTATTAGCAATAATCCCAATTGATGTAAATAAATACAGACATCCTAAGGGGAAAACATTACGAACAATTTAACAAGTTAAAAAGTGTTTATAGATCCATTCATATCCATCCATCTCAAGTATAAAGGTGCAGGATCATATGCTGTAACAGAATATAGAACTCTGTGTCGCTTGGGCTGTATGCTGGAAACAGATAATGCAATTTATTTGAATACAAGAAATATCGAATTAATTTTGTTTACAGTAATAAGTAAAATAAGAGACAGTAAATTAAGAGTAAGTAATTTACAGTCCCGACTAATACTGTTGAAGTTTAGATGATTAATGGTAATACCTCTCTCGGCATTGTTTTCCAATGCGTCCTGGCAATGCTTGTGCAATAGTTGACCACTTCTTTGCTCCATATTTATTAACCATTTCAATAATAATATTATCTTCCTGTCCAAATAGTAGCGCACAAGATAACAATCAAAATCTATTTCAACAGTAACATATAATATATTGATGCATAAAAATAACTCTGATTCTAATAAAAAAACATAATACATTTCAGATGCACAATATCTCTTTTTTAGAGACCCAAAGTCACATATTTTTGTTAATTCAATTTGCTACTTCATATCATATCAATATTTAATGCAAAATCCATTCAATATATGGAGAAATCTGTATGCAGTTAATATCTGTCCTACAATATACCACAATGCAAATCATTAATGTCAAACTTCAAAATAAAGTTGTTTTCCTTTAAGTGGAAGACTACTCCAGCAAACTATGTACAAAACTAAACAATTTGGTCAAAATATACACCTGCAATCTATTGAATCGGGCCAGTGAAAGGGGAAAAAATCATTTTCAAATATAAACTAGTCATGTTAGTGTATTTTAATCACTTACAATGCAATCTGTTTTTTGTAGCATGTTTTGTGAGTTATAGTATGTTTTAAGTTTGACATGGTGAGCTAGAGTGAAAAAAAAATCCAAAAACTAATATTGAGATTAGAGAATATTATAATGGCATTTATATTTGAAGCATCTTAACAGCGCATTCAATATTAATGTTTTTCAACAGATTTGGAAGTCAAATAATAACTTAATCAATAATAACTGTATCCCCCCCCCCCCCTTTTTAACTCTATTTAAGAGAAGTCATCCTACTGTATTTGATTGGGAAAAAAACAGAAAATGCAATATTTTATTTAGTAACATTAAAATAGAGAATTGTTTCAAAATAAAATATGTGCATTGCGATCCTTCCAAAGATATTGCATAGTGCCAATTTTGTTTATGACTCTGCTATTCATCACATATCCTAAAATATATGTCCCTTTTCATATTCCAAAGCATCTCCCCTAAATGCATTCTCCACTTCTTTTCTAGTGATCGCATACATTTCTTCTTCTCTATCCTTTTATTTCTTTTTTTTAGATCCTTTTGATTGCTTGAGGAGTATGAAAAAAGTGTCATGTTGATTCACGGCGGCAACGATTATCATCATCATCATCTTTATTATTTCATTTTTTAAGCTAAGAATTATATTGAAGAGGAATGAATCAACGGTTTTGATAATTTAGAAGATGTTTGATTTGAAAATGCGAAGATATACATAATGTACAAAGAGTGTTTGATGAAATGCATGAAATAGAAGTTTCGACCAACATTGTACTTTATGTTATTTTATTTAAATGTGCTTGTTATAAATTTTGCTTTGGTCTTTGATTAATATTATATGTGAGAAATGAAGAAAAGAAATGACTCACAACAAAATAATTTTCATTCTATACCAAGCAAGGTAAAAAAGTCTTGCATTACCTAAATTTAAGTTATTTAAAAGTTTCGAATTTATATAATTTTTGAAGATAAATAATGCAAATCCTTAAATGTTTAAAATCACAAGGTTTTCCATCATTTCAGAAGTTTGATGTACACTTCAGTTTTACAATGTAATCCACTTGAAAGTTCAAATTAATTTATTTATTACTGAAATATCCTGTATTATAGAATTGAATGAAATGATGTATGATAATAAATGATATAAATTATTAAATGTTCCAAGTCATGTCATTTTACGCAATTTCAGCGACTTTGCTGTACCTGCATTTACAACACAAGCTACCTGAAAGTTTTGAATTTATTTTTACTAACTGTCTTGTATTTTATAGTTAATTAAATGATATATGATAATGATTAAGAATACAAATTATTAAATGTTCAAAGTCATGTCATTTTCTGCAATTTTGGTGGTTTTGTTGTACAATGCACTTTTACAATTTAAGCTACTTGAAACATTTGAATTTATTTAGTTCCACAAAATGTCTTGTGTTATGAAATTGTGATGTATGATAATAAGTGATACAAATTATGAAATGTTCAAAGTTGTATCTTTTGTACAATATTGCTTGCTTTCATTTTTTTTATCCTGCATTTCTGCAATGCAAGCCATTTTTTTAAATTTATTTTTTAAACATAATATTTTACGCAAATATCTTATAGAAACTATGAAATGCTCAAATTCAAATATACTAATTCAATTTTGGTGCTTTTTGTATCTTGTATTATTTATAACCTTGAAGAGTCGGATTTGTTTATTTTTGCTAAAATGAATTGCATTATATATTTATTTTATTTTTTTGAAAACCCAGGAGAACCCGGCGGGCCGATAAACTCCTGAGGAGGGTATAGTAAAGCCGTCCGCTGATCCAAGCCCCCATACCCCCGGATAAATGTAGGATCGAGAAGCGTATTGTAGGAATTGAAACTGAGGTCTTTTTACCTGAATCCAAGCCTTCTTTCCACTGTGCCGAGGAGGGTATAGTAAAGCCGTCCGCTGATCCAAGCCCCCATACCCCTGGCTAAATGTAGGATCGAGAAGCGTATTGTAGGAATTGAAACTGAGGTCTTTTTACCTGAATCCAAGCCTTCTTTCCACTGTGCCGCACCCGCGGACAATTGCATTATACTTTTAATTGATGTGTTCTATACAAATAAACGAACTGAAATATAGATGTTCTAAATAATGTCTGTTTGTGCCATTTTGATGGATGTATTGCATATGTCATTTTAAGGGGCACAAGAAACTGATTGTTATAATTTTCATCTTTACACTAAATTTGAATGAATTGGAATTGAATTTATGATAAGGTTATCTTATTGTGATTTTATTTTTCGATATATTTTAAGTACTAGATCTACAATAGGAAAAATGTTATTTTTCTTATTATTGAAATCAGCAGCGACTTTTTCTCTAATATTATAAATACTAGGAATGTAAAGCAAAAAGAGCCTATTGCATATGTAGGATAAATGATTAAAATAAAGGTCCCATGTGCAACACACATTCATAATGCTTGTTAAGTCGAAGTTAAATTTATAAATAAAATTTACCGCAGGAAAATAATCATAAGTAACTTCGACGTAAAGTCAACATAGCATTCAATATTCAAAACACATCATTCATGCACATGTTCAACACGTTTACTAAGTGTACTAGTAACAGCAATATGAAATACCTCTTTAGACCAAGGTCCTTTCACAAGTTCAGGATTTAAAACCTTTTGCCATCTGTGCAAGCACTGAACATCAGTGCGGTCAGTGAAAAATTCAGCTGCAGAGAACAAAGTTTCAATACTCAGCTAGCTGGTACGTTATATAAAAAGGCAAAGTGTACCGTTCGTGTAAACTTTCATTCAAGAATAAATGCCAATAGGACTCGGTTGACAGCAACAGTCAAAACAATTTTTTTGTAATAAGACAATAAGATGAAAAATATATATTTGTCCTAATAATATGCACTACCAATCTGAGAAAAAAGAAACTGCTCAACCATACCTAGTGGAGCCAACTTAAATGACAGAAGTAAACTTATGTAAAGAGTTAAGCAGGCTAAAAGATTTTCTTTTTCTTATTTGATTCTTCTTTTTTGTATAGGCCATATTCTGGATGATCTATAACGCCAGACATTTTTAGTGGCTGATTTGCACAATTAAGGAACAACTAGATGGAGTAAATAGGCCCACTGTAGATTTGGACAGAAAATAGTAGAAATGATGTGTTTCTTGTACAATTATACACAACGTACCACTCTAATAGATAATTTTGAGTTCAGAAGGTTGTACAGTAACTATTTGAGCATTAAACTCTTTGAAAACAAATTAACCTAAAAGGTACCTATTTTTTTCCAGTTTTTTCCATTGTACTGTTGAACAGCTCTGCATAATGTAGAATCCTGCAGCGAAAGCAAATCAGTATAAACGAGCAATAGAAAACCACAGACTTGGGTAAGCCAAGAAGCACGTAGATTGGGTAACCCTCTAGGGCAAACAAACCTCTTGGCGCACGCGCGTGCGCGCACACACATCGTTGTCAAAAATCTTAAATCTTACGATTTAAATCCCGATTCAGATCGGATCCCTCCCTATACGATTTGATTTACATTTCACTTCAAACTTAGTTAAAACCACAATCAAAAACACATCCAACTCATACTAACTTAGATTGGGTAACCCTCTAGGGCAAACAAACCTCTTGGCGCACGCGCGTGCGCGCACACACATCGTTGTCAAAAATCTTAAATCTTACGATTTAAATCCCGATTCAGATCGGATCCCTCCCTATACGATTTGATTTACATTTCACTTCAAACTTAGTTAAAACCACAATCAAAAACACATCCAACTCATACTAACATGTTTAATATGCTTATTTAGACTCACAATTCTCATTATAAAGTTTTTAAAACAAAATAAAAATGGAATTAGAGAGAAAATTAAGTTTTAAGTTTAATTGTAGAAGTTCAAACATCAAAATTAACATCAAATGGCATATAAACCTTTAAATATGGATATTTTGAATCTACCATTCACAATTTAAATCCCGTTTCGGTTTAAAATTCAAACTTTGCGATTTTCGATTTAAATCCCATTTTGAAATCCTTGTGTGTGTGTGTGTGTAACCAACAATTGGTCAGGAAAACTTTGGATGGGAATCAAAGTGACTAACTAAGCTACATTATATAACATGTACGTTATAACCATCATGAAACAGAAAAGGATGTAGTACGATTATAACCATCACAGAATATAAAAATACATATACATTTTCATACTATATTAAATTATTGATACATTTCTACACTAGATTATATTATAATACGGAACAAAATAAGTAGCTGCATAATGTTCTGATGTCAACAAGTAATTTTATAGATTAGGCAAGCAGAAAAATGCAGTCATTCTCACAAACTAAAGTTTATTACATACTCAAAGCCAATCCAATATGTGTAGAATCAAAAGACTTTAAATATGAATTAATTGGTATTCTGTCTAATTTCTATAAGGGAAAGGCTGAAGCTCAATAAAACAGAAGGGGTGTCGCCAGTTGTTCTGCTTCTAAGAATTCAAAGTTATACATGTCTTGAAAGCCTACACACACAGACGACACCAGTATACAACACTCGTATTTTTTTACAGTTTCATCCCTTAAATCAGATGATAACAAAAGGTAGAAAAATAGTCAAGCATCAAATATCTTTATTTGGAGAGTAAATTGACGTTAGAGAGAAGTACTCTAAAGTAATCCTACTTTAGAGTACTTCTCTCTGGAATTTAGTGACACTGTACAGTGCTCAGTAATATGAAGATTACAACAATATTAACAAAGTTGTGAAATATTGATTCATAAGCACTAGAGAATTAAACTTCTATGTCGCTGGTAAGTGGTAAATTTTATCATTCTTAGCAATTAAAATTTCAAGAAGTATGTGGTTCTAGTTGGAAATTTTACTTTCAAGGCAAAAATAAAAGAGGCAAGAAAAAGTGTTTAAGGACTCGTCAAGGGGTAATTTATCTTCCTAGGGAAAGAACACCTCATTCCTAGTTTCATAGAATATAGGTAAAAGATGTGCATGATTTATGAAAAACTCAATTTATGAAAAACTCAAAACTGCCAAGTTAAAACACAATGTAAACATGTATGTTTTACTATCATAATTTTATTAGTAAGCAACAAGATAACGCTGAGGTAGGAAAACTGCAACCCTGGGACAGTCTTGGATGCGAATTAATACGCTTGGCTGGTGACAAAACTCTCCTAGGAAATTGGCAGTTGAATTACCTCATATTTTTGTAGGAAAGAATGCATAGAATGTTGTCATGACATAACAATAACCATATATCCCAAAATTACTGACAGTGGAAATTAGGGAGGCACCATCGTTTTTGAGACTTAATAGAGGGCGTGCCTTCTCAAAAACATATTTCAAATTACTCCCTAGAAATATTTTCAATAATTCTTTTTTTATTTGGAAAATTACACTTAATCTGGAATTAGTATGTGCAAAATCAATTTTTTTTTTTTGCAAATATTTGGCACTTAAGTAAAATTGCAAATATTTGCAGTTTAAAATGCAAATAATTGCACTTAAAACTGCAAATATTTGCACTTTGAACTGCAAATATTTGTAGTTTCCGAAAATTACAAAAATTTGCATTTTTCCTGAAAATAATTCCATGAGTGTTTTGTGAGACCTATTTTTGAGAAGGGGCCAAAGTGTATTTTGAAACTTATAATGTGTTTGGCAAAACTCCCAACATTCTGTATTAAAACACCTAAACAGTGCAACACCATTTTGGAAATATCAGTGAAAAATGTTACTACATCAAAACACTCATAAGCAAAATAGTAAACCAAACTACATACATCTTCTGGTGTCCATTGTCCTTTTATAGATCGACGTTTAGGACCAGTTGTCCTCCTAAAAAATGCACATAAACAAGTTAGTTTGCCTTGAAAACCATTAAAATGCTACATGCAAATGAAGTGAAAGTACATACCCATTCTGGCTCCTCTGCCTTAATAATTCATCCCCATTAGAAGAACATGGCCCCTTTCCTTTATCAAATGGCATTTCTACTAAACAATAGATTGAAAGATTGCCAATCAGTAGCAATCCACAACACTATATGTCTCTCAAATATCATTGAAATACCTAAATTATACGAAAAATGTATACGTTACACATAATGCCATACTACCAAAATATTCTTCACTGAATTAAATTCAAGAGTGAAACGTAAAACTGAATATAGTTCTATATTTGGAAGATCATACTTCATTGAATAAGACGCTGAGCGAAGTAATCCTAAAATTAAAAAAAAATCAATAAAAGATGGACACATTCTGAAAAAGATGACATGTTTTACAAAAACAAGTAATTTATAACAAAATCTAATTATTGATAAGATTGCACCAAATAAAATACTAGAAAACGAACTTTAAACCAAGGTTCGGATCTTGGTTTTGGTCTCTATTTCGGTCTTTTGT
The DNA here is from genome assembly GCA_030737815.1 of Allium fistulosum. Lineage (NCBI taxonomy): Eukaryota > Viridiplantae > Streptophyta > Magnoliopsida > Asparagales > Amaryllidaceae > Allium > Allium fistulosum. The sequence goes on along the minus strand of CM060904.1, from coordinate 576,780,295 downwards.
AATTTAAGAATTTCGAACTAATTCGTAAAATTCGGGGATTTCCAGTCAAGTTTCAATTTTGGATTTCGTTGTTTATTTTTCATACAATTACACATATGTTTGTCTAATTAATTCGGGCATTGTGCGTTGAATATGCCGCATAGAAAAATAAATAAAAGGGTAGAGAAATAGTGGCACCATAATAAACCAATAGAGGAAAAGACTGAATATAAATAGGGTATAAATTTTATGTTTGTGAAAAATACTAAAACAACATGAGCAATCTATCAAATTAGGCAAATATGAATTAATGTGTATGAAAAAAAAAACTACACATTACTTAGTGATGTAAATGATCTTTATATTAGATAGATCACTTAATCAAAGGCAATCTATCTATTCTGAAATCAACACTCTCTCTGGTTTAGTTATCAATAAAATCACCCACTTTCCTTCTATTTCTCTTATTCACTCTATGCTTAAAAATAAGGTTTGATACCTCTTCTGTTTAACTGTTCATGCAGATATTACCTATGTATAATATAAAATGTATTACCAAGTCTATATACAACATAGTATTTGCATTTATAAAAAAGCAATCTATATATAAGATAACTTAGTTATGAGAGATTAAATCAAAACAAAGCATTAAAATAATTTTCTTATAAATTAGTAATGCAAAATGATTTATAACAACATTTTAGTATGTTACTCAGGATGCTTAGTATGCTCAGTGGGTCAAACCTATAAAACAGTTAATCAAAAATGGTACTTCGTTAAGCCTCAAGTTATTTTTCACTGGCATTTTCATCTTTGATTTTGTGCTCACAACACCATACCAATAAAATAGTTTGATACAAAATTAACTTAATTATACCTAGCTTATTGAATTCCATATTGATCAAGATGTAAGCTACAGAAGTTCCACAATAATCAAAATTAACAAGCTAAAAAATTGGGTCAAGAAAGACATAGAATTGTAAAGACATCACCCTTCCACTTCGTACAAAAAACAATTTTGAAAAAAATGAACACTAACAGTAAATTTGAATCAAATTAATAGCAAAAGACATATTGAACTATACTAGAAACGAAACTCATATATAGGAATAAAAAAAATTGTAAAGAATTCAGAGTGAAAATCGGACCCACCGCAAAACAAGATTTCAATCGGAACTCAAAACTGAAATTAGTTTGAATTTGAATGTCAAATATTAACTTGAATTTGAGAAAAAGAAAAAATAATTACCTTAATTTTCAGCCGCAGAGACCCTAGATCGGGGAAAAGAGGAGAGGAATTGAAAGTGATAATGGCGGAAAATTGAGAGAAAATTCATTTATTTTGAAATAATGATTCTATGAATAAATAAAGATTCAAACTTATGTCTATATCGGTAATTACATTTATGCATCTATTCACCCCAGTAATTTCTTTTCTCCCCGATGTTTCATGAATAAAATTTTAAGCCCACGAGGAATGCCCATGAATTCAAATCAGAAACTTTATTCACCCAAGCGTGAATCAACAGGAAAAAGCGAATGATTAATTCAAGTTGAAAGCCTATGAAATACAGTGCTTCAATTACATACTCACAGCATCGAAGAAAAATAAATTTCTGCTCGCGCTTCAGTTACATACTCACGGTAACTTCTTCTTCCTTATCTGAATTCGACGTCGCGATTCTTCTTCAGACGCTTTCGTGTTTTTTTTAATCGAGAACTGGAAATCACGTTTTCGTATATTTTTTTAAAATCGAGAACTGGAAATCGCGATTTAGGGCTGGGTGATGGAAACGTGAATTATGAAAGAGGAATGGGAGATTGTGGGGTAGGCTGAAAATTTGAAATGAGTTGCGGTTTGATTAAGTTTTATAATTCAAAACTCTGGGCCGGGCTGTTTTATATTTAATAAATAATTTAGCTAAGGGAGTTTGCTTAATTTAGTTTAGCACGTTTGTTTAAATAGTAAGTGTAATTTGATTGTTATAATAATTATTCACACTGTCTGATAATATTGTTCTCAATTCACAGGTGCGCTATTGAAAACCAAGCAAACACTACAGAAATCGTTGTCAGATCGTTTATTAACAAACTACTGAAAGCCAAAATTTGGACCGAAACTTCTGAAATTTACGAAATCATCCGAAACTAATACAGTTTCAAACAGGCGAAACCGAAACCAAAAACGAGTTCTCGAACCTTGTTTTCTACCCTTCCTCGATTATTATTGTTTGAACTTAATATCACATTGATTTAGCATGGGTTAGTTAATTCCTAATACAAAGCAAACTAGGTATTCATAACTCCTAGTAAGCTCTACAGTATGTATTTATCAGTTCCTAGCTTGTTTTGCACTAAGTACTCAATTCCAAGCTCAAATCTCGTCGAATTTTTGATAAATATATAGCTTGCGTCAGATTCTAATGAAAACTTAGGCAAATATATAAAATTTTCACTTTTAATTGGATGTTTCTTGTTCAGTCTGCTACTACGAACAAGAAAAAATTGAATGACAATCATTGTTGAATTACTATTTGAACATGAAAATTTTACTAAAGAAAATCATTTCAATAACAAATGCATTTTTATTATTCTGAAGTTGTTGTCGTTTTTCTATTTATCCCAAAACATAAATTAGAAAGAAACATTAATGATTTTTTAATTCATCTTAAAATATCAATTTGAAAACAAACATCAAACGATTAATCAAAAATACAAACCATTATACCAATCTTTTAAACGGTTCGGTTTCAGTCCGCTTTGAACGTAATACGATTCGGTTTCGGTCCGGTCCGGTTTAAATCCATATTAAATATGAAATAAGAAAATTACTTCCATCAACAATCAATTTATGAAGGCAACTGTGTGAAACTTTTACACTTAAAGGTTAAAACACACAATGTTATACTGAAATGAAAGATTAGTTCTTAATTGTATGAATATTTCAATTTGATATTTACCTACAAGTGAGATTTTTTTTGGTAGATTAACCAAACATCAACATTAATCGATGCATAATCATTAAGGAAAATGACTATAATAAGATTATAATTAGCATTTATTCACAAAAAAAATGAGATGAAAAATATTAAACCAAAACTATAACTTCTTCCTTTATGTCAGCGATTATTATTAATATAACAACATACGCTAAAAATAGAATGTACATCCTTTGTTACTAAAATAAGATAGGAGTTGCTTATATTTTTATCATAAGATTACTAGTATAAATTTTCGATTTCGGTCTGGTTTAATATGTTTAGTTCAATCGTTTAAATCGCAATCGAACCGTATCGATGCGGGTTGGTCCGGTTTGGGGTATCTGCTTTGGTCAGAAGATTCGGTGCGGGTTTCCGCACTGTTTTTGCGGTCCGATGCGGACGGTTTCCGTATAGCGGTGCGGTTTATGCCCACCCCTACAAACAACTACTACTTCCAATTTGATAAGGGTGAAATGGTAAATATTATTTGGTAATTCTAGTGAGGTGTGAAAATAAATTACGGAGGGGTTAATAGAACTAGCCATTTTACAATTTGGAGATCAAATTAGTTTCTTTTTATGAATAAACACTAAAAATAGAAATTATTTCATATGAGTATTTGGTAATTAAATGTGAAATGCAAATTCGCAGAACACGTGTGACATAAACAAAACTAATTCAAGTGTACATATATTTGTACACGTATGCTTGTGTTGTTTTATTGTTTAGTGAAGAAAATTTGTCTCAAACTTATAGCTTAACTAGAAATACATTTTTCCACTTCAATTGTCTAACTAATTGTTTGCTCCAAATCGAAACCAATGATTTGGATGGTATCTTGATAGGTAGTGTTCCACTAAAGAAAACTGTATAATTCAAAATAACGTAGGTAGTCATTAAGAACCAATATATACATTTGTGTATTTGAATATAGTTATCACATGAGTAAAAAATAAAATGAAACATGTAACCTTATGTAGCACCTCAGATTTTTAGTAACATTATTTAGGATATTTAATCAATTGAATTAAATAAAATAATGTGTTGATTAGAGGATTGAGATTTGATTTTAATTAAGGGTAGTCGTGCCATTTAAAACAAATGAATTAAAGAAGAGTTTAAATGAATTAAAAGAGGGGTAAATTGGGAAAGAGACCATTCATACATCTATTTCCTTAGGCCGTGTATTATGCACGTTCATTTCATTTTGAAAATTTTAAAAATAGAGGCCAGCCACCATTAACAAGGAAAGAGGATTTTTATAAACGTGTTTAAATTGCTAAATATAGAAAGTCGGCAGTACTTTTGAAAAGAAAATTAGGCAACCAATCAGATTTAGACAAACAAGGCATGTTAGGTACAAAAGAATAGTTTTAAAGTACAAATAAACAGTCATTTTACGTTTCGTCTCCTTCGGCACCAGGTTCCGCCTCCATACTACCCTTCCAACACAGTCGAAACCAATGCACATGGTATCAAGCAACTGGTACGTGGTGAATTTGAAGAAGACGAAAGGTATATGGTCGAAACCATGTGGTTCTGAAAGGGTTGAAGCATTGTTTTGGTTTAAAAAGAAAATACACCTGCTTGCTTTCGACTAAGTTGCTTTTGACTTAGTTAGCTTTCGACTAAGTTAAATGGTTTATAAGATATGGTTTCGATTGGGTTGCTCTTTTGTCTTAAATGACTGCTTTCGATAGAGTCGAAACCTATAGTTGCCACTTCTTACGTTTCTATTCAGATGGTTTCAAAGGGGTTCTTTTGTTTTTTAAAATTTAGCCACCTCTCCAATGCTTTCGAAGAAATGGTTTCGACACCATCACTTTTTGGTTTAAAGAATGGTTTCGAAGCAAATGTTTTCAACTCTATTGGTTTTTTGATCCCTTTGCTCTACTTAAAGGCATAGACTAAATGTTTACGATCGAAACGTTTTAAAAGGGGTTTCGAAGTAGCTAAATTCGAATGGTTTTGAAAGATATCCACATGTTTTAAATTGAACCCAAGTGCTTTCTAAAGAGTTGAGTTTTGATGCTTTCGAAAGGTTTTTATGAGTGGTTTTGAAAGGGATGGTTCCCTAGAGTTTCGACAAGATTCAAAAGGAAGGTTTTTCCTATGTTTTCGAAAGGTAATGTTTAAAAGGTTTTATAGAAGGATGTCTGATATTTTGAAGCTTTCAGAGAAAAGAAAGGAAAGGTTTTTCTAATGTTTTCGAAAAGCAATGTTTAATGGTTTCGAAAGGGTCTTTCAATGGTTTCGAAGGGGTTACCTTCAATGGTTTTGAAAGGGTTGTTTAAAGATTTAATCAAAGGTTTCGAATATAATGAATAGGCAGAATAGCCTAAGTGTTTTCAAGTTATAAAGGACTTTAACTTATTTTAAAAGGATAGGTAATTCTTATTTTATACCATCAACATTATTTTGAGTAAAGTATATATAACATGACAAAAATAGCTTAAAGTAAAGCCGAAGATATATTTTCCTTGTATATGTATGATTTGATGGACTAAATCATTTTGAAAAGGTTTTCAAGGAAAATTTAAAGGGTAGTTAACCTAAAGAAAGTTCGGACAGTCAGTCCATTTTAATTCGAACAGTTAGTCCATTTTGACGGTAGTCAACCCAAAGGACAGTTAGTCCAGTTAAGGACAATAAGCCCAATTTCTGAACGGATAGTTCATTTGTTAGCATCACAGACCTTGCTTCTTTTTTGGGACAGATAGTCCACTTATTACTTGTTTTATGGACAGATAGTCCATTTATTAGCATAAAGGATATTGCTGTTTTGATATAATCAGTTAAGGGCAGTCAGCCCAGATTTCGGACAGTCAGTCCATTTATTTCTTGGATCATGCTATTATTTATTATCATAATCAGTTTGAATAACCAGTTTGGTTGTAGAAAAGGATATGCAAAATATATATTTTGAAATAGGATATTAGTGAGGGGAATCCATTCCGCTAAGCGGCGTGGTCTCACTCAATATCAGTAAATGGAGATATAACAGAACTATTCACACCAGGCTTTTTGTCTAATTTGGAGTTTTTATTTCCCCTTAAACTTTTGGGTGCTCAAAATTGATTTGAGTAAGCTGAGGGTTTAGGTTTTCAGGTTTTTGAAGTTTTGGCGAATAAAGCTTCCAGAGACGAGCAGGCAGCTGACGGATAGCTATTTTAGGAATTTAGTTCTTTTTTTTTATTTCTACTGTGTATTAAGTCAGACATGACTATATTGCCTTGATCATCCAAGGGGGCATGTCATATGTCGCTTTTGGCGTATTATTGTAAATTATATTTGATCATTTCCTGGGATACATTTTGGGGATTTTGTAACTTGGATATGACTTTGTTTGAAATGTGATCACTATAATTGTTTTCTAGAAACCTGTGATTTTGTTCGTATTCAAGTGCTTCTGATATTATGGATATTGTTAGCATTACCGTATTTCGTCGCCAGAAGTTAATACTATGGATGACTACAACATCTGTAGCGCTTAGCTTTTGGTCACTAAATACAGGATGTTACAACTTGGTATCAGAGTATAGATTTATGAATTTTTTTAGCTAAAACTGGTTTTTGAAAACAAAAGCCAAAGGAATAAGAGAAAGATTGGGGTTTAGGATAACACTATAGTAAAGTACTTATATTTTTTATATATAAGTATACGTTTTACCTCTAGTTTCCTATCTTTGATTAAGTCATCTTTCTGTATCTCATGAGGTTTGAATACAGATATCACTACTAGAAAAGGGCTTGAAACCGACAGCATGGGGCGACGGCTTCCGATGGGCCGTCGGCGGCCGTCGGAAGCCATCGGAAATTTGCGATTATACCTCCAGCCGAGAGCCTTCTTCCCCCTCCTCTTCATACGAAAATTCCCCCAAAAAACCCCTAAATTCAACCTCCAAACATCCAATCCCTAATTTCTAGCTTCCGGATCTTCCAAGGCTCCCTAATCAACCTCCGTTACTCTTAATCTCAGGTATAATCTCTTATTTTTGTGAAAAATTCAGTTTTTACCATAATTCTAGATTTGCATAAATTGATAAATTAGGACGAATTAGTGATTGCAATTATTTCCAATAGCGTAATAACAGTTTATAGCATCACATGGTATACCGATTTCATCTTTTATCGTGAAATTGTGAAAAATACGTATAATTTGTGGTTGTTCATGTATATGTAAATTGTTGTGTATGCCTTGACTCGACGATTGTATACGTTATTTGGAATAAGATAAATTGATTGAATGAACTAGGAGTATTATATTGTGCGCGTATTTACTTATGAAACAAAAAAAATGCATTACTCTAAATTATATTGTGTGTATTGAAAAATGACAAAAATGTTAAAACAGCCTTAAGTTGATGTAATACGTTGAATAAATGTGTTAAATTAATATATATTTTTGTAAATGTGAACATTGAGTAAAACTGTATTTTTTTGTAAAATGCGCGCATGTAACTGACAAATGTCCCTTAGGGAGTTTTTGGCCCCGTCTGACGAGTGTTGTACATGATCGTTGTATAATAGTCGTTCTTTTCGAAAAACGACCATTTATATTCATCTGGTACAATGTTTGTCGGATTTGTCCCTGTATTGGACAAGTTATGAACACAGTAAGCATTTACATTTTGTATACTACTTCGTCTCAAACGGTTCATAAAATTTCGGCCTAACTTTTCTTTTTTGTTTCCTGCGTACACGCATTTGTGTACAATGCAGGGAACAAAAGGGAAATGCTGCCGAAATTTTGTTGAATCGTTTGAGACGAAGTAATATACGAAATGTAAATGCTTACTGTGTTTGTAATGGGAAGTAGGATGCCTGACCAATGAAAAAAAAATTATATATATTTTTAAATCGTTACGTTAAAAAATAAAATGTGCCCTATTTGAAAATATTTTTAAATTTGTGAAGCTGTTCTTTAAATTTAAAATATTATACGACCATGAAAATAATCTTTTTCGAATTTGTATTCTTCAAAATAAATATTAAATTTTGAACTTCTCATTTTGTCAAATAGGAAAAATGATTGATTATTTTGTTGATCGGAGGAGATGGATGTACCAAAGAAAAGGACTGAGGGGCTCAATAAAAGTAGATTTTTATAATGGTATAAACGTGTTTGTTGAATTCGCTTTAAGTAATAACGGAAACGATCCAGAAAATCATTGTCCGTGTAGTAGGTGTAGACATTTGAAGTATTTGTTACCAGATATTGTGAAAGTTCATTTGTGCAAACACGGTTTCGCACCCGAAAAATTAACACCAAAGAATACGGTGCAGAAAAATTAACACCAAAGAGTGGTCAAGACATATCCAATATATTTCGTCAATGGATATAAATTTAACACCAAAGAATACGGTGTAGAAAAATTAACAAATAATACTGGTGTATTTGTTAAAGGTAGTGACGATCCAGAAAATCATTTAAATGATTTTTATGACATTCTGACACAAATTTTGCAACTGACATATTTCTCACGACCCGCGGAGGAGGTGTTTCTATTTAGATGCAATTGGTTTAGCAATGGTCCAGGTTCTGGAATTAATGTGCACAAGGATTATAATCTTATCGAAATAAAGCATACATCCCACTATCACAAGTATGATCCTTTTGTACTAGCCAAATAAGCATTGCAAGTTTATTACGCTCCTTATCCGTCTCTAAAAAGAGATAAAGCAGATTGGTCTGCAGTTTTTAAAACAAAGGCCAGATTCACATTTGATTGGAAGAATATTCCGGATGAACAAGCTTATCAGGCAGATCTTGAGCAAAATAACGAAATAATAATTACAGACGATCATATAGATTTTGGTCCTTTGATCGATGAAACAAATGTTTTGGTAGAAGCGTTTGACAGTGCGGAAGAAAATATCATCGAAAACGAGACCGAATCTGAATCAGAAGACGATGATGACTGATATAAATCTGAATCTGTTTTTTGCAATTGATGTAACTATGTTGAATTCTTGATGTATTATGAAATTGATGTAACTATGAAACCAAATCCGTTTACTATTGTTTGCATGTTTTATGTTATTTCCATTTGTCATTTATTTAACAATTTTTATTGAAAATGCAATGAACTCTGCTTATCGTTGGAATAGTACACCCATTATGAATCAGGTATAACACACTTCCATTTCTATTTCCATTTCAGTTATTAATTAAGCAATTTATACCGTTGATGTCATTTTCATATGAAATATATTAATTATCATGTTTTTATTCTCTTATATAATGATGTGTATATGTCACAGGTTTATCAATATGTCATGTAGAGGTAGGAGCTCTTCCCGATCGTCAGGAGGCGATGGCATTGGCCCATCGCAAGAGCCACAGCGTGCAGTTGTATCGTTAGTCCCTAGAGTAGATGGGTAAGAATTAAATTTTATTCAGCATCTTATTTTTTCTATGATATATGTACGTACTTATCTATATCGTACTTAAAAACAGGGGGTTCGATCTACTTCCTTCTAAGGTTGTGTTGGACGTCTCTAGAGCTTCTTATCGCAGTAGGATGAGTGCTTGCTGGCCGAAGTGGGATAACATCCCTCCTCACATCATAGAGTGCATATGGCAGGATGTCCTAGTATGCATATTTTTCTGTTTTCCATTTTTAATTCGTTTTTGTCGTTTTTTTACTGTTTATATCGTTTAAAGTGTAATCTTTTTTTTAACACAGGCTGAGATAGACATCCAGACAGATGATATGATGCTGGCACGAGCATACTGGATGAAGAAGATGCGCAAGAACTACAGGGATACGATATCTGAGATTAAGAAATCTGGTAAGAAACCACGGTGGATGGGAGAGAGCGTGTGGCAAGCTTGGTTGAGATACTGGGAGACGGACGAGGCGAAGGCAAGTATACTAATTTTTTTTGAATTATTAATTTGACGTGATCGAAAAATAATGTATAAAATTTTGAATGTACAGGGAGAGTCGGATAGAAACTCTGCAAATAGAAATAAGAATCCTATCACTCATCGCGGAGGATCGAAGTCGTTTCAGCAGTATCGGTAGGAGTTGGTAAATTTACTGAATACTAAATGCAAATAGTTTATACTATATGATTTTAAATGTATAATAATTGTATGTAACAATCAACTTCAGGAAGCCGAGTCACATGGTCCTATCAGCTATATGGACGTGTTCACCCGTACGCATGCTGTCGAGCATGTTAATCCAGATGGGACTGTTTCGTACACATGGCAGGACGATAAATCCAGCAAAAGCCATGTAAGCATATTTTATTTTATTCAGTATTAGTAATTGTTTTAATTGTTAAACTATGATGACATAAGATATGATATTATTAATTTGTTAATGCAGGAGAAGTTTATGGAGCAGCGGCAGAAACTCCTTGCTGACACGGGTCGAGATCAGTTGACGACCAATGAGGAAGACGTTATTTTTGAGTCCGTTATGGATCCAGCAGAGCATGGTCGACGATACGGATTTGGCAATTTAGCGGTAAATAATTTACTTTTTCTTAAAATACTTAAAATATGATATTTTCATATTTTCAAAACAATAAACTTGGATTTTAATTATTTTTCAATTATTGCAGTCCAGTAGTCAGAGTAGGGGACGGCGAAGTAGACATCAGAGCGATCTTGTAGATATAGAAGAATTGCGGACTAGAGTTGCCCAGTTGGAGGAGCAGAACCGCCAACAGGCCATGCGCACTGCACAGTTGTTAGAGTACATGCAGCAACAGCAGGGTGGTGGTCACTTTCCTTCCTCGGCTGGCTCTGGATCTGCAGGAGATTGATTCATTACTTGCTTTCTTGTTCGTTCAGGTATGTTTTGTTTTAATTTAGAATGATTTGATAGACGGCGTAGGTAATTGTTGATTTATGTATAATTATGTTTGACACATTTGGTTCTATGGTAGTATGAGAACGTGTATGAGAATATTGATGAATTTGTGTATTAACAACATGGTAGAACAGTTATTGTTAGGATTATGTTAATGTTGGAATGGTTATTTATATTTTGATGTAATTTTATTTATTTTTGTGTTTATTAAATATTTTGTGGTTTGGGTTTGAATATTTGGTTGGACTATTGTATATTGGATTGTGCAGTATTGGTATTCTAATGTTTGGAAGAGAAATGTGGTTGGAAGGCTAAATTTGCAGCAAATGTAAAAAAAAAGCAGATTTCCGACGGCTTCCGACAGCTTACTGGTCAAAATTTCTGTCAGCTTACGACGGATATTGGTGGCCTATTTCAGACGGTTTCCGGCGGTTTCCGACGGTTTCCGACGCCCGTCGGAAACCGTCGGAAACCGCCGGAAACCGTCTGGATCCGTCGGGAATGGATACGACAGCGTCCGTCGGAAGCCGTCGGAAATACTGCTTCCCGACAAAGCCATTTCCGGCGGCTATTTCCGACGGCGGCCGACGGTTTTCGACGGCCGCCGACGGCTTTTGGCCGTCGGAAAACGTGTTTCCCCTTGTAGTGTATGGATGGTAGAAGTGGAAGAGTTAACCTAGGAGGGAAAGGCACCGAAGGGAATGCCAGGCCTAATGCAAGGAGAGGTCCAGGTCAGGCACAAGCAGAGAATGTTGGTGCTGAGGTCCCGTGGGTAGAAATGGAAGCTATGTATCATTTTTTCCGAAATATGATGTAGATGGGAGTTGCAGCCGGAGTGTTAGGAGGAAATGCTGCAGGAGCAGGGGTTCCGGAAGTTCCGGTAGTTAACCATTTTTCTCAACTGAGCGTAGATTATGTTAAGCTTGGAGGGAAGCCGTTTATGGGAACGGAGGATGCCATTGAGGTGCCGAACTGGTTATTGAACCGTGAAAGAAATTTTGTAGATTTAAGGCTCAATGATGAGTAGAAGAGGAGGTTGGCATCTAGATAGTTTCAAGGAACTGCTTTGTTCTGGTGGAGTAATGTGACTGTGACGGTGGATGAGGAGACAATGACCTAGGAGGATTTCAAGTGGAGGTTCTAGGGGAGGTTCATGTCCGTTATGTCATAGTCAACTCTGATCAGGCAGTTTGTTGAATTAGAGCAAGGTGAGACGTCGGTAGTAAAGTATGCCAGGAAGTTCAAAGAGTTGGCCTGGTATGGGTATGCTTCAGTGAATACAGTGATGAAGAGGAATGAGAAGTTCATCAGGGGATTGAAGCCTGAGTTAGCCAAGGCTACTTTGTCTCACATTAAGGATCCTTCTGATATTGTTGTGGAGATGGCCATAATGCAAGAAGAGGTTATTGATTCCTTAGAGAAGATGAAGGCTAAAGAGGTCCAGGTTGGGCATGGCCAAAAGAGGAAGTTCTTTCCCAAGAAAGGTGCTCAGAAGGGTGGAGCAACTAAGAAAGGGAAGTCTGAGATTATCTGTTATAAGTGCGACAAGAAGGGGCACTTTGCTAATGAGTGTCATGCTGGGAAGGCAAAGGATGCGGCTAACGGGAAGAATGTCATGTGCTTCAGCTGTGACTATATATGCCATCATAAGAAGCAGTGCAAGGAGTTTGTTGGAGTTGGTAAGGGCAAGGTGTATGCATTGCAGCCTACTGCTTCTAAAGCAACAGCTCAAAAGAAGGGAAAAGCAGTTTTGGGAGGTACACTTCAGATTCATGGTATGTCTGTTAGCGTTTTATTTGATACCAGTGCATCGCATTCTTTTATATCTAGATGTTTGATAGATAAGCTTAATCTTTAACCTACATATTTAGTTACTTCCTTACGGGTTGCGAATCCAATAGGAGGGTATGCAACTCTAGGGTTGAGATGTGAGCAGTTTGAGTTTAACCCATTAAATCATGCTTTTTTGTAGTTTGCATGTGTTTGATTTTGTGGGGTTCGAGATTATCCTTGGGATAGATTGGTTGAGTAAGTACGATGCTAGGATTTTTTGCCAGAATAGGAAGATATCTCTTAGACACCCTGATTGTAGCGACCAGATTGTTTATACCATAAAAGATTATAGTGGTAAGGTGTTTGCTTTATTAGGTGTTATGGAATCAGATGATGAGCTAAGTTGAGTTTTTGTGGTTAGAGAATTCGCAGATGTTTTTGAGCCTGTAGTTGGATTGCCCCCGAAACGAGCCATTGAGTTTTAGACAGATTTGGTTCCGAGAATAGAACCAGTGAGTAGGTCGCTGAGCAGGATAACCCCTATAGAGATGAGGGATTTGAAAGTGCAGTTGATGGATATGGAAGGCAAGAGCTTTATCAGGCCGAGTAGTTTACCTTGGGATGCAGCAGTAGTGTTTGCTAAGAAGCCGGACGGATCGTTAAGGTTATGAATTGATTATCGTAAGTTGAATGAGAGGATGATAAAGAATCGATATCCATTGCCCAGGATTGACTATTTGTTCGACCAGTTGAGTAGAGCCAAGGTATTGCCCAGTTGGATTTGGCAACAGGGTTCCATCAGCTCAGGGTAGTAGAGGATAGTATACCTTTGACGGCGTTCCTGGACCAAATATGGGTCATACGAATGGTTAGTTATGCCATTTGGATTAACGAATACGCCAACTTTCTTTGTGGATTTGATGAACTGGATATTCCAAGAGCACTTGGATAGGTTCATATTGGTTTTCATAGATGATACCTTGATTTAGTCTAAGGATGAAAGAGAGCATGAAGTTCATCTTAGAGTGGTGCTTATGACAATAGGCAGCATCAACTGAAAGTGAAGTTTTCGAAGTGTCACTTCTGGAAGAAGGAGGTGAAGTTTCTTGGTCATGTAGTCTCAGAGGAAGGGTTGTCAGTAGATCCGACTAAGATCGAGGCAGTGAATAGTTAGAAGAGACCCAAGATAGTAAACGAGATAAAGAGTTTTCCTTGGGTTGACTGGTTATTATCGGTGATTCATTAAGGATTTTCATGGATAGCAGCACCAATGACCAGGCTAACGAGGAAAGATGTGAAGTTTGTATGGATCGATAAGTGTGAGGAAGCATTCCAGAGTTTGAAACACCTATTGACTCATGCACCTGTGTTGGTTGTTCTGGAGGGGAATTAGGATTTGGTGGTTTATATCGATGCATGTGGAACAGGATTAAGAGCTGTGCTGATGCAGAGAGGTAAAGTGCCTATGCTTCTAGACAGCTTAGACCGCATGAGGTTAGGTATCCAATGCATGATTTGGAGTTGGCTGCTGTGATTTTTTCTTTGAAGGTGTGGAGACATTACCTTTCGGAAGAAATGTTTGAGTTTTATACAGTCATAAGTCGTTGAAGTATGTGTTCTCTCAAAAGGAGCTGAACATGAGACAGAAGAGATGGTTATAGTATATAGCCACTTATGATTTTGAGATTGAGTACACACCAGGAAAAGGCAACAAGATTGTAGATGCACTTAGCAGGAAACTTCATAATGTAGTGTCAGCGATGATTGCTGAGTGGAAAGATTTGGAAGCATTAGCAGATTGCAGAGTGCGGTGGAGGTCTAAGGCTGGGTCTAGTAGGGATACAGTTGTATTATATTATTTGGAAGTTCGACCAGTGTTGATCGAACAGATTGTTTCTAAGCAGATGGAGGATCCAATATTAGCTGAACGGATCAGGAAGCTTAGTGAAGGAACCGAGAGCAATAACTTGAAAGATTTCAGTCTTAACTAGAATGGGTGGTTGAGAAAGAAAGGAAGATTATGTGTTCCGAGTTTAGGGAACATAAGGAAGGAAGTCTTGGAGGAATGTCATAGTTCGAAATTCACCATTCATCTAGGAGGTACTAAGATGTATCAGGATATGAAGAGGAAATTCTTCTGGGAAGGTATGAAGCGGGATATTGGCTTGTGTCTAAAGCAATGCTTGAATTGCCAATAGGAAAAGGTCGAACACCAGAAGCCAAGTGGGATGCTTCAACCATTAGATATTTCAGTTTGGAAGTGGGATTCTATATTTATGGACTTCATTGACGGGTTACCAAGGTCGAACAGAGGAAATGAAAGTATATGGGTCATCATTATGGACAGACTGACCAAGAGTGCCCATTTCATTCCAGTTAGGTCAAGCAGGATGACACATGTTTTAGCGAGGTTATTTACGAAGAATGTGGTTAGACTTCATGGAATTCCTAGCAGTATAGTTACTGATAGAGATTCCTTGTTCACGAATGATTTCTGGAAGAGTATGTAGGAAGTTTTAGGAATCAAGCTTAAGATGAGTACCGCTTACCATCCGCAGACAGATGGGCAAACGGAAAGAGTTAACAAGATCTTGGAAGATTTGTTAAGAGCTTGTATTCTAGATTTCGGGGGATCATAGGAGGACCATCTGCATCTAGTCGAGTTTTTGTATAACAAAAGTTATCGGACTAGTATTGGGACGACACCGTTTGAAGCTTTGTATCGAAGGCTACGCATATCTCCCGTTTGTTTGTTGAAGATCGGGGATAGGTTGATTCTAGGTCCATATATGGTTAGAGAAGCTGTAGAAAAGATTGAGGTCATTCGAGCTAGAATGAAGGAGGCTCGGTCTAGGTAGAAAAGTTATGCGGATAAGAGACGGAAAGATCTAGATTTCTTAGTTGGAGATCAAGTTTTCATCAAGGTATTACCGATGAAGGGTGTGATTAGATTTGAAAAATCAGGGAAGTTATCTCTGAGTTTCGTTGGACCTTTTTCTATTCTTGAGAGGATCGGGAAAATCGCATATAAAGTTGAGTTACCGAGCAGTTTGGCAGGCGTCCACGATGTTTTTCATGTTTCTCAACTCAAAAAGTGTGTTAGAGACCTAGAGATTGCTATTGCACCGACTGTGCTAGATGATTTAGTGGTAGAACCGGATTTGACTATAGTAAGGAAGCTAGTTCACATTGTTGCGAGAGATGAGAAGAGGCTTCGAACCAAGGCAGTTAGGTTAGTCAAAGTACAGTGGAAAGATGATGATAGGGACTGTACTTAGGAGGTTGAGAGCAGGATTAGAGATACTTATCCATACTTGTTTGATGGTATGTTTTACCTTCTTATTTGATTTATAGGTCCCTTATCATAATTTCGAGGACGAAATTCTTTAAGGAGGGGAGTTTGTAACACCCTAGATTTTTGGTAACATTATTTAGGATATTTAATCGGTTGAATGAAATAATGTGTTGATTTAATTAAGGGTAGTCGTGCCATTTAAAACAAATGAATTAATGAAGAGTTTAAAATGAATTAGAGGAGAGGTAAATTGGGAAAGTGGCATTCTATATCTATTCACTTAGGCCATGTATTATACACGTTCATTTCATTTTGATATTTTCAAAAATAGAGGTCGGCCACCATTAATAAGGAAAGGGGAAGAAGTAGTAAGAAAAGCTAAAGGAAAAGCTAAATTCAAATAAAATCCATTCAAATCTCAAGCTCCTTTAATCTTTAAAGATAAGGTGAATAATATTTACATCTCAAACTTTTATTGGTTTCGGTTTTAAGACTAAACTCGAATATTTTGCATTGATTTGCTATATTTTTGAATGACATAATGAATATATGTACTTGTTGATGATTTATGTATGTTCATATAGATTTTATGACATGTTTTGAGTTGAAAATCCTATTAAATGACATCCAATTGCCTTGCGAATTTTTTTGAAGATCTAAAAAGATATTTTAGAGATGGGTTTCAATTTTCAGTTTTTTTTGAATTTTCGTGGATTTAATATGAATTTTTTAGTAAAGAAAATGGTTTTTTGGATTATAAATTATTTATGGGAAAATAACTAATTATTGGGGTCAGAAAATTTTATATGTTGGAAAACATGTATAAAGTGATTTTCTAGAATTTTTCCATATTTTCCTAAGTGTTTTAATGGTCATATAAAATTATTTAAGGTATGAGACTTAAATGTTTTATATAATTAAAAGGGAGAAGGGGCTTTTTATAAAAGTGTTTAAATTGCTAAATATAGATAGTCGGCAACACTTTTGAAAAGAAAATCAGGTAATCAATCAAATTTAGATTGGGTAGCTTTCGACTAAGTTGCTTTTGACTTAGGTAGCTTTTGACTAAGTCAAATGGTTTAAAAGATATCTTTTCGATTGGGTTGCTCTTTTGTTTTAAATGACTGCTTTCGACAGAGTCGAAACCTACAGCTGCCGCTTCCTACCTTTTGATCCAAATGGTTTCGAAGGCGTTCTTTTGTTTTCTAAAATTTGGCCACCTCTCCAATGCTTTCGAATGGATGATTTCGACACCATCACTTCTTGGTTTAAAGAATGGTTCCAAAACAGATGCTTTCGACTCTGTTGGTTTCCTAATCCTTTTGCTCTACTTGAAGGCATAATCCAAATGTTTACGATCAAAACATTTAAAAGGGGTTTCGAAGTAGTTAACTTCGAATGGTTTCGAAAGGTATCCACATGTTTTAAACTGAAGCCAAGTGCTTTAGAAAGCGTTGAGTTTTGATGCTTTCGAAAGGTTTTTATGAATGGTTTCGAAAGAGGTGCCCCAGGGTTTCGACAAGGTTGAAAAGGATGGTTTTTCCTATGTTTTCGTAAGGCAATGTTTAAAAGGTTTTAAAGGCGGATATCTGATATTTTGAAGCATTCGGAGAAAAGAAAGGAAATGTTTTCGAAAAGTAAAGTTTAATGGTTTCAAAAGGGTCTTTCAATGGTTTTGACGGGGTTGCCTTCAATGGTTTCGAAAGGGTTGTTTAAAGGTTTAAAAAAATGGTTTCGAATATAATGAATAGATGGAATAGCCTAAGTGTTTTCAAGTTATAAAGGACTTTAACTTACTTTAAATGGATAGATAATCCTTATTGAATATCATCAACTTTATTTTAAGTAAAGTATATATAACATGGAAAAAATAGCTTAGAGTAAAGTTGAAGATATACTTTCCTTTTACATGTATGATTTGATGGAAAATTATTTTGAAAAGGTTTTTAAGGAAAATTTAGAAGGTAGTTAACCCAATGAAAATTCGGACAGTCAGTCCACTTTAATTTAGACTGTTAGTCCAAGTTGAGGGCAGTCAGCCCAGAGGACAGTTAGTAGGCAGTCAGCATAGTATATAAACAGATAATTCATTTGTTATCATAACGGATCTAGCTACTTTTTCCAGACATATAGTCCACTTATTACTTGTTTTATGGACAGATAGTCCATTTATTAGCATAAAGGATATTGTTATTTTGATATAATCAGTTGGAGGCAGTCAGCCCAGACTTTAGATAGTTAGTCCATTTATTTTCTATTTTTAGCATAACGGATCTTGATATTATTTGCTATCATAATCAGTTTGATTAACCAGTTTGGTTGTCGGAAAGCATTTGCAAAATATATGTTTTGAAATAGGATACTAGTGAGGGCCCGTTCCACTAAGCAGCATGGTCTCACTCAATATTGTGAGAAATGCGGATTATGGATCTTAAGGCTAGAATAAACACTAGAGGGGGGGTGAATAGTGTTTTAAGGAATTACTAATTCTTTTTGAGTGTATATTAATTTGAACACAAATGTATGCAATATTTAGACACAGATATGATCACAGAATCAAACACAGATGCAAATATAAAGTAAAAGCAATAAAGGAAAGAACACACCGGATTTTATACTGGTTCGGAGTTACCCTTCATCCAGTCCCATAACACAAGTACGAATTTCCTTTCAAAATCAATTCTTACAATTACACCCTCGATTTCAAGGCCACGAGGTACACCACTCCAGATTCACAATCTTCTGGGTAGAGATACTTGATTTTACGGGCAACAAGTTCACCCAATTGATTTCCTAGGCTACAATCACACCTTATCTCACTTGATTGATTTTCCAGGCTACAATCACACCTTTTCTCGCTCGATTGATTACAAAGAAGCCTATAACTCTGAATAGCACTGGGATCTTGTTGAGATAGTGATAGAGAATCAAACCAGAGATGATCTAGTTAGATTCAATGAAGATTTCGGTAGAGTAATAGTAAAAATGTATATAAAGAAATGTGGAAGAAGAAGAGAAGTGAAAATCAGAAAAATATGAATATAAATTCGTTTAAAACATCCCCTATTTATAGTAGAACAACAGCCATGTCCATTCAGGAAAGGATATGACGAATAGACACTTCCTTTAAAATTTAAACTTTTGAAGTTAACTAACACCATGTCGACAAGGGTCCCTAGGGGTTGTCGACATGCCTAAGGTATTTTTGATAATTTGTTTTTCTTTTGAAAATAACTTCTATCTTATATTAAAACTATTTTAAACTTTGTACTATAGTTAAAGTACATAAATAAGTATAGAGAATAATATTTTGGTATATATAAAATTTTACTACAATTTTATATTTAAATCTAAGTATAAATATTAAAAGTTAAATATATTATAATTAAAAGATAGTTTAAAACCAAGGATAATTTGATATTGAAAATAAAGATCATTTTGAGGCTAAAAGTATTTTAAAAACCAGGATAGATGTTTTTGATTTTAAAAGGAAGATTTTGAAATCATTTTGAAAACAAGATATAATTTTGTAAAACATTTGAATAAAAGTTAGTGGATACAAAACAATGTTCCACTAGATTTTTCGTAGGTTCCGTCCCTTTAATAAGCTCGATGTGGATTCCATTCCACGAATAAAATGGATTTTAAGATGTTAGTGCTTTTCTAGGAGTTTTAACAAAATTCTAGACTTGATACTTATCTTGTACTATTGAAATCTTGAACTCTTGATATCTTGATACTCATGAGTCTTCAATCTTGATATCTTGAATCTCTATACTGTACAGTCTTCATTCTTGGTACCTGCATGGTTAAATCCTGCATATACATATATATCTAAACTATAATATTAGTATTTATATTTTATAATCTTATTCTAAGATTGTTGTCATCAAAACTAACTTCTCAAGGACTAACAATCTCCTCCTTTTTGATGATGACAACCTTTGTTTATAAAATATTACTTCTATCCTATTGACTCCCCCTAAAACTAATAACTCCCCTGAATCTATGCCTAACTATCCTATATTTTATACTTCTCCTCCTTTGTCATCAACAAAAACTAACTTCTGACCATATAACTCTCCCTTATTCTTATACTAAAGTACCTGCATAAAATATTTGGTGAAGTATATAATAGATAGATTAAGAATTATTTATACCTATTAGACATGAAAACTAATCAGAGATCATATAATATATATATATATATATATATACATATTATGTTTTTCACATCAATCCACACCAAATTAAATCAAATCAATTCAAATCAAAACAATCCATGAAATCAATTTTTAAAACAACGCAAACAAGTAAAATCAAACATTACGAGGAACTTCCACCCATCCTTCTTCTCCAAATATTGGATCTACTTTAATGGCATCCCAATTTTCATTGTCATTGGTGAGAGAGACTGAAGGATGTGCTTCATTATCATCTTTGTGCATGGAGGAAATCATCCATCGAATCGCATCGAAATGCTTTTCTTGTTCCTTGATCATCTGCATTTGACTTAACTCTAAGTGTCGCTGATTACGGAGAATGAAAGAAAGAATATTCTTGAAAGAATTAATGGTTTCTTCAAGATTTTCAGTCAAATTATGAATTGGATTGGCCATTTTTGAATTTATAAGAAGAAGTATAGATAGAGTAGATAAGAAATGATTTTGAGTGATGAATTTTGGAAGAAATATGTATTTATAGATGCAGGAATTCGTTTGAAATGAATAGATATAAGGTAGTTATTCAAATTTCAAAATATTAAAATGAGAAGTCATTTTTGACCAGTGTATGTCGACATGGGGTGTATGGGGTTGTCGATAGGGGTCAGTTCAATTTCATGACTTATTTTGAATTTGTGAATAATTGTGTATATGTATATATATTTCTATAATATACTAACATTTATTCTGATGATAAGATAAGCTAGATAACAGAACTGTAAGTCAATTTCATTTCATAGTAGATCGATAAAATGATTAAACATTAAGAAATACTAGAACATTTAAATTGGAAACAAACTAAAACAAATACAACAATAGGTAGAACTAGTTAGAGGATGATGAGGATGGAGATAATCCAAGTTTCTTGCTGACGTTGGAGAAAAACTTGTTCATCTTGGATGACATTTTATCCAATTTCTTACTAACGGATCTTTTAAGAATCCGTTGATTCTCAACAATAGTCTTTTTATTTTTGAGTAAGGTTTTGTTGGTTGGATTAGAGGGATAATCAATACTTTCCAAGGATATTTCACCTTCTTCTTCTTCTTCTTCTTCTATTTCCATTTCATCCCCTTCTTCTTCTTCTTCTTCTTCCTCCTCTTCCATCTTCTCATGAGCCAAACGCTCTTCCTTTTTTGGCAAGAGTCTCATATGGTTGAAAAATATATGGAATTTTCATAAGAGAAATGTTTGAGTGATTAAAAACTTTCCTTGAAGCAAATTCTTCTCCTTTGAAATCTACTCCAAAATAATTAAAAATCCGAGTGAGATAGATTCCATGATATAAAGTATTTTCACCCATTTCAAGATTTTTGGGATGAAGTTCATGCAAAATAACTTGCGCCCAATTAATATAATAATTTCCAAAAATAGCAAAAAGTGCTTTGCAAACTTTTGAAGTTGGATTGTTAAAACTTCCCGATCTTGGGGTCAAAGTATGTTGTAAAAGAAGATTAACAATTCTTGCTTTTGGTCGAAAATTTCAATTTTTGAATTCAAAGTTTTCATCTCCTTCAAAAATGTAATGAAATGTCTCATCATCATTTTCATCGATTTTAAAACTAGAAAGATCCATTCCCGTGCTTTTGTAATTGAGAATGGTATCCAAAATATCACAATTTAAAATGATTCTAGTGCCTTTGACATTACTCCAAATTTCATCATCATTTCCATTATAAAATCCACGGTTGAGATTTGCATAGAAAATTTTAACAAGATTTGGATAACCAACAAAATCATTTTGTGAAGCATCAACAAGACTAAGAATTTGATTGTTTGCAAAAAGTGAATCAATTTCATAAGAAGAGAAATCTTGAAATATAGAAAATTTTCCGGGATGGACTTTTCCATAGTTAGCATAGTTGATATATGCTTTTATAGCCTCTGGATCATTGAAGAGTTGCTCTTTCATGTTTCTGGAAAGTCTCATTGTGGAGGGGTTGCTTGAAGAAGCCATTAGAGTAGAGAGTAGAGAGCTTGATATTTTGAAATAAGAGTTTGAATTTGAAAATGAAAGTGAAAAGTTGTGATAAGAGATAGTAAATAAATAGATTCTCAAAGGACAGGTTCTCTGGTCAAAAGGTAGCTTTTAAGAGTTTTGAAAGAAGTGAAAAGATGGAGGGATATTCAATCATTTGAATTTAAATTTGAATTTCAAACTTCTGTACCCTTGTGGACAACATGGAGGGGACCATGTCGACAGGTGTCCTTGAATTTTCATGCTTTATTTCTTTTAAGAATTCTAATATATATATTTATTATTTTTAATATCTATATATATATATCTGGAATATTACTAGAATTATAGTATATTACATAATATTATGATAAAAAATAATAATAAAGTAATAATAAAATAATAGTAAAAATATAATAATATAATTAGAATTTAAAATTCAAACGACACACCAATTCAAAATCAATCAATCAATCATTCAATCCTAAGCATGCAATTTCAACCAATGTATTGTAAACGTGTACCTTTTTCTAAGTCCGTTTCTCTGGATTTGTTGGAGTCGTGAATTGCCGTGAAACACATATTTGAATTGTTAATCCTCTTATTCGCGACTTAACAGGAGACGACTTAAGGAAGAGTCCGACCTAACAGCATACGACTTAAGATAATCTGTTACTTAAGAGCTAAGACCGACTTAAGGAGTTTGCCGACTTAAGGAACACTCCGGTTAAGGAATGCTCCGAGTTAAGTGGGTTGCCGACCTAAGAAACACTCCGGTTAAGGAATGCTCCGAGTTAAGTGGGTTGCCGACCTAAGAAACACTCCGGTTAAGGAATGCTTCGAGTTAAGTGGGTTGCCGACCTAAGAAACACTCCGGTTAAGGAATGCTCCAAGTTAAGTGGGTTTCCGACCTAAGAAACACTCCGGTTAAGGAATGCTCCGAGTTAAGGAGGGTTCCGAGTTAAGAAACCTACGACTTAAGACTGTTGCCAACTTGATGACTTAAGGATCTCCGACCTACAACTTATGGTAAGTCGCTGCCGACCTATGACTTCAGTTGAATAGCTCGTATTCAGGAGTAACTAAAAGATAAGAGCTCCTATCTCGTCGCCGACCTAAGACCTATGACTCGCTATAAGTCGGCACCGACCTAGGACTTGACGAACATAATCTCACCCAGAATCAATCCTATAAATAGAGCTCCAACTCCAACGAGAGGGGGACTTTTGCCATTCATTTCTTCAAGCGCCATTACTCTGTCGAAATCTCCATTCATTCAGCAATCAAAGATCTCCAAACATTCGAGACGCTACAACAAGCTTCGATAGGAATTCCTTACATCCAACACGGATTCATCGAGTTTCATCGTCGAAGATTGAGCTAGTAGTCAAGATTGTTTCTTGTGATCAAATTGTACTGTTTTCATAAGAGATTTGTATCGATTTGTAATCGGATTCAATAATAAAGAGATTCAAAGTGGACGTAGGCTTAATCTCAAGCCGAACCACTATAAATTACTGCCTTTTACTGCTTTTCTGCTATTTTACTGCTTAAATTATGTTCCCGTCACGCGGGTGGTGCTTTCACGATTCTATTACACACACCGGGTGTTAGCGTTCACTTTTTAGCGTTAACATTTTGGTGCTTTCACTGAGAACCCAACTCAGGCTACTACTCACCATTGCTTCACAGAAGTTTGCTGAAAGAATTTCCTACAAAACTAGAAGTCTATCAGACATAATGGCTCCTGGAAGGAAACGAAAGTCTGTCAGAACTGATGATGACCGTGACAATACTGCCACTTCTCTCTCTCCAAATCAGGCAGCTCCAAGCGTCGGTGTGACGCGACAGGAGTTAGATGCTGCTGTATCCGGACTGTACCAGCAGATTGAAACTCAGAATAATCTGATGATGGAAAAGCTGAATGCTCTATTTGGGGCGAATCAAAGACCAGTAAGTAATGAGGAAAACTTTGCTAATGCTGCTCCCAATTCCGAGGGGAGAAATATTCCTCACAGGGGATCAGGTGCTGCTGAAGGGGCACCCCTCCAGGCTGAAGGATCCAGGCCGTCACCAGTTCTTCGTGAACATTTACCTGGACAAACCCCCGAAAAGATGGCCGAGGTCTATTCTGCGAAATCTCTAAACAATGAGGAATATCTTTCTGACATGATCAAGAAAATAATGAAAGAGAGCATGCAAAGAGATGAAGATGAGAGCGAATGGGGATTCGCACCGAGTAGAACTCCATTTACCGAGAAGATTCTAAAGGCTGAATTTCCTAGAATATTTGTTCCCCCCACCATTCCTGCTTATCGGGGAACAAGTGATCCAAATCAATTCTTGTATAAATACGACTGGCACATGACCGGCGCAAGAGCAACTGATGAAATAAAGTGCCGATATTTCCCAGTATATTTGGAAGGAGTAGCACTTCTCTGGTTTACCAAGCTTCCTGTCCGATCTGTAGATCAGTTTTCCGATCTGACCCGAAAATTCAAAGAGCAATTCAGGCTATGCGCTTCAAAGGCAAAAGACATAATGTCATTGTCCAGTCTTGAACAGAATCCGGGAGAGCCTATTAAGTCATTCCTGAACCGCTTCAATATAGCTCTGGCAGAAGTCGATAACGCAGAGCCATGAATGATCTTGACCTATTTGATGCGTGCTATCGACAAATCGAGCGAATTTGGAAAATGGCTGAAGATGAAGGAACCAAATTCGCTTGAGAAATTCTACAAAAAGGCTGACGAATTTATACGCCTAGAGAATCTTTCCGCATCAGCTAAAGTTGTGACAACAGTGGTGGAAAATAATGCTACAGTTCAAAGCAAGAAAGAACCTGCAAATCAGAAAAGGGAAAGTAATGGTGGGAAGAGGCAAAAAGATCTCAAAAAGCCCCGCTTCCTTAAACCTTCAGACTTTACTCCTCTGACCGATACCCCGGAGAATATTTTCATCGCCACTAAGGATGCTGTTGAATTTCCAAAACCACCGGCCATGAAAGTTGGGAAGAATGCTGTTCAAAGCGAAAGATTTTGCAAGTTTCACAACCAACCAGGGCATGATACCAATGAGTGCCGCCACTTGAAAAGCCTGATTGAAGAATTGTTAAGAGAGAATAAGTTGCAGCAGTACGTCAAGAGGAATAGAAAAGACCCGTCTTCATCTAACCAGGGGCAACTACCCCCAGCTCATTCATCTGGTTCAGGAGAGAGGCCTGCTGAAAAGGAAAGACCTGTTATCAATGTGATCACAGGAGGACTTCATCCAACTGGCAGGAGTTGGGGTGAGATGGAAAGGTATGCTAGAGCTTTGAAGTATGCTCCGACTGAAGAAAGTGTCTTGATCTTGGAAGATGCTGCACCTCTAAAGCAGCAGAAGACTTTTCACGATGATATTATGTTCAGAACCAGGGATTCTATTGATGTGGAAGCTCCTACTGAGGACCCTTTGGTTGTTTCTGTCGGTATTGGGCCGGCTATTGTCAGAAGAGTTCTGGTTGATAGTGGTGCTTCGTGCAACATACTCTTTAAAAGGACATTTGACCAAATGAAAATTCCAATGACAGATGTACAAGCCTCTTCACACAAAATTGCCGGATTTACAGGAGAGCTGAAACAGCCAATTGGAACGGTGGACTTGTTTGTTGAAATGGGCGAAGGGCAGAAGAAGTTGGTTCGGAAGCAAACTTTTGTAATTGTTGATGGATTCTCCGCCTATAACACTTTCTTGGGTCGGCCTACTCTTGCTGCTTTCAGGGCCGTCCTCGCTCCATGGTGCTTAACAATGAAATTTCCTACTGATAATGGGATTGCTGTTATTAAAGGAGATCAGAACGCAGGACGAGAATGTTAGCTTGTAGAACTCCGAGAGGCCAGGAAAAGAGAAATGGGGAAAGATGCGGCAGCTCCGCTCCGCATCAAGGAACCAACCCTGTAGCAACTACGGAGTGGCCCCTGTACTAGCGAACACAGCAATGCAAGAAAAGAAATGGATCCCAGGAAAGCCAGTACAGGGGAAAATAGAGTGGTACCCGTGGAGGTAACGGTACCAATATCTGTTGACTCGAAAGACCCGAACAAAGTACTCAATGTGGGTTCACAGCTAAGCATAACAGTTCAAAACACGCTGATATCATTCTTAAAAGTCAATCTAGATGTGTTCGCTTGGTGTCACGCTGATATGTGTGGGATCTCCCTGGAAATTGCTGTACATACTCTGAACATTGATCCAAAATTCACGCCAGTGAAACAGAAAAGAAGAACTCAAGGCCCAGAAAGATCGACAGCACTAAAGGAAGAAGTCGATCGGCTCATGGAGAACGGCTTTATCAGAAACTCCACTTATCCAAATTGGGTTTCAAATCCAGTATTGGTCAAGAAGGCAAATGGAAAGTGGAGAGTATGCATAGATTTCTCAGATTTAAACAAAGCATGCCCCAAAGATTGCTTCCCGCTGCCCAGAATTGATCAATTGATGGATGGAACAGCTGGGCATGAGTTGTTATCGTTTATGGATGCTTACTCCGGATACAATCAGATTATGATGCATGAGCTGGATCAGGAAGACACAAGCTTTATTACAGATGTGGGTCTCTACTGCTACAAAGTTATGCCTTTCGGATTGAAAAATGCTGGGGCAACCTACCAAAGGCTCGTCAATGCAATGTTCAAGCCTCAGATTGGTAGAACCATGGAAGTTTATGTCGACGATATGTTGGTAAAATCAAAGAAAGCTGTAGATCACATGGGACACTTGGAGGAAATGTTCGCAATTCTTCGAAAATACGGAATGAAGCTCAATCCATTAAAATGTTCGTTCGGAGTAGAATCCGGGAAATTCTTGGGTTTCATTATGAGCGCCAGGGGCATTGAAGCCAATCCTACTCAAATCACAGCTCTAAGGGAGGTCAAAGCCCCTAAAACAAAGAAAGAAATGCAAAGTCTCAATGGAAAAGTCGCTGCTCTGAGTCGCTTCATTTCCAAAGCCACAGACAAATGCATTCCCTTCTTTGACGCTCTAAAGAAAGGAAAGAATTTTTTTGAATGGACTCCCGAATGCCAGAATGCTTTCGATGAACTAATTCATCATATGGAAACACCTCCGGTTCTCTCCAAGCCTACTGATGGTGAAG
This sequence comes from Allium fistulosum, assembly GCA_030737815.1. Taxonomy (NCBI): domain Eukaryota; kingdom Viridiplantae; phylum Streptophyta; class Magnoliopsida; order Asparagales; family Amaryllidaceae; genus Allium; species Allium fistulosum. The sequence goes on along the minus strand of CM060904.1, from coordinate 576,753,121 downwards.
ACCTTTTCATCTATTTAGCAATTTCATCTCACGCCCTCAGTGCAGCACTTGTACGGGAAGATATGAAAGTACAGCGTCCAGTCTATTACATCAGTAAACGGTTCACTGGGGCGGAGATGAATTATTCGAAGATAGAAAATCTCGCCTATTGTTTGCTAATTGCTTCCAGGAAGTTGAGACCATACTTTCAAGCTCATCCTATCAAGGTTCTTACTGATCAACCTCTAAAGCAAGTCCTGTTTCGTCTTGAAACTTCGGGTCGTTTTTTGAAATGGAACATTGAACTTAGCCAGTATGACATCACTTACCACCCCCGAAGAGCAATCAACGGACAAGCTTTAGCATATTTCATTGCGGAATCTATTGACAAAGGAGACAATAAGGAAGAAACAGCTGACTGCATTCCAATACAGTGGAAGTTATATGTTGACGGCTCAAGAAATGATTATTGTTCTGGGGCAGGGGTTGTAGTTGAAACCCCCGAAGGACGATCATTATGTTATGCATTGAGACTGGAATTTCCTTCAACAAACAATGAAGCAGAATATGAAGCACTTATTGCCGGTTTAAAAATCGCCAAGGAACTAAACATCAAAGTGTTATAGATTTTCAGCGATTCTCAGCTTATTGTTTGCTAGGTGAAGAAAGAATTTCAAGCCAAAGGAGGAAATTTGCCTGCATATTTGACAAAAATTTCCGAACTCCTCAATGATTTCGATCACTATTCAATAAGCCACATACCTCGAGAGGAAAATATGAAGGCAGATTCTCTAGCAAAGTACTCAAGTTCCGGAGAAGCTCAATTACTGGGATTAGTTCCTGTAGAAGTTCTGTCAGCTCCAAGCATTGATGAAATGGATGTTGATTGGATTATGGCTACGTCTCAAGAGCATGAATCATGGATGACTCCAATCAAAGAATACCTACTCAGTGGTTCCCTGCCAGAAAGTTCTAAGGAACGTCGAAAACTATTGAGGAAAGCGTCAAGGTACATAATTCAAGATGGCCGATTGTACAGACGGGGATTTTCAATGCCTCTGCTCCGATGTGTAACTAAGGAAGAAGCCAAGACAATTCTAGCCGAGATACACGGAGGAGAATGTGGAGATCATTCAGCTGGTCAAACTTTAGCCAAGAAAGTTCTCCGATATGGGTATTTCTGGCCTGACATTAACCGAGATGCTGCTATTTACTCTAGAAAGTGCGACAAATGTCAAAGATTTGCAAAAATCCCAAAAGAATCTTCCACCAAACTCACACAGATGGTCAGCCCATGGCCATTCGCCATTTGGGGGATAGATCTAATCGGACCATTACCAGTTGCCAAATCAGGAATCAAATATGCTATCGTAGCCGTTGATTATTTCACCAAGTGGGCTGAAGCTGAACCTTTGGCCACCATTACTTCTAAAAAGATGATAAATTTTGTAACGAAAAATATCATTTGTAGATATGGTGTGCCACAGAAAATAATCACAGACAATGGTACTCAGTTTGAAAGTGAAGAGTTCCAGGATTTTTGCAAACGATTGAGAATTCAGAAAAGCTTCTCAGCAGTGGCTCATCCGCAGGCAAACGGGCAAGTGGAAGCAGTAAATAAAATCATCAAGTCAACCATCAAAAAGCAACTTGAAAGAGCAAAAGGTGGTTGGGTTGATAAGCTTCCATTAGCATTATGGGCATACAGGACTACTCACAAAACTGCAACTGGGCACACTCCATTTTCACTGGCATACGGATCAGAGGCAATGATTCCAGTGGAAGTAGAAGTTCCTTCACATAGAGGAGTTCATTTCAACGAAGCTGAAAATGAAAAGCTACAACTTGAAGCACTTGATTTTCTTGATGAGAAAAGAGAAGAAGCTAGGCTCAGAGTTTCAGCTTATCAGCAAAGGATAGCCAGGCACTTCAACTCTAAAGTTCGCCAACGCAGCTTTGAGGTCGGGGACTTAGTTTTGAAAAGGATCATGACGGCAACTGGTGTGTTTGGACCAAACTGGGAAGGACCATATGCCATTGGCAGTAAACTTCTTGATGACACTTTCAAACTCATAACTGTTGAAGGAGATCCAATTCCAAGAGCCTGGAACAGCAACCACTTACGTCCTTATTTTACTTGAAAGAAAAAGCTTTGCTCAAAATTGTAAAATAGTGATGAATGTATCAGTTGTATTGTAAAACATTGTAAATCAGTGTGAATGAATGAAAGCTATAAAGTGGATGTAGGCCCGATTCTTGGCCGAACCACTATAAATCTTGTGTTCTTTACTATTTCATAATGCCTGTTTTATTTCGATATGTAAATACTTTAAATGTATTGCTAAAATGTCGATTCAAAATTGCAGGACATTAAAACAAGGCTTGCTCGTCACAAAGCCAAGCGACCTCTATAAATCACCTGTTAAGCAAATACCAAGCGACAAAAAATTCCAAATACAAATCCTATACAAGGAGAACTTCACATAAAAAGTTGGCGACTCCACTGTGGCAAACCTTTGTTAATTGGTTGAGATTGTCGATATGAACAAACATCCAACTAGATAACTTGCGTTTGTCCCGTGAAGTCGTTCAACAGTGAAGTCCACTTCTTCGAACACAGCAATGTAAGGAAAGAAGATGCGCTTGGAAACGATAATAAAAGATCACTAATGAGCAGATGATGAGAGAACATTGCCAAGCAAACAAAGAAGCAGCCAAAAGGAGGTATGCTTCTCAATAAAAGGGCCAGTAAGAACCACCGAAGGGACGCCTTCCCAAGCAGAAGGAACAGGGCCCTTGCTAATTGATCGTGATGCATCCGATCAGGCAGCTTGCGTCCGTCCCGTGGATCTACTTGCCCCTGAGACGCAACCTTCATGGCACACCAAACAACCAACGCTCCTTCTCAAAGGTCAACAAAGCCCTCTAACGAGGCACGCCAAAAAATGAAAGTGCTTTCCTCAATCAAAAAAGATTGGTGGAACCACCGGAGGGGCACCTTCCCAAGCTGAAGGAACAGGGCCCTTGTTAGTTAATTGCGATCGTTTGTGCAAACGAACATCCAATCAAGCAACTTGCGTCCGCCCCGTGGATCCACTCAACCATGAGAAAGTAACTTCCAGGCAATCAAAAAGCCCTCTTCGGAGGCACAAGCCCTCTTCGGAGGCACATGACCTCTTCGGAGGCAAAAGCCCTTTCCCAAGGCACCACAAGCCCTCTTCGGAGGCACATGACCTCGTCGGAGGCAAAAGCCCTTTCCCAAGGCACCGCAAGCCCTCTTCGGAGGCACAAGCCCTCTTCGGAGGCACAAGCCATTTTCGGAGGCACAAGACCTCTTCGGAGACACAACTCTTTAAGAGAAGCCCTCTCCGGAGGCATGTCCCAAAATAGAATACTCGAACGAAAAGCCTTCTCCGGAAGCACAATTCAACTCTCAAAGGAAGGTTAACTTGTTCATCTCAAAAAGTTCCTCCTAAAAAAGTTGAAATGCTACAAAATTCTTTCAGAAAAGTTCATTTCACTGCATAGGAAAATTCACTTTTTAACAAATAAAAGTGATCATCCCCGAAAGTTGAAGCGTTCTTCAGAAAGAGAAAATAAAAACTCCTCTAAAGACTAGATATACTCTATTAAAAGCAGAATGACTCTTCCCTTAAAAGTGGAGTAATTATTCTCTGAAATAAGAGTATTAGTCTTGAAAAAGCTAGGAATATTGCAATGCACTTACGGTATGGGGGCAATACTATACAATTCAATTATATTAATAAAAGCAACATGCCACAAGTTCATTGCAATATCACGAAAAATAGATGTGGAATAAATGTATTCCCAAACACAGACAAAAAGTTTGTACAAGTAAAAGGAATCGTTTATTCTACACTAAAAAAGAGAAACAGATGCGTTCTCACATACACAAGAATTTGTACAAGTAAAATTACTGTTTTATTTAGTACTATGAAAATTCTTTACATGTGCAGATATCTCAAAAAAGCAAAAGCAGGGACCGGTACCCGCACAATCTCCGGTCTATACATGTAAAAAGCAAAATAAGAAGTAGAAAGTCCAGCTTGTCACTCCTTCTTTCCGCCACCCTTGGAGCCTTTGCTTGGCCTAATAGTTAATTTCGGAATCCGATGTGGACGGGACGGAGAAGGAGGAGTGGTTGGGTCTTCTTCTGTTTTGTCTTCCCCAGTCGAAGCACTTCTCTTCTTCTTCCTTATGGCACGCTTCCCCTTCCTCTTCGAAGAAGATTCGCTCCTCGAAGTAGCAAGCAATGTTGAAAGCTTCGGGTCATCATCTAGAGACCGCTCCGGGGTCTTCTCGATGTCTTCAAGATCCTCCGCCTTCTGCTCCTGCAAAACAGCCGGATCGTCCAGGCCTTGAAGAGCTTCGATTTTTTCTGCCTGCAATCCCGGTTGGGAAGCAGAAGGAGGAGTAATCTGTGAAGATGGAGGGACAGCAACTGAAGGAGTGGAAACTTGTGCAGTGTTTGGTGCCTCCGCTGTAGAAGAAAAGAAGTTAAAATCAACATCTCCCGAAAATAGAGAAGGTATCGGTTCACCAAAGTTTAAGTAACAAGTAAGAAGGTCATCAAACTCGGTTAAATTAAATAACTGGTTCATTGGGCCCGGGACGACGCCAAAATTACCTGGAGGAGTTGGCTTCGCAAGGTCAATCTCAAATTTCTCGGCTTCAGTATCGTCCGGTGCCTCATCCTCAGTGGGAGTGGTCGCAGTTTCTTGGGCAATTTTAGCTGGGAGTGAAGAATGGGAGCCGGAATCCATAATGTTTACATCGGCCGAAGTGGAAGTATGAACATGGGCAGTTAAAGGAGCTTCCTCTTTTGAAAGCTCTTCTCCCGGTGATTCAGCCCGTGCTTTAGCAAGCTGCTCCTTCCCTTTAACAAGAGCGGCGCGAGCCTCATCATCAAGATAGCGAGCCTCGAGTTCTGCTTCATCATAGCCGACACCTTTAAACATATCAATTGCGGCTTCCCACACTTCAGCCAGAGTGATTTCATAATCAGGACCTAGAAAAGCAAGGCTCCCACGACCCAGAACGCTGTGTAAATAAAAGTCGAATAAGGTAGAGCTGATGTTTGCTTTCGTTGCCTCATGTGATTGCTCAGCCGCTTCTTTTTCGGCAACGGCAGCAACCCGACCAGTAATAGCCTCATCACGCTCTATCTCAGCTTTAGCGAGTCGAGACTTTAGTAACTCAATCTCCACGTTCTGGGAGGTGACTTTTTCCCGCAGTTCGGCGTTTTCTGTGCGATATTTCTCAGTAATGTGCTGCTCAGCGGCAAGCTTCATTTCGACATCTCTTTGTGCAGCATGTGCGTCCCGCACTTGCTTCTGAAAGACTTCTTCTTTTTGAGTATGTGATGCAGAAGAAGAGGAAAGATTTTCCTTAAGCTGCTTAACTTCAGATTCAAGCCTTGCATTGTCATCCGCGATGTTCGTCATCTCCGCGTCATGCTGCTTGCACCATTTATCCCATTCAGCTTTATCATTCTCCAGAGTCAGCATGTTTTCAAGATTCATATGGTTGACTCTCTGGAGTTCATCAACAAGTTTCTGCCATTGCGACATCCTCTCAATGTTAAGCCGAACTGCATCGAGACTTTTAAGCATGTCTTGCTTATCGATTGGGACCAAATCCAGGTCAAAACGCACTCCTTTTAAGCACCAGTTCGGAAACCGGCTTTGAAGTGTTGGAGGGCCATCTTTAACCTGATATTGGGGCTTGCTGATGATCGTTTGGATATCGGTTTTCTTTAAAGGAGGAGAGCCGGCCGGAATATCAGAAGAAATGGGAGCGTTAGTCTTCTCAGAAATAACAGACGCGTCACTTGGCTTGGACCGTTTGCTCGATTCGTCAGTAATCTGAGTTTTTCCCTTATCATCATAAGACTTTCGCTTATAAGAATAGTCACTTCTGTGAGAAGAATCATATCGTTCAGCATCTTTTCTTCTCTGCCACTGATCATAATCCCGCTTCTCTTGAGCTTTCCTTCGAGCCCTTTCCTCATCTGTCTCGCTCGGGGCATCGAGATATTTCCTAAAGTTATAAGATCCACGGCCTCCATGGCGCTGAAATGAATCATAGTATGAGCCGGTACGTTCCATCGGAGAATCTGAAAACGGAAAAGAAGTAAAGTTTAGAAATTTCCAGAAAGAAAGAGTAAATGCTTATAAGTGCAGAAAAATCCTAAGTGTGTGCGGCGTGCGAACTACGTGCGTCAAGCTACAAACCACGCTTTAGTGCGGGAACGGAGACGACAGGTGTAGAAGGCGTCGAAGTTTGTTTCAAAAAGGAAGTCGCTTCAACGACAGGAGAGTTCGCTTTTGGAATATTATCCTTGAAAAGCTCTTGAGAAGTTATCATTATGTCACTCAAGTCATCAAAGGTGTCATCATTATGATACTCAGCAGAATTCTCCTTCTCAACTTCCACATCGGCAGATTTTTCAAAAATTCGAGGATTTTCTTCCTCTTCAATAATTGGAGCAAGTGCCGGACGTTCCCGCAACACCAATAGAAGTAGAACACTTTACTAATGCAGTGTCTATAGTTGGCTCCTCTGAAGCCATCTCTTCCATTGAAGCTGGGGCATCTGATGTCTGTGCTGGAAGATTAGAAACTTCACGAGGCTGGGTAAAGTGAGAAGAGTGTAAAAGGCCGAATTGATGTAAAAATTCGTCTGTCAATAGAAACTGGATACTCCTCTCCTCAACCGGCACCGCCATAAGCCTCTCAAAAGTCACTTTGTGACCGGGATCTCTAGAAAGAGGAGGAAGTGCTGAAAAGAAAAAAGGCAAAGTTAGCACTTGGTAACTCATACTTCGGTAAGTTTGAAAGAACATGAGAAACAGAGACAAGTGATCTTACTTCCTACTCTCCAGATAGCGTAAAATCCCGGGGGACAGCGAACATAGAAAAACGGGCTTAGGAAACTATGAACACTCTAAGGGAGACCGGTGATCAATTTACGATTTCTAGCACTCCTTACGACTGTGATAGAAGGATGATCTTTGTTTTTGGCGAAAGTGCACAGATAGCGAATTTCTGCAAAACTGGGAAAACGGTCCAGTGTTCTCCTAAAAAGCACACACAGTCCCAGCAAGATGGAATAGCCGTTGGGGTGTAGTTGAAAAGGGGAAATAGATAGTCGGAGGAGAAGTTCTCGAAGACAGTCATTAAATGGGGGGATAGCTCCACTCAAACACATTTGGCGGTTAACTGCGACAAAGCCATGGGGCGGCCTATCAGCAGTATCATTTATTCCAGGGAGCAAAGCGTCAGCTTCGGCGATGCCAAACTGGATGCATAGTTGACGAAAGACTTTATGGCTCAGAGTGGTAGAAATCCTTTCTGGAGGATCATTTAGCGGGACAGCAACGGGAAATGTATCTTCAACTTGCTCTATTCCTTCTTGTGGAGAAGACATTCTACACAATCAGCTGAATGTTCAAATGTGAAGGTGCACGTTTCCTAAAAAGTGTGGAGTGCTGTGCAAAACTAATGAAAAATAAAAGGCAAGCATAACTGGAATTAAACTAGTTGACAATCAATCGATTACTAAATTCCAGAACCTGTTAATGTTCAAGTGTAGTGTTAATACAGACAAATCAGTTTCGGTTGACTATCACGATTTTGTTTTAATACTTCACTTGAATTGGTTATTGTACAGCATTTCATTCATATTCATTCAATTTAACTTTTTCTTTATCAACTAATCTGTCGTTCGATGTGGGCAGTCAGTGATAGTATATTCGACCCAGTATTTTGTAAATGTTGTATTAAGCAGGATTGTTAGCTTGCAAATTGAAGCAATCTGCAAAAAGAAATACATGCAACACAGTTCATAGTTCAACAAGTTCGAAGTCCAGGCAAAGTTTAAAAGCCAAGTGCTAAGTCGCCGAAGATTCAAGTACTAACTCGATGACGACTTAAGAAAGATTTCCTATGGGTTAAGTTAAGTCGTTGGTTCTCTGATTCTTTGGGTCATCAGCCATAACACATAAAGATATAAAGTTCCGGTTGAAGACAACACATGTGCTAACTCGTCCACGACTTAAAGGTTATGAGGCGAGCTAGGGTAAGTCGTTTATACTACAAGTCGTTGGCATTTCAGATCAGCAATTCCTGAGTCATAGGTCGGATAAAGAAGCAAAAGCTCTAATTCGAGGCAACAAGAAATCCTCCAAGTCCTAACTCGGAAACGACTCAAAACTTAGGTCACGTGAAATTGCTAAGTCGGTTCCGACTTAAATCATGGAAGTCACTGGGTCACACGAAATTGCTGAGTCGTGACCAAGCCAGAATCTCAACCAGCTTTCTTCCCTAACTCTTAACCCGTTAACCCAATAGCCTCACAGCCAACGGCAATCCTCGTTCCCTCACACCACCGGATCACCCAAAGAACCAATTCGAATCGCCTCAGATTCGCTGTGAATCCGATATATTCCTGCTCTATCACAACTACAACATGGTCGATGGCAATTGCAAGACAATCGAAGGGTTATTCATGGTGAATCGCGGCGCCTAAAAACAAGTGGGAGTCGAAAATTGGGAGGTTATCAATTCGACAATGGACATGGGTGAACGAAGATCGGATCGGATCGACTTACGAAGTATAACGGGAAGATGATCAGCGATTGAATGGTTGGAGTTTATCTCTAAAAGCTCTAAATCGCGTCAATGGCTGATTCGAGAAGAAGAATAGGTGAGGAAGAGGGAGAGTTTCTCAACTATTTATACGCTGGAAGGTGAGTCGACTTACATGGTGTACGACCTAAGACTTATGTTAAGTCGTCTCCGACCTAACCAAAAAGCAAATTAAGAAAATCGAAGTATATGACCAACGACTTAGGCACACACTTCGAGGGGCAAATGTTAATCCTCTTATTCGCGACTTAACAGGAGACGACTTAAGGAAGAGTCCGACCTAACAGCATACGACTTAAGATAATCTGTTACTTAAGAGCTAAGACCGACTTAAGGAGTTTGCCGACTTAAGGAACACTCCGGTTAAGGAATGCTCCGAGTTAAGTGGGTTGCCGACCTAAGAAACACTCCGGTTAAGGAATGCTCCGAGTTAAGTGGGTTGCCGACCTAAGAAACACTCCGGTTAAGGAATGCTCCGAGTTAAGTGGGTTGCCGACCTAAGAAACACTCCGGTTAAGGAATGCTCCGAGTTAAGGAGGGTTCCGAGTTAAGAAACCTACGACTTAAGACTGTTGCCAACTTGATGACTTAAGGATCTCCGACCTACAACTTATGGTAAGTCGCTGCCGACCTATGACTTCAGTTGAATAGCTCGTATTCAGGAGTAACTAAAAGATAAGAGCTCCTATCTCGTCGCCGACCTAAGACCTATGACTCGCTATAAGTCGGCACCGACCTAGGACTTGACGAACAGAATCTCACCCAGAATCAATCCTATAAATAGAGCTCCAACTCCAACGAGAGGGGGACTTTTGCCATTCATTTCTTCAAGCGCCATTACTCTGTCGAAATCTCCATTCATTCAGCAATCAAAGATATCCAAAATTCGAGACGCTACAACAAGCTTCGATAGGAATTCCTTACATCCAACATGGATTCATCGAGTTTTATCGTCGAAGATTGAGCTAGTAGTCAAGATTGTTTCTTGTGATCAAATTGTACTGTTTTCATAAGAGATTTGTATCGATTTGTAATCGGATTCAATAATAAAGAGATTCAAAGTGGACGTAGGCTTAATCTCAAGCCGAACCACTATAAATTGCTGCCTTTTACTGCTTTTCTGCTATTTTACTGCTTAAATTCTGTTCCCGTCACGCGGGTGGTGCTTTCACGATTCTATTACACACACCGGGTGTTAGCGTTCACTTTTTAGTGTTAACATGAATTATCTGTCTTCTGATCATCATCGCTTGAGGACGAGTCTGAGTCATCTAGAGTAGCGGTAAATGCACGTTTTCGTTTCTTTGCGGAATCATTGTTTATAGGAAGATTTTTCTTATCTGGATGTGGACAGTCTCTTTTGATATGGCCTGGTTCATCACAGTTGAAACATTTGATATAGTTTGGCACTTCATTTTGATTACCAGAATTCTTATAGTTGTTTCTCTTGAGATTATTCATCTTTTTGTATTTCAGGAATTTCCGAAAGTTCTTGGTCATAAAGGCTATCTCTTCATCATTATCGCTGTTTGAGTCTGATCCATCGGTCAATGCATTGAATGCAATTGATTTCTTTTCAGATGCTTTGCTTTCTCTTCTCCCAATCATTTGAACTTCAAACGACATTAGATTTCCAATTAATTCTTCTATCTTTAAGGTACTGATGTAATTTGCCTCTTCGATCGCAAGTGTCTTTTGATCCCATTCTGGAGTAAGAGAATTTAAGATTTTTCTGACTTGATCTTCTTTCGAAAATACCTTTCCCAAGGATATTAGAGAATGTACAATATCCTGAAATCTACTATACATATCTGGAATAGACTCATTAGGATTCATTTTAAATAACTGAAACTGATTTGTGAGCATGGAAATTTTGGTCTGTTTAACTTTGCTTGTTCCTTCGTGAGTAACTTGCAAAGTTTTCCAGATTTCATATGCATACTTACAAACTGACACTCTATTAAATTCATTCCTATCAAGTGAACAAAAAAGAATATTCATAGCTTTAGAGTTATTTTGTGCGACTGTCTTTTGCTCAGCAGTCCACTGTGCAAAATTAGTTGTGGGTTCAAAATATTCAGTCTGTGTGATATTCCAAGTGTCTAGTCCTACCGATTGTAAATATATTTTCATCCTACATGCCCAATATGCATAGTTACTGCCATTAAAAAGTGGTGGTCTGGTAATAGACCGACCTTCTACAAATGAACTAGTGTTGGTAGTAAAAGCAATACCAGTTTTGGTAGCCATTTTGAAAATTTTCAAAATTTAGATTATGAAACTTTGAAAACCTTGCTCTGATACCAAATGTGAGAAATGCAGATTATGGGTCTTAAGGCTAGAATAAACACTAGGAGGGGGGGGGGGTGAATAGTGTTTTAAGGAATTACTAATTCTTTTTGAGTTTATATTAATTTGAACACAAATGTATGCAATATTCAGACACAGATATGATCACAGATGCAAATATAAAGTAAAAGCAATAAAGGAAAGAACACACCGGATTTTATACTGGTTCAGAGTTACCCTACATCCAGTCCCGCAACACTAGTATGGATTTCCTTTCAAAATCAATTCTTACAATTACACCCTCGATTTCAAGGCCACAAGGTACACCACTCCAGATTCGCAATCCTCTGGGTAGAGATACTTGATTTTACGGGCAACAAGTTCACCCAATTGATTTCCTAGGCTACAATCACACCTTATCTCACTTGATTGATTTTCCAGGCTACAATCACACCTTTTCTCGCTCGATTGATTACAAAGAAGCCTATAACTCTGAATAGCACCGGGATCTTGTTAAGATAGTGATAGAGAATCAAACCAGAGATGATCTAGTTAGATTCAATGAAGATTTCGGTAGAGTAATAGTAAAAATGTATATAAAGAAATGTGGAAGAAGAAGAGAAGTGAAAATCAGAAAAATATGAATATAAATTCGTTTAAAACATCCCCTATTTATAGTAGAACAACAGCCATGTCCATTCGGGAAAGGATATGATGAATAGACACTTCCTTTGAAATTCAAACTTTTGAAGTTAACTGACACCATGTCGACAAGGGTCCCTAGGGGTTGTCGACATGCATAAGGTATTTTTGATAATTTGTTTTTCTTTTGAAAATAACTTCTATCTTATATTAAAACTATTTTAAACTTTATACTATAGTTAAAATACATAAATAAGTATAGAGAATAATATTTTGGTATATATAAAATTTTACTATAATTTTATATTTAAATTTAAGTATAAATATTAAAAGTTAAATATATTATAATTAAAAGATAGTTTAAAATCAAGGATAATTTGATATTGAAAATAAAGATCATTTTGAGGCTAAAAGTATTTTAAAAACCAGGATAGATGTTTTTGATTTTAAAAGGAAGATTTTGAAATCATTTTGAAAACAAGATATAATTTTGTAAAACATTTGAATAAAAGTTAGTGGATACAAAACAACGTTCCACTAGATTTTTCGTAGGTTCCATCCTACTTAAGGTTCCATCCCTTTAACAAGCTCGAAGTGGATTCCATTCCACGAATAAAATGGATTTAAAGATGTCAGTACTTTTCTAAGAGTTTTAACAAAATTCTAGACTTGATACTTATCTTGTACTATTGAAATCTTGAACTCTTGATATCTTGATACTCATGAGTCTTCAATCTTGATATCTTGAATCTCTATATTGTACAGTCTTCATTCGTGGTACCTGCATGGTTAAATCCTACATATACATATATATCTAAACTATAATATTAGTATTTATATTTTATAATCTTATTCTAAGGTTGTTGTCATCAAAACTAACTTCTCAAGGACTAACAAATATTAGTAAACCAAGATGTAACCGAATTATTCACATCAGAATTTTTGTCTCACTCGAAGTTTTTATTTCCCCTTAAACTCCCGGATGCTCAAAATTGATTTGAGTAGGCTTAGGGTTTAGGTTTTTGAGTTTTCACAGTTTTGGAGAATAAAGCTTCTAGAGACGAGAAGATGGTTGATGGATAGCTATTTTAGGAATTTAGTTCATTTTTTTTTGTTTTCGCCGTGTATTAAGTTAGATATGACTATATTGCTTTGACCATCTAAGGGGGCATCGTCATATGTCGCTCTTGGCGTATTATTGTAAATTATATTTGATCATTGCCTGGGACACGTTTTGGGGTCTTTGTAACTTGGATATGACTTTGTTTGAAATGTAATCACTATAATTGTTTTTTGGAAACCTGTGCTTTTGTTCATATTCAAGTGCTTCTGATATTATGAATACCATTAGCATTACCATATTTCGTCACCAGAAGTTAATACTATGGATGACTGCAGCATCTGCAGCTGTAATGGCCCAAGATTTTAGGAATTTATTCTGAAAAATATAAATAAGTTTAAAATAATTTTTAAATAAATTTTAAAGAGTAATTGATATAGCTTGATAGTGTATCTGTATGTGTGTACATGTGTGCACAGGAAATGCACATGAACTAGAGCTAAATTCCTGAACTCTAAAAAAATAAAATAAATACATATTGATGTGTATGGAAATATATATATATATATATATATATAGATTAAATCCTTAAAAGCTATATGCATAAGTAAATATACATATATGGATGCTACTGAATATTTTTGAGTGTACATGTGCATGTGTGTGTCAGTACAGAATGAGGTATAAATATATATATATACATATGTGTGTACTAATTATTTCAGCAAGACTTATATACATATATATAGATATGTTAATAAGATACTAGAGTTCAAATCAGTAAAATAAAATATACAAACATATTTTAATTATAGGCAGAAAGAAAAGAATGAGGATATAAAAAAGGAGTAGTCCTCTTATAAATAAATGAAGGAAGTACATACCATTTACATAAAAGCTAAAAATAGGAAAAATAAGATAAAATAGGGAAATGCTTGGTATAGGTAGAATTAGGAAGAGTATTTGATAAATAACAAATCAAGTCACACTTTTAGCATGATTATAGACAAAGGAAAAAGTATTTTCTGGAAAAGCAAATTTCTGAAATTAACCAAAAAGAATATAACCACTTTTCTTTCCACAAACTCAAGCCGGGGAGGGTGAGATTTTGGGTTTAAAAACTAAATGCAAATGGCACAATTTTTTATGGGCAAAAATGTCTTTAGCTAGTGCCTTAAACCCTAAGAGAAACCCTGCATAAATAGGCAGTGAGAGGAGAAACCTTCTTCTTCCCGGATAGCTCTTGAGAAAAATACATAGATATTATATAAATATAATACAAGTGAAGAAAAGATTTGAAGGCAGAGGCTTATCAGTCAACTAGGAAGTGAAAGAAAGCTAGGTGAGAAAACTCACTCAAAATCTAAGGCAATAAGTCCTAATGTAGGCAGCCAGTTATAAGTAATTTTCTTGAAAGTGTATTTTCATATGTGATTGCTTATCTGTGATTTTAGAACTGAAAATGTTTTGATTCTCTTTGGTTGTTCTACTTATTTTATTTGAAAGCCTTAAGTATTATTAGTATACATATAGGTTTTATAAACCCAGATCTCTGATATGTTAATGTTTAGGAACATAAACAAATACCCAGAAAATAAAGTGTTGAAAATAGGCAAGTAGTGTTGGTTTTGGCTCAACCCAGAAAGATGTAAACAATGTTGTGCTGCAATATACTCATGTATAAGTGCCGAGGCTTGAGACAAAAAGGAATTAGGGGTGCAATATGGTTGCCTATGTGCTGATGCTCCTGATTCAATGAAAATAGATATAAATGTTCATATGCATAGCAAACAAATTTTGTGATTCAGTGAAACTTGGTCAGTCTGAGTTTAACTCAAGCACAAATGTTTGCAAAAGGAAAAACTCTCCCAAAAGCCATAAGCCAATGTTAGTTGCCTATACCCCTTTTAAAATACCAGAATATATATATATATACATACAGAATCTTATTTATTTAGTCACCAATGGATGTTTGCCTGTTTGTCTCTGTTTGGTTATGAATAATATGAGATGCCATGATATGGATGTTTTAGTTAGTGAAATGGATCACTGAATGGTCTAGTCATGAAAAATCAAAAGAGTTATTATTAACTTAAAACCTGACTAGGAAATGGGGGTCAAGAACACTGCAGGAATGACTTGTTTTCTTGAGAAATACAAGTTGACACATGGCTTGTTTAAGTCTTGAGATCTTTGTGTAATGGAGTGAATTAGTTCATTACAGTGTGTCCATTGATTCAATTAATTGCAGATGAGACCAAGATAGATAAATATATCAAGATAAGAGAATTTGATATAAAGAGGAACTAGAGTTTTCCTGGAATGAAATCTGGATTGTGAATAAATGATTTAATTCATTTTGGGTGGTTTCCTTGTTGTATGGATGTTTATTTGATTCATGATTAAATTATATGAATGTATGAATGTACCATGTTTTTTTTCTTGAGGTTCCTGGAAAGACAGATTAAAGTGTGCACCTGCACACTGACACAGAACATGCACACATGAGTTACTTGTTTTCTAAAGGCAGAGTTATATACATATATACATGTTTTAACTTTAACTTGATTTACAAATTGTTTTAGTGGATTTTCTCATACCAGACATGTGTCTGACCCTAGTGTGCTAATGGCATATGGGGTGTCTCATTTAAAATGGGACAGCTTCAAATGCATTTTCAAGGACTACAGCAACTAAGTAGGAGTAGGAGCAAGGCTTTGAAAAGAAGATTATAGCATGCTAAACTTAGTTAGATAAGAGCCTAAATGATGAAATCTGCATGTATTGATAATTTAAATTTCTTCTTGTATTAAGTGTTGAATATTGGATGGATATTTTGCTAAGTATTTTGTTAAGAAATTGACTTGTATCTGGAATCTATAAATCTAGTTAATATCTGATATGTTAAAGAAGTTAATCAAAATTTTGCAAGTGGATTTAGCAAGAACACTATGATAAATAGGGTGGTTACATTTTATAAATGTATTAGTCAATCTTGAGTCTTTGAAAAAGGTTAAGTTTCTGGAAAATCTGGATAGTTGAATCTCAAAAAAAAAAAATTAAATGGTTTTATTTTTTCTACCATGGCATATGTATACAAAAGATAATAAGCATAGGGAGAATGTATTTTTATATGTCTGTAATGTTTCCATAATTCAACTTGTTTTATACAAATGTTTTATGCCTTATTTTTAAATAAGGGAAGGGTCTGTAATATAGGAGTTGAAAGCAAGGTCCACAAAAGTTTCATATATGTGAATATCCTAAGCATGTTTTGGACAGATATTAACACACCAGTTACCTTTGTATTTTTAACATGAATCTGAAGTCCATTTCATTAAGGCTTTGAGCAAAAATGTATTTTCTAGATCCTAAGAGTTCTAACAGAACAAAGAGTCTGGTTGAACCATGTTCTTCTGGGTACCCATAGATATGTGAAACCACTCAGGTTAGCACTTCATTTAACTTAGCACCATGTCATCAAAGAATTAAGCCTTTGCAATATGATTTCACACTTCAAAACATTTCAGAAAAGAGTTAGTACTCTGAACAGACTTTATAAGAAAATCAAACATAGATAATGATAGAAGCTTATATCATTTTCCAGAGCACAAACACTACACCATAAAATTATAGATAACCATAGCACAATTATCTGGTTTCTAGGAAATATACTCCATAAAGAATTCAGCTAGGAATCAGGAGTTTAATATATATATATATTGATACATGTATGGATGGAAATTTTATTGTATAGATTTGTACTGAACTATGTGTGGATTGATTAAACTTAATCAATCAAATATCCTCTAGTTTTCCCAAAACTCTGATTGAAACAAGAGAGGCATATACATCTTCACATGTATGTGCATGTCATTGTGAATGTACTGATATATTTATATTGGTAAAGATTATGATCCTGGATAAGTTGTTTAGGTAAAAAGGAAAAAAAAATGACTCTAGGCTTTAGAAATATATATATATATATATATGAAAATATGTATATGTATATCTCATATATATATATGTCTCTATGTAAAAATAAAATAAAAAAATCCTTACAAATTAAGGTATAAAAAGAGAGGGTCATTTCAGCAGCGCTTAGCTTTTGGCCTCTAGATATGGGATGTTACACCTCAGCAAGTACTTATTTCTATTTGCACATGAGTTCACATTACAATAAACAACCTGCGTGGATAAAAACCAAAATAACCTTCACGCATTCTTTTCCTAATATGCAATGCGATAACTATATTAAAATGGTTTAGAACATATATTTGTTTAGGAATTAAATGATCAAGAATGAAAAATGTTTAATAGAATAAGATAATCATGCATTCATGCTCTCATGAGAATGGTAATAAATTGATTGGTAAATTAGATGGTAACAAAAAAATTTGAAACATTACACTTAGCATAAATTTAAAGTGCACCTGAAGTCAAGCGCAACCTCACCAGAAACCAATTGCCTTTTCAGTATAAGTTCTAGATATTTTGAACAGTATAATGGATATAGTGTGACGTCCCTTAGAGGAACAATAGAGCAGAAAATCACTAAGTGAGAAGACTGCATGCATGACTCGGATTTTTGAACCACTTGATTTAGAGGTGGGTGTGAGATGGAGAACAAAAATGGCTACGTTGGGGAGAACTAATGGAATGTGTGAGTGGAGGGAGTGGTTAATTATGTAATCATGGAAATATAAAAATGACAAATATTTCCTCCAAATTCTTTTCTTTTGAGAAGGGGCATTTAAGTAAATTCAAAAGCTTCATTTCAATTTATTCTCATTATATATTGATTAATAGTTGTAATAGCTTTGGTGTCACGCTTTTTTGGTGTCAATGTAAATTACCAAAAATTCCCCTCTATATATTATCAAATCTTAATCACTTAAAAAAGGATCTAACATTAGATTTCTTTTACAAATTCAAACGTCCCTAAAAGTAGGATCTAACAAATAAACCTGTTTTACAAATTCTATAAAAAGAGGATCTAAGATAAAACTTCCTTCAAAAATTCAAAATACTTCTTTGCAAATATACAAATCTTAATATCACTTATTAAAAAAAAATCATTTTTTGACTGATTTAATCATATACAATTTATAAGAAAAAAAAGTAACACGCTCGAAGCGCGTGCCGTGACACTCATTAGAATTATTGTAGTGTTCTACTAATTCTTTCTCGTATCATTTTGCAATTAAATATCAACATTTAATAATTCTACTATTATTTAAAAAATTCTTCCAAGATTCCTCCTATTTTTTACAAACAAGTCCATATGTGTTTAAATTAATTATATAATCCTAAATTTAAACTTTTTAAATAAATACACTTAAATAATATTTGTTGCTTGGTCTAATAAGTACAAAAATGATAATTTCATGTACTATTTACCTATTTTATTGACAAAAATAGTAAACTTACTTTTTCATTCAAGTCCATATAATTCAAATTTTCATAATTATACGTGAAAATTATCTTAATTCTCTTACATTATTCTAAATTCAAATTCAGTCAATTTATTTCTTTCTAAAATTAGTATTTTACAATAAAAAAACATAAACATAAAATTTTCTTTCTAAAGATGTTATTTTATTACAACGTATGCACTATTTTTTTCTTTTTAAAATTGGTATAATATTACAAACATATATAACATTTTTTCTTTCTAAAATTGGTACGTTAAGTGGATTTTTTGTCATTGATATAATTTATGTTTGTTAAGAATGACACCAAAATTAGTAATAAGTGATGAATAATTTTATTCTGTAAATTTGAAAAATAATTATATTTTTTGTTAGTTGTTTTGTGAAAACGTTAAATTTTAATTATTTATTTTATAATTTACATTAATTAATAAAGAAAATATAGTATATTTTAATTGAAAAATATTTTTTTGTATTTTATTGTCTTTTTGATGTAGATGCTAACCATTTATTTGAAATTTTTTGTTGTAAAATAAAATTATCGAGATATGACATAATGGATTAAAACATAGATTATTATTTTTACATATTTGAAATAAAAATCTGATTTTTAACGTCTTATTTTCAGTTAACAATTCTTTTAGCTATTTGATAGATATTTTTTTTGTCACTTTAATAATATCATGTATTTTTTTTATTTATTGTAAATGCCTAAATTGCATTAAAATATATTGATCAATACTATTACAGATTCATTTTTAGGTATTTTTGTCATTCTCTCAAGTTATATTTGATATCAATTTATATATTGTTTATCTTTTAATAAAATGTATTATATGTTAAATATCAAAATAAAAATCTATACATAATCATTTATCCATGGAATTTATTAACACATTAATTTTAAAATTAATTAAGAATACTAACATCCATTTATTTTCTTAAAAATATAAATCCTAAAAATTAATAAATTAGTATATAACTTAATTTTTTCTTCAAAAATAATAATTTATTCAAATATAAAAATATGCTAATCACATAACAAAAATTACATTTGCAATTAGTTTAATGCATAACTCATTTATCTCAATAATTTCATCATATCATGCATAATATATTTAAGTTTTAAAATAATTTATAACACAATTTTTTTTATAATATAACGCGTGCAATGCACGGAATACAAATCAGTAGTAAATATATAAAATCTAAAATTACAAGCTCCATCCGTCTTTTAAGTAAGGGATTTTTTCGTTGATATAGGCCACTTTTGTGAACTAATCATAAAGCTATACAATAGTTGAGGACATTTCAAAAATTATCAACTACGGTATTAGATAGAAACATGGGAACGATTTTTGAAAAGTCATCTACATGTTTTTTATACACGTATTTACTTAAGAACAAGTGGTCGACTTTTGAAAAGTTGTCGATGTACGCTAATTCAAAAGTTGCCTACTTTCCTAGCCCTAAATAACAACAACCTATCTTCCCCTCTCTCCCATCATTCTATCTTTACCAAACTTAAAACCAAAAAACTCTCAGTAATGTCCCGCCATCCCTAATACCCAAAAGTTTACGCCTTACGTCATTGCACGACTTTTAGATTTCATAAAAGACAGATCGTCGGGGTAAAATTAGAACAAAACACTTAACCAAGACGTCAATATATAAGATCTCACAACAGAATGACAACATATAATATACTGAATATACATGAACAGAATAGAATAATGGCATATAAGAGACCACACTAGCGGAAGGAATTGATAAATAAATATCAATATAGAATAATCAAAATACATCAACTCCAAAATAAACATGGAGTCTTGAATAAATATCCAATACAACAATCTTTTATATAAATAATAGGTCTGTCATGTATAAATGAAATAATAAGTATATATATCTCAAAACATCGATGTCACGCCTCCAAAATGCTCCAACTATGCACTCTGCTAGTGTATCCCCCCAAAATCATTGACTTCGGAACTACTCAATCGAGTACCCAAGAGTTGTCATGACATAAGCAGACAAAGACCAAAAAACTCGGATCAGACATAAAGTCTGATGTGAGAGGAACTGTCTTAAAATATTATATGTTAAAACTGTATACAAATAGATAGAAATAATAAATTCACAGCCGACCCTCTCCACAAACTTGGCTTAGGGGAAATCCGGGCTGCTATAAGCAAGTACAGTAAATCCATGTCAAAAGTAAGGGTTCATACCATAACCTGCTCTTCTCCTGTAACAATAAGTTAGTACAATATCTCACTGCACTATACTAGTACAAAAACTATGAATAATATAGTACTAATATACCATGATCAAACCATGACCCTAAATCAACAATACTACCGCTAAGATCGATAAGATATGCCCCAACGCGTATAGTCCCTACTGCTAAAACCAAGTAGGTACGCCACAATGCGTATGGTCACTACTGCTAAGACCAAAATGTAGATGACTTGATATTGGGGAACTTTATGTCCCAGCTCGCTATCATCGAAATCGTAGACGATTGCTATTGAGGAACTTCATGTCTCATCCGGTATCATCATAAATTATCTATGGCTCGCTACTGGGAACTCTAACTCTCAGCCCACAATCATATAAAAACTTAGATGACTCGCTACTGGGGAACTCTATGTCCCAGTTCGCTATCATCAAAATCATGTATGACTTTGTGACGCCCCACCTCTATACTCACGCTAGCCAAGGACACTACTGGGTAATGCCGTCGACTAGCACGATGAATAAGGCTGTTGAGGAGCGACCATCTGTGTAATTGCTTTGTGCGAGTACCGATATGTCAGATAATATAACTTACCTTTCATTTCAAGAGGAAATCCGACATAACGAATACAAACTCAAAGCTACTTCACAGTGGCTATGTAGACTTCGGAAACAAATATAGAAATAAACATAACACAAATCAGTCACTGATATTCATATCACAAAGGCGGAAACAGATATGAATATAACACATAAAAGTGTACATCAATATAGCGGTCAAACTAGATCCACTACATCACAAAAGAATAGATACAAGTGCTAGACAAAAGAATAAGTATACAACAAGGAGTCTCCATCTCAAATGTATACTAACAAAAACTACTATGCTAAAGTAGTTAGCCCAAAAGTCAGGTGACGGATCCTGATAAGAAGTCAAACAAAAGCACCTGAAATACCTCGGTCTGACCCGAGTATTATTTAAGAAGAAAAAAATAAACGGATCAGTCTAGTTATAAATATCAGATAAAATGAGATAGGATAAGAGATATGACAAAAACGTGTGATAACAAAAATGTCATACTATAACAAGTATACATAAGGCTACAACAAAAATCATACAATATCTCAAATATTCTCAAACATCCAAAAAGAATGGCACATTCTTTAAATTAATCACCAAACATAAATATTGACAAACATATCGATGCCAATCACAAAATCGATGAAACGTAAATACTAGAAATCATCAACTAGAAATCCAGAAACGCAAATGGAACGCTAATCCATTAAATAAGCCGGTGCAACGATGTAGTACAATAACGGTACATCCGATGAACCAAAACTCAAATAAGAACATGGGTCGCTAGCCCATAAAAGAAATGAGACGAAGCTCAACATAACGGGGTATAGTCCCCCACACGGACAAAGAGACATCACACATCGCTAGTCTAAATCTCAGAGTGATCAACATAAATACTAGAAATCGAGAAATCACATAAAGGGGGGAGGCCTATTTCAAACGGGAGCATGAAAACTCACCAACATGTGTATCTCAAACGAAACGCTATTCCATGGTCGCTAACCATCAAATTTGAGCCGAAGCACCGCAAACGGCCCGAAGACCACGGGTCGCTACCCTGCCAAATTTGAGCCGAAGCTCCTCAAACGGGGTTTAATCTCCATACCAACAAAGAGACATCGCTCAATCTCTAGTCTAAATCATAAAATGATCATCATCGATCAATTAAAAAGTGTCCATTACACTAAGCTAGTAAATATAAGAGTTTAGCTTCATGTCCCATAACCACTAGCTTAACTCAAATATTTACGAACAAATTGTAGACTTCCACTCAAAGATTGTCACAAGATTTTCAATCGAACAAGTCCAAAAATTAACCGATGAAGTAAACGCAAGCGTTTCATACCACTTGTTTTACTATGTCGTTTAATTAGATTTCTCATACAAATGAGGTAAAGGTTTGTATATACTAATAGATTGGAAAACGGATTTAGAAACGAGCTTTATATTTAAAATAGTGTCGAAATCGTTTTGATGAAAGAGTTTTAGTATTTACTACTAGTATAGAAATCTTTATATTTTAAAGTGACAAGTCATAGAAATGATTGTAGAAACAATCAATCACCAAAAATTCACATACGAAGACGTGAATCAAGTCCAAAGAAATCGATACCGAATCCATCAAAATGGATGTTGCCAAAAATGCCGAATTTTTTTTATCAAATTCAACTAAAGTGATAACAACTAATCGGAGAAAGGAGAATCGATCAAAAATGGGAAATCCACACAAATTTGCCTAAAATAGGCAAAATAAACATTTCCCAGAATCAGTCGACTAGACTACAGGGTCAGTCGACTGACACAGACTTGGAAACACTCGGTTTCCAGGCTCAGTCGACTGACTTAGTGTGTCAGTCAACTGATACAGGGGCAGAGAATTTTCTGCCCCCTGGCTCAATCGACTGACCTCCTGGTTCAGTCGACTGAACCTGCTTCATCAGCAGTTCAGCCTAGCCCCCTTGTGAGGCAAAATCAATAACATGGAACGGAAGCGAACGAGCGAGCAACAACGACTAGGGATTCACACCAAGCGACAACCCAGCCTTGTATGGCCCTCCGAAACACCCCACTAACGTGTTCAAACATCAAAGATTAGATTTTTAAAGATTTGACCTCAAAACACCAAAAATTGGAATATTAACCAATTCAATTCAAATCAAAAGCAAATGAACATAAATAAGTGTTAGGAATTCATACCTAACAACAATGATATCTATAGAAGTAGATGTGAGTTCAAAAACTCACTTTTAAACCCAAAAACACAAGAGAGAAGCTATAGAGCAAGGTAAGAACAATCACTCTTCAATTTTAACCCAAGAAGCTTCAATCTAAGCTCAAAAGAAAAACATTTCCTAAGTTAGGGTTTAGAAAATTTCTAAAATTGAAGAGGAAATGAGATGGAGAAGATGAAGAGGATGCTTACCTAAGAAGCTTCTCTTAGATTTTGGAGCTAGAACTTGAGTTTGCAAATGAATCTAGGGCTTAGGAATTTCTAATTCCTCTTCTCTTCCCCCATTTTTCTAAATCTTGAAGTGTTAGGAAATGATAGTGTATGAAGAGGAGAGGGGATGGAGTTAGGATATAAGATGAGTTGGGTTAGTGTAGGGGCGGGCATTTAACCGACCATACCGACTTAACCGCCTTGATCGATCTAAACCGAACCGATTTAACCGACAAAAGCAATTAACCGACATCTTTGGTTAACCGACTGACCTTAACCGATTTTTTCGGTTCGGTTAATGGTTAATGAAAATTTGGTCGGTCGGTTAACCGTTAACCGAACAATTATTTAGCATTAGAAAATTAGAAATTAGAATAATAGCAAATAGCAGCACTATAGCAGTACACCCGAGCCCCTTGCAAAATGCAAACCCTGAAACCCATTACCCGCTTCGTGCCCTAGCCTCCTAAATTAGTAAACCTATTCACTATTCAATATTCTAACTCTCTGTAATAGCCTAATAGGTAACACTTAACAGAGCAGCCGCCTTCATAGTTCACAACCCCAAATTCCCAATTCCCAAATTCCAATCTCTAATAGGCAACGAGCAGAGCAACCGCCTTCACAATCGGTCGTCATAGCATCGAGACTTTGAGATCAAAGAGAGTCGAGACTTCAAGATCATGGCATCGACATTAGTGAGAAAGAGAAAGCATGTGAGTATTGAGTTTATAACTTATTAATTTTTTGCTTGCTGGTTGCAGTCGAGACTTCAATTGCAGTCGAGACATCAGTCGAGACTTCAATTGCAGTCGAGACTTCATAGTTCATGGCATCGAGACTTCATGGCATCGAGTCATCGACATCGTCACATCTGATGTACATTCTGAATCTCTGATAATTGTAAAGCTTGCTGTCTTGCTTGTGATAATTAATTGTAATAGACATATGAACTTGAACTTGCTGTCTTGTGATAATTGTAATAAACATATGAACTTGCTTGTGATAATTGTAATCTCTGATAATTGTGATAATACAAATGTCTGCCTTGCTTGCTGTTTTGTAGCTATAAACATATGAACTTGAACTTGAAATATAAGCAAAGTGTATAGTTTTGCTTGAAATTTTGCTTGTTGTTGCTGTTTTGCATTATGTAATAAGTATCGCTGTTGCTATAAGTATTGTTAATTTTAGTCTTAATCTGATTGATATTCATACTATTATTTTCAGGTGCAAGTTGGCGCAGATGATTTATTCGACGAAGATTGGGTGGAGGAAGAAACACATCTTGAGGGCATTGATGAAGAAGAAGAACCGAACGTAGTGCGTATTGAATCTATTGATGAAGGAAGGCCTCCGTTAGCTCCTAAGCGCAAAGCCTCTACTAAAAAACCATCTATGGTATGGGAACATTTCTTGTAGTTCTTTCTATAATTAAACTATAAGTTGACTTGGTCAGTTGGTTGTATTGTACATATAAGTGATTAAGTGCAATGTACAACAACAACTTCAAAACAATGCAACAATTATTTCTGTCATTCCTAAACAAGAAAATGTTTACTTTAGCTTTAGCTTTCTGTTGGTCTCAGACTCTCAATGCAACAATTATTTATGTCATTCCTAATATCCTAAACTAGAAAATCCTCCTTTAGCAGTTTATAGCTAAATTCAGGCCTATTTATTCATTTGTTGGTGCAATTTATTGTATAAATGCATGCAAAAAAATGTTGCTAGTTACTAGTTAGTAGTTGCTACAAGGTTACAAAAGTCCTTTCCTTGATTAATTCAAACAACCAAATAGTTACACAGTTTCAACTTTCAAGTAGCAGCAGAACAGAATGAATTATATAAATATTTTGTAACTTTGTTAACACAGTTTCAACTTTCAAGTATTAACAGGAAGTCACAGACTCACAAGTACAACGACACAACCCCTATAAGTTATAACACAGTTTCAAGTATTAACAGTAACTTTATAATTGTGGTTGCTGTTTTGTTGTAGCTCTTGCTCTTCCAGACTTCCAGTTGCTCTGATGCTCTCTGAGTCTCTACTCTCTAGCTAGCTGTTGGCATGTTGCGTTCGAGAATCGGCCCTTTAGTTCAGTCGGTGCCTTGTAATGTACTAAACTACTAATGTAGCCTTGTAATATATTATATATGTTTCCTGCCTACACTGCAATGATGTATATGTATGTGATTCTGATTCTGTGAAGTGTGACTGTGAAGTGTGAACTCACTGCACTGCACTGACCTGTATGACAGTATGAGTGTAAGGCATAAGCTGTATTTGTAAGTGTTATTCAGGCTTCAGCGGTAGTATTTGCTATTTAATATGAACTGTAAAGTCTGTAATAGTGTAATGTAGTATAATTGTAACTGTGACTCTGTGAGTGCTGAGTGCTTTGAGAGTTTGAGTTATTTAATTATGAACTGTAATGTGTATTGTGTAAGCTATTCAGTATTTCAGTTATTGATTCACAGATTCAGTCTCCAGATTTTAATAGTTACATTTTATTTTAAACGGTTAACCATCCAATTTAATCGGTTAACTGGCAAACAGTTAACTGAATAAATTGGATGGTTAACCGTTTAAAATAAATGGTTAACCGCAGTTAAAATAGAATGGTTCGGTCGGTAGCATTTGTTCACAATTAACCGCCTAATGGTTAACCGAACCGACTAAGTTAAGCGGTTAACCGAAAATTTTAACTGTTCGAATGGGTTAATCGATCGCGCCCACCCCTAGGTTAGTGGGCTGAAACCCAAACCCAAAGCCCTAAGTGAAAATATCAAAATTCTACCCAACTCAAAACATATCAATGTTTATACTCAAAAAGGTCGCTAACACCATTTTGGACTCAATGGAAGTGGTCTCGAGTCCTAATTCGACTGTTTGCAAAAAGTAGCTTTTCGGGCTTTAATCCGAGTAACGATGCTATATTTAAATAAAATATTTAAATACACAATCGTAAAATATGCGGGTTGTTACATACTCCCCTCCTTAAAGAAATTGCGTCCTCGCAATACTTAAGAAGAAAATGAAGAGTAACAACCATAAAAGCATATCATCACAAAAGAAGAATTTGAAATAAGAAGTTCACCTTAATGAGCACAAGAGAGGAAGTCCGAACATGTTCGCTCGATGAATTCTCTACATTCCCAAGAGCAATTCTTAGGATTTGAGAACCATTGAACTTTCACAAAAGGAACATCTTTATTTTGAAGGTGCTCAACCTTCGAAGCAATGATGCGAATAGGATGTTGCTCATAAGTCAAATTAGGCGAAACTTCAGTTTCTTCAATAATACCGGGCTCAAGAATAGAATCGGAAACCCTAAGGCATTTCCGTGGTTAAGAGACGTGGGAGAACGTCATGAATAGTAGAAAATTGAGCCGGTAATAAAAGGCGATAAGCCACGGAACCAATGCGTTTGATGATGGGAAATGAGCCAATATATTGAGGTGCCAATTTACCCGATCGACTGAAACGCACAACACCCTTCATAGGTGAAACACGAATAAACACAAAATTTCCCACAGAAAATTCTAATTTCCTTCTTCGGTTATCGGCATAGGATTTTTGTCTACTTTGAGCTTCTTTCATCCTATGACAAATAAGGTCGATATTTTCTGTGGCATCCCGAATAAAATCTGGACCTAAAACCAGCTTCTCACCGGCTTCAAGCCAACACGAAGGAGATCGACATGGCCTCCCGTAGAGTGCCTCGAAAGGTGCCATACCAATACTTGATTGGAAGCTATTATTATAGGAAAACTCAATAAGAGAAATATGATCTTCCCAACTTCCACCAAAATCAAGAACACATGCACGAAGAAGATCTTCAAGAGTTTGATTCACACGCTCGGTTGGTCCATCGGATAGAGGACGATAAGCGGTGCTAAAATTTAAGCTTCGTTCCCAAAGCTTTTTGAAGATCTTACCAAAATCCACTAGCAAATAATGGATCCGGAACGCTAACAATAGAAGTAGGAACTCCATGCAATTTAACAATTTCTTTAACATAGAGTTTAGCCAAAAGAAGTACGGTCCGATTGGACCGAACGGGAAGGAAATGGGCGGATTTTGTAAGTCTATCTACTATCACCCATAGGCTATCATGGCCCGAACGAGAACGGGGAAGACCGTCAATAAAGTCCATGGAAATTTGATCTCACTTCCAAATGTGAATGTCCAAAGGTTGCAATAACCCACCGGGCCTTTGATGTTCAGCCTTAACGAGTTGGCAAGTCATGCAACGCTTAATAAAGTTAGCAATATCAAATTTCATTCCATCCCAATAACAAAGTCGCTACTACTACCGGGATGAATGGTAAATTTAGAACGATGAAAATCTTCTAAAATGTCTTTACAAGGATTACAAATGTTTGGCACAATAAGTCTACCAAACTTTCGAATGCCGCCACGAGCATCAATATCAAAGTCTTTCAACCCTTCAATATCAATTTTATCCCTACAACTTTGGCTAAGAAAAAACAATTCAGGATCATGCTTTTGAGCTTCAAGAATGCGGTCTAAAAGAGAAGGATGAGCCTCTAGGCTACACAAAACAAGAGATGAACATGAATTGGATTCACGGTCTCGAACCTCACAAGTGGATAAAGTCTCGAGATCATTCCATTCGGTTATCATCATGGAAACAACCGCTTGTTGCTTTCGGCTAAGGGCATCGGCAACACAATTTCCCCTTTCCGGGAAGATAAAGAATATCAAGATCATAAGATGCAAGGAACTCGAGCCAACGTTGTTGACGCAAATTAAGTTCCTTTAGAGAAAATAAATACTTTAAAGATTTATGATCGTTATAGAGAACAAATTTCTCTCCCAAAAGATAATGACGCCAAATACTAAGAGCGAAATCAATAGCCGCGAGCTCTAGATCATGAGTGGCATATCTAGTCTCGATAATCTTTAATTGTCAAGAAGCATATGTGAACACGTACCCTTTGCATGAGAACGACATCCAAACCAATACGACTAGTATCGGTATAAACAATAAAATCTTGGTTCCCTTCGGGAATCACAAGAATAAAAGCATCGGAAAAGAGTTCTTATCCTCTTTCCCGAAAAGCTAAGACATTCAAAATTACAATTAACTTTATGTAATCACCTTTTCAGAAAAATTTACTTTTTACAAGTCAATTTATTGTGTCTGACTGTCTCATCATAGCGTTTAGGAGATTCCTATCGATAACGTTGATCAAGCGCATCGACCAGAATTCTTAAAGTACTCAATGGGCAAAACAACACAAAATCATCTAATATGATAAACATGTCTCTTAATTTTTTTACAAATATTCTTTGCTCGTTTTAAGAACAAAATCCAATCATACTTATAAATATCTTATTAAAAAGATTTGCAAATTTTAAACTGTTGTTTTCATCCATAATCAATAAATACAAGGATAAACTCATCGAGATATTCGTAGAATACTCGATTCATAAGATGGATGGAATAAGGTAGAAGGTTCGTCAAACCGAGTGACATAACGAACCACTCATAAGAATCATAACGAGAACGGAATGCGGTAAGTGGAATGCTATCCTCCGCAACTCGTAGCTGTTGAAAACCGGTGTCAAGGTCGAGGTGAAAAGACCTTAGCACCACTCATTAGATTGCTTTGGTGATAATCCTAAGACAAACTCAAAAATACCAGAAAACTCACCAAGTACTTGAGTGAGGGAAATAACATCTTCCTCATTAAGTGGGTTTAAAGAATAAAATGTTGCCACCAAATTTGGAAATCAAAATCTTTAAAAACATAGAAATATGCTTAACAGATTAAGAATGTCGAAGGTATATAGTCTGCTCAGGACATAGGATGTGGGCTCCATAATGATCAAGCCAATCCTTTCCCAAAAATCAATTTCGAAGCCTAATTAAGTAACACATAACACGCAAATCGGCTCGAAAAGAATAATCATATAAAATAATCTCGACATTTTCACAAAGTAAACTGAGCGTTGCGGATCCACCAATCGGATTCGCAATTCTCAGTGAAGTCATCAAGCCCATAATATTTAAAGAAAAAGAATCAACAAGTTCTTTTGATATAAATGAGTGGGATGCACCCGTATCAAAAAATGTCAAATAGGAAGATCACGAAATAAAATAATGCCAATCAAGGATAGAAGGAGAAATACCTTGACCATGAGAAGTATTACTAGGGGCTTGCACAACATTCAGCTTTCCCTCTCTCCTACTTTGAAGTTTGGGACATGAAAATAAAAGATGACCCACCCTTTTGCAATAGTGACAAGAAAAGGGTTTTGGACACTCAATCCCATAGTGGTCCGTAGAACCACAATTGTAGCATTGTCCACGACTAGAGGTAGGAATCTTTGCTACCGAAATTGCCTGCCTTCCTTTCTTGTTGGGATTAGGGCTTTTGAACTTAATACGCCTCTTCTTGTTGATGTTGAAGTTTTGTTTGGCATGCATAACTTCAACATCACTTTCTTTATTGGCCTCTTCAAGTCGAAGAGTGATATCTACAAGCTAATCGAAAGGAACTTCTAGTTTTAGAGGCAAAACCTTTTTGGGGTCCTTACTCAAAGCACAAATAAACTTTTGATTCTTTACAAGATCCAAAAGTTGTTGGGCAGACATAAATATGCCATCCAAAGAAGGACTACTGGATTGACCGGCGCTGGGTCTGCTAGATCTAACCATCTCTTCTTCTTTAAGAAAAAAGAAAAAGGTTATTCTCAAAATGAATATCAAACAAACTTGATTGATAAAATAAGGCATCATAAAAAGAAATAGGATAGAACGGTATAAAGAGTCGAATTAAATCCTATGGCATGACTCTTAAGAGAGACTTAGGACAATGATCCTTGCTAGATTATTCTACATTGTTTCGAAGTATGGCTCTGATACCAAGCTGTGACGCCCCAACTCTATACTCACGCTAGCCAAGGACACTACTGGGTAATGCCGTCGACTAGCACGAAGAATAAGGCTGTTGAG
Source organism: Allium fistulosum (assembly GCA_030737815.1). Taxonomy (NCBI): domain Eukaryota; kingdom Viridiplantae; phylum Streptophyta; class Magnoliopsida; order Asparagales; family Amaryllidaceae; genus Allium; species Allium fistulosum. The sequence goes on along the minus strand of CM060904.1, from coordinate 576,722,803 downwards.
GAGCGACCATCTGTGTAATTGCTTTGTGCGAGTACCGATATGTCAGATAATATAACTTACATTTCATTTCAAGAGGAAATCCGACATAACGAATAAAAACTCAAAGCTACCTCACAGTGGCTATGTAGACTACGAAAACAAATATAGAAATAAACATAACACAAATCAGTCACCGATATTCATATCACAAAGACGGAAACAGATATGAATATAAAACATAAAAGTGTACATCAAAATAGCGGTCAAACTAGATCCACTACATCACAAAAGAATAGATACAAGTGCTAGACAAAAGAATAAGTTTACAACAAGGAGTCTCCATCTCAAATGTATACTAACAAAAACTATTATGCTAAAGTAGTTAGCCCAAAAGTCAGGTTACAGACCCTGATAAGAAGTCAAGCAGAAGCACCTGAAATACCTCGGTCTGACCCGAGTATTATTTAAGAAGAAAATAATAAACGGATCAGTCTAGCTATAAATATCAGATAAAATGAGATAATAAGAGATATGACAAAAACGTGTGATAACAAAAATGTCATACTATAACAAGTATATATAAGGCAACAACAAAAATAATACAATATCTCAAATATTCTCAAACATCCAAAAAGAATGACACATTCTTTAAATTAATCACCAAACATAAATATTGGCAAACATATCGATGCCAATTGCAAAATCGGTGAAACGTAAATACTAGAAATCATCAACTAGAAATCCAGAAACACAAATGGAACGCTAATCCATAAAATAAGCCGGCACAACGACACAGTACAATAACGGTACGTCCGATGAACCAAAACTCAAATAAGAACATTGGTCGCTAGCCCATAAAAGAAATGAGATGAAGCTCAACATAACGGGGTATAGTCCCCCATGCGGATAAAGAGACATCACACATCGCTAGTCTAACTCTCAGAATGATCAACATAAATACTAGAAATCCAGAAATCATATAAATGGTGGAGGCCTATCTCAAACGGGAGCATGAAAACTCACCAACACGTGTATCTCAAACAGAACGCTATTCCATGGTCGCTAACCATCAAATTTGAGCCGAAGCTCCGCAAACGGTCCGAAGACCACGGGTCGCTACCCCGCCAAATTTGAGCCGAAGCTCCTCAAACGGGGTTTAATCCCCATACCAACAAAGAGACATCGCTCAATCGCTAGTCTAAATCATAAAATGATCATCATCGATCAATTAAAAAGTGTCAATTACACTAAGCTAGTAAATATAAGATTTTAGCTTCATGTCCCATAACCACTAGCTTAACTCAAATATTTACGAACAAATTGTAGACTTCCACTCAAAGATTGTCACAAGATTTTCAGTCGAACAAGTCCAAAAATTAACCGACGAAGTAAACGCAAGCGTTTCATACCACTTGTTTTACTAAGTCGTTTAATTAGATTTCTCATACGAATGAGGTAAAGGTTCGTATATACTAATAGATTGGAAAACGGATTTAGAAATGAGCTTTATATTTAAAATAGTGTCGAAATCATTTTGATGAAAGAGTTTTAGTATTTACTACTAGTATAGAAACCTTTATATTTTAAAGTGACAAGTCACAGAAATGATTGTAGAAACAATCAATCACCAAAAATTCACATACGAAGACGTGAATCAAGTCCAAAGAAATCGATACCGAATCCATCAAAATGGATGTTGCCAAAAATCCCGAAAAAGAAATTATCAAAGTCAACTAAAGTGAAAACAACTAATCGGAGAAAGGAGAATCGATCAAACATTGGAAATCCACACAAATTTGCCTAAAATAGGCAAAATAAACATTTCCCAGAATTAGTCTACTGGACTACAGGGTCAGTCGACTGACATAGACTTGGAAACACTTGATTTCCAGGCTCAGTCGATTGACTCAGTGGGTCATTCGACTGATACAGGGGCAGAGAATTTTCTGCCCCCTGGTTCAGTCGACTGACCTCCTGGTTCAGTCGACTGAACCTGCTTCATCAGCAGTTCAGCCTAGCCCCCTTGTGGGGCAAAATCAATAACACGGAACGAAAGCGAACGAGCGAGCAACAACGACTAGGGATTTACGCCAAGCGACAACCCAGCCTTGTATGGCCCTCTGAAACACCCTGCTAACGTGTTCAAACATCAAATATTGGATTTTTAAAGATTTGACCTCAAAACACCAAAAATTGGAATATTCACCAATTCAATTCAAATCAAAAGCAAATGAACATAAATAAGTGTTAGGAATTCATACCTAACAACAATGATATCTATAGAAGTAGATGTGAGTTCAAAAACTCACTTTTAAACCCAAAAACACAAGAGAGAAGCTATAGAGCAAGGCAAGAACAATCACTCTTCCATTTTAACCCAAGAAACTTCAATATAAGCTCAAAAGAAAAACATTTCCTAAGTTAGGGTTTAGGAAATTTCTGAAATTGAAGAGGAAATGAGATAGAGAAGATGAAGAGGATGCTTACCTAAGCTTCTCTTAGATTTTGGAGCTAGAACTTGAGTTTGCAAATGAATCTAGGGCTTAGGAATTTCTAATTCCTCTTCTCTTCCCCCATTTTTCTAAAGCTTGAAGTGTTAGGAAATGATAGTGTATGAATAGGAGAGGGGGTGGAGTTAGGATATAAGATGAGTTGGGTTAGTGGGCTGAAACCCAAACCCAAAGCCCTAAGTGAAAATATCAAAATTCTACCCAACTCAAAACATATCGATGTTTATACTCAAAAAGGTCGCTAACACCATTTTGGACTCAATGGAAGTGGTCTCGAGTCCTAATTCGACTGTTTGTAAAAAAGTAGCTTTTCGGGCTTTAATTTGACTAACGATACTATATTTAAATAAAATATTTAAATATACAATCGTAAAATATGCGGGTTGTTATAGACTTGCTAATGGAGAACTCCATATCCTAGCCCACTATCATCATAAATCATATAGGACCACCACGCATGGCTCCAGTTTCAACGACCTAAAACCCACCTGAAAAATATAACAAAACCCTTACTAATCCAAATCACATTCCAGATCGAACGCATAAAACCCAATGTCATAATACTCTCCTGGTATATCCAACCATCTACCTCAAAATCTATAATTTTTATAATATGTGCCGGGGTAGGTCACATATGGGCCCAAAATCAAAGTACTTCAAAACTTATCAAAATTTTATAGATTGTAGCCTTGGAGAATAGTGAATAATGGTCCAAACCTCACCTCAGTCCGACTTCATATGCGAAAGTTACCGCGTTTTGAAGTTTTCGTCGAATAGAGCGATCAACAACAGGCCTGTCGACTGAAAAGGAATACCGGTCGACTGGGATTAGTCAACTAAAAAAATCTCTCAGTCGACTAAATCCCACCTGACTTACTTGTTTGAAAACAGGCCAATTCAGTCGACTGACTGGTCCCACCAGTCAACTGAACCTACAACTGGCTGTTTTGCACTTCTCCAAATTTCAAACTTCCATAGTTTTTGATCCGTAGCTCCAAATGACTCGCTGTTTCATCCATTATGATCGTGAAAAATTTCTTTTCAATTTAGATACCTCAAATCATGAATTTTACTAACTTTGAAATGGGTGCTTCCCTTAAATGCCTTCAATATACGGCTCCGTATAATTGAGATACGTTATCCGAATATCATTTGTTATTTTAAAACAATGGTATTAGCAATCAATCTATATTAAGAACCAAGTTATTAGCACAAGAAACCAAAAATAATAATTTAACTATCATCCAAATAAAACAAGCAATCAATCATTCATCAAGCAATTTATATAACTACAAAACCATTCTTATTTTAAATCTAAAGTCCCAATAGTCGCAATACCTCTAAGTTAACATCTTTGAATATATGCGACTACCTGAATCTCTTTTTCAGCTTCTTACTTTCACTTCAAAATTGCTAACTTAGAAATCAATCACTTACATTATCTCCTTTAGAAAATCCACCTATTTTTACTAAGAATCATCTTCTTTCTTATATAGTAAGATATAATATTTTCCAAACATCTATAACGTAAAATATACTCTTTATTCATCTTTGTTAGTTTATATCGTCATTTGCACCATAAGTACGTTAACAAGCATTAAATATTATATACAAGTGACCCATTGTGATATCCCGGGTTTTTGGGTAATATAAATTTAATAATCTGTATTAATAATTTAATTAATTTGATAAATTTTCTTTATAATTTTAGTTTAAATTGGTAATTTAATCTTTAAAGGATAATCAATATTTAATCTGGCAATATTGATAAGACTTGTTTGTTAAAGCTAATAAAATTTTATTCTATTTATAATATATATATATATATGATATATATTGTGAATGGAAATATCTTTTGTTTTAAATTAAAGATTGTATTTTCAAATTGTAATATATATGTATGTATATGTTATAATTTGGATTGTTTTGAATTTAATTTAATCTATTGATAATTTATATATGTATGAAGTATGATTTAAAGCTTTGTTTTAAAATTAATATTTTTCAAAGTTTAGTTTAGATTAATTCCATTATTTTCAAAATATAAGATAATTGTTTATTTTAAATGGAATTGTTTAAAAAGGATTTAAACAAGCTTTGTTTTGTCTTCTTTTTAAATGCTCAAATTAAAATGTTTATAAGTGTGTATATATGGTTTTAAATAAACTTTCCTTTTAAAATATCTCTTAAACTAAAATAGTTTGTAAATAAGTAAATGAATTTATATAAATCCATAATTACATATTAAGAAAATATAAATACTTTTATAAATAAGGTTTTAAAATATAATTTCTTTTATAATAAGGTTTTAAACATAATTTTGCTTGTTTTAACACTTGTAAGTTAAGGGACTTATGCAATGAACATTTGTCTAATTTATAATATAACAAGTGGCATTATCTTGTTTTCTTTAAAGAATTTAACATTTATAAATAAAATATAGTTGTAGAGAAACCTGTTTTCAATTTTTCAGTTCGAATCTTTTTCTCTCCTCATCTTTCCAAAAACTGAAAACAAAGAAATAATAAATCAAAGCAGAAACCAAAATGCAAGTTCAGTTCAAATTCATCTCAACATCAGTTTTTTTCAATCTTCAACCTGGAAACTAAATTCAAATGCAAAGACTTCAGTCTCAACAATCAAGTTAAAGACTCAAATATTTACAAGCATGCAAGGGCAGTTTTCACAGCAAAGAAATTCAAAAGTTTTTCCAGAACAAAATCAAATACAAGTCCAGAATTCAAGAATTTAAAACCTGGGAAAAACTGACCTCTAATCTCTGTTTTATAATAGGTGAGTAAACTTTCTTAAAAACAGTTTTTAATCTATGTTCATATTGATGCATGTGATGGAATCTTGTAGAAGTATAGCATATAATGTTTACATGAATGTTTGGATGTGAATGTATGTATATAAGTATGATATGTCTGTGCATTGTCTGTATATATATATATATGCTCTGTTGTGTTACAGGTTTTGATCCACTAAGTAAGAAATGCAATATCTCTCCACACAATCAATGTTAGGTTTTGATCTATAAATGAAAGATGATTGTACGAGTGTAACATTATTTTTAAAAATAATTTTAAGTGTTAATATTTAGTAGTATTCTGGAAAATTAGAAATAACAGTAAAAAATCGTATATAAGTCAAAAATCAATATGCACGATTTCATGTTTGGATTTCGTGAATTGATTCATGTTAGAAAGCAATGAATTTTGAGATAGATATTAGAATTTTTAGGTTTGGGGTTGTCAAGGATTGCTGAGTTGATCGAATTTCGAACTTCGATCGATTTCGCGGCGATCGATAGTGGAGGTGTGTCGCGACTAAGATTGGGGGTAGCTGGAAGGATGTTTGTCAAGGGAAAAATGCCGATGGATTTTTCTAATGGCCACGGTGGCCAGGCGGGGGAGATATAGGGTTTGGTTGCCTGTTTTTGTCAAAGTAGTTTCGGTGGAAAATGCGCCGCCGTGAAGATGCTGGTGACGGTCGCGGTGGTGGGAATGGTTGCTGGAAGATGTGACGAGGCTACAGTGAAGAGGTCTGGCGATCTCGAGGTCAGAGACGAAGGGGACGAGTGGATTTCTGGCAATGGTGGTTTCAGCTTTTGGTCGAGATCGACTCGATTTCGATTCGAAGTGGAGTTTTGATTTCTGGGTTCGATTTCTTGATCGCGAGTGATATTTTGATCGTCGTCGATGGTCGTGACGACCATGGTTAGCCGGAGACGTTTGGGTAGGTGCACATGTACGTGTACATGTATGGGTGTACTGGAGTTCGAGAGTTTGGGGAAGATGAAGATTTGCTCAGGACGGTCTCGTGTTTTTGCATGTCGACTCGAAGCTGGTAAGTGATCGCGAGGACACGGAGTGGACTCGGGGGATTTAAGTGGTTGGCTCGGGTTGTTTACTTAAAGTAACTAGTTTGAGATTTTTTTTAAAGCAAAGTAAAATTTGGTTTTAAGTTGAGGTTTGAAGTAATGTTTTAACAACAAATTTTCAATTTATATTGAAAATAAATTAGTTTAAACTTGATAAATTTGAAGTTTAAATCTGAAAATGATTTATAGATACTTTATCTCCAAATAAGGTTATTATTATGATTTTGTAAATCAAGTTTAATAATTTGTTTTGAATAATAAGATTTAAATAATTCAAATAAATTATTTATGAGGATAATAAGGTTAAATTAGTATTGATATGAATTTAAAAATACTTAATTTAAATATGATTTGTTAATAAGTAGAGATTAATTAAAATAAATGGTTTTCTTATTTTAATTAAGGATTTTTAAATAAAATGTTAATTAATTAATTGTTTAATTAATTTTAAATAATTAGTTAATTATTTATTTAATTTTAAATAATCACTTAATTATGGATTAACTAAGTGTAATTACTTAATAAAGTAATTATTGGTTAATTATTGAATGAAATTACTTATGGAAGTAATTAATAGGAAAAATTACTCATGGGGTAATTAGTTAAAGTGATAAAAGGGTAATTACTTGATGTTATTAATCTAAGAAATTGATTAATATAATTGTTGAGATTAATTAATTTTGGAGTAGTTAATTAATTCATGAATTAAGGATTATTTAGTAATGAAATTACTTATTAATTAAGAAAGTAATCAAGATTATTAATGGAAGTAATTAGAAGATAATTACTTATGTAAGTAATTAAAAGTTAATTACTTAATTATTTTTTGTTAAGTAATTAAAGTGATTAATTAATTAAGGAATGTGATTAATTTGAGGATAATTACTAAGGGTAATTAATTAAAATGGTAATTAATTAATAAAGTAATTAATTAAGGTTTATTTATTAATTAATTGATTAATAATTTCTTAATCAAGTAGTTAAAAATTAATTAATCAAAGATTAATATAAGATAGTAATTAATTAAGATAAGTAACTACAAATGGTTAATTACTGTTTATAATTAATTTAGGTTAATTAATGAATGTAGTTAATTAAAGATTAATTATTTAATTAACTAGAAGGTTAATTAATAAATGAAGTAATTAGAGGATTATTAATTAATATAATTAATTGTAATTAATTGAGTATAATTAATTATAGTTAATTAATTAATAAATTAAGTAATGGAAGTAAATGAAGGATCATTAATGATAGTAATAAAAGGTTAATTACTGAAATGGTTAAGGATAATTAATTGGTGAAATTAATTAAAGGCTAATTACTTGAATGTAATTAAAGTATAATTAATCAAGGAAAATTTATTAAGGAAGATCATTAAGAGATGATTAATAAATTGATATGTAATAAATCTATGAAAAAGAATTAAGATAATCCAAGTAATTAAAGGATAGTAATTAATTTAATTAAAGGTTAATTAAATTGATTAAGAGTTAATCAATTCTGTTTAAAGAATGATTGGTTAATGTTGATTAACTAATATTGGATGATTGATTTATATTGGATGATTGATATTGGGTAATGGTTGATATTGGATGAATGTTGATATGAATTATCTATTATGATAATGTTATTTATCTATCTGTTTATATCATCCTGAATATAAGTTTAATTGGTTAAAACCTTTAAACAACTTGGCCTTAAAAGATACGCTTTGGATTTCGATGAGACCGGGATCGGGTTTCCGTATACCGGATTTCCAGGTCTGGAGACCCGAATACCACATCGATCCAAATTAACGATAGGTCGTGAATCAAGTGAAGATGAAGATTCAGAGTGCAAGGGTTATTGTCGTTAACTCTGAGGGTGATTCCAAAACGAGTGTAACGAGATAATGCCTTCGGTTTCGTTCGAACCCGGACGAACTTGTATGGATTGAATGCTTTCAGCACATCGTCAGGTGGACGATGAGCATTCTAAGTGATGTGTTCTGATTAAAGGTAATCGTAGCCTCAAGCCTCATCAACCGGGAATGGCTAAAACAGGGGAGGTGCAGCAAGGTTAGTGGGTAGCACCCAAGTAGTATAAGATTCCTCTGTCTAGAGTCCCTTTTTATTTCGGCTGTGTGGGCGGTTGCTAGCTACAACCGTGGGGTTTCTTATGCGGGAATTATCCAGTAAGGGATGTTCCGGCCTTGTGTTGCAGGGGAGCGGGCGTACTCCTCGGTACGTTGATCTAGGCCACGTACTGTGACGGGCGGTACCCCAGTAGCCCTGCCATTGTATGGAATCCAAACTCCAATAAGTGATCTCGGACTTGATTGTATACTTATGTATGCTGGAATTTAATGAATGTAACAATTTCGGCTATGTGAATATTTATCTGAAAACCCTAGACCCTATTATAATATAACTGGATTTCCTATCAAATGTTTTGGTTAGCGTAAGGTAAAAACTTTTCCATGTTTATGTGTGGAAAGTCTTACGTGATACCTTTGTTTTCAAAAGGTTTTGAAGTTAAACAATTTTAACCCGTTTACTCACACCAGACCCATGTCTGACCCAAGTGTTTATTTTCTGTTTTATTAAACTCTTGGGTACTCAATATTGTATTGAGTAGTCGAGGGATTCAGGATAGTCTTGACGAATTCTGGAGGAGCTGTGGAGCAGGAGGCTTCAGCGAGTAGATATATAGAGTTTCCGCTATGTTTGTATTAGTCTGTATTGTACTGATGTACTTGTGTTGTATAATAGACAGAAGTTTATAACTGTCTATTCTGTGATGTATAAGTTGTGTACTCTGATGTATATGATACTATGTAATATCTTATGTGATAATATATTTCTCGTTCCGCTGTGAGATTTCTGACGTGTTGTTGTTCTTTCTTCTTTTCTTTTCTTCTTCTATCCCTTTCTTTCTTCATAATGATGCGTCTTTCTGGGCATAGAAAGTCGGGTCGTTACATTTGGTATCAGAGCTGTAGGTTGAGTGAATACCTAGCTCTGGAGTGTCTATCTTGAGAGAGCGTATTTGTAATTTTTATATAACTATATATATATTTATTTCTACCTATATTCGGGTAACCTGTTCGGGTTTTCCGATACGAGTTATAAAGGTAGATAGGGTGGTGGTGTGTGTAACACGACTACCATTGGTTAAAGCTTGAATGTTGAGGTTGGAAGTATATCTGTCGAGACTGTAGACCTAATACCGTCTCGAGTAAGTTTGACAGTATGGAGTAAGAATTTCTCGGATCTCTGAAGGAAATCTTTTTAAAAAGATTCGGAGTCCATTATTGGAGTATAAGTTTGGTTGAGCTCGGGTGGGCAGATTTTCTAGAGTTGAATCTGTCGGTTGTGCAGAAGTAAGTGATGGTAGCTTGGCGACTTCAGGAAGGAGCAACTGTGTGATGAAACGCGGTATCTATGGATGTTCCCAAAGGAGATGTTCTTTTTGGAGCAAGATTAAGAAGGTATTGGAGGAACAGTTGATGTCTACCATAGGAAAGACTCGGCTGTATAGGAATTCTCTGATATCGAGTAAGAGAGTTTATCTATTTTGAAGTATGGGACTAAGGTCGATTAGTTGTTCTTCGGACATGGTCTCATTGTTTCCCTTAAGAAGAGTAAGTTATTGGCGTTTGGTTTGGAGCCCCGAGTTTCTTTTGGGATGTCTGTCATCTCGGAGGTCCGTTGTGAGGTTGTTGATGGTTTTGGAGTTCGAGAAGCCTTTGGATTAGAAGTTTTTGGTTAGTTGTGGTAGCAGTGCAACTCGTAGTGTTCAGTGTGCTGACGAGGAGGTCTTTGGCTTAGCAGTATCCTAAAGATAGAGTTTGGAAGCAGTAGTGTGGCCGTTTCTTAGATGGTTCAGGAATCTTTGTGGTTCTTCTATCAGCAGTCCGGGAAGATGGTGAAGGCTTTCTTGAAGGGTTAACCTTGTTTGGAAGAACTTAAGACTCTTTTTAATTAGTAAAGAGAGAATAGTTTCTTTGGAATCTGAACTAGGTAGGATCGCAAAAAGTGACTTGTGATTAGTTTGGGAATTTATCTTGGGTAATCTTTTGTGTGAGATGGAGGTTTCTCATGTGGAAGTAGGAGCTACTGAAGGAGTCAGAGATTTTTCTGGATGTTTTCGAGGAAGTAAAAGTTTGTCTGCAATTAGAGTTTGAGTTCCGTATCGACTTAGTTCCAGAAGCGATACCGGTGGTTAGTCTGGTAGTAGGATGGTTCTTAGAGAAAGAAGAGTTGGTGTAGCAGCTCAGAAATTTTTGGAAATGGATTGGTCAGATCTAGTTTTCAAGTTTGGATATTAATAGATTTTGGAAGGATCATATTGTTGAATAGGATCTGGGGATCATTTTGTCCTTGATTCAGATTGTTTCAAGAAGCATCAGCGAAGGTTAAGCTGATCAGGAGGAGATGAGGTAGCCCAGGAATCGTCTAGTGAGTTATGCAGATATGAGACAAGGAGTTTGGAATTCGGAGTTGGAGATTGGAAATTGTTTAAGTTTTTCTCCGATTATAAAGCTATAAGATTGGTAAGTCTGGAAGCTAGCACTAAAGTATTTTGGATTTCCCTGTGTTCTCGAGAGGAGTAGTTCTTTTGTCTATAGGATCGAATGGCCAGTTTGGATAGCTGGAATTCATTGTATTTCACGTATCTCTGAGGGAGTACGTGTATGATGCATTGCTGGTGTGGAATCTGCAGTTCAGTTGAATTTGGAAGTTGAGCTGGACTTGAGTGTGATCTGATATTCTGTTCAGATTGGTGGATCTAGAGAAGTGAGGAGCTCTAGATCATGGTGGTGTAGTTTGTTTAGCTTCTGTAGAGCGAGTCTCCCGGTGATTTATACTCGGGGAAACTCGAGATAGTATTATGAAGTCTATTCTGATTTATATCAGAATAGTTAGTTAGGTTTGATTGTTTGATTGGTTGTTATGGTTGTTAGGAATTAGATGATAGGTATGCTTTGCTGTAAAAATCTTTACTGGATTATTAAATTTACTTTGCTTTTAATTTCGGGGACGAAATTATTTTAAGGGGGGAGGAATGTGATATCCCGGGTTTTTGGGTAATATAAATTTAATAATCTGTATTAATAATTTAATTAATTTGATAAATTTTCTTTATAATTTTAGTTTAAATTGGTAATTTAATCTTTAAAGGATAATCAATATTTAATCTGGCAATATTGATAAGACTTGTTTGTTAAAGCTAATAAAATTTTATTCTATTTATAATATATATATATATGATATATATTGTGAATGGAAATATCTTTTGTTTTAAATTAAAGATTGTATTTTCAAATTGTAATATATATGTATGTATATGTTATAATTTGGATTGTTTTGAATTTAATTTAATCTATTGATAATTTATATATGTATGAAGTATGATTTAAAGCTTTGTTTTAAAATTAATATTTTTCAAAGTTTAGTTTAGATTAATTCCATTATTTTCAAAATATAAGATAATTGTTTATTTTAAATGGAATTGTTTAAAAAGGATTTAAACAAGCTTTGTTTTGTCTTCTTTTTAAATGCTCAAATTAAAATGTTTATAAGTGTGTATATATGGTTTTAAATAAACTTTCCTTTTAAAATATCTCTTAAACTAAAATAGTTTGTAAATAAGTAAATGAATTTATATAAATCCATAATTACATATTAAGAAAATATAAATACTTTTATAAATAAGGTTTTAAAATATAATTTCTTTTATAATAAGGTTTTAAACATAATTTTGCTTGTTTTAACACTTGTAAGTTAAGGGACTTATGCAATGAACATTTGTCTAATTTATAATATAACAAGTGGCATTATCTTGTTTTCTTTAAAGAATTTAACATTTATAAATAAAATATAGTTGTAGAGAAACCTGTTTTCAATTTTTCAGTTCGAATCTTTTTCTCTCCTCATCTTTCCAAAAACTGAAAACAAAGAAATAATAAATCAAAGCAGAAACCAAAATGCAAGTTCAGTTCAAATTCATCTCAACATCAGTTTTTTTCAATCTTCAACCTGGAAACTAAATTCAAATGCAAAGACTTCAGTCTCAACAATCAAGTTAAAGACTCAAATATTTACAAGCATGCAAGGGCAGTTTTCACAGCAAAGAAATTCAAAAGTTTTTCCAGAACAAAATCAAATACAAGTCCAGAATTCAAGAATTTAAAACCTGGGAAAAACTGACCTCTAATCTCTGTTTTATAATAGGTGAGTAAACTTTCTTAAAAACAGTTTTTAATCTATGTTCATATTGATGCATGTGATGGAATCTTGTAGAAGTATAGCATATAATGTTTACATGAATGTTTGGATGTGAATGTATGTATATAAGTATGATATGTCTGTGCATTGTCTGTATATATATATATATGCTCTGTTGTGTTACAGGTTTTGATCCACTAAGTAAGAAATGCAATATCTCTCCACACAATCAATGTTAGGTTTTGATCTATAAATGAAAGATGATTGTACGAGTGTAACATTATTTTTAAAAATAATTTTAAGTGTTAATATTTAGTAGTATTCTGGAAAATTAGAAATAACAGTAAAAAATCGTATATAAGTCAAAAATCAATATGCACGATTTCATGTTTGGATTTCGTGAATTGATTCATGTTAGAAAGCAATGAATTTTGAGATAGATATTAGAATTTTTAGGTTTGGGGTTGTCAAGGATTGCTGAGTTGATCGAATTTCGAACTTCGATCGATTTCGCGGCGATCGATAGTGGAGGTGTGTCGCGACTAAGATTGGGGGTAGCTGGAAGGATGTTTGTCAAGGGAAAAATGCCGATGGATTTTTCTAATGGCCACGGTGGCCAGGCGGGGGAGATATAGGGTTTGGTTGCCTGTTTTTGTCAAAGTAGTTTCGGTGGAAAATGCGCCGCCGTGAAGATGCTGGTGACGGTCGCGGTGGTGGGAATGGTTGCTGGAAGATGTGACGAGGCTACAGTGAAGAGGTCTGGCGATCTCGAGGTCAGAGACGAAGGGGACGAGTGGATTTCTGGCAATGGTGGTTTCAGCTTTTGGTCGAGATCGACTCGATTTCGATTCGAAGTGGAGTTTTGATTTCTGGGTTCGATTTCTTGATCGCGAGTGATATTTTGATCGTCGTCGATGGTCGTGACGACCATGGTTAGCCGGAGACGTTTGGGTAGGTGCACATGTACGTGTACATGTATGGGTGTACTGGAGTTCGAGAGTTTGGGGAAGATGAAGATTTGCTCAGGACGGTCTCGTGTTTTTGCATGTCGACTCGAAGCTGGTAAGTGATCGCGAGGACACGGAGTGGACTCGGGGGATTTAAGTGGTTGGCTCGGGTTGTTTACTTAAAGTAACTAGTTTGAGATTTTTTTTAAAGCAAAGTAAAATTTGGTTTTAAGTTGAGGTTTGAAGTAATGTTTTAACAACAAATTTTCAATTTATATTGAAAATAAATTAGTTTAAACTTGATAAATTTGAAGTTTAAATCTGAAAATGATTTATAGATACTTTATCTCCAAATAAGGTTATTATTATGATTTTGTAAATCAAGTTTAATAATTTGTTTTGAATAATAAGATTTAAATAATTCAAATAAATTATTTATGAGGATAATAAGGTTAAATTAGTATTGATATGAATTTAAAAATACTTAATTTAAATATGATTTGTTAATAAGTAGAGATTAATTAAAATAAATGGTTTTCTTATTTTAATTAAGGATTTTTAAATAAAATGTTAATTAATTAATTGTTTAATTAATTTTAAATAATTAGTTAATTATTTATTTAATTTTAAATAATCACTTAATTATGGATTAACTAAGTGTAATTACTTAATAAAGTAATTATTGGTTAATTATTGAATGAAATTACTTATGGAAGTAATTAATAGGAAAAATTACTCATGGGGTAATTAGTTAAAGTGATAAAAGGGTAATTACTTGATGTTATTAATCTAAGAAATTGATTAATATAATTGTTGAGATTAATTAATTTTGGAGTAGTTAATTAATTCATGAATTAAGGATTATTTAGTAATGAAATTACTTATTAATTAAGAAAGTAATCAAGATTATTAATGGAAGTAATTAGAAGATAATTACTTATGTAAGTAATTAAAAGTTAATTACTTAATTATTTTTTGTTAAGTAATTAAAGTGATTAATTAATTAAGGAATGTGATTAATTTGAGGATAATTACTAAGGGTAATTAATTAAAATGGTAATTAATTAATAAAGTAATTAATTAAGGTTTATTTATTAATTAATTGATTAATAATTTCTTAATCAAGTAGTTAAAAATTAATTAATCAAAGATTAATATAAGATAGTAATTAATTAAGATAAGTAACTACAAATGGTTAATTACTGTTTATAATTAATTTAGGTTAATTAATGAATGTAGTTAATTAAAGATTAATTATTTAATTAACTAGAAGGTTAATTAATAAATGAAGTAATTAGAGGATTATTAATTAATATAATTAATTGTAATTAATTGAGTATAATTAATTATAGTTAATTAATTAATAAATTAAGTAATGGAAGTAAATGAAGGATCATTAATGATAGTAATAAAAGGTTAATTACTGAAATGGTTAAGGATAATTAATTGGTGAAATTAATTAAAGGCTAATTACTTGAATGTAATTAAAGTATAATTAATCAAGGAAAATTTATTAAGGAAGATCATTAAGAGATGATTAATAAATTGATATGTAATAAATCTATGAAAAAGAATTAAGATAATCCAAGTAATTAAAGGATAGTAATTAATTTAATTAAAGGTTAATTAAATTGATTAAGAGTTAATCAATTCTGTTTAAAGAATGATTGGTTAATGTTGATTAACTAATATTGGATGATTGATTTATATTGGATGATTGATATTGGGTAATGGTTGATATTGGATGAATGTTGATATGAATTATCTATTATGATAATGTTATTTATCTATCTGTTTATATCATCCTGAATATAAGTTTAATTGGTTAAAACCTTTAAACAACTTGGCCTTAAAAGATACGCTTTGGATTTCGATGAGACCGGGATCGGGTTTCCGTATACCGGATTTCCAGGTCTGGAGACCCGAATACCACATCGATCCAAATTAACGATAGGTCGTGAATCAAGTGAAGATGAAGATTCAGAGTGCAAGGGTTATTGTCGTTAACTCTGAGGGTGATTCCAAAACGAGTGTAACGAGATAATGCCTTCGGTTTCGTTCGAACCCGGACGAACTTGTATGGATTGAATGCTTTCAGCACATCGTCAGGTGGACGATGAGCATTCTAAGTGATGTGTTCTGATTAAAGGTAATCGTAGCCTCAAGCCTCATCAACCGGGAATGGCTAAAACAGGGGAGGTGCAGCAAGGTTAGTGGGTAGCACCCAAGTAGTATAAGATTCCTCTGTCTAGAGTCCCTTTTTATTTCGGCTGTGTGGGCGGTTGCTAGCTACAACCGCGGGGTTTCTTATGCGGGAATTATCCAGTAAGGGATGTTCCGGCCTTGTGTTGCAGGGGAGCGGGCGTACTCCTCGGTACGTTGATCTAGGCCACGTACTGTGACGGGCGGTACCCCAGTAGCCCTGCCATTGTATGGAATCCAAACTCCAATAAGTGATCTCGGACTTGATTGTATACTTATGTATGCTGGAATTTAATGAATGTAACAATTTCGGCTATGTGAATATTTATCTGAAAACCCTAGACCCTATTATAATATAACTGGATTTCCTATCAAATGTTTTGGTTAGCGTAAGGTAAAAACTTTTCCATGTTTATGTGTGGAAAGTCTTACGTGATACCTTTGTTTTCAAAAGGTTTTGAAGTTAAACAATTTTAACCCGTTTACTCACACCAGACCCATGTCTGACCCAAGTGTTTATTTTCTGTTTTATTAAACTCTTGGGTACTCAATATTGTATTGAGTAGTCGAGGGATTCAGGATAGTCTTGACGAATTCTGGAGGAGCTGTGGAGCAGGAGGCTTCAGCGAGTAGATATATAGAGTTTCCGCTATGTTTGTATTAGTCTGTATTGTACTGATGTACTTGTGTTGTATAATAGACAGAAGTTTATAACTGTCTATTCTGTGATGTATAAGTTGTGTACTCTGATGTATATGATACTATGTAATATCTTATGTGATAATATATTTCTCGTTCCGCTGTGAGATTTCTGACGTGTTGTTGTTCTTTCTTCTTTTCTTTTCTTCTTCTATCCCTTTCTTTCTTCATAATGATGCGTCTTTCTGGGCATAGAAAGTCGGGTCGTTACACCCATATAGACCACTTTGGTCAAAACCACCACTTTTATTTCAAAACACCACCTTTTGAAAATCATTGTCTCCATATCCACATTCTTATAGAAACTTGTATTTAATTAAAAACTCAAGTTAAACCCTTTGAAATTACTTTAAAGTTTTGTTTACAGACAATTAATATTTTTTAATTATTTCACACAATTGTAAAGTAAACTAACTTACTTACAATGTCATATTTTCATTCATTGTGCAAGCCCATGAATGCCTCTTGTAACAACCAAAAATTCTGGTCATTTGATTTTAAATATTTAATTAATTTTAAATATTAAAATAATTGGATTTTGGAATTTAATAACTTATAATTTGAATGCAGGGAATCTTTAATATTTGAATTATGAAATTTAATGTTAATTAAATGGATTTAATAATTTCATTTAGCTCCTTTTAGTTAATAAATAATATTGGTGAATTCAGTTTGTAAAGTTGTTTATAAAATATAAATAGATCGAATAAATATCTATAATTAAATATAAACCGATATTTAAATATGTGAAATTGGCATTCTAGAGCACTATCTTGGATTTCAATGAAACCAGTTTCATTGGATCCATAATAATGAATTATAATATGCCGTCGAATTTCACGGCGATCAGACGTGTCATTTGGTTGTGCAAGTTCGAAACGCGTAGAAATTTATTTCGGAAATTTAATATAATAACTGAGTCTAAAAAGCCATCTTCCGCATATAATCGAATTATGGCTCGTGATTAGTTCCACTGTGTTTGAAATAGGAATATAACTTATAGAACGCCATGTGGCAAGCCTCATTTGGAGTTTGAGATTTTCAGGTATGTTTGATTGAAAATTTTAAAATTACAATAATACATACATACACACACACACACACACACACACATATATTTACCATACTTAGGCCATACCCATAGCCATACCCAGTCCCATGCTCCACGTTCTAAGGTCCATACCCTTCTCCCTCTATCTAAACTTGCCTGTAACCAAAAATTAGATTCCCTTCTTTGAACCCAAACTTTAAAAATCAAGGAAAAAAAATCCAATACTCAACTAATAATCCAAATTCTTGATTCCTTAAACTCGTATGGCTATATTCTTCGTCTGGGTATGCTTAGGCACCATTCGATCGCGTTTAGGGGCAGTGGTCATACATGAAAAAGGAGCTAGGGTTGGGTTTTGTGGCTATTCTGGTTGTCGATTCGATAATTGGAGCATAGATTTGATTTCGGGGACAAGTTTATCACCTAGTTACGAATTTTCGAAGGGATTGATGGTGATTTGTGTCGTGCGCGGTCGTACGAACCTAGGGAAATTGCAACAGATCATGATCGTGGAGGAGGGTGCAGTCGCTTCTTCGTGGCGACGAGCTGGTGTGGTTCGAGGAGAGATGGATGATAGCGTTGTAGGAATTTGGATTCGAGGTTCGGAGCTCCATGTCAGTAAGCATCGTGCACGGCCATGGATAAGATATCACTGTGCACATTTTTAGTTTGGGATGAGGAAGATGAAGTTTTTAATGGTGGGGTAAACCTGTAAATTATTATAAGTTGTTTTGATTTTAAATTAAAATTGTTGATAACTTATAAATTTTGTTTCTCGCTCATACGAGGTTGGATTCGAGCGCCGTTTTTTGCTTTGGACTAAGGTTATCTAGTTCTACGCAATGGAGTAGGTTGTTGGATTTGGAGCAAGTGAAAATTTAAGCTAAAATTAGACGACCGTTTAGTTTTAATTTAAAATCGGGACGTTTCGGCAAAAACGAAAATCTATGTCAGTTTAACTCATATTAAGTTTTATTATATCATATCAGTGATGTTATAGACATTTATTGATTGCTTGGATGTTAGTTAAATTGTTTGATTGATTGTTTGGTTGAATTTCCATTTGGAAATTGGATGACATATTAATTTGACCGTTATGAACCCATATGATTATCTATATATTATCCATAACCATTGTTTTGCAGGGAAATCTATAGGGAGAACCTAAAGGGTTTCTCGCCAATAAATTATCTATTTACATCTTTACGCTGTTATAATTGAATTAAATCTTGATTTTTCATTTAACTTGTTAATTGTTGTTAAAGCGATTTAGTTATATCGTCATTGATTAAATTTCATTCCAAAACCTTGATTTACATTTTTGAACTTGAGTTTGTATTTCCGCTAAAAAGAATATTGAAAATTCATTAATCATTTTGATAATGATAATTTAAATTAATTAATCATTTTAACTAATGATTTTGAAAATTGATTCACTAACTTAACTAACGATGTTTAAAATTGGTTATTCATAGATTTAATTAATCATTTTTACTAATGATGTTTTTATACTTAATTAACCGTTTTAACTAATGATTATTTGAGTTTAATTAATTATTTTAGTCAATGACAACGGAAATTAATAATCATCGTAATTAATGATACTTAAAAGTAGTTCACCATTTTAAATAATGATATTTGAATTTTATTAATCATTTTAATTAATGATTGTTTCGAATTTGATTAATTATTTTAATTTTAACTAATTGGTTTAACTATTGATATTTGGAATTTAGTTAAATCATTTTAATTTATGATGTTTTATAATTAATTAAATCATTTTAACAAATGATGTTTTTAATCCATCATTTTGACCAATGAATTTTGAACATAATTAATCCAATTAATTTATGATTATTTGAACTTAATTAATTGTTTTAATTAATGAAATTTAAAATTATTTATCATTTTAATGAATGATGTTTGAGATGAGTTATTCATTTTAACTAATGATTATTTGAATTTAATTAATCTTTTGTAATCAATTATATTTAAACTTAATTAGTCAATTTAATAAAAGCGATTAAAGTAAATTTACAAATATAATAAAATTACTTTAATCAACTGATTTAAAGTCAATAAACTGATTTATAAAGATTTTAAAGTTAATTTACCAATGTTATACAAGTGTTTGGAAATAATTATCTATTTTATTAAGGATAATGGATTTGTTTATTTAAAAGAATTTCAAATGTGATTAATTATCTTTCGGGATAATAATATTGTTTTATAGTTATAAAAAGAAATTGGAACACGGTTGTTGGATTGTTATGTTCGATAATCTTCTAGGTGTTCGGTTTTTAAAAGTGTTTAGCCAATACGGAAATCAAGCATAAATTCAGTTTATAAAAGTAAAGGTTCGATTTCGGTTATGGAAAAATGGTTCCGTAGTGGATATCACTTATATGGAAATGATCTAATCATACATTTAATGCTCAACGTTGATGCTTTGGACTTATTTCTATCTCGAAGATTAAAAAGGTCGTCAAGGCGATGCCTAGGGGTAATACTACCTCAACTTGCCTTACTTCATTTTCAATCGAGGGATAGCACTTGTGTGGAACCAACAAGTAGTGATAAATATATGAAATTTAATTTCCATATACGAACATTTTAAGCATCCCCGATAGTTGATTTATTTATTATCTTACTTTCTTCATGGTGTATCATCATCTTAAAAATGGTTTACTTCTCTTTGGGCTTTGTTATCCTTTGCTCGAAATGACTAAACCAAAAGCGCAAAAGGACGTCCAACTATGTGGGGTTGCTACCATTAGGGTATTTCACATCTCATCTATATTTTTGTGTACTGTCGTGTGAAAAAAAGGTTTGAGTTTATACGTGAAATATTCATATACTCGATAATGTATGGCGGGGTCCGGTTGGTACATTTTTGTGAAGTGTCACACGACATGTGGCCGGGCTCAGGAGTATATTATTAGAGGTATATTCCAAGGGGGTGCACCTTCCTTGTCATTTGTTGGAAATTTTCCTTTCTTTATTTGATTCGAAAACCCTAAATCGGTTTTAGCTTTAAATTGCCACGAGTAGAGCCGACTCTTCATCACACCAATTAAGTATTGATTTACTCCATTCTATCAAGTTGGCTGTTATCTCAATCAGTTCATTCTATCAAGTTTGAATCGTTACCTTATTTAGTCCATTCTATCAAGTTTGACTATTTTCCTTGTTTTATCCATCCTGTACCATTTGGATTTTACTCGGTTTATTTCTAATCTTTCGAGTCTGGTTTAACATTATTTGTGTTCATTCGTATTTGTATTTTTTTATGATATTTATTTCTGCTCTTGCTTGTATGGATGTTATTCTCGTGAGGTGAAAACCCATTTTGCGTTAGCCGTGGTCTTACAAAACTTTTATATGTTCCCCATTATTTGAGCTATCTCAAGCTGGTATTCATAGACTGATCCAAGTGTTATTTTATTATAATGCTCGGGTCAGATCAGGTATTTTCCCAGGTTGTCTTTGAAGTTTTGGAGATTGTGGAGGGGAGCTGAAGATTCACCTATCGTAGTATTTTATTTTCCGCTGTATTATATAGTATACCCATCAACAGTTGTAAGGTCATGATTTTATAACTGTTCAGCTGATAAGGTTTGTTTTTAACTCTGATATGCTCTGTATGTTTGGATTGACAATTTCTATTGTTCTTATTATATTATATGTTGTCAATTCCGTTGTGAGATTCTATTTTTCTCTGTTCTCCATTCTTTTCTTTTTATTTAACATACAATCTGCCCTTTAATCGATTAGATGCGCGACATTGGAACAAAATGGTAGTGTTCGATGTCGAATTTCGATAGTCAAAAAGGCGGGTCGTTATATTTGGTATCAGAGCCGAAGGTTAAGCGAGAACCTTGGCTTTGGTAGGGTTTGGCTCATTAGAGATAGGGCAAGCGACACCCTAGAATGAGTTTGATAGTAATATATACGAGAGCGTATTTGTTAATGTTATAAAAACATATTATGTTAATTAGTCTATTGAGTTTTTATGAATTCTGGTCAAGATGTGAGACGCCACTATGATGACTCATCCTTTTGGACAGTTCAAGTCGAAAATAAACCACATGTGTCCAACTCAATCCATTTAAAAGATAGATTATCAATGGATTTATTTTAAAGAAATAAAAAGGAAAGGAGAACAACCACAATAGAATCTCGCAGCGGAACTATAAAATACAATAATCACATAAACAGTTCATGAAGCTATTTAACAATATATATCAGGCGCAAGACTAAAATCTCTAAGTATTTAGTTGATATATTTCAATATCTAGTGAAAATACTTGAAAAACCTTTAAAATAGATATGGAAAGTACCACTCAAAAATCGAATGTCTAATGATGATAACAAGTTAGCAGTGACCCACTATTGATTCCATTGTTTACACAATGGACACAAAACCTTCCAAAAGATCCATCTACCTTCTAGATTCCAGAAAAAAAATCGAGGCCATTTCGTAAACAAAGGAAATCATCTCCTGCTGTAGTGGTATGCTGTTGATTCAATGATTTACTCAATAGTTGCACTTCCTTCCCGGATGATCCATTACCAACAGATCCTTGGATTGAAAGCATACCCATTGGGTAAACTTAAGAACCCTCTACCCTAGAAAAAAATCGAGGAACTCATGAGTTCAAGTCCGGACAACCTATATCGGTTCGAATCCATTTTTGGATTCACCCAAGTCCATTAGGGTTATCGGTTGAATCCACTCCTGGATTCACCGAAGTCCATTAGGGTTCGAAGCATATCATACTATACTTCTTTACGGAGGGCACTTCTCCATATCTTTTACTTCAAAATATATCATACTATATATAGTACATTTTCCAAACCATAAATTCAAATATCATACTTTATAAATTCCATTATATATAAGATTTCATATTCAAATCGGGTACTTTCCAAAATCAATAGTCACAAATATATCATGTTATTCTTATATATCCCATTATATATAAGATTATCGCTTTTCAAATCGAGTACCTTATAGAATCAATAGTTTTTGAAAATAACCTTGTACTTATATAAGTCATATTCATATAAGAATCGAAAACTTTCAAATCAATTATTTTTGTAGAGTCAAAGGTTCTCGAAATCAGTTAATTTCAAATACCAGTTCATTTCAAATTCATATAGGATTTCAACAATTATTTTTTTCAAATAAAATTATCCAAATTTCAAATCAATAGATTTTCACAACTTCAGTTTTATATTTATATCATATTCAGACAAAATCAATTTTCTTTCCAAACCAATTCAAAATCTTTTATTATAAAACATTTACTAGGTTCAAAATGTTTGTTAAAACAAATTTCATTATAAATCTTTCAAAATTACTTTTTATATTTATACAAAGTCTGAACTACTAAAAAAAGATCAAATTTGAAAATGATAAGTTTTTATAAATATTTACTATGTTCAAAAAATTTCTTAAAACTTTTTCATTTAAAACATCTCAAAACTAAATTTCATACATGTATAATACAGAATAAACTTATACAGTTTAATTATCAAAATATTTAACATTTTAAAACATGTTCAACTTCTATTAGTCTTTGTTTTAAAATTTTCAAAACTAAACTTTATATACTTTCCAAAATACTTAGCTTTAAAATTTAATTCTTAATTTGGAAGTGTTCAACTATTCAGAATAGTTGGAAAAATCATATTCCAATTCAAAATTTGAAATCAGCAATCAATCATCTCAACAAGATGCAGAATCAATGGATCAATCAATCCTATGCGTAGAATACATGTGTTCGTAATATTATTCAATAGAAAACTCGAGAATTGAACACCGAGTTTTATTTCAAATCATTTGAAATATATATATATATATATCTCTTTCGAATATCAAATCATACTTCAGGGATTTGAATTTAATCAGTTTCAACAAACAATCGAGTAGCAAAGCCACTAAAGTGGCCTCCCCCACTTTGAAACTCAAAAATGATCGTCGATGATGCTGCAATCATCAGAAAAATTATTTTCCAATGACAGAAGTGAGTTTTGGACTCTTAAATACTTTCAAATCATTTATAAACATTTCTATTCAAAAAATACTTTCAAATTATGCTATTATATATTTCTAGAATCATCAGCAAAATTTCTTTTAAATCTTTTGAAAATCCCTTTTGAACTCACTCTGAAATCATTTATAAACATTTCTATTCGAAAAATACTTTCAAATTATGCTATTATATATTTCTAGAATCTTAAAAAACCAATTTCAAAATTCCCAGAATTCAATCCTCAAATTTCCAGTTTGAATTCTTTTTAGTCATAAATCATATTTTCATGGGTCATTATCTTATATAATATTCATTTCGAACATCATAATTCTTTGTTTGGATCAAAAGTAAATAACTTTAATCTAAACAATTAATTTTAACCCAACATTGTCGTCGAACGCCTTATGGTCGATTGTGAAATTTAATTCACAAGTTGTTCGTTTCAACATTCCCAAGATTACAATTTCTACTCTTCCCAAGCGTGAAAAGGTAAATTACTTACAACCGGTTATGCATTGTTCAAAAGTCAACACAGAAGTCAAATGCTCATAAAGTAGCCGAGCACAACTAACTAATCAGTAAATGATAATATACACAACCACATCAATCGATTAATCAACCAGCAAAGAGATAACATCCAATCATCATCAAACAATCACGAATGATTTTATCATTTTATAGATTCTATTCTTTTATATTCTAAATATAATCCAGGTTACAATCATTTCGTTTATTGATTTCAAAATATTTTTTTGTCACTAACAAATATGCTCTCGCATATACGTTTATACTCTCAGTGAGCTTATTCTATAGGTTTAGGCATCCAGCTTTTTGGACAGTTCAAGTCGATAGTAAACCAGACAAGTCCAACTCAAACCATTTAAAATATAGATTATCAATGGATTTATTTTAAAGAATTTAAAAGGAAAGGAGAAGAACCACAATAGAATCTCACAGCAGAACGATAAATACAATAATCACATAAACAGTTCATGAAGCTGTTTAACAATATATACTCAATTTAATTTACAACATAAATTAGAGTTATATAATACTATCAGAGTTATACATTTCAATAGACAAAATGAAATAGCGCAGTGGAATAAATACTAATAGATATGATATACCAAATCTTTATTTTCATCCTCTAGAACAACAATCTTCGGTAACTGAAAAACTCGGTCTGACCCGAGCGTAATGAAAAGACAAAACATTCAAGTCAGGACTAAAAATCCTCATGGAAGTCAAATCAAAATCAGGTGAAACATATTTGTAATAACAATCATTTGTTTCAGATTTCCATAAAGGTTTCACCATTTAAATCTTCACTACATAGTTTTCAATAAGTTAATCAACTACAAATCGACTCAATATATTTCACAGTTTAAACAAAACTTCAATGATTAAATATTCCAAATTATTTTAAATTATCTAAATAAATTCAGATTTCTTGCATCAAATATTATTCAAATAATTTATTTCAGTTTCAGAGGATTTTACAACACTTTACAGATTTTCAAAATTCGATAATCCCATTCAAACGTATCACGTATCAAAATCATTTTAATGGTTGGATTTCAAACATCGGTCTTCTTACAAACACTTCCATTTATTCTTTGAAGTTATAGAAAAATTTGTAAACCTTTTTATTACTCTCTAGGAAAAATATATATTATTATTAAAATTAGAATTTAAATTTTATAAATGAATTTCAAGTTATTTTCAGAAACTAAATTCCAGTTTATCATTATTCTTCAAATTTCGTCGAACGACGATATAATCACAATAATCACCATCCAGCCAAAGCAGTCAACAATGCACCTAATAAATCACAAGTCAAATAGAATGTCCTAGCCATATTGAAATCAAATGTACAGATGATCAATCATATCAGTAGTGACAATAAAAGGGTGATAATATGAACACTAAACACATAACAACCAATCACAAATATAATCCATCGCAATATCAACCAACATCCAAACAACCAATTCGTCCATACCACAACAGTCAATCATTATCAATGTCTGGTGTTTAAAAGTGATATGAATTTTTAGTTATTAACATCAAATTAAATATCAAGTTAAATGTTGATTTAATTATCAGTTTAAATGTCACATCTAATGTCACAATTTTAACTATCAAATTTACTATCAATTCCTATTGTCAATTTTATAGTCGAATATAACTAACAAATTTAATTATCAATTTAATGGTCAAATTTAAATATCAATCTAAATTCAGTCAACTCAAATTCAATAAATAAATTTCAGTCAGTTAAATTTTCAAATTGCAATCAGCATGAATTTATCAATTTGCTAATTGGTTTAATTAACTGTAGGAATTTAGTACTTTGTGAATGGGTTTAACCACTCTCCTTTATTTGAAACTGAATTTTTTTAGTTTCAAATAAATGCTAATCCAACTCCATATCGTAGATGATGTCGATATGAATCCAACGCGACTTATTTCGCTCGAATCCAATCTCGTTTGAAAAAGTTATGCAATTTATCAGCAAACAATTATTAATGACATAATTAATAAAGTAATTAAATCTATAATTAAAATAAATACTGCACATTCTACTTCACACGCAAAACCCTTGTTCTAGTTTGCTTCAAGAAACCGAAACCCAACACGCAACCAATACTTCAATAACCGCCCATTACCTCCTACCGTCGGTTGATGAATGGGCTTCACTACCAGAGCCACCTACAAGTATTCTACCTACAACCAAAATACGGCATCCCAAATTGCTACCATCTTCGCGAAAGAAACCCAAAACCTCCAGCCCTTCGTGCTTTAATTCTGGCGATTTCAAAAGCTTTCGACAAAATCCAACTGTACACAATGTAGAGCTCATCGAGCTCTACATCTTCCTTGTTGAAATGAGAAGAAATTTTGAGAACGAAGACGCGATTTTGGACATTGAATGAAGGAATGAGGTGTCCAGAAAATAAAGGCTAGGGTTTTGCAAATGAGGACCTCAATTACAAAACACTATTCATGTGATAAATTTTCCGAACTCCAACCGAAGCTATAATGACCCGTATTTTATTCGATAATTGGAATATTGAATTTAATAAGATTTTAGGATTTCACATTGTATGAAATTAGAAATTTATGATTTGTTAGTAAGAAAACAATTAGAATGTAATTTAATAATCTGATTTAATGTAATTGATAACTATTTTAGTGTAATTTCAATTTATTTTAATAATTGTTTGAATGTAAGTTCTATTTATTGTAATAATAGATGTTGATATAAGAATGAAATAATTTAAGAAATAAATGTTGGAATATATGAAATGAACATAAAACAGTTGTGATATAACGAGAATTCATTTGAAATCTAATATGGAATATAAACTGCAATAAGAGTTGTTGGAATCCTTTAATTGAAAAAAAGACAAGTGCATTGTAATTAATAAGTTCAACATAAGAACTTACATTTCAAATTAAATTAAGATAAACATTTTAATGAAATTTAAAGTTTGACTTGAAAAGAATAAATTGTATGTTTGTCTCTAATCGGAATAACAAATGTTGAATTTGAATAAAGGATGCTGTGAATGTTTTAATGAAAGAATAACGTAAGTTGTTATTTGAAATGCATCTTGGATAACTTGATTTTCAATAAGATAAAACATTTACTTTGTAAATAGTGTATAAATTTTGTTGTATATGAAATTTTATAAAACATGTTTGAATTTGTATAAATGAAAAGAAACAGGGTTTTATAATTAGAATTTGTTTGAAATTAGTAATGAAATGAATTGGAATTAGATTAATTGAAATGTTTCAATTAAAAGGAAACATAAATGAAATTGTAATGAATGACTTAATATAGGAACTTGCATTTTTGTGTCAATATGGAATGAACATTTTAATTAAGACAATTGCATGTTTTGAGACGTAAAAAATTAAACTTTCATTTTTAATAAGAATGATTTTGGAAAAAAAAATAGAATTTTAGAATAATATACACACACACATTAATATTCAAAATTTTAAATATATCAGAGGGTTCATGGTTATGTAAATGTTGTGGAATCAATTAGAATTACCTTGTATTAACAGTTGTACATTAATTACATAGGTTCACATATATTTATTTTACCATTTTATATATGGTTAAAACTTGTAAATTGGTTGCATTAATGTGACCGTTATAGTAATTAAAAAGTAAGGTAAATCATTTTTATAGCGCACAGATAGATATATATTCATTAATTAATAAAATTGGTTTGAGTAACGTAAATAAATATATAGATTGATTGGTTGATTAATTGATTGATTGTTAATTGATTGATTGCGTTAATGGAATGTGCACATATATTAACATAAAACGAATGTTTTAATATGGAATTAAGTGATGTAAATATGTGTATATTTGGGTTTATTGATATGAATTAATTGGAGTAAGTTTTGGAATTTGGACCCCAAAGGTTTGTTTATAGGATATAGGTGGTCCCTTCATTCGCTTTACATTTATTATCACGTCACATTCTCTCTCTTTTCATTTTCAAGTTCTCAGCGTATCCTCCACTTGAGCATTCATTTAATTATTAGACTGCTCAATCGTTTCTTATTAACAAATAATAGCCTCATTTGATTTATTTTTAATTAATAATTGCCACATTCTTTTCATTTGTTTTTCCTTTGTTTGCTTGCTCCTTTTAAGTGCTTTACTTGAAGTTTTTTTCCTTTTCTTTTTTTCCATTTTTAATGTGAACATCCAAATTAATATTAATGCCATCTAATTAGCATTTAATACTCTCAGTTTCTGAAGTTTATTTTGTTTATGAGTTATTAGTTTTTGTAGCTTCCTTTCATTAGTAACTCTTTCTTTTGAAGCTTCATATTAAAGAATGGAAGATTTATTTTTATCTTTATTCGTATATTTATTCCTTTACTTCACCTCTTTCAATACTACCATTTTAAGGCTGTTCATATTTTTACTTTATTTCAATTCCTAGTTTGTTTATATATACTTTATTAGCTTTTCATTTGTTTCCATCTTCATTCCTGTAGCCTGAGTTTATTTTTCAAATCTCATCTTCTGTGGCTTCATTTCTCCAAACAAACTTCCATCTCATTTTTCTCTCTATCTCTCTCTCTTCATTTTCCTCCTTCTTCATTTTTTTGTTCTTCTTCAAATCTCCTTCTTCTCTTTTCTTTTCAAAGCTTCCTTTTTCTTATTCTTATTCTTCAAATCTTCTTCTTCTTTATCAAAGCTTCGTTTCTTTTTCAATTCTTCATCTTTTTTAAAAGAATTTCTTCTTTCCCAAACACTCTTCATTTTCCAAACCCTTTTCTTCAAATCCAGATCTATACAAACTTCTCTGTCTCTTCCCAAACTTTCTAAAAAAGGGAAGATTAAGATAGCAAGGAAACAAATCTAAAGGAGGAAGTAGTAGCGGATCCAAATCCGACTAGAAAAGGGAAATCCATAAGGTGAGTATTTAAACTCACTCACGAAATACTAAAATTTGATTACAAGTTAAACCAGGTCACTTAGTGATAAATTTTTGATTGTTGGTTTGGAATTTTAATTGATATTTAATTTGAATACCTAAACTCCAATATGTGATAACTAATAATTATTGTGACATGTTATTGAATTGGTTGATTTGAATGTTGATTGTATGTTGTGATGGATGGTATTGTGATTGAATGTGTATTTGTTCATTTATTTTGATATATCCTTGTTATCACCCGATAGTTTATTGCAATCATATAAATTTTCATATTGATTATTTGAACACCGAATAAAGATATAAAACCCATGAATTTCATATATTTACATGAGAAAAAAATTAGTATGTTTAGATTTACTATTTAACCATAAAAATGATTTTTGAGAAATAAACTGTCTTTACCTTATTTGAAAGTTTTCAAAATTAAATTCTGAACATTGGGAAGTTTCTATAGAATTAAATGTTGAAACTTTGGAACATTTTTATAAATCAAATCTCTTGAACTATGAAATTTAATTGGGAATTTTCTGTAAATTTGTAAGTTACTAGAATGGATATATTATGAAATCTATTGTATTTTGAATATGGAAACAATAACTTGTAACGACCCATATTTTTAGTTATTTTAAATCATTAAATTTAATGTAATTATTAAATAAAAATGGTTAAAAATATAAATTTAATGATTTTGAATGTATGCTATTGGATATGAACTTGAATGAAATTTTGAAATAAACTAATTTTTAAGATTTAAGTAATAACAAGTACTGAAAGGAAATGCTATGTATTGAATGCGATTACACCAATAGTTGAATTAAATGATAAATGCTGAATTCGTTAGATGTAAATAGAGTAATTGATTATTAACTAAAATTCAAGTGAAATCTAATATTGAAATTTGTTGAATATTGAATAATTGAATTGTTTAAAGTCAAAATTGGAAATTATTTGAATAATTGAATTATGAATTTGATATGATTGAAAATGATATCGAAAGTTGATGTAAATTTTGTTTAAAACAATGATGAAGATTGTTAACATTCAAAATTGAATTTAAAAGAGAATGATTAGAAATTGAAAATATTATATTTCAATTGACATATAAAAATAGCGATCCGGGACACAATCTTGGATTTTGACGAAACTAGTTCCATTGGATCCATAATAGTGTATTATTATCGGATTTTAAATTTCGTAGCGTTTGAAATTATCGTTTGGTCGAACGGGATAGAAACACGCTGAATTTAATATCAAAAATTTAATATTCTTATTCAATTCAAAAAGCTATTTCCATATACGACCAAATTAGGCACTGAAACATGTTCCATTATGTTCGAAATAGGGGTAAAACATTATAAACGCCTGGCGGCACGCTTCATTTAGAGTTCGTCCGGAAAAGAATTGAAAATAATAATAAAATAATAGATTTGCACGTTTATATATACGCTTGCACACTAACCTAACCCTAGTTTCTTAACGTTGCCGCCACTAATGTAACTAATGGCCGAATAACATTGTTCTTCCTCCTCGATTATCTTCAAATCCACTTAGTTTCGCGACTCGGCATCAACAGGAAAGTCGAAGAGCACGTTGAGCTCTTCATTATCAACGGTGGAGATCGCCTGATTCGCAGCGAAGGGGAAGAAATTGGCGTGCGCCTGGGCTGCGTTCATTCGTGGTTTTCGAGGAGATGGTGGGGTCGAGCTTTAAGGCATATGGGGCATTGGTGCCTTATGTGAAGGGCTTCAAGTAGGTGGTCTCGGATCGATGTGAAAGCGACCAGGAGTGGAGCGGCGATCGGATTCTAGTCGACGTTGATGGGTTTCTCATGCATGCTTTAGCCTGGAGCATGCAATTGGAAGAAGGATTTCTTGCGGCCTCGATTTGATGAAGCTAGGGACGAACGGCCAAAATCTGATTTGGGTATAAATTAAAAATAAAAAGGAAATTATTTATATAAATTGTATGCAAATCTTATAAAACGTATATCTCGGTCATGCGAGGTCGGAATTAGACGAAACTAGATGCGTTGGAATCGTGGCGACAAGAACTATGCCCTGGAACTAATTGGGAGACGTTGGGAGCTAGTTAAAGTTTTAGGCTAAATCGAACGTCGTTCGATTTAATTTAAAATTGAAAACTCAAGGTGAGTGTTTTATAAAGCTCACAAAGTACTAGAATATTTTATGCTAGTTAAATTTGAAATTATGAAGTGATATAAGTTTATTGGTCGTTGTTTGATAAATTTAGTTGTCATTTGAATTAACTGTTAAATATTAAAATTGACAGTTAAATTTGAAATTGGAATTGAATTGCCAGTAATACACCCTATATTAATAACTATGAAATTGTTGTGAATTATATTGACTGTTTGGATGATTGATTGCGATGGATGCTATTGATTGATATTTTGGATGATTTGGATGTTTATTTATTTTGATATATCCTATTATCATCCTGTATATTATTTATAGTATATAAACTATAAATTTTATTATTTCGAATAAATTAAGAAATAGGTTGAAATAATATATACCTATGACACTGTGATTTGGATTGAAATGATATATATATCCATCCCTGAAATTAAATTGAAATAACCGATCACTTGGCCATATGATAGAAAATTATATATGGACATCGGATTGGTTAAATTAAATGATTTTTATTTTTATTATTTGGAATTATTTAAACGATTGATTTAAAAGAATAAAAACCGAATTTATTGAAATCGAATTATTTTCGAACTTGAGCTCAAAATGTTATGGTTTTAATTTGAAATTGTTTAAATAATTGAGGTTGGGATTTTGAAGTTATAATCGAAATATGATTAAATTTTGTAAATTGATTTATTTTTAAAGGATTGGATTTTATTCGAACTTTGAATATTACTAAGTAAAAGTGATATAAAAACGATATTTCAAAATTGAGCTCAGAATTGTATTATATTTGAATATTGGGATTTAAACTGAATATTGAAGGGTAATTTGACTTAAATGTTTTGAATCGATATTTTGAAAATCGAACTCGAAATTGATAAATCGAAATGGTTTTGATTTGGAATTGGAATGGTTTTAATTTTGAAATTACAATTGAATTAATTGGATTTGAAAGTGGGATTGAATTAATTGAAATCGAAGTTGTAATTGATTTGAATTGAAATCAAAATTGAATCAATTGAATAGAAATTGGAATAGAATTAATTGGGAAACTGGAATTGAGTCGGATTAACTTTGAAACTATTTTCAAATAAATTATTTAATATAAAACTATTTAAAAGCTATCTTCTTAAATATACAAATTATTTTAGTTTTTCCAAATTATTTTGCTATATAAACCATTTTAATACATAAGCTATTTTATATTAAACTATTTTAACCATTTAAACTATTTTAACTATTCTAACCATTTACACTATTTTTAACTATTTTAATTATTTAAACTATTTTAAAAACTATTCAAACTATTTTCTAAAAATTCAAGCTGGTCAATAGGATGAAATGTCTATATTTAGATCTTGGATGTAAATTTGAATTGGGTTAAATCGAAGTTATAACCCAAATTTAAATTCTAACAATTTTGAATCGAAATTGAGATAATGAGGCGAAAATGATTTTGAAATGAAATGGTATATTTTGAGTAAATATGATGATTTCGAAATGGATTTGGTTTTGAAGTGAATATGATATTTTGATATCAAGTATGAATTATTTTCGAAATATAAAAATACCAACCGGTGTGTAAAATGACGTTTGGTTGTTAAAGAGACTGGGGCCGGATATGGGCATACTCTCTGTGATACTGGAACCACTTTAATAACTGTGTACATGGAGGAGACTCCAAAACGAAGTGGTTGGATTTGATGGCAATTGCTGGATTTGAAGAAAGAGAACGATGATGGATAGACCCTGGCACTTGTGCCAATTTGAAATGACTAAAACATGACAGCTTGATAGGGCCAAGTGGGATAATTACCCTCGGCGGACATTCGTTCTTCGGTTTCTTGGACTCGGTCCATATTATTACTCTTGTTGGTTTCGATTGGTGCACCTTGATTTGGGATAGCCTCCCTTTGACTCGATATGGGATGGATGGATGCTGTGGACGATCATGGTTATGATGCTTTACCACCAGCCCTATGACCCGAACTGGTAGTATCCTACCTTGGGCATTGCCTCACGTGCCTTGTCATACTTTTATCCCTATACGTGACCCATACGATTTTGGTTTAGTGTTGTCGTATCACGGCACATCCATGACTACCAACGTTCTACTGGTGGTGTCAAATGCAAATTGTACGCCAATGCTTAAAAACGCGTTAAGGGGGATTAATGTAAAGCCTTAACGCTAAGGAATATATTTATTTTATTGATTAGACATTATATATGTTTCGTATTCTACTGCATATAAATATTTTGACGGATCCTTAGGAGATGGAAAATCCCGTAATATCTCTTGATTTATTGCACGCACGTTATACACCGGATAAGAGATGTGAAAACCCGTAAACATCTTTGACGTCATGACACTCATTTTATATGCAATATCGATTTGACTTACATAAGGATATTTTAGTCCCGACTCGAGTGTTTTGTCTTTTCATTACGCTCGGGTCAGTCCTGAGTTTTTCAGCTTATTGAAGACTTACCCTACAAGACGAAGACGAAGATTTGGCATATTACTACTATTATTATCCCTGCATCATGTTGTCTGATGCATTATTTATTTATTCCTAATGTATATATAACTCTGATAAATGTTGTATATATTATAATCAAATGTATTATATAAACAACTTTATGAACTGTTATTTGATTATTATATTTTGTCGTTCTGCTGTGAGATTCTGTGTTTATTTTCTTCTTCTTCTTTTCTTATTTTTCTTAATTAACCCCTAAAGATTTGTATTTCCATTCAATATGAGCTGGACACGGGTGATTTATTGTCTACTCAAAGGGAACGAAGATACGAGCCTTTACAGTTGGTATCAGAGCTTTGGTTTAGCAATAACCTTAGCTTTGTGTGGTAACTCATTAGAGATAAGGTCAGTAGCACCCTAGAATGAGTTTGAGTGTATTAATAGATATGAGCGCGTATTTGTTAGTGATATAAAATTGTTTTATATTGTGTTGGTTGATTTGTTGAGTGGCTTATGAATTCTGGTCAATACGAGTAATTAACGTTATTGATAGGGGTCTCTAAACTCTTAAACAAAACAATTTGACATCGTAATGTTTTGAAATTGGGTAAATGAAATAATT
The DNA here is from genome assembly GCA_030737815.1 of Allium fistulosum. Classification (NCBI taxonomy): domain Eukaryota; kingdom Viridiplantae; phylum Streptophyta; class Magnoliopsida; order Asparagales; family Amaryllidaceae; genus Allium; species Allium fistulosum. The sequence goes on along the minus strand of CM060904.1, from coordinate 576,688,541 downwards.
TTACCCTTATTATATTTTATATATAAAAGAATAATTTTCAGAAATTATTATGGTATATATATAGCGTGAATAGGTTGTTAGAAAATAATAATATTGATCATTATCATTTGTTGTTTGATTAGTCAATATTTTTAAACTATTAGCTATTATATGGTTATAAGAAGATAAATTGTATAAAGGTGATTTATAAAATATAAATTGCAAGTAAAATGAATATAAAATTGAGAATTTGAGAAATTTAAATTCTGGTGTTCCTGAAAAGGTTTTCAAGGTTTGGAAGATAACATTAGTACCGTTTAAAATTATATACAAATACAAATTGTTTTCAAATAAATTTTTAAAGGAATGAATTCAGTATTCCATCTTCTGTCATTGGAAAATAATTTCAGTGATGACTATGCAGCATCATCGACGTTCATTTTCGAGTCTCAAAGTGGGGGAGACTTCTGAGAAGCTTTGCTTTGAAATTGTTACGATAAATGGATTTTGGTTTAAACTCCAAAAGTTGATTTGATATATAAAAGATATAAGTGTATATATTTATTTCAAATAACTTGGAATGGACCCGGTGTTTAAATTTTAAGTTCTATTATTAATAATCTTCAAATTATTTGAATGAAATGAAATATTTGAATTTTGCAACTTATAAAATAAGAGAATTAAGAAATCTAATCTAAATGTGTAAGAAACTTTGAGTTAAATTGAAAGTAAAGAAAATTTAAACAAGTTGAAAATAGTGAACATTCTAATTAAGTAAAATGAATCTGATTAATTGTATAACACCAAATTGCATTCTAATAACATATAATAAGACTTACAAAATGTTAAAAGTAAAATGATGATTTGGATATGTAATGGGATATTATACAAGTAAACAAAATTTAAAAGTAATTAAAATGTATATAAATGGAAAATTTAGTTGTGATAATAAAGGTTATATACTTAATTAGTATATTATGAAATGATAAATGACTAAATAGAATAGGTATGTGGAACCTAAGAAAGTAGACAAATGAAATAAATAATATCTTTGTAAACTGGTTATAGAATATAAATTTGCAAAGAAATTGTGAAATGGAATTTTTAACCTTTGAGATAATTATAAACTTAGAAAAGTCATATAGAAGAATTTGGACTTTTATAGAATGATTATAAACTAAAGTGATGATTAATAAAATGTTTCACAAATAAATTTGTTATTAAATGAAATTATGAAAATGAAGTAAATGTAAACAAAGGAAATTGGTATAGCTAAGAATCAATAGAAGTTAATACGTAAGTTGTACATATATTATATTATTCTCATAACAATTTGATCCAGCCTCGAGCAAAGAATTTCGAGATAATTTATATTGCTCCGAGTTAGGATTTTTCACTCGATTCTTGACGGTGTACCCTAGATATTGATTTTTGATTTGATTCTGGAATTCTCTATCATAATATATGGCTATGCAAGGAGAATAACAGTTTTTGATCAAGGAACCAAATCTGAGTCCACACTAGAGAACCGTGTAAACGATACTAGTTTAGAAGTGAAATTGTGTGATCGGAGTTTTAGAACTCTAAATATGTAGTTTTCAGTGAAAAAACTCGCGTAATTTGTTTGTGTTTCCTTTATGTATTTACATATGTTATTCTTCTCCTTTCTATGTTTCTAATGGGCTCTCTTATTTAGTTATTAGCCTTTTAGGAATTTAAGGAGTCATTAGAATGTAAATAGACTAGTAGACTAATGGGCTTTGGTAAATCAAAGTGACCGTACCTTTTCATTTCTTTTGAATAGGTATGTACAGAACACTCTTCCTCACATTTCTCCTCTATGAACAAAAATTATCTCTTATCTTCTTCTTCCTCTCTAATCCTTAGATCTAAAAAGGAAAAAAACAAATTCTAAAACCAAATCAATCTCCTTCCTTTCTCCTTTGCCTCCACCTTCCTTACCTTTGCCTCTCCTCCCTCTCCCTCACCCATGCCACCACTTTACCCCTCACCCTGCTACCACCACCCACCTCCATCACCACCCACAACCCATGGTAGCAACCCATGGCTAAAGCTCCACCTTCCCTCTTCTCTTCTTTCTCCTTTTTCCCAACTTTCTCTTTTTTCCCTCTTTCTTTCCCTTATTTCCATGGCATCTATGTTCTACTAAACTACTCAAAATCAAATAATTATTTTTTTGAAACCATGTATAATTTTAGTGGCAGAAATTTTCTTGTTGAAACCTTTTCCCATTTCGAATATTTCTATATCAAAAACTCCATTTTTCAAGTCTTTTCTCGGGTCCAGTTTTGGCCGAAAATACACCATATTGTATTAATCATATCTCCTTAAGGAATGATTCGAATTATGTGATTTTTTTTCACACCATTTATTTTTCTAGTGGCTTCAACTTTTTTTTAGATTAGTTCTTCAAATTTCTTAATTTGCTATGCCAAAAACTCAAATCTTTTCGAAGTATTTTTGAACTCGGATTTTCAACTCAGAAAACACCTCTGTTTGTTTTGCCCATAACCTCCTCAAGACAGAAGCTTTTTGATTAATTATTTTTTTGAAAGTGGAGAGAAAAGAATTTGCAACAAGTTTTTAGTTAGTCACTTTTACAGATTCAGTACTATTCTAGTCCGAATATTTTCTTAAATATGACCTAGTTTTAGTTTGTCCGTAGTTTGGATCTTGGGTTGTTTGGAAGCTGAAAGTAGTTGAAACTTGTTTATTAATTCATGTTCGGGTCTAAGCTTTGTTGGATTTGCTTTGCATTTGGATCTTTGCTAGGAATCTCCATATTGCTCCATTTTATCATCACCTTCGTAGCCACGAAAGATGAGCAATCACTCACGACAGATATTTTTATGTTAGTGACTTGACAGCATGTGAAAAGTTATTGAAATGTTGTTTTAGTTAGGATTTTATTTAGTTAAATTCATATATATAAATTAATTTATGTCCATTTTGACATATAAAATGACACATATTGGACATGAAAACATGACCCAACTATATTATGCAAGTTGACATGATTTGTAAATGGTTGCTTTGTAATTTATTGTGACATATAACATGTTATTTTATTGTAAATCACCTTGCAAGTTTCTTGTATATATGTCATGTTATATATTTATATGTTATGTTAACATATGACATGTTAGAATTTAAAAATATTCACTTATGCTGTTTATGATATGTGACACATGTGATATGTTAGTTGGACATGTGTATGTATATATATATATATATATTAAATTGTTAATTATGCACGTATGTTGGTCATTGACATGTTATGTTATTTATGTTATTATTTTATTGTCTCTCACTGCAAATTCCCTGATAATTAGGAAATCACTTTGGGTTGAAATGATATATACCTGATATAAAACCACTTTGGGTTTAAATAAATTGATTAAGAAATTAAATTGAAATATTGTAAGTTTAAATTAATGTTGAACTTGAAATTATGAAATTGAAATTTAATTGATTTAACGAAAAGTTTTAATGGGATTTTTAGATTTAAACTTGTTGTTTGTTTTTAATTTAATAGATTTTATGGAATGAAAGGTTTAATTTAATCTAAAAATTTGATTTTATTCCGTGAATTAATTTAAAATTAATGTTGAAATTGGATTCATTCAATTTAAAGATTAAATTAACATAATGGTATAAAATTTTGAGTTAAACTTTAAAAGGTTTAACTGATTTGTCGAAAATTGACTAATGAAAAGATATGAATTTGGAATTACTAAGTATTTGATTTTTTAAAGGTAAATGTTAAAATTTAAAAGAATTGGACTTGAATGATGAAACTGGATAATTTGGATTAAACTGAGGTAAATAGTGTAAATGAGAAATTTAAGCCATTAAACCTTAAGTTGATGTGAAAGTTGAAATCTTAATTGATTTAAGTCGGGATTAGAAATGTTGATATATGGTCCGGATTGGATCATGGAATGTGATTGGTTCGGTTCGGATTTCATATTAAATTTAACTATTTATATTTTATTACTATTTTATTAAACTATTTTATATTTAACCATTTATATTTTATAACTATTTCTAGATAAACTATTTTATATTAACTTTAAATATTTATATTTTATAACTATTTTTAATTAAACTATTTTGATATTATATTTAAATATTTATATTTTATCAAACTATTTCAGATAAAATTTAATTAATTATATTCTACCACTATTTTAACTAATGTTATATATTAAAATTTAGTTATTACATGCATGTAATTCTTTTGAATAAAAGTCTATTTCCACCTGAATTGTTTAAGTTCAAATGATGTGAATATAAAGATTTAACCGAGTTAATTTTGATATGGAAATCTAGAATTGAAATTTGAAGTTATGATAATGAACTGTCTTATGATACAGGAATTTGAATCTGAAGTTGAATTTAATAATGAATCGATTGGAAACAAATGAGAAAATCAGTATTTGAACTGAACCGATTTATAATATGAAAGAAGATGTTTATTTAAGTTTGAGAATTTCACTTATTGAGTTATATGTACATTTCACTTGAGTTAAATTACTTACATAAGAATGTTAGTCCTCACTAGAGTGTTTTGTTTTACTTTACGCTTGGGTCAAACCGAGTATTTCAGTTTAGCGGAGGCACTTATTTCTGAAGACGAAGACAGAGTTGAGGACCGTATCTACTACTATTATAACATTTGTCTATTTTGCATGTTAAAAAAAAATGTAAATTCCGATTTTGCTGTAAATAGCTTCATGAGCTGTTTATGTATTTATTTTGTGTATTATATTTTATCCTTCCGCTGCGAGATTCTGTATTTTGTTCTTTTGAATCTTATTTTACTAGAATAATCCCATTAATAATCTATCATTTGAATAGTTTGAGTTGGACATGTGTGGTTTGTTGTTGACTTAAATTTTCCAAAAAGGCAGGTTGTTACAGTTGGTATCAGAGCAAGGTTTGGTGATAACCTTAGCTTTGTTAGAGTATTAACTCATTTAAGATAGGGTTACACCCTAGAATGAGTTTGAGTGTATATATATGAGAGAGCGTATTTGTTAGTGTTATATAAAATGTTTTATATTGTGTTGTTTGAATTGTTAAGCTTGAATTTTGGGTTCAGATCGATACGTAGGACGCCATGTTATCGATTGGAATTCCAAAACACTTGAACAAGGCACCCGGCACAATATTGTTTTCGAAATTTGGTAAATGAAATAATTTTATCTAGAATTATATTTTTTATATAAAAGAATAATTTCTGAAATTTAGATATATATAAAATATGTTGGTTGTTGGAAATGATAATATTCGTTTATTATCGTTATTGTTGATTTGTTAATAGTCTAAGCTATTAACTATTGAATGTTAATAAAAGTAATCAAATTCTGTATATATGATTTGATATATATACAAGATATATATATATATATATATATATATATTATTTGAAACTGGTATTAAATTCTTAAGTTTTATGTTAATAAATGATTTTCAATTATTGAAATAAAATGAAATTTGAAATAAAGATATTTAAGCTAAGTGTTTAGTGAAATACGAAAAGTTGGAATTTTGTAACTATTAAATAAAAAGGTAATAGAAATGGAAACGAACTTCATATTATTGAACATTCTGGTTAATTTAAAATGATTAAGATTAAATTTGTATAATACTAACTTGCATTTCAAAAGCACATATATAAAACTTACCAAGCATTTAAAGTTAAAATGTTATATAGGTAAACCAAAACTTAATGAAAATGTTTCAAATGAAGTTGGGATTAAAGAAATAATTATAAAGTAGAAAATCAAATTGTTAAAAATAAATATTGTGTACTTAATAAATATTTGGAATAAAAATAGTAACCATTTTGAGATAATTATAAGCATAAATAAGGTCATATGTATGAAGTTGAACTTTTATAAAATGATTATAAACTCAACAGATAATTAATGAAATGTTTCATAAATGAATTTGTTATTAAATGAAATTGTGGAATTAAATGTGAATAAAATGTAAATGAATAAATTGAATAGTGAAAGAAGATAGTATTTAAGTAAACAAATATAAGTGTTTGCACAAAAAATGGACAAACACTTCAAAGTCGTATGATTTAGTAGATCTTATGTTGTTCTTAGTGATTTGGGTGATTTATGCAAATATATGAAAAGCAGGGGCTAAATTGTAAAAAGACACGTAGATTTATAGTGGTTCAGCCAGAATGTGCCTACGTCCACTTTATATGTTATTTCTCTTCTCTTGTTTAGATTACAAGTACAAAGCTTTGATACAAGTAAAAGAAAGTTGTTTGAAAGTTCTCTCCGTGCTTGAGCTCTCAAACTTGTCCCCCATTGTTGTACCCCTTCCCCTCTATTTATAGAGTGAGGCTGGGGGTAGGGGTCTTGGAGGTATATAGCAGCTGGCGGGCCTGGGTTGACGTAATCTGGCCTGGTGGAGCTGGTCCGGTTTACTTTGGTTCGGTGGTAGGAGATGAGTGGTCCGGTGAAGCTTGGTTCGGTGGTAGGAGTATGGTGGACCGGCGTACTTGGTTCGGTGGAAGGAGGTGAGTGGACCGGTGTACTTGGTTCGGCATTGAGGTGGGATGCATGTTGGTCCGGTGGTACTTTGGAGGTGGCTGGTTCGGCAGTGGGATGGAGAGGCATTGGTTCGGTGATGGGGGAGATGGTACTTGGTTCGGCAGAGATGTTGGACCGGTCGAAATACACCCAACACTTGCCCCCCAAAGTGGGGTACGTGCTCGCATGTGCCGCGCTTTGTTTTCATGTAGTTGAGATAGCTTCGTTCGGTCTTGGGTGTGCCGAACCAGTTGGTCCGGTCGACATGTTTTGCTTATAAATAGGGGCTTCAGGTTACTGTTATCCTTTATCATTTTGAGATAGCCGAAGTAGTCTGAGCACCGAATCAATCTGAGGACCGAACCAACCTGATTACCGAATCAATCTGAGTACCGAACCAGGTATGTTTGAGTGCCGAATGGGCCTATTCTGAATTACCGGATGATCTCTTGAGATCCCAAATACCGAATGAACCTTTGTATCTGCTTTACCGAATGATACTAGGAGTTCTGAGCGTTTTAAATTATGAGTGAAATTTTCAGACTACACCATTCATATGTTTTAACGATGTACTCCCTTGTGTTGCAGATAAATGTCTCAAAGAGTGGAAACCCGATCGGATAGAAAGAAGTCCCAGGGCGAAGGAGAATCTTCCGTAGTGCCTTCTGCTCAGCCAGGACCGGAACGTCACGGACCTGCCCCGAGATCACTGGTGGACGGGTACGGCCCTCAGGAGCTTCTGAACTCCCCGCCCGATTGCTTTCCCAGCTCCCTCAAGGGCGAGCAACTCGATGTTATATCTCGCTCTTTCGGGATTGACCGAGCACGCATGTTATTGCCGAATGCGGGAGTGATACCGTATGATCCTCCCGAAGGATATTTTGCATACAGCATATACCATTGCATGTGTGGTGCCATCCCGCCTCTCAACGCCTGGGTAGTCGGCTTTCTTACATATCTAAAGGTAGCTCCATTCCACCTTCAGCCTAACTCTTATGCCATTCTGGTGAGTCTCTTCGTCATCTTCCAGAGGAGATATGGGCGTCCTCCTTCCAACCGGGAGATCCGGTATTTGTATAACTTGAGAGGCTACAAGAAGGAGTCTCCCTACATCAGCTTGGAATCGGCCGTAACCTTTAAGCGGGTCCTGGATTTATACTCCAAGTATAGTATGTTCAAGAAGGAATGGTTCTTCGTCAGGGATGATTCCGTTTCCATTCGGCGTTTCACCTCCGGATGTAAGTCAAAGCTCTATTTTTAAATCCCGTTCTGGTTGCAATACTCTTTCTTATGTGTTTTTATTTTTTGCTAGCGACAGGTGGTTTTGCGGTCGTGGAGAATGACCGCCTGGTTCAGACGGCAGCAGAAATAGAAGCTATTACTGGGAGAGATAGGTCGGCTGCCTACCTGATCAGGAACGCTACACTCTTGGAGTACAACTTGATCCTTCCACAGCAATCCATGGTCAAGCAGAGGGACACGGCTGAAGAGAAGGCTTCCTAAGCTAAAGAAGGGGCCGAGTTAAAGAGCAGTAAAAGGAGGCCCTTTCCGAAACACCCGATTGCCGGGGGGAAAAAGCTCAAAAAGTCTAACGGTCCCTCTCCCAGCTCATGTCCAGATATCCTGGAGGAGGGAGACGTTGAGGAGGAGCAAGGCGAAGATGGAGGAAAAAGCGCTGGAGGAGGCGACGGTGTCGGGGCTTTATCTTCTGGGCAAGTAGGCGAGATGCAGGAGTGGACGGATGATGCTTTCCGGTTTGGAGGGGACGGAGAAGTCCAAGAAAGCCGATAACGTTGGGACCGGCGTCGATCTATCTTCCGGGAGCGCCTCTACTGAAACAACTTCGGCGGTTCAAGGTGAATTTCACTTTACTCTTTCAATTCTTGAGTGATGGCCCAATACATGTTGGTAACACTTGGTTTTCATATCAGGAGCAGGTAAAATGGCCAAGACCTCAGATCTTCGGCATAGGCTTGAAAAATACAAGCTCTCCAAAGCTTCCGCCAAGCCGAAGCCTCCGGCCCACCGTTCCGGGGGTGTAGTCGGCTACCTTCCTCTTCTTGGGGTTATTGAAGAGGATATTCAAAAGAGAAAGAGGAGACGCTCCCTATCCGAACCTTCACTTGGTCCTCAGCCCCTAATTCAGCCTCTTCATGATATCACGGAGGAGGACACTGAGTTCACACCCTCTCCGCACCTGTCTAAAAATCCTACCGTTACTCAGATTGATCGTCCTGGCTTGGCTCGTAATCCATTTGCGGGTCATCCTGATCTGGATCCAAGTTCTCATGATATTTCCTTCGACGAGGTTACCGGTGAGCACCTTCTTCCTCGCAACCCTATGGTAAAGGTGCTAGATGAGGCCAAGTCCTTGGACCTCGATTTGCTTACTACTCGGATTGTCATTATGGGAGACGAAGCTAAGGCAAACATCGACCGAGTTGCTGAGGAAACTAGGAAGTTGATGGGGCATCATGCCCGACTGGTCAAGGCCGGGGAGGAAATTGGGATTGCCAACATAAGATTGCGGTTAGTGGTTTTTGACCAGGCCAAGCAACTCGCTGATCAGGCCATCCAGATCGCTCAACACGAGGCCGCCTCTGGACGTCTAAAGAAAACTATGGAAGAGGCCAGCCGGGCCGAACTGCGGAAAATGGAGGCTACTTGCAAGGAACGGATCGATATGGCCATCGCCACGGTGGACGAGGTTCGGAAAGCGGATCTTGAGCAGATAGAGGAGTTATTTGGGAAGCTTGAGGCTGCAGAGCTTGCTCAAGCCAAGTTGAGGGAGGAGATGGAGGCGATGCGGAAATCCCTTCAGGCTGACTGCTCGAGATACCAATTGGAGAGAGATGCTGCCGTCGTAAGGTTGTCGGATTCCGAGGCCCGGGCGAGGGAGTTTGAAGAGAACGAGGGGCTGATGGAGGGGATGCTCCAGGATATGTACTTTCGTACTTGGAGGCAGGGTAACTTGTCCTGGATGGATGATTACCCTCGGGTTATGGCTAGGATCTATCTTAGGGCTCTAGAGGAGGCCTAGGCTGAGGCAGATAAGGAGGGTGGCGTGGCCTTTAGGATGGATACTGTTACCGCCCAGTTTACCAAGGAGGAGAAGGTGGCGGTGAAGGAGGGCATGCGGTTGCTTGCAGCCGAGGAGACAGGTGTGCAAGCGAAGGATGATGATCAAGTTAATCAAGGAGCAGATGCTGGTAAGTCTTCCTTTCTAGTCTTTCCGTTAACTTGGTTTCTTATCACTGACGAATTCTTTTTCTGACCGGACAGGTGGGCAACAGGACAAGGACAAAACTCCGACGCAGCCGGCTCCTTGATTAGGCCTGGAAAATTCTTTTTGTGGACTTGACATGGTTGTATATGTTAGTCTTAAACTAGTAAAGTAACTCTTAGGTGGTAATTTTTGCTACTTGTAATAAATAGCTCTATTCTTGACGTGTAATTCTTTAACTTAAGCTGATTTTGTCGTCTTTTGAATGTTTTTTGCTATTTTGACATGTCGTATGAGAAATATAGCTATGCATATTCTTGTAATCAAATCGTGTTTGATGTCAGGTTTTTGTTTAAAACATAATTTCATGACCTGTAATGTTAGCGTGAGGTGTGAATAAATTATAGTCACGTGTTTACATATGAAAGAAGGAAATACCGCCCTTTATATCTTGCTCGTAGATGGCAGCTTTGAATATTCTGTGTGACCGAGTAAGGGATGCGGTCCAGTATCTCGTCGTGAGCGTCACTTCCATTAGTGAATGTCTCCTTCTCTGTGTCTTGTACTTCAGGGATTGTTACAGAGGATAGGAGAAAAGTTGCTTAAGTAAAATTGAAATATGTGAAAAGGTAAAACTTCCAATCACGGAAGGCCTTCGATGTGCTTAAGTTCGTGGCAAATTGGCTTTGTAGTCATTTTCCCTAGCTGTGGGTCTTGGAGACATTTGTCACCCATCTTACGCCTCCGCGGGGAGTTAATTCTTTTTTACCACAGCCGCACTTAAGACACATCGGAGCCGAGATCGCGCACAGTAACTACCCGGGCCATTATGGCCCGTAATCGTGGGTATTATTCGATTTACTGTGGCCGGCTAGCGTGGGTGCCGATCGTCAACCGTGAACTGCCCCTGGCTGGCCACACCTTATGTTGGCGCTTATAGTCGGTTCACAGTTGCCGGCGAGCCAAACGCCGTAATGAGCTGCCTCGGCTATAGTCGGCCTTCTCGGTGGCTTATGATCGGCTCATTACAGTTGGCTTTAAGGGCCGTCGTGAGCAATGAGTTAACCCGCAGTAGAGGGATGCTGGAGCGAAAGTGTCTCATTGGCGAGGGCATACATTCGCATAGTACCTGTTAGGTCTTGTCAAGGTGAAGTTGCGCTGTGGAGTGCTTTGGGTGGAAATGCTATACGCATAGGATTTTGTCCAACAGAAAAGGATAAAGTTAACAAGCAGCCAAGATATAAAGGAACAAGTAAAAAAAGAGACAAGGTTTTTTAAAGTGGTTCGACACGAAAAGGCCTACGTCCACTGATTCTCTTTGTTAATTCACTTCATATGGGCAGTACAAGTTAAGAAAAGTATCGACGGAGGTGTTGGATGTTCCATGCCCTCTGGAACACCTCTCCGTCCACTGTTGACAAAATATAAGCTCCATTGTGGAGATCTTTATGAATTACATATGGTCCATCCTAGATTGGGTCTAGTGCTCCGGGGCGAGGGAAGATTCGCTTGAGGACAAGATCTCCTTCTTGTAAGGTACGATGCTTGACTTTGGAGTTGTATTGTGCTGCCACTTTTTGCTTGTGGGCTGCTGCTTTAAGGATTGCATCATTTCTTCTCTCCTCAACTAGATCCAAAGACATGCGAAGGAGTTCTTCGTTCTCTTATGGGTTATAGTGGATCCTACGGTGGGAAGGCACAATAGTTTCAACTGGGAGCATAGCCTCCGATCCGTATGCCAAAGAGAAAGGAGTGTGCCCCGTTGATGTTCTGAAGGATGTGCGATAGGCCCACAGTGCCGTGGGGAGTTCATCCACCCAAGCGCCCTTTGACTTTTCGAGTTTCTTTTTGATTAGGGTTTTCAGAATTTTGTTGACGGCTTCGACTTGTCCGTTTGCTTGGGGATACGCCACGGATGAGAAGCTTTTGTGAATTCCGTGCTCTCGGCACCAGTTGGCGAATTCCTCGCTGTCAAACTGAAGCCCATTGTCTGATATGATTTTGAGTGGGACTCCGTACCTGCACAGAACATTTTTGATCAAGAAGTTAAAATTTTTTTGTTGAAGATACTTTATTCAGAGGTTCCGCTTCCACCCATTTGGTGAAATAATCGACTACCACTATAGCATATTTGGCCCCGCCTCGGCCCATTAGCTCGCCGATTAAGTCAATTCCCTATATTGCGAAGGGCCAAGGGCTGGTCATTTGAGTAATCTCAGTTGTTGGTAGCCGCAGAATCTTAGCAAACTTCTGGCATCTGTCGCACTTTTTGAAGAAATCTAAGGCGTCCTTACTTAAGGTGGGCCAGAAACATCCATATCGGAGTATCTTTTTCGCTAATGTTTGCCCTCCGGTGTGATCTCCACAACTTCCCTGATGAATGTTGAATAAGATTTCCTTGGCTTCCCTCCCAGCGACACACCTTAATAACGGGTTAGAGAATCCGCGCCGATAGAGGATGTCTTCTTGTATTGTGTAGCGGGATGCTTTCCTCAAGATTTTCTTGACTTCGTTACGCCCGTTGGGTAGCGTGCCGCTTTGTAGGTAGTCTCGGATGGGAGTCATCCAAGTTGCTTCTTCGGTTGCAGCTATCAGATTCACTTGCTCAAAACTTGGGGCCAGTTGCTTTGAGATGGTTACTGCTCCGAAGATGGCGATGTCTCTCACACTTGGTTGCTTTGCCAATTCGTCGGCCTCTTGGTTCTCTTCCCGAGGGATGTGTTTGACTAAGTAGTGTCCAATCGGCTGAGAAGTAACTTGGTCTTCTTTAAATATGCTATGAGTCGTTCTTCTCGAGCTTGGAATTCTCCTAGTATTTGATTAACAATAAGTTGAGAATCGCTATGAAGACACAAAGAATTGGCTCCGATTTCTATGGCAAGTTCTAATCCAGCTATCACTGCTTCATATTCTGCATCGTTGTTGGTGGCAGCGAACTCCAGCCTTATAGCATAGTGCAGCTTATTTCCCCTGGGAGTGATTATTACCACACCTGCCCCCGAGCCTTGTTCGTTTGATGCACCATCCACAAAGAGGTTCCACTTGATATCTTATGCTATTTCCAATTGCTCCTTATCTTCGTTGGTAGTGAATTCTGCAATGAAATCATCCATGGCTTGTCCCTTGATGGCGGTGCGAGGGTGATAGGTGATATCATACTGACTTAGTTCAATGCACCATTTAAGTAGTCGCCTAGAAGTGTCGGGACGATGGAGTACCTGCCTCAGTGGTTGATCGGTCAGAACTTTGATGGAATGGGACTGGAAGTAGTGACGCAGTTTCCCTGATGTGATTAGTAAACAGTATGCTAGCTTCTCAAGTTTAGGATATCTGACTTCTGCCCCCGTAAACCTCTTACTGACGAAGTAAACTAGCCGCTGCGTGCGGTTGTCTTCCCTTACCAAGGCAGCGCTTAGGGCGTGAGATGACACAGCAAGGTATAGGTATAATTCTTCGCCTTCGCTTGGAGTCGAGAGTACCGGTGGTTTCTGGAGGTGTTCGATTAAGTTAAGGAAAGCGGTCAAGCATTCGTCGGTCCATTCGAACTTTCCTTTGTCTTTCTTTAGAGCTTCGAAAAAGGGGACACACTTGTACGTTGCTTTGGAGATGAATCGGCTTAGGGCGGCCACTTTTCCATTCAGGCTTTGCATTTCCTTTCGATTGGAAGGTATCTTGATATCCCTTAGCGCTCGGACTTGTTCAGGGTTTGCTTCAATCCCTCTGGCATGGACGATGAATCCTAAGAACTTTCCTGATGACACTCCGAAGGAGCATTTTAGAGGATTCAACTTCATTCCATACTGGCGAAGTACTTGAAACATCTTGCCTAGGTGGCTTACGTGATCGTCGGCTTTCCTTGACTTTACCAGCATGTCATCCACGTATACTTCCATAGTTTGCCTTATTAGCCCTGCAAACATCTTGTTGATGAGGCGCTGGTAGGTGGCTCCTGCATTTTTAAGTCCGAAAGGCATTACCTTATAGCAGTATAAACCCCGGTCGGTGATGAAACTAGTGTGGTCTTGGTCGGGAGCATGCATAGGAATTTGGTTATACCCTGAGTATGCGTCCATAAAAGATAAGAGCTCGTGCCCGGCTGTGCTGTCTACAAGTTGGTCGATTCGGGGAAGTGGGAAGCAATCCTTTGGGCAGGCGTCGTTTAGGTTGGAGAAGTCAATGCATGTTCGCCACTTCCCATTAGCCTTCTTCACCAGTACCGGGTTAGCGATCCATTCCGGGTAGATGGCTTCTCGTATGAAGTCATTGGCGAGTAGATTCTTTACTTCTTCATCGAGGGCTGCCGATCGCTCTGCCCCCATACTTCTCTTTCTTTGTTTTACGGGCGCCTTGGTAGGATCAATGTTTAGTACGTGGCATGCTACGTCGGGGGAGATTCCGGTCATATCAGCGTGTGACCATGCGAATACATCCAAGTTGTGGGGGAGAAAGTCAATGAGTTGCTCCTTCAACTCTGCTTTTAGTTGGGACCCAATTTTCAAAAGTCTACTTGAGTCGTGCTTGTCTACAGATACAAACTCCATAGCCTCTACAGGCTCGGCGGTGGCCTCCTCCTCTTTGTCCCTAGGGTCTAATTCATTGAAAGTGTCGCTGGTATATCGAAGAGGAGGGGCTTTCTTTAGTTGCTATGCGTCTAGACTTTTCGTGCAGAGGGCAACCTCTACACCCTTCCCTTTATCCTTCCTGTGGTTGTTGCGAAGTTCAGTCACATAGCAGTCTCGAGCAACGTCCTGGTCTCCTTCTACTTCCCCTATTCCATTGTCCGTTGGAAATTTCATCTTTAGGCACCATGAGGCTAGGACAATTTGGAAGTCAGACAAGGCTGGCCTTCCTAAGAAGGCGTTGTAGGCTGAATGGTTTCCTATTAGCACAAACGTCTGTTTCCGTACAACGGAGCGGGGATGGCTTCCAATCTCAATAAAGAGGTCCAGTTGCCCGAGGGGCATCTTTGCATCCCAAGTGAAACCGTGTAGTGGTTTATCGCAGGGAGATACATCCTTCATTGATAGCTTCATTTTGTCGAATGCATGTTTGAACAGGATGTTTACTGAGCTTCCAGTGTCTACTAGGATTCGGTAAACTTCGGCGGGGCCGAGCCGGGCAGAGATAACCATGGGATCCATGTGAGGGTATTGCCTTCCTTCTAGGTCACGCTTACCGAATGTGATGGCATCACTTTCTTTCCGCTTCGGGTGGCGCTCTTCTATAACCGAATTGACACAGTCTTTATTGTCTCTAAGCACCTTTCCATATCTTTCCATCTCTTTCCATCTTCTGTCTGCGATGTGCGGTCCTCCCGAGATGGTATGGACCACTATCTTCTCTTGACTAGAGACGCTAGTGTTGCGGTTTCCTCTACCGATCTCTGGTGAGGGTAGCCTTGGGTTCTCATTGGTAGGAGCTGGAGTCCTGTCCTGACCTTTTACACAGCATTCCAGTTTCTTCCTTCTGATGTGTTCCTCAATCAAGTCCCGGAGATGATGGCATTCATTGGTATCATGCCCATGAGATTCGTGGAAGTGGCAGAACTTTCCAAACTTCTGTGCGTTATCTGATTCCTTCTTGTATGGTGGGCGTTTGTATCTAACTTCGCCTTGGGTGGCAAGGAAGATATTTTCGACGGTCTCGTTCAAAGGAGTGTAAGTGTCGAATCTCGGTCCTGGCCGATATAGGCGCTTTTCTCCCTTCTTGCCCCCAGCATTGTCTCTGGAATCATTTCTTCGAACGTCCCTTGCCACAGCAGGGGCATTGCTGTGAGTTGCCTTATTTTGCTGTCCTGACTGCACCTCAACGGCAGCATCCTCAAGCCTCATATATTTCCCGGCTTCATGGAAGAAATCGGGTAAAGTAGCTGGTTTTTCTTTTGTCAACCTTCTAGCAAATTTAGTGTCCGGATGCACACCACTACAGAGGGCCATTAGGATAAGCTTCTCATCGGCATCTTGGACTGCGGCTGCTGCGGCATTGAATCGGGTTAGGTATTGCTGCAGTTTCTCTCCAGGTTTCTGTTTGACGCTGGATAAGGAATAAGCGTCCTTAGGTTGTTCCACATGAATGTGGAACTGACTGATAAACTTTTCTTTCAACATTTCCCACGAGCTGATGGATCCCTGGGGTAGATGACAGAACCAGGAGGTAGCGAGATCTGCTAAGAAGAGCGGAAAGCATTTGCACAGTACTCCCTCTGTCGCTCCACTCATGAGCATATGTTGTGTGTACCTCTGTAAGTGTACAACGGGGTCGGAGGTTCCTTTGTAAGGTTCCATTGTTGGCATCTTCCATTCTCGGGGGGTGATAGCAATTTCGATATTGCGAGCGAAAGGGCTGGTTACCCTAGCGCCCATCCCTCGATCTCTTTGCTCCCGTTGGATGCACTCTCTGAATAAGCGTGCCATCCTTTCATCAGAATTTGGAGCAGATAGAAATGAGTTTGGTTCTGTTCTGTGGGATTGATTCCGTCCAGATGACCCGTAGGGATGGTATCGTCTATCATTCCTCATATTTTCCAGTGGCTGCCTTTGATCTTCTGGGAGCATGCTAGGGTCAGCTACAGTTGGCCCTTGCCTTGATCTTCCCCTACTGGGTTCTGATCTAAGCACTTCCTTGGGTCCAACTTCGGGCTGGACTATGGCTCGGCCCCGTTCACTGGCGTTTCCGTGGTTAGGCAATATGACAGGCTCAGCTATAGTTGACCTTCGTCCGGTACCTCCCCCGTTGGGTTCGGTACCAAACGTTTCCTCAGGCCTAACTTCGAGCTGTGCTCGATCTCAGCTCCTACCATGGCTACTTCTGCCGTTAGCTCCTTCGAAGAAGGAAGACCTTTGTTGTCTCTAAGCTCCTCCAGACTGGGACTCGCCCCATGATTCAGTGTTGCGGTTGGACTCTTCAGCATCCCTTAAGCGTGACATGAGATGGTCCACCAAGGCTTCCTGCTGGGACGTGAAGCGGTTAGTTACTTCAACCACAACCCTGTCTAAATCTGCCCTAGTAATTGCTGCGGGCTGTTCTGTGGCAGGAGTGGTCGGATTAGCCTGTCCTTCATTTGGTACTGCTGCTGGAGGAGGACGATTTACTTGATTCGTGACAGTTGGATCTAGAAGACTGCTGGATGCAATGTTTTTTCCTTTGTTAACATCTTTTCTCTGTTTGGGAGGCATGTTTTCCAAGTGGCGAACGATGCTGTTTAGGAAAAATGGTAAGTGGATGAAGCTGAAGCTTCGAGCTTCTAGCTTCTCAGTGAAAGCACCAAAAATGTTTGCACAAAAAATGGACAAACACCTCAAAGTCGTATGATTTAGTAGATCTTATGTTGTTCTTAGTGATTTGGGTGATTTATGCAAATATATGAAAAGCAGGGGCTAAACTGTAAAAAGACACGCATATTTATAGTGGTTCAGCCAGAATGTGCCTACGTCCACTTTATATGTTATTTCTCTTCTCTTGTTTAGACTACAAGTACAAAGCTTTGATACAAGTAAAAGAAAGTTGTTTGAAAGTTCTCTCCGTGCTTGAGCTCTCAAACTTGTCCCCCATTGTTGTACCCCTGCCCCTCTATTTATAGAGTGAGGCTGGGGGTAGGGGTCTTGGAGGTATATAGCAGCTGGCGGGCCTAGGCTGACGTAATCTGGCCTGGTGGAGCTGGTCCGGTTTACTTTGGTTCGGTGGTAGGAGATGAGTGGTCCGGTGAAGCTTGGTTCGGTGGTAGGAGTATGGTGGACCGGCGTACTTGGTTCGGTGGAAGGAGGTGAGTGGACCGGTGTACTTGGTTCGGCATTGAGGTGGGATGCATGTTGGTCCGGTGGTACTTTGGAGGTGGCTGGTTCGGTAGGCTGGTTCGGTAGTGGGATGGAGAGGCATTGGTTCGGTGATGGGGGAGATGGTACTTCTGTTCGGCAGAGATGTTGGACCGGTCGAAATACACCCAACAATAAGCCTAAGAAATAGATTAATATACGATTTCATTAATGAAATATGGAAATTGAGCTATAAAGGAAACTTAAGTAATAAGGGATGAAATTTAATTTAACTTGTATAGAGTTAAATAGAATAAATAAAATGAAATATAACTTAAGTAAAGTTAATAAAATGAATGAATGGAATAAGTAATGAGATAAATTAATAAAACGGGTTAACTAAAATTGAACTTGAGAAAAAACGAACTTAAGTCGAAATGAAGGTGAGTGTAATATAGATAATTGATAAAATGAAGTCTGTCTACATAGTAGTTTGGTAGATATCTTAAATAGTTGACACTAAGTTATAGGGGTTAGACTTATATTTTGATATGTGTATATATATAGACCTCAGGTGTAGTACATGCTCAGGTCCGGGAATTAGTTATGTGGACGTATTCATTTATGTTTATATAGTATCAGTTTGGTTATTTTGGATGTATAGTCTTGTTTGGTTGTTGTGCATATTATCTTAAGTGTGCAGTACGCACTAGGATGGGTACGATAGAAGTATGACTTGATGCATGTATATATAATCTTAATTATGTGATAAGTACTTAGGTTAGTGTGGAGAATCTCTGTATGTATGTTTGGCATCATTTGTTTTAGTGTTGTTATGGTATCAACCTTTTTTTCTATCATTAGTATAAATAAGTCAAAATATTTGAGGATACGAGTATGGGATAGATTCCTTTATCTAACTTTCATTTCGAGGACGAAATGCTTTTAAGTATGGGATAATGTAACGACCTTTAATTTCGCTACTTCGAAAATGAGAGATTTCATTCATTTTAGATTTAAAAAGAATTTAAAAATTAAATAAATATGTTATATATAATAAATAATTATCTATTCTTATAGTTAATAAATTAAATAGTATAAATTTGGATTTTAGAACAAATCAACAAAAGTTAAGTTTTGTTAAAAATAAATAAAGGCTTAAATAAATGGATTTATATATTTATTTGAAAAGCAAAATCTTATTAAAAACACCTAATAAAGATAATAAAAGTATATTAAAAGTTATAAAAACATGTTAATGATCGTTTTACAAAAATAACCAAAATTTGTCGCATTTTGTCAATTTTACGTACACGGTAAAAATAGAGATTTTGATATTATTTAAATATGATTTTAAAATATGAATAGACATGTTTCAATTTATTTAAAAGAAGGAAAAAGTTCATTTGAAATTTGGTTTACATAAATGAATAGTTTAACTAAAACGTCAAAATATGTCCGTAAAACATTTTGTCGAAAATCAACGTTTTGTCGATTAAAAGTTATCGCAACGTTGTTGCACCTTTATTTTCTTATATATGAACATATATTCAAATAGTATAAGTATTATTTAATTCTAATCAAGTTTACTTTTACTAAAAAAGTTTAGAAACAATTAGCAAAAGTAAGCACAAAAGGACAAAACATGTCACATCAAATCCAACCAAATCTTTACTTTTCTTTACTTAAATATTAAGCGATTAAGACATAAAGTGATGATGTGATAAGAAGATGGTAAGTGTTGAAAAAATTAAGTTAAAGTAAGGATATTTTGGTAATTTTATAAAAGGTTAGTTTTGTAATTCACCACTCCTTACTTTTTCTATAAATACCCATCCATTCTTCTCATTTTCTTCACATTTCTCATTCTTCTTCTTCATTTTTTAGCTTTCTTTTGCTCATTAATGGCTTCTCTCTTTAAGAGAGGTAGGAGGGTTTAAAATAGTGGAGTGCTTAAGCACTA
Source organism: Allium fistulosum (assembly GCA_030737815.1). Taxonomy (NCBI): domain Eukaryota; kingdom Viridiplantae; phylum Streptophyta; class Magnoliopsida; order Asparagales; family Amaryllidaceae; genus Allium; species Allium fistulosum. The sequence continues at coordinate 576,669,047 of CM060904.1, read as the reverse complement.
ATCCACTTGTTTCTCTCTAACCTCTTCTTAATTCAATTCTTCTTCTTCTCTTCTTTAATGGCGCTTGGCCGTGAAAAATATGGCGGTGGGGAGGCATAGCCGAGATCAAAGCAAAGGTAGAAGCGATGGCCGAGAGTACGGAGTAAGAAGGAGTTGAATTGGGCAAGTTTTGGTTGAGTTTATTAATGATTTAGATGAAGTGTTGTTGTGATTTGAATGTTGGTAGGAAGTTAATCAATTTGGTTAAAGGTGAGAAATATTCATCGCTTTTGAAATTATATTTTGGTTATGCTAAAATAATCACATTTGTACCCTTATGAAATATGAATGTTTATACCAAATTGATTGTTAATATGGATGATTGATAGTTTGGTTAGATAATTGAATTATGATAATATATTCCGTTATGGTTTTAATAGTGAATGTTGGATTTGAAATCATATGTTATGTGATCTGTTGAATGGATGTTATGTTAGTGATAAATATGGATATTAGTTATGTTCATTTTGATTAAATGATCCCTTTGTTAATAAGACCCAATTTTGGTGATATGATATACTTTGGAAAAATAAGTCTCTTTTCAATTAGAAGTGAAATTAAAGTAAAAATAAAAGAGAATTTGAAATTTGAAGTGAAACGTGTTTAAAAAGGATAATTAAATTGAAATTGAAATTGGGATGAATAGTGAAATTGAAATTGAATTTGAAATCGATTTTGAAAATTGAAGTTGAGATTAAGGTTGAATTGAAGTTTAAATTAAAATTAGATTTGAAATCTAAATTTTAAATGAGTTTAATTTGAAGTTAGAATTGAAATTGAATTGAAATTGGAATTTAAAATTTAATATTAAAATAATAGGAATAAATAATATTATAATATGGTAATAGTGAAAATTCATTTTGAATACTTTAAAAAGTGAAAATATTGATTTAAAATGATTTGTAATGATTTTATAAGTAATAGAATTCAATTTGAATAAATTATTTCAAATATCGAAAAATAAGTTAAAACTAGGGCGTCGCGCAACGATAGTTCGCGATTTCACGCCGAAAAGTTCAAATGAGTGTATAAAGTGGAATATAGCTTGGAACTCTTTGAGATAAGAAAATTCCGGACTATTATATCCATATCTTCGAAACGAAGAAAGAAAATCAAGATTTTGTCTTGTAGATTTTGAATTAAGTCCGAATCAATTTTCTAGAAAAATAACGCTAGTGAAGTTAAGTGACCATAACAGGAAATCTGTTTAAATGAATGTTTTTAATTATGAAAAAATATGGAATGAATTTGATAAATATATTTAAATATTTTAAAAGAGATTTGGATTGGAAAATATGAATTATCGAATGTTTAAATGTTGATTTAATCAATTAAGCTTATATAGCACTTTCCGTAGCACTTTTATGCTGCGAATTGTATGACTTTTTGAATATGAGTTTAACCGTAATGATTTTTCCCAGAATCAATTGTGAATGTTTTTAAAAGGAAAACTAAGTGTTTAAAAGATAATTTGGAATCTTAATAATCAATTCCAAAATAAAGTCGATAACTGAGTATGCGAAAACAGCTAGTACATTTGTCCCGCCTATGAGATCTGGAAAGATAAAACAAGGTGTTTAACTAAGGCTAGGAATGGAGCAACCAGTGCCCTGAACCTACCTGGCCTATGTTTTCTTTTCTTAGGCGAGGGGTGGAACAGATCGAAAGGAAAGCCCGGATCCTCTTAAATAAAAAGATCGTATTGAGTTTCCAAAATAAAAGAAAATTAGTATTATCCAATTTATGCAATCTCCAGAATGAATGATTTCTATCTACTCAAAAGAAATGTTTTGCTAAGATTGATTTAGGATTTATCGTAAACGATGTCTTAAATAACATTGTTTTTGACCCGCCTAAAAGTTAAGGAATTTGGATCGAGAGTTAAGTATGAAAATTTGAGATATTTTCCAAATCAAAAGAATGAATTACTTCGAATTATCCTAAGTCAAAATAAAGAGATTTAGAAATCATCCGAATAGAAATAAAGTGAAAAGAGACTTAATAAATCATGTATACTCATATTCACTTTTTTATCGATAATTGGATTTCGAAGATACTAGGGTCGGATTTGGGTGATTCCTATCCGATAAACCACTTTGAACCAATGTACACATTCGAATGTGAAGACTTGTTGAAGATGATGATTATTGAAGACCGTGGATCTTCATAGCGTGAAGACTGCTTGTTGAACATACTCTAGGTTGCTCCTATTATAGAGTTATTTATAGCAACGGTCTCCTCGTGATGGAGATTTTTCGGACTGCAAGGACTACTCGCTACTAGTAGTAGTAGGAGAGTGTCTTCGGTTTGTCCTGTTCCTGGACAACTTGTATGGACGTTTGTCTGACATTGCATTTCTAAAGATTATGTACATTGGTTTTTACAAACGTACACCAGTGGCGGCAGAGAAGACAACTTCTTTTAGCTTAACACCCTCCTTGAGATGTACGAGCTCAAGGGTTGTATTTTTGTGGAAGGCAATTAGTAGTCAACGGAAATGACAATGTGGCATTCAAAGATGTGATATTTGCTATGTGAAAAGGTAATCGTTGCCTCAAGCTTCATCTAACCGAAAATGATCGAAATAGGATTAGATGTAGCAAGGCTAAGTGAGTCATTCCCAAGTAGGGTATGTTTATCCCCTTCTAAATATATTTCTTCCCGCTATGACGTTTGGGATGTAAATTAATGTGGTGTATGGAAAACGAGCGCTCGGTTAAAGGTCGGTAACGGCCGGTGGATGACATATTCGGTACTATCTAGTTACAGAGGTAGGCCGGTCTTGTGTTGGTAGAGGTTCCTTTGTGATGTTCCTCTGGGCATCCATCTAGAGGTGTACCCATTTCGGAAGGTAGATCCTTCACCTGGTCATTTGTATGGAAATCCATTCTCCAATAAGAACCTACGGTTTTGTTTGTAGAACCTAGTATGCTGGAATTTAATAATGGTAACAATTTCGGCTAAGATTAATAAGTTTATTTTCAAATGTTTTCAAAGAATGTCATTAGAATTAATATCAAAGGTTTTGATATAAAAGTGTTTTAGTTATCATAAGGTAAAAACCCGTCCGTGTTTATGTATGGGCGTGGTCTTATGAGACACTCTTTGTTTTCAAAGGATTTTATTCAAAGGCTGATATATGACACTGTCATTTATTATTGAGTTTTTCTCACGCTGGTTTATCAAGCCTGATCCGGGTATTTTCAATACTCGGGCCAGATCCGAGTAGTTTCAGGTTAGACGAAGACGGTTGGAGTTTCCAAAGGAGAGCTGGAGATATTCATCTACGTATGGACATATTCTATTATCCGCTGTACTTAGTTTGTTTTAGTTTGATGTTTATCAGCAATTGAGGATAGATGTTTATAACTGTCCAAGCAAAATTTAGGTTAGACTCTGATATATGTATTTATAAGTTTTTCTGCTGTAAAAATATTTGTTCAATATTATATGTTATTTCATTCGTGTGAGATTCTGTTCTGTCTATTTTTCTTTATTACCCTTGATCATCTATATTTCCGCGCAACTTGGGTCGGACATGAGTGTTTTATTGTCGGCTCAAGGGTACGGAGTTGTGGGTCGTCACATCCTTAATCAAATACAACTTTTGGCTGCCATAATTATCAAGTTTAGTGTCCAAAATTAATCCCCATATTAGTTCTAAGAATCTCAAATCAGTTCAAGTTAATTAAAAGCACTATTTGATAGAAAAGATCGACGATTCCAAACTTGCAATCTGACGGATCGAGCATAACTAGAGAAGGGAATCTATTGATTCAAGTGACTCAAAGGCATCATCAATTGGTATTTTATTTATATATTACAGTAATGATATCATATTTTATGATTTAATATTGACTAATCCCAAATCTGTGTATATATTAATGTTGTATATCTAGTTAGGTGAGATTTTCGTAGGTATATGTAGTTGTCACAAATTAGTTTGGTTATGTGCATGGTTATATTATTATGTGTTATAATTTATGTATAAACAAATCCAACTTGTTGTAAAAATTTAATTTTGTCATTATTAACTATTTTATGTATATTTATATATTAATTTAAATATAGATTAATATATATTTTAAACATATAATTACATATATGTATATTTATAATATATAAACAGCATAGAATTTTTCCTTACACCTATGTATACATAATATGAATTATCAAATTCGAAAATAAATTTTTACATACATAAATAAATTTAAATTATCTTTTATTGATTATTTGAATTGTTTATTATATCTAAGATAATTATTGATCTGAAAATTTGATTTTATATTTTTAAAAATTACTACATCTATGAAGGAACCCATGGAAAATTTTTCATAATTATTATTAATATTTATTATTTTTAATAATTAAATTACTTCGGTTGAATATTTCTTTTATTTATTAAAAATATTATTTTATTTTAAAAAATCATGAAAATTTTTTAGAACCTTTATTTTATGATACTAAATTTTCTTAAATTTTAAAATTTGATTTTTTAATATTTATTACTAACATTTTTAATTATTATGATCAAAACTATTTGTTATATATATATAATAATGATAAAATTATAAAATTATTATTTTATGTTTGTTATGCTAATTTCGATATGGAAATAATTTTAGAAAAATATAATTGTATATGTTTTAAGTATTTGAATGTAATTAATTATTCATATATACATTTTATTTAACCTTATATATATAATTTAATCATTATATACATATGTACGTATAATTGTATATGTTTAATTATGTTTATATATTTATACAAATGTATTAAATTATATATACAGTTAATTTTGAGACATTTAGTTATAAAATATAGTTTAAATATATGTATATGTATTTATATAAATATACTTTGCATTATAGTTTAATGCACATATTTAGACAACATACAATACATACGAAATGAGCTAATGTGTCCGTTGCGATGTAAATCCCAACATCTATATACGGGCATGTTATACCCTTTATAGATTATTATGTTACACATGCACACATATATGTATATGTATATGATACATATATACATATATAAATTAAATCATCCAAATTAACTTTACATAACAAAATACTTAAATTTAAATAAAATACATGATTTTATTTAATTTTTATTAAAATTGTTGTAAATGAATTAGAATTCATAGGTCTAATAAAGTTCCAATAGGATAAAAAAAATTTGAAATACACCCACCATTACCGCTACGGGCTGGCCGAGTTCCAACAATGGTATCAGAGCCCAATAGCGTATGCGGTCTAAATTAGTCATGTTAGGGCTAACTTATTAAGCTTGCCTACTCAGTACGGTGTCTAGAAAGGCAATGTCTAGGATTGGAATTGGGTAATCAAGTACCCTGTCCTACCTGGTTACCGGCCTGGCGTAAAAGGTGAAGTGAGCCCAAAGGTTGCCCATAATAGAAAAGGCCAACTTAATTTGGGCCTTGGGCTAATTTTGAAAATTGTCTTAAAAACTAAAGTAAAAGATTTTACATTTCATTGTTAAATTTAAAATAAAATATATGTTTATTATAATAGTTATAATGTATCATATTTTTCTAAATGTTTGAAAAACAAAATAACATAATTTTTGAAAATAATAAATTTTATTAATAAGTTAATTAATAAAATGTATGCGCATGTAGTAAATATATTATGAAATATGTTATGATATTTTTAAAACATTTAAGATATCGTAAATATGCATGCATACATATGAATAATGATTTTCGAAATCAAGATAACTCAATTAATTTAATTAAAAGGTTAATTAATTGAAATTATAATTAAACATGTATATGATATATTTGTTATACTATAAAAGTTATAGTACATAATAAATATAATGTTTTATCAATATAAAATTAATTAAAATGTTAATTAATTAAAATTAATTAAATATGATTTAATTAATTTAATATTATACATAAGACTATTATATAAGTAATGTGAAATATAAAAACTATATAAATAAAACTTATATATAATACGAATGTATAAAACCTATAATAGACTTAAGAAATAAAAATGTACGTAATCGTACGTATATCGTGATTTCTGATGCGTTCGGCACTTGAATCACGAGGGTAGTTCATAAGAGTAACATTATTTCATAAGTCGATATCACTCAATTTAATATTGTCCTCTACCATATATATGTTAATAAATTACTTGCATACTCCTTAGTTGTTGAGCAAACTCAAGCTAAGGATGTTATGTGTAGTATTACTAATATATTGAATAGATGAGGAAAGATAACTATATATATTTGTTGAGCAAACTCAAGGTACATATACCATACTTAGTCCATCATGAAATGGAAGGTATGAGTGAATAATTTCATATCGATTTGTTGAGCAAATTCAAGGTCAATATGAAATTAGGACAAGGTTCCAAAGGTTAGGAGTTGTATGTGATACAATCGATAAAAGGTTATCCATTGTTCGTAGAGCTATGACTTGTTGAGCACACTCTTGGTCAGAATTCTAAGATAGACAAGTCCTAACACCCACCAGTGAAGTCATAAGACTTCTATGTTTTAACTTAGGGTTTGGAAAAACATAAAAGACTGGTGGGAGCTTATTAGTAAAATGAAACATAATGTTTAACCTTACTAATATTATAAGAACATCTATTATGCTTTTCCCTAGTGATCTACCAATTAAACTTGTAGAAAATGTCAACTCCAAAACTGTTTTCTAAAAGTGACAAACTCATTGGACCTATCTATACTGACTGGCTAAGAGCAATTAAAATAGCATTGACTTACGAGCGCCTTTGGACTTCTGTTACATGTGAACCCAAAACAGAACCCGCTGATGGTGCAGACCCTAAAGAATGACTTTCTTATTTAAAGTGGCAATCTGACTTTGAGATCGCCCAAGTTTTAGTGTTGTCTACATTAGACAAACCGTTGCAAAGGAAACATGAGAACGTGTCTGTCCATGAGATTTTTAATAGGCTCAAAGCTCTTTTAGGTGAACAGTCCCGTTCCGCAAGGTACGAGCTTTCGAAAAAACTGTTTAACATCAAAATGACCAAAGGACAGAAAGTGGACGATTATGTTCTTATGATGAAAGGCTATATTGATAGACTTGCATAATTAGACATAGAGATAAGCAACGAAATGCAAGTAGACTTGGTCCTTGGTTCTCTCACTCCTCGGTATGAACTGTTCATACTAAATTACAACATAAACCAATTAAATGTGAGTCTTGTGGAGCTCCTCAATATGTTGAGGTTAGCCGAGTCAACATCAAAGATCAAGGTGCCATACTTGCTGTGAAGGGAAATGCATCATCTTCGAAAGGTTCGAAGAAGCAAAAAAGAGATAGTAATAAAAAGAAAAGTAAGAAGACCGATGACAAGGGTGAATGTCACCATTGCCACAAGAGAGGCCACTGGAAGAGAAACTGTCCCGACTACTTGAAGATTGTCAAGGAAAGGAAGCAGAATGGTTCTGCAGCTCCATTAGGTACATTTATGATTCAAAAATGTTTCGTAATCGATAAAATGTCATGGGTTTTGGATACTGGATCTGGTTCTCATATATGTAATTCGTTACAGAGCTTAAGAATGTCCATCGCGTGGCAAAAGGAGAAATGAAGCTCCAAGTTTCTGATGGATCTATAGTAGATGCAACGGTAGTAGGAGACTATCATTTAGATTTGCCATGTGGATTATTATTAGTATTAAATAATTGCTATTATGTAAAAGACTTTATTTGTGGAATTAACTCTGTTTCTGGATTGTCTAAGACTAGATATAATTTTTATTGTGCCAAAAATGTTATGAACTTTAGTTTGGATGGAAATAAAGTCTGCAAAGGTGTCCTTGAAAATGGCATTTATGCGATTAATACTAATTATGTCTGTTCTGTGAATGAAGTTTCTAGTAAATTAAACGACAATTATCTTTGGTATTGTAGGATTGGTCATATTAGTGAGAAACGATTACACAAATTGAAAACTGATGGTTTTCTACCGTCAATTAATTCTGAATAATTTGAAACTTGTGAGGTGTGTCTTAAAGGTAAAATGACCAAGCACCCCTTCAGTGGGAGCAACGAAAGAGTTAGTGAACTCTTAGAGTTAGTGCATAGTGATGAATGTGGCCCAATGCCTATATTAACCAAAGAGAATAGTTCTTACTTTGTTAGCTTCACTGATGATTTCTCAAGACTAGGATATGTATATCTTATGAAGAACAAATCCGACGTTTATGAGAAACTTGTTGAGTACAAAAAGGTAGTATAAAATTAAACGGTCCGTAAAATTAAAATTCTTCGATCAGATCGAGGAGGTGAGTATGTTGAACAAGATTTCCAACAATACTTATAAGATAATGGAATTATCTTTCAGGTTACTCCACCCTATACTCCGCAACATAATGGTGTGTTGGAGCGAAGGAATTGAACCCTATCAGATATGGTAAGTTACATGATGCGTAAGGCTGAGTTACCCCTGTCCTATAAGGGATATGCGCTAGAAACTGCAACACATATGTTAAACTTGTTACCCACTAAATCTATGCTCAAAACATCATATGAGATGTTGTGTGGTAAGAAACCCAACTCAAATATTTGAAAGTATGGGGTTGTTCGGCATATGTTAAGAACGTTGGTCCAAATAAACTAGAGGCAAGGTCGATACTATGTAAGTTTATAGGATATCCCAAAAGCTCGATGGGATATATATTCTACAATATCGAGGAACAAAAGGCTATTGTTTCTCGATACGCTGTCTTTTTAGAAAAGGAATTTCTGTTAAAAGAAATTAACATCGAAGTTGTAGACTTGGATAAGATCCGAGAAACTAACACTGAAGCCGAAACAGTGGGAGAAACAAGGTCACCCGTATACGAAAACATGCAACCTATTAGAAGGTTTAGCAGGGAATCTCGCGCAATAGAGAGATATTACGGTTTTCTCATGGATGGTGAAAAGGACGACCTATTCGAGTTTTCAAAGTGATATAGAGGATAGTAAATCAGTGTCCGGCTATGTCTTTACACTAAATGGTGGAGCTGTTAGTTGGAAAAGTTCCAAGCAAGAAATAGTTGCTGATTCCATGATGGAGGCCGAGTATATCGCCCTCAATGAAGCAACAAAAGAAGAAGTATGGATGCGAAAGTTTTTAAGTGAGCTCGGAGTGATTCTCGATACCGAGAATCCAATGACATTGTTTTGTGACAAAAATGCTACGATACAGATCGCAAAGGAACCAAGAGCATATAAGAAGTCATGACACATTCTTCGAAAGTTCCACCGGATTAGAGAATTCGTTGTGAAGAAAGAAGTTGTGACTCAAAGGGTAGATACCAAGGACAACATACCTGATCCATTCACTAAAGGTCTAACTCGGCCAGTTCTAGAGAAACTGATTGAGAGGATGGAAGATTCCATAATTGACCCCAAGTGCAAGTGAGAGATTGATAGTGTTAGGGGTATGCCCTAGGGGCAATTCTATAATTTATTAACTTCGAAATAAATTCTTGTTCGAAATAAAGGTGTTTCTTCTTTCTGTTATACATTTGTTATAATGTGTTATAGATAATTAAATGATTAATTAAAAATATATTTAACAGAAAATCCATAAATGACATGTTTGTGATAGTAATTACAATTAGTTATAATCATGAGTATTGGATCACACTGTTACAAAACACATCATTTTAAATGTTCCTAGTCATGATGCGTCTACACTGGATATCATTGTATCCGTTGAGACTAGAGTACGTAATGCTCTCAAAATGTTGGGCAGTGTATTACTCATGACTGCTGGGGGTACCTAGAGGTTATGTATTGATATTTATTGGATAGCTATAAAACAACTCACTCGATAGTTTTCTGTTGATTAATATAACTAAGGTCAAATAGAAAATATCAATGTGACTAATTTACACAATTCTTTCGACTTAATAATACTGTCAACCTTAAATATGAAAAATCTGCTTTGATTATAGTCAAATCATGGAACGACATCCACCAAGTGATTACAGTTTGGTCGAGTGGAAGTATTGGAAGGAAGACACTATTCAAGAGAGGATTCGTCAATTCAGTTATATGAGGTTAGTATCATGGTCAACCCAAGTCAACCCAAAGTCAAAATCTCTGGCCAAAGGAGTATAGTTAATAATAATTGTTATTATTGAACCAAGGATTTTTATTTGGTCTATAGAGTTGAATATGGACAATATTGGAATTTTGACCATTAACAAATTCTGTAAATTCAAAGTGATACAGTTTTGACGAAGAGAATTGGTGAATATAAATGTCACTAACGTGTAACGCTTATTAAATTAAATAAGATTTTACTAAAAATGAATAAGCGATAAATTTGGCCATAATGTCACACCACTTGCTAAGTGACGTGTGAACGTTAACATTCGAATAGTTCGGTGTTAATTGCTGACCAAATTTACACCCAAGAGTAACACAACTGAAATGATGAATTCCCTTAAGACGGAATGATTTAATTAGTTTATAATTGTTATAAATAAATTAAATTAATTGATATTTATGAAATATTAATTATAAAATTTGAATATGGTTTGAGAAATAAAAATTGTTATACATTTATAATAGTTATAAATATATCGATCGATATACGATGTCGACAAGCGATTAAATTAGATTTAATAGCATAGCATTTTGGCTTGGGGTTAAATGGGTTTCAAGCCAATTAGTAGGGCTTAAAATTTCGGTTTTGACAAGCTGTTGAGTCGGGTAAAACTTATGATTAGACCTAGAGATGTATGGCAAAGATTAAGAGAGAATAGGTATTGAGATTGTCTTAATATCTCTCTTGTACAAGGCTATATATATGGATATCTAAACCCTTAATTAAATACAACTTCTGGCTGCCATAATTGTCAAGTTTACTGGCTAAAATTAATCCCGATACCAGTTCTAAGAGTCTTAAATCAATTTAAGTTAAGTAAAAACACTATTTGATAGAAAAGGTTGACGATTCCATACTTGCAATCTGACGGATCGAGCATACCTAGAGAAAGGAATTCATTGATTCAAGTAGACTCAAAGGCATCATCAATTGGTACTTTATTTATATATTATAGTAGTCATATCATATTTTATGATTTAATATTGATTAATCCCAAATCTGTATATATATTAATACTGTATATCTAGTTAGGTGAGATTTTCGTGGGTATATGTAGTTGTCATAAATTCGTTTGGTTATATGCATGCATATACTATTATGTGTTATAATTTATGTATAAAAAAAATCTAATTTGCTGTAAAATTTAAATTTTATCATTATTAATTATTTAATGTATATATATATATATTAATTTAAATAAAGATTAATGTATATTTTAAACATATAATTAGATATATGTATATTTATAATGTATAAATAGCTTAGAATTTTTCCTTAAACCTATTTATGCATAATATGAATTATTAAATTCGAAAATAAATTTATACATATATATAAATAATTTTAAATTATCTTTTATTGATTATTTGAATTGTTTATTATATCTAAAATAATTATTGAGTTGAAAATTCGATTTTATATTTTTACAAATTACTACATCTATGTAGTAACCAAAGGAAAAATTTTCAGAATTTTTTGTTAATATTTAATTTTTTTAATAATTAAATTACTTTGGTTGAATATTTATTTTATTTATTAAAAATAATATTTTATTTTAGAAAATCCTGAAAATTTTTTGAACCTATATTTTATGATCCTAAATTTTCGTAAATTTTAAATTTTGATTTTTTAATATTTATTACTACTATTTTTAATTATTATGATCAAAATTATTTATTATATATATAATAATGATTAAATTATAAAATTATAATTTTATGTTTGTTATGCTAATTTCGATCTGAAAATAATTTTAAAATATATATATTTATATTTTAAATATTTGAATGAAATTAATTATTCATATATACATTTTATTTAACCTTATATATATATAATTTTAATTATTATATATATGTATGTATGTATAATTGTATATGTTTAATTATGTATATATATTTATACAAATGTTTTAAATTATATATATAGTTAATTTTGAGACTTTTAGTTATAAAATATATTTTAAATATATGTATACGTATTTATATAAATATACTTTGCATTATAGATTTATGCACATATTTAGACAACATACAATACATACGAAATAAGCTAATGTATCCGTTGCGATGTAAATCCCAACATTTATAAATGGGCATGTTATATCCTTCACGGATTATTATGCTACACATGCACACACATATGTATATGTATATGTATATGATACATGTATATATATAAATTAAATCATTCAAATTAACTTTACATTACAATATACTTAAATTTAAATAAAATACATGATTTTATTTAAAGAAAATTTAGAATTGTTCTAAATGAACTAGACTTCATAGGCCCAATAAAGATCCAATAGGATAAAAAAAATTTAAACACACCCACCATTACCGCTGGAGGCTGGCCCAGTTCCAACAAAACAAAACATTTACTAACTCAAACTTAGTAAACGGTTAGATTTTTGAAATGGATCTCTAGTCTCTTAACAACTCAAGTTCCTATCTGCCATACTATCAACCATAATGTGACGCCCCACCTCTATACTCACACTAGCTAAGGACACTACGGGGTAATGTCATCGACTAGCACGAAGAATTAGGTTGTTGAGGAGCGACCATCTATGTAATTGCTTTGTGCGAGTACCGATATGCCAAATCGTATAACATGTATTTCATTTCAAGAGGAAATCTGACACATCAAATACGAACACAAGGCTACTACACAGTGGCTAAGTGGTCTACGGAAACAAATATAAAATAAACATAACATAAATCAGTCATAGATATTCATATCGCTAAGGCGGAAACAGATATGAATATAACATATAAAAGTGTACATCAAAGTAGTGGTCATACAAGATCCACTACATCACAAAAGAATAGGTACAAGTGCTAGACAAAAGAATATGTATACATCAAGGAGCCTCTATCTCAAATGTATACAACAAAAACTACAAATCTAAAGTAGTTAGCCAAAAGTCAGATGATGGATCCTGATAAGAAATCAAGTGGAAGCACCTGTAATACCTCGGTCTGACCCGAGTATTATTTAAGAAGGAAATAATAAACGGATCAGTCTAGCTAGAAATATCATATAAAATGAGATAGGATAAGAGATATGACAAAAACGTATCATAACAATAAGGCCATACCGTGATAAGTATACATCAGATAACAACAAAATCATACAATATCTCAAACTTTCTCAAATACCAAAAAGAATGTCATATCCTTTAAATTATTCACCAAAACACAAATATTCATAAAGCTTGTCAATATAAATCTCAAAAATCGGTGAAACAAAAATTCTAGAAATCATCAATTAAAAATCCAGAAATCACAAATGGGAGATCTATCAAAAACAGGAGCATGAAAACACACCAACACGTGTATCACAAATGGGTCTCTATCCCATAAATTGAGCCGGAGCTCCTCAAAACAGGGTATAGTCCTCCATTGCGGACTATGAGCCGAAGCTCCTCCAAATGAGCCGAAGCTCCTACAAACGAGCCGAAGCTCCTCCAAACGAGCCGAAGCTCCTCCAAACAAGGTATAGTCCCCCATTGCGGACTATGAGCCGAAGCTCCTCCAAATGAGCCAAAGCTCCATAAAATTGGGATATAGTCCCCCACGTGGACAAAGAGACATCGCACATCGCTAGTCTAAATCACAAAATGATCATCATTGATCGATAAGTGTAAATTACACCAAGCTAGTAAATAAATGAGTTTAGCTTCATGTCCCATAACCACTGGCTTAACTTAAATATTTACGAACAAATTGTAGATTTCCACTTGAAAATTGTCACAAGGATTCAATCTAACAAGTCCAAGAATTAACCGACAAAGAAAACACAAGCGTTTCATACCACTTGTTTTGCTAAGTCGTTTAATTAGATTTCTCATACGAATGAGGTAAATGTTTGCATATACTAATAGATTGGAAAACAGTTTTAAAAGCGAGCTTTATATTGAAAGTAAATGTTGAAGTCGTTTTTGTGAAAGAGTTTGGATATTTACTGCTAGTATAGAAACCTTTGTATTTTAAAGTGACAAATCACAAAAATGATTGTAGAAACAATCAATCACAAAAAATTCACATTCGTCGACGTGAATTAAATCCATAAAAATTGATATCAAATCCATCAAATGGATATTCGTAAAAAAATCTAGAAAAGAAGTCATCAAAGTCGATAATAAATGACCACAACTAACCGAATCAACAAAAATTGATTAAAATTGGAAATTCACTCAAAAACAGCCAAAATAGGCAAAATTAACAGTTCCAAACATTTGGTAGGTGTTTCCAGACGTCTGGCCCTAGGTTCTGGAAGTATATGTGTTTTTCTCCTTTCTCTTTTTAATTCCAGATCCATTTCAGACGTCTGAAATTTTCAGCCAGACGTCTGAATTTGGTTTCAAATGTTTGAATTTTGTTTCAGATGTCTGGATTTTTCTGCTAAGCAAAAAAAAACAACCTACCCCAAAAAGGGCAAATCCAAACCGAAATGCGATCGAACAAGCAATGGATGCTAGGGATTTATGATAATCGACAACCCAGAACTATAGGCTCTTCGATACGCCACAAATAACATGTTCAAACATCCAAGATAGGATCTTTAAAGATTTTGACTTCAAAACACCAAAATTAGAAAATTCACCAAATCAATTCAAATCAAAAACAAATTAACATGGAATAGATGTTAGGAATTCATACCTAACAACAATGAAAGCTATAGATATAGATGTAAGTTCAAGAACTCACCTTTAAACCCAAATAACAAGACAGAAGCTTTAAAACAAAGGAAAGATCAACAACACTTCAACTTCAACTATAGAAGCTCCATTCTAAGCTCATAAGCAAATATTTCCTAAATTAGGTTATAGGAAATTACTGAAAATTGGAGAGGAATTGAGATGGAGAAGATGAAGAGGATGCTTACCTAAGCTTCTCATTGATTTTAGAGCAAGAACTTGTATTTCCTAAGAGAACTAGGGCTTAGGAATTTCTAATTTCCTTTCTTTTCCCCCATTTTCTCTTTAGCTTGAGTGTTAGGAAATGAGGAGTAGAATGAATGAAGAGTTGAGGAGTTAGGGTATTATGTTGGGTTATTGGGCTGAAACCCAAACCCAAAGCCCAATAGAAAAATAGCAAAATTCAACTCAACTCCAAACATATCGATGTTTATACTCAAAAAGGTCGCAAATGCCATTTTGGACTCAATGGAAGTGGTCTCGAGTCCTAATTCGACTGTTTACAAAAATTAGCATTTCGGACTTTAATCCGACTAATGATGCTATATTTAAATAAATCATTTAAATATACAATCGTAAAATATACGGGTTGTTACAAACTCCCCTCCTTAAAGAAATTGTGTCCTCGTAATACTTAAGAAGAAAACAAAGAGTAACAACCATAAAAGCATATCAACACAAAAGAAAATTTGAAGTAAGAAGTTCACCCTAAAGAGCTAGAGAGAGTAATTCCGGATGTGTTTGCTCGATGAATTCTCTGGATTCCTCAGAACAATCCTTAGGATTTGCGGATCATTGAACTTTCACAAGAGGAACACCTTTATTTCCAAGGCGTTTAACCTCTGAAGCAATGATACGAATAGGATGTTGCTCATAAGTCAAATTGGGCGAAACTTCAATTTCTTCAATAACACCGGGCTCAAGAATAGAATTGGAATCCCTAAGGCTTTTCCGTAGTTGAGAGACGTGGAAAACGTCATGGATAGTAGAAAATTGAGCCGGTGCAATGACATAGTACAATAACGGTACGCCCGAGGAACCTGAAACTCGAATAATTTGGAACAACGACGTGGTGCAATAACGGTATGCCAGATGAACTTGTTAAAAAGATCATTCCATTCGGACATCATCATAGAAACAACCACTTACTGCTTATGACTAAGGGCATCGGCAACACGATTTCCCTTTCTGGGAGTATAAAGAATATCAAGATCATAAGATGCAAGGAGCTCACTAAAAGCGAAAATAATGGCCGCGAGCACTAGATCATGAGTGGCATACCTAGTCTCGATAGGCTTTAATTGTATAGAAGCATAAGTGATAGCACATTCCCTTTGCGTGAGAACGGCTCCCAAACCAATACGACTAGCATCGTTACAAACAGTGAAGTCTTGGTTCCCTTCGGAAATCACAAGAATAGGAGTATCAGAAAGGAGTTCTTTTAATTGATCCTCTTTCCCGAAAAGCTAAAACTTTCAAAATTATAATTAACTTTATGTAATCATCTTTTTAGAAAAATTTACTTATTCCAAGTCAATTTACTGTGTCTGACTATCTCATCATAGCGTTTAGGAGATTCCTATCGATAACGTTGATCAGGCGCATCGACCATAATTCTTAAAGCACTCAATGGGCAATACAACACAAAATCATCTTCTATATGATAAAAATATCTCTTAAAAACTTTACGAATATTCTTTGCTCGTTTTAAGAACAAAATCCAATTTTACTTATAAATATCTTATGAAAAAGATTTGCAAATTTTAAATTGTGTTTTTCATCCATAATTAATGAATACTCATCGAGATATTCGTAGAATACTCGATTCATAAGATGGATGAAATAAGCTGGACAAACCGAATGACATCATGAGTCATTCATAAGAATCATAACGAGTGCGGAAAGCGGTAAGGGGAACGCTATCCTCCGCAACTCGTAGCTGATGAAAACCGGTGGCAAGGTCGAGCAAAAGACCTTAGCACCACTCAATAGATCGCTCAGGTGGTAATTCTAAGACAACCTCAAAAATACCGAAAAATTCAAAAACTAGTAGAATGAGAGAAATAACATTTCCCTCATCATGTGTGTTTAAAGAATAAAATGATGCCACCAAATTGGAATCGAAATCATTAAGAAAAATAGAAATCTGCTTAACATATTGAGAACGTCGAAGATGGATAGTCCACTCGGGACATAGGATATGGCTTCATAATGATTAAGCCAATCCTTTCACAAAAATCAATTCTGAAATCTAAGTAGCACATAACATGCAAATCGGATCAGAAAGCATAATCATATAAAATAATCTCGACATTTTTACAAAGCAAACTGAGTGTTGCGGATCCACCAACCGGATTCGCAATTCTCAGTAAAGTCATCAAGCCCAAATTTTTTTGAAGAAAAAGAATCAACAAGTTCTTTTGATATAAACTAATGAGATGAACCCATATCAACAAGAACTCGAATAGGATAATCACAAAACAAATGTCATCAAGGACTGAATGAGAAATACCTTGACCAAGAGAAGTGTCACTAGGAGCTTGCAAAATATTCAGCTCTCCCTCTCTCTTGCTTTGAAGTTTGGGACATGAAGATATATAATGATATGAACTTTTGCAATAGCGGCAAGAAATAGGCCTTGGACACCTATTTATATAGTGGTCCTTGGAGCCGCAATTGTAGCATTCTCTACGATTAGGGATTGGAGTCTTTGCTACCGAAGTTACTTGCTTCACTCTCCTGTTTGGATTAGGACTTTCGAACTTAATGAAAAGATGCATCTTCTTATTGACACCCACAATTTCAACATCACTTTCTTTACCGACCTCTTCAAGTCGAAGAGCGGTATCTACAAGCTGATCGAAAGAAACTTCTAGTTTCAGAAGTAAAGGCTTTTTGAGGTTCTTATTCAACCCATAGACAAACCTCTGATTTTCCTTCAATGGGGTATTAATATACTCAACCCCATATTTAGAGAGAGATTCGAAAGATGCGACGTAATCCGTCATAGAGGATTCACCTTGAACAAGGTCAATAAAGCGTCGGGCTAAAGTTACCTTCTCAGCCTCCGGCACAAACTTTAATTCGAATCTTTCCCGGAATTGCTCCCAAGTAAGATCCGCTTCGATAATCTCCGAAATCAAAAGCTCATACCAATCTAATGCTCTTTCTTGGAGCATGCAAGAAGCCACTTGGACTCGATGGAGATCAACAAGATTCATGCGAGAAAAGATGCGGTCGCATGATCTAAGCCAAGCTTGGATTTCTATAACACTCTCGGATCCCTTGAATGGCCTTCCACCCAAATCGGTATAATCTCTGCACAAGCGTGTAAGCCGAGATCTAGGATGAGTAGGAACTGGAATGGGTCCGACAGCTTGAGCATTCTTTACAAGATCTAAAAGCTGCTGGGCAGACATGAATACTCCATCCTGAGGAGTAAGACTAGATTGACTGGCGCTGGGACGGCCTGGTTTAACCATTTCTCTTCTTTAAGAAAGAAAGAAAGAAGAAGAAAAAGGTTATTCTCAGAATGAATATCAAACAAACTTGATTGATAAAATGATGTGCACATAAATGTGCATATTTTTACCACCATATTTAATCTATTTAAACTAAATAAATGATCATATTGGGTATTTTAACTTGTTTAAACCAAAATTCAAATTATTTGAAATTTTCACATATTCATCTTCATATAGGGGAAAAATGGTCATTTTTATGCATTTATTAAATTGTGAAAATTTACTTGGAATTTTCTATGTTGTTTTGTAGGAAATTTGGTGAATTTTACAAGTAGTTACATGATGATATATGCATGCACAAGAGTGAAGAGAACAAATGAAGATGGAAATAATTCAAACTGAAGATAATGGAGGACCCCACCTACCCACCTACCTTAATGTACAAATTAAAGGCTAATGCACATGCTTATGGAATTAATGGCATCATGTACACTTAAATGATGATTAGTAGAAGCTAATGATTACTTGGCCTCCACACTTTCTCAAGGGTATTTTGGGCATTCCCCAAAAATATGAATTAGGGTTTAACACATGTATAAGTACCCCTTATGTTTCATGTTACCCTCTTCTTCCTTAGTCTCTCTTTTAGGCTCTCTTCTCTTAGTCTCTTCTCTTAGGAAAATAAAATGAGAGCTCTCTTTCTTTTCATGGCTACTTAGCCATTTCTTCTTTTCATGTAACTTTTTTATGCAATTTAATACATGTTCTTTTCCTTTTCTTATTTATTTCCTTTCATGTTGTAGTGTAGATCTATTTTATTTTATGCAATTAGATTAGTTCTTTTTTCCATTAGCTTTCATTTTCCGCTTCTTTTTGTTTTTTTGTTTATTTCATGTTGCTTTCTACTTGTGTTGACATGATAACACAAATGAGAGGCTAATCCTTTCAATTTAGGGGTAATGAAGCTCTCTTGAATCATGTAGATGCAACATAATTTCTCATTTATGTCTCTTTTGTGCTTAATGGAAAGTTGGATGTGTGTGTGATTTTGTGTTTAATATTGAGTTTGATAGCTTATGTTGTTCAAAACAAATAGGCTATGCTTAGTCATATGAATCACTAATTACCTCTTCATCTACATATGATCATGGTAATGGAAGTGGATTTAGAATCAAAATTTAATGGTTTATGTTTCTAATTCAATAGTTAATAAACCATGCTTAAAATAGATTCTACTTTTATTTTATATCATTTTCATTGAAGTTAGTAAGTGGGTTAGAGGGTGCATTAAAGTTTGATGGTTTAAGTGTGTTAATTAATAACACAATTAGGCCATGCTAATGATAAATGCATCAACTAAACTCACAAATGACCAAAAAGAGATCATAATTTCATTATGTTGATTTATGTGATCATGAGAGGGGATTTGCCTCTAAATTGCTCTTTAATCTCATATTTTTATTCTCCTTAGTTTTAGTTTGTTTTTACTTTCTTTTAGTAGTTAATAATCATTTGACTTTGGTTTAATTTGATTGAATAGATTTTTAAAACCATCAATTCCCTACGGTTCGACCCGTACTCGCCACGTATTAACTATTGTACGCCATGCGCTTGCGGTTATATTTTTAAAATAAATTTGTTCGATGGTTTTCTAAACCGATAGAATTTTCGTCGACGAACATAAAACAAGGCATCATAAAAGAAAGTAGGATAGAACGGGTCCAATGACTCGAATTAAATCCCAAGGCACGATTCCTAAAAGAGACTTAGGACAATGATCCTTGCTAGATTATTCTATATTGTTCCGAAGTTTGGCTCTGATACCAAGCTGTGACGCCCCACCTCTATACCCACACTAGCCAAGAGCACTACGGGGTAATGTCGTCGACTAGCACAAAGAATAAGGCTGTTGAGGAGCGACCATCTATGTAATTGCTTTGTGCGAGTACCGATATGCCAGATCGTATAACATGCATTTCATTTCAAGAGGAAATCCGACACATCAAATATGAACACAAGGCTACTACACAGTGGCTAAGTGGTCTTCGAAAACAAATATAAAATAAACATAACATAAATCAATCATAGATATTCATATCGCTAAGGCGGAAACAGGTATGAATATAACACATAAAAGTGTACATCAAAGTAGTGGTCATACAAGATCCACTACATCACAAAAGAATATGTATACATCAAGGAGTCTCTATCTCGAATGTATACAACAAAAACTACAAATCTAAAGTTGTTAGCCAAAAGTCAGATGATGGATCCTAATAAGAAATCAAGTGGAAGCACCTGTAATACCTCGGTCTGACCCGAGTATTATTTAAGAAGGAAATAATAAATGGATCAGTCTAGCTATAAATATCATATAAAATGAGATAGGATAAGAGATATGACAAAAACGTATGATAACAATAAGGCCATACCGTGACAAGTATACATCAGATAACAACAAAATCATACAATATCTCAAACTTTCTCAAACACCAAAAAGAAAGTCATATCTTTTAAATTATTCACCAAAACACAAATATTGATAAAGCTTGTCAATATAAATCTCAAAAATTGGTGAAACAAAAATTCTAGAAATCATTAATTAAAAATCCAAAAATCACAATGGGGAGACCTATCAAAAACGGGAGCATGAAAACTCACCAACACGTGTATCACAAATGGGTCGCTATCCCATAAATTGAGCCGGAGCTCCTCCAAACAAGGTATAGTCCCCCATTGCGGACTATGAGCCAAAGCTCCTCCAAACGAGCCGAAGCTCCTCCAAACGAGGCGAAGCTCCTCCAAACGAGCCGAAGCTCCTCCAAACAGGGTATAGTCCCCCATTGCGGACTATGAGCTAAAGCTCCTCCAAATGAGCCGAAGCTCCTCCAAATGAGCCAAAGCTCCATAAAATCGGGATATAGTCCCCCACGTGGACAAAGAGACATCACACATCGCTAGTCTAAATCACAAAATGATCATCATTGATCGATAAGTGTAAATTACACCAAGCTAGTAAATAAATGAGTTTAGCTTCATGTCCCATAACCACTGGCTTAACTTAAATATTTACGAACAAATTGTAGATTTCCGCTCGAAAATTGTCACAAGGATTCAATCTAACAAGTCCAAGAATTAACCGACAAAGAAAACGCAAGCGTTTCATACCACTTGTTTTGCTAAGTCGTTTAATTAGATTTCTCATACGAATGTGGTAAAGGTTTGTATATACTAATAGTTTGGAAAACGGTTTTAAAAGCGAGCTTTATATTGAAAGTAAATGTTGAAGTCGTTTTTGTGAAAGAGTTTGGATATTTACTGCTAGTATAGAAACCTTTGTATTTTAAAGTGACAAATCACAAAAATGATTGTAGAAACAATCAATCACCAAAAATTCACATTCGTCGACATGAATTAAATCCATAAAAATCGATATCAAATCCATCAAATGGATATTCCCTAAAAAATCCAGAAAAGAAGTCATCAAAGTCGATAATAAATGACAACAACTAACCGAATCAACAAAAATCGATTAAAATTGGAAATTCACTCAAAAACAGCCAAAATAGGCAAAATTAATAGTTCCAGACGTCTAGTAGTTGATTCCAAACGTCTAGCCCTAGGTTCTGGAAGTATATGTGTTTTTCTCCTTTCTCTTTTTAATTCTAGATCCATTTCAGACGTTTGAAATTTTCAACCAGACGTTTGAATTTGGTTTCAGATGTCTGAATATTGTTTCAGACGTTTGGATTTGGTCTCTGCCCTTTTTTTTCTATTTCCAGAACCATTTTAGATGTCTGAATTTTTCAACCAGACGTCTGAATTTGGTTTCAGACATCTGAATTTTTCTGCTAGGCAGAAAAAATAACCTACCCCAAAAAGGGCAAATCCAAACCGAAATGTGATCGAACGAGTGATGGATGCTAGGGATTTATGCCAATTGACAACCCAACACTATAGGCTCTTCGATACGCCACAAATAACACGTTCAAACATCCAAGATAGGATCTTTAAAGATTTTGACTTCAAAACACCAAAATTGGAAAATTCACCAAATCAATTCGAATAAAAAACAAATGAACTTGGAATAGATGTTAGGAATTCAAACTTAACAACAATGAAAGCTATAAACATAGATGTGAGTTCAAGAACTCACCTTTAAACCCAAATAACAAGTCAGAAGCTTTAAAACAAAGGAAAGATCAACAACACTTCAACTTCAACTCTAGAAGCTCCAATCTAAGCTCATAAGCAAACATTTCCTAAGTTAGGTTATAGGAAATTACTGGAAATTGGAGAGGAATTGATATGGAGAAGATGAAGAGGATGCTTACCTAAGCTTCTCTTTGATTTTAGAGTAAGAAATTGAATTTCCTAAGAGAACTAGGGCTTAGGAACTTCTAATTTCCTTTCTTTTCCCCCATTTTTCTCTTTAGCTTGAGTGTTAGGAAATGAGGAGTAGAATGAATGAAGAGTTGAGGAGTTAGGGTATTATGTTGGGTTATTGGGCTGAAACCCAAACCCAAAGCCCAATAGAAAAATAGCAAAATTCAACTCAACTCCAAACATATCTATGTTTATACTCAAAAAGGTGGCAAACGCCATTTTGGACTCAATGGAAGTAGTATCGAGTCCTAATTCGACTGTTTACAAAAAGTAGCATTTCAGACTTTAATCCGACTAACGATGCTATATTTAAATAAATAATTTAAATATACAATCCTAAAATATGCGGGTTGTTACATATAATCTGAGCATATATGAAAGATACCAAATCACATCATTATCATATTGTAGTAAAATCACCACATTCATATCCAAACACATCACCCAACCAACAATCTCAAATCAAATGCTAAACTATAAGTTAGCACATAAGCTATTTCTTAATCCAAACACAACATCATACATATTTATATATATAAAACCATATAACCAACAAATATATAAAGGTAAGATCTTTCCCAATAAATTAAGAATTAACTCAACGTAAGGTCTCCAAATTCTCACTAAATTAGAGTATGATATAGCACTTCCATTCCTAAGCAACAAGATGGAGTCTTGAATCCTAAATGCATTAAATAGGCTCGGCCTTGAAGGGAAGAGGAAGCGAGACTTGTTTTGGTAAGGTGGAGCAACTTCAGATAAACATCGAATTCTCAATAATAAACCCAAAAATAGGTCATTTTATAATTGATTTTAAGGCTACTTACTCACAGAATTTCGTAAGGTACTCAAAGATATATTATTGGAATTTCTTTTCTCTATCGTTTTAATAAAAAGAATCACTCATTTTTTATTTTATTCGAGGAATTTGTGGTTCAAAGAAAATGGACCATCTTTGTAACTTAAATTCTAAGCTCAAAATTACTTTATAAAGAATTGATGTTTGACATAGCTATGATTGAGATTTGAAAAAGTGGTTAACTAGGATACTATAGCCATTAAAATTTCACACGGTTTAAAAAGAAGAAAAACTCCATTTGAGTCTGAAATGAGGAAGAAAAGGTTGGCGGAAAGAGGAGCAAAAATGGAGAATATTTTAAGTGGATTTTGAACAAGTTTTCTAAGGATTTTCCTTATTTTCTCTCAAGGCTAAAGAAGAAGCCATGAAAACTTTAAAAAGGAAGAAGAAGAAGAAAATGAAAGCAATGAGAAAAGAAAAGGAATAGGTGGATATATATAAGCAAAATGAATTAAATAATATAACTTGTCATAATTATATCTAGTCACATCACAAATCTTTTATAATATGTAAATATATATAATTATGTTTTAACACATCACTCTTTTACATATATATATATACAATTATGTTTATTCACATCACTTTCATATATATATATATATATAATGTTATGTTTAGTCACTATTAACCATAAAATCTACTTAAAAGCAGAGTATGAAAGAAGGATAATAAGATTGAAGTTTTGATGAAGAGATAGGCTAAGTTATCTTAAAATACTTAAAAAAGATGTTTCGAAGTTCAAACCACTTATATAGTGCAAATTCCTTCGACCCAGATGAAAACAAATATGACTTTCCACCACAACCAACCTTTTGACACAGATGAGAATGCAATGATGACTCCAGAGCATCTCTCGAAAGCAATCGATAGTGTTCCTCTCAATTACACATCAAACCTTTCAAAGTCAAAGGTTTCGCCCCAAAGTGACATTTTCGAAAGCATAACAAGCCTTTCGAACCAGTTAAGACACATTAGGATAACTTTCGACATCGTCGAAAGGTGCTATGAAGAAAGCAATATTCAGAAGCCAGCAAAGGCAAAGGAATGGAATAAAAAACTTTCGATAGCATTAAAGGGAAGCACAACTCTCGACAACGTTCAAGTGGAGTACAAACCTTCCGACAAGGTCGAAGGGTTCACAAAAGGATATAAGAGGCAAACCTTTCGACAAAGTCGGAAGGTTCATGAAGGTATAAGAATGGAAGACCTCTCAACAAGGTCGAAAGGTTCATAATAGCATCTGAAGGATGGACCTTTCACAAAGACTAAAGGTTCATAACCAGGGCAAACCTTTTGATGTGGTCTGAGGGTTCATAACAAGCATATGAAAGAAGACCTTTTGACCTGGTTGAAAGCAAGGAAGCGAAGAGATGGACCAAGAAGTACAAGAGATTCATAACCTTTCGATGCAGTCGAAGGGTTCATAACCTTTCGATGAAATTGAAAGGTTTAAAGCGACATACAGAAGGAAGACCTTTCGACCTAGTCGAAAGGTAGGGCATAACAGGGGGCCAACCTGCATCTATAAATAAGATCAAAAGGGTCTAATTTGAGGGCCCGAATTATGAATATTGAATTCACCTTTCTTCTCTACTTTCATAGTGATAATTATACTAGGAAAACACCTAAATTGAATTGGGGAGAGAGCTTAATTTCTTATAACTCATTTTGGATATGAATAAAATGGAGATGGCTTGTTCATGATGGATATTGGCAATGAGGAGAATCATTAAGGTCATTTGCTAGACTAATGATCAATTGCACATGATTTCAACATATTTCTCATAATCACTTTTGATCTATGCTATGTATAAGACCGACTTAGACGTTCCCCATTAAAACACATCAACATTGAAATCCATACTTAATGTGGAAAGCTAAAGTGATGATGACATGTCACATATGCTGAATGCATGGTTATGGGAATAACTAAATTGTTCTTATGTAAGAAAAGTAAATGGGTTAAAGATAGAAAACTGAAAGTATTTCCAAGGGAGGAAAACCTTTCGACATAGTCGAAAGGTTTACTTGCTAATGGAATACTGTGTTATTTATCTTATAACTACTCAAGATGGACTTCATTCGAAGTGAATTTACTCCCTTAAACATCAATAAACCCTTCGAATCGATTCCATAGAAATAATATAGACAACTAAGGGGCTGAAAGAAATTAAGGTTTACAACTGAGCCATGTATTCCTTACAATAATGTTGAAAGGTCTCACACGTCACCTTTCGACACGATTAAGAAGGAAGTAGGAGTCATCAACTATAACTACTTTCAACTCCAAAGGGAGATAGAACTCGACAAATTATTGA